>OZ020504.1:16501797-17884102 GCA_963971365.1 Lasioglossum villosulum
TCCAATTAACCCATGTTACTGTTTAATAATGTTTAATAACTTTTTGAAAAAATTTGCTTAGCCACTTAAACGTTGTACCTGTGGCAACCTATCCACAACACTTCAAACAAATTCGTTTGATAGTTTCGGGTTTACGGATTTTTTAGCGTTTTTTGGCCATTTCGCACCAGTGGAGTGAGTAGGCACTCGACAATTTTTAAGTAGACGATCTCCGACAATTTTCAAGGGATTACTGTACTCGTTTACGGCGAGTTTTCAATTCCGGTTTTCTCAGAAACGGATCTTGAAACGAATAAATTTGATTTGTACTTTCAACCTTGCAACCAATTACCTTCCTGAAATCAATTACTAGATTTGTTTGTACCGATCAATCTGACAATGCGAATGTAAAGTTTCATTGTCATTTGGCATTGACTGTTCGCGCTGCTCTTATGACAGGAAAATTCTTGTGTACGGTTAGTTTGATCTAAAATCTAACTTTGATTTTTGTATTTCTACAGTGATTATTTCTTTTGTTTCAGGGGGATGTAGTAGTATTAGGGAGAAACAGTCCGACAGGGGTGGGGAAGGGAAGAGAATCAGAGAATGCTAGGTACTGTGATATCGAATTCATAAAGAACAACACGATGGTAAAACCTATAAACCATCTCAAAAATATCGCCGCCAATGACTTTTTAACCGTCCTGTCGGGTCAAACTGGTAAGTATACATATATCTATTTTTATTTTATCTTTTCAATGTTAAAAATTCACAAGCGAATTATATTTGATACATTCAGGCTACCCGTCTTTTGCGGATAGCCCAATGCCACATAACACGCAACGAAAACATTGAATGCAGTATTTTTTTATTTTATTTCTTGGGAAGTTCCAGAATGGTGTTTCAAAAAAATATATTTCACAATATTTAAAAAGTAAAAGAAAATCCTATTATTCAAAAATACATGGAATTTTCATTCATTAATTGCACCAATTCTAATATTTACTTTTACAATGTAAAATCATGAAATAAATGCAACAGCTACAGTAGCTACGCAAAGATATTCGTTATTAGTATGTGAAGTTATCATAAGTATAATTTATACGAACTTACATTTTTAATTTTATGAATATTCGGAGCAATCTATCAACTATCAATTGTTTGCATTGCATATACAAACGAAGCAAAAGGTACAGGGTGTATGAAAAGTACTGGTCATCCGTCCTAGGGGTGAATCTACACATTGTAAATCTACAAATTGTTTATAACAAAGAAATTTGTTGTTGAAGTTTTATTTATATCATCGCCTTCTACTGATCGAGAAGACAAAAATTTAAAAAAGAGTCATATGTCGCAAAAAATAGTTATTGAGATATAAATTGTTAAAGTTTTTGCAAAATTTGATTGTGTGGAATTATTCGTATAGACAAACGCCTACAACTCCAAACGTCCGTGTCGATGAGACAGAACATGATCGTATGCGTGGTTTGCTCTTCCCAAAGCCTTCAGATGTCGTAAGATAGTTAAATTGTCTATATTGGTTCTCTCCGCGATTTCCCGAACAGTTAGACGTGAATTCCTTTCAACTGCATCTTTTAAATCTGAATCTTTAATAGCTGCTGGCTTATGACCACAAGGCTCATTTTCCAGAGTTGTATCTCCGGAACGAAATTTTTCAAATCAACGCCTTATCGTCCGATCACTTGCTGTACCTTCACCAAAAGCAGCATTTATGTTTTTCGCTGCTTCAGACACTGTATGTCGAAGTTTGAACTCGTACAAGTAAATTATACGAATTTCCTTTTCTCCATGGTGAACGAAAATTGATTTTGAATCATGTACACTGTACAATATCAATAATCTTGTACTCACAAATTCATGTACGAGATATGTACTTTTCAAATTGTACAACTTCAACGCCATCTGTCGTGGCAAAAATAAACTACAAAGGCGGGAAGTTTCAAATGTGAAAGTCGATAATTTCAATTGCAACAACCTAATAATAACTAAATTTAATGTAGAATACTTATTTATATACAGTGTGTTACGTTTATCTTTGAACGGAAATATCTCGTGACGCTTTACTGAAGTCACGCAAAAATTTGTTTACAAAAATTGTTTGGTATGAATCATATAATCTAATTTTTTATGACTACAAAGGTGGAAAGGGGGGATTGCAAAGTCAAATTAAGTTTTTAAATGGAATGTCCTATTTGTTATACCATAGATTGATAGAGTATCAAATTCTGGGTATAGTAGTGTTGACCTTCATACGTACTAAACCTAATAGTTAACGAAATATTATCCAAAGAAGAAAGAAAATTGTTTCGACAATATCTCGTAAACTGTTAGGTTCAGGACAACCCATTATTCCCAGACAACCAAAAATCCAATTCAAGACGTCCTACGCACGCATATAGAATGCCGGTGGCTGGAACCTGAATCTGCTTTTGTTTAAGAGGGCAGCACCGTCGCACTGATGTGGCTGCAGAGAATGTATTCGGCGCACCAATTCACACGCGAAGGCCACTAGATGGCGGCGTCTTTAGCCTCAGTAGCAGAAAAATGGGGTACCTGAGTACCTCGCAGAATTTTACAAAATTATTAGTATATACATATGAAAAGGCAAAGGATTAAGCGACCCTTAAAACGTTAGCAATTAAGTTTCGAGATAGAACACTTGTCCTGCCAATAATACCAATACACTCTCGCCAATATAACTTCCTCAGGGCTCTGGCCCGCTTTGCTACCTTATTCTAGGTACGGTACTGTTTTCACGCCATCTGGTGGCCATCGCGTGCGAATCGGTGCGCCGAATACATTCTCTGTGTGCCTGGCAGATACAGGGTCTTGTGAACGTTTGAAGTACGAACGGCATAAACGCTACATATGCGCGCGTAGAAGGCAATGTTCTTTTTTCTTTGGACAATATCTCATTAATTCTCAGGTTTAGGACGTATGGAAGTCAACACTACAAAGCCCAGAATTTGATACTCTATCGATCTATGGTACAGTATTTTATCGATATAAGTCCTAAACACGGGTCTGCGCAGGGTCATTTATACGCCATTTTATATTAATTAATAGGACAACCGAGCTCGAGAGGCCTCGGTCGCCGAGAAGTGTAAACATAACCAATCCGAATTTCAAACTTCTTTTTTTCCCCTTTTTTTATGAAAATTTGGTGACTATATTTGTGACATTTTTCTAATAAAAATCACAAAAATTTGATTTAATTTCGATAATATTTACTTGTGTAATAGACAATTAAAGTTTCGAGCGAGAGGTAGGACAGCTTATGGTAAAGAAAGAGACTCGGAGAGTCGCAGTCGCCGGCACAGTTCAAAGGCTCACACCCAAAACTTTAATTGTTGATTACACAAGTAAATATCATCGGAATTATATCATAATTAGTATCATTTTGATTAGAAAAATACCACAAAGATGGTCATCGAAGTCCCATCAAAAAATAATGAAAAATAAAGAAGTTTGAATTTCTGATTAGTGTGGTCTCACCGATACACTCGAGCCGCATGGTGTCATGCTTTTCATGCGCATGCGCGACGATTCTAGACTCAGACGGCCTCAGTCAAGTACGAAGTTCGGGTACCTTGGTCGCCCCGCTAATTTCGCATGTCATACTCCCCCACAATTTTTCTCCCAATAGTTTCCCACTTTCGGACGTAGATGTAGACACGGCCCTGACGAAACTCACGCATGCGCGTGAAAAGCGCCAACAATCCTACCACTCCGAGACATCTCGAGCTTCACGGCCCCTCAAGGGGTCCATCTTGTAGTAGTGATACCGAATAATTTCTGTAAAAAAATTTTTTTCCTTTCTTTAAACGAAACACCCTGTGTAGGACGACATAGGTATATCGACCATCTCGCACGGCATACTATTCCAAACTGACTTTCGTCCTCTCGCCGTTGCGTTGCCTCTGCTCCGCGAAGAACAGTCACGCACACCGACGCTCGTTCATTCTTCGATTTTATTCATTTTTCGTTCGTAAATTGTTTCGCTTGTACAATGTAAAATGTACACACATACACGTTTTCTAATACTATCAACAAGCGTACTCAAATATTACACATTGTGAAACAAAAATTCAATGTTACTTTCATATCTCGATAACAAAGCGTTATAAAATAAAACTAATTATTGTATTGTATGTACCGGTTACCTAGCAACTTTCACTTAAAACATTTTGTGTTGTAGCAAGTAGGCTATGTATAAATTCAGGTGAAGCACTCAATTAGTGGATCACTGAGTATAAATGCGACTTGTTGTGAAGGATTTGATACCATCAAGTGACATATTCATCTAAGCCAATTACCTAAAAAATCAACTGATTTGTTTGTTTCTCTTAACATTTAATGAAAATATTTGCAATTTATTAAAAAAATAGTATATATATTTAGGACGATCTAATAATATCGAAGTACAAAAATGTATATTTTAATTTGTTCATTGTAATTTCTCTAAAATTTATGGAATTGATGTGTTTTTGATACATATTGACAAAAGGGGACAGGTCAAACTCCCATGGTCACGACCTTGACATATGCTGTCAAGGTAACCCTCCAGAGGGACCTTCAAAATATTTTAGTCGTCGCTCGTTTTTTATTAAAAAATTATTAATAAAAACATACGAAAAAAAAACATTTTTCAAGGTCATTTTTTTCTAGATATCAGGTCATCAATTTTTTTTAATGGAACTATATATTTTGTTATCGCAATGTAATAGTAGGGGTGAAGTCCTCTTCAATAACATATTATACAATGACCTTCGTGTGACCTTGGGTATGAAAAATGCAAAAAGCATTACAGGTATTATCAGTAATTAATTTACTACACTAATTGGTTTGCTTGAACTACATTATTTCAATAAATGTTAGAAATGATGACCATTATTTTGAATACTAATATTGGAACATATGGTGTACAGTAATATCTCTTTTCCTGGTCAACAGTCATGGTTTGGCCAGCCAGTATTTGCGGTGAGACACTATTTTATAATTTATGACTGCGTCTATCGCGCCGACCGATAAAATAGTAAATTAATTACTGATAATACCTGTAATGCTTTCTGCATGTTTCATACCCAAGGTCACACGAAGGTCATTGTATAATATGTCATTGAAGAGGACTTCAGGCCTACTATTACATCGCGATAAAAAAAATATAGTTCCATTAAAAAAAATTGATGACCTTGATATCGAGAAAAAAATTACTTTGAAAAATGTTTTTTCCCAATCATTATATTGCCACTTCGGCTAGGTTAATATTGTCCTATAACGTTTTTTCGTATCACTGAAACTAAGCGAAATATTCAAGGTGGTCAAGTCAGCTGCGACACCCTGTATACATACGTGATCCTGACTTTAACGTGATTTAAAATCAATTATTGCTAATTGGGAGATATTCTCACATTAATAATCATTTATTGTTAGTCGGAAAGTTATTTTTCATCTACTCATATCATGATAAAAAATCCAAATAACAAAAAACAGATAACAGCACTGCGTGTCCCCTTGGAAACTGTAAAACATTTTTTCGTACAACAAATAACTTGCATGTTATTTGAAGTTTTCATATTATGTGAGTCTGCCCTTGTATTTTGATTACCGTTCGGTGACAGCTTGTCCCAGAATAATAAACTGTACTTGTAACCTAAGTTTAATTAAAGTTTTGGGGAATTTCTCGGATATACATATCTATAGGGAAAAGTTGTTCAAAATATTGACATTGATAACGTATGTGAAGGTCAAGGTCATTGGACTGAGTCTCCTTTTATGAATATTTACCAGGCACTACATTTTCTACGTGGCACTATGGGAGTTGGAAATATCGCAGATTGTTTCTATTTATCTATAGGGCATTCACGCTAACGCTAACCAGCGTTTTTCTTGCAAATAGTTAATAATAAACAAAAATAAAAGATGAAAAAGTTATACTGTTTTTTGCAAGTAATGTAATGATGTCTGTATTTTTTATATCATGTGAAAACGTATGTCAAAACGAATTCATTCGTATACAATGATCTTCAAGGTCATACAAGGTCGCAAATGGAAGAAACGTGGCTGGCTAGTTAGTTAGCGTGAACACAGTGTATATAGAATTATGTTTTTTATTGAGAAGTGTAAAAGTATGACAATTTTGTATCTTAATACTTGGATGGCGTATGGCGGATGGTTTTGATGATTCTACAGATAGCAATCTTTGTCAAATTTATATATTTTGAATGGTATTTTATCTAGATCTTTCTAGATTTTATCTAGAACTTTCGTTTGAAATTTATCATTAGGAAATTAATCCTAATGTGATACCTTTAAGATACTGGGTGTCAATGAACCCAGGCCCTGCCATCTAAGTGTTAAGTACAATTGGGAAGAGTGATAAAAAAATACGGTATCTGCAATATATTACAAAGAGATTATAGATTATCTAGATTTGTTTCGATATTGAAAATATAGAGAATACAAACAGTATGTTTTTCCTTTTTTTTTACAGGCAAGTCCATCTTGATCAGTCGAAGCCCGACCTGCCAGTCAGTGGCGTCGTTAACCACAAAACACCCAACAAGAAATTACCTTCTAACTTACGATAATAATAATAATAGTAGTAACATTAATAATAATAATAATATTAATAATAACAACAGTACTAATAATAAGAATAATAATGGTACAGTAAAGAATCGCTCAACTCGAGCAGAACATAATCATCAAGATGATCGAAAAACAACAGTTAATGCAACAAGAAAAAGAAAAGAATCGGGCTCGCCCGGAAAAGGTGAACCGGGCAGCTCCGCCAATAACTCTAAGTCTATATCTAAGACTAATAAGAATAATAATGGTACAGTAAAGAAACGCTCAATTCGAGCAGAACATAATCATCAAGATGATCGAAAAACAACAGTTAATGCAACAAGAAAAAGAAAAGAATCGGGCTCGCGCGGGAAAGGTGAACCGGGCAGCTCCGCCAATAACTCTAAGTCTATATCTAAGACACTAAGTGATAATAAGACTAGCTTTAGCGTACTAAACATTAGGGTACTAAATATAAGCATATATCTACGATTAACAGGGGATAAGTGCGCAATCGGTGAAGGGGTACCTAGCCTAGTTAGGATACCCAAGTCTGATCGCCCCTCATCAGGCCACTTTTCTCTCGACTCTCTTGACAATTACTCTTTATTAGGGTGCTGCCTTCATCCGGGCAAATACAATAACGTTAAGTCTAATTCTAGCCTCCTAAGTAATAATAACGATAACTACAAGTCTGTGATATTGCTCAGCTCAACCAATAACCATTATTTCCTCCGCGTCGAAATGGACGGTGGTGCGATCGCAATGAGACTAAGAGCCCATTGGAATTCATACATGAATTGCATTGAAACAACAAGCATTGAAGAAACCTGTAAAGAAATATCAAAGTCGCCTTTAAATTTCGTAATACCGAAGAAAGTTATAATAAGTGATAGATCGTCGAACGAAGAATCAGATTTGATGATTAAGGAAGGGGATAAGGTGGCCACCAGTTCTTCCATTACGCTTATCGTTCCCGGAAACGAGCTAACTGACCAGCCTCCGCGACCTCTCCCGTTGAGAAACGCGCCGAAACGAGCACAATCCTCTCCTCCATGGCTCGACCTGGTCGCGAGCGAGCTGACGCAACGTGCATGTGTTCCACTCTCGTTAGATTGTAAGCTTTATGTGGTTAATAAACTTCGCTGTAAGGTGATTTGCGATGTTAGTATTATGAGGAAGGGGATACCGAGCCACGAGACTAGCTACGAGACTAGCTACGAGACTAAAACTAAAACGACACATCTCAGTGTCAAACCCTTGAGTATTTCTTCGATGCTGAACGGGAAGAAATTGGCCTTTCCAGTCTTTCCAGAATTTTCCGGCTACTCGGGGCCGTATGTGCGTGATGGCACCGAGTTTGTTAAGGCTCTTTCTAAGTCTACTATAGGGAATAGATGTAGCTCGGAAATGGAAAACGAGAACGTTCTCAACTCGAATAGCTCAAACCGAAAACGACATCTCATTGATCGTGCAAGGAATCTCATAGCAGCAGCGTTCACAGGAGATTCCAACGATACTACTCTACAAGCCCAGAAGAATGATCTTAAGCGCGTGTTGGCTCTTCTGTTTGGACCAGTTTACGATATAGGAGAGCCCATTTCGGACTACAAGAAGCGTTGGGGTATTTCTGCTATGCTTAGGTTAGCCGGCGGTGGCGAAAGTTCATTGAACAACGGTGGATCTACCAATTGGGGATCTACGCAGGCAAGCGCCACGAATAATAATAATAACAATCAGTCAGCTTGGGGAGGGACATCAGGAAATCCCTCCGGAAATGGCGGAAATTCCGGGAATTGGTCCGGGAGCAATGTGAACCGATCCGTTAGTGGCAATCCGAATTCGAATCCGAACTCAGGACCACTCGGAGGACAAAATGTTCCAGGTGAGTGACTCGCATTTCACATTTTATATTATATAGCTTTGACAGCATGAACTGATTCTTGCGAGCTTTGTGATAAACCAGAGCTAGAGTCCTTTATTAGTTTTACAGCAATTTTATTAATGTCTTCAGCGTAAATCTCGGGGTCGACGTCCTTCTTTGATGCTGTCTTTGATAACGGTTCACATTTTTGATACCACTTTCCCTCGTAATATGCAAATAAGAGCAATTTATTTTTAACACATTCGAGTCCGGCAATAGCCGATAACATGTTTCTATTTTTCCCAATTACGGTAAATGTAATAACAGTTGTTGTACTTGTGTTACAGTAAGTTTAGCACATTCTAACTTTTATTGAAATTATCCGTGACATACTTTAGAGACTTTAGGTATTCTATAACTGAACTCAGCAATAGACTGATCTTTTTGAGGTGAATGATATGGTACAGCTGGATGAAGCGGTCAAAAATTGTTCGAAATCAGATTAATCTTTATTCGTATCATCCGGTAGTATTTTCATTATTTTTATGATGATTATACGTCACCCAAAGAAAACCTCTAGCAAGTTAAAAGCCGGTGCACCAACCAATACTACGAGAGTAGTTATAGAACGAGTATTACATTTTTTGTGCCGCTTAATGGAAAAATTCGGAAAAATTCAATAGCATACATGCCTTTGTATACAATAAATGTAGAAAGAATAATATTTACACTCACATAGTATGTAGATTTTGGTAAAACAAATAACATTTACATATTTGTAGAGCTAGTTAGAGTGAAGTTAGTTACTAGTTAGATATCTTATCATAAAGTATGAAAACTAATAGTTAAAATAGCCTCACCAAGCAGTCATCATTTAAAAATTTTAGAGTTTATTGTCAAGTTAAAAGTCAATTAAAAAACTTATTAAGCAAATGCTTTTGTTGTTTCTTGAATTTTTGTTGTTATTTTCATCATTTTAATATCGCTTGTGTAAGCGATTTATTGTAACAGTACCTATAAATATGTCAACATTGTATGTATTACAGAAATGGAATACTACATGAATAGTTACATGCAGTGGGTGTACAATGTGTTCGTACACTTTTTAAAATGGAATAACTTCTTTATAATTGTAACAAATGACTTGATTTTTTGTAATTAATTAGAAGCATTGGTTTCTGAAATGATATACAAAAATTATTATTTGCAAGGGTACATGTTAAACAAAAAAAAAGGATTTCTTAAAACTTTTTTATTTGAGCCCTTAATTAAAATTTAGAGCCATAATAAAAAAATTAAAAGACATGCTTTTTTTATGTTTGCATAAACCTTGTAATTTTTGGTAAATCTTTCCAGCAGATAATTTAGTAAACCAATGCTTCTAATTGATGATAAAAAACTCAGGTCGATTGGTACAAGTATAAAAAAGTTATACTATTTTAAAAGGTGTACAAATACTTTGTACACCCACTGTAGCTATACGTATAAACTTGTTATTGAAATCTATCACTGTACGAATACTTTCTTTATTCTTCGTACACTTTGTGCTCGTCACTACTCCGTTTTGTCTGCATCTCTGGCCACGCCACAGACAGCAGCAGCACTGTCATAGATATAGCGTTTTGTTGTGTCTCATAAAGTTTCGCGAAGCAAAAAAAGGGAAATACTGTTCAATTCTCGCTCTTGAATTCCGAAGTAACGTGTGAAATGAATTTATGCGATCATAGCTGACTGGTTTACCTTGTTACTATGTATATGTATATATATAGTGTAATAGCAATACCTAACGATGAAATTTTTTTAGGTAATGTGAATAAGATGAATAACCCGAACCAGCAATCTGGCCCACCAACTTCACAATCAAGTAGCACAAGTCAGGGTGGTCAGAATAATAATCAGTGGTCACAAGGGATGTCCAGCAATCCTGGGGGACCAGGTCAAAATCCTTCTATTCCAAATAATAATAATACAGTGCAGCAACAGCAGCAGCAACAGTCAAACTCTAATAGCACTAATAATAATCAGCCAAATAATCAGGGTCAGGGGTCCGTCAATACTAGTAATACACCTGCTAGCAATAATCCATCGACAAAACAACAGTTGGAGCAACTGAACACAATGAGAGAAGCGTTATTCAGCCAGGATGGTTGGGGTCGTGTAAGTATTGCCACAATTACTTCAGTATATATACCCGCACAGCAAAATCTGTCATGGCAGAAAATCAACACTGTCTGCAAACAAATGGATCCAGTAGATTGGAGTCTGTTATTTTCGCCCTCGGTCGCCAAGGACTGTAAACATTACTAATCCAATAACAAAACGTCTTTACTTTTCTTTATTTTTTATGGGACTATGACCCACATATTCGTGTAATTTTTCTAATGAAAATGATACTAAATATGATATAATTAAGGACAGCGTATGGAAAGGAAAGAGTTATTTCCCATAACGCTGTCCTTCTTTGTGTCCAAAACATTCATCGTTCATTACATAAGTAAATATCATCGGAATTATATCATATTTAGTATAATTTTCATTACAAAAATGCCACGAATATGTGGGTCAAAGTCCCATAAAAAAATAATGAAAAATCAAGACGTTTTTATTATTAAGATAGATTAGTAGTGGTTCACACCGATATTCGACTTGGTATCGGATTACGCGGCATGTTTACACTGCTCGGCGACCGAGGCAGCTCGAGCTTCTTGATATTCACGGGGCGTGCCCCCAGTGGATGGGGTAGACGAACTGACTTAGCACTCTGTCCTCCGTCGGACTTAAAATGGGACTTTACTGTATATATACGTATAAAATAGTACTCCACTACTCGTATATATCGAATAGTTTATGTAGGGATTGAAAAAATGTTTTGTCTTTTTTTTGTAGCAACATGTTAACCAAGACACAAACTGGGACGTTCCAACAACTCCAGAGCCTAATTCGTCTAAAGATGGAGTTCCTGTGTGGAAACCACCAGTAAACACCGGTACAGATTTGTGGGAGGCCAATATCCGAAACGGTGGTCAGCCACCGCCTCAACAGCAACCGAAAACACCTTGGGGTCATACGCCAGCAACAAATATTGGCGGGACATGGGGTGAAGATGACGAAGCTGCCGATTCATCAAACATGTGGACTGGGGCTCCTACATCTTCGCAACCAAACACTGCCGCAGGACAGTGGACAACGGGCACCGGTAATCAAGCCGGTATGTGGGGAGGTAATACTAGTCATAACCGAATCCCCTCCCGTTTTTACTACCTTGAATACCTCTTTTAAAGTTTATAGGCAATTTTGAAGTGATTGAAGGTATACCATTTAATTTCTTTATAAATAAGTATTCCATCGTTCTCAATCATATTTAAGAAATGTTATATGTGCTTTGATCCCTCAAAATATGTATCTCTAAATTTGGGTATAGACACTATTTATATTATATGGATATATAGATTGCGTGTTCTTCAGGCGAAGTAGTAGTATCTTACAACGGAAGGACACCGATTGTCCGATTTAAACTTTAACAAATTCTTAAGAAATGTAGACATTTCGCTCGTGTACAAGAAAATTTTATACAAAATTTTATTTTTTAAATTTTATACAAATACAAATTTTACAGATAAATGCCTCAAAGCCCTTTGATAGTTTAACAAGCTGTGGCTGCAAGTAAAAACAAAAAGAACTAAAAAAATTGAAGTTGTGACGATTTTCCACATTTGAGATACACCTCTGGCGAGTATTTTAATGCAATTAAATGAAAACTAAAAACTTTTGAGTTATGATGTGTTTCTTGTGCACGAGTGATATATTAGTATATAATAGTATACGTATTCCATAGACAGGATTTTGTCAAGAAGGGTGGTACAACCGGACAGGGAACGATTCTAGATATAAAAATAAGTTGAAAAGAAGATCCGTTAGGTTCGCGTGCTTTAGTATAAACAGACGCGTCAAACGATTCCTATTTAATAGCAATAACACGTGTATTCGCTGCATTTTCAAACTCGATTGTCTCGTAAACGAGACGTCAAACGACAAAATTTCTTTCTTTCTTTTCGACTTATTTTTACATGTAGAATCGTCTCCTGCCGGGTTTTACGCGTCAGACCATACCTTGAATATACATATTGTATACATACATATACGGTGTGTGCTACGGAAAATGCCGTTTGACATAACTCTTGAACGGTACATGATAGGGCAAAGATGTAGAGGGACTTTTATTATCATTCTCTATGTCACTGTGACACAAAAAAATTTTGTTTTTATTTTTCAAAGTTATTTTGATATTTTTGTTTTGATATTATGAAAGTACTGTTAAAAATGATGTCCAGCATACGTCTTTGAAATAACCGTGAAGTAATCGAAAGTTGCAAAAATGAACAACAGCTTTATAAACAGGGTGAGGCGTATTGTTCGTACGTTAAGATATGCTTCTTGAAGAATAACTCCTTCGAATGTAATTTGAAAGTCAGCATATTATGCAAGGTTGAATTTATCTCTTTATTAACTATAATGTGACTTAGAGAAAAAACTTCTCCGTCACAATAATTAGCCCACTGAACCAAACATTTTCTGCCTGAAACATTTTCTTGTATTACTAAAAACAATGGAGATAATTTCAGTGCAAGTCTTAAGTGCTTTCACACTGTACATAGAGTAAGCCATCAGATATTACCACTTTGATTGACGTAATTATTACTATACGTAGCGAAAAATGTTAGGATGGAGATTAAATGGTTTCAAAAGATGCACATACTGGTGTTATTAGTTAGGTATTTGCTTCTCAATTGCAACTAAAATTTTCGATCAATACCACAACACAGAAGTTAAGAGCGATTAAAAAGATTTTAATATTTCAAACATTTTAATCTGCCATTGGCTTTAAACGGTTTAACTCCTTCTTAACTGCTTTTCAAAACTAAAAACACATAATAAATGACCTTTTAGAACATAAGTAGGTAAATCGTATGCATTTATTGACATCCATTTGTTTTAAACATATTTGGAGACACGTTTCTATAAAAACTTCGTATCAGAACAACCTATACCAGGACAAAGTATACTCTAAATTATTGTTGATCCTGAAAAGATTACATATTTGTATTAATTCCAGTTATTGGTCATTGTGTCAATTTATTGTTTAAAGAATCCTTCTTAAATCTTGTAGAGCATCATCATTTAAAGTAATGACTTCAGAATATCGTTTCTGGTAGGTAGAGGAGAGGGCTTTATGGTTTAAAGTACAGACAAACTCCTTCAATTTAAAATGATCATAATATAATTAGAAAAGTATCTTTGAACAATAAAGTTAATGCATTTTTTCGGTTTGTACTATGCAAACAATAAGCTAATACATTAGATCACTTTTACGTAAACTTACTTATCCTAACTAATCTAAGAAATGAGAAAGTACGATAGAAGATATCTAATTATTTAAATTTCATTGTAGGTATTCAAAATTACATCAACATAGCAAAAATATAAGAAGAAATTCGGTGTCATCAATGGATTGACAAGAACGTTATATGAACAATCAGAAAAGAAAGTATTGTTAGCATTCTTAAATGATCAATTTAAGAAACTTTGTTTGTCGAATAGTTAGCAGTTCGTTTTATTAATGGCTTAAAAGGATTGAAAAGTACATTAATGTCGGGACACATTTCTTTTTGGAATGACGCGTATATTAGGCTGGACATACAAGCAATTTAGAAACAAGCCGACAGTAGTATGTGACTTACACGACATTGTTTATTTATGAAACCAAAATGATAATCATAAAATTTGGATAAAATATACTCTAATCAATGTTTGATACAACGTACTATACTTGACTGTAGCTTCACGAACATTTATTTATATTATTTATAATAAAGGCAAACATATGGTTATCAAAGATGGTAAACTTGAGGTACTAATTTTGTATTAAAAGTTAATGAAATAGTATATATTTTTTGAAAGTATCATGTTAATCGCTACACTGTATCATACTACATTGTATACGACCTGTGCGCTCCACGCTATACGTGAAAAATTAAGTACATTAATAGCAACAAAAAGATTCTAAATATTTTCTTGTATAACACGTACTATATATATTTTTTATAGGATCAAATTGGGGCGATCCAAGAATCGATCACCGTGACCCTCGTGATCTACGTTCCGTTGATCCTCGCGAGATACGAGATCCCCGTGACCATAGAATGTCTCTGGATCCTCGAGAACACATACGTGTAATGGATCCTATGGCTCGAGATCCCAGAATGACAGACATGCGCGGGGATCCGCGGGGTATTTCCGGCAGATTGAATGGTGCGAATGCGGATACCATGTGGGGTCAACCACCTGGGCCTCCACATCACCAAATGGGACACCAACACCCGTCTGGACCGCCAACAAAAATGTTGAATCCCTCCAGTATAAATCAGTGGGCTGCTCCACCACCAAAAGATATTATGCCGGGAAAACCATCTGGTTGGGAGGAACCTTCTCCACCGACACAAAGACGAAATGTTCCGAACTACGATGACGGCACTAGTTTATGGGGTAATGCTGCAGCTAATCAGAGGACTATTCCCGGAAGCAAAGTTTCTCATTGGAAGGATATTCCAACACCAAATGTTGCTAGAGGAGGTTTGTATTTCCTTTATTTTGATTACATGTATACGAGTCTTTTCTGGAGAAAAAAGGAACTACAGTAAACGCTCATTATTAGTCCGGAGTCGAGGGCGCGATTCCTGTTCAGTGCCTACTCACTCCACTGCTGGCCAACGCCGCAGAGCGGTGATGATTGATCTCGGCTCGGGTATATCGGTGTGAATACCATTACATTGACACCACGAATCGACTGTTCAAACTTCTTAATTTTCATTATGATTATAACAAGACTAAATACGATATAATTTCATTTCTAATTTAGTGGTGTAATTGACGAAGAAAGTATCGGAAAGAAAGAGATGCGGACAGAAAGAAATGCGTCGGCCACCCGAACCATGTTTGATTCTGTCCTTCTCTATGTTAATCAAGTCAGGGCCACGATATAAGTCCGTGAAAACACGGTTGTTGGACTGATAATAAGAAGCGTTTACTGTATCCTCTATGAAAAAGAGCAGATTCTTCGAAAAATGAATAGGATTGATAAAGTCGCAAGCATATGCAGAATTAAACATTTTAAAGAATGCACCTTGTTTTTCTAGGGACACAGTGTCCTCCAGGAATGCCACAAAACCGAATGCCTGGTCAACCTGGAATGAAACCTGACGTGAGTGGACCAATGTGGGGTCATCCTGGAGCCCCCGGAGGACGAAATGGTAGCTGGACAGAAGGGCCACACGATACAGGCTCATGGGACGACCCAAAGACACCGAGTACCTGGAACGAAGCTCAGTTAAACCCTGGTACTTGGGGTGGACCTAGTACTCATAAACCCAAACCAATGGGACCTGCTGGAAGTTGGGGTGATACAGATATGGACCATTCTCCTAGTTGGGCTCATTCCACGAAACCCATCCTTACAAAGGAAGTTATCTGGAGCAGTCGAGAGTTCCGTTATCTCTGTGACTTAGGATTCAAGGTCCGTATAAACTATTAGAATTAATTACTACGATTTTAGTAGTTGTACAATCCAATTGTACATATTTCAAAACACTTCTCATTTATACCAGACGCATACTATGGAAGGAATGCGGGTCTGATTAATTGTTCGATCGACAGTGTTGTTGTAAAAAAATGTTCTTTTTCTTTAACAAATTCCGTCATTTGTATCTGTTTGCAGAAAGATGATGTTGAATTAGCCTTGAGGAATCGTGAGATGAACAGAGAGGAAGCTTTGGAACTTCTGAGTCAGGTTCGGCCTCTAGATCAATGGAGAAGACACGACGCACACTCTACTTATGATCCAAGTAATCAGGCTACAACTGCACCAGCGTATCCCAGATTTAATCATGTCGCACAGCAGATGTCTTTTCCACCGGTAGGACAAATAATTTTAATTGCCCACATCTTTGTGTTCCGATATTTGCAATCATAATACCATCTTTATGTAACTTTGCTTCTCCTTATGGTATACATACATATATCAAAGTATGATTTATACCAGTCGTTTCCCGCTTTTATGTCCTATTACTTTTTTCGTAAAACGAAAACTTTTTTTGAAAAATTAAAAAATTGAAGGATCCGAAACGGTTAATTCTAGAAGGTTTTCGCATATATAATTCTCTTTATAAAAGTTTGCACTTGACAATGTGGAACCTGAAAATAATATGCAATTTTGAAAAAAGTCAGTTCCGCAAGTTTCAAAACAATATACATTTTTTGTTTATATATTTATTGATAAACGATAATGAAAACACACCTCAATTTCTAAATTTCAGAAGAAATTTTTTGATTTTGTTCTGACATTTATATTGACTCCACTTTTACGAATTTCTTCCATTCAAATGTTTTTATTTAACTTTGTGGAATCTTTTTCTCACAAATCACAACTAACTGAACAAGAATCTACTTTTGAGAATATTATTCACTTATGAATGAATGGCTTTTAAAATTGCAGGGGGCTGGGGTAGCGAGTGGAAATACAACTGGCAGCGTAGGAGGATCGGTTGCCAGTGCAAGTTTGTTGAAACTGCAGCAACAGCAACAACAAGCTGCTGTTCCTTTACAACAACAACAACCAAGTGGTAATGCACCACAACCACCTTTCAACCAGGTATATGGTGTAATAATTATCTTTGTAGTAATGTTATACATTTATATGTTCTCTTAGAAGGATATTTTTCAAATTCATGAATCTACTGATCACATTATATTGTCTTTTGTTTATTTTAGCCTTCAAGAACTCCGCAAAACCAACCAAGTACTCAGCAGCTACGCATGTTAGTGCAACAAATTCAGTTAGCCGTCCAGGAAGGTTACTTAAACCATCAAATTCTAAATCAACCTCTTGCACCTCAAACTTTAATACTTCTGAACCAATTATTGCAACAAATCAAAGTTCTACAGCAACTTCATCAACAGCATTCGGTACAGAGTAATATGAAGGGTAATGGACAATCGGTCCTCCAGATCAGTGTACAAATTACAAAAACAAAACAACAAATAGCCAATTTACAAAATCAAATTGCGGTGCAACAAGCCACCTATATGAAGCAACAGCAGCAACAGCAGCAGCAGCAGCAACAGCAACAACAACAACAGCATCCTGCCCCACCATCTCAGAATTCAGAATATTATAAGAGCTCTGTTCATGACCCCATGTCAGCCTTGCAAAACAGTTTTACAGAATTGACAATGAACAAGGAGCCGCCTATCGTGAGTACTTTTTGAAGCATACATATCATTTTTACATTTTAATTGCAGTAAACGAATACATATTATCAATATACTGGTATAATAATATAAAATCTCAGAATTATTTTGTTGCTCAAAAGAGAATGCGTGGAAATTACTTTTTCGTGACACAGAACTACAAGTTGCAATATACAATAATACATAAGCACTTAAAATCAGTAAACAAATTTAGTCGCTTAAGGGAATTTGAGGAGTCGTTTCTTAAATGATATATTAAAAATTTGATTTTCTTAAAATATCTTTTACTATTATAATAGATGATCCAAACTTGCATGAGTGATCTATGAACTGGATACGCGTTTTTTTGATTTTTCATCTTTTGCCATGGAACAATGATTGAATTTAGAATGTTTTCAAGATGATAATGTACACACCTTCTCAATATTTTGAATTAAAAAAGTGTATTAGATGACATTAGTTGTTTTTTCAATAATCAGAAGAGATACATTTCGGGTATTAGTGTGACATGGTACTAATACCGTAAAACCGGCATAGGTAATATAAATGTCTATCAAAATGTTTAATAATATTTATTGCATTTATTAGACATGTTCCCTTTGATATTATAAAATTTTGTCTGCATTATACGCAAAAGTATTGCATGATAAACTTCATATATTAATCAATTTATTGCTACATTGTTATATGTTGGCATTGCAAGGATGTATATTAAAAGGAATTAAATTGTATCAAGATAAATAGAATTTTATAATTCTAATAAATTGTAACCTGTACCTAGTGTAATTTTGAAACTGATATACATGCATTGCTTGATTCGAAAATTGCCTTGTTCGAGAATATTTTTTGTTTTCATCATCTTGCATTGTATAATAATGATCAATAATTTTGTTACAGAGTCAGCCACAATCAAGACTAAACCAGTGGAAGTTACCTTCATTGGACAAGGACGGAGAGTTAGTTACAAACGAATTCTCGAGAGCACCTGGAACTACTAGTAAGCCAGCAACTTCATTGGCTGGTTTGACACAATCACACAGTACTCCTAACATGAATCCTTTGTTGGGTCAAGGAGATGGTACATGGTCCACCAGACTCGGAGAGAGTGGATGGCCTGATCCGGGCAATACCGATTCTACCGATGGAAAGGATTGGCAATCAACTGGTGCAGCTACTTTCACTGACCTTGTACCTGAATTTGAACCTGGCAAACCGTGGAAGGTAATCCATTTCCAATACCGTACTTTCTATCATATGTTTGAAACTAGCTCCTCAATTCGTTGTTTACGCAATCTACGGCATCGAATGTGCACCGATGCTCACAAGTTCATAGAATTAGTTGCATAGTCTGTTTGTTGCACCGTCTGATACCATTTAACTATTACTTATAACATCTTCTATTCTCAACCGTTTAGGAGGTACAGCTTGTTCCAAGTGCGTGGGATACCTCATATACAGGATGTTCAGGCTATTACTAGCCAGCATTTTTTTTTGTAAATAGTAAATATTAGAAAAAAATGATAGAGGAAAAAGTAGTACTGTTTTTTATACACAACAAATTGACATATGCATTTTTGTTGTATTTACATTATTTTGATAGAAACGAAGGTGACCTACAATTTTTTAAATGGAATGCTCTATATTTTTTCGTCATTTTATCATTTTTTTCTAATAATTACTATTTACAAAAAAATGCTGGCTAGTAATAGCCTGAACGCCCTCTATACATACATATACTTTAATGACATTGTTTCAGCGTTCTCTTCAATAACGGTTATAAAATTATTGTTTGAGTATAAGTTTTACTTAAAATTAATTTCTTCATTATGTATTATTTACGAAGCCAAGCAGTTTAAGGACCCTACTGCTCCAAATTGAATTTCAAAATTTAGATATAGGGTGGCCTATATGGATGTACGAGAGAAGAAGTAGAAATCAACGTCTCAAATTTTGATTTAAATTCCCACTTGTTCCTAGAACACTTTCAGAGGGAAGAGGAGAATGTTCCTAGTCAGCTAATATTCAAGTATGAGTAAACAGTGTTGTCGTTGCAAATTCCAAGTTCGAAATCCCATTATATTATGATATCTAAGTAATCGATAAACAATTTTATGACAAGTAGTTTCAACAATACATTCGAAAGAAGTGCTAAGAAATAAATGCGGAGGTAGAGATTCATTCGGGTCCACCTATATTTAATTTCATTTTAGGGCACACAGATGAAGAGCATTGAGGATGATCCCAGCATTACTCCCGGTTCTGTGGTGCGTTCGCCGTTGTCCTTAGCTACAATCAAGGATCCGGACGCTATATTCAACTTAAGCAGCAAGACTTCACCGCCGCCTCCTCAACAACCTACTAACCTTGACACGTCGATACCAAGTTTGAGCAACTCTACATGGACGTTTAATCCACCTGCTACCACTCCTAGTGCATTCACCAGGTAACCTTCTTACTATAAAAATAAAATAATCGTTATGCATAATTACGCATCCCTTATTTGGTCTGTGTGTAGTGCAGTCATGGGCACATTTATGCTCGCTCGGAGGTGTTTCAAGGAATACCCGTGAAATACCCCCACTTTAGACCATATATACCTATAGACCTGGCACAGTGTGACGTTATATTTTTAAAAGATGTATAAGCTATGCTTAACGATAGTGCCTATGCTTGGCTTATAGGGGGAGTGGGAGGGGGATCAGTGGGTGCGCCATATACATAGTACACGAAAAGAATGGATAGAACAATTTCAAAAAATTTAGCATTGTATCATGAAATAATCAATTAAAAACTGTATTTAAGATACAGATGTTTATTCTATATGTTTTATTAAGGTATTAGAATTAAGTATAAAGTAATAAACGGCGTCGGTTTATCGTGTCAGCCATTTTGAAATTTTCTTAAGACTTATCTTGCAACGTCACAATATAGCTTGCTTTCGCCGAGCTGAACTCTCGGTTTTTCTATACACATACTATACTATATATACTATTGGGAACCCCTCCAAGTGAGCTCAAAAGTGCCCATACCTGGTATACATAGTGTGTACAGAGGAAATGTAATACAATTGAATCTCTACAAATTTGATGTATCTACGAAACTGCAGTTTTGTTTATTCATACCTTTCTACTTTCGTTTTAAAACTTATGTTTTCAAAGTCGAAACGTAAAGTTACTTAGACTTGAATTATTTATTAAATGTTTTTAAATGCATTATTTGGTTTCTGTAATTCGAATCGAAATATAGGCAAAATCTCGAAATCGAAAGCTTTTTTCTCGATAAGCTACGACACGAGTCGTTATCAAGCACTTCAATAGAACAGTGAAATGTGTACTTTAGTGAAACAATATCGGATGCGTATAATAATTATATATCTAGTATTATTATCACGTGAACTTAGTTAATGAAACATATGCCTAAAGCGATTAAATATTATTTTGCAGCACTAAAAACACGTGGGGCGAGTCTGCACCACCGCCAACTGCAGTCACTTCCGAACTGTGGGGAGCACCTATCAGTAAGGTTCGTGGCCCACCGCCTGGTCTAGGCAACAAAGCCGCAGGAAATACAAGCAATGGTTGGACAGGCCTTGGCACTGTCAGCAGATCATCCAGTTCTTGGGGCCTTCAATCTAGCTCAAACGCTGGCTGGATTTCTACCTGGCTGTTACTCAAGAATTTAACTCCTCAAATCGATGGTTCCACATTGAAAACTCTCTGTATGCAACACGGTCCTGTTCTTGACTTCCGATTATTCCTCAGTCATGGAATTGCATTAACCAAGTACTCCTCAAGAGACGAAGCTGTCAAGGTATAGTGTTTATTTCATTTACTACTGTGCACTGCTAGAGTAGCTCTTATTTACTCTTGAAGAAAATTGTTTCCAAGATTTTTTGTCGTACAAAAATCTATGCGAAGTTCAAGCTTGATCTAAAATTTACAAAACTACTAAGATTTAAAGATTTAAGATATACTAAGGTCTACAGAACCTGTAGATATAGATGGGGTGCATCTTTTATATTCTACTATTTCTTTCGTAAAATCAAAACGGTTTTTATTGAGAAAAATTAGCAATAGAACAAAAATCGAGAGGATCTGATGTTGCTTTTGTTTTAAAAGGAATCGTTCAACAGGAGACGATTATTCTTTCTTGTGTAGAAGAAAGATTATTCTTTCTTGTGTACTTTAGCTTAAGCGATTTTTAATATTTTTTTGGACATATTTGTGAAACGATTTTATTACACATCATTGGTTGTTGTATAGTTAGAAATAAAAAAAAATTAACAATATAAAGAAATAATGTAGGCAAGCATAATACGCGATTCAGGACCAAAAAGTACGCTGCGTCTCCACAGTCGGGGATCTAATACGCCTGCGTCAAATGGACTATTGAAATTGGAAGGAGCGTTACTATTTTTTCAAGTAACGTGCATAGTGTAGATTTCACAGATTATGTTGATTTTGCTGTGTAATTGTTTTTGTGAAATGATGAATGTTTAACGGTGTTATACAGGGTGTCCCAAAAATGTTGTACTTGAAAGTGGCGACTCCTGAGGTCACTAAAGCAAGTAAGGGAAATGCTTACTTTTCCCAATGGCTATATTTTAAAAAACAGCATTCTTTATAATAAGTATTTTAAAAAGATATCTTAAACGTAAATGATTATACTTTTCAATAGTGGACATAAAATAGACGACTAACGTATAAATATTGATTATTCTCTGTACTATCTATTTTAAAAAGATATTTGTAAACGATTCTACTTGTCGATGGCGGACATAAAATATACGAATAACGTTAAAATATTGATTATTATTCACAGTACTTGCTTGAAAAATAGCGACAAACTTCAAAATCTGATACGCTCCTGTTTATGAACAGATTTTGCACTCAAAAGATCCATTTGAGTAGAAACGGTACATAGTACATGGTTGCTTTTTCATCAAACTTGGATCAAATTTAGCAAAGTTAGAGCAGTCTAAATATTGAGCGAATTTTGAAATAGCTTTAGTCGCACAAATCGGGCATGAGGCCCACTGTGTAGGTCGGCGCGGCTGTGGAGTGGGTAGGCACTGGGGACAGTGATCGTGCAGGCGATCCCGGACAGTAAGGGTGCGCTCAGACACGGGAGCTATGGGACCACTGGCTCTAGCATAGTCTACAGACAGCGGTCCCATGGCTCCCGTGTCTGAACGCAGCCTAAAGGAGCTTTTACTGTAGCAAGGAACTAGAATCTAAGTAGATTTTGGGTCGAATTTATATTATTATTATACGAGCATTTTTTGAGCTGCACAAAGGTATATTTGATAGAGGAAGGTTCAGCGCAGTCCACTGGACCCCATCATATCAGTCAAAAAAGTCTATTTGTGACAGAAAAATACATTGGAATCTGTGGGTGCTTTCCACGATTTTTTCTTTATTTTAGACACTCATGTTAGATATAAACATAATCTCGTTGAATCATTTGTTGAGCGTGCTGTATTTAACCTTCCTCTTTAAAATGTGCCCTCGTCTAGTCGAATATATGCTCGTATAAGGGTAAAGGGTTTCGACTCAAAATCTAGTTAGATTCTAGTTACTTGCTAGTTTTGTCACGTGACTACACTTACACCTTAATTACAGTACATGTATCTGGGTATTTGACGTGTGTTAGATTTTTTTCAGTATTTTCGCATATGAGTGAATAGAGAAAGTAAGCCAAACATTTATGCACAATCCATTATCAACAATTAACATTTTATACAACTCGGTTTTCTTGATGGCATAACGAATGGCCTATTAGCCTTTCAATTTGGTCCAAGGACATCTTATTCGGCTGATGTTTGAGGTAAATAACTAGAAAAACTTTGGTAATTATTTCAGAGTCTGTTCAATTTTAATTTACATGTTAGGCAACGCTGATTAAATATGCAGGGTCTTCGTTTGCCTATTTAATTTTCGGCACTTAATCGTGCATGTAAACTTTTAGTGATTGACTGTGTATTAATTTATATGTATAATTAATTTGTACATACAACATTATTATAGTACAGGGAATTGTTCGCGTAATCTAGAATTCGTACGCCTGAGGCCGCGTCCACACAGCAGCGGAGTTCTCTTGGGGTCTGGACAGGGTCTAAGAAAAATTTTAGAAAGTCTGACGATGTAACGTTATTTCTGTTGTACTCTCAGATTGCCGGAGATCGACGTTTATTGGCTTCCATTTTGGTCTTTAGGAGCCGCTGATACAAGGATGTCGGCAGGGATGTCATTAGTAGACGGCGGATTTTATGCATTTATAACAAAAATCAGCGGATGCAATTTAAAACAGTGAAAACATTGATACGATTTAAGGACGTCTTTGACATTTTTAATTTATTACAATTGCTAAAGATAGGAAGACATTATGGTTCCTGTATCCTGTACGTGACGAAGAAAATTTTTATTTAAAATAAAGATCCACAGTCTAGAGTCATTAGTATAACACATAACATTTGTTTATTTGCGAACTAATTGAATTTCGACGGTAACTGCAGTTAATGCCACCGCACGCGTCCAGTATTGGCTCAGACAGATTTGAATCTCTTGAGGCGAAAGTAAGCTGACCGGTATTGGAAAATTAATCTCATCCTTGACAACGACATTTAACATTCCGGGATTCGACCAAGATTGTTCTGAGTCTGGTAGATAGATAGTGTATTTATGCAAATACTCATTTATAAGTTTCTTTGTATTTAAAGAATTCGAATATGCCTCAAGTGTTATCTCGACGCGATCGTTCTACAGATAAAAATTGCTTGCCAAGTGGATATAATTATGTATGAGGAGTACTATACTATACAACAGTGTGTTCCCTCTAATGCGACACACGCATTGCAGGGTATGGAGTGCGCAATAGATATCAGGCAAAATAAAATTTTGAAAACAGTTTGTTTTGATGGTGAAATCAAGTGGCACCTTGGGTTTTACCAATAGAAACACATATTTATTTTTTAACCATATTCAGAGGATAACGAGACGAATTCAAAACACATATTACATGATATTTTTACTGACATATTACTCGACTAACAGTAGTGGAAATGTGAATTATTTAGCTTTTCGTCGTATTCGACTTTGACAGTGTAAATATTACATGGTCCAACAAATTTTTATCTTTTTTTTAGAAATTTAAGTTTGAAAAAAGACATATTTTTCGACTTTGATCAAATATTGTGATGTTACTAGAAAAGATATTGTATCTCTTGCTGGAAAATATAATACAAAATCTTTTATAGTAACATCACAATGTTTGATCAAAGTCGAAAAATATGTCTTTTTTCAAACTCAAATTTCTCAAAAACTGTGCGTCTAGAAGAAAAATTAAGGACAGATTCAGAATCAGAGCGAAAAACTGTATAAGAATAGCGTAGTGAGAATCGAAACGTAGTTTGGCTGTTGAACCGTGTTATCTGATAGCGAAGAGGTTACTAAATCTAAATATTTAACATTTCCACGACTATAAATCGAGTAATATGTTAATAATAATATCATGTAATATGTATTTTGAATTCGACTCGGTGTCCTCTCAATATGGGTAAAAAAATATGGTAGCCTCGATTTCGCCATGAAGGAAAACTGTTTTCGAAATTCTTTTACCGATATCTATCATTCAGCCCATACTCTGCATTTCCTGTTGTAAACTTCTTTGTCAGATGACTGCAAGTAGGTGAAAAATCGTGCGTCGCGTTGAAAAGAACACCCTGTATATATGTAGTAGCGCTCAGCAGATATCTATAGTGGAGATATCCACGAGTATAGCTGCATAGTGTTTTCGTGTTGTATTATATTGTGTTGTATGATGTTATAGGCACAAGGAGCTCTGAACAATTGCGTGCTGGGCAACACAACCATATTCGCGGAATATCCAGCCGACAGCGAGGTACACGCGTTGCTGCAGCAACTGGGTCACGGTGGTCAGCAGCAAGCTGGAGCGACAGCGGGCGCCGGCTGGGGATTGCGACCGTCAAACAAAAGTGGTCCACCCCCTGATACTTGGGGCGGCAGTTCCAGTCAACTGTGGGGTGCTCCGCCGAGTAGTAATTCTCTTTGGAGCAACGCTAGCATCGACAACAACGATCAACAACGTGCTACACCAAGTTCTTTGAATTCGTACTTACCCGGAGACCTTCTGGGAGGTGAGTCGATGTAGAGTGCCGCACGAAAAGGCGATATCACTCGTGCGACGACCAAGCCTTCTTCTTCACGATACGTCAATTATATTGCGCATTGTCAGATGGGTCGGTTCTGTTGAATTAGTTACTTAAACTTAAATAAATTGCTGCACATATGTGTACGCCGCATACACGTGTGTGCGTGCATCCTAACTTATCGTGTGATTCCGTCACCAATAGGGGATCCGATTTGATTCTTTTCCTTTTTCTCAATGGAAGTTCGAAAATCGGGATTTACGGGGGAGGAGGAGCTATGTTATGAATTTTAAGGCTTTCGGTGTGCGCTGTGTTTTCTCAATGGTTTGAGGTAGTACCATTTACAATTACAATTGATAATCCGCGTAAATACTGTTATAATATAATGTGATGATCACGTACTAAGTCGTTTTAAATCTTAAAATTAGTATTATCGTTATGTTGCTTGTGTTACAACTTTTGGTGTTTCGGTATTCTAAGGTAATACTAATTTCATCCGATGATACCCCGCATAAATACATGTGAAGCGCGCGTCACTTTTAATAGCCTCGTTTTATGACGTTTCAATCATTGAATTAGTATTATTCTTCCTGTGCAGGTCGCGTTTTTATTAATAAATATATATTAATGAACAGATATTAATAGATATATATTAATAAAAGAGTATCATCGCAATGTATACATTTATTTATAACTATGCACATGTGTATGTATGTATTTATAAATAAGTGTATATGGAAAAATCTATGTATATATATATTTATTTATATATGTATGTATATACATAAATTTCTGACATTCCGTTTAATCAACAAACATGTATTATTAATGTACTACAAAGTTTAAGTTGGTAGTTCGGCATATTGCCGCGTACCATGCATCGATGTTTTAATAGACCTGATATTATTTATTACTGCACGCGCATGCTTCTGCAGTGCAATATACCCTAGAGGACGTTCAACTTTAATATAACGAAATATTGCATTTTTCGATATTTAGTTTTTCGACCAGTTGTTATTGATTTATCTATTAGTGATTCTGTAATGTGTGTATTTGCTAATGCGTTGTATTTAATAAACGCATATTAGTACATTTTTAATTCGTAAGTTTATACAACTACTACAGCACATATATGCTCTGACCTCCTGTAATAATATACATAACTCTGTCCGTCGATTTTTTAAATATTATATATTGGTGTATGTTATAATTTTGTTTTCGATTATAATAATCTATTAATATTTAAATATGCGCGTGCACATACATCAATCCATATATTAGAACATCGATGAGTAAACAATTTCATTGACGTAATAGAAATTTGAACTGTTGTTGGGTAATTCGGGAATTGAAGCACAAACGATAGAGAAGTTAAAACTACGCGTCTACACCGTAGCCGTTAGGTTCCAAGAAACAAAAATAATAACTATATGTGTTAAACATGGCGCTGCCAACGCTTTCTTAGGGATGTACGTGTAAGAAAGTAAATTATGATGATGGTCTCACGAGTGTTCCACTTTTTTGCTCTGAACAGTTTCCTTTAATCGAGACTGCAATGCGTATTATATATCAAACGTAGACTGTACCAATCTAATCAAAACAGGAAAAGTGGCAAAAATAACTAAGATATAAATGAAACACAAAAAAAAATGAAAAAAGAGAGAAACGAATAAGCAGAAAGAAAGATCTTTAACGAAACGAAGCGAAGATCCTCGTCGACACTACGGGCTATACCTACCTCTTCCATTAGCAACGGGGAATAAAGAATCGACTTTTTAGTGGAATTTTTATTAGTTTAAACGTAACAGTAGCAAGAGCGACATAGGTAATAACTGCTATCAGGAGTAAATCGTAACAGTAATCGATATGGCTGGTAATTATTTTTCTATTTTATCATAACTATTAGGACTTTCGAATCACCGAATGAACAACCAATTTGACTAAAATCGGCTAAACCGGTTGCAAAATAACTTGTGTTTTAAATTACGTTCGCGTGTTGGTGTTGTTATCATCATTTTCTATATAACGAGAAACATTAATTGTAATGGTATTCTTCATCGATGTGCACTGTTACATTTTTAAGTATTAGTCAAATTTTAATACTATTACTATATTACATATTACTACTACCACTACTACTATCACTACTACTATTACTACTACTATTACTACTACTACTACTGCTACTACTACTACTACTGCTACTACTACCACTACTACTACTACTACTACCACCGCTACTACTATTATTACTACTACTATGTACCACTACAACTACTATTACTAATACTATTACTATTAATTCAACTAAAAATCGATTCTTCGTCTTAAAATGTCCAGACACGTTTAAAGGGGTAGTACATCGGGGTCCGAATTCTTGCGACGACAACAAAAACGATACCAAATGTTATCGCAATAACGTAAATTTTATTCTATATTAAATCTAAATGCCACCTGTCGTGCCAATGTCCAGCGTGTCTCTTTACCACTTACTAATTATAGTTGTAACGAATATGGCAATTTGATGTTCTTTCTCTAGCTATCTTTGTCTGCCTGCCTATCTGTGTGTCTGTCTGCCTTTCTCTTTCTCTTTTTATTTCTCTATCTCTCTCTATCTCCACCTCCCCCCTCTTTCTCTCTGTTTCTCGCTCACTCTATTCTTTATAAAGTGATTGATAGTGAGGAGAATATATACATACCACTTCCCATTGGTTTGGTACAATAGATATAAAATCGTATTCGAGAAGTTCATACAGACGTAAACTTCGAGCTGATATTCTAAACCAAATTTTTCTTGCTCGAAGAAGTTTCGAATTTTCGAGTCAAACTTCTTTTTAATACTTACTTGTGCTCTGGGCATACAAATGTTCTTCTTTAAGTTTGTTTTTTTTTTATATGCTTATTTTTCAATACGAAGCGATTAGAGTTCTAACAACGTGTTAACAAAACTGGTTTTCACTTGCAACGCGATATCGAGGTGAATAAGGTTCGAAAGGGTCTATAAACTTATTATTTTAAATATAGAAAGTACAATTACGTTTATGGGTAAACTTAATCTTAGGACGATACTGCTTTTTTTGTGGTTTCTTAAATATTTTTCATAATTTTTGTAACCAAACGCATCGTGATTCATGGTATTGTGATTTTAATTTGAACGTCTGTCTTTTCGAAAGGAACAAGTGGAATTGACTTTGAAAATTCGGAAGACCAATCAAAGCAAAAATAGACGTTGATAATAGCGTACATTTCTGATTGGACCATTGGGAGGGTGGTTCGATGATATAAGAGGGGTGAAAATAAGATGTAGAATCGAGATCTAGACGAAGCCTTACTGTATTCTCATCGCCCCCACCCTCTCCATTGCATGCATGTGACTACGTGAATAGTTTATGCGTACCTGAAACTGATACACAAACCGTATGTACGTGTGTATGGATGTGTAAACATATACGTGCGTATGTAGATACATTCAACGTACATACATACATACATACGTACACCACGCCACCTCCTCACACAAACACAAACACACATCCATACATCTATACAGATACACAATAGAGGCACATGCACGCATGCATGCATACATAAATACATACATACGTACGTATATACATACATACATACACATACATATATACATACACACAGAGATCCATACATACGTATGTATGCATCTGAATGCATTTTGTGTGCCTGCGTAGACGATCCGTTAAAGCCTGCGTGTATGTATGTATGCTCTGAATGATTTCAACGTCAAAGGTACCTGAATGGACTGATAAACATACCGATGGGGAAAAAGTGTTTATTCATTGCACAATATTTTCTTTCTGACGTTTTAAAGTATTTCGTAACGCCCTCAGACCTTTAGTCTTGTTCGGTTACAGGACTTTTTATTTTACAACCTGCTGCCAGGCAGACGAAAGATTTTGCGATAATGTAAAAAGTAAGCGAGGTTAAACACATCAACTTTGATCTGCGTCAAGTGCCGATGCATTTTAAATACTGATAAGACATTTTATTGATTCTCTGGAATATGATTTTTCAGGACGTTTAGCATTTGAATATTCGTAGAGATGTAAATTATTTTATGAGTTCTAAGTTTGCTAGTACACGAGACTAACGAAAACTGAACAAATTTACACGACGTAAAAGCTATTAGGTTATCGTATAATAAGAAATAAATGAAGGGATCAAAAAAGATTTGGTATCTTTAGTTTCGAACTGTATAAAATTTAAAAGGCTCATTCTTTAAAAAATCAAAAGTTTGGGAAACGTATATGTTAGAATTTTCATATTTATTCAAAAGTTATAGAATGTAATGAATTTATGTGTACACTTTAGTAGGTGTGAAATTATTGATAGATGTGTAAGTAGATAGAGAACTACTTAAAATATAAAATTTTCCCAGTAGTAAGTTCGGAAAACCAAAGAAAGTCGATACTAGAAAACGTTTTTTACCAATTAACTACTGTCCTTGGTAATACAAGTAAATGCTGTATAGACGGGGAGTACAATATAGACTGATACATGTATTCAGTCATAAATGTTAGATTTGTTTTAGTAACAGGCTTACACGTTTATGACACAACAACAAAAGCAATGTGGTTTCGATTAAACAGTGTTTTATTTTAGATCTGTGTTATTATCTTCCTCTACAAGAAATTCTTCAAAGAATTTTTATCGACTAATTTAACGTTACACTATATTTTTCAACACAGGTGAAATGTATTGTCGGGGAATGATGTATATCGAATCATGCCCATTTTTTTAATATTTTGGAAGACGCTTATTAATATTTTATCTACTATTAATATGAACTGCTAATGATATATTAGTATAGTAGTATTCACGTATATTAAACAAATTGTTAGGTGGCTTGCACAAGCTGGTAAGTAGTTAGCATAACTTCAAATGTATATTGTATCACGTATTTGTCTTAAAAAAAAACACAAAACGAAAGAAAAACCAAAAAAAAAAAGAAAAGTATTTGCGCTTCACGTCGCTGCCCCGAGAGACTTCCATCAAATGCTACGTGTTACGTGAGTTGGTACTATATTATTCCAATAAGAGTAGTTTCAGTAAAGAAGTAAGAAATTGACAAATCTTTAAGAATTTAATGTAACTTATACGTGCATTTTTTCCTCAGTTCACTTCTTCAAAGCTTCGTTGACTTTGAGTATGTACGAATATTATTTAACGAGATATTCTGTTTTGCAACCTAGAGTTTTAGAGATGAGTTATTTCGAGATAAGTACTTGACCGAATTTAGAGTGATTACGTATACTTCGATAATACATATAATTTTAAAACTTTCACGCTAATGCTTGAAAACAGCTGCCTCTGCAACTCATCGAAATTAGTTGATGTTAAGCTTTTATCCAGATATCTCAAGTTCAATGAAACTATTGAATTATAACAATAATTCTAGACGTAATGATTCTAATAATAATAAAAATAATGATAATAATAATAAAAATAATGATAATAATAATAACAATAATAATAATAATAATAATAATGGTGATGATGATGAATATGACGATGATGATAACGATGGCGATCACGACAATGACAATGATGACGATGATGATGATGATGATAATGATGATGACGATGATCATAATGATGATGACGATGATAATGATGGCAATGACGACAATGATACTGATTGCGATGACGATGATGCTTAGGCTGATCATAAATAACAAAAATAACAACATTAATAGTAATATTGCTACTAATAATAACGGTAACAACAATAGCTACAATGATAATTTACTTGACGAATGTAATAGCAATGATAGTAATATTCTACATAATACATTAATGGTGACAGTAGTATTAATAATAGCAGTAAACATTACAACTGTAGTATTAACGAGAGTAGATGTCCGAGTAGTAAGTTGGTGACAGTGTCTAAAAAAATTATATATAACGCATGTCATAATAATAGCAATCGTGACGGTAACAGGACCGACAATAGTAACAGCAGTAATATTATTTAATGTGATAATAGTATTAACCATAGTATTACCGCTATTACTATGGTTATACTGCCTCTGCTACTGCTGCAGTTGACATTCTTTCAACTTTTGTACTTGATACGGATAAACAATTATTGGGTAATTCTGTGGTTGCTATTGTATTGATTATTATATTTGATATTGCTCCTATTATTGAAATTGCTAATTATACTATTGATACTACTACTATTATTACTGCTGTTGCTATTGTCATTACAACTACTACAACTGCTGCTACTGCTACTAATACTACCACTACCACTACTATTACTTTTACTATTACTACTACTATGACTACTACTAGTACTACTACTGCTACTACTACTAGTATTAATATTATTATTACTACCATTGTTATATTGCAAACATTAATTATTGATATCGTTGCTATTGCTGTTTGCGCTGCTTTGTAACTGTTCTTACCAGAACTAATTTCTGCTAATGCTGCTGTTGTTACTGCTGCTATTGCTGCTGCTGCTTCTCCTTCTCCTCCTTCCTCCTCCCGTTCTCCTCCTCCAGAGATTCTTAACTGTACTAGTAAATATTATTTAGAAAAGCAGTATATCATGACTATTATTATTACTATTATTTTGAGTGCAATTATTGTTACTGCTGCCATTACTATTACTACTACTTGATACTAAAATAAAATAAAAGAAATGAAATTATTCTATAATAGATGGTGCTGCAAATTACTGCTACTGTTATTATTAGCGTTATGCCTACTATCACTGCTTCCGTTATGGTTATTAATACTACCGTTATTTAACACTACCACTTCTTACTATTGTCACTATTGTTTTTCTTACACCTGTGATAATAGCAGTAATAGAGTAATAATAACAGTAGTGGTGGAACGATAATAGTAGTAGGTAAAATCAGTGGCAGTAGTCACAGTAGTGTTAGAAGAAATAGGATTAACCATGGTAGTAGTAATAAGGCTGCTAATGATAATGTACATTGTACGGGCGAACAATGCGACAGCGTTACTGGTAACAATATTGAATAACCAATAATCCGTAAATACAATAATAAGAGCGATGATTATGATAACGAGTAGCAACGGTAATACCCAGTGTAATATAAACGGTTACAATATTAACGATACTGTCTAAGTATTAATAGTAGTAAGAGTAGTAGTGATGATACTTTGTGATGCTTAAAGTTTTGGCAGCAGTAACAGTAGTTTATAGTCTTTTTAAAGAAGCAGCAGCCATTTAAGAATAGATAACGATAGTATTGATAACGATGAATACCTAATAAGAATAATGTTATAATATAATGAATACGAGCATAGGTCTGAGGGCGTTTAATCATAGTAAATGTATTCCTGTTGTGTTCCGCAACGTGGAACTTAAATGTATATCGTAAAAGGGAAACTAAATTTATACGAGCGCTGGTACTTCCAACGACAATGTTCTTTTTCTCGTACGAGATACAACCTAAGAAACAATCCAATTATCCTTGATCGCGAGGATAGACGGCAGCACACTCCAAGTATGATCGAAATATACAATACTTGTAACTGTAAACGTTTGATATACTACTAATTGTAAGTTAACAAAAATATGAGTACATAATCGAAATTTTTCTGACACTGAGGGCTAAGTGTAAAGCTTTATGGTGTGACTCAAAGACTTCTCTAAATCTAAATAATCGACACTTACACATGTTTCGATTTTTCTTTTGTTGAGATACCTCGTTTCCATATAAATACAATCAAAACTACTTACTCCGGTGCTACTTATTGTTTGTTCAGAATTCACTCACTCGATGTCCTATGTTCCACGAAAGGGTTTATTTCTTTTTATACTCTCTGCTGCCGCGAAGTTCGTTAACGGAAGTGTTATGGCGATCCGATCAAAGTCTTGATTTGCCGAAGCTATTGTCGGGGGCACTTCGAATTGAGTTTGCTCTCGCGATAGGGGAACATGCCAGTGACGCGAATCCACATTCTCATTCGAAATCAAGGGATAATTCGCTTTCTCGTGTTTTCACCAAATATCGGTTGACGATGTACGTTGTGTTGCTCGGAGCCATGAAATTTGCGAGAATGCTGAAGAATGTGAAAAAATACGAAAACTATAAAAAATATGAAAAATATTGAAAAATATTGAAAAATATGAGAAGTATAGAAAATATGGAAAATGTGAAAAATGTGATGAAATAGGAAACAAACAGGAGAGAAGTAATTATCGAGTAATAGCAGCCATTTTCCTCAGTGTTGTTCCTTACCATTCTATAAAAGAAGAGTAATATAAGACACTAATTAATAATGAATAACGAGTAATGAGTAATTAGCATGATACATGTAAGGGCCAATCAGTTGGATGATGATAATGATGATGATAAGTGACACTACGGTTTTTTGTGCGCATGTGCAAAAACTACGTGTTCTTTTCCCCTCGTGATACGCTTCCCATTTGATTTATCCGATTTACCTGGTTACTTTCCTGCTTACCGCCCTATCATTCTATCGATTACACGTTCGTGCCTAACCTTCGCTATAGTTATTGATCTTATTGTCTGTGTTCTTTGAAAACTTCTTAATTGAATCCGAATTAAGATGATTTTCGGTTGGTTCCTGATTGGAGACAGAGTAAGCGGAAAACTCCTCGTCTCCTCGCTGTCTACTTCTCAACTATTATATCTATATCTGTATGTATATGTACTGTCGTTGTGTCGATACGTCGATACTATTCAGCAGCATTATATTTTTGTCGAACACGAATACTTCCGATAATTTAATCTAAAGATAACGATCAAGTGTTCTTAAATATAATATCGGCCACGCTGAATTGTGTGCGAGAGTTCGATCGATTGTACCGATTGTTTGCGAGATATATATATATATATATACTGCGAAAAACGATTCTTAAGAAACATTCTTTCTACCATGTGTTTATGTATGTATATGCTGTAATATTTTTTAACGTTATTAACCATGCTAGAGTCGCATTTCGTTTCCGAAAAGCTTTTATTTATTTTATTTATTTATTCTCGTCGAAATTCAGTTTACAAGTTTCCGACACAACAAAAATGAAAGTTGGAGCCTGGAAGGCTGGAAGTATTTGTTACAACGCAATCCTTGTATTAAAGTAATATAATGTTGGATGTTTGTAACTTGATAAATTGTTATCGTGTTTTACTAGAATAAGGATATACATACATCGGTATGTGGAACATCAGATGGTGGGGGGATCGAACGATATCAAGCGTATTTGAAAGAAGCGGAGAACAAGTTTTAAAGGAATACAGTCAATATTGTTGCGTGAATCTATCTATATGTAGATGCCTTTTCGTAATTTTCGATATGCACTCGACGCGAACAACGTATCTGCGCGCATGCAGGCGAGTCAACAGAATCGTGTCCGCGGACACGGACGCGTTTACGTGTACGCATTTATTTTTCTTCTTCGTTTATTGTGCGACGGTGAACGCTGAACGCTCAACGCTCGACGCTGCGAACGCTCAACGCTCAACGCTAAAACGAAAACAAAAAACCCTATAAGCGATAGACAAACTATTCGAACGAATAGTACGTATTTTGAGCGCATGCGTACACACGCGCTTCTACACGATTTCGACACGCATTCATATATACATATACATGTACATGCAACTGGCTTTTCCCTTTCGGGATCCAATTGTTTTTTTCTCTTTTCTGGGGCATAACTACGTGTGCATTCGGGGCATGTGCCATCGTTCGTTAATTTGATACGTACACGAGATATTACGAGATGAATGCGCGGTTCTATCGGTTGTATTAAGAAATTATTTCAACGATTAATTCTATGCGATACTTAGAAATTTAGTCAGGGCTCGATCATTTGAAATATAACAAATGTGTCTTTGTAGACGGAAAAGTAACGAATAGTATCTTAACTTATTTTAGTCGAACCGTGCGTCGAGTCGAATCGAGTCGAGTCGAGTCGAGTCAAGTCGATATGGACAATTAATTTGTATATTTTTTTGTCGTTTAGTATACACATATATACATATATATTTATGTGTATATATATATTAAGTACATACACACACACATATATAACTTTTTAATAACAGTTAGATATATTATTCTTATAATTGTAAATTTAATTGTCCGAGTCAGTAAATTTAATAGTATAACATTTTAGAAATTAGAAATATTTTAAATAGTTTATACAGTGGCTGATGACCAATAGGAGTTGAGAGAATGCAAGTAAACGTAAAGTAAACAAACAAATGGATTTATTGCCTGATTTTCTGTTGCAATATACGCAGAATCTTATGCACGACAAAATAATAAACAACAAAGTTGAGTGATACTCTATAGACGAAGCCGTTATAAGTAGAAGTGTCACTATCGATTGTCGACTTTGTCATATCAGTAATGTACCGTTGTTAATTGTAAAATGTAATCGGATCGATACTATCGCGAAGGTATTGATACTTCGAGCGGAGGTAAACTAACGAAGGAAACAGTAAACGATCGTTTGAAATTACTTTGAAGAAACTTTAGTCATTCTCGGTAGAATAGAATTTAACGTGCACGTTGAGAGATTTTGACTGCAATCGTGTTCTGTGATTCTTTTCTTAACATATACACGCTCCACACGTACACGCCTTCTTCTAATTAAATCGCATAATCTTTCCCATGTCGAAGATCTAACTAACGACTAGTGAATTAATTGGTAAAAATACCATGATTCCGTATTGCCCTCATACTTATACAATATTATACTTACAATCAATATGTACACGTACCACGCGTATTGTACTTTGTTCGGTACTCTGTCTAAACTGTTACGCTAACGATAGTTTGTTTTTTTAGTAGCCAATTATACAAGGGATTAGGGAAGATCGATGCCTAACCGGTATTATCGATAATTTGTATTGCCGATAATTTCATAATTATTATACCAACACCCGTCTTTACACAGCATTGTCGATAATGACAACTCTGGTTATATACGTGACGCGAACGTTGATGTGTAATTAATTAAAAAAGGAAACAATTCAAGTTGTTAGAAATAATTATTCTGATAGTCTGATTTTGAAAAAATGTGATACAAATATTGTTTAAAAGTTGTGAAAGCGCGAGGTGAAATTTTCATTCTTTTTGTCCTTTCTTCGATTAACTTTCTATTAAGATACGTCTATTCGAAGAACGCGCAGATAAGATACCAACGCGAAAAAGTGTAACTTTCAGTTTCGGTCCGCGAGACGATCCAATAAATTTGGTCACAGAATTGTTACGATCGAGATGGCTTTTCACGAATCAGAGATAGTTTCTCATATGATCTACCGGTACGATTAGTTTTACATAATTGTTATTGCGATAATGTTCTGTTAGATTTCCAAAGTGTGCTCTACGAAAATTCAAAGAAATAAATATGCCAATTTGTGCCAAGGATGTTGCAAAACCCTCAAACGGGATACTTATAGTTAAGTGTAGTTACAGTTTGCAGTTTGAAGTTTAAACAAAGACTCTTGCATACACCGGTAAATATCCCTTAAGAGAGAGAAAGAGAGAGAGCTTTAACTATTTCGTATATCGGAATTGTAACAGAAACGGTGAATGAAAATTCAAAATTTCTCTGTGTAAGACTACTTATAATAATGTAATAATATTAACGTAAGATTTGTGCCGTATAAAATTTCTTCCATCTCTGATAGATTTCAAAGAAACCGACTTGCGCGAGGCTGACTTCAAAATCGGGAAAGAATGCAAACGAACGTGTAAATGTATTTTCTCTCGGACAAAACGGAAAATCGCGATAGTAGACGTTGAACTTGTACCTTGTATACCGTGCGCTGTAGTGTCGGTGAAATTTCTACCCTGCGCTTGACGTTCAAGAAAATTAGTTGGACATACGGTAACGAGACGACGTGGAAAAAAGAAACCATTCGAAAACTCTATGTTTACAGCGACAATCTTTGCTCCTGTGAATGATGTTTGTCGTTCGGGAAATTCCAAATTTACGAATAAACGATATTTTTCTAATTTATTTATATTTATTAGGTTTTCAGTTGCTATGCATTGAATTCCGTGCGTGAAAAGACTTAACGAGCGTGTATATTCCAAATAATCCGGGCCAAATGATTCAGAGGAACGTATGATTTACAAAGTATATATATTACGACTTATTACGTGTAAGCCAATCGAATTTCCGTGAAATTTTTACGCACACATCCTATTTGATGTAGATATCGAATTAATTTAGTACAATTTGGTAGGGCTCTTTAAAAGTAATTATAAATACAGAGGCATTCGTGGAGAACGTATATACACAAGCATCGATTCCATAGGATTGTAGGACATTCGGGTAATAATACCTAGCTGTGTTTCGTAGCAACGTTACTCGCGTTCACGATTTTTGGCCGATCGTGGCCAATCTATCGAAATCAAGGGATTGGGACTCACCGCCCACTTGTGCTGGCATTTGCACAACTACTACTACTACTACAACTACTACTACTACTACTTCGACTAATACTAATCCTAATGCTACCGTTGCTACGTGTAGGTAGAAACCTAAACTATCGCAAGTGACCGTAACCGACCCGATCTTACGGAATTACATTCTGTACGACGAATACAGTAAATTATCCATAGAAGTCCCTAGAACGGGTCTGCCGAGGGACATTTATGCACCGCAGTCACTGTTCTTTGAGTGTTGCCGAACGTAGAAAAGGACAGCCGAGAAATGTAAACATAGCTAATCCAAATTGCCAACTTCCTGAAGAGCGTATTGGAAAGAAAAAGACGCGAAGAATCGCTAAATAGTGGCCAAATTATATCGTGTTTGGTATGATTTTAATCAGAAAAATGCCAGGAATAAGCCAGTAAAATCTCATAAAAAAATAATGAAAATTAAGTAGTTTGAAAATTCGATTCACTCGAGTCAATGTAGTGGTGTTCACACTACAGAGGCGACCGAGGACTACGATTGAGAAATTACTGTAATAGACAGTTAAAGTTTCGGGTGCAAGGAAGGACTCGTTCTTTCCCATACGCTATCCTACGCGCCCGAGACTTTAACTGTCTATTACACAAGTAAATATCATCGGAATTATATCATATTTGGTATCATTTTTATTAGAAAAATGCCACAAATATGGTAATCGCAGTCGCATAAACGAATAATGAAAAATAAGGAAGTTGGAAATTTGGATTAGGCGGTCTCACGCATGATGTCATTCTTCTCGGCGGCCGAGGCCTTTCGAGTTTCATGGCCCCTCAAAAGGGTACACCCCGCAGTAGTGGGGAATAGCTCCGGGACTTTTAAAGGCCACACTTTTAAGACATTTATGGATATTTTACTGTATATCGAAAAAGAACCGTGTGCTAGACAAATAAAGAGGGCGAGTCGATTTCTCTTCGCTGCCACGCAGACATGCTCCGGACCCGAACCAAAAACTCGTGAACTCGCGAGCACATAATGATAAAACCGTTTCGCGGAACGGTGTGCCATGCGCTGATTTCATCGCGAAGCAGTGGGAGGGAGGAACGATCGTGTTCGTTACGACGATGACGGGAATCGTGTAGAATAAAGTCGGATGGTGGACGTTGGATCTATTCCATTTAATCTTCGCAATCGAAACCTAGACCTAGAGACACCCCTTGTGCACACGCTCCAAAGAGAAAAACATTCCGAAAGGACAGATCGAAACAAAGTTGAACAAAAGAACTACATGATATGTAACGGGAAATCGAATTGATCGTGGTTCACATTTCAATATTTCACTGACAATGAGACATTCGTTATCGAACAAGAGAGGTAGAAGTAAAATGTGGGGACACCTGCCTGCACATCAAGCCACACACTTGCTCTCTTTCTCACACACACACACACACACACACATACACACCTTAGTGTGCACTAATAGTTTTAAAAAAGTACATTTAAAATAAACAAACAGACTTTTACACATACAATACCTATCTGTATACGTATGCATATAAATAAAAAGTATATATATATATATGTATATATATACTAATCATACACGACGTGCACACAACACACACAAGTACGTATATATACAGAGAAAGACACATACGCGCATGCACGCACGCATATGTATGTACATACATATACATATGTGTCGTGTGCATGACGTTATATGATATTCTACCAATAAACCGTTCGGGATGAACGCTAATTGATAAGGTAATAAATCATTGTAAAGAAAATTTACTATGAGTTAATGCAACAAAGTGGACTAATTCGCGAGTAACCTCTATTCCTAACAAGAATAAAGAATTAATTTTAAAAAGATTACTAACAATTAATAATAATAATAATAATAATAATAATAACGATAAGGAATAGCGATTAAAAAATAGGTATTAACGATAATAATGATTGTAACATTGATTAAGATGTGACATGATACTAACATTGATTGAATAGAGAACCGGTACGAAATAATAATAGGGATAAAGGTAATTATGACAATTTTGCGATTTCACGCTGACTAACGGTAATGAGAGATATATTCACGAGTAGCATAGCAATTTAACGACTCAGATGAACAAGCTTAGGATAACGTTTCAAAAGATTTTGTGTGCGTGCGTCCGCGCGTGTGTGTGTGTGTTTGTGCGCGTGTGTACATGTGTGCGCGTATGTGTGTGCGTGATTAAGAGAAAGGGTTGACAACGACGATTCTAAAAAATTTTCCGTTTGTATTGTACGATGCTTCAAAGTTGTTCAACAAATAACGCACTGCTGAATTTTTTCTGGTAGCTTCTTTTGTCCAGCTTGAATACGTTAACCGTATTCAGATTTCGACAGTTTTTCATTACGGGAATGACATTAACAATTGTTCGCCGCGAAGAATCTGTTGAGGAGAATGTCCTTCACCGCTAAAATCTTTCAACCTTACACATATCAAACTGTTTAACAAAAACGTCGTCACCACAGTGTAACATTGTTCGTTGAATTGCAGTCTTGGAAAGTCGTCGATTCTTTCGACGGACGTTTACGTTAATGGAATTTTAGAAACGGTCGGAACCAACGGAACTCACTTGAGACTGCGTATCAGGTTTTCGTTGATACACAACAGAAAGGTCCAGAAAGAATTCAAAGTGAAAGAAGAAACAATAGAATACTCGAACCTTGCATACGTTGAATACGCAAGTTGCATTTATCCGCGCAAGGGCAGACACAGATGCACACGTGCACGAGCGCGATGGTGAACGCATATTGCAAAGGATGTCCCAGCCATCTTGAATATTTCCACTACTTTTGAACGGAATCGTGGTACATACTTATTAGATTGTTTCGCAATGCACTTTTCAAGAGTTTCAAGGTCATTGATATTGTTCGTTACACGCGACAGATTTTACCGGAAAAGGTCGTGCTCGAGGAAGAATAGTAAACTGCAAATTTACCACGAGTGCATCGAATAATTGTTCAAAGCAGACGCACAGACGTTGATTGTTGCCAAATTATGAATTCGCATGGTCGTACGTAAGATTCGTTTTAATTTCGATTCGCCAGACGCGCATTGCTGTGATTACATAGGTGTAGGATGTTGATTCGTGTTAGAAAGCGACGTTGATTTTGTCATCGCTACAAAGGGAAGAAACAATATCGTGTATGTGGACGAAGCAATAATGGAAAAGAATACTAAAGCATTTCTGGATTACTCGAAAAACTTGAAGGGGTCATTCGTTGCGTGAGAATTCCCAGCAGTGTTCTTTAATTATTACACTCGAACCAGCTCAGAAAAGATCTGTACAATCCCTCTGATAAAGTAATCAAAGTCCAGATATTGGAACCTGACCAACGTCACTGATCCCGTATTTATCGTAGATAATAATCTATTAGATAATAATCCAATAATCGTCAATAGATAATCTGGGATCATGGTTAATATAAAATGTTCAACTGTCGATGAAATTATAAAGATTCTGCTTGATAATAAGTAGTTTTGATCAACAATCATCAATTTCAAACTGAGTGTCCGTAATCTTTCGAGTGCGGTGTTCGAATCGCTGGGAATGTGTAGGGAATGCTTTCAGAAACGAGGAATAGAGGTGTTTTGAAACTACCTACCGATAAGTAATCGTTAACAGAAAAGTTTCTTTCAATAATTGATCCGAAGCTGGGTAAGAAGTTTCCAGCAAAGCTCTAGTTTCTCTTCGTCCATATTCCTAACAAACTATGATATAGACAAGTAGGAAATGATGTTATCGGCGCACAGGTTCGATCATGATTCTATAGGACATTCGGAATAACTCAAACGTGTGGTCTTAAGACCAAGAAACAGATTCAAACCCGAATCAACGTTTGTAGTACCATTCAAATGATGTTTGTAGAATCACGATCGAACCTGTGCGCCGATAACATCCTGTTTGTCTAACAACAATTTCGGATCGCGAAAAATAATCACTAAACTGTAATATAAATTCGAATTTGTCGCTGATATCGAATAATCGTAAGAGTATCATGATCATGACAAGAACACAACAGTGTGGTCCGTGAATAAATCGTTCTGGAAATTCAAAATAGGGTAACTGCACCAGTGAATGAACATTTAAGAAATTGTTCAGGAAAATATTTTATTCAAAAAAAAACTATGTGAATTAAAGGAATCTCATATATGCCAAATAGCTCCCTATACTTCATTTGTCAAAAATAAATGAACACAAATACAATGAAATTATTATTATTCTTCTTTATTAAACGTTAAATCAAAAATATGAAAAATACCAGTCAATGAACACTACATTCTAGTAATTGAATAATGCTAGTCCAATCGATGAACAAAATTACTAAACAATATTCTCCTATTTATTTAACTCTTTAATCACAATTTTATCGCTAGTATGCCGTCCGGGTTAAAATTTGTTGAAATATACAAAAGCGTTCATTTACTGGTGCCCGTTCATTCACTGGTGCAGTTACCCTAAGTGGTTCGAATAGAATACAACCGAGCGTAATGGTCGAAAACTGAGATAAAAAGTCGCTGTAAAATTGTGTTTCCAAACATATGTATTGAAATAATGTCGTTTGTCCACCGCTCCTCCAACCTAATGGGTTTGGTGCAGGCAATCTTGTGAAAGATTGTAGTGCCGATAGATATTTTGACTAGAATCTGCATTCCAGAATATCGTATAATTAATAGCCACTCTAGCTACCTCCGCGTTAAAACTATTGTCGATCATTCGAAAGTCAAATCAACCGAGCAATTTCTATGATTCTGGTTCAATTGTACTGCTGTGACACGACGAGAAGGTCCCCGAACCAAGACTTGTGTACGCACTGTACCTTCCCCCTCTACGACGCCAACCCCCTCCACACTTCCGCCCCGCCCAGTCACGTGACGCGTTCCATCACTGTCCTGCCTGTATCCGATTCTGGCAGAGAGGGGGTAACTTTTCTCCTCGGTTCGTACTCCCCTCATCTGGCGACAGAGACCTTCTTGTCATCTCACCGCAATACCTACATTACTTACATCATGCTAACTTTCGTGTAGACCCTGAATCGACTTGTTCTCTCGTTGCTTTACCATGACGTCTGTCATTGACATCGAGCCCCAAACAGTAAAGCATTTTGGCTGAGACAGAATCGTTCTCGACATTTAGGATTGTCCCATTCATATTAAGCCCCGAATATTGGCAATAGTTTCACGGATTGTTCAGACCAGTTTGTCGGTTTCAGGATATCACTATTTCCCCACTGCCATGTACCTAACACGTAGGTTCCATAGTTCTGGTCCCATGATTCATTGCAGGAAACGTAGTGTAGGGGAGGGGGCTACTGTACTTAGTTGCAAGGAGGATGGTTCACGCGTTGTTGTCGTTGTAGTTGATCGTGAAGCCGCCAGCGTGCAATTGCGACGAATTGAAAGATCGAGCACCTTGAAACACATTGACTAGTATCGATCTTCGGATAGTATGCAGTACTTGTAGACGATCATTTGATGGATTTAGACCTGTGTTCAAAAGTAATGGAAACACGCAGAGATAGCCACGATAGGAGGGACATTCAATATCAAAACGAATCAAAGAGCGGCAGAGAGCTTTCTTGAGCTAGCGGAAAGATATTTGTTGTGATAATAAATATTGAATATATATAGTTGTTCTAGGGTATAAATCATGACTGTAAAGGATTAGCGGTTAAACAATGCGCCGGGTTAATTTGGAATAAAGAAACAAAAAAAAACAATTTAAAACAAACAAAACTTTCAAAAGCCTCAACTTTTTCTACTGGAAGAAGGGTACGCACGATAGCGTATACATGGTAAACCTGTCCCATTTTCTACCTGTGTCTCTGTATGTGTGTGCCGATTGCGATGTACAAGAACTTTTCTTGCGTTACACGCTCGCGGAGTGTACGTGTATTTAAATATGCTTGTGAACGATTTAACTTGTACAGGGTGTCTCATAAATTATAGTACAAGAGCGCAGTCACGATTTTTCAATTATACCCAGTTAGCCAAACCTGCTTCGAGCAAATTTTCATGAATCTTTGTAATCGTGCTTCGCGAGAAAAGCGCGACCATTCTGGTGCCAAGACCGTGGAGTCAAATTGCTCCCTATCTGCTATAAATTTTCCATCAAAACTTGTCGACAAATTCCGAGCTGAATGCAGAGAGATGGATCGGTGTTTCAGTGCAAAGTTCGCAGGCGCATGTCGAAACTTGTGTGCAAGAGGACAATGTAGTTTTATTTAAACTTCTGAACTGTGTAATTTTAAGTTCCATGTATTTTTCATACTTTCGTGTAGTTTTCGCCCGGTATTTATTCTTGGAGCAGGTCCGCTCTTACTGCTTAGACCGACCTGCCCTCTTCAGGAGGGAATTCTTTCTGCACGGTTTGGCATGAAATTGTAAACTTTGCACCCAAATACCGAGTTCAATGCGGAAACAGATGGGTGGGAATTATTTGCTCGCTTGATTTGCTGGCAAATTCATACCAAGTTGGTTACTGGGATCAATACGATGAAATTCAGAACCATCGTTCCCTTCGACTTTTGTTTCTTGATTTTGATTCGGGGCTCGTCTTGTCTCTGTATTGCTATGTAATTATTCGACAAGGGGGGTACGAGAAAACACCTACGATTGTTTAGTTTCGTGAAAATAGGTGAAACTGAGGTGTACAGCTCATGCGGCAACTATCGCGACATTACTGTATTTGTAACGTGGAGCTCTTTAAGGATGTTCTGGAGGTACAATGGGAGACAAAAGTACAAGGAATTCGAAATCCATCAATATATTGGCAATGAAAGCCATTCACGAGTATATTTTGCTTTAAAAAATTGATTAATTAAAAAAGCTTTTGTTTAATTAGTGAATTTCATGTTATTTTATTTTTTAATCAAATTGTCTTCATATTATAAAAAGTTGAAAGTGACTTTTGCGAATAATTGTACCCTCCGATTTGAACTTGAAGAAAATAAATTTGTGAAATATATACAGGGTGTCCCAAAACTACCCTAGGAGCCGAAAATGGGAGGTTCCTTGGGTCATTGGAAGCGACATTTTCCTTTGCACAAATGGCGTCCACGGATTTATTTAAGAATTATTAACGAAAAACACGGACCAATCAGAGCGCGACCTAGACGGGAGTTTGCACAGTCGACCCGATGCGCCCACTGACAATTGGCCGAACGTGTCATCGCATGTCTGGATCGCGCTTTGATTGGTCCATGTTTTTCGTTAATAACACCGAAATTAAATCACGAACACCATTTTTGTAAAGGAAAATGTTGCTTCAAATGACCCAAGAAAACTCCCACTTTCGGCTCCTAGGGTAGTTTTGGGACACCCTGTATATACTGAAATATAAATTAATATACTGAAATATATATATATATATATATACTTACGCAATAAAAAGTTGAAAATAAATGTTTAAATAAATTAAAGATTCAGAAAGCAATATTCATGGTTATTATTGAAAATTAACATGTGAAATTTCCGTAAAATTATTGCTAGTGAAATGACAACACGATAAATTTGACGTTTCGTAACAGTTCATAATTTTTTGATCTGGAACTGTTTAGTGAATCCTAATAAATTTTGAACATAATTAATTACATAATTTTTATTATATATATTAAAAAACTGGAGTTTCCAGTTGCGTTTTTTCAAGGATTAAATAGGGTTTGAAGTAGAATTTTATGAATTGTCCATAAGAAGACGTTTTAAAATGAGCAAACTTTAAGTTGCTATAAATATTAAACGATGTAGTGAATCTAACTGAAACTTTGGTAATTATATCTTGTCAAATTTTCAAAAATTTTATTGCGTTTTTATATACCTCCAGAACATCCTTAAACGTTAGGTTAAACCGCTCAGGAGAAACGATAAGAATGAGTAGAATTTCCTGTTACCCTTCCGTTGTCTATAAGTGTTCTTGCATTCAACTTTCTATGCTGCACGCGTCGTTGTACACAGGGTGTTCGGATAAAAAGTACAATAAGAAAATAATATATCCTTTTTATTTCGATATTAGATGATACGTTTGCTAGTAATCAATTATTTTCAAAGTGGTTCTTTCTTTTTATATACAGGGTGAAAAGAAATGTTTGGTCCTGGCTGCCATAGGCGTATTCTACATCTTTGAAACGTAGATCTGTGAAAAAAGTTGCTGCTAAATTTTCCTCGAGCTTGTATTTTAAGGGCAAATTTTTGTGTTATTGCATTGTATTCTACCCATCATGGGGACAAAAAGTGTCAAGGGAACGATGCACAGTGCGGTACTTTGACAAGAATTTTGGACAAAAATCAAAAAATTCGCATGACGTAGCAATAATTAAAATTTTTTTCTTTGGAATTGTTTTAAATGCACTAATTGAATAAACTTGTGTTTCTCAATCGTATTATTGTTAAAAACAATTGCAAAATGATCTCGGCGCTACGGTTCGATCAATAACCTACTTTAAGCAATTTTGCTAACTATAAATTAATTCCGAGACGTTTCGGTTCCAATTTGAACCATTTTCAAGAAAATTAATTGAAATTGCGTCTGTAATCAAAATGTTTTAGATAAGACATACAATTTTCAAAGAACAAAAAGAAAATTTTTTTTTTTTTTAAGAAAATTAATAAATGTTTAAATAGAATATTTGGAATACTATTTTAGAATTTTTCATTCTTTTATACTACATAAATTTGAGAGAAACAATATGAGGCCATGGGTCAAAAGTCAACTCACTATAACACAAAAATTTGTCCTTGAAATTCAACCTCAAGGACAATTTTGCGGTATCTCTTTTCACAGATCTTCACCGATTCGAAGATGTAGAATACGCCTATGGCAGCCAGGACCAAACATTTTTTAACACCCTGTACATATCGCGAGACTGGGTTAGGCTGTTTGGGAACTCGCCTTTAACGATTATTCATCTCGGAAAGGAAAATGTGAACCGAAGAAAATCATTCTACCAGAAAATTCGCCCAATTGGAATCCGGGAATCTAACATATCGTATTTTCAAATCCATATGAACACCGTACACACGCGTACGCGAGTGTGGGTACGTGTATGCAGATGCACGCGTGCGTAAACATGTGTTCGTGAATTTGTATAGACATACACCAACCAGTGTACGCGTGTGTATATCCGTACACCACTGTATGTGTTACGTGTACACACACATACACACAGACAGACAGACAAATGCACACACAAGGGTATATGCATACGTAACATATCTATGCATATGTGTGTATATATATGCATTTGTGTATATGCATATGTATACGTATATACGTATATACAGATGAGGGTGTTTTAAAGATCATAGTACAAGAGAATTGCGGCCTTTATAGAGATAAAGGAGTATTATTCTTAAACACGGTATTCTACCGTCGAAAGGGATGGAAATTCAAGGAAGTTGTTCGTGTTTCGAAATTAATATTTCGGCTGCAAAACTAGAAAACTATTGACTCGAAAGTAACACGATTTTACGATGCTGCTTTTCTTCCTCCCGAGACGATTGTGGACTGAACTCTCGTTCAGGAGAACTGAAAGACAAATGCTGAATCTTTAAATTCTAGTTTGCGGAATCCGAGTTTCCATGCGTTTGCTCTTCGTTTAGTTATGACACGAGCAAAGATGCTCGATTTCATGCGGGTTTGAGAGGTTAAAACGCTGCCATATTGGTTTCCAATATGGTTCGCTGGGTCTGAGTTGGAGTTGGATTCCTCGCACTGGAATTGAAATTTTTGCATGTAATATTACACATTGAGACGAGTTGAACATTTTTGGACCCCTCAGTGAAAGTTAAACCCAATTGTGAATTTCAAGCATTTAAGAACATGGAATATACGTTGTTTCACTCAAGCTCAGCTTGTTACCGAATCATAATCTCATCGATGAAAGTCAAGTTTCTGAATGTACAAATGGAGTAGCAGATACGAGTTTGGTGATACGTTTGTTGCTTGAATTGCTAGGAAGATACTCGGGGATAGATATTAGAAATCACGTTCCAGTGCATGCCAAGAGACTTGAATTGCATGCGGACAGTACGTACAGTAAAGTCGCGATCTAACCCTCTGACGATCTCCACCAGGGGATGTCGACTCCCATATAAAAAAGTGGACACTAATTTAGTTGTAGTTCAGTCCCCTTGGGCACGGTGGCAGCACAGTAGAGACCAAAGAGTAGGGATACAAGCAGTGTGTGATTACACGCACACCTAACTCACACATGATCAACCTTGCATATATGTACGTGTAATCGTATTCTTCGGTAGCTATCGATGGTTATGAATTTATTTTCAGGGAAAATGAATTGGTAATGTAACATATAATAATTACATTGAACAATTACATTGAATTACATCAATAAATAACCAGCAAATATGGAAACTCAACAACAGTCTGACTCCGCAACAGTTTGCAACAGTTATAAATGGCGTCTGATGGCGTCAAGTAGCTGAATGACGCGCAAGGCAAAGATAGGATTACCCCACTACCGAGGCACTACTGTGCTGCCACCATACCCTAAGGGTATGAATTAGAATTATATTCGTCGCTATGGGCACCGACGAGAGAGGGTAGGGTACCCACGTGACCATGGTATTTTTCATTGTGACCAACCTCTGCGCGAAAAACCAATTTGGCAACAGTGATGAACATACATCTGTATCAATCTAACACTTTAGTTTCGCTATCATTACAAGTTTTTTCTTGTCATCATTATCTTTATTGCTATTAATGGATCCGAGTGGCTTCATGCCCTTTACACTTTTGTTGTTAAGAAACTACGCTGATAATTATCCTGTCTAAGCGCCATCTCGTCCAAGTAGCTGAACTAAAATTACTTCTATTCACCCTTCATGAACGGAATCTGGGGAACAATTGAATGCGATCACGGGAACACACCTCACGTCCTCATACGATTATGTATTGAGCTGAGTGAGGGCTCATTTGAAAGAGGAAGGTTAAATGAAGCGCGCGTGGGTCCCTAAATTAACAGGAAAAATCTTTTTGTGATCGAAAAATACATTAGAATATCCGGAATTTTTCTTCATTTGTTTTCCCTACTTTGGACAGTCACATTACTGGATATAAACATAATGTAACTAAAGTTGGACCCACGCGCGCTTCATTTAACCTTCCTCTTTAGAATGAGCCCTCACTCAGCTCAAAATATAATCGTATGAGGATGTGAAACGTTCCCGCGTAAACCCCTGTTTTCACTTGTTTTCTAGTAATATTCTGGTTAGATTCTAGTAATGTCACGTGGGTACTCTACCCCCTTAAAGACTGCCAGCCTTACGGGACTACGTGTCCCGCGAAAATTTCGGTGTTTTGTTACGCCCTCTGGGATTTATTCTGGCTCCAGCCAGAAAAACAAAAAGCCTCCGACGACATTTCGTTAGTGCAGAAGACCACTGAAGATATTATTATTAAATATTCCATTCTCCGACATATTTTAGACGATGTTTTGGCACTATTTTGATACTATTCTCGTCGGTGGAGTAACTTTTAGCGATGTGATCTTTCAGGTCACTGTAATTTCCACCGTTACCACCTCGCCCATTGCGCCCATTTATCGGATCGCGGAATAGCACAGGGGCTGGCAGTCTTTAACAGTATCTTGTCGGTGCTATGGGAGTCGAAACCCCTGACGAAGTTCGACGATTACAACGTAAGCGTGTTCTACTGTACCAGAGTGGCCAGACGAGTCCGACCTTGGAACTCGCGAGGGGAATACACTACCCTTTCTCTGACGACCAGCAGTGTGCGCAAGCGCGACAGGGATCGAGTAATGCGCGTGGGAGACACGTTGCGCAAGCGCGACGGGGGTCCAGTGGTGCGAATGAGGACGCGTGACGCATGCGCACGTTGCTGGTCATCAGAGAGGGGGTATCGTATTCCCCTCCCGAGTTCCAAGGTCGGACTCGGCTGGACACTATGTACTGTACATATAACGTGAAGTCTAAGAGTGGGGGAAGAACATGAGCGGGGAACGTGCCTCGAATGGCTCGCAAGCTACAAGTTGGAACTCGCGAGGGGAATACAGTACCCCTTCTCTGACGACCAGCAATGTGCGCAAGCGCGACAGGGATCGAGTAATGCGCGTGGAAGACACGTTGCGCAAGCGCGACGGGGGTCCAGTGGTGCGAATGAGGACGCGTGACGCATGCGCACGTTGCTGGTCATCAGAGAGGGGGTATCGTATTCCCCTCCCGAGTTCCAAGGTCGGACTCGGCTGGCCACTCTGTACTGTACATATAACGATGAAGTCTAAGAGTGGGGGAAGAACCTGAGCGGGGAACGTGCCTCGAATGGCTCGCAAGCTACAAGTTGGAACTCCCTGCCTTACACGATCTCTTTACTGTATCAGCAGAACGTCCTTGTTAGCATCGCCCGCGACAAGATACATACAGGGTGTTCGACTACAGGTGGGAGAAAATTCAAGGGTTGGTTCTTAACGATGATATAAGACGAAAATGAAGAATAAAAAAATTGCAATTTGGTTCTCATTTGGGGCCCCAGCGAGGTGACAATGTTTAACAAATCGTTGGACAACATTGAACTCTTCGACGTACACAAAGTACACTTTTGTTAGACGCGTTGTTGATTTTTAATTATTAATAGCTAAATAACGAAGCCGAAACCGCAATTTTTTTATTCTTCATTTTCGTCTTATATCATCGTTAAGAATCACCCCTTAAATTTTGTCCCACCTGTGGTCGAACACCCTGTATATTCCCGTGAAAGCAAAAATATACACTTCCCGTTATTAGAGGATTCGAATAGAAAATACTGTACACTATCGAGCTGCCAAACTTGCATATACTCGAGACGATCTTAAAAAGTAAATTTAAGGTAGCTGCAGAAAGAATATTATACATGTCCTGTCGTAGTCGATTAGTCTCGCATAAAGTTACGCTCGAGAAGCTGCGACGCAAACGAAAAACTTGACTTCCATGCTGATGGATTCGAAGCGAAAGCATAGTACAACCAAGAACCACGATACGTATAATCTTGGTATTCTAAGTGAAAACAAAGTAAATACCAACCTATTGTTATTTCAAACGTACATGTAACAGAGTCGTATTCCTGTGTTAGTCGGGGTACTACGTACACACAGCCTAAACGCGAGATAATACTTAGGTCCTGTTCGATAAAACCGTCTTGTTTTCTACTCAAAGATTTCTACATTGCCTCTTGCACCATCATTCTTTGATCACCCTGAGAACTTTCTAATCCTTTCTTCCACTTGAACGCTGACTCTCTCCTGTCGGAACAAACTATACCCCAATTGTGTACGCTTCTTGAGAACTTTTAGGCAATCATTGCGACGGTATTAATTGATTATTATTTGTAGAAAACCCTACCACACCAATAAGCGAGTTAATTAACTAGTTGATCCATTTATAGAGGTATTCAAATATTACATACCTGTGAGAAGTCTGGAGATGAATTGCCGTGGTTTTTTCATTTCTTATTTATTTTTAATTCGAATCTGTAGGCGTTAATTGTATTGATTAATATATACGTTATATATAAATATATATATATATATAAAATACATATATAAATGCATATGTATATTAATTAATTGTATGAATTTAATATATGTTTATATTAAGATGTTTACTTTCTTCTTCTTTATTTCGGAAAAGTGTCTGGGTTGCTTTCTTAATACCTTAATTATGTAATCGTTGAGTGAGAAATTGAATAACGAGTGATTGAACGATCATGGATGTTCTCTCGTTTTTTTAATAACTATAATGGTACTAGAAATAAAGTTATTTAAAATCACATCGATTTTTCTTTTTTTTTCAATATCCCTTACATGGAAATCGGATAATTTTACTGAATATTCGGTAACAAACTTTTAGTGTAAACAAGTCGAACAAAATTAAATGCATGATCTACCATATCAGTACATCTGGTGAAAATCAAGAGTAAAGATAACGCTTGTCGCATGGTACAAAATACACCAAGTTCAATGCCTTCAATTGCAATGTTTATACCTGAAACGCAGAACACAACCGTTTGCAAAATATAATGCGACTTTACTAAAGCTTCTTAAAAAATGCACAACAGACGATACATTAACAATGTGGCACTGCGGTATATTGTATTATGCGTTATCTTTAATAAGTCTGTTTTGTTCAGGCTTGAATCATTGATTGAGAGAATCCGATTACTTTCGTGACTGATTATACAGTATCCGAAATTTCCCTAAAGCCACTTATATTTTGACGTATTTTTTTAAAGTATTCTCAAGTTTGCTAATTTTTCTGATCTATAATTATATTTAGTTGTTACTAATTACAACCGTTCGCCAGATTTGTGCTCCTTTCAGAATTTCTTGCGAAGAACTATAGAAACTGCAGCGGTATATGCTGCACAAAGAAATGCAAAAAATGTAGGCAGTTTCTTGAGTGAATTAATGTTTCAAAGTGAAATGTTCAAGTCAGGACGAAGCATTAAAGACATCAGATTGAAGACTAAATGACTTGACTGTTTGGAGATGTTATGGCATTTCGACTAATAAACTCAAATCTGTTTCCAAGACAGATAGAGCATATCCTAAATTCATAAGATAAAGAATAAGTGTCAAGAAATAGAAAGAAATTTATAAACAAAAACATCGATTTGAATTCTCTGAAAAAATTATATCTTTACTTCCCAATTTGTGTTAAATTATTAAAGACGCCCTTGTTATGAAAACATTGCATTTTTTTAACCCTTCCGTTTTTATTCGGAATATGCATCGCATAATCATAAAAAGACGAACATTTATCATGTTGCAATATCTCCAAAAATTGAAGTCATTTAGTCTCGAATCTGATGGCTTTAAGGGGGTAGGGGTCCCACGTGACTATGGTATTTTCATTGTGACCAACCTCCGCGCGGAAAACCAAATTGGTAACAGTGATGAACATACATCTGTATCAATCTAACGCTTCAATTTCGCTATAATTACAGGTTTTTTTCTTTTTATCGATATCTTTATTGCTATTAATGGATCCGAGTGGCTTCATGTCCTTTACACTTTTGTTGTTACGAATCTACGCTGATAGTTCTCCTGACTAAGCGCCATCTGGTCGAAGTAGCTGAACTAAAATTGTTTCTATTCACCCTTCATGAACGGAATCTGGGGAATAATTGAATGCGATCACGAGAACACGACTCACGTCCTCATACGATTATGTATTGAGCTGAGGAGGGCTCATTCGAAATAGGAAGGTTAAACGAAGCTCGCGCGGGTCCCTAAATTAGCAGGAAAAATCTTTTTGTGATCGAAAAATACATTAGAATCTCCGGAATTTTTCTTAATTTGTTTTCCCTACTTTGGACACTCACATTACTACGTATAAACATAATGTAACTAAAATTGGATCCACGCGCGCTTCATTTAACCTTCCTCTTTAGAATGAGCCCTCATGCAGCTCAAAATATAATCGTATGAGGACGTGAGGTGTGTTCCCGTAAACCCCTGTTTTGGCCCAAAATCTAGTTAGATTCTGGTTAGATTCTAGTAATGTCACGTGGGTACTCTACTCTCTCAAGGGGGTACCCTAACCCCTGATCTGGGTATTTATCAGTGTAACCAACCTCCACACTGAAAAACAGTTTGGCAACAGTGACGAACATACATATGTATCAATCTAACGCTTCAATTTCGCTATCAATACAGGTTTTTTTCTTTTTATCAATATCTTTATTGCTATTAATGGATCCGAGTGACTTCAAGCCCTTTATATTTTTGTTGTTACGAATATACGCTGATAGTTCTCCTGTCTAAGCGCCATCTCGTTTGAGTAGCTGAACTAAAATTAGTTCTACTTGCCCTTCATTGCCCTTCACGAACGGAATCTGGGGAATAATTTAATGCGATCACTGGAAACCATTTTTTGTCCTGATATTAGCATGTTATGAGCTGCGTGAGGGCTCATTGTAAAGAGGAAGGTTCATCGTAGCCCGCTCTGCTCATGATTTAAGTCGAAAAAATCATTTTGTATTAGAAAAATACATTAGAATCTGCGGAATTTTTCTTCATTTGTTTTCCCTATTTTGGACACTCATATTATTAGATATAATATGAACCTTCCTCTTTAGCATAAGCCCACACACAGCTCAATATATATTAATATGATGACAAAAAATGTTTTCCCGCAAACACTAATTTCATCAACAAAACAATGTTTTCGGGAAAACATTTTTTGTCCTCATATTAACATATTTTGAGCTGTGTGTGGGCTTATTCTAAAGATGAAGGTTCATCATAGCCCGCTCTGTTCATGATTTAAGTGAGAAAAACCGTTTTGTATTAGAAAAATACATGGAAACCTGAGGGTGGTTGTCTCGACTTGTTTGCCCTACTTTGGATGCTCATATTATTAAATATAAACATAATCTTGTTAAATCATGACCAGAGCGGGCTATGATGAACCTTCCTCTTTAGAACAAGCGCTCACACAGCTCGTAACATGCTTGTATAAAAACAAAAAATGATTTCCCGTAAACACGGTTTTCACTTGTTTTTCTATTAATATTTTAGTAATATGACTAGTATATTACTAGAATATTACTAGAAAAACGAGTAAAACTAAAATAAAATTACAGTAACTTCCCTATGAATCGGGAAGTTAACTAGAGTAAAACTTACTCGAAAACTAAAAGCGACCCTCTATATTGGAAAAGGAAAGAGTTGTTCAAAATGTCGAAATCTATAACATATTGAAATTTCATCAAAATCGGACAAGGCAGACCTTTTCTATATAATTACCTGAAATTTTTTGAAATTGTAACATGCAGCGTTGCTCCTTGCAACCACAGATATGTATTTACATACGTACAGTATGTAATATGCATGTACTAGGTAAGTAGGTACCGTGGAACGAGTGGGCTGCGAGAATTTCAGATAAGTTATTGTTAATACTTAATCAAATAATAAATTTTGCGAAATTAGCGGGACGACCAAGGTACCCGATTTTCGTACTCGACTGAGGCCGTCTACGTCAGAATATTCGCGCATGCGCGAAAAAAAGCGCCACGCATAGCATCTCTGCTGGCAAGACTGCATCTTGGTTAGAACGCACAGTACTAACATTTATCAGCAATGAACATTCGAAAAACTGTTTCAACAAATCTTGATCGAATCATGGATATTTTATGGGAAGTACGTAAGTGTATCAAGTATTTAATGGTGCTCAAGTAATGTAAACGTAATCGGTCCAAATATTTTCGTTAACGGAATGTGTTTACTTTGTGTTGGCCTTGATGTGAACTCGACGCTCCATCTATTCGCATCACAGGGATCTTCGAAAACGAAAAGACATCGTCCAGAGTCGAGAGTCTCGGAAACGATTAAACAAACGCTTACAATTTACAATTTGGAGGCACGAATTTTTGCGGAACTACAAAACCGAACTTTGTTTGACCAGCGCAACGCGTAAACGTAATCTTTACGGAAAGTGAAATATTCAAAGAATTTCATTATTTTTATAGCAAATACATTTTCTAAAGATAAGTCTAATAGAAGAAGTTTGCCAAAAAGCCTCCAAAGTATTCCTATGTTAAAAGATAATAAATACTTACAGTACAGAAACCGCGCGACCTTTCGATTCTGATCCTACATACCTACAAACCCCGCGTTACGTAAACCGACAATTTGTCCTTGATCGGAGGGGACGAATTGCAATAGAAAAATAATAAAATATCAAACCTGAATGCAATTGAGAAACGGTTCGAATTTCGGTAGGAAGAAATAGTTACACGTATCCCACTAGCACGGTGTACGATATGACAGATGTATACGAAAGTACGATTGTCGAAGGAATTTAGACTGTAAGGGTTGCTCGGCAGTCATGTGGCAACTTGTTGAAATGAATAGTTTTGTTAAGAAACTGATCGAACGTTAAGAAAGATTACTCTGATACGTGTATAGCTGTATATCTGTGTATGTGTGTAGAATGGTATGCGATTATTATTGTATCTGTGTGGTACAAAGGTACGAGTAATAATTAGAAAACCGTTCATACGAGAACGTAAATTGTAATGAGATGTGAGATATGCGATGTAACGCAGAAGCAAGTATCAATGTCGACACATTTTACACATTCGTCGCTGTGACAACGTACATAATTAACCGCTACGTATTATCAGATGTTTAACAATTAATCATTTACTGCACACAACCCAGATAGCCAAGCGAACCTCGGGCAGAAATCCAGCATGGCGTGCCGAGGTTAGGTGTCGGGATTTTTACGGGTCAGTGTTCCGATTGAGTACGACAATTCGCACGCATGCGCGGTGAAAACAGTAGCGTATCTACTATGACGCAGCAGGGCGGCCAGGGCCCCGACGGCCTGTGGCAGTTATATTGGCGGCAGTGTACCGGTATTATTGTTCTCATGATTTCAGAACAATATTTTGTTCGATTTATCATTTCAATATTTCATATGTATACACTAATAAATTTTTAAAAGTCTGTAGGACGCTCAAGCTACCCGATTTCATCGAAAAGGTTACGTTACTGAGGCTGAAATTTCGCACGCATGCGCGGTGAAAACAGTAGCGTATCTACTATGACGCAGCAGAGCGGCCAGGGCCCCGACGGCCTGTGGCAGTTATATTGGCGGGAGTGTACCGGTATTATTGTTCTGATGATTTTAGAACAATATTTTGTTCGATTTATCATTTCAATATTTCATATGTATACACTAATAACTTTTTAAAAGTCTGTAGGATGCTCAAGCTACCCGATTTCATCGAAAAGGTTACGTTACTGAGGCTGAAATTGCCGCGCATGCGTGCGAAATTTCCTACTCAATCGGAACACTGGTCCAGGCAGTGATGCTATGCGTGGCGCTTTTTTTCGCGCATGCGCGAGTTCGTCAGGAACGTATCTGAGTCTGAAGTTTGTGGGGGACTATTGGGGGAAAGTAGTGGGAGACTATTATTAGCGAGAACGACAAGCGAAGTCAGTTACGACCATTACGACAGGAGGCGCGAAAGAATAGCGGACTGCGAGAATTTCAGATAAGTTATTGTTAATATTTAAACAAATAATAAATTTTTCGAAATTAGGAGGGCGACCAAGGTACCCGATTCTCGTACTCGACTGAGGCCGTTTACGTCAGAATATTCGCGCATGCGCGAAAAAAAACGCCACGCATAGCATCACTGGGTCCAGCAGCCCGCTTTTTGTGTCCAAAATTCAATTTTTCGACTTTCGAATTTCAAAAAAATTTTTTTTCCCTCATAGTAAGAATTTGAAACCTCGAAATTCTAAATATAAGGCTTCCGGATAGCTTTCCGAGCTTTTCGCTTTTCGATAGCGTTTCAAGTTCAGAATTATGAAATTGAAGGAACAACTAAATACTTTAATTATTCCTTACACAATGCTGAAATGAAAATTTGTACTATATTTTCGTATGTGTGAGCAAGTATATTTCAGTTATTTAACGGTAATATAAACATATTTCATTTTTTTTTTATAAAAAATGAAGGTGACCTCAATTTTTTAAATATTAGCATATATTTTTTACATTCTAATATTCCAACTAGTATCAAGACGAATCCAACGACCTGTAATAAGATTACATTAAATCTTGAAATAACGCTACAATAGTTTTGGCCACAAAAAGCGGGCTCCTGGACCACTGTGCGTCGCTTGGACGTGCCGAGGGCAGCTCATATCTCGAATCTGACCAGGGCATTACGACCGTGAGGGCTCGTAATGCAGTGCGTGGATCCGGGGCACCAATTCGCACGCGATGGCCACCAGATGGCGGCGTCTTCAGCTTCAGTAACAGAAAAATGGGGTACCTTAAGTACCCCGCAGAATTTTACAAAATTATTAGTATATACATATGAAATATTGAAATTTATTATAATTCAAACTTATTCTTTATTTTGATACTTTAAAATCATCTTCATCTAACCACGACATTTGGAAGTGGCGTATTCTTGGACTTTTTGTAGCTCCTTCTCCAGTAGTAGCTGCCATTGTAAATTAAAATATTAATACTAACTTACCTCTCGTTGTGGATCGCACGTCCCGTCAATAATACTGCACCGGTACTGACTAACTGACCGGTATACCCTACACATTCCCGCCAATATAACGGCCTCAGGGCTCTGGCCGCTCTGCTACCTTATTCTAGACACGGCACTGTTTTTGCGCCATCTGATGGCCATCGCGTGCGAATTGGTGCCCCGGATCCACGCACTGTCGTAATGTTCCCTCGGCAGAAACGCGGTGCGAGCAGCCCTCGGCACGTCGTTCCTCAGATTTGACTTAATTCCAAACCCATAAAAGATATATAAAGTTTTTTTAGAAATGATTTTCTCGAATTTGGACATATATATTATTAATTGTTATTATTAGACTGCGGATATTATGCATTTATGACAAATATAAGCAGGTGTAATTTAAAATAACAAAAATATTGGAAACACTTAAACATACTATTATATTATTCTCAACCTACTAAACATAATAGGGAAAGAAGTAAATTTCTATTTCACTCCAGTTTGTTGCAATTTAGGTAAGAAATTTTTATTTTGCATAAAGATCCGCAGTCTAGTTATTATATTATAAATTTTGTATAATTTCCTCGATTTTAATCGCTGGATCATATCTTGTAGTCATCCTCTTCATTTTTTTTGTACATGAGGTTTGGAGTTTATCCAGCTTTCTACGTTGAGCCCTTCTCTATTGATGCCGTCACAAACAGACAGACGGACACGATTTTATTTTTCTATACAACGAAGCAAAAACGAGCACATCTCTAAAAGACTTTTTGTCTTGGTTTTTTGGTCCCCTACCCGCTTCTGAAGTTTTGCTATTTAAATTTGGGACACCCTGTACACACACACACGCACACACACACACACACACACACACACACACATATATGGGGTGTCCCAAAACTACCCTAGGTGCCGAAAATGGGAGGTTCCTTGGGTCATTTGAAGCGACATTTTCCTTTACAAAAATGGCGTCCGCGGCTTTGTTTAGGAGTTATTATCGAAAAACACGGACTAATCAGAGCCGGGCTATAGCGAACGGAGTCCAACTCGGCGACAGGTCCCACTTAACGCGGTGTCGCTATTGGCCGAACCAGAATCAATCCGCTGTAGCCGCGCTCTGATTGGTCCGTGCTTTCCGTTAATAACTCCTGAACGAAACCGCGGACGCAATTTTTGTAAAGGAAAATGTCGCTTCAAATGACCCAAGGAACCTTCCATTTCCGACAGTTACACTTCTTTTGGGACACCCTGTATTATACAATACATATATGCACATACAATGTTTTCGGTATCTTTGGTGAAAATACGACTGAAATTAGAGGCACACGGTAGCCTATGCGTTAATGCAACATACTGTATGTATTGCCTGAGACTACATGCAGCATTTCAAGTCGATTAGATCGACTGATGTTTCCGTAATCGAGCAACAAACTCAAAGACATTTTATATATGTATGTACGTACGTGTATAACAATAGGGGTAAAAGTCTGGTAAAGTCGCTAGATTAGTTCGCTTGATTGCTCTTTCGTTAACTGTTTCACTCTTCTGATGTGGTTTGTCTGTTTGAAAAAAGTGTAGTAGAAAATCGGCCGGGTCGTGACAAAAAAGAGATTCAAAGATTCGATAGTCTTCCAAGTCCCAAAACACTACATCAACAAAACACTACATAATAATGCTACATACTCGTGTGTATACGTAATACGTGTAGAGGGAATCTACAACGAGATATGAAAGGAATATCTGAAGGAACTAACTAGTTAGATGTTGGGGGATATTTGCAAAATTTGTACTCTGTCTCGATGCGTTTATTATAGTTAATGCGTAACAGATTTCCGTAATATTCACTCAAAGAATCTCCGTATGAATGTAATCTCTGGGAGTTCTGCCAAGTGTTGCCAAATTAGGAAAATTGACTTGAATGGAGGGGAATACCCCTCCCCCCTCTCTCTTTCTCTTTGTCAGTACCGGGTTAGTCACGTGACATTGTGAAACATGAACGATAGGCGTCACGTGATTCGGTCGTGGTGGGAGCGTGGGGCAATAGCGTTGTAATAGAGTAAACAGAGGGAGGTAGAGTGCGAGACAATTTTTAATTTGGCGACAGTGGTTCTGTATACAGTACAGGCGATGCGACACAATAGGCGATACGATAAGATACGATAGGCGACACAATACGGTGCGTTTACAAACACACTTGATTATGTTGCAAAATAATCGCGGCACGGGTGGCCTTTTCTTTGCTTTCAGTCGAACGAAATAAAGCCGAGGTTGGCTTCCTTTCCGCGATCGACCGGCAAGTACGGAAAATGGAGGTACGCGAATGACAAAGTAAGATAGGTCGTGTTTAATACGCGTGTCATTATACGAACGATCGTATTATCATAGGATAGGTCCTCTATTCTCGTAAACCCCTCGATACTTCTGGATGTCAGCATTAAAAGTGCTTGAAGTATCCTGCTGGCCAAAGAAATTCGACATACCTCTGCCTATAGATGTGCTGCCGAAACCAAGGACGGCGTTTTTTATAGACAGAGTGCGTTATATATTATTATCTTAAGACGAATAATGCGGAGAGAAATCCTTAAGAATGGAAAAGATACAATGCGATCATTAAAAATTAGTGTTAATATTATAGGCAATAAAAAGTGCTTTTATAAAATATAATATTATTTATAATATCTTGATGATACATAAAATATATATATATATAAATATATATGTATAGATATATACATATATACAAGTATATGCAATATATCGACTATCGGTTAAGATAAATAAGGGATAAGAGCAAACCCTATGTTGAAGGGTATATCGTTTAAGTATATATCTACATGAGTACACAAATATACGCGCGCATGTAATACACTATTTATATGACATGAAAGAATTAATCGGTGTAAGTATATATATGCGTGTGTGTTTGGCTGCATGTATGTATGTATGCATGTATGTGTGTATGTACGCGTTTGTATGATTATGTAAGAATAATATTTAAGCATACACGCACGCACCCAAGAAATACAACTAAAAATTTAGTGATCGAAACTATAATAATATAAGGATATTATTATTATATCAATTTGTAGAACTATGTTGTGCTTAGTATTACATTAAGTAATAAAGATTGTCCTACACGTGAATCAAACGAATATTTATTGAAATACTGTTTCGATAATTATTTTTCTTTACCCAAGCAGGGTTCCAATACAAATCCGAAAAGGTCGGATAACAACATACACGTTTGAACTACCCAAAACAGTCGAGTTATTTGAGTATTCGTATGTATGTTAGGGGACTCAGCTTTTTTCAAGGAGGGGACAAATGCATTTACTGCACACTCGGTCTGAAGATGACAAAGGACTGGAAATACCCACTAAACCTCACCCCTTAAGACTCTTGTAACGTTGCTCATCTTCTCCAACACCGCTAAAGATAACAGCTGATAGGGTCCCTCTTCGCGCATTTCTCCTGTCACGAATGCGGACGTTTCGGTTAGTGACTCTTGATCCTTCCGGAGATTGGTGTCGAAACAGAGGGTCCGTTCAAAAACAAGGCCATACTCAAAAATTGAAAGATACTAGGGGCGCTCGCAGGCGATTAACCAAGAACAGGAGTGGCCACCCTCGGACTAACAAGGTGCGAGCGAATCTTATACAGGGCCCTCCCCCTTGTTCGAGTCGTACGACAGGAACAAAGAACCCTAAAATGGGTAAGAAAAAAAGGGGCGCTCGCAAGCCATGCAGCGAGTGCATAATTTCCAAGAACTCAGTTCTAATTGTAGCATGTGATCCCCCACTATCGTTTAGTGGGGGACACCCCACTATCCCGATTTGGGCACGACTGAAGGCGAGGCTGTCCGTGATGACGACGTTCTCAAACCGGCAACCATCTTTTTCATGGCGGACTCGTACGAAACCTCCACTCCCACGGGGATCATTATCACGACAGCCGCCGTCTTCAGCTACCCCTTCTCTGGGGGTTCTTCCTAATCCTTCCGGGTTCACGGCCATGTCGACCGCGCAGGCGCCCCACATTTGTAGGGCGTGTCGAGATGGCCAGCGGTGATGCATCGCCAAACTCTTGCACGTCCCCCCCGGGAGCGTAAGCCTGCATGAGACCGAGCTCCGAGCTGGTAACTCCGCCTCCTCGTGGCCCCCGCTGGTAACGCTTCGCCGCCAGTGTAACTTCCCGAAGTCGCACTGTCGTGGAAGCGGCAAAGCGAGTTACTTCCCGTATGGGACGGTATAACCTCTTGATGATCCTTAAGTGGTGAAAGGAGGGTTTTTCCAAGCCCAGTCCACAACATCTACGGACTTTCTCTTCGCAGTGGCTTAGCTTTTATCAACATCGCTAGTATAAGACGCAATCACGCGACTTAGGTATAGCAAGAGCGAGCATGGCTCCATAAGCTCCAAACGTAGTAGACAATAACTAATCCTTCCGGGACCCCGAGGCAGCAGCAGCGACCGGTACGGACCGTGCTGCGACCACTTTGGCCGTCTGCTTATCCAGCCGGGAAACCACCGTCGCCCAGGGCTGCACTCTGGGGTCTTTCCGTGGCCCCGAGGCGTGGGTGTAACACCCGCCTTCAATCCCTTCTTGACATCGGCCAGCAGGGATCCTTCGGATTCGGATAGTCGCTCGCAGCGCGGCACTCCCCTCTCGAAGCCAACCTACTAAAACACCACAGCCACCTAATCTACGTGGAAGGAGCCTTTTTTTTAGCGTGAGGAAGAATCCTCTTACGGACTTCCCATGCCCCCTGGGAGGGACATGGGGGTATGTGGGACTTACGAGAGCCAGAAGGGCTCACAGTACCGCACTAAAAAACCTTACGACAACCTTCCCTAAGCTATTCGGGGGCGGCTGGGATCTCCAAAGAACACAACCAGCCATCCCCCTTCGCCCTTGGCCCCTGTGGGGCCCCGTCCCGGGGGAGAGAAGCTCCCCCCAGCAATACCTAAGCTATCAGGGTGTAAGCAGGTTGCCCACTTACACCCCCCTTCCCTGGGCCGTTCGGTGGGCTTCGCGAGTCTCCAGCTCGCTCCGCCCAACGACCCCCGGAGACCCCGACGTGGAAGGAGCCTGGATCACGCGAGTACTCAACAGGACTCACTCCCAGCTTACATGCATCCCAGGGGGAGGGGTTAACCTCCCCCACAACCTAATCTAACCGGGGGCCTTTATCATCCCTGGGGCCCTCGAATCGTGCTTCCTGAGCCTCAGCTTGGTCCACACGTAGCCCCCGGTGCTCTCGTACCCCACTTTGGACGGGTGACCCGGAGGTCCCCACCCCGGCCAGGGCAAGAGCGTGCCGACACCGGAACCAGTATTTATACTGAATCGTTGCTAACCCTACCAACAACGCGTTACTAGAGGTATAGAAGGTTCTCGACCATGCGACCTTCTCGAACATTCGGTCATGGCGCGTCCTTCTGTCACTTAGGGTGTAGCCGAGGCAATCTGGCAATCTGGGTTGTCGCGTCCCTCGCCGCGTTACAATACCATTTTGATTAATTCGAGTGCGGAGCGCGAACAAGGAAAGACGTTTTTGATCCAAAGCATAAACCCCAGACGGAGATATGGACGTGAGAGTTTAGTTAATTGTATACGTTGTGCTTTCTAACTAAATGTTATATTATTTTACGTGTTTACCGCTCAATTATTTCCTAACGTCTCTGATCGTACATATGACAACTTATTTGAGTTTTCTTTTTGATTAAAATCTAATTTCTATAAAAAAAATGAGAATGCGTTTCCAACGGATTACAATATTTTGATAATGCACCAGTTGAAATCAACGGCTTATGTTCTATTTCTTTTGCTCGCTTATGAAGACTCTCGACATAGAATATAATTTATCTATGATTTATATCCCAGTAATGTTCACCATAGCCACCATCTATATCAGCCCATTTCACCTGTAAAAATATACAAATATAATGTGAGATATAGCATATACAGGCTGTCTCAAAATTCCTATATACTTCTTTGGCAATGTTTACTGACCCTAATTATGCCCATCATAATTTATTTAACAGCGATATAAACATCGAAATCAATACGTGAAAACGTCGAACCGTGATACAGCGAAATCGTACATTTATATTCGTTACAAAGAAAATTGTATGAGAGCAATAAACAAAAATCTTTGAGGTTCTATGTACGATTTTCTATATTACTATAAATCAATGTTTACATTAATGTTCACAAAATTCGGTAGTAAAGTCTTTTACAATAATTTTTAGACATTGTTTAACTACCTAGTTTTCTATGTCATTTAGTTGACTTTGATAGAGCAGAACTAGCAGGTCAGATTGAGTTCCGTCTTGAAACTTTTTAAGTGAAACTTCTTTGCTGAGGGTAACAATTTTCTGATGCAACGGATATGACGTTTCGGTAGAACGGAAGTGTAATGATAGACTGCGCCATCTTACGGGCGAGTTGAAAATCACACTGTCGGGATCTATAGAGCTCTGTCTCACTCTTTGTAAGTCGGTAAGGTAGAGCGCGACATTGAAATGATAAAAAATTTTTTTCGACTCGCCAAAAATCAACTGTGATATAAATACTGTGTACGCAATTATCCAAGTTTATTCCTACAATTATTAGACGTTTAAAATTTGTCACAATGAATTTTGTTATACAAATAATTTATATAGACTTGATAGGTGATTACCTTTCCTCGATGTCGATTTTCTAGAAAATCTTTTTCTTCAAATCTTTGCTCCCATTGAATCGGATTTTCACAAACATATCCAAATTGTAATTTAGTTTCAGGTTGGCGTTCCAGGAAAATATCCCTAAAGGTTTTAATGTTCTTGAATACGGAATCAAGTTTTGTGATGAAATTTTTAATTTAGACACAAAAACATATTGAGAAGACAAAGTAAAATATTTTTTATTGAATTCGAATATATGTAATATATTAATATATTATATTATATATATTAAAAATACGAGTATTTCACACTCACTGAAAAAGTTCCGTTTTCATTGCCAATTCGTCAAGAATTCTGTCATCTGATTTTCCTTGCAGCTTATCCCCTTCGTCTAGAATATTTTTCATGTTTATTAGCAATAAATTAATAGTTCTACAAATCATATTTCACCTTTTATAAAGCTGATTAAATAGTATACATCTTTTGTTGATAATACTGCGCGACGGTCATGTAGAAATCATGTTAATAAATTAATAATCTAAACATAATATCTATATCTTTCTTACAAGGACAAGTTCCTATTCTTCTGTAAGTTGGTCACTCACTTTTCGATGAAATCGCGTGACTGAGCACCCCGCAGACGTTTAAAAATTTATTAGTGCATACATATGAAATATTTAAATGATAAATCGAACAAAATATTGTTCTAAAATCATGAGAACAATAATACCGGTATACTTCCGCCAATATACCCAGATAGCCAAATTCCTCGAATCTGCCGAGGGCAAGTTATGACCGTAAGGGCTCGAGGACGTGCCCTCGTCCGAAACGCGGTTCGATCTGGCCTCGGCAGGTCCGTCCTCGTTTCGGCCAACGCTCTAGTGTGCGTGACGCACACAGCGCTAGACACGTATACATACACGAGGATTGCAGAGGTTCCGTATATTTCGAATCCTGATGCTATAATGCACATTTCAGGGTTCTAGGTAGTCGCAATCGCTAGATAAAAGATTAATCTAGGTGGGACGGACCCTAAGAATGGATGAATTTTACGTATTCAAGGCATAATTTACATTGTTCGACAACAAGTAGCGGAGCCGTGAGAAGTAACGGGATAAGCGACAGTGTTGTCGCCTATCGTGGCTGCCGAGAGACATTTTCATAAACCTACAACCGCCGAATAATGTAAATTACGCCTCGAATACGTAAAATTCATCCATTCTTAGGGTCCGTCCCTCCTAGATTAATCTTTTATCTAGCGATTGCGACTACCTAGAACCCTGAAATGTGCATTATAGCGTCAGGATTCGAAATATACGGAACCTCTGCAATCCTCGTGTATGTATACGTGTCTAGCGCTGTGTGCGTCACGCACACTAGAGCGTTGGCCGAAACGAGGACGGACCTGCCGAGGCCAGATCGAACCGCGTTTCGGACGAGGGCACGTCCTCGAGCCCTTACGGTCATAACTTGCCCTCGACCGAAACGCGGTACGAGCTGCCCTCAGCAGGTCCAAGCGATGTTCGACACGTAAAAATCCTGATACCTGACCTCGGCACGCTCTGCTCGATTTCAGCGCTAGGCCCGCTTGGCTATCTGGGTAACTGCCAGGGAGTGTCGACTCCCATATAAAAAAGTGGACACTAATTTAGTTGTAGTTCAGCCCCCTTAGGCATGGTGGCAGCACAGTAGAGACCAAAGAGTAGGGATACAAGCAGTGTGTGAGCACACGCACACCTAACTCACACATGTTCAACCTTGCATATATGTACGTGTAATCGTATTCTTCGCTAGCTATTGATGGTTATGAATTTATTTTCAGGGAAAATGAATTGGTAATGTAACATATAATAATTACATTGAACAATTACATTGAATTACATCAATAAATAAGCAGCAAATATGGAAACTCAGCAACAGTCTGACTCCGCAACAGTTTGCAACAGTTATAAATGGCGTCAAATAGCTGAATGACGCGCAAGGCAAAGATAGGATTTCCCCACCACCGAGGCACTACTGTGCTGCCACCATACCCAAGGGGGATGAATTAGAATTATATTCGTCGCTATAGGAGTCGACAGCCCCTGGTAACTGCCACAGGCCGTTCTGCTGCGTCATTGTAGATACGCTACTGTTTTCATAGCGCATGCGCGAGAAATTTCACATTCAATCGGAACACTGCACTGATTGGAACAACATTGATCAGTGATGCTATGTGGGGCGCTTTTCGCGCGCATGCGTGAGTTTCGTCTGAAACGTATCTGTGTCCGAAGTTTGTGGGGGACTATTGGGGGGAAAATAGTGGGAGACTATTATTAGCGGCAACGTCTAGCGGAGTCCGTTACGACCGTTACGACACGAGGTACGAAAGAACAGCGGGCTGCGAGAATTTCAGATAAGTTATTGTTAATATTTAATGAAATAATAAATTTTGCGAAATTAGCGGGGCGACCAAGGTACCCGATTTTCGTACTTAACTGAGGCCGTCTGACGTCAGAATATTCGCGCATGCTCGCGAAAAGCGCCCCACATAGCATCACTGACACTGATCGTGACATGGAACATTAACACAACTGTTCCGACCACGGTATCTCACATAGTTTTGCTATTCTTCACTTGTTATTTAGTTGATGATTTTTAGTTGCTTGAAATAAACTATTTTACCGAACAACGGTGTCATATTTCATCTCGACGAGGTCAAAATTCATTAATGTCGAAATTGACCAGTTGAGCATCGACAACAACTTTGACGATTTCAACCAGAGGAATAGTTGATCTGCTAATCTACACGAGTTCAAAAAAAAAGAAAGAAGAGAATAAACAAGTTGTGGAGGGAGAAACTCAAGACCGGATACATTACATACATTGTTGTTATTTTGAAGCTGTTAAATGTTACTTAACATTGTTGCATTTTCCAGAACCACCCTAACCACAGGGCTAAAGGGGCTAAACCCCGGACGCAAGTCTTTTGGGGGCGGCCATTTTTATTGGTGTTATATTTTTTTGTTATTATTATTTATTTTCATTCAAAATCTTCTCACGACAAAAATAACTAAATCACCTGTTCTAAATGAAATAGAAAATATTTTATGTATACTAGACAACTCTTCCGTGTAAATCGCTTACACATGTTATTATTTTATGATAAATTAGGAAAAATATTAAAATAGATTACGAGAGTAAATAGAGACAGAGTGCGATCGAAGTATAACATCACAGTAATAGGTAGTTACTCTATCTAATACTATCAAAACATGTAAAACAAATAAGTTAATACAAAAGAACGCTTCGTCGGTATATTACCTGGAGGATGATTTTGTATTCCTCTTCCAGCACTTGTAGCAGTCAAAAGAAACATGACAAATGTTATCGTAAAAATTTTCAACATGTTGCATGTACTTGTTGTGAAAGTTTTAATAATGATGATCAACACGATTGGAAATCATTAAATATGACCACAAGCGATGAGTATTTACAGACGACTGTACTCACCAACAGAATTTCAATTTGAACTGATCGATCGTTTAGTCATGGTTTATCCGTAATGCTCTGATTACGCTAGTACATCTAGAGAGGTAACAGTTGCCTCCAATTTGATATGCTTTCACCGATTCTGAACCTCTTGTATTTTGGGAGGGATGGCCGGAAGAATGGAAAGTAGGGAAAGTAGGAGTATAGAGTCCATAAAAATTTTAGAAAAAAATTTAACCGACCTCGAAACGCACTAAACAAATTCTCTAAAAAGTATGAAATAATTTTTTGATTTCTATGAATACATGCCAACTGTTAATACAAGTGATTAAAATAAAGTATTAAATACAATACAATCTTTTAAATAATAAAATTTTCCAAATCACAAATGTTGCTGATTATGATTGTATTGGAATATGGTGAACTTGGAAATCAGTAGATTGGAAGACTAGATATATTAATATGTGAAAGCATATGAAAAAATTTAAGGATTTTCGTAATTTCTAGTAAAAACTTATAACAATTTTTTTATATTACATATATTATTTTTATAGAGGTCATTAAATCATTGACAGGAACATGCCTATTAAATTTTTGCGACAGTGGCAAATTGAACGAAAATTTTGTTTATTTAACAGAAATAATCATTTTTTTTAAATCGAAAATTTATAAAAACGATTTTAAAAACAAGTTTATTTTTATATTACCAAATAGTGAATGTATATGTGCCAAAGCCCGATTTTTCTAAATTTTTTTACGGAGATATACATATATGCGTGGCAAGTAACCTATTTTTCTGTCTTGGGAATTCACCAGTTTCCAGCGCCATAGTTATTTAATTATTGCGTCTATAAGTGAATACTTACAGATCTGCAATAACAGACAAAATGGACAAAATTTACCAAGACAGTACACTTTAATGTTTCAGTAATTTTTTATTCAGTTAATTTACGTCTAATTATTTCAAACAAACAAGCCATTAGCGATTTCTCTATTTCTTCATACATTATTCAATGATTATTTTGAATTGTTTATTTTAATTATCGAAAGACACGTTGTAACTAGTTTTTAAGCACTTCGCCATTGACTCAATCAATTTCACAAAGCCAGTGTCTTTTGGCTTTTCTAGTCCTCTTAAAACTCTATTTTTCATAACAGCGACAAATTCTTTATTACTCAGCTGACCATCCACTGTAAATTTATAAAAAATAAGGTTATTGTTTTTCTCGTATAAAAATTATCACTTGTTACTCTTATAAGAAATCCATTTCTTACTATTCTCATCAAATATAGTGTAAACCACTTGTATAATGTGATCACTTAGATCCACGTGGGCCACTGTTTTTGCAACATGCTTCAATGTAGCTGAAAAGAATAAAAACATAATTGAGTATTTTTTTGTTATATTTTGGTAACACTTTTATTAATAACTTATTGGTGATTAGTTTTTTATGGAACTTTCAAAAACGTATTTCTGGCAATTTTTCTGATTAATGCAAGACCAAACACGATATAGTTTGAATTGTAATTTAGTGGTGTAACCTACGAAGAAAGTATCGGAATGAAAGAAACGCTTCGGCCACTCGATCCATGTTTCATTCTGTCTTTCTCTATTTTCGGCTCTCTATCGAAGTTTCGGCGCGGTAGACGCAGTCATAAAATAATCACGTCAAGGCTACGATATAAGTCCGTGAAATACACGGCTGTTGGACTAATAATCAGCGTTTACTGTACTATGATTCAATACAATTAACTCTTGCGAGTCTTAATTAATCAGACATTAATAACTTAATTTAAAATTTGGAGACTGAAGACTTAACGGTTTACTTTTCATAATGGTCCTTTAGTTTTGCACATCAGTGTATGACAAGCAGACACACTAATAACAGTAATGGTAAATCGTTTGATTTAATGTTAACACAAACCTGGATCGATCGATGCTCCCGCAATGTGATAAAATGTTAGCGCAGTGTCCACATCATTGATATTGTTCAAAAAATGGAAGAACTTTAAATATTCATCTTTACTTATTCCCTGTGGATTTTGTTTGAAACTGAAACAACAAATACATTGATGTAATTGATTATATGGGTGAGATTAATGAGCATATGATAGAAGTAAGCAAAAGAAAGTAAAACAGCAAACAGAGGATATAGGGGGAAAAAGTGACAATTGTAGGTACAGGATAAACAGCAGAATGTAGGAAACGTTTAATGTTAATTAATTATAATATCTATGGAATAAGCTACGTCTTCAAACGATAAAACTAGTCCAATTTACACTTAGTGTAGTACGTTTACTACTACTTATTGTAGTTCAACATCACACCCACTTTAACAAGTTATGTATATGCGAGTCATGTCTTACAACAATGGTGTTCAGTACACAAGAATTTTAACTGTTGATATCCGAAATGATATAAAAAAATAGTCCACTTCTATAATTCAAAATACACTACTAGTGTACCATAAATGCATATATGTAGTACTTACCGTTTCTTTATGGTTTTCAGAATTTTTTCTTTTTTCTTATCAGGATATCCTGCGTATGCCAATAATAACTCAGTGAAATCTTGTTCTGTTATTTTGCCGTCTTCATCAGGATTTCTTCTCTCGAACTACAACATTTTTATTGCACAACTGTTAAACAGTGTCTCTATATACAGGGTGTCTTAAAATTTCTTTGAAAATATTTAATGTTTATGTAAGAAGAGATAGATGTAGCGATTGATCAGAAAAATGTGATAAATATCTTGAGAAAGGTTGTACAAGAAGAAAATTATGAAAATAAAAAAATTAGCATTGCATTGGTATTTTAAACAATAAGTTTTCAACTTTTACCGACCGCCGCAGTCGCTATTTCTCTTTCTTTCTCACTTACTATCCTCTTCTATAGCATAAAGTTATTCCATACCGTCAATTAAACTGCTAAATACGGTTGAAATTATATCGCGTTCAATGTCATTTCAATCAGAAAAATTCATAATTAAAAAATAATGAAAAATAAAGAAGTTTTGTGATTGGATTAGTAGTGAGTACCCGATATACTGATTTACTATTGTACTGATATTATAATGATATACCCGGCGCAGTATCAGATTACGCGCTTAGGGGGAAAGCCCCTCAGTGGAATGGGTATGCGGAATAACATAGAACGGTCTTCTCCACCGGACTTAGAATGGGACCTTCTGTATAGCCCCGAGGGTAAACTAATGATATACAATCTAGAGACTTACCTCTAAACTCAGTATTTCTTTTTGCAATTGCTGCTGAAAATCCAGGAACTTTTCGATAGTTAATTTTCCTTTCATATTTGACCCGAAGAAATATGTGGTCAACGCAGAATTGACACCCTGAGCACAGAAAATACATTGAATAATTACAAATGTCTGCTTTCGGAAACCACACAGTAGTAGACGATCAACTTACTATACAATTCACTAGAAGCATAGCAATAGATATGATTAAATTATTCAATAGTGATAAATAATGGTTCATACTTTAAACATATTGCCAGTAGCTATATGATCGCGATGTCGGTTTCCAATACTGGTTTGTTGTCGAATCAAGGTTGCAACTTTTCCAAATTCTTCGGAGTCAACATCTCCATCGCCGTTAAAATCAAACATTCTGAAGGCAATCTCAAAATGCCTTCTCGAAGCTACAACAAAAAACAAGTTTTCTGGTTAAATATTAGGAGTCATTAATGTTGCCAATATCTTAAAATATCTTTCTTTTGATATGTTTAACAGGTATAGTTGTTTTATAAAAATATTTAAAATACCATCGTTACATATATTAAAATAATACACATTTTGCCATATTATTTTTAGAGAAAAATTATGAGTCAAACGAAATAAATTTGGTACAGGAAGCATGTGTTTGTACACTCCAAGGAAGTAAATGGAGAAAACAAAGAAATGTTCTGTGACAGCGTCTAATTACACAGACACGTCGCGTCGCACAGTGGTCGATTTTTCGAAAAAGTAGTACAAAAATCAGCGTGTATGACTTGAACATTTAATTTATTCGCTTACACCTTTGTAGATTAACAAGTGTATCATTCTTTACAATTGGATGTCCTAAAATATCAGTGTCTCTTCTTCAAAAATACTTCCAAGCTAACCCATCCGCCTAATAGTTTACTAGAAGTTCATTAGGATTGAAGTGCAACATATTTTATACAAATGGTACTTACTGGATAATACGGTGAGAAGAAATATGTAGTCGGAGAAAGTAATTAAACCAGCACTTCCTAGTTTGTAGAAGATGCTATCCTCGTCTAAGGCCAATTCGAGTTTGTTATGAATATTCTACGATAAAAAGGTACACATTTGATATCAATGAAATTTATGAGACATTTGTTACAATGAATTCTGCTGCACAATATGAAATATTCTACTACATTTACACGATTGGGTTAAACTTCACCTTCGGTAACAAGAAATTTTAACAAAAATCTAAGTTACAATCCTAAGAGATCAGTGGTTTAAAAGTTATGTGTATTTCAACTTGAGCGATTTTCAGCGTTTTTGACAGGTTTATTTAAGTATTGTTACAGATGAACTAATAAATAACTCACCTTTGGGTCGAAGCGTTTATATTTATCCAGACCAAGTCCTGAAAATGATTATATCGTTTTAATGCATGGAATATTTCTTTATCTGTGAAATGCACAATTTAATTGCGATCATGCTATCATCCTGTGTGTCCATGCTCATGCACAAGTTACATGTAAAACCAGTCCTGGTACGATAGAGTAATTTTTCAATAGAAGCTTCCAAAACCTTCTCCTGAAAGACTAAGTTTGTCAAAATTGAATCAATGTAACAATTGTTCTAGAGACAATAATTTGTATGCCTACACTCAAATGTATGTACATATTGTATATCCAAAAAAAGTTGAAATTTACAGATATAATTATTGTTAGCTCGCATAGGTATATAAATGTTTAAAGTTTTGTTTAATTTATATTATACAAGGCTTAACTAATTTAAAAGCAAATTTAAAGTCATTAATTAGGCATCGATGATATTTTCTATTTCCTCTACTATGTCCAGTTAACATCAATACCTACGCATATTCGATGAACATATACCTACGCAGTGATTCACAGTGAATCACACAGTAATACCTTATGTCTATCTTTTAATTAGAAAAACTGTAAAAATAATTGGTTGAAAGGTGGCTATATATTATAATCGTCACATTTATTCACAAGTGAAATTCTTCAAGGAAAAATATCTAGAGTCGGATATATCGGTGTGAACCACTACTAATCCAATTACAAAACTTCTTTATTTTTCATTATTTTTTATGGGACTTTCACCAACTTATTTCTGGCATTTTTCTCATTAAAATGACACCAAACGCGATATGATTACAACAGTGTTTAGAGATTTAATCGACGATGAAAGTTCGGGAGTGATGAAGGACAGCATATTGGAAGGAAAAAGACGCAGACAGTCGCCGTTGCCGGCACAGTTCAAAGAATTTCCCACTTGCGGTTCTTCGTTGCGTTCGAAACTTTCATCGTCGATTAAACCACTAAATACAATTGAAATTATATGGTGTTTGGTGGTGCTTTAATAAGAAAAAATGCCAAAAATAATCGATGAAACTTTCGCAGTGCATATAATTATATAATTATATAATATATATAATAATATTTAATTATTATATTATTATATATATATATAATAATATATAATTATTATATTATATAATATATAATTATATAATTATATGCACTGCGAAAGTTTCATCGAAATCGGTTGATGCGGGAAAAAACGACAGGCATTGAAAGATGTGAGAATCTATAGATTTACTGCAGTTATAGCCCGAAAATCGTGAAAATCTGAAATTTTTAACATATTTAAACGTTTATAGCTCATTGCAACGTGGAACAATATTGACGAAATTTTCAGAATATGTTTAATTGACACAGATCTACAAAACGTATTTTTAAAATTTTCAATATAGGCCCACATAAACAAGTTGTAAAATGCAACTTTTAGTATTTTTTCTACAACTCCGATCAATTGCAATTTTTGAAAAAATGTTTTTCCACATTCTGTAGCAAACTATTTGCTCTAGCTTCCCAACAAAAATTCAAGTCGTACAGTTCAATGTTTAACCAGTTATCGTTATTTTTATAGCGTCCGAATATTAATGGGAGTCACTGTAGCTTGATCTAGGGTGGATCTGTGCATTTAATCTAGGACAGTTCCTGCCAGAGATGATCTTGAACATCCGTTCGTCATCCGTAACATACTATTCCCCCAGGATATTGAAAGAATAAACAAATTGCTCTGCCTTTCTTGCTTGTTATTGTACCTCATTTTTAGGACCATGTCGCAGTTGCATTACGTTACAAGACGACGCGACGGAATTTAAAATGAAAGATGCTCAGCTTAGTAATCAATAGGAGTACCTGAGCCTCGGTTTGGCTTTTGATGACTCGGGTTGAGTCAAATAACCGATATGACCCGAACCCGAAATATATTGGTACCCACCAACCACGTAGTACCCACCAACCACGTAGTAACCACCAAAGCGCCATACTGTAATGACTTTGATTAGTGGGCTTACCTGTTCTCATCGAACTATGTTGCAATAAATAGAGTTTCGGTGCATCGTCTCCAGTTTTAAAAATATTCAATACATTATGCTTACGTTCTATTAAATATTGTTTCATGCCCATCTAGAAGCATCTTACTACACTAAAATGACATCTACACACATTGTTTACTGAAAATTTATACCATCGGGTTGTTTCACACCAGGTGTTATAGATCTCAAAAAGTCATCTGGTGTCATGAAGATTTCGTGAATGTCGTTGTTAACCACTTGTAATGTAGCGAAATATCGAAATACTTTGTCTGGAGTGGAATAATGCCTCACACGATTTTCATATTCAATAATCTGCATTATAAATACCTTTAATGTTTTTTGGGCCACAATAGTTTCACATAGTGAGGTTGTGAAATATACTTTGTACGTAATGATAAGATCCTAATCAATGATTATAACTATTGTCTAATCCCAACCAAAAAAAAAATAGTAGCGAAGAAAAATCACAAATATACGTAGAATACTATACGGGGAGTTCGAGAGCAAGTTACAACCAAGCTGTGACACCAGGAATAAAAGGAATTTTTTCAAATATAGTAAAGATCCAAATGCTATCTTACAGGCGTATTCTGGGCGGACAACGTTTGAACCCTAGACTTGCTTTCCTGATTTATGGCTGCGTCTACCACGCCGAGCGAGACTTCAATAGAGAGTCGAACATGCTCTCACATATTCGTACACGGGGGTTTTTGGGGTCGCTGATTACGAATATGAAGTTGAAATTTCAAAAAACAAAATGGCGGATCCAATATAGCGGAGATGTGCATTAAAAAATGGTTGCGCCTGTTTCGAAAATTATCATGTTGGGGTTTTCGGGATTGCTGATTACGAATATGAAGTTGAAATTCCAAAAAACAGAATGGCGGATCCAAAATAGCGGAGATGTGCATTAAAAAATGGTTGGGTCTGCTTGGAAAATTATCTTTTTCAGGTTTTCGGGATTGCTGATTATGAATATGAAGTTGAAATTCCAAAAAACAAAATGGCGGATCCAATATAGCGGAGATGTGCATTAAAAAATTGGTTGGGTCTGCTTGGAAAATTATCTTTTTCAGGTTTTCGGGATTGCTGATTACGAATATGAAATTGAAATTCCAAAAAACAAAATGGCGGATCCAATATAGCGGAGATGTGCATTAAAAAATGGTTGGGTCTGCTTGGAAAATTATCTTTTTGAGGTTTTCGGGATTGCTGATTATGAATATGAAGTTGAAATTCCAAAAAACAAAATGGCGGATCCAATATAGCGGAGATGTGCATTAAAAAATGGTTGGGTCTGCTTGGAAAATTATCTTTTTGAGGTTTTCGGGATTGCTGATTATGAATATGAAGTTGAAATTCCAAAAAACAAAATGGCGGATCCAATATAGCGGAGATGCGCATTAAAAATTGGTTGGGTCTGCTTGGAAAATTATCTTTTTGGGGTTTTCGGGGTCGCTGATTACGAATATGCAGTTGAAATTCCAAAAAACAAAATGGCGGATCCAATATAGCGGAGATGCGCATTAAAAATTGGTTGGGTCTGCTTGGAAAATTATCTTTTTGGGGTTTTCGGGATTGCTGATTACGAATATGAAGTTGAAATCCCAAAAAACAAAATGGCGGATCCATTATAGCGGAGATGTGCATTAAAAAATGGTTGGGTCTGCTTGGAAAACTATCTTTTTGGGGTTTTCGGGGTCGCTGATTACGAATATGCAGTTGAAATTCCAAAAAACAAAATGGCGGATCCAATATAGCGGAGATGTGCATTAAAAAATTGGTTGGGTCTGCTTGGAAAATTATCTTTTTGAGGTTTTCGGGATTGCTGATTATGAATATGAAGTTGAAATTCCAAAAAACAAAATGACGGATCCAATATATTTTTACCTTACCCTTAGCATATTTTTAAAAGATAAAAATAAGATTGTCAAACTCATATAAATAAACCATATACATAATAAGAAATTGAAAAAATGAAGTTCGACGTATGGAAAAAAAACTGCTATCGACAGGATTCGAAACCCCAGAGTATCCGCTCTGTAGTCCGACGCATCACTGTGCCAACCGGCGATGTTGTAAACGTTGAAAACATTCCGGTATATATCGCACAGAATACAATTTTATCTTTCTCTCAAATCACATTTTTTAAGTAAAATAATTGTCTCTTTCAGTGTAATAACGGTAAAAATTACTTAATATACGCCCACGGTAAAGCCAACAAGTGTAACTTTTCTCCGCACAGCAAAAACGCCGAAAAAATTCGGTTTTTATTGTTTTTGACAATGAAGCAGCCAAACAAAAAATCTTTAAAAAATTGACGACACTGTCTGTTATAGTACTTTATCAGGGAACGAAACTGTAAAATAGCTGGTTTCATATTTTTTAGAAAAAAATATTCCTCCGATTCTTTTGAGGTTTTTCATTTTTTACGACCACAATTTGCAACAAAAAAATCTCAAAAATGCGCCTTAGGATCAGGAATGTGTCACATTTTTTTCAGAATTTTAGAACGCATTTGAGACCGGAAAATGTGTCGGAAAACGTACAATCTATTTTACCCTGTAACTACCCTTACGGGCAAGCTAGAGGGCTGAAATTTTACCATCTTAATCGGCTAGGCCCTTTAAGTCATTTAGTCTCGAATCTAATGTCTTTAATGTTTCGTCCTGACCGGCCATTTCACTTTGCAACTTTAATTCACTCAATAAACTGCCAACATTATCTGTATTTCTTTGTGTAGTATACACTACTGCAGCTTCCATAGTTGTTCGCGAAAAAATTTGAAAATACGCGGTTTGTCGCGTTGTTTAGGTCTGTACGAAGCCTGAGACATAAGGTGAGGCACCAACTATTACCACCTACAATAAATCCGAAAGTATGATAGTAGTAAAAAAGTTTTCGAAATTAAAATTTTATCAGACAACAGGGGCCGTAGTATAGGGTTTGATAGCAGAAAGCTTTTCTACTACCATCATACTTTCGGAGTTATTGTAGATGGCAATAGTTAGGACCTCACCCTGTATATCTCATCTAGACTTCAACAGAATTTTATTTGAAAAAGAGATAAAAAATAAATATAGTATGGTAAACCGTTTTACTACTTTCTTAGTTTTATTTTAATAATAACATACAAAAAGTAACTTCCTTTTGAAGAAAATAATAGGCACTCGCTTCACTGAAAATTGTTTCTCACTCTAAGTTTAGAATGTCTAAGATCTTTTATAACAAGCTAACACCAAATCATAATCATTTAGATACGAGAATCTCCAGCAGACACTTATTGAAAGAATTCAATAACTTATCTTACAATTAGTATCAAGTATGATGATGTTATGATCAACTCAACAGGTGAAATAAAAATGTTAGTAAAGTAAAAACGTAGTAAATAAAAGCAGAAAAGAAGGACATTGTAAAAAAATAGAAAACTATACCATCTGGTTGCCTCATGCCAGGAGTAATTGCTCTCAAAAAGTCATCAGGAGTCATGTATATTTCAGTACTATCTAAGGTCGATACTTTTACAGTTGCAAAGTAACGAAATATTTTGTCAGGTGTAGAATATGCTCGTAAACGATTTTCATACTCTATAATCTGCAATAATTTATTACATAATAGTAAATAAATATTTGTTTCCTACTTTTACGTCTATATGTGGTCTCGTAGCGATATTTGTAGTGTTTTCACGAATCGAAAATTTTACCATGAATACTTGTACTAAGGTAAATGTACCTATTACTGCTGGTCTACACTTTTATTGAGGTATTTTTCTATTTTTTTATATATATATAATGACATATTAAAGTAAATAATAAAAACAATATTAAGGTTACTCACCTTTCGATCGCGAAAGCCTACTTTTGGCTTTTTCTTTTTTTTCTTTTGATCATCTTCTTCTTGTTCTATCACCATTTTCTCATTATCATCGTTTAATTCTTCAGTGATCATCTCCGATGCTTTCACTGAAGAGAAATATCTTCCATTTAGTCTGAAACACAATTTATTCGAAAATAAGTAATAATAGTATTAATAATAATAATAATAATAATAAATAAAACGCAAGTAACACGAATAAACTCTGTAATAAAATCGTTGACCTACACAGACAAACTATAGAAGATAGATAACAATGTCACCACCTGGTCTGGGGATTAATTGTAATGTGGCAGTTCGCATAAGTGTGTGAATAGATTTTGTGTGCCCGAGGTTCGGGTACCTGAATATTATGTCACGGGTCGAGTGGTTCCTCAATCTGATTTTATGTGCATTCTTTCAGTTTTTTAAATGTTTTCATATTTGATGTAAATGAAATCAAATTTTAAAAATCAATATCAAGAAAAGAATGTAAATTTTTGTGAAGAAAACTTAATTCTTTTTATAATTGCTATTCAATCCAATAATGATTGAAGATGGATTAAAATTCAATTTTATCAGATTTGGATTCCTGATCTAACCGGAGCATTACCAAACCTAAACGCTATCCAATCCGAATTCGACTTTAGGTACTCGGGTATCACAAACTTTTGGGTACAGAGTGTCTTGTTTAAGTGTAACAACAGAATATCTCAGAAGGCGTTATCATTATCCAAAAAGTGTTCATACAAAAGTTAAACATAGGCTAACAATTTACCTTTATCAAAACTAGACTAATATCATATAGCATCTCTTTGGATTTGTCTCAATACCTGTTGTTATTTTCTGAAGAAAAACATATAGTATTCCATTTAAGAAAAGTAGTGATCTTCAGATCTCCTCCACTACTCCACCCACAAGAAAACAATTAATAGTATGTAATGTAGCCTATCATACCAAACAACTTTTGTACAAACACCCTTTTTGATAACGAGAACGTCTTCTGAGATGTCCTGCTGTTCTCACTTAAACAGGACACCCTGTGTAATAGATAACTCATCTCCAAAAATTGAAGTTTTCTTTCTTTAAAAACTATTACAATCAGTAAATTAATAACTCTTGTACAAATCCCCTGTTAAGTCGAATTTTCTTTGGGTAAACTCTCTTATTCAGAGACTTCGATAAGTTGAAACCTCTATATAACTTGAAGATTTTAGTTCTTCCCTTGAGATTCGAGTTATTGAAGTTCGACTGTAATATGCATTACATTGAGATAATTAGAGAAGATGAATAACGGTTTCCTAAAAGACTTTTCAGACATGCCAAGCTATACATCTAGGTACATGCTGAGACCAGCAACGGGCAGAGTCAGATTAGAATATGAAGTAATACAGAATATGCTGAATTATTGGAGTAGAATACTGGGAATGGAAGAGCAGAAGTTCTCATTAAAATGGGAAGGTCATAGTGTCTCCTTATAAGACATGAGATAATAAGTTTGGTTGTGTATATTCTTAAAAGTACTTATGTAATATTAGCGTTAAAATATATGGTTTATTTATTGTAACAATGATTACTTCAAATTTGTCCTCAAGAATGAATAATTCTAGATTATAACATATATCTATGTATCAGTTCAATACATTATTGCACTTCATTTACCACTTCGATATGACATTCTTAATTTCTGAATATTTGTACTACTTTCTCAAAAATTCATAACTTTTAATTTGTATCGTTGTTACAATAAATGAATGATACTATAAAAGATATTTTATAATATGAAACTTACCCTTTCCAGTTTATAAAACTAATGATGAAACACACTGGTAGCCCCAATAGCAAGAAAAAATAATTTTTCCTGCGCTCATCTCTTTCATATGAAAAATTCACAAAGTTCTTTGGCATCGAATGTCGAAAAGTATTGACATTCTGAACGATTAACAATGGCTTTTGAATATTCTTGCCCAAGGTATTGCGAGTTAAAATGCTTATAACCTTACTAACAAACATTTTCACTATACACTAAAAAATTTATAGTCTGATAAACAATTTATAGATGTACTATGTAAAGGAGTCGCTTAAAATTCAACTGTCATAATTGAAAACACATGTTTTTCATTCTTTCTGGCTCTTATTATTTCATAGCACCAATTTGAATGTTTATGTTATTACTGCTTCTTGTCATAACTTACTTAACTTATATCACAATGGTGTTTTTTTTGTTGTTATCCAAATCACTTTGTTTTCTACTGAAAACGTAAATACCGAGGAAATACTTAACGGATCCGAAAATATACGCACATACACACGCAACACATATACCACACACAACGTCGAAGCAGTACGGAAATATCAAAACTGTCCAGTATATGTAGTTCAAACACTTCAAACGCTGTTCACAAATGTTACAGAAAATTTAATTCGTATAGTGCGAACCACTTTCTACTTAATTTACGAATAGTATATTTTGTTGTAATTCTGCTTTATAATTAATAATTTATTCACCGAAATTCCCTGGGAAAATACTTTACTGTTATTTTTTATTTAAAAGTTTATCAAACACGCCAGTTTATCATGTCCAGTATTATATATTTTACACCGAGGTTAGAAATTTGATGGTGGTTAGATCCCACCTGTACATTTGATGAAGCAGCTCATGTCCCAATCACATTTGGACTTGATGATATGGTAATAATGTCTTCATCAGAGGATGTTGTTTCGCTGCCCCCCAGTGTTCCGATATGGACCAACTTTTCTCGTGCAAGCACGGCAATTTCGGCCTCAGTAATGTAAGCTTCTTAATAAAACGAGTACCTTAAGCACCCCGCAGACTTTTAAAAAATTATTAGTATATACATATGAAATATAGAAATGATAAATCGAACAAAATATTGTTCTAAAATCATGAGAACAATAATAACGGTACACTCCCTCCCCAGATAGCACACAACATCTTAGAGATGTCGGTTTTACGTCTGTTTTATGTCTGAATGTCTACGTCTGAAAAAGACGTGGTTCGAACATCTGACAGATGTCTTTTCGAAGACCTGTTTCAGACGTATGAGGGAATATGCCTTTTGAACGTCTCAAACAAGATGTTAATAGGTTCTCTACAAGTACTGACGAGTCCATAGAGATGGCGTTGGTGAGAGCCGGAGCTCTATCTGGCCAATCAGGAAGCCCCAATTTTTCGCGCATGCGCGGCAATTTCAGCTTCAGTAACGAAACCTTTTCGATGAAATCGGGTAGCACCCCGCAGACTTTTAAACATTTGGTAGTGGATACATATGAAATATTGAAATGATAAATCGAACAAAATATTGTTCTAAAATCATGAGAACAATAATACTGCTACACTCTCGCCAATATAACTGCCTCAGGACGTCATTACTCTGGCCTCTCCGCTGCATCATTGTAGATACGCTCCTGTTTTGGCCGTGCATGCGCGAAAAATCTATGTCCAATCATTAGGGGTGCGTTCCGATTCACGCATTAAGCGCATTAAGCACATAGACTGTACTTCAGAGCGCACAGAATTTCCCAGATCCCCAACACGTCTCGAATGAATGTATGTGAGTGTGAAAGTATCCTTTCTCAGATCTTTTAAACGTGGTTTGAAATTCTCGCGCAGCTACCACAGCTCAGAACTGAATATAGATACGAAACAGATCTGGGATATTTACCGATAGCAGCCATGGATGAAACGTTATCTGCTATAACGTTATTTGTGTTAAATAAAAACATTTTAAACGAAGAATTGAACAATTACAGCGATTTATAGAAAAAATAGAAGATTATGTCGAAGACAATGTTGAACACGCTGAACGTTTAATTGAAAACTTTTAATTAAAATTTATTTATGATCTCTACAGTTGATTGTCATCTCGTTTAGAAAATTTTTGATTAATTGTTGTTGTAGTTTTGAATGTCGTGTTAATCAAAATGGACATTGAGAATCTGATTCTGCTAAGAAGTGAAAAATTAATAATAATTAGACTACGGATTTTGTGCATTTATGATAAAAATGAGTGGGTGTGATTTAATAAAACATTGAACAGATTAGAAGAATTCAAATATACTGTTATATTAACTTTAGCCTATTAATTAATTTTTCACTGCAGGTTGTTGCAATTCAGGTAGAAAATTTTTATTTTGCATTAAAGATCCGCTATCCTATAGTAATACAGGTCTTTGAAGGAAATATATCAGTTTTTACGTTTTTCGTATTAATTATTCAAAAGAAGCATTTTCTAAGTTATGGATTATATGTTTGACACTTAATAACATTAATTTATGTAATAAAGGAATCGATTTTCCTCGAACCCAAAATAAATATAATAATAAATTATATAATATAATATAATATAATATCCATTTAATTTAATAAATAATTTATAATTTATTACATAATAAATTATAAAAAATTATAATTATTATAATTACAATTATTTCTAATTGTAAGAAATATTTATTAATTGTTATGTCTTATTAATTTACCTACTGCACAGAATTGAATAAATGTAGAAAAGTAGTTGTTCTAATACAACCGAAAATACCGTACTCCTTATTTTTCATTACACTAATATATACAACATAATTATAATGCTCTACAAAATTTTCTTTGTTGCGCTGAACATACAAAAACATAAAGAACTAAAACAAAAAAGCGTGTAAAAAAACTATTAACAAAAAACAAAAACTAAAAAACAAACTAATAATTAACTATTTTATTTTTTATTTGCTATTGTCTGTAGGACGCTGATTAATGATTTTTGAATTTCGATGTTTTCCCTGTGCATTTTCTCTCGCTCCATCTTCCGCTCCTGATTTCTTATTTCTTTCTTCTCCTCTTTTATTCTCCTTTCCTCTGCTCTTTCCTTCGCCATTCGCTCTCTTTCTGCTCCAATTCTTACCAAATATTTTTCCAAAACATTTTCAATTTTCCTTTTTTTAGGTGCATCTGAAAACGAAAAATAACGAAAGTTCTTTGTTATACACGAATCGACAGCAAAAAAAAAAATTTTTCATTCGAAGAAAACTCGAACATATTTTTAACTTCCCGATTCATAGGGAATCTAAAATCGATTTTTTAGCAGATCTTCACGTTTCATGGTTATTGAAGTCATTTTAGACTATTTTTATCAAATTGATAGTATGTGTGAAATTTTCCACCGAATAAACAAACGTAATTATATATATTTCATTTTTATCTAAAAAAATTTTTTTTTAATTTAAAAAAAAATTTTTTTTTAATTTAAAAAAGATTTTTTTTTTTAATTATGTAACTAATGCTAATGTTACCGCTTACAACTAACGAATCGGGAAGTTCTTTATGTGGCTCGTGGAGAGTCACACACAAAATAAATAAAAAAACCATTAAGAGCTGTATGCCCCACTAGCAATGCATACCACTAACCCTTTCGCAAGAGCAGTCCCACCCGCGAGCTCGCGAAGCGAGCGAGCAACAATAACCAGCTAGTTTGTTTTATTTTCTTTGTGAAAACTATTTAAAAAAGGAAGGGATGAACCATCAATAGAATACACCCCACAACAAAATGTTATCGCAGAGCGCTGGAATCGAACCCTTGTGGAGATGGCGCGATGTATGTTGCTTTGTAGGGTTTATCCCTAGGCTTCCAGCCGCGCTGCGTAACAGCGCAACAGTTGGCGTAAGTGCCGACTGGGGATTCTCCGCTTCGCGCCAGTCAGCCACGTTCTAATTCAAACACTCTTGTTCAACGATTCGACGTGCGCACTTGCGAAGCTTCTCCTGTTAACTTCTCTATCGTGACCGCTACGTCGCGATTTAACCGCCGGCTTATTAATTGTGCCGGCCCGTGTGTTAGTAGAACATGCATCGTGCCTAATAAACGTAGTGCAAGTATTTAGCCTTTTCTTTATCGCCTCATAACCTCCGAGCACGTGCACGACCGAGTGGACGGTCATCACGGGCGGATCCAGCTTTGGCGCCAGGAGGGTAAAAAGTAGGTATTTTATTAATGTACGTAAGTACTGTACTTAAAAATATTTATTAATTTTAATATTAAATATTTAAATAATATAAATAAAATCATTATGTTCAAGTAGTGGTCCACCTAAGTCCTGGAACCAGCTCAGGGGGGGGCATTACCCCCTTAACCACCCTCCTGGATCCGCCGTTGACGATCATAGAGCAAGCTACAGTGGGGCACACGTGGGCGTTCATACGTGTCCTGGTTCTATTTCAATATATATATATTGCACATCTACGGGCATTTCATCATTTTGAAAAAGGCAAATATTATGTAACACGCAGCATGCTAAAACGAATTCTGGAATAATTTTGGTATAAAATTTATTTTAAAAGTTATTTTATTATATACCATTAATTGAGGATGAATGGTATATGCAGCATCTCCGATGATGTGTGAATTATTCGGAAAATACTCCTCAGGCCATGTTATAAATTGAGGTGCAATACAATGGAGAGCATATGTAACTTGTCTTAATGCTCGAAAAGCATTATATTATATAATATAATAAATATTTATATTTATATTTAATATAATCTTATTATTATATTAAAAGTGGTTTGAAAAGGCACAATGTACTGTGGAAAGAAATTGCCGCACAGCTGCAGGATTTAAATTATGAAGTCAATGCAGTACAATGTTCTACAAAATTTTCTGGGTTGCGCCGAACGTACAAAAACATAAAGGACCAATAAATTATAATTTAATTAAGTTTTGTGTTTAATATACTTCACTGTTATGTTCGTATGATTAACTTTGTTTCTAAAATTCATTATATGTTATGTTATAATATAAATTATATTATATTGTACATTTTTTTATGTTCAGTATACAACATGTAAATATAACAAATTTTGTTGCATTATATTAAAAGAAAATAAATACAAAATTCGAATGATTAGTAATTTGTCTAAATATTTTTATAATCTATTGTGCATAAAAGATAGGAATTAATTTATTTAATTTTTATATAAATTTTTATAAAAAAATGAGGCTGCTTTTCACATACTTGCTCGTCAAACACTGCTGACATACCTGTTCTAGAGTTATATAAGTTAAATAATATATGATAATTTTAAGTACGAGTACATTGATTATATTATTTTATTGTAGGGTGACAAAACTATCGATATTTCTAAGACTTATTTAGGCTTCCCGTATATTATAAACTTTTGCAATTTAACTCAAGTTTATATATAATATTATATTATAACTGTGGGCTCTTGCCAGAAACAAAAAGTCGATGTAGGTTCTTGTCCGAGCTAGAAAAGTCGATGTAGGAGCTGATCCGGACTAAACTCGATTGGCAGCCAAAAGTGGCACGGGCAAATCCCGGGCGTGAGAACTCTCAGGTACTCTCTGGTCACAACGACCTTCCAACGACGTTCCACCGACCTAGCAGCGACATCCCACCGACGTTGGCGACATCTTTCAGATCTCTGAATGTCTTGCGGCAGGCATCTTCCGAACATCTTTGAGACGTGTCTGTGCTATCTGGGTCCAATATAACTGCCTCAGGGCGTCAGGTGGCGTCAGGGCTCTGGCCACTTTGTTGCGTTATGGTAGATACGCTCCTGTTTTGGCCGCGCATGTGCGAAAAATTGGGGCTTCAATCGGAACATTGTTGTTTTCCAGAGTTGTATATCCGGAACGAAATTTTTAAAACCAACGCCTTGGTTGTAGGTTTATGAAAATGTCTCTCGGCAGCCACGATAGGTGACAACACTGTCGCTTATCCCGTTACTTCTCACGGCTCCGCTACTTGTTGTCGAACAATGTAAATTATGCCTTGAATACGTAAAATTCATCCATTCTTAGGGTCCGTCCCACCTAGATTAATCTTTTATCTAGCGATTGCGACTACCTAGAACCCTGAAATGTGCATTATAGCGTCAGGATTCGAAATATACGGAACCTCTGCAATCCTCGTGTATGTATACGTGTCTAGCGCTGTGTGCGTCACGCACACTAAAGAGTTGGCCGAAACGAGGACGGACCTGCCGAGGGCAGCTCGTACCGCGTTTCGGCCGAGGGCACGTCCTCGAGCCCTCACGGTCATAACTTCCCCTCGGCAGATTCGAGGAATTTGGCTATCTGGGTGGTCGTGCATCGTGGTGCATCGTCATGCATCAGCTACCTGTACCAGAAATTTGATTCTTGGCGCTTTTCCCGCCAGTGAAGCTATGTGGGCGCTTTTCGCGCGCATGTGCGAGTTTCGTCCGTCACGTATTTGCGTCCGAAGTTTGTGGGGGACTATTGGGGGGAAAATAGTAGGAGACTATTATTAGCGGGAACAGTGTTCCGATTGAATGCGAAATTTCTCGCGCATGCGCGGTGAAAACAGTAGCGTATCTACTATGACGCAGCAGGGAGGCCAGGGCCCCGACGGCCTGTGGCAGTTATATTGGCGGCCGTGTACCGGTATTATTGTTCTCATGATTTTAGAACAATATTTTGTTCGGTTTACCATTTCAATTTTTCACATGTGTACACTAGTAAATTTTTAAAAGTCTGTAGGATGCTCAAGCTACCCGATTTCATCGAAAAGGTTACGTTAATGAGGCTGAAATTGCCGCGCATGCGCGAGAAATTTCGCATTCAATCGGAACACTGAGCGGGAACGTCTAGCGGAGTCCGTTACGACCGTTACGACACGAGGCGCGAAAGAACAGCGGGCTGTGAGAATTTCAGATAATTTATTGTTAATATTTAATCAAATAATAAATTTTGCGAAATTAGCGGGACGACCAAGGTACCCAAATTTACCGATCTTCGTATTTGACTGTATTTGACTGAAGCTAGAATCGTCGCGCATGCGCGTGAAAAGCGCCAAGAATCACATCTCTGACAGAGATGGCTCTTTGGCACACGGACGATGGCGCACAGTTCTTTTACATACAGCTCGATTGTGCACACGGTTCTTTTGCACACAGCATTATTGCGGATCGACGTCAACGGGTTCCTTCGATTTTCACGTTACCGAAATTTCGAACCCCTGCGTTGGCCTGAGTCAGAAAGTCGGAATCTGGAGACGGCGCGCATTTGAATCTCGGCATGGCGCAGGCGCACATTTTGCTATGACTTTTGATCTAAAAAAGATATCAGAGAAATTGGGACTAAATTTTTTTAAGCGAAACTTCTTTGCTGAGGGTAAGAATTTTCTGATAAAACGGAAGTCGATGTTGCGGAAGTCAAAAGTCGAGCGCGGAAATTTAAACTGAAAATGAACGGAGAAAAATAATTTCTTACCCCGACGGGACCCCCGTCCACCGATTGGGGACAACCAACGATCTTTAGAATGATAGCGTACATTTTGGTATATATCGCAACGAATACAATGCTCGGTAGTATTTAGGATCAAACGTGTCAGCGTGGGGTACAAAGAGAGAGAAAGCATTAGCCGGCATCTATAGCGCTTCGTACAGGCCGCGCAGTACATTTGAAGTGGTATGTTCAATATTTCATTATTTCAGTGTATTTTCATTATTGATGTGTTTTGAAGTGTTTTACAAATATATTAGATATATATTTAAAAAACAGGAGGTATGTGTATAAATTACAAAATTACATTTAAAATAAAAAAAAGTGTGCGTGGAAACCACGCGCGGCAGAAGTGAAACTTATTGCTTACTAAGCATAGATACAGATAAATTATTATATCTAATAAGCAATAAGTTTCACTTCTGCCGCGCGTGGTTTCCACGCACACGATTTTTTGTTTAAATTAGTGAATTTTAACTTAAGTAATTATAATAATTTAAGTAACTATTATGCATTCACTGTTAAATTAGTCACTGTCTCCATATCCTTCTCTGATTTATCTTACAGTAATCCCCAGCTTATCAGACCAAAATAAGAATAGCATTTGATAATCCAAAGCACCTTGTTCCTCCAATGACTCTATTTAGAACAAGCCACTTCTGCAATTTGTTATGAAATAAATTTTATTTGTTAAACCAGGAAGACTTTATTCTGGACTGTAACAATACCCATTCACAGCTGAATTTGTATTTATTTATATTATATATATATTAAAATTACATTAATAACTATAAATACAAGGAACAAATTTGGTAAGTGTTTCTTGATGTAGAAAAGGCAGAAAAGAATTAAAAAACATAAAAAACTATTGATAATACTGATAAACAGTAATAATTACAAAAAGTATCTAACAAATTTACAATGTACTCAATAAATACATTTAAAATTATTCGTTAAATCATGCATACTTTCCTCTGGATTTGTATTTACCTAATTTTTTATAACGTACCTGATTCATACGGGACATTAACATATACATGAGAGGTAAACAAAATATAAGTAAGTATATCCTTAAGAATGATGGAAAATGAAATGCAAAATTCCAAGTATTAGGCAAGGAATAAGTAAATTGTTCTGTTTCTTCAAAATATGGAATATTTCTTAATATTATAACCCCTTCACAAAGAAATCCTAGTGGATATAGTGGCATCCATATGGTGTATCTGAGCCATGTTAAAAATGGAATTTCAATTTTTAGTAATTGCGTTATATAGTAAGGGTGTCTAACTATTTCTATTACACTCCAAGTAGCGAATAGGTAAAAAACAACAGGTTTTGTTTGCATACGAGGTTCAGCTTCAATCATAGCGAATAAAACAAATGCCCTACCACCAACTTGTACAAATGATACTAAGGTGCTACTTTTAGTGTACCCAAATAAAGCGTGCATAACTTCTAAAAATTGTAAAAGCTGCATAAACTTTATTGGATTCCCAACAGCAGTGTATGTATCTTTCATGGAAGCTAAAAATAAAAATTCAATTTTTCAATAACTACATTAATTAATATTGTAGCCAATATAGAATCATAATTATTTAAACGTTTACTAACCTGGTCCATCTCGTAAATACATTATGGTCATTACAGTGACGATATAAGTAAAACCAACAAACTGGCAAAGATTATAAAATATTAAGTACACCATCTTGGAATCTTCTAGAGAATAAATAAAGAACTAATTAATGCTGTCACTGAATTTTAAGAAATTTGCTATTCAGAAATAAGAAAGATGGCTAGCAAGGACAGGGATAAAAGCAAAATGGTATTAACGTTTCAACCCACAATGAAACCATGTATGTCTAATAAACAAATAGATCCGCGCTTCTTTGTTCAGGCATCTTCTCATTTCTGAACTGAGTTAGATTTAGACATAAATACTCTGAAGTAACCTCCTATATTATTATCTATTTTAGTAAATTCATCATAATTTTTCACGTTTTCATAAATAAAACAGTTAAACACAGAAAAAGTAACTATTTTGCTATGCACATTATAAACAGTGAATGCCATCCACTTGATCGACATGGTTGCAACATTAACGGCTGATACTGTCATTGCGTCGTTTATAATAAAATATTACATAATTTTTTTGTGCTTAATTCTTTTGTCTAAAACATCTTTTCGTATCATTCATACTTCTCAAGATATTTAGGCATTTCAAAGGAAAATATCATTGAGTAAGAAAATAATTCTTGTAAAAGATAAAGTTAATCGGATAAGAGGCAGATGTGGTAAATTCACATTAAAGTTGAGATAAATATGAAATTTTATATGAATGGGAATAAATGAAGGAAACTTTTGATTATGACTTAACTTATTTCTGCAAAAATATTTATGATAAGAGTACCACAATGTAATTTTTTTTCATTTAAAAATATTTTAATTAATTCACTAAGAATGAAAATAATTATTAATAAGAGGCGGTTATTATATTTATTTGATGTTGTATTCTAGAAGAAAATATACCTTTTTTGTAACCAAATTCTTCTTTATAAAGTTTATCATACATGCCAGGATAATCATCGCATATGTCCCGTTTTTTATCTTCATTGTCTTCTGAATCTTCACTTGTCCATTTATCAAAATCGATTTTTAGCCAAGCAGGTTTTTGTGGCTGACTAGTTAGTCTTGGCCACCAACCAAGACATTTTTTCTTTAATACAAAATCGACTTCACAATCTATTACATTATAACTACTTTCCTACAACAATGAAAAAGTAGCTACTTAATTAAATACATACTTGTTAAGTTCTTAATTTACAAGTTTATATTAATGAATATAAAAAATTACATCAATCATGAAAGTAAAGATATACAGAGTGCACCAGACAAAGTGTTACAAGCTTTTATCTCAGAATCTAAATGATTAAGGAGGGTTAATATTTTAGTATTTTTTTAAATAGAAAGTAGTACTAATTTTTTGTTATAGTGATACCTCTTATTAAATCAATAGCATCTATTTGAATGTTCTTTTCTACTGCGCATAGTTACATAGTTGCATGGTTGTCTAGTGCACAGAGAAGCTATCAATTTATAAGTGCTAAAACGTTTATCAGAAAAGTTACTTAAATATTTTATGTTATGTAATGGATTAAAGCAATACAATTACTAAAAGGATCTCATTCAAAATATTGATCAATATTTTTTATATGTACAAATATTCTTTCTTTCATTAAAATTTAAATAATACTAATGCTTACTATTAGACTGGATATTTATGCAATTTTTGATTTTTATAGACAAATTTTAAGAAAGTGGCATTAAAAAACCCTATTTTTAATGGGAACAGCCTTTGTAGATCCAAAACAAATAAAAATCTTACTAAATTTTATTGAATTCTATATTCTAGAATTTTTTGAAAATTTTCATATGCCATAAATGCATAAAGATTTGCAGTCTACTTATTATATGTACATACTTTACTGTACTTTACCTCTGTGTCAATGGATGAATGTAAGTCGAGACTAAATCGATAATTATTAAAACCTTTGGCACCTTGTCCATGTGCATCAACGCACAACCTCTTTTCTTCCATATCAACATTTAAATCCTAAAAAATATATGTAACACTAATGATATGTTATAATAAACTGCATACATACACAAGGATAATTTAAGATTCATACCTTAACATTGGTTAATTCTACCTTTAATGTAACTTGACTTTTTGTTTGAGCCCAGTATACAAATGGAATTAATGTCTCTGCCATTTTTGATTTTGTAATTATTGAAATTGCATATCACTGTACTGTTTTTGTAAGAATGTTATAAAGTTGTCTCTTCTGTCAGACGAATATCTCGCTGTGTTCGTCAGTGACACGGACGGAGTCTCTGTGGGGCGCTAACGCCCCAAAACCGATTGACACCATAATACATTGGGTGTCAGGTCTATTTGTACATCTCGTCTGTGGTGAAACTTCATACCGCATCACATCTGATCACATCCAATCACATCCAATCACATCTGATCACATCCAATCACACCCAATCACACCGCATTAGATGTAAGCGGACGTAAGCACGTGTGTAAGAATAACATAACCTATGAGTGATAGACAGATCAAGTAAAATTACCGAAGTGATTTTAAATCATTTACAATACTTATCATAATGTGTTTATAATACTTGCAGAAAAATGAGCAACGTCACTTTAAAGGAAACGTAAGTTGCTTTGGTAAATGTTATAATGTCTTCGATCTTATTTATTAAATAATAATACTCGACTATTGTTGATAACGTAATATTTGAATGTGTTCAAAAGAATGTGAATAAATATTACAGTAAATTAAAATAAATTAATTAAATAAAATGAATCTGAATATAATATATTATATTAATAAGAATATGAATAAATATTACGTTAATAACTATTTGTTCATACAAATTGTACATTCAAGGTATAAAGTTAATTATTATCTGCACACTTTATTATATGTTTCGAGTTGAATTTTGTATTCTTCATTTGTTGCTTTTGTACACTGTAACATCTATTTTATATCAAAGATATTACTTTACGTTGTTCCATAATCTTTTTATTTACATAATTTATGTATTTACACAATTGCTATCCACCTCAGAAATTTTATATAAACTTAATTGTAGGATATTATATTGCGTAATTCAACAAATTCATGTGGTTTATTGGTCTGTCATTTCTTGAATTATGTATGATTATCTGTTATGATCTCAGAAATTATGAATTTATACTTGATCTTCAAGTATTAATACTTGAAGATATTTTACTGTGTTGAGCTAAAATAAAAACCCTGTATAATTTAGCTTTCTGTAACATATAAGTTCTCAAATGTCATTTCAAATTACAGATTTGCTGTTGATACAAAAAATGGACCATTTTACACTGGAGGAATTGTTCAGGTATGTTACTCCAAGGGTTAGATAATAACCCATGGATTTTTAGTAGAAACTGACCAAAAATCGTGAGAAACTGTGATTTTCATTACTTTTAACCACTTGTAGCTCGTGTGTATGTTAAGTGATTTCAATAAAATTTTCAGCGTGTGCATAACTAACACGTTACTAATATAGAATGCATATTTTAAACTATGTTTAACTCTTGTGTATTCAACTGAGTACCCATTTACTGTAATTCTTTCAACAATTTGCTATGTTCCTCTAAAGAATATTACAAGATTTTTCTCAATGTCCATTCTATACTTGCTAATATCCTAACTTATAGTCTTATAATGAGAATTTGTGCAAACATGTTAAATACAGAAAGTTCTTAAATAATCTATAAATTTTAGTTGACTACACAAGAGTTAAATTTTCTTTATGAGCTAAAATAAAACAAATTTAAAAACTGCATATTGTATTTTGTGATGTAATTCCAACCAACTGCAAATTTTTCAAAATATTTGTTTCACATCATTTAGTAAGTCAATGCTTCTAGTTGGTAAAAAAAGTGCAGTTGTTTAGAACATTTTTGTGAGCCATTTTACATGGCTGCCATGATTCAATATAAGTATGAATAAAATTTGTACTACCGTATTATTCTAGAAAAATTCATATTTTAATAGAGTAATGCAATCATGCATGCTATCATAGTTAGGAAACATTATTTTGATAATGTCAATGTTTATCAGTAGCCGTATCATTACCATAGTTAAATATTATCAAAAACATAAGGAACTCATTCGCTTGTTGCGTATGTTGAGTGGAAATGTAAATTAATTTTTCAAAGTATTTATAAATCGTTATTAAAACATGTACGAAATGGACAAATAATTCAAATTCTAATTCTTAATCATTCTATACTATAGAATATATGTATATACTATATTCTATTCTATAGAATATAGTTCTGAGTAAAACGAAATTAAAGTTTTCAGTACCGTACTTGCGAAATGTCATAGCAGTAACTGACCAATGCCATGCATCTTCTAAGTTTTTCGTTTTCAATTGAACACAATGCACACTGTACATTTCTTTTGCCATAAAACAATCACATAATTTTACATTTCAGTGGAGCACTGATGGACAATACATGTTTTGTCAAAAGCATAGTACAGTTTCTGTAGTATCTATAGAGAATTGCAAAACAGTAATATCTCAATTGCAAGAAACAAAGAACGAAGAGGAAGATGCAATTAATTCATTTACAGCAAGTAGTAACAATGTAAACATAATTACACATCACAAAAGTGGTCTATTCAAATTTTGGAATTGGAAAGGTAATTTAATAATTTATTACATCTATGTATGTTATAGACTACACAATTGTATTTACAATTCTAAAACACTTTTAAATTTACACTGTCAGTCATTAATAGACAACGGTTTTTTATGCAAAATAAAAAATTTTTTATTTGAATTGCAACAAACTGGAGTATAATAGTTATTTTATATTTAATTTATTTTCAATATTAATATGTTTTATTGGTTGAAAATACAATAATATGGTAGTATTTTTAAATTCTTCTAATATTTTTACTGTCTTAAATTGCATCTATTCATTATTGTCATAAATGCATAAAATTCGCTGTCTAATTATTAAATATAGTCAGGACTTTTATAACATGGTTAATTCGTTCTATATTCGCTTAAATGCGTGTATCATGTGACGCTTGAACATAAAACAAAGTCAACAAATTTGACATGTCTTTTTCTTAATGTTAAGTAAAAATATACGTAGCAGGAATTCAACATCTGTATTATGTAGGACGTAGGAAAATACAAATGATAGCAATAATAATAATTTGTTCAAGATTAAATATATATTTAGTTTTCATCTCTGCTGTCTTCTGAGATTACTATTTATTTAATTTTTTTCTTTAATTTCTTGCAAAGCCAGATTGTAAAATCAATACTATTAATTTACAAATTTAGAGTTTGATTGTAACAAATAGATTTATTAATAATTTCAGCTTTGAAGACAAGAAATGAACTTCATTTACAATTGTTTGACTTTTTTTAGATCTCTTTCTCTTCTTTAATTTTCTATAATTTGCCATCTATACCTTGTCTAATCATTCGACTACTTTCTCTTCTTTCTTTCCATACAATACTTTCTTCAATGCAAATTCCTGTTTTGAACTATAAGATTTTCAACTATTTACATTAACTAAACTATATATTACCGTTTTAGATAATAAGTTGGTTAAAGTGTGGAAATCCACTCATAAGGGTCCTGTAGTACGTATTGCCTATTGTGATGAAAAAAATTTGATGGCCTCAGGAGGCAGTGACGGTACTATCAAGTTGTGGGATTTGCAACAACATACTTGCATTCAAAACATAAAAGGAGTTGTAGGAGTTATCAGGTATAATATCTACTTAATTACATCTTCAGTTGCGCTACATGTAAATTCCAAAAATCATAGGGAATGGAAATATTCTAAATTGAAAGAAATGTTTAATTTTCGAGTTAAAGTAACTTGGAGTGCAAAGGGTTAAATATTATATCTCTGTCTTCTGTGTAGTGAAGAATAATTGCTCTAGTCGAATCTATCATAAAAGAGTCTTCAATTCAGCCTTTTAGTGTAAAAAGCTATTTCAAACGTTGTAGCATTATCTAATATAATTTTAGTGTTTTAGATTTTCATACATGCAGACAAAAGAACCTTCTGTTTGCTTCTGACGACGATCTTAAAATTTGTGGCTGGAATGTATCATCTGGTAAAAGAGAAATTGCTCTTTCTGGTCATTTTAGTAAAGTTACATCTTTATCATTTCATGCGAAGGAGGATTACTTAGTGAGGTAATACAACGAAATTGCACGATTTATAGTATTTTCAGATAAATATATTGCATTGTTTTCTTTTCACATAGCTCAGGGAGAGATAAAGTATTAATTTTATGGAATATTATCTCGCAGTCGCCTATACGTGTTTTACCTGTCTATGAAGAAATAGAAGCTGCATTTATTATACCTAAAAATGTGTCGTTACCAGCAACTCTTCATGACAAGTTGGATGATCATATTTATGTTGCTGCTGCAGGAGACAAAGGTTTGTAGTTAGATGTCAAAAACCCGCATCGTGAGGGTTACTATACGAACTCTCTATTATTCAGTAATTCTATCATCATAATGTCTGCATTCATGAAGTAATTGTGTAACATATGAATCTTTATAATTACGCATTAGGATGTTGTAATTTTCACGACCTCTCAAAGGATAAATGACTTCATTTATTACAGGTGCAGTTAAAATTTGGGAAATGAAAACTGGAAGACAAATGTATGTTCAAAAATTTTCTAACGTATCCGTAGCAAACGAAGAGAGAAACCTATCTATTACACGTTTACTTTATAATGAAAATAGTAATACTTTTGCTGTGGTTACTGTTGATCACAATATAATGATTTATTCTTTAGAAACGTTCGAATGTATCAAACAGGTGAGTTTTACCAGTGTTTACATTTCATTTATATTTGAATACCCGTTGACGGTAATTAATAGTATCGAACTTTTTACAGTTGGTTGGTTATAGCGATGAAATTTTAGATGTTGTGTATTTAGGTGAGAATGGAACGCATATAGCCGTCGCAACTAATAGTTGTGATATAAAATTGTATGAAGTATTAACTATGAATTGTCAATTATTACGTGGACATACAGACATTGTTTTATCTCTTGCAACAACGCCTGCTAATATCTGTCTATTTCTGTCATCGGCAAAGGTAAGTTTTATATCATTATGATGTGCACAAAAATACATTAAATTAATTTATTATGTAGGATGTCTAACGTAATACAAATGTTTCAAATATCTAACTCTCTTTTGGTAACAGAACTTTGAAGAGGTCATTTATATTTTTAAATCAGTGTCATATTATATGTTTATTATCATGGTATGATAGGGGAGGTCAAGATTAATTTGAGAAAAACTTGTACGTGCCCTCCTTATTTCGGAGCGCGAAACCTCTACGGCGGATCTGTAGGGTCACTCAACTTATCGTTTCTATATAATAAAGTCCCATTCCAACGAAGGAGACCGTTCTATGTCAGTTCGCCTACACATTCCGCTGAGAGGCATACCCTTGAGGGGCCAGGAAGCTCGAGCTGCTTCGGTCGCCGAGTAGTATAAATCCAATTACAAAACTTCTTTATTTTTCTTTATTTTTTTATGGAACCTTCACCAATTTATTTGTGGCATTTTTCTGATTAAAATGACACTAAACACGATACAATTTTAACCATATTTAGTGGTTTAACTGACGGAATAGAGTAATTTTATATGTACAGTAAATATGGGTCAAATTGTATCTTATTTGGTGTCATTTTAATCAGAAAAATGTCGCAAATACATATATTGGTAAAATTTCACTAAAAATAAGTAAAAAGAAAGGAGTTTCAGTATTGCACTAGTATTGTCTCACCGATACGCTATTTTTTATTGCGCCTTGATACATTTTTCTATCATAATAGTTTCTGAGTTACCGCTTATGTTTGAGGCCTCTCCTTGTTAGAAATGTTATTAATTTTCAATAAAATATAATGCATATCTTTATAGGATAATAGTATTCGCGTTTGGTATATGGATAAAGAAACATCAAAAGTTTCTTGCATCGCAGCTGCTACTAGGCATACTGCTTCTGTTGGTTCTATTGCAGTTTCTCAAACATCATGCAAATTCTTTACTTCTGTTAGTCAGGACTCATGCCTTAAATTGTGGAATTTACCAAACAATTTAGAATTTGATGGTAATTACAATTTTCCTTAGTAACATTAATGTTTTGTATTATCTATAAAATACTACGTTAAGTATTTAATAATTGCAGATGAGCATTCTATGGATGTAGTCCACACTGTTTTAGCTCATCAAAAAGATATTAATAGTGTGACTATTTCACCAAATGACAGATTAATCGCAACAGGGTCGCAAGACAAAACAGCAAAAGTGCGATGAGTTAAATTTAAAGTGATACATTGTATCTAGACAGCAGATCTTTATGCAAAATACAAATTTTCTACCTGATTTTCAACAAACGGAAGTGACATAGAAATTTATTTTCTTTCTTAATATGTTTAATAGGTTGAAAATAATATAACAGTATTTTTAAATTCTTCTAATGTTTTTACTGTTATAAATTAGACCTACTCATTTTTGTTATAAATGCATAAAATCCGCTGTCTATATATATCTAATATTTTTTGCGGCAAATATATCAATTAGAAATTTGTTTTCACTATGGATTTTAGTTATGGTCAGCTAATGATTTAAAATTACTTGGAGTATTTCATGGTCACAAAAGAGGTGTTTGGTGTGTACGGTTTTCTCCAATTGATCAAGTACTTTTGACAACATCAGCAGATTGTACAATAAAACTTTGGTCACTAACAGATCTTTCTTGTTTAAAAGTAAGTATATTTAGAATGTAGACATTACAATCAAATAAAACACTAACAGTTGTAGGTGGTTATTTTTTTAAAGAGTCATTCTATGTGCCAAAATAAAACAAAGCTTAAATTGGTAGAGCATTATTGATACATCAAAAAATCAGTTATTAAAGTACAAATTGATTGCATGTCAAGTTTGTGTATTGAAAAGGTATTAGTATTTTTTCTATAAATCCAGTAGTAGTAGTAGCGGATAGTAATGACTTTCTATCGATTTCGGCGATTAAACATATCTATTATCGTGTAATGAATAAAAAGTGCGTTTTAAAAATGTCACATCTGATACTCAAATCAATTTCGACGTAAGCGTTTATTTTGTGCATGATTTGTCAGTATCTATACTCATGATGATTAGACTCACTCGTTCCTTTATTGACGATTACATCATAATTTAGCTATATTCTGATTTGTTGATAATTTGAATATGAAATCTACATCTTTTATTTGTATCTTATTTGACATATAGAGTCACACTCTAAAAGAACGGTCATCTACCTTGAACGCTTTGCATATGTATTATCCTTAATAATTTTAATATTATAGACACTGGAGGGTCATGACTCCTCGGTATTGAAAGCGGAATTTTTAACACGCGGTATGCAATTAATTACAGCAAGTGGAGATGGACTTTTGAAACTTTGGAGTATCAAAACATCCGAGTGTTTATGCACTTTAGAAGAGCATGATAGCCGTATTTGGGCAATGGCTAGTAAATATCATTTGAATACGTTTTAAATTTAAAAGTATCTTATAATATACTAACATAATACTTTAAATGTAGTTAGGAAAGACGAAAAGACAATAATTAGCGGTGGTAGTGATTCATTGCTAATTATTTGGAAAGATGTAACAGAAGAAAATAAAGAAAAGGCAGTATCAGAAATGAAACAGCTTGCACTTGAAGAACAACAATTAGCGAACTTACTTCAAGCAAATCAACTGAGTTCTGCATTGAATTTAAGTTTAAAATTGAAACGACCCCTGAAAACACTAATAATTATAGAAAGTAAGTTGTCTTTATGTTACTATTATTAATATAAACTTGTTTTACTATGTAACACTATTTAATATTAATTTTAAGATCAACTTCAATGTTAATGATTTAACCAGATAATAATTCATTTTGTTATTTATAGCATTTAAAACCGCTTTGTAAAAGTCGACAAAACCTAGCTGCGCACGTGTCTGGTTATACTTAAACAAACGCAGACTTTACTCACATTTTATTCGTATATTTAATCAGCAAAAGTAGCAGTATATATTTCACGAACTGCAGTATTGTCGCGATATAATCTGAAACAATTTTTACATTACGAAATTTGTTAATGTAATAGTAAAAGTTTAAGTGTGGTAGCACACTGCCAATTCGCTTAAAATCACTTTTGGTCGTATAAAACGTTCTTGGATAGACAAAGTTCTGGGTTCGACAATACCAATAGCTTAATTTGTAAAAAGTTCATATTGATGATCCTTTTATATGTATAATAAGCGAAGATTTCCGCTATATTCATTAAGTTCTACTTCTGTGAAGTATATATACTAATGACAAGATTCTTTGAGACGATCGCAAAAATCAGATTCTATGATTTTAATTACTTTTATCTTGTTTGATACACAGGTATTTTAAATAAAAGTAATTCTCAACTTATACAAGCAATTAATGAGCTAAAACCGTCATACAAGGAGGAGTTGCTGAAATGTGCTATTGCGTGGAATACTAACAGCAAAAATAGCCAACTAGCTCAGGTACGTTTCCAAATAACATTCTATAATATACATCTTCATAATGACAAATACAATGATTTCCAATTGTAACTTGATTTCTTGAATATTTATCTTCACTTTTCATCGAATATACACTTAAAAATACTATAATATGTGGTCTTTGTTTAATAGGTTGTTCTAAACGCTCTAATAGTGGAACAAGAGGAATCACATAAAGACTCGGGGTCCATATTGGAATCCGCAATACCTTATACTGAACGACATTATACAAGAGTTACAAAATTGTTGCAAAACCTTCATTTATTAACATATACATTGAATCGTATGAAACCACATATTACATCCACTGAAACCGAATAAAGTGAAATTAAATTAACAATAATTATTATGAATGACTATGAAAATTTTGTTAATTTCTAATATAAATATTTAAGAAACCGTGAGACTGCAAACCTTCATTTATACGCATACGAAACTCGCGCATGTGCGTGAAAAGCGCCAACAATTCCATCACTGGCGCCATGCAGATATTCCGAGCCCAGACCTGCAAGCCGAGCCGGTATTCTGTCCATTTGCAAGATTGCAAGGGTGCGGGTTTCGCGTTCTCATTTCGTTATAATACAAACACGAGTTTTTTCAGTAGTCAAAAACGCCAGATAAAAGATCAATCTAGGTAGCAATCGACCTCAAAAGTCTTATTTTTTTCGTATATGAGGCGTAATTTGCGTTATTAGACAACATATAAAATATTACTTTTGTCGGTAAAAAGGGAGACTGGTACGCATTTGCACAGTAGAAATTTACTTTAACGACATCTGCCACATTGGTGTGTGACGAGACAGTGACAGCGCGACGAAATGCAGGAACGTATATACGTCCGAAGTTTGTGGGGAACTATTGTGGGGAAAATAGTGGGAGACTATTATTAGCGGGAACGTCAAGCGAAGTCAGTTACGACCATTACGACAGGAGGCGCGAAAGAACAGAGGGCTGCGAGAATTTCAGATAAGTTATTGTTAATATTTAATGAAATAATAAATTTTGCGAAATTAGCGGGCGACCAAGGTACCCGATTTTCGTATTTGACTGAGGCCGTCTGACGTCAGAATCGTCGCGCATGCGCGTGAAAAGCGCCAACTCTGACAGCTCTGGGCCCTGAGCTCGGTTTTTCTGCAGATGATCTGCGTGCACAGGGGCCCTTCACAAATCGAGCCGACGTGTTTACTGGGAAGCTTCATCGACTAACTTATATTAATATTGACATTTCTATTATCTCTTTTCGTTCATTAAGATTGAGGGACAGAAGTGGGTGGTTACCAAACAAAATATTCTCAAAATCGTACCTACTGCTTCCTGTAATTACGTTTTATGAACTTGGTGACTGATCATCTAGAGAATATGTTGCGTTTCCTTTTAAAAATAAAATGCGCACTGGTAACTTTAAATTAGTTCAGAATTTATAAGAAATATATATAGTATAAGAATAGCAAAGAATGGATGCGTTTCAGTCAAATTGTCACATACAATAAAATTTTACACTGCACGTTTCACATAATAATTATAAGTTCCGCGCAGCCTTATCGTTTCATTTGATACACTTGGAATTATACACAATATGCGCAATGTTATAATTAATTATAAGAATATATAATATGTAATAAAGAAATTGTATTCATGACAAATATAACGAAATATGTTAGGAAAAAAATTCATGATACTACACTTAAAATACGCGAGTGCAACCCAGATATGCCAAAACTAGCAATTCTCTTGTTTGAATTTAATATTTTATGATATGAGTAACACTAAAATACAATTTAGGTATACTATTCCTAAAGAAACAATTCAGTACTTCAATTCTTTGTGAAAAAATGTTATCAAATCAATGGTATTTTAAGTACACCCACTTGAAATTTTTGATTTGAAAAAAGTGACATAATCTTTTAAATCTGAAATCAATGCAAAACAATGAAACATGTCATTTTTAAAAGTCAATTAAGATATTAATGTATGCATCAATAGCAGTTTATCGCATAACAAAAATTAGTATTGATAAACAGAATATATAAACAGTTTTAATGTGAATTAAAAAAAATGTTGCGAAATTTTACTCTGTTTTTAATAGAATGTTATCAGGATGAGCCAAATTCACTCATCCATTTCTCATATTTTTCTAAATCCTCTTGAGAAACGCTCTTGTTACACCTTTCTACGGCTTCGTCAAAATCTGAGGCAGATACAGGTAAATCTAATTCTTCTTTTGGTAGTTGTCTAATTTGATCTGGCTTTAATCCTGCAATTTTTCTTCGCATTGACATCATAGACGCATCTCTACACAAAAAACATAAAATATTTTCAGTATTTCGAAATTTTAAATATGACATATATTGATTACAATTACCTGCAAACATTTGTAATATCTGCTCCAGAATAACCTTCTAACTTTCTTGCAATATCCGCCAAATTTACAGAAGAATCTACTTTTACTTCACGCAAGTTAATTTTCAATAGAGCTTCTCTACCTTCATCTGTGTAAAGCATATACCCACATTAAAATAAATAACACAAAATGTATACAGACTTATAAACAAATTATTATGAAACGTACGATTTGGTAGTGGAATATATATACGTTTCTCTAAACGTCTGCGAAGGGCTTCATCGATATCCCATGGAAAATTTGTAGCTGCTAATACCATTACCACTTTACTCGGGTCTTCACTGAAGAATATCAAGTATTATCAATACATATAATACACATATAATATGTAAGTATACGGTTGTAGATTATACGAGATCTGTTCAGAAAGTATCCTCTTTTGTATTATAATAGAAGGAAAGATTAATATTGGTTAATGTAGCTCTATGTACACCTCTTTGGGAGCCACAATCCTCTACTAGCAACCTTCCCACTTGTGGAAGAACTTCTGAAATTCATCTTATGAAATTATCAACAGCTGCCTAGTTGCGTTTCGTTTAATGTCTTCTACGTCCTCAAATCATCGTCTTTTTACAGGATTTTTCAATTTGAGAAACAATGAAAAATCGCAGGGAGCCACAGAGTCGGAATGTACGGAGGCCAACGAAGTTACAGGATACCGTATGTCACCAGGAATTGCTGGATAATTTGTGATAAATGGGCAGGCGATTCTTTGCTCGACACATTCGGTCATTCAGAAATGCCAGGCTCACGAGTTTGAACTGTTAAAACAATTGTGTATAATTGTTGACTAAAGTTCAGCAGGGCTGTACTGCATATCAAGGTCATTCATAACACATAGAGGTTTCCCTAAATGGTGAATACTCAGTTTTTACAATAGTAGACACAGATACACAAACATGTCAAAAAGAAAAGGATACTCTATCCAAACAAATCTCGTATGTATTAACACATGTATATAATTAGTAAGACACCGTTACCTGTTTGAGCTTATACCATCCATTTGAACTAATAGTTCAGACTTCACTCGTCTTGAAGCCTCATGTTCAGATTCAGATCCTCTTCTAGAGCAAAGTGAGTCAATTTCATCTATGAATATTGTGCTAGGTGCGTAAAATCTGGCCTACATAAATACATTTATATGTACAGTACATGTAAAAATTTCATAAAATTGAAGAATGTATACAACTTTGAGCGACACAATAAAGTAAGTACTAATCTTTATTGTATCATTCATTTACTTCGATTTTATTTAAAAAGATAAGCTCAAATAAGCTCTTTTAAAGTGAAATAAACAAAACTATTCAAGAAACAAATTTATTCCAACTATTGCAATTTTACCGAGTTTCATTCTGTTTTAGCAAAAATTTAGTAAAAATAGATATTTTATTAAAAATTATTATTTAAAATTTAATCTCATTTGATTATTGTATGTAATTTCCAAAAAAAAAATGAAACAAGACACAACTATTACTTCATACCTAAATTTACCATCAATAAAAACTAGAAACGTTTACTAAATAGTAAATCAAATTATTTGTAAATTTTGAGACAAGTTTGATTACCAGGTTCTTACCGGTAAAATACCGTGAAACGCATGATAAAGTAATACAACAAAAAATGTTAAAGAAGAATAATTTTTTCTGGAAATAAGTATAACAAACGAAAATTTTTGCATCAAATACAGTGACTCTCACTAATATTAAGACATTGTTAAAAAAACAATAACTTTTTAAATATTGGACTATACGATTTCAACTTTTTTGAGAAGTCGGTACAATTTGTTTGCTACACAACATGAAAAAATTATTGAGAAAAATTGAAAGTTGTCGAAATTGTAGAGAAAATACTAAAAGTTGTATTTTGCAACTTTTTTATATAGGCATATATGAAAAATGTAGAAAACACATTTCGTAGATCTGTATCAATTAAACATACTCTGAAAATTTCATCAAAATTGGTCGACGTTGCAATAAACGTTTAAAAACGGTAAAAATTGCAGTTTTTAATGATTTTTAGCCTTTAATTGCAATAAATCTTACGAATTCTAGATCTTTCAATGTCTGTCGTTTTTCCCGCATCAACCGATTTTGATGAAACTTTCACAATGCATATAATTGACACAGATCTACAAAACATATTTTTTAAATTTTCAATATAGGTCCCGAAAAATGTTGTAAAACGTAACTTTTAATATTTTCTCTACAATTCCGACCAATTGCAATTTTTGAAAAAATTTATTTTCACATCATATAGTAAACTTTAACTTCTCAAAAAAGTTCAAATCGTAGAGTCCTACATTTAAAAAGTTATTGTCCTTTTTAGAGTGATCGAATATTAATGGGAGTCACTGTACATGCATTTCAATGGAAATGATATTAAGTTTTTTGCTAATAGTGATATTTACCATCTCAAAAAGGAGACGAACAAGTTTCTCTGATTCTCCTCGATACTTTGACGTTAATGTGGAAGATGATACATTAAAAAATGTTGTTCCGCATTCAGTCGCTACTGCTTTTGCAAGCATTGTTTTTCCGGTACCTGGTGGTCCAACCATAAGTACACCTTTCCAGGGACGACGAATTCCCTAGAGGTAAAATATTAATTTATATAATGATATGATATTTTGTATACGAGTGCATAAACACATTTGATATACCTTAAAAAAATCTGGCATCCACATGGGAAGAACAACTGCTTCTTCCAACAACCGTTTTGCTTCATGCAAATCAGCTATATCATCCCAATGAATATTTGGATTTTTTTGAACAATATCTCTTTCTACAACATTTAATGTAGACTTCTTAAATTGATTATTATTAATACAAATATTATCCTATCAAATTTTGATTTGCTCCAAAAAGATTTATTCTTACCATATAAATGAATGTTTAAGTTTAGCCAAGAAATTGTTTAACAATCAGAATGTTAAAGTAATATATTAAAACACTATTGCTTCAAATGACCGATCATAGATTGGAACATGTTTTCAAACTTTTGTGATCTTTCAGAGTCATATTTACATCGTAATTATGATGTTTAAAGAGTGTATTACTGCTGATGGAATTCATTTTTAAACATTGATTTACACGAATAATATATTCACAGAAAATTTAGTTATTCTACTGTTGTTTGTTTAACTTTGTCACAAAATTACTGATGATAAAATATTGATTGGCGATAAAAGAAATGCTCACAAAAGGATATTATATACCAATTCCCCTTTTGTATCATAATATACTGTACCTAGTAAATCTACTAAGTCCCTATCATTTCCAGATGGCTCAAATTTGCGTTCCTCTACCTCCATATCGACCTTTTCATTTTCTGATTTTTCCTATGAAAAATATATGTATATTACGATTATCATTGCATCATGTGCATACATTTCTTGTATGCTGGAAAAGTAAACCAACTAACTTTATTAAGATCATCCTTTCTCGACACTTTTCTATCATCTCTTTTAACAGGTTTTATATCTGGTTTCTTCCCTGAAGGAACTGATTTTCGTATGCTGGTCCGATTCTGTTGTTTCGGTTGACTTTTTAATGGCCTAATGTTCCTGCAAATGTAGTTCTCCATGTTATTATCTTCCATAATGTTGTGTAGTAAATATTTGCAGTGACTAAGCTTTTCTTGATTAGATGAATTAGATTATTAAATGTAGTATTGTAAGTAAAAAAAAATATGTAGTTTACTTTTGTTCTGTTGGAGTTAAAGGTGGCCATACATCTGGATCTCTTACTGGAGCTTGGCTCCAGGATGTATCAGAATTATTAAAAGTCCACAAATTTGGATCTCTTGTAGGTTCTTCAAAAGATAAACACGGTGTTCCTAAGCATGTTAATTTTTCTGTTTTATTTTTATAAGTGCTTTTAGTGTGTATAATATGTAAATTCATTATGAACAACAATAATAATAATAATACCAAATAGCCTTTCTCCATGAGTTTCTACTTTAAAAAGTTGTAAGGTATTGGACGTAGCCTTTACTTTTTCAAACTCTTGAACAATTTGATGTTGAACAAGCTGCCACTTAGCTTTACGCGTGGCATCGGCGATACTTGCAAGTAATCGATGGATTTGCTGCACAACCCCTTGGTAATAAACTCCAGATGTGTCGTAATTACCAGTTAATGCCATTTCACGGGCCAGTTTAGTATTTTCACATATTTCGTTGATTGAAATTGCCATAATTCTATCAAAATATATATGTATATACTATTTTTGTGGAGTATTTTTATACAGACGTATGGTTTTTATATTATTAGTCCCTTACGGTAAGCAACAAATAGAGCTTTTGTGTATATGTACATACGTCTGTATAAAAATATTCTGCTAAAATAGTACTCTCAGTTTAATACCAAAACGTATGTCACTTCGAAAGAAGGATGTGTACCATATGAAAGTAATAATATTTAACAAATCAAATGTAATTATTCAATATACACAATAAGTTATACACTTTTTATTGATGAAATGAAATTCTTCAAACTGTTTGTATATATATATTTAGTGTATCAGTTTCATAACCCATACTAGAAAATATGTAAAACTTTTAACTATCTAATTAATTAAATATTGTAAAATATGTAATATTACACTAACGTACACACATATGTAAATCAAACTATATGTGTCGAATGATGTTTTGAATATTAATCATGACATACTGTGACAAACATTGCACACATTTTGACATGCGTTATATGAACTGTTTTTCAAATAACGCAAAATATTATTAAATTTTACGGATATGTAATATTATGTTAATTAGTAAGACTGTAGGCTAGTAAAACTAGTAAAATGTATACTTATTTATAAACAGATATGTGTGGTATAGGTAAATTACTCGAATTTGCTAATTATGGTCGCCATATTGATATGTTCAGAAGACGCGGTTTTTTTTAAATTAGTACAATTCTTAGAAAGTTGTAAAGGTATTTTTATTTTTATTTATATTACATATTTATTACATATTTATGTCTTATTAACTTTAATTTCAACGTATATACACTTATGCTGACTTTCAAATAAAATATAAAAAATATTATGACAAATAAGAAAAAAAATAAAAGAAGTACAAATATCTGCAAAGAATTAAAAGTGACAAATTATAAGTTATTTTTACAACTAAAATATTTTTATCTTCATATAGGTTAGTTATCTGATAAATATATTGAATGAAATATTGTTCCACTTTCATGTATAAACATGTAAGTACAATTACCCACTAATGATCATTTTTTTCAGAAATATGAGTCTTAAATTACCAATGCACGAAGCACTTAAACCTATAGCTTGGTTAACAGGAAAATGGAAAACTCAAAAACCTGGTTCTGGAAAGTATCCAACAATTGAATCTTTTAAATATTGTGAAGAAATGAGTTTCCGGTCAATAGGTCAGCCAATGTTGAACTATATTGCAAGGAGTTGGTATGCAGATAGCAAGAAGCCAATACATTATGAAATGGGATTTTTGAGAATAATACCTGATACAAACAAAGTGGCCCTAATAGTGTCACATAATCGTGGTATTACAACCATTGAAGAAGGCTTAGTTGAAAATGAAGTTATTAAATTGCAAACCACCAGCGTACAGGTACCAACAGAAGGGGCAAGGGTGCCTAATGTTACAAAGGTACAATATAACATAATATAATATAATCAGATAAATAAAAAGCAATTCAAGATTCACAATGTACAATTGAATATTAATTTTAACAGCTCCATCGTGAATTTAGACTTGTTGAAGATTGTTTGCAACATAGATTGTGTTTGGCTACTATAACTACACCAGATCTGCATGACCATTTATTAGCAATGTATGTTAAGGAATGCGAAAATGTTGATTAAAAGAAATTATACAACTATATTTGATCTCAAATGAATAGTTTCATGTATTTTCCAATGAAAAATACGTACAAATATAATTTTAGAGAAACATTAAATTCTTATATATGCAATGTTTCACGAGTAATGTCCATTTTAAACACTTTTACGTATTTTGTATGCAAATAAGAACATATTTCATAAAGAAAATAAACAATATCTAACAAAAAATACCAACATAATTATATTCTCAAAATTATTTCATAGCTGGTTTAAATCGAACTCTATTAAATCAAACCGATAATTATAGTTTGATATTTAAAAAGATTTCTGTCTTTTATTCCACATAATTATAAAATTGTAAAAAAAACTATGTTTCACAGAATGACATCTGTGGTCTATAAATATAAAAATATTTTCGACATTTAGATAAATACTACATACGTAGCCACTAAGCAAAATGCTCGGCTTTTGCCGGGCAGCTGTGACAGCAGTGCGCTCGGCAAAATCGAGCAGATTCCGAGTATCCTATGCTTCGAGCAGCTTTGAGCGTCGCTCTGACAGGATACTGTCCGCCATCTGCTCTGCAGTTAGGGGGTAGAGTACCCACGTGATATTCCTAGAAAATTACTAGAATTTTACTACATTTTGGGCCAAAGCATGGATGGTTTACGGCAGAGCGGCCAGGGCCCTGACGCCATGCTGCGGTTATATTGGCGGGAGTGTACCGATATTATTGTTCTCATGATTTTAGAACAATATTATATTCGATTTATCATTTCAATATTTCATATGTATACACAAATAAATTTTTAAAAGTCGATGTGCCAGAACCGAACACTGGGACAATAATGTTATATGGGGCGCTTTTCGCGCGCATGCACGAGTTTCGACAGGAACGTATCTGCGTCCGAAGTTTGTGGGGGACTATTGGGGCGAAAATAGTGGGTGACTATTATTAGCGGGAACATCTAGCGGAGTCCGTTACGACCGTTACGACACGAGGTGCGAAAGAACAGCGGGTTGTGAGAATTTCAGATAAGTTATTGTTAATATTTAATCAAATAATACATTTTTCGAAAATAGCAGGGCGACCAAGATACCCGATTTTCGTACTTGACTGAGGCCGTTTACGTCAGAATATTCGCGCATGCGCGAAAAAAACGCTCCATATAACATCACTGCATTGGGATATATACCCATAGACGCGGCATAGGTATAGTATGTGCATAAGATGCTGTGTAACGAGATACAAAATTATCTGGTTCCCACAAGCCTCGATTCGAGATAATTAAAAATGGTGAATAATGTATGCTTTCTTTGTCTTGAGACGAAGCGAGTGCACAACTATATTACACAAGTTTACTACTTCAGAAGTTCATCATTTGGTACTTTGAAAAAATGGTGCAAACTTGTTACATAAAGAATTGTAGAGAACAGCAAAACCATGATACAAATATATCTTTTCACAAGTAATTATTTTTTACTAATATCTAACCCTCCTAACCTAATCTAACCTATAGCAAGTACAATGTAATGTGTATCTCGGACGAAATTCTTTGTACAGTAATTTCTTGATAGTTGTTGGAGGGCTGTACGCGATAGTTGCATAAGAGTAAAGTAAAAATGAACGAGTAATAAGATAAAATGTATGTATGTATATTACACAGTTACAGTTTCTGTAAATATTTATACAGAATGACATGTGACGACGATTCCCCTTTCCCCTCTGCCACTTTACCTTCGGGGTACTGCGATTTCTCAACATACTATAGCACTTTTCCCACAAGCGTCGTCTGCTAGCCAACAAGACAGTTTTATCTGCACCACGTCTATGGGTACGGGTATACAGGGTGTCCCAAAACTACCCTAGGAGCCGACAATGGGAGGTTCCTTGGGTCATTTGAAGCGACATTTTCCTTTACAAAAATGGTGTCCGTGGCTTTGATTAGGAGTTACATGGATCAATCAGAGCGTAGCTACAGCGGATTGATTCTGAGTCGACCAATGGCGACACAACGCCTCGCGGGACCTGTCGCAGAATCGGACTCCGCTCGCTATAGCTGCGCTCTGATTGGTCCGTGTTTTTCGTTAATAACTCCTAAACAAAGCCGCGGACGCCATTTTTGTAAAGGAAAATGTCGCTTTAAATGACCTAAGGAACTTCCCATTTTCCGCTCCTACACTAGTTTTGGGACACCCTGTATATGGTCTAAGACTGGGATACTGCCTGCCATTTGCTCTGCAGGCTGGGCACGATTTCTGCTTGGTGCAGGCCTGTTGACTGGGTAGATATACGTACATGCTGACTGCAGTATACGTATAAGACGTAACATGAGCTGCTGACACGCGAAGGACAAATTTGGAGATTACATTTCATAAAACATTTTGTACATTTGTAAAACATCTACGATATGTGCCAATGATGAATAAATTCTGTGAAATCTACTGTAAATTTAGCTAATATAAATTTGGTTCGTTTTAAGTGAAAAATATACATTTAGAAAACCATAGAACAGTGTAAGAAGTATTCGACACGAATAACTTTTCAAAAATGGGATCAAACAGCTCGAGTTTTTCGGAGATGTTATATAAGAACATTAAAAATCGTAACCTTTATCTGTTTTCTTTGTAATGTCGAGCAACAGAAATTTTTAAAAACTATTAAAATTTTTACTACCCCTTCTAACATCTCAAAAAAATTTCAGCCGTTTGGTTGAAAGGTGTACGAACACTTTTTATACTGACTGTATACGTATATTTTGAATGTATTTAATTCGATCATTCCATACTAATTAATAATTGTATAAGCACAGAGAATGGTTATAGTATACATATGTTTTCGTCATCACAGCAGGTACACAATGTTAGCGTACCAGGAGGGACAACACCTGCGTGTGGATACCTGCTGATACACCCTCGGCCGTACCGTTGCGTCGAACGACGTCAAATAGAACAGTTGCTCATTGTGTCGGTACAAAGAAAGATCTTTCTTCTGCCGTTGTATCAACGTTCTTTTCTTGAAATATCCTTATGTGACGTTTGTGTTTGTGTACATGTAAATTCGTTTCTTTAATCGTTCAAATAGGTTCTCAAGTATGACGAACGCGTGCGATATTTATTTGCGAAATATCGTGCAATGTTTCTGCAACATTTGTTTCTTCTACAACCCGATAAGTTCACTTACGAAAGCTTTGTATAGAAAGGCTCTAATTTGAATAAAACTGCTCGCACCGTATCGAAAATCGAAACAACCGATCGACGTACCAATTTTTTCGATCACTCAAAAATTCAGTTACACATATACCTACCTACCATGACATCGTTTTACGACAGTCACGATTACTATAAAAAAATGTTGGAATTGCAAGAAAAATTACGGAAAAGGTAAGTACATACATTGAATCGATGTGCAACGAATATTATATATGGTAAGCTTGTTATAACAATGATTGTATACACACGTGTTACACCACCGTTACAGCGAAGAAGAGAGGATAAGATTAGAAGAAAGATTCAAAGTACTGTTACAAGAATCTCGTAACAGGTAAGTGTTTTTCTTTTCTAATTAAACTGCTTGTAATTATCTGGCTTCGATTAATAATACATCAGGTAATTCGATCAGAAGCTGGTCAGGAGTTCAATTTCGAATAACGATATTGCATATAGTGCGCTGAAATTTGCAACCACGATTCGAGTCTTCGACTTGTTTGAAAAATAGTGCTATCGATTTAATTTATTTCCTGCGTGACAATGATACGAAGGAATTTAGTAGATTATGTATTGATTCGGTGGCAACCTACTTTTAAGGAATGTCATCGGTAATGTTCGTGAACATAACCATCATCTTACAATTTATTTTGGATATACATGCTCTGTGTACTATACTCTGTAAGTATGCGCTAGGTAGGTTGGCAGTAAACATTCATCGATCGTTCAAACAGGGTAAAACTGCATAGATATTGTTACAATTCGTAGCACTGCAGTCTTCGAATAGATATTATTTTCTTCGTGGTACCGTTTGCAGAAGAAGCTGATTTTTCCATGAATATGAAAATGGCCGGTGGTCGAAATTGTCGACGCTACTTAGTTATTGATTTAAACAGAACTTTTATAATATTACTTTACTGTGGTGTACGGATTACAGACAAAATAAAAAACTATCATTGATAGGTTTATTAATAAATGTAAATATTTTGTGAAGTTGAAACAATTCGTTTTCTACACGACGCGAAAAAAATTTTGGATAACATTGCAACTAGTCGGAATTACTGAGAAAAGAGTAATTATTAACAAAATTACAGTTGTTAATTACAACATTTTTATATATTCTGAAAATCTCATCAAAATCGGTTGTTGTGGAGAAAACGAAAGGCATTGAAAGATGTGTAAGAATTTAAATGTTTGTAGCTCATTGCAATGTGGACTTTGATCAAATTTTTTGAATATACGTTTTCAGTATATGTATAATTGATACAGATCCATAAATTTATGTTTTAAAGTTTCGATATAGGTTCGTAGAAGAAAATTGTGAGAAACAACTTTTAGTATTCTCTTTGTAAATTTGACCAATTAAATTTTTTTCTATATATTTTTTACACGTGATGTAGTAAACTAATAGTTTTAATTTCTCAAAATAATTCAAGTCGCGCGTGTGATCCAATAGTAAAAGTGTTATCGTGTTTCTAAGAATGTCCGAATATTAATAAGAGTCACTGTGTTTATGTTGTTTCTAATCCTGCAAAAAAATTACTACTGTCATTCGAAGAGCAACATGCTTGAATTTTTATTTTCATTAACTACAAAGTTGCACTGATTAAAATACGGCAATCTATTAGAAAAGCGTCGATGATCTTGAACTTTCAGGATATATGACCTTGAGAAAAAAATCTGTATTGAAATAATTGTTCCATCGACTCGAATTTTTTCTGTGTACATTTTTTCTCGTGCCACTAAAACCAAAGATTTTTTATATTGAAATATTAGATTAGTCTTTGTGTAGCTTCTATTAATACCAACAAACATATCCAATTAATTTTTCCATCCTTCGTACGTTATAACAGAAAAGTTGCAAATAGTCCCGTTTAAATTTGTGAAATTATTTGATATTGTATCTTTTTTCAAGTTAAGTATCGAGATTCAAGCGCCAGTTTTTATTACCTATCCTGTTATACTTATGTCACAGAAAAGTGGTTTACAAAATCCGTTGAAATTCGGAAAATCATTTTCAGTTAGGATATCTACGATATTTAAATTAGTGGAAAAACATAACGAGATATTTATTGACGTACAATGACAATTGTAGATTTTGAATAAGGCAGAAACTAGAAACCAAATTCAACGTTGCTGTTTTATCAGTTAATTATAATTCTTGGTTGTCCATAACGTTTCTTTTATAAATTGTGGAATTTCTAAAAAATATCATTATCGTTTACAAATGGAAACGAAATTTCATTTATACAAATATACGCAACTCTCCAATTTTGTACTGTTTTTATTTAATTCTGCGTTTGTCAAATTTTTAATGAGGAAGATTTCTAAACTAATAAGCTACATTTTGCCAATATTTTCTAGTTCAACTAATTTTGATTTTAAGCGAAAATGGTGAACAGTTCTAAATAACATGGAAGGTACGCCAAATGCAAGGCGATTTTCTCGCTAGAGGTCTCAAAGCAGGAGCTGCCGATCGATATCGTTGCGACATCAAAGGCTGATACCGCCTACGCTATCGACGGCGCTTTCAACAATTGCTATATTAGTTGCAAAGAAAATTACACATCGTATAGGTCTTTAAGGGGAATTCTCGTGTAACAGCAGAATATTTCAAAATTTTATAGCTTGTTTATTGAGAAACGTTCGGGCGCGTTCTCGTTATGTCTGCGACATACTAATCATTTTCAGACAAGGCTTATTTAATTCGTCACCTCGAGATACTGAACCACAATTTCGACTTAAGATTAACTTTCCTATCGAAGAAATTACATTGCCTTCCATAATCCGCAACTTTTGCAATTTTCTATATTTTTCCTTAACTATACCCAGATAGCATAGTACGTCTTAAAGATGTCCTTTTCTCGTCGTTTTTACGTCTTTACATCTTACGTCTCGGAAAGACGCCTTTTACACGTCCAAAAAGAACTTTTTCAGACTTCGTTTTGGCGGATGGAGAAAGGTGCCTTTTATGCTTCTCATTTGTGACGTAAAAACGACGTGTCCAAAAAGACATGTCATTTTGGACGTGTAAAAGGCACCTCTTTGGACACGTCGTTGTTACGTCTGAAAAAGACGTCCTTTTGCACGTGTAAAAGGCACCTCTTTGGACACGTCGTTTTTACGTCTGAAAAAGACGTCTTTTTGGTCGTGTAAAAGGCACCTCTTTGGACACGTCGTTTTTACGTCTGAAAAAGACGTCTTTTTGGTCGTGTAAATGGCACCTCTTTGGACACGTCGTTTTAACGTCTGAAAAAGACGTCTTTTTGCACGTGTAAAAGGCACCTCTTTGGACACGTCGTTGTTACGTCTGAAAAAGACGTCCTTTTGCACGTGTAAAAGGCACCTCTTTGGACACGTCGTTTTTACGTCTGAAAAAGACGTCTTTTTGCACGTGTAAAAGGCACCTCTTTGGACACGTCGTTTTTACGTCTGAAAAACACGTCTTTTTGCACGTGGAAAAGGCACCTCTTTGGACACGTCGTTTTTACGTCTGAAAAAGCACGCTTTTTTAGACGTGTAAATGGCACCTCCCAGATAGCACGTTGGACGTCCGATGTACGTCCAATTTACGTCCATACGCCCATTGGATGTACATCGGACGTCCGGGTGCTATTTGGGCTCTTTGGAGATGGGTAATTTGGTCGTTGGTGTTATCGTTTCGTTGTTGTTTTATAGGTATAGTAGAATTAGTGTTTTTTAAAATTTTTATCTACGTGTTAGTACCAGAGAAATCTGAGCCAAATGCGGTGGTATCGTGTCTTCGTGTTGCAATTAATATATACCCAGATAGCACAGTATGTCTTTAAATCGTCAATCCCTCGTCTTTTTTCGCCTTCACGACTTACGCCCCATACAGACGTCTTTTCCACGTCTAAAAAGATTTTTTGCAGCCGTCGTTTTCATAGTCGAAGTGTATTACAACATCCTAAGAAAAATTATACGAAATGAAGATCTTATTGACGATGTAGCATTTATTGAAGTTAATTTGAAAGCTTAATTTTTATTGAAGCAATAATAAATAAATGTATATACGCTTCAATAAAAAGAAAGTAGTTTGATTTTTACATAAAAAATATTTTAACAGAAGTTTATAATTATTAGAAGAGGTCTCTTCTAATAATTATATGATTTTAGCCCATAAAAATAAAAAGTAATGAATGTAACAATATAGGTTCGCATGGTTCAGCAAGGAAGCACATCATGAAGTTAAACGGGGTACATAGTCCCGAGTTCGAATCCCGCCAACTGCATAAAAATTTCTGAATTGTAAATAAGGTTTTTTGAAGACAAAGTGGAATATTCCCTTAAGCAGTACATGAAGTAGTAGTATACATATAGATTTTCTAATTTTTTTTATAACTTTTTCTTAAATTTGAAGATTTTAAAAAAAGACGCCAAAAAGATGAAAAAAACGTCTTAGATACGTCTTTCTGGTGATTTTTAAGACCTCATTACAAGACATCTTTAAGATGCCAGAAAGACCTGTGAGGGACACTTTAAGACACCCAGTTTTGTAACAAAGGTGTGTTAAAGACCTTCAAAGATGTAATAACGACGTGTCAACGACCTGTTAAAGACGTAGAAGACGTCTGCCAAACGCACTTACGTCTTGTGACAGACATTTTGCAGATATCTTTAAGATGTGTTTGTGCTATCCGGATACATAGCGCACATCCATAGTGTACCTCGAGCTGCTAAGTGTATGATATTTTAGATATTTTCCATGTTTTTTTTTTTATTGAAAGCTTAATTGGAACTCCCCATAGGTGGTTATAAAGCTATACATTAGTAATATACATCTTACATTTAAATATTAGTAATGTAGATACAGTAGAACACGTTAAGTATATAACACATTAAGTACATAACTTTAAATCTTTAAATTGCATTGCTGGAAAAACTTGAAAAGAAAATAACATGCCTCAATATTCGGTTCACAAAGCAACGATCTGATATTTAAAGGTGGAAACAAATTGAGCTTCCTTCATTTTTTCATGAGATCAACTCTTTGTGATTCCAACAAAGTACATTGCCAAATGATATGGTTAAGATCTTGAACCTCATTGCCGCAGTTACACTTGGAATCATCTATTATATGTAGTCGTGAAAGAGATGCTGCAAGATGATAATGATTTGCTCTACAACGATTGAATGTTACAATAAATTCTCGTGATAAACCTCTACCCGAGAACCATGGTGTAACTCCATCTCTAATATATGTAGTACTGAAAGTATTCCTTGCCCTTAAACTAACCCTGCTGCATTAATATAAATTTATGAAACAATAACCGGTTTCTAGACGGAATTAGTTCGAACAAGCTTTTATCTAACAACAATTCTTAATATACGAATACTTTTTTCTACATTATTTAATATTGCTTCTGAAACGAATTACATATTCGAGAAAAGATGTCGGAAACACAAGTTTGGAAGAAGTTGTTAATACAACACACTTATTAAATTTACTGTTAAAAACCCAAATTCTATGACATGTCCATTTTTATTAATTTGAACGAACGATTAGTTGTAATAGGTTATTTATGAAATTATTGATGTTTCAGGCACAATACGTGTATAAATCGCCTGCGTTTCAGATATATAGAGTTTTTAGAGGAACAACGTACGACGGATGAAAGGAATCATAAACTTCTGGAGGCATTGGATAGAGTGGACAATAGTCTTGCGTTGATGACAGCAAGAACAGATAGGCTTAACAATCTTAGAGTGAGTTTGTTTTCCATTTAATTTTATGCAATTTGATTATAAAGCAGTACAGTCTAAAAGTATAAAAAAATGATTAATGAAGATACGAAATACTAAATATGTCTAAATACAACACTTTATAATAGTATGACAAAATTTTTATAATAATTATGCTCGTATACTTTGTATTCATAAATGCTCGATTTTATACGAGCATCTGTGCGCGCATAAGGGGGTAGAGTACCCACGTGACATTACTAGAATCTAACCAGAATATTACTAGAAAACAAGTGAAAACAGGGGTTTACGGGAACACACCTCACATCCTCATACGATTATATATTGAGCTGAGTGAGGGCTCATTTGGAAGAGGAAGGTTAAATGAAGCGCGCGTGGGTCCAACTTCAGTTGCATTATGTTTATATCCAGTAATGTGACTGTCCAAAGTAGGGAAAACAAATGAAGAAAAATTCCGGATATTCTAATGTATTTTTCGATCACAAAACGATTTTTCCTGCTAATTTAGGGACCCACGCGCGCTTCGTTTAACCTTCCTCTTTCAAATGAGCCCTCACTCAGCTCAATATAAAATCGTATGAGGATGTGAGGTGTGTTCCCGTGATCGCATTCAATTGTTTCCCAGATTCCCTTCATGAAGGGTGAGTAGAAGCAATTTTAGTTCAGCTACTTGGACGAGATGGCGCTTAGTCAGGAGAATTATCAGCGTAGTTTCTTAACAACAAAAGTGTAAAGGGCATGAAGCCACTCGGATGCATTAATAGCAATGAAGATAATGATTAAAAGAAAAAAACCTGTAATTATAGCGAAATTGAAGCGTTAGATTCATACAGATGTATGTTCATCACTGTTGCCAAATTGGTTTTTCGCGCGGGGGTTGGTCACACTGAAAAATACCATGGTCACGTGGGTACTCTACCCCCATAAGGGGGTACCGTAAACTCTAATTCTAGGGATTTTATCAGTGTAACCAACCTTCACGCTGAAAAACAGTTTGGCAACAGTGATGAATATACATTTATGTCAATCTAACGCTAGTTAAACTATGTTTCGCTATCATACAGGTCTTTTTCTTTTTATCAATATCTTTATTGCTATTAATGGATCCGAGTGGCTTCAAGTCCTATATATTTTTGTTGTTACGAGATTACACTGATAGTTCTCCTGACTAGGCGCCATCTGGTCTAACTAGCTGAACTAAATTTGGTTCCAGACTTACTCTAGACTCTGTCTGTATGAACGAAATATGGGGAAGTTGAATGCAATCACGAGAAACCATTTTTTGTCCTCATACGAGCATGTTACGAGCTGTGTGAGGGCTCATTGTAAAGAGGAAGGTTGATCGTAGGTCGCTCTGCTCATGATTTAAGTAAAAAACACCGTTTTGTATTAGAAAAATACATTAGAATCTCCGGAATTTTTCTTCATTTGTTTCCCCTACTTTGGACGCTCATATTATTAGATATAAACATAATCTAACTAAATCATGAGCAAAACGACCTGCGATCAACCTTCCTCTTTAGAATGAGCCCGCATACAGTTCATAACATGTTCGTATGAGGACAAAAAATGATTTCCCGCAGACTATCATTTAGTTTCAACAATTTCCAGTACAAATTACAATTAAAGAATGAAATAAGAAATAAAACAAATCAATTCCATAAAAAGATTAATCGAGGAACATAGTAGACGTTGCAAGTTCGTAGAGAATAGTATTAGAGAAATTTAACCAACAGATGGTATGGCATCCGAGATTCACTTTCATCAAAAGTGTACAGCTTATAAAAGTCTTATTTTTTATGTTTTTCTATAAAATGGTCAATTACTCGTTCATGGTCAACTACTGGTACCTTTACCTTATATACATATGATACACATGTACGCTACGACATAGAATATTCCCTTATTTTTCAGAAACATTATGAAGCTTATCTTCGCGGAATTTGCACAGTTCATGCAGATGGCGTCAACGGTATATACGGTCAACAGAGTGATAAATACGTGAGAACAGAACAAAGGAATTCTTCACCATCCGAAGCAAAGAGTACCTTGCCACTGCAATCGTCTTGGTCGAATTATCAACCAATCAACTCCAGTTTCTCTTCCCCGTCAAAGTTTACTAAACCAGCACAAAATATTTCCTCTAATAATGCGTCGTCGAGTAATGCAGACTTGAGAACGCCTAGTCAACAAATAAATAACGATCAGAGTGTCCTACGAATGTATCCGAAACATTTGCAACACGACTTCGAACAATTACCAACATTTCGTTTATCATCACCAGTTTCTCAACAAAACCAAAAGTACAATAACAATGCACGTTCCGAGGCTCGTGACTCTCAAACCGATCCAAAGCTACAAAATCTACACGCGGACACGAGTATGGTTCGAGCTGTGCCACATCTCTCAATACCTTACTATAGTAACGGCAATAAACCTGTGGATACGTCGCAAAACCAAACGTCGGAATCGATTTTGCAGTACCCCACTAATTCAGCACGTATGCAATCATTTCCATTGCAGCAAAGTAACGAAGTACCATTCGATCGTGTACAATGGAAAATGAAAAGCGACGATTTCCAAAATGCACCGAAAAGTATGGAACGTAATATAAATTTCGATATGTACTCCCCTGCGAATTACCTCAATTATTCTTTTAACGATAACGAACACGATAAGAATTACATTGCCGATACCATTCCAAGATATGGAAATCACGTAAACGCGCGACAATTATCAAAGGATACGAGACAAACACATATGGACAAGGATGAAGATCAAGTGGTTTCGATGACAACAGACAGCGAATTTGATAGGTATATTGATAGAATCCGAAAACTTCATCATGACCTTGACCAGCAAAGTTTCGAGGAAGACAAGTTTCGTCACTCGCAAGATGCGAACAGTGGCAGTTTGAACGCGACGGTATTGAATAATGACTCGGAAATGTCTACCAGAGAGAGATCAGACGAAAGCCTTACGAAGAAAGTTAAGCAAGTTTTAGAGCTTGCGGAGAATCTTGTATCCCGAACGATGAACATGAACGAAATTAAATGCGTCGAACAAGCAGAAAAGGCTGAACAAGAAAATTGCAAATTAGGCCGGAATATGCAAAGTTGCACGCCAGTATCTGACAGGAATCATGTTGAAATTTCAGACGCGCGCGAAGGACACGTAACACCAACGCCGCATGCAAAAGACAGAATTAGCAACGATATTGCGTTACATGAGCCAGAATTAGAGTCGCATGAAAATATTGAAAAGTCGAAAAATCAGAATTTTGCTTGCGTCGACGGTGTTCAGGAGCAACGTAAACAATGTCTACCCGATTTACAGATAGACGATTCGGTCCATTCTAGTCGAGATAATATAATTTACATCGCAGATCAATCAGAATTGGAGCAATGTTCGTTTAGTGTCGGCGAGGAACTGGAGCCATGGAATTTGAACTATGTTGAGAAACAAGTACAAGAAATAGATTTAATGAACGATATCGAACTAGACGAAACCGTGGAAACGGACTTAATCGTTGAGAAGTCTGCTTCGGATGAAAATAAACTAAAGGAAATTGAACGAGACATTGGGAACAACCAACTCGATAAACACGAAGCACGAGATAGCGAATCTGTGCAAGAAGTAATGTTAAATGACACGAGTGATGTAGTAAAATCGGAAAATAAAGAATATTTCGAAGTGAACGAAACAAAGGATGAAGATAATGAGATGTCTGCTGGAGAATTAGAAGCATCGGAAAAAGAAGATGCAAGTTCTTTGAATACTGAGGACAGGCTTGGAAATGGAGAATTTCCAGACGCTGTAAACACGTCTTACAATGTAGAATCATCGAATGCGGAAAATGTATTTGAAAATGCTGAAGTAGCGGATAATAAATACGTCGAACAAAAAGATTACGACGACAACGATGAAAAATATAATGAAAGCAAAGACCAGCTCGATATTAATGAAGATAATCAGCGAGCAGATGTTACATTGGATGAGGAACGTAGTAGTCAAGATTATAACGAATCTGACAAGGCAAAAGAGTATCCCAACTTAAACGAGGGATACAATTATGACCAGAACGAATCTTACGAATACGATAAGAAGGAAGGGTTCGAAGAATATGTCGATCAAGAGTATCCACAAGAAACAAATGAACAATACGAAGGGTACACCAGCGAACAATACGATCAATATATTAATAATGCTGAAAATATTTACGAAACTGATCCGAATGTACAATATCAAGAGGACACAAATGAAAAGTATTCTTATCCTTATAATTCTAATCAAGAATTTGTAGCAGATGAAAATCAACAATATGAGCCCAAGGAGCCAGAGATTCCACAAGAAGATGAACAGGAAACCAAGCAAGAGGGCAGTGACGAGTATACGGAAGACCAAAAAGAGTCAGAAAATCAAGGAAAAGATGTTTCGAAAGCAGTTGACGAGGATCAAAGCGATAAACTACCTTCGACAAATGAAAAGAAGAAAGTCAAGGACGTAATCAAATCTTTATTAGATACCGATACGGATAGCACGCTCGAGCAAAATATCTCGACCACAGAAAGTGATTTTGATTTTAATTGAAACGTAAATACCTCTACGTATCTGTACGATAACTTCTATATTATCTCTGTGTACCATACATGCAAAAAGATAACTCTTTTAACTAATTGAAACTATTAATTTATGAAAATAATTTTTAATGCACATTTTTACGAGGCACATATCTAAGAGAAATTCGTGTAGATTGTAATATAATTTTATTTTAATGCAATAAAGTTATATATGTTAAGGAAAAATTAAGAGAAAAACACGTGTGTTGAATTTCTTTATTAATATTACCCTAGTAGCACAGAAATATTAGGTATATGTTTGTTTCAAATATTGGAAAAATATTTTTTAAGCCACACTTTTTCATACGAGAAAAATATTAGATCTGAATATTGTATACATATCCAAGAAATGTAAATTGAATGTTTAGAAAATATAAGCTAAATATTCCGAGAATATAAATTACATGTTTAAAAAATATAAAGTAAATGTTTAAAAAACGTGAAACCCATATTTAAAAAACGTTCGATTAGATCTTCAAATTTAAGAAAAAATTATTAAAAAATTAGAAACTATAGATAATAACACCACCTTCTGTGCACTGCTTGAGGGAATATTTATCTTCGTCTTTGGAAGGGGCTTATTAAAAATACAGAAATTTTGTATGCAGTTAGAAACATTAATGGCTCGAACAAATGCTACATTCGTAGGCGCACAGATTTTTTTTTATTATATTAGTATATTAGGAAAAAATATTCTATTTCTAATATTACATAAAGATTCATTTAATATTTAGAAAAAAATATTTTTCTCGTAACATGAAATAGATATTCTCTGCATATTTAAAAAATAATATTTGTTACTTAATATTAAACAAATATTATATGAATAATTGAATATTTAAAAAAGATTGAATCTCTTTTTAATATTATATGTATGTGTATACAATATTTTGTGCTACTAGGGTAAGTACTGCCCAGTATGCTCTTGACATTCTATGAAATTACCATCACACTTATCTACAAATTGCGGCCCATCTATTGCCGCATTAGGCTCGGTATTTGTGTGGAAAGTTTGTAGGTGGAGCTCCATGACAATTCGAGGGCAAATCGAGGTCAAACCTAACCCTTGTGAAGAGGCAGCGTTGCCAACTCCACGGATCTTTCTGTAGAACCACCGATTTTTATGATCATTTTTTTCTCTCCTTTCTATTCATTAATTTTGTCCTTCCTGATAATATGATTAACAATTGAATACTTTTATTATAACGACATCCATCGTCACGAATCGTTTCCACAAATATTCCACTAATATTTTCGCTAAGAAAAAATTCGTTTCACATCATCCGACGAAACAACCCAACTTTTTTGTTACATACTTTATATATAAGTATATAATAATATGTTTATTTTCGTGCACCTGACAATGTAACTTACAGTTATAAAAAATCCTTACATCTATAGATTTTTCAAGGCAAAATCTACGGAATTTTTTAAAATTTTAATACGTACTTTCAAAAATATAAATTGGCAACCCTGTGAAGAGGGCAAGTCGGTCCACTAAGAGTCGACCTAATCCTGCAAAATTGTTATTGTCATTATTTTAAGTTTTACAAATATTTAAATTATTAAAAATACGTGAAGCTTAAAATCATATAATTTAGAAATTTAAATAAAATTCAGTTTTTAAAATTCCTACAGCAAGGTTTACCTCGATTTTGCCCAATTTACTCATGCAATAGAGCAAGATTAGGGTCGCTCTTAGTGCGACCACCCTGCCCTCTTCACGAAGACAAGCCCAGATATCATGGACGTCCAATGGACGTCCGATGTGTGTCCACTTCACGTCCAGACGTCCACTGGACGTACATCAGACGTCCAGGTGCTATTTGGGAGGTTCGTCCTCGGTTTACCCTCGATTACCCGGTATAGAATTCCGTCTGCAAACTTTATACTCAAATACCGAGCCATCTGTTTCCATATTAGGTTTAGAATTTATCGACAAGTTTCGGTTGGCAAATTGATAGCAAATAGGAACCAAATTCTGCTCCAAGCATGGTCTTAGCACAAAAATCACCGCCTTTTGCTCACGAAATACGATTATAAATAAATATTGATGACATACGATTATAAATAAATATTGATGACAGTTTGGTCAAAGAAGGTTTGGCTGACTGGGTACAGACATTTTTCACATAGTCATATACGAACACTTTCGCACCGTGAATTGACAATAATATTTTTAACAGTAGTATAATTTCTAGAAAAAGTTTCAAATCCATGTAATGCGGGAGAAATAAATAATTATTTTTTAACGAATCCTGCAAGTATAAACAAGATACGTACGTTTTTGGTGTTATAGAAATCAAAATTCCAGTTTAGTCAATGCCAACGCCACGCTCAGCGAAACTGCACTCTGATTGGTTCGTGTTTTTTTTAATAACTCCTTCACAAAGTCGCGGAGAACATTTTCGCAAAGGAATAAATTATTCCAAATAACTTTAGGAATCCTCCCTTTCAAGGAAGTAAAATTCTTCGAATATTCTGTATAACCTGTGTAAACACGTTCTATACGGACATTATTCTATGAATATAAATATATAATATAGGAAATATAAAAATCTAGAAAAACTAGGTCATACTAAAAATACACTAGGTCAATTGTTTTTCAGTAGATACGTTTTTAACTTTAAAATTATTGTGTTCCTTTTCCTTTTTCCAACGACTTTCAATTTGTATTTAGTGGATTTTACAAGAGCAGGTAATTACTTAAGTGGCTGAACGATTTTCAGTGTGGGTCACTGTATATATCCGTACATATAATGCACGAGAGTACCTCGATTAGATACAGTACGATTAACCACTTAGCTATTGGGCACATATCTTTTGGAAACAGCATCCTTGGACACATCTCTATTGGGCACAAGTATTAGCTATTTATATAGACAGATTAGTTATATTATAGAGATTATATTAGTTATATTGTGGAGATATAACTACCCTATCCTAACCCTGTCCTACTTGTGCCCAATAGAGATGTGTCCGATCCTTAGACCATATATACTTATAGACACGGCATAGGTATAGTATGTGTACAGGAAAACTAAGAGTTGGCCGTGGCAAAGATCATGGTAAAAGCTGAGTCACAAGATAGTTCTTAAAAGATAATTTCAACATGGCTGACACGGCAGACCGACTGAAAAAATCTCATGCCAAAATTAATTGCAACAATTTTAAGCAATGTTCGCACTACGGTGTTTAATAATTATGTGGAACACGTGTTTGATACAAGTATGCAAACTAATCATATATTATTGATTCAAATGATAGCGTTCAAATACTGCAATTTAAGATCGCACCACAATGGAAAATGTACAGTAGTAAATAAAACAAAAACACGCAGTAGATTAACTAAAGCAATATAATTTTGTAATCAATAAGTGTAATTTTATAATACCTGTAAGTGTATGTAACCTTTATTTAAATAAAAATTGTCTACGTCCATTGCAAGAAATATAAACTAAATAGAATGTAGAGCAGAAATCATATATTGCTGTTTTCAATTTTTGGAATTTTTTAAATTTATACTTCATTGTAATACCTGAATAAAACATACAGAATAAACATTTATATCTCAAATATACTTTACATAATGATTATTTTATGATAAAATGCCAAACTCTTTGAAATTATCCTGTCCATTCTTTCTGGGTATACCCGGAACTTAGACCATATATACCACTGATATATATACTATGGATACGGTATTGCTATAAGTCAGCCGTACAGCGATTGATACAAATTGAAGGAGGACTTTAGACGCAACCGCCCTCATCGAAAACCAAATGTACTACAGTAAATGGCGGGAAGCTTGAAAAATATGGTTTATAAGAACAAAGTGAATTGAGTAATGATTAATGAAGTTTGCAAAAAGTGAATTTGAACATTCGTGTAGCGTCGGCGCACTGATATTATTTCAGTGGTGCGTCTGCGCGTGGCGAAGTGAGGCAAAGCGTAGAGCTTCACGGGTGATCGCGGGGCGAAGGGAAGCACATAGTACCATTGGTTTTCGATAGTAGCGCATCATGCCAATGCCAGCAATGGCGATTTTGAATTGGTTTCAAGGATCTCCTATCCATTCTTTTATATCAGTGATATATACCCATAGACGCGGCATAGGTATAGTCTGTGCATATGATGCTGTATGACGAGATCCATAAGTATCTGCTGCCCACAAGCCTCGATTCGAGATAATTCAAAATGGTGGATAGTGTATGAGACGAAGCGAGTGCACAGTACAGAAGTATATTTTACAAGTCCATCATTTGATACAAATTTAAAAAAAAATGGATATTTTATAGCATATATATGTATTGTATTCGACATATACATGTATATTGTTTTTACTGTTATTTTTTAAAATAAAGTAAGTTGTGGAAATAAATGCAGATTTCATATTATCAACTCCTGCATTAAAATTTAACTTCTTCCAAATTATAATCGACAAAATGAGTTAACCATACTTAAAATAATAAGATTAAAATAAAAATGAACGAGTAATAAAATAAAATACATGTACGTATATTACACAGTTACAGTTTCCATAAATATTTATACAGAATGACAAGTGACGACTACATACTATATTCTATTTTCAACATACTATAGCACTGTGCCCACAAGAGTCGTCTGCTAGCCGCTTTAATCTTGTCACGAGCCGGTTTTATCTAGCCGAGTCTATCTGTATCTTAGACCATATATGTATACCTATAGACCCGGCGCAGATAATTCTGCCTTGTTCCGAGATTAAACCGGCTAGCAGACGACGCTTGTGGGAAAAGTGCTATAGTATGTTGAGAAATCGCAGTACCGCGAAGGTAAAGTGGCAGAGGGGAAAGGGGAATCGTCGTCACATGTCATTCTGTATAAATATTCATGGAAACTGTAACTGTGTAATATACGTACATGTATTTTATTTTATTACTCGTTCATTTTTACTTTACTCTTATTATTTTAAATATGCTTAACTCATTTTGTCGATTATAATTTGGAAGAAGTTAAATTTTGATATAGGAGTTGATAATATGAAATCTGTATTTATTTCCTCACAACTTACTTTATTTAAAAAAAGAACAGTAAAAACAATATACATGTATATGTCGAATACAATACATATATATGTTATAAAATATCCATTTTTTCAAATTTTTATCAAATGATGGACTTGTAAAATATACTTCTGTACTGTGCACTCGCTTCGTCTCATACACTATCCACCATTTTGAATTATCTCGAATCGAGGCTTGTGGGCACCAGATACTTTTGCATCTCGTCACACAGCATCGTATGCACATACTATACCTATGCCGCGTCTATGGGTATATATCTTAGACCATATATACTTATAGACACGGCACAGATAATTTGGCCTATGGCAAAGATGACAGTAATGTGTGACTCATCGTTCCGAAAGATGTACAAGTTATGCTCGTCGACAGCGGCTGCGCTTGGCTCATGAAGGTGAGGGGGGTATACCCGGAAAGAATGGACAGTATAATTTCAAAGAATTTGGCATTTTATCATGAAATAATCATTATGTAAAGTATATTTGAGATACAAATGTTTATTCTATATGTTTTATTCAGGTATTACAATGAAGTATGAGTTTAAAAAATTTCTCTGCAATTTTGAATACAGCACATTAGTACCATTTTGAATCGCTACACAAAATTCACACGGAGTAAAAAAACGTGTTCGGGTTATAGTATAACGTGTAATGGATAGCGTCGGCGTCGGTCTGCCGCGTCAGCCATTTTGAAATTATCTTAAGAACTATCAGTTTTCCTATACACATACAGAACTCAGTTTTCCTATACACATACTATACCTATGCCGTGTCTATAAGTATATATGGTCTAAGGTATATATAGTCTAAGATCTGTATATATGGTCTAAGACCCAGAATAATACCCCATAAGCCAAGCGTAGACGCTGTCGATGAGCATAGCTTGTACATCTTTCGAAAGAGTGACTCACACATTACCGTTATCTTTGCCATAGGCCAAATTATCTATGCCGTGTCTATAAGTATATATGGTCTAAGGTCCGATCCTTCATGTGTCCAAGGATGCTGTTTCCAAAAGATACGTGCTGATACGTGCCCAACAGCTAAGTGGACAATCCTACTGTGTCCAATCAAGCTCCTCCCATAATGCACAGTAAAAAAATGTTTCTGGAAAATCAATAATATTCAAGATGAAAACCTACTATCAACGAATGGACGTGGGCGTTAAGAAATCATAATGTTCGGTCGATTAAAGTGAATGAAAATGCGAGAAGACGTTCGGATAGCGGTCAGTCGTGTAGTATAGATTTTCAGAAGATCAACAGTCGCGAGTCTGCGCCAATCGTACGACGAGGCGGCGCGGCGCGACGCGACAAGGCAACGCGGCGAGGTGAGACGAGGCGACGCGACAAGGCGACAAGACAAGCTTCTCATCGCCACCGCGCTATTCCACCAATCGTATTCGTTGCTGTGTATCTCCCTTATTTCCAGCAATCTTGATCGCAGGTGAAAGATTTCATATTATTCAACATTCCAAGCTGATTATCATCTTCAGAATAATACTAACTTTATTATCACAGAAAAATGTTGAACGTTTAATTTCTTCAATTAAACATTTATCATTTTATTTGTTACAAAATGTATATAATTCGAATGTTGCAACAATCGGACGTAAACCATCCACGTAATCGCCCCATTTTTTAATTAAAAATTTGATACTTTGAAAGCAAGAATTGAAATTCTTAAAGTTGATTGTTTGATTTTATTTGTAAACAATATGATTATGTCGTAGACATGCGACTAATCAGGACCTGATTTTACTCTTTGTTTTCATGCAAAAAGAATGGCATTTGCGATTTATTCAGCATTCTTTTCGATAAACGACTCTAATACGTTTGATCATATTTTGGTGATGTAGCTATACGCAGGTTCACAGCTCGGTAGCTACGATCCTGCCCCATACGCATCGTGTCTGAAATGTTAGTGACAGTCGGTGGCTAATAGCACGCTCCAGCTCCAGCACGCTTCAACACGCTGGAAGATTTTAATTTCGTGCCTCTACAATTACGACATCTTGAGTATTAGTGTAACGAAATTCAATTTTGCTTCTCGCTTCATTTCGGAATCGTTGACTCTCTGTTAATTAAATACATACGAGTTTACATTACGTACGTGCACCGTTCAAGTGATCACAGTGACCTTATTGTAATCCAAAAACATTCGAAAATATAAACTGATTGTGACTAATTCTGCGACTATAAGTACTCACTGTGCATTTCTTAAACATCGAAGATTGTTCGTAATGTTCGTAGTGTAAATCAACCAGTGCTTACTACTATTCGTTGATATTATCGAGCGAGTTAAACAATCCTTTAGAAAGGGAAACAACATTTTATCCGTTCTTCGGACGGAATAACAACGTAAGTAAATTAATCAATATTTATTTTGCTTCTGTATTTGTGTGTGTTCATTGTCACATATGTATGTACACGTACGAATGTTAATAATTCACTGTCGTTCTACTCTACTTTATGCAATGAGTAATCGGTCTGTACTTGGGCAAGGGGAATATTTAGTTCCCACACGTGTCACATTCAACTTCCCTGATGATAACAAGAACGCTTTTTCAACGCAGCAGTTTCAATTTTTCATCTATCCTGTAAAAATAGAAACAGTACCAACATCAAAACATTCGAATGACGTACAACATTTACACGTATAATAGTGCAAAATCCGTTTTGCATTTTTGAACAGTATCTTCGATTGATTGTTCAAGTTTTACCGTGTGCTACTCTTATAGCATTTATGGTTGACCATAGCACCGACGAGATACTGTTAAAGACTGCCAGCGCCCGTGCTATTCCGCGGTCCGGTAAGTGGGCGCAATGGGCGGGGTGGTAACGGTGGAAATTACAGTGACCTGAAAGACCACATCGCTAAAAGTTCCACCACCGACGAAATACTGTTGGTGGTCAGCGCTCTCTACCTAAATAAATCATTTGTTCGTGAACCACATGAAACTGCGTCAGTGGCGTAGGTAAATAGATTCAGTACCGCAGATAATAATTAAATGTAGAATGCTGACATTACCCACATTCTGTAATTCTTAGAAAAAAAATTACTTTTTATTGTATAATTTCATTACGCACTCTTATTGCTTTCTTATGTCCCTTATTGTTCACCATTGTAGTTATCGTTTTATAATCGACAGTGTATAGATGTAGGAAAAACAAAAGTAATTACCACGTAATATCCTAAAAAAGTATTGGAATTTAAAATTAATTTGAAAATTATACATAAAACAATGATTCGTAAACGAAAAATATTCTGTAATCATCGTTATTTATTGTTATTTATAATTTAAACCATTTTTAAATAAATACATTTGAGTAATTTGTTTCTATATTCATTATTGAAATTATTATTTCAATACTAATGTACTCTTAAAATTATTTTTTAAATAAACAAATTTTATAAATTGTTTCTATATTTATTATTTGAACTAATATTTGTAAGCTGTTGTTCATGTTGCTGTTATTCATGTTACGCCACCCGGTGTATTGTAAATGTTATTTACAAGCGGTTCGTAGCCAACGACAAGCGAACGTCAAAAACGAAGCGGAACGTCGAAAACGAAATGAACAAGAAACAGTCTCCGGAAAAAGGCGTTTAAATAAAGTTGATTCGCATTTGCTGTTTTAATCCAGGCTATCTCTTACATATTTCAATATAGTTTCTTGTTAAAGTAATTGTTTGTTTAATTATTTCTATATTTATTATTTGAAGTATTATCTCCATAATAATTTATTTAAACAATTATTTTAACAAGAAATTATTGAAATAATAATCCAAATATGGAGTGTAGAAACAAATTATAAAAAATGTATGTAACAATTGTTTACATTATAAATAACAATGAATAACTACTCAAATAATAAATAGTGTTTATATAATAAAAATTACGTTATAAGTTATGATAGAATGCCATTATTGCAATTATCTATTTCATAAGAACGCAGAGATGTTCTCGGGTATCGCAATAACTCGCTCGTCCGAACTTGTCCGATTCTTTCCGAACGTGTCCGGCGAAGTCGAGTTACTCTCTTCGGCAGCTCGACAATCGGGCGGCCCGTACACCCCAAATAAATACATAATGCCGAACACAATACGGAATTTAAAATGACAGAATCGAAACTGGAACCGGAACCGGAACCGTAACCGATATAAAACAATATCGATATTCTTATAACAGTTATAACATCATCTTGGGTTTCATAATAGTTTTCAATCCCTGCTTTCTATGCGTGTTGTTTTCTTCTACGCCAACCGATTTTGATGAAATTTGCAGTACGTGTATTACACTGTCCAACAAATTTCAACTTTTTTTATGTTTTCATATAACTGATGGGTGGATCTTATAGAGTTTTTTGCGCTGATTCCGAATTTGCCCTTAGTTTTTCTCGTACACGCACAGTTTTTGAAAAACATGACTTTGAAAAAAAACCTATTTTTCAACTTTAAACAAATGTGGTGACGGTATTATAAAAGATATTGAATTGTTCTTTGCAGCAAAAGATTCTGTAGACTTTTCTGAATACGGTGATATCCATTATTAATACGTTATGATTGTTTAAACATTAATAAACAATCATTAAAGACGGAGAGACACCACCGCGCGCCGCGCGCCGTATCCCCTCAAACGACCACGCTAGGGCAGAGCACCACTGGCGGCGACTCGTGTTCCGCGATGATATTTTGCTTTCTGGTTCTGTAAAAACGTCGATGTTCGAAATCTGACAGCAGGACCGCCGCGTGGGTACGAGTCGCCCGTGTGCAAAAGAAATTTAGTGCGCCCTCTTTAGACATGCAAATAATTTGAATTACCTTTTTTTGAACTTAGCAAATCTGTTTACTGTTAATGTTGTGGCGCCCCTTTGATGAAGCGCCCGTGTGCGGTGCACAACCTGCACAACCGCACGCGGCGGCCCTGTCTGACAGGGTGGTTTCGCAAGATAAAAGTCTGCTCTATCGCGTGGTGTAGTTTGATTTTCCACTGGACCCTTATTTTTTCAGATAAATTAAAAAGTATCATCAAAAAAAGGTGCAAAAGCGGTGCATCTCCGTCTTTAATGTTTTGTTTAAACATGTTTAAACAATCATAATGTATTACTATTGTACATCACTGAATTCGGGAAAATCTAGAGAATCTTTTGCTGTAAAGAACAATACAACATCTTTTATAATAATATCACAACCTTTGTTCAAAGTTGAAAAATGTGTTTTTTTTCAAACTTAAATTTCTCAAAAACTATGAGTCTGGGAGAAAAATTAAGGCCAGATTCGAAATCAGCGCGAAAACACTATAAGAATTGCATAGTGAGAATCGAGACATCATAAAAAAGTTTGTTGGACAGTGTAATTGGGCGATACGCGATATGTACTACATTGTAACGCGTGCGTTCCATTCTTTGACTGGTCGGGTGCTCGGTCCTTCCTACAGCATTCGAACGCGGCTCAGAAGATTATTCGAAGTCAAATAAACCGTTCAATAAAGATACACATGAAAATGAAAAGTTCATTCAACGCAAAAACATAAATTTTCGTAGAATAAAACATCATTTTTCATGCGTGCAATAGAGATAACCAGGATTATTTTTATTTGACGCGTGACGAATAATTTTTTTATCTCTTATATTGGCTATTTGAAATTCTTAATTCAATAAAAATATTATATTTGTCAGCGATTTGAATTTCTAGACGTTCCTACACTTTCCCTCTTCGCGAGGGGACGGTTGTATATGTTTTCTTTGCGAAGACGCTAAGCGGAACGAAATGCGAGAACAAGCTTTGGGCACGTCCACTTAGAATTATCGCTATTTTTCCACATATGTTTTCCACGTAGCACAGTGTGCCGTCTAATGGAGAAAAGTCAGATAATCATAGTGTGTAAGATCTGCAAATTTATGTATCTTAAATTTTCATAACAAAACGTAGTTTCTAAACCTACATTCAACTTTAACTGAATATATCAATTTGTTATTAAAGTTGAAACTGAAACTTCACTGTCAAATTCCGTGCATTTTTTTATACATATTAATTCATCCACATAATTCTTTATCGGAATCAGTCGAAACTTTATTCGGAACAACATGTCAAATAAAATTTATTCCATGTTTCTAGATATTTCTGTTTTCAGAGATCGATTCTTGGAACAATTATGTATTTTAAAAAGTGTAAGGAAGTATGTTCATTTATGAAATATTTTTAAATTAAACATTCAGGTATTTGATATGAAATTTGTATTAGGAATTCTAGATTTTTCTAAAATAATGCTTCAATACTTTCTTACGTACAATATTTCTAGGAATCTTTTGTTCTTGAGTGTTACTTTTAATATTTGAAACCTCAAAAATCAGCACTAAAACCTCGTCTGAAATATGGCGGAGAATATAACATTTGATGATAACCCATATGGTTTCGTGATGATTCGTCTTCTCACCGACGCGTCGCGACGAGAATCTCTCCTCAGTGGTCTTCTGCACCGACGAAATGTCGTCGATGCTTCTGTTTCTCACTCCAGTCAAAATAAATCCCAGAGGGCGTAAGAGAACACCGAAATTTTCGTGGGACACGTAGTCCCGTAAGGCTGGCAGTCTTTAACAGTATCTCGTCGGTGACCATAGGTTGGGAGTTGGTTGGGATATGGTTGGTGTTCTGTCTACAAATTCTCAACAACGAATATGTATCGTCGGGCCTGCAATTATTGTTATTGGTTAATTAATAATGCTACAATGGCCCAACCAATGTTTACCAAAATTTAAATATCGTTTATCTTATAAATGTTAAAGACGTTGCTACAACTAAAAACTTGATAATTATTATATTCCAAAATGACTTTTTTATTTAGGGATATGTATGTATTCGCAATTTGTTACTGTCGCGTATTGATTGGTCCATTAAAGTTTCATTTTTTGCGGCCTCGGAATTTATTTATTTCTTTAATTTTTCCATTTTCCAAGGGCAAGGAAAAGGGTTCGTTTTTTACATATTTTGATTTAAATTTATTGACGTATCTATGTAGCCAAGATCATAGCATTTACGTGCTACACACCTCTGTAGGTTTGGTGGTAGACAGAGACAGGCAAATTTTTAATTAAATAATAAATAAACGTGTGATTGTCATTGCTAATAATAACTAAACTTTGTGTTTAAATAAAAGTCATTTAGATAATGCCAAAAGTGATCTATTTATTATTTTGATTTAAGATAATTTCTTATTTAGATTGAAGTGGAAATCAAATAAACAGTTTTTGACTTTCTCTTATTTCTTATATTTTGTACATATAATGAAAATGTGGCGAAATTAACATCGTTATTACCATATTTACATAAATACAACTATATTTTGTACTAACGAAGATTTTTATTTCGGGTAGATAGTTCCTATTCGCCTTAAAAACTCCGCTTTTTTTCGAATATTATTCGTAACGCTCTACTCGAATCGCGCATAAATTATTTCATCTGATCAAGCTCTAAAGCTTTTTAATGCTTAATATTAGTATCGTTGCCGAGGACAGTTGAAGAGAAAATTTGTTTAATGATTATATACAATTAATAATGATTTAGTATTATTAATAGATAAAAATACAATTTTGCTTATTATTTGTCAGTACAAATAATAACTGAAATTGTATTTGTAAATAACAATTAACTTTATTATTTTAAATAATTTATTGACTTGCTTAAATAATAGATAATTATTTTTGCTTCTTATTTGAATATCCAATTAACAAATAACTTATTATTTCAATTTATATTGAAATAGTTATTTATTTACACGGTTCCACTCGCCCGATCTAGCTGTTCATTAATATTTTATTTTAGCACTATTTGAAAGTTTAAAGGTATAGTAGTTTAGATCGTTGAAGTTGAAACGTGATATTAATTATAAAAACGAAAATATAATTTTTATGAACAAAAATAACAATAGACGGAAATCTATTCCTGGATTAATTGTCATACGTAATATTAATTATAAAAACAAAAATATAATTTTTATGAACAAAAATAACAATAGACGGAAATCTATTCTTGGATTATTTGTCATACGTAATATTAATTATAAAAACAAAAATATAATTTTTATGAACAAAAATAACAATAGACAGAAATCTATTCCTGGATTAATTGTCATCGTCATTATTGCCCTCACTTTCTTCTGCGACATCTTCCAACATCGTTCAATTTCATCAACAAAATGCGGTTGTTTCTTAAAAACTTAACTATTATTTAAAGATGTCGAAGAAATTATAATGTATTCTCTAATACAACGGAAGTCTTTATTTCGCCATTCCATGGCATCCTCGAAAGAAAATTATGTGATAAATATAACGTAATTAGATATAGGATAAGTAATAACACATTATAAACATACTAACCAGAAAACAAAGCTTATACAGACCAAAATGAAAGAAAAAAGCTCCGTCGAAAATGCTCTAAATGTTAACAATAGTTCGATAAACATCGATTTGGGCTAGTTGCTTTTTAACCAAATAAACAATGGACTGCTAGATCGGGCGAATGGACCGGTGTACGACGTGGGGAAAATTATATTTGTTTTTCTTTTTCTCCCAATTTTTGTCGTGGAAATACATTGTTTATGTGCATATTATTTATGGTATACTGTAAAAATAACCATAAAAGAGAAGATCAGATGAATTACAGTGAGACATAAAATTATTCGCTCACTCTTAAAAAGACAATAACTTTGTTATTATTGTACTATACGATTTGAACTTTTTTTGGAAGCTAGAGCAACTAGTTTGAAACAGGATGTGAAAAGAAATATTGTCAAAAAATGCACGTGATCCGAATTGTACAAAAAATATTAAAAGTTGCATTTATAACTTCGTTATGTATGCTTATATTGGAAATCTAAAAATACATTTTATACATCTGTGTCAATTATACATATTCTGAAAATTTTGTCAAAATCGGTCGACGTTGCAATGAGCTACAAACGTTTAAAGATGGCAAAAATGGCAAATTTTCACGATTTTCGGGCTATAACTGCAGTAAATCTAAGAATTCTTAAATCTTTCACTGGCTGTCGTTTTTCCCGCATCAACCGATTCCGATGAAACTTTCACAGTGCATATAATTGATACAGGTCCAGAAAACGTATTTTTTAAAGTTTCAATAGAGGCCCACATAAAAAAGTTGTAAAATGCGACTTTTAGTATTTTTTCCACAATTCCGACCAATTGCAATTTTTGACAAAATTTCTTTTGCCTAATAGAAGTTAGCCCCCCACTTGTGGAATTAAACAATTTCAACAGTTGTGCTGAATTGTGCTATGTTTGTGCTATATTCTACTCGAATATTATAACTGTAATACAAAAAATAAGATGAAAAATTGAAAAAATCGATTTTTTGAGTAGCCCCCCACTTTTCATTTTTTTCAATTTTCTCAAATGTGCTAAGTTGTGCTAGGTTGTGCTAAAGTATTATTTAAAAAAAATTATAAATAAAGAAGTTACAGTGAAAAATCGATTTCGACATGTAATTAACGTTAAAGTAAGAAACAGTTATCCAAACAGCATATAATCGTATATCTGAGTTGTGCTAGCCTAGCACAAGTCAGATATGCAATATTACTATGTTCGGATGACCAGAAAGACCAAAAATGATGCAGTACCTTACAAGGGAACATATTCAGGTGTAACAAACCGATTTTGATGAAACCTATGTCAGATATATAGTTCTTCGATAAATATTTGACAGGTGTTTTTTTATCGGCAACCATCCACTTTGAAGGGGTGAAAACAGCCCTCAAAATTCGTGATCAGAGTCATACTTTTTGAGATATCTCAGAAATCAAAGGTCGAAGAAAATTGATTTTCTTTTCAAATAGTATGTGTTTAATGGGAAATATAGTTGTGCAAAAAAATTTTAACAGAAGACATTTGTTTAAATAATATGTTAAAAATAAACGCTTATATTACTGTAAAACAAGACAGAATTCCTTCCTCCGCACACCACGTGCAAGCCCATATTTCATTATGCATAAATATTGTTAAATGGAAAGAAAAGAAGATCCTAAAACATGTATCCCCTATTTTGGATCAAAAATCACACATAGTGTACATTAAAATTAACTAACGATACATAAGAGTAACCGAAAGAAAACATACAATTTTTAATGTATTGTTTGAACAAACATATTTTATTAAAATTTTTTGCACTACTACATTGCCCGTTAAAAGAAAAGCACAATTTTAAAAAAAATTATATTAATTTTTTCGATCTCTGGTTTCCAAGATATCTAAAAAAATATGGATCTGACAGCGAACTTTGAGGGCTGTTTTCACCCCTTTAAAGTGGATGGTTGCCAATAAAAGAAAATACGTGTCAAATATTTTTCGAAGAACTACATCTCGCATAAGTTTCATCAAGATTGGTTTGTTTCACCTGAATATGTTCCCTTGTTAGCGCGAAGGGCAGCGCACAATAGTAAAGTGCCATTTATATCGTTGTGCTGGGGAAATTAAAAGTTGTGCTGACTTGTGCTAGGCTAGCACAACTCAGATATACGATTATATGCTGTTTGGATAACTGTTTCTTACTTTAACGTTAATTACATGTCGAAATCGATTTTTCACTATAACTTCTTTATTTATAATTTTTTTGAAATAATACTTTAGCACAATCTTAGCACAACCTAGCACAACTTAGCACAATTGAGAAAATTGAAAAAAATGAAAAGTGGGGGGCTACTCAAAAAATCGATTTTTTCAATTTTTCATCTTATTTTTTATATTACAGTTATAATATTCGAGCACAATATAGCACAAACATAGCACAATTCAGCACAACTGTTGAAATTGTTTAATTCCACAAGTGGGGGGCTAACTTCTACCAGGCATTTCTTTTCACATCTTGTTTCAAACTAATTGCTCTAGTTTCCAAAAAAAGTATCGTTTTTTTAAGAGTGAGCGAATAATTTTATGACTCACTGTATACATATATTAGCGGGCCCAGTTGGCCGCTGGTATTATAATGATTTTGGTTCTTCGTGGGCCACCTGCATAAAAAGGCGACATTTCAAACGGTTGATGTTGATGATGTTTACGCAAATTCACATTGTACTATTTAGTCAATCACTACCATTGACGGTCAATAATGTTGCGCAATATACTTGACCGTGAGTGGGGACCTTACCAAATATTGCATCCAAAGCCCAACAAAATATCAACCATACATAAATACTTCTGGGATAGTGTCATAATAAAACGCAAATTCTACTAATGAACTTGTTCCTCTTAACGAGTAAATTCATTTCAACTTTTCAAACATATTTAACATACTGAAGATTGCTACGTGAGTTGTGTCACGAGAATGTTTTAAATATGACGGGCACATTACACATTCTATACAACTAATTTATGCATGTGATTCACGCTTGTGTACAGGAGAGTAATTCAATTGATCCATAGTCTCTCTCTCTCTCTCTCTTAACCAGTTTATCTCGCGAACATATAATTACTGTACCTAAATAGACATGAATAAAACCAATTTCAGTCAACGGAGAATTGATTCCATCCATTGTAGCAATTGACATTTCCTTTTTTTTGCCGTGTGGTCAACACTAATCGTACCACAACCGGTCAAATGACTGATTCCACATTTTTAATTTCATAATTATTGAAGTTATTAATTATTGAATATCTACTTGCTAAATTAAATCTGAGATAGCACCTTTTAGATTTCTATATAAAATCTGCATTTTTTCGTGTTTTTCATTTTTTACAACCAGAGTTTGCAACGGAAAAATCTGAAAATGATACCTAATGTGTGTCTTAGTATCCAAAATGTGTCAGATTTTTGTCAAAATTTTTAAATGTCAATAAATGGGGAAAATTGGTCGAAAACTGGATTTTCGATTTTTCTCAATAACTACCCTTACAGTTGGGATATGGGGCTGAAACTTGGCAGAGTTTGTGCATGGGTCTTTTTGAGTAGGCTATCGAATGGTTCAAGCGCGATTAAAATACCGCCGGGGGCGAATTTCACCACCAAACCCGGCCATAGCCTTTGTTGGACAGTGATATCAAAGAGTACATCGCGAATTAGATTTACGCTGTTTCATGTACTTGACCAAATATTAGAATTCTAACTGTCGGCCGTGGATTCAAACTTAAAATTTTCCAAATCAATGAATCTACTATTTTTTTTTAAATTCTAGGTGTTGATAAAACAATGGGAAATTTATCGCCACCCATATCCTTGTAAGTGCATGAAAAATATCAAGATTTCATTAAAGAGTAGACACCATAATCAGAAGTGTAAATTCCTTTGAATGAACGTAATCGATGAACATAAAAGATTGAAGTTGAGTTTTTACACAAAACAGGTGCAATTAAAAATGTTGAAAGTGGTCACTACAATTTATCGAAGGTGTTATCAATTTTGTAATTCTCTGTGGAACGTAAGATTGTAACATAAATAAGTTCGGTTGCAAGTAGAAGAAGCCATTCGTAGTGTTCTAAATGGAAAAAGCCATATAATACATAATAGGCTATTAGTAGAATTATGTTTAACTAAATACTTATCATTAAATTTCCGACAATCTAAAGAATATTCGACCCAAATCTGTAAATAACATTATTATTATTATTCAATACTCATCTAATTGTAAGCATGTTCTACAAATGTTCCATTTGTCGTATGTATTTGTATCTATTTGCAGTAATTTGTTTCAGTGCAAATTGAAATATATTTTATAAACTAGAAAATAACGTCTGTTTTTAGAAATATGGAGGAGGAGTACGTAGACGTAAATGGCGTGGAGGGGAATATAAAGGGAGAAGACGGCAGAATTTACTATGATTTAAATGGTGAAGGTGATGCTGACAGTTCTACAACGCCACATAACATTGATCCACATCGCGATCGTAAGTTTGACTATTTACTTGCACTTGACATAGAAACGATTATGCTTGTACTTTTCAATTCTTAACTGCATCGGATGTAAGCCTCTTAATCTGACAATTATAATTTTTATATGTATAACCCTACAGAATAAAAACGTAACTAATCTCCAATAGTAAATTTCAATAAGTCTGACACGAAATATACAAATGTATCTGTATAGACCAGGGAGTTCCAACATGTAGCTCGCGAGCTCTATACGTATCCCCTTCCCCTCTTAAGGGGGTAGGGGCCCCACGTGACTATGGTATTTTTCATTGTGACCAACCTCCGCGCGGAAAACCAATTTGGCAACAGTGATGAACATACATCTGTATCGATCTAACGCTTTAGTTTCGCTATAATTACAGGTTTTTTTCTTTTAATCATTATCTTCATTGCTATTAATGGATCCGAGTGGCTTCATGCCCTTTACACTTTTGTAGTTACGAATCTACGCTGATAGTTCACCTGAGTTCACCTGACTAAGCGCCATCTCGTTTAAGTAGCTGAACTAAAATGGCTTCTACTCACCCTTCATGAAGGGAATCTGGGGAACAATTGAATGCGATCACGCGGGAACGTTTCACGTCCTCATACGATTATATTTTAAGCTGAGTGAGGGCTCATTCGAAAGAGGAAGGTTGCACGCAGTGCGGTCTTGAGTCTTCTCGATTTTTTCGCGAGAAAAATCTTTTTGTGCACGAAAAATACATTAGAATCTCCGGAATTTTTCTTCATTTGTTTCGCCTACTTTGGACACTCATATTACTTCATATAAACATCATCTAAAGAAAACATGAGAAGAGCGCACTGCGTGCAACCTTCCTCTTTCGAATGAGCCCTCACTCAGCTCAAAATATAATCATATGACGACGTGAGGTGTGTTCCCGTAAACCCCTGTTTTCACTTGTTTTCTAGTAATATTCTGGTTAGATTCTAGTAATGTCACGTGGGTACCCTACCTCCTTAAAACGGCTTTCGACCGAGGAACGAGGTCTCCGCGATCGTCTGCCGAGCCTGCCGCGCATTGAGTCTCAAGACGCACTAGGAATTATTGCTGGTTGAGTGTGGACGTGACCATCGTTTTCAGGTTTCAGTGGACGTACAGCTCGAGACTATGTCCGACTGTCCATTCAGGTGTGTCTCCCTTGTTAACATGATTCCCTCTGCTGAGTCTAGGTTGTGAGGAGAAGGGTTGTCCTCCGCCGCACAGGGTCTTGATCTCTGGGAGTTTCGTCATTGATTGTTCCTTTATTGGTTGTTTAAAGTTCGGACGTGACCATTGTCCTAGGATTTTAGTGGATGTATCCGACTGTCCTCCATTTAGGTTTGTCTCCCGTTTTGGCTTTTTTCTTTAGGGATGGCTTCTGCATAGTCACGGTTGTGGGGGGACGGCTAAGTTCCAACACTATACCATAATTTCTGGAGAGTCCCCCCAGTTGGTTGTTCCTTCTTTGGGTTATTCCATCATTTTGTCGTGACTTGAAGCTCTGTCTCAGGGTTCGTTGTTGTTGTTCCGTTATCGTTGTCTTAGGCTGATCTAGCTTTCCATTTTGATAAAGTACTTCTGGATTGTTTGTTCTAGTGCTGATCCCTCTCTTATTTGTGTGGTTCCTCTTGAACGATTTCTGAGTACATAGCAATATGGCGACATCCTTATCTACCAAAAAGCTTAAAATCGGTCAACTTTACACACGTATAACTTTTGAACTTTTTGTTTCTGAAGGTGCACAGTAGCCATTATGTCGAAAAATCAAAATCATCATTCTATTCGTGTCATTATTGCTGGGCTTTCATTATCGCAATATTAAACATATTTTTGTAACTTCAACAGTACAGCATATCTGAGACTTGTTGTGGGAGTAATTTGAATTAATTTTATTAATGAGGCAGAGTGAGAGAATTACATGCTAGCAGCTTATTGGATTATTTATACAAAATAGCAAACACAGACCTACCAGGACCTTCGTATTACCGTAAATTATTTTCTTTTATGTACGCAATTTTATTATCAACTTCGGTTTGAGCACGACTTTTCACCATCTATGAAACGCATAGCCTCGTCTAGGATTGAATTAGATCTAGATGAAGTTTAAGTTAAGTTTGGATTAGAGCTAGGTGGAGTCTGGGTTGAGTTCAGATTAGATCTAGGTGAGCTGTTACTAATCATACTTTCATGTGTAACGTGGAAACTGATTAAGAAAATCAGGGCATTTAGAAGTGCACAAGATTGGCAAAAGGCCACCTCTGCTAGCCTTTTAAAATGAATTAATTTATCAACAGCTGCAGACTGCTTCTTCTGTAAACTTTCAGACATAGCGGAATCACTTGCAAATATTATAAACCTGGTTTTTATAAATAATAATCTGAAATGCCTTTTATTAAAAACCTCCTTTTGCTAAGAATAGATATGAGAGGAATTATTATAATAATGTGGTGCCGTTGCGAATTATGCTATATTTACAAATTTAGTAACCTCTTTTTTTCCTATAGTCTACGCAGGATGCATAGTAGAACATCGTTTATCCGAACCTCATTTATTCAAACCAATTAATATTAAACCTCATATATGAGTAGGATGTCTCACTAAATATTAGCAGCTTGATTTATTATTGTCATTATTGACATTATTATTGTCATTATTCTCAACGATAAATGTTTGGATGGAGATGAAATTAAAGAATGCTGTTTCTGGACCACATATGTGTGGTATTGATTCTGGCCTTTAGAGTTCTGAATTTTTTATGTCAGATTCAGTGGCCTTAGAAATCGTTGATTATCAACTTTTCGAAAATTTCGATTACATTTTGAATTTTGGCCACAAGTGAGCATTGTTACCACTGTTAAAAATATTTCTGATGATCTGACAAAAAATGTTTTCAACAAAAGTTGATCGGCACTCAATCAAATCCCAATAAAAAAGATTATAAAACTTTTTTTAATAAACAATTATAGTCATTATGTATGTTTTATTACATATTGATGTCGCTGACGTCTAGACGAATCTAATGACTCACTTCACTATGCATGCAAGTCTTAAAATAATGCTAAAATAGTTTCAGACAACTTTTCGAGGCAAACACTCTACTGTCCGATAGTGTGTGCCGAGTTGAACCTTTTCCGACAGCCTTCAACACCCTCCGTTCAGTGGGAGTACGGCAGGGCATGTCTAACTAATTGTGGACAACGACCGGGAGGAGCTCGATTAGATACAGTACGATTGCCCACTTTGCTATTGGGCACATATCTTTTGCAAACAGCATCATTGGATACATCTCTATTGGGCACCAGTAGGATTGCACACGTTTCAATTGCGCACAAATAGAATTGCGCACAGTAATTTTGGACACAAATGTACCGAGACCAAATGAAATGAATGGTTTTTGGAGTGTCATAAATTTTTGGATATGTTTTTACTCGAAATATATTTTCGAATTATATAATTTCTATATATATAAATATATATCTATATATATAAATATATCTATATATATATATATATATATATATATATATATGTGTGTATATATATATATATCTATATAGCTAAATATCTATATATCTATATATCTATATATGTATATATCTATATATCTATATATCTATATCTCTATATCTCTATATATCTATATATTATATACAGGGTGAGTCACCAAACGTTACCACCTCAAATATCTTTGTTGTTTCTAAAGATACGTAAAATATGGTAAGGACAAAGTAGAATGGTACAATGGGGCTGACACGATGCAAAAAAAAAATTTGTTTTTATGTCATTTTTTTGTAGATATCAAGGTCACCTTGACTTTTTTAAATGGAATCACCCTTTTTTAAACACCTACAATGATAATCCCTTTCAATAGGAATTCAGTGACTATCATTAGTCCAAGGTCATTCAAGGTCAAGGTCAGAAAAAACGTATCTGATAACCGTATCACAACAGTCATGTTGGTACTACATATATGTAGTATCACTATGATATATGGTACCAACATGACTGTCGTCATACGGTTGTCAGATACGTTTTTTCTGACCTTGACCATGAATGACCTTGGACTAATGATAGTCACTGAATTCCTATTGAAAGGGATTATCATTGTAGGTGTTTAAAAAAGGGTGGTTCCATTTAAAAAAGTCAAGGTGACCTTGATATCTACAAAAAAATGACAAAAACAAATTTTTTTTTTTACATCGTGTCAGCCCCATTGTACCATTCTACTTTGTCCTTACCATATTTTACGTATCTTTAGAAACAACAAAGATATTTGAGGTGGTAACGTTTGGTGACTCACCCTGTATATATAAATATAATTTCTATTAAAATATAAAGATTGTGATAGAAGTGTACATTAATTAAATGTAAATATAATACGTGCAACGGAATGCGTAGATTATTTAGGGTTAGGATAGGGTTAAGATAATCTTAATCGACTCAGTAGTTGGATATCGTGAATCTCTCATTTTCGAAGACGAAATTTCGGTTGTTTTCCGTTTACGTCCATTCTCAGAATTCGATGATATTTAGAAAATAGGTTCTTTTTTGTCTAAAATGACGATGGCCACAAGGATTTTTGACTACTCGAAAAAAATGTTTATCATTTCAATGTCGCTCTCTACCTTACCGACTTACCGACTTTCTATTGTATGTCCGTGCTGTGCTCGATAATTCTGCATGACAGCAGATACAATGCAAAGATTATGCGGTCAGAATGAGTATGGTTAGGTATCATTTGGTCTCGGTACATTTGTGTCCAAAAGTACTGTGCGCAATTTTATTTGTGCGCAATTGAGACGTGTCCAATGATGCTGTTTCCAAAAGATATGTGTCCAATAGCTAAGTTTCCAATAGTACTGTGTCTAATCGAAGGCCTCTCACAACTCACGATGATAAACAACAGCTTCAATTCATTTTCTGTCCGCAATTCATCATGTGTCCAATATCACCGTGTCTTAAAGAGTCACATCCTATGATAACAGTCCCTAAGACACCTCATCAGTTGATTTAAAGAAATTAAAAGAAATAACTAGAATTAAGTTAACATCCCACCGCTGTCATCAGTTTGTTACGAGCCGAGGTTTAGACTGACTATGTTGTAACAAAAACGGTTGCATTCAACAAGTCGGTGAAATGCAAATAGTTGAGAAGCATTCAAGTATTATCCTGATGCAAGACATTTTAGTTTCCGTTAGACATTTCCCGGTGCTATTTAGATTTCCTTACGAATATTCGAATTACAATACCTAGTAAACTATTCATTTTTTGACACACAATAGTTTTCTTTTTAAGAGACAATGACCAACTGTATTAGTTACGGTGTTCCTTAACAAACGAAGGAGCGATAAAATATTAAGACGTCCTCTGATTTTATTCCTTTTCATGTTCTAAGTGAGTGTGTAAAATATTGGCCTAATCGGATTATTCTAAACCCTGCCTCAAGAAGCTTAAAGTTAGGAAGTTCTGTAAAATTTAAAAATATTTAGTACTTTTGTCGCTTTTGAGTGAAAAACGGTTTACAATAGATAAGTATCATAGTAACAGAATATAATCACACAATTTATTGAAAATAAGACAATTTTTAAACGGAAAAAAGGTTGGTTGAAAATGAATTTTTGGTCAATGTTTTCACAGGCATAACTCGCCGTGTATGCTGACTGACCAAGGGAAGATTCTGAAAGTTTCCTTCACTTTTTACTTCAACTAAATATTGTTAAGCTCACAGCCTTTGCAATTCCACAAAACTTTTTCACAGCTACGTCCGAGATTTTTTTATTCACACTAGCAATCATAGTCATACAGTTGTTTGAAAAGGAATAAAGTTAGAGGGCGTCCTAACATTTTATCGCTCCTTCGTTTGTTAAGGTACACCCTAGCATTGGTCGATGTGATCAAAAATAACTTGAGCAAAATTGAACTTCACAGGTCTTTTACGCGTTCACTAAGCAAACTAAATACGATTGAATTTTGATTTGCAACACTTCAAGGTACGGATAACAGATAATAATGGGCCGATGTAATACTGGATGACACTCTGTATAAAGTTAATATGCTTCATGTCAATACCAACAGACGTTTTTGAAAATTGGCAAAGAGCCGACATCTTTGTTGCTTTCGACGTCACTGTCTTCCCTTCTCGAACTGAATAGTATTTTTGCCACTGTATGCAGGTTTCCTGGCCACTCGCTGTGCACAGTTTGCTAGGCCGTTCGTATGTTTCAGTACGCTAATAGAAACGAGATAACTGATATCGGTTTTACAACAGTTTATCTTGTTCGATGGTCGTCTATTCGTATTTCTTGTATTAACAGTTTTTACTGTTTCATATACTCGGTGTGTACCAGTCGGGTTGCTTGTGAGTTCAGCCCGTTCCGTGCCGGAGTATCAATTTCTGAAGCACGCTGATTTTCGACGTAATTTTCGTAGCAATATTGTAACCGGTGAAACTACAAACATTTGTATTAAATCGATATTTCGAATGTATTTCGTTTAAGTGGGCTAATATCGTTAGAAACAAGGAATTTGAGTACTGTGTCTTCTGTGACTTCGAAACAGTGTTTATTCGAATGTTAAACAGTGCAATTAGCACGTGTGCGCGTCTGTGTGTGTACGTGTGTCATAACGGCGAATAGGTAACTCTATAGTTAGCCCAACGTCAGACCATTAAACTCAGTTATTAACGACAGCGCTACGGCTAACATTAAAGTTTCTGGTTTCAAACGAATGATTTGAACCGTCGAACACCAGCTGCGGAAAATCTTTTCTCAAAATAAACTTGTGCTATTTGAAGTGATCTTTCGGAAAAATGTCGAGCAGAGGAGTTAATCCGTTGCACGATGATCTTTACCTGCGGGTACCAAAATTTCTTACAGACTCCGAAGATGAAGGTAAATATATTCTTTATTAATAGAATAGCGGAAAATCATTTCCCTTCTAAATTTAACTTTGGTTACGGTCGTATTTGTTAGGTCGTTCAGACAAATTTTCTGAACAAAATTTCTTCATTTTGCCGAATTATTTCTATTAGATGAAAATAGCAACATTGCCCGTGTACAACTGTTTTCCAAGTTTATTCGTTGATTTCGCAGGATCTCTCTTCAAGAAAATTAACGCTTCGTCTGTTGTTTCTTTTTGTTTTCCTTTCCAAAGCATTTACATCAATGTTTCTGTGTATCTGCCAATATACAATATATACAATATACAATATTGTGTGATCATAATATATACAATGTATGTATGCAATACAATATACAGTATACAATATTGTGTTATCATAATATATAAAATGTATATACAATACATACAATGTATGTATACAATACAATATACAATATTGTGTGATCATAATATATACAATGTATAAAGAATACATACAATGTATGTATACAATACAATATACAGTATACAATATTGTGTGATCATAATATATACAATGTATATACAATACATACAATGTATGTATACAATACAATATACAGTATACAATATTGTGTGATCATAATATATACAGTGTATATACAATACATACAATGTATGTATACAATACAATATACAGTATACAATATTGTGTGATCATAATATATACAATGTATATACAATACATACAATGTATGTATATAAGACTAGCCAGTGTATCTTTCACCACTGGGATATCCGTTTGTCGGAAAGGATAAGGTCGTGGTTCAGCCGACTCGTAACTTATTTGAAATTGTTAGATACACCTTGAGCGGCAAAGGTGTATCGTCGTAGGATGCTAACGACTGGGAATCGAATAGGAAACTTATGGTTGTAATGAACTCTAGATTCGAGTTTAACACACGATAATATAATCTTAAATCGAAAGGAGTACAAATGTATAGAGTGTAAATTGTCGCGGTGTCGCGGACTAACCTCTCTGTTTACGCACCGAGGAATGCGGGGGCTATCTACTACAGAATCCCGTTGATAGGATTCGTACCGGAAGAGATGTAATAGTTTTGCTCGAAAGAGAACTAATACCCGATCTTGCTCGATAGTAATCACGACGTGAATCGACGCGTACAGTGTAAAACTCTTGAGATGAAAGCCCGAATATGAAGGGATTCAGTGCCCTTATATAGTCCCCAATAACGGCCTAGACAAGAGTGGGGACTATTGATAAAACAGGGTTTCCAGAGACGATGCAGATTGATGCATCGTCTCTAAGTGCCCCAAAATCTTAATGAGTGCCCTAATCTGAATAATTGCCCTGTTCTGAATAGACTCTCTATTTCGATGCGCAGCTCCAGAAGGGCCAAAGGTTACCAACGGTCGCTGCCGCATACGTAACAATAGTATCAAATGCAACAGGTATTTTGTAGGTTTAGGCACATTTTTCCGAAAAATTATTTTAGAATAGTCTAAACATTAGTTAAAAAATGTGTTTACAAAGGTTTATCAACAATCTTATGGTTAGTAAGCGAGAAACATCTGTTTAACGAAAAAAAATTGACCTGACCAGGATTCGTACCTGGTCCAAAAATTCTTCAGCGGTTCAGTAGCCGGAGACCATAGCCGCTGCACCAATCGAGACAATTGAAATCATTTTCAAAATATTTACATAGTATTATTTTCGTTTATTGTATTATGCGAGTTTTGAAGTCTGGAAAATGTTTTTCTGAACGCAGGAACGTTTAATATTACATAATATACTTTTAAGATTCCGAAAAGTTAGGTGTACCTTAGGAAAAACGCCGAAAAATGTGGTTTCTATTTGTTTTACTATGGCCCACTACTCATAGGAGTTTGAAAAAAATTGAGCATAGTACTTACGGTAATAGCTAATTGCTAAATTAAATCTGAGATAGCACCTTTTAGATTTCTATATAAAATCTGCATTTTTTCGATTTCTTTCGTGTTTTTTATTTTTTACAACCATAGTTTGCAACGGAAAAATCTGAAAATGATACCTAATGTGTGGCTTAGTATCCGAAATGTGTCAGATTTTTTTCAGAATTTTTAAATGTCAATAAATGGGGGAAATGGGTCGAAAACTGGTTCTTCGATTTTTCTCAATAAGTACCCTTATATATGAGATATGGGACTGAAACTTGGCAGAGATGGGTTTTTTTTGAGTAGGCTATTGAATGTTCCAAGCTCCATTAAAATCCCACCGGGGGCGAATGTCATCACCAAACCCGGGCATAGCCTTTGTTGAACGGTGTTATCAGGTGAGAACACGTTGTTATTTGTCTCTTGAAGAATTTTCGGCATCCTATGCGATATCTTATCAACGTGTTAAGCAACTCACTTTATCTCTGCGATCAACGAGAATTAAATGTGTTTCTCTATTAGTCTGGCATTGTACTGTTTCGTTAAAGTAAGTTAGAAGTACTGAATTACTTCTTAAGTGCACCGTGTTGCAGAAATCTTTGTGTTAGCATTTCATAGTGTACTTTAGTAATTTCTTTCATGGTTTAAAACATCTATGGCGTGTGTTCATCGTTTGTGAATATTTATGTCTACAAAGACTGGTTAAACGTGCTTCTTGTAATTAACGTTTTCAATTATGTGTGATTCGTCGCGGAAAACACTTGCGAAACTACATTTGCAGAAAAAAGGTGAGCAGGCAATTGTTATCTATAGCAGCATTAAATTGGTATTTCGGTTCAGTACTGACACATGTTAAAAAGATTATTAAAGTATATTAAAGGGATCGGTACTTCATTAATATTTGTCACAGGATAGTGATTTCTGATCGAGAGACATGCAATGTAGCCATGCATACTTCGTCGATACTTACACAAAAATATGAATACGATACTTACATAAAAATAGGAAAAAACATGTTTTTCCTATTTTTCGACTTATCCGTGAGGTAAATCTACTGCTTCATGGATTGAATGCTTACAAAAGTCAAGCTATTTCAAACTTGTTCAAATATAATTCATTCAAACAAATAAGAAACTACTTATTCTTATTTTCAGCTCACTTTGTGGAAAACATTATATTTGAATCGCTTCTATTAGAGATACCATCAGATCTATGCTGTTGTGGCGGCAAACTCGTTACCACAAATACTCATATAAACGATCCTCAAAATCTGCATCATGAAATTCTTCCCCTAATCTAATCTAATCTCCTGAACTACTAACTTTTCGACATACATAGGTTAGTACTTTTTTATAACGAATGTCCAGCTGCATCGACTGATGTATTCAAAAATACCCGATTACGTTTAACAAAATGAAGTTGACCTTCGTATGTCCTTTATGCGTACACCTACAAAAAAATGTACCATCAGAATGTGTCCCTCTCAAAACCATTCAACTCGATCTGAAACATTGTTTGCTATGTGTAATAATAATGACGTAAATCTAGATGGCTAAATGTGGCGGTCCACCTTGTATACTCTAGGCTGGGCCACAGCGACGCATGGCCGGGTACCGCTAGTATAAAATAAAGAAACAAATGTTATAATCGAATATTGTTAATAAGAGCAATCAAATAATAATTTTTAACATTAGAAACAAAAAAAAATCTTTATAGTGTTATAATACAATAAAAGAACAAAACATATAGTATTATTATTAAGTAGATACTAATAACAAGAGTAATAAGATATAGTATAGATACATATAAATATAATAAACAAATAAATATGAATATAATAAATAGATAAATATAAATATATCTATAGTATAGATAAATTAAAATTTTGTTGTGTGGTCTATTTATAATAGCTACTATTAGAAAAAAACATTAACTAATTTATTAACTGCATATTTTTGAAATGTGATTGCAAAAAACAATGCATATAAATGCATTATGTTTTTTGTCCAATAGTGGACTAGCTACTGTAGATACGTATTTCAAATTACAGTAACTTCCCTATGAATGGGGAAGTTAATAAGAGTAGATGCCCAAAAAACATTTATTATTTACAGCTAATACCGAAAATACCGCTATTTTACCTTAGCAAATACCGGTTCCACGAAATTGCAAAATAGCACGAAATATTGGTATTCCGTATACCGGTGTACCGGTATTGCAATCCCCAGTTCAAAGTGATTGCTATTGTCATTAATGTAATGCTGTAATCTTCTTATCACGGGTTCAGTAGTATTCTCTATCACTTCGGCACTTACCGAATCACATGCTAACAACAACAATTTATTGTGCAAGTGTGTTCAATTGTACGGCGTGTAGAGTGAGAACGTTGAGGATACCTTTGTTACGAAGACGTTCCTTAATCTTCAATGTTCAAACGTAGCATTCTATTTAAAACAACAAAGGTGACCTTCATATCTCTGAAGTGTCTCCACCTAGCAACAAAAGATAAACGCCACACTACGACCCCTGTTGTTCGATGCAACTTTTATTTCGAAAACTTTTCTACTATCATACTTTTGGAGCTATTTTAGGTGATAATAGTTACAGCAAAGTTCCGATTCCTGTTCAGTTTGGGAGGTCCCGATTCTTGTTCAGGCCTACTCACTCCACTGCCTGTCAACGCTGTCCCGCGCCGCAGGGCGGCGACTATTGTTCTCGGCCCGGGTATATCGGTGTGAACACCACTACATTGACACAACGAATCGAATGTTCAAACATCTGAATTTTTATTATTTTTTTATGGGACTTTTAAAAACGTATTTCTGGCATTTTTCTGACTAAAACAAGACCAAATACGATATAATTTCAATTGTATTTATTGATTTAATCGACTGTGAAAGTTTTGTATAGGAAAGAAAGAATCGCGTTCCTCCGTTGTTTATTTAAACATATGCTATTTCATATGTTGAATGTATGATGGATTATAAATTATGCTTCTCACATGTAGAATAAATATGGGCCAAATTATATCGTGTTTGGTCTTGTTTTAATCAGAATAATACCAGAAACAAGTCAGTGAAAGTCTCATAAAAAAATAATAAAAAACAAAGCATTTTGAATTGGCATTACATTGTGAGAACACGTGGGCCTTTAAACTGTGACGGCGACGGCCACACGCTGTATTGTAGTCACGCTCGGCGCGATCGGAGTAAATAGTAGACCCAGCAGAAAATCAGAAAATTGAACTTTGCTGTAGTGCCTCACCCTGTATAGGCAACTCCCTGAGAGGAGAGAAGCGCCCTCGAATAGTTCTAACAGGGAACGACGGTGATGACAACTGTTTTCCCCACCTCTGGACCCCACTCGATGGCAGGCCAAGTCCAGCTCGACCTCTCGGTGATTCCGATAACCCTGTCGCTCTCCGTTTCGGACAGTGTTCCGATTACAACTACCTTTTTTCGCGCATGCACACCCAAAACGGTACAGTAAACCGTGAGAAATTGTCCCAGGATCGACGACTCGATTTTTGTCCAGACTTACTCACTCCACTGCCTGTCAACTCTGTCCCGCGCCGCAGGGCGGTGACCAGTGTTCCGATTGAGTACGAAATTTCGCACGCATGCGCGGCAATTTCAACCTCGGTAACGTAACCTTTTCTATGAAATCGGGTAGCTTGAGCACTACACAGACTTTTAAAAATTTACTAGTGTACACATGTGAAATATTGAAATGGTAAACCGAACAAAATATTGTTCTAAAATCATGAGAACAATAATACCGGTACACTCCCGCCAATATAACTGCCACAGGCCGTCGGGTGGCCGCTCTGCTGCGTCATAGTAGATACGCTACTGTTTTCACCGCGCGTGCGTGCGAAATTTCGTACTCAATCGGAACACTGGCGGTGACTGTTGTTGTCGGCAGTGATCGGATCCGGCGCACCGATTCGCACGCGATGGCCACTAGATGGCGGCGTCTTCAGCCTCAGTAACAGAAAAATGGGGTACCTTGAGTACCCCGCAGAATTTTAAAAATGTATTAGTATATACATATGAAAAGATAAAGGGTTAACCTACCCTTAAAACGTTAGCAATTAAGTTTCCAGACGGAACACATGTCCCACCAATAACACCGGTACACTCCCGCCAATATAACTGCCACAGAGCTCTGGCCGCTCTGCTACCTTATTCTAGACACGGTGTGGGGAACGTTGTTCCCTCTCCCCTATGTTGGTCAGGAGTGGGGATCGGTTGCGCTGTTCGCGCGCCGAGCTCTCACTCGTGTCTCATCTTCCGACCACCGAGTGTTACGGTTCGAATCCGTACATCGAGTTTTCTTTTGTGTTTACCCTGGCCACGTGCTGTAGTAGTCGGAAGCCATTTTCAAATCACGTCGATATCTTGTATATCCGCGAATGGACGCGGTGCACCTCAGTTATATAGAGAGGTCGTATTTCCCACAACGGTACTGTTTTCACGCCATCTGAGAGCCCGTCGATTAGACACAGCACGATTGGAAACTTAGCTATTGGACACATATCTTTTAGAAACAACATCATTGGACACAAGTATGATTGGACACATCTCTATTCGGCACAAGTACGATTGGACACATTTCTATTGGGCACAAGTAGGATTGGACACAAATGTACCGAGACCAAATTAAATTAATGGACAATTTAGTACATTATTCGAAACTTCGGCGAAGTTTTCATTTACGTCCATTCTCAGAATTCGATGAAATTTTTAAAATAGGTTCTTTTTTTACTAAAATGACGATTGCCAGAAGGATATTTGGCAACTCGAAAAACAATTTATAATTTTTAAAGACTAATCCTGGATTTTCGTATGTGTGATCGCTCTCCGCCCCCACTACGACCTAACCACAACTCATTCGGATCACATAATCTTTGCATTGTATCTGCTGTCATGCAGAATTATCGAGCACAGCACGGACATAAAGTAGAAAGTCGGTAAGTCGGCAACGTAGAGAGCGACATTGAAATGATAAAAATATTTTATGAGTCGCAAAATTTTGTCGATATTTCTGAATTTTCATCGAATTCTGAGAATAGACGTAAACGGAAACACAACCGAAATTTCGTCTTCGGAAATGAGAGATTCACGATAGCCAACTACTGAGTCGATTAAGATTATCCTAACCCTATCCTAACCTTAAATAATCTACACATTCCCCCAGATAGCAAAAAATCCAATTTCGGCCGGTATTCTGCGCGCGCATTTGGACCGCTTTTTGCCGTCCAATGGACCAGGAATTTGGACCTGGGCCCAAAGTCGGCCGCCGGCCGTCCATTTCGTCCGATTTTGCTCTTTTTTAAGAGGGCAGCACGGTCGCACAGATATAGCGAATGCCGCTTTACAGGGCAGCACCGTTGCACTGACATTGCGAATTGCCGCTATACAGTAGAAGTAAATTTCTTTTTTACTAAATATACAGCACTCGTCCTTTTTACTGCCAATTCGAAATACATTGTGCACATGAAAGGAGAGGAAACGATATAATAACCGCCCATGTAATGTCAAAATTTTTATCATTTGTTATTTTTACCTAGACTGCGGATCTTTATGCGAACTAAAAATTGTCTGAATCGATTGCAAGAGATAGAAACTCAAAATTGCATAGCCGTACCATTTTCCTTACAGTTAAATTTCATCTTACTGCCCTGTAAAGCGGCATTCGCTATATCTGTGCGACCGTGCTGCCCTCTTAAAAAAGAGCAAAATCGGACGAAATGGACGGCCGGCGGCCGACTTTGGGCCCAGGTCCAAATCCCTGGTCCATTGGACGGCAAAAAGAGGTCCAAATGCGCGCGTAGAATACCGGCCAAAATTGAGCCAAGTCGGCCTTGAGCCGCTCGAAGCGTAGCTTGTCCTCGATTCGGCCCATTTTCAGCCGCGGACCGACTTGGCCCAGGAATCGCCTGGCTATCTGGGCCGTTGCACGTATTATATTTACATTTAATTAATGTACACTTCTATCGTCTTTATACTTTAATAGAAATTATCGAAAATATATTTCGAGTAAAAACATAACCAAAAATTTATGACACACTCCAAAAACCATTCATTTCATTTGGTCTCAGTACATTTGTGTCCAAAAGTACTGTGCGCTATTCTATTTGTGTCCAATCGTACTTGTGTCCAATCGAGATGTGTCCAATCCTTCATGTGTCCAATGATGTTGTTTCTAAAAGATGTGTGTCCAATAGCTAACTTTCCAATCGTACTGTGTCTAATCGAGCCACCCCCGGTAGAGGCAGAGATACACTTGATTTTTCGATGTGCCTACTCGGGTTTTATTTAGCTAGGAAGCAATATTTTTTGATGCGCTTTGTGTTGAAATGTTCTCCGAATTATTGCGGTGTCCAACACAGAGCCCTTTTTTGCAAAAAGCATACAGACAAAAATATCTTCTATAAAAACATAGACTATTATTGTTTATCAAGTTTGAGGAGACAAATTGCAAAAAAGGGCTCTGTACGCTACCCCGCAATAATTCGGAGAATATTTCAACGCAAAGAGCATCAGAAAATATTGCTGCCTCGCTAAATGAATCTTGAGTGGGTTTATCGAAAAATCAAGCCGTTTAAAATCTCTGTCTTCGTCTCTCCTGCGAGAAACATATCTGCCTGCTTGTCTTTTTCGCCATATACCTCGACGTCGATGGAGGCGCCGCCTTACAGCCATTTCTAGCGATTTCTCCCTTAACAAAAATAAGGTACTAGCTTAGATTGAATTTAATTTGTCCAACTATAGGTTTCAATTATTCTTGTTAATACAATTAAGATATTCATCTAAACAATGATTTTTTAATTTTAAATTACTTTACAAACTCTGAACTGTATGTTAGAACTCTTATAAAATTATTTTTGTTTATTTAAAGGTATAAAATTTAAAATAGAAAAACCTGCTGTCCGGGCCTAGCTTCATTTTATTCGTCCCACTGTGAGCCGGGCCGTCTTTGCCAACACGTGTCTAGGTCGTGATCTGATTGGTTGTCTTGTTTGTTAATGACTACTTAAGAAAGCCATAGCTGCCATTTTTGCAAAGGAAAGTGTCGCTTCAAATGACCTTAGGAACCGCTCATTTCAAGGAACCGGAATATTCATGAAACACCCTGTATAAGCAAAGAGATGAAACATTTAAATTGATATAATATGCAAAAATGTATGAGTAATTAATGACGATTCTGATACAAATAGGCAAATGAAGAATGGTAATATATTAAATACGTAAATTATAAACAGAATCTGTTACTTTATTTTGTTCTTTGGTTATAGGATAATGTACGATAATAGTTGTGGGGATAACAAATTAACGATACCACAGTGTAACTTGTAATCCGGAATTATCTTTCTTATTTTTGTTAAAAGCAAAAGTCTATGGTAGGGGAATACAACACCACTTGAACTTTAATTGAGTTAGTTTAATTGAAACTTACTTTGTGATTCGATGTTATCATTTCGAAACTCTTTACATTCATGTCAATCAATTACTAAATGGTTTGATAAGATTCAATTGCGATCTGATACTTTTTACACAGTCTTTGAATACACATATGTATACAGTGAATCGTGGTAATATTCGAATACCCTTACAAAGAAGATAACTTTTTAAAAAATCTTTGAATTTTTAAAACAATTAGTTTAATACACTACGTAGGAAAAAGTTTTGGAGAAATTAGGCTAGGTCGTAATTACAGAAATTATTGAATTATTTTTTAAGTGGGCCTATATTGAAAATTTAAAAAATACATTTTGTAGATCTGTATCAATTAAACATACGAATTCTGAAAATTGTATAGTATTACATAGCATGTGTCTCACAACATAACGACATCAAGTACTTCCAGAATAAATATTTGGCATTCTATTTAAAATGCTGAAAGTGACCCTCATATCTCGATAAAAAATAAAAGTACCAAAAAACAGATTACAGCACTGTCCTCTTGGAGACAATGCAACATGTGTCTGAAACATTATAGTCTTACAACAAATAATTTAAGAGTTACTTGAAGTCGTCGTGTTACGAGACTAGCCCTTTATATGTGTAAATATAATTTTATACATATACATTTTTATTTATTCGTATATACATGGTGTTTTCTAAATGTGACATATTTAGCTTTAATAACCTCATAGCTATCAAATAATATTACACTGTCTTAAAATCGAATACGACGAAAAGTTAAATATTTCACATTTCTGTTACTGTAAATCGAGTAATGTGTTCGTAAAAATATCATGTAATATGTATTTTGAATTCGTCTCGATGTCCTCTAACCCAGACCATATTTCTGGTAAAAAAAGATAAACCCAAGGTGGCCTCGATTTCGCCATGATAACAAACTGCTTTCGAATTTTTTTTTACCGATTTCTATTGTGCACTCATACACCTTACAGCTCTTGTAAACTTTCTTTGTTAGATGGCTGCACGTGGGTGAAAAATCGTCGCGTTAGAGGGAACAACATGTATATAAATAAATTATATAAATATATTATATAAAAAAAATATGTAATATATTTATGTAGATATATAAGTTATACAAGATATAAAATATATATAAAATAAATAAATAAGAAACAAAGAAATAAGAGCATGTAATAGATCTAGTAGAAATTTTGAAAGTATACATTAGTTTCTTAAGGATGTTCTGGAGGTACAATGCGAGACAAAAGTACAAGAAATTCGAAATCCATCAATATATTGGCAATGAAATCCATTCACGAGTATATTTTGCATTAAAAAAAATAGATTAATTTAAAAAGCTTTCGTTTAATTAGTGAATTTCATGTTATATTTATTTTTTAATCAAATTGTCTTCATATTATAAAAAATTGTAAGCAACTTTTGCGAATAATTGTACCCTCCGATTTGAACTTCAAGAAAATAAATTTGTGATATTCAATATATATAATTACGCTGTGAAAAGTTAAAAATAAATATTTAAATAGATTAGAAATACTTTAGAAAGCTATATTCATGATTATTATTGAAAATAAACATGTGAAATTTGAGTAAAATTATGTTCTGATGATAACAAAAAACATGACAACACTGTACTGTCGTGTTTTGTAACAGTTTATAACTTTTTGTTCTGTAACTGTTTAGTGAATTCTAATAAATTTTGAACATAATTAAATACATAATTTTTACTATATATAAAAACAAAACTGGAGTTTCTAGTTGCGTTTTTTCAAGGTTTAAATATGGTTTGAGGTGGAATTTTATGAATTCTCCATAAAAAGACGTTAAAATGTGCAAACTTCAAGTTGCTATTAAACGGTGTAGTGAATCGGCACGATTACGATAACCGTGGCCCCTACTTTGAAGGTTATATTTGTGTTCCTGGGATCATTTTAAGAAAAAAATGTGTATATAACAGTTATCCAATGGGCTTCGTTTAGCCGGTAAAGTAGATTTCTTGTTTTTTATAAAACTGCAAATATCTCGGAAACTATGCGAGATATGGTAAAATATCAAGAGACCTATTTAGTAGGAAATCCAATTTCCTATCAGAAACGTTAAAATGATGTTAAAAGTCCATTTTTCGCGAAAAATATTCAATCAAAATTACTACTAGACTACTCCTGAATTTTCGTATGCGTCCCCTCTAACGGCCTAACCCTAACTCACTCTGTTTACATAATCTTCCCATTGTAGATGTTTTCCAGAATTTGATGTTTTCAGAACGAAGCCTTTACGTTCCACCGATTATTATTTCGGGGGAGAGGCAGTTGTTCCGCAAATTCACCGAAATATAAATATACTCGGAAACTGCGCAGCTGATAGAAAAATGTCATACGACATAAAATATTGGAAATTTAATTTCCTACAAAAAAGGTCTCTTGATATTTTGCCATATCTCGTATAGTTTCCGAGATATTTGCAGTTTTATGAAAAACAAGAAATCTACTTTACCGGCTAAACGGAGCCCATTGGACACCTGTTATATACACATTTTTTTCTTAAAATGATCCCAGGAACACAAATATAACCTTCAAAGCAGGGGCCACGGTTATCGTAATCTCCCCAGTGAATCTAACTCAAACTTTGGTAATAGCATTAATTTAGTAAAAATTATATCGTGTCAAATTTTCAAAAATTTCGTTGCGTTTTTACACTCGGTAAAATAAGTCTCCATACACCTTTTAAAAAGTAATAACTTTTTTATAATTGTACCAAACGACCTGATTCTTTATGATCAATTAAAAGCATTGGTTTATGAAATGATATGCAAAAAAGATTTTCCATAAATTATAATTTACAAGGTTACATGCAAAAATAAAAAAGGCATTTTTTAAAACTTTTTTATTTGGGTCCTCGATGAAAATTTAAAATGTACGTTTTGTAGATCTATGTTAATTATACATGTACTGAAAATTTCATCGAAATCGGTTGACGCAGAAAGAAACGACACGCACCGAAAGATTTAAATTTTAAGCAGAAACATCAAAATTCGTGAAAAACTACGATTTTCAACATTTTTAACCGCTTGTAGCTCGTGTGTATGTTAATCGATTTCAATGAAATTTTTAGAATATGTATAACTAACATATATCTACAAAACGTACATATTAAATTTTCATTGAGGACCCAAATAAAAAAGTTTAAAAAAATGCCTTTTTCATTTCTGCATGTAACCTTGTAGATAACAATTTTTTGGAAAATCTTTTTTGCGCATCCATTCATAAACCAATGCTTCTAATTGATCATAAAAAATCAGGTCGTTTGGTACAATTATAAAAAAGTTATTACTTTTTAAAAGGTGTACGGAGACTTATTTTACTGAGTGTATATAGCTCCAGAACGTCCTTAAGGTCCATACGAAAATGAAAACGTAGTAGGGAATTGCGTGGCATATCGGATATGTTCCATTGGAACAGCTACACACAGTTACAGATAGCTGTGTTGGTAGTGGACGCATGTGTAAATATTAAATACACAAGTGAATATGTGTGCGCGTCAGATCGCGCGCGCATATAGATTCTACGATCTCTATCAACTGCCAACTTCGCCACGCTACAGGCTACAGAATCAGTGTATTCGATGTTTGTGCCCGGCTACAGTGGCCAGTGTTCTCCGAAGTACAAACTAGACGCGTCTTGTTGATTTTACAGTTATCAAGTTATACATTTTTCTCTTGCATATTTTCCTGGTTACACAGGTGTCTGGCTGTTCACTCCGTCGGTGCGACATATGTGTGATTTGTGCGACATTGTGTGTGAAGAAATCGTGTTTCAAAACGTGGAAGTGGCGGTGTATATTTATTAGCGTTGCTAAGATTTTTTCAAGTTGTCGATCGTCTGTGTTCGTTTCTGTTGTAATATACGTTTGTTGTGCGTTCAGAAACCTTCAACACGATTGCAACTCATTGATCGACAATGGTAATGAGACTACAAATCGTTGTCAATGTAGTAGAATTTCCAAAGAAAGTAAAACACGGTATTCTTCAAGTATCGTTCAGATATACAGTGAATCAGGAAAGTATTCGAACGCACTTCAGAACAGTACAACTTTTTTTATAATTGTACCAAACGACCTGATGTTTTGTAAGGAATTAGCAGCACTTTTTTACTAAATGATCTGCAAAAAGGATTTTACAAAAATTACAATTTAAGAGGTCTCATGCAATAATAAAAAAGCATTTTTAATTTTTTTATTTGTGCTCTTAATGAAAATTTTGAATATATTTTTCGTAGATCTATGTTAGTTACACAAATTCTGAAAATTCGATCAACATTGATTAACATACCCAAGAGCTACAATACAAAGTGGTTAAATGAGGTCAAAATTATAGTCTGCCGTGACTTTTGGTCAATTTCTGTTTAAAATCCACAGATTCTTACACGTTTGGATGTGTGCATGTATATAATTAATATACATCTACAAATCGCATATTTTAAATTTTTATTACGGGTTTTAATAAACATTTATTTAGATTATTAATTATAAATTATAAATTAATAAAAAATTATAAATTAGTTTTAATAATCATTTTATATAGATTATTAATAAACAAAATTACAAATAGTGCTTCTTTTGTTTTCTCATGTAATACTTAGGAATTGCAATTTTTCAAATTCTTTTTTGCATGTAATTTGGTAAATCAATTCTTTTAATTGCCCAAAAAAGGACAGATGGTTTGCTTCGATCATAAAAAAGTTATACTGCTTTAAAACGTGTTCAAATACTTTCGTGGTCCTCTGTATTTGCTCCCTAATTGGACAACAAGTGAAATAACATTATTATCATTTATCGTTATTAATGATTAAAATGTTATTTATTGTATTCTAAAAATACTTAATATTATCGTACCATTCTGTATAATGCTGCAATACTAATTAATCGAAATTAATTAATACTAATTAGTATCAATTATTATATAATTTCTATCTAATAGAAAGTTACGACTTTTTCGTATGCGCCTTATGAACTAAATGCAATCCCAATGATAATGTGTCTTAAAGTACCACTTTCGCTGAATTTTCTACTTCAAGCATTTTGATGCGTTTTAAATTATTTTAATAATTTTTCAAATATGGAGGGTTTGTTAAATATCTTTCGTTTCTGTCTATTTTATTACTAGTTCTAGTTTGCCGTGAACAAGTTTATTCGCATTAAATTAATGCAACAGAGAGTTCATTGAATTGAAATCTATTCAACTATTAAATCTATTAAACGGAAAATCCATTGAGTAACACCATAAATGGTTTTTAAGTAACAGTAGATGATACTTCACAAGAAGAAAGTCTCAAATTCAATCTGTCATGACTAACGAAGATAAACCGAGATAAAATGTCAAATTGCTTTGTTATCTGAATGTTTTTGGGAATAACTACAATTTAATGTACAATTATATGTAAAAATGGACCCGGTGTAGCTCGTCCGACGGCACAAGAAGATAGTCGAACCTATCATATCTTATCTGGAATATATTTATGAACTACGAAAAGTACATGAACGCTACGAATTCTATGATGCGTTTCCCGCAATCGTCGGCGTAGTTACAAGACTTTGGATCATCTCCAAATTAAGCTACCGATGATTTACGGAATTGGATAGTATTCTAAAAGCGATATGTTTTTACGCGGTGACTTTGCTAAGTGGGACAGAAACGTAAATCTAAATACACACGAAAATGTGTATTTATAGACGGGGAAATGTTACGCGTTTGGTTAATCTGATCGAATAATATACAGTGGGTGAAAAAAGTATTGGCACACTCTTAAAAAGGCGATTACTTTTTAAATATCGTATTATACTATTTGAATTTTTTTGGGAAGTTAGAGCAATTAGTTTGCCACAGGATGCGAAAAAAATTTTGTCAACAATTGCAATTCATCGGAATTGTAGCAAAAATACTAAAAGTTGCATTTTACAACTTTTTTATGTGGGCCAATATTGAAAATTTTAAAACTGCGTTTTGTAGACCTGTGTCAATTAAACATATTCTGAAAATTTTGTCCAAAAAATGTCGACGTTGCAATGAGCTGTAAACGTTTAAATATGTTAAAAATTGTAGATTTTCACAATTTTCGACCTATAACTGCAGATTCTTACATCTTTCAATGTCTGTCGTTTTTTTCCCATCAACCGATTTCGATGAAACTTTACCAGTGCATATAACTGACAGAAATTTTCAATATTGGCCCACGTAAAAAAGTTGTAAAATGCAACTTTCAGTATTTTTGCTACAATTCCGATGAATTGCAATTTTCGACAAAATTGTTTTTCGCGTCATGTGGCAAAATAATTGCTCTATCTTCCCACAAAAATTCAAATCGTATAATACGATATTTAAAAAGTCATCGCCTTTTTAAGATTGTGCCAATACTTTTTTAACCCACTGTATATAGACACGCAACAAAATCTTTGAAAATTTGACAAGATATAAGTCTTACTAAATTAATGCAATTATCAAAGTTCGAGTTAGATTCGCTACACCGTTTAATATTTATAGCAACTGCCTATTTATATCAATGCCTGTCGTTTTTTCCCCATCAACCGATTTCGATGAAACTTTACCAGTGCATATGACTAGCCACAGGATGCGAAAAAAAGTTTGTCAAAAATTGCAATTCATCGGAATTGTAGCAAAAATACTAAAAGTTGCATTTTACAATTTTGTAATGTGGGCTTGTATTGAAAGAATAAAAAATACGTTTTATAGATCTGTGTCAATTATATGAATTGTAAAAGTTTCATCAATATAAAAATCCGTAAAAATTCTTAGATTTATTACAGTTACAGGCCAAAATTCGAGAATATAAGCCCATATAATAAAAGTTGAAAAATACAATTTTTAGTATTTTCTCTGCAATTCCGACAGATTGCAATTTTCTTTAAAAATGTTGGTCACGTTTTACAGCAAACCGATTGTTCTAGTTTTAGAAAAGTTTCAAATTGTAGGGTCCTATATTAAAGAAGTTGTTTTTTTAAGAGCTTCGATGCACTTAGGGGAACATTGGAAAATTTGTTAAACCGTAGAGCAGCTGCTTGTAATGTGCAGGGTCGGATTAGATAGTAGAAGTAGCAAATGCTACAGGCCCCACTTTTGGAGCACAGGACCCCTACTTTTGAAAAGTAAAAGGTCATTCTGTTCAACTCGCCCCGCCCCCCAAGATAGATCCTGAGATCGACACTGCTTAAGGGGGCACGGTACCCATGGATATTACTAGAAAAACAAATAAGAACAGTGTTTGCGGGAAACGACTTTTTGTCCTTATACAAATGTGTTACGAGTTGTGCGAGGGCTCATTGTAAAGAGGGAGGTTGATGAAAAAATCGTTTTGTATTATAAAAATACATGGGAACCTCAGGGTGGTCGTCTCGATTTTTTCCCTTACTTTGGACGCCCATATTATTAAATATAAACACAATCTCGTTAAATTATTATATTATATTATATTAAATTTATTAATTATATGATATTATTCTAGTAATATCCATGGGTACCGTACCTCCTTAAGAGTATCCTAATATTAGTGGGAGTCACTGTTATGTATAGGTACCACTTTATAAAGAAATTTAGAGAGTCTCTGGCATCACGGTTTTGCTATCAAAGGTAAAAACAATGTCACTGTATCTATAAAGAAGAATCAATCGTTTCTCTTAAATTTCTGCTGTTACTGGTATTTTGTATAGAATTTGATAAATCCATCGAATGCAGGTCACAATTATCTTAGTGGTTCATCGGAGTGGTCATTGGGACATATGGAATGTTTGATAAATAACGTTACTATTAGAGACTCGAAACAGATACTATATTTTCTTGTTTCGTACGTTTCCCTCATTGTACAAATTACAGTTTTTCATCATTTTCGGCCTATAACTGCGACGTTTACTACTTTTCATTGTTTTACAACTCGTAAGCCAATTTACTTATTAGTCTATTATTTGTGAACTTGTATTAGTTTATTTTGTAATTTTGTCCGGTGAAATATGTTACTTTCAAAACGCTCAACTTTAAATGATCATAGTAACTAAAATATTTGTTCAATTTCATGTATTTTTTAAATGTTTAGTATATTTCATAGTAAAAAGGCCTTTTGCAAGAAAGAAACAATTTATTCCCACACTACACTATTACACTGTTTACAATTCTAAAATATATGGATGCAATTAAGATGTAAGACAATACTGAAATACACTATAAACAAGAGACTAACATTATAAAAATCATAAAATAATTTATACAGAATAATTATACTAGTAAATAATAAATAACAATATTATAACATTTAAATAAGCTGACCTAATTGCACCTAGTTACACCGCGTTAGTGGAAGACCACCGCTGGCGGCACCTCGTGTCGGGCGATGATATTTTGCTTTCTGGCAAGGTAAAAACGTCAACGATGCTAACTTGAAAGGGTGGTTTCTCAAGATCAAAGTCTGCTCCATCGCGTGGTCTATTTTGATTCTCCGCTGGACCCTGATTTTTTGAGATAAGTTAAAAAATATCATCAAAATTTGGTGCAAAAGTGGTGTCTCTCTGTCTTTAATGATTATTTAAAAATATTTAAACAATCATAACGTATTAATAATGGATATCACTGGATTCAGGAAAGTCTACATAATCTTCCTCCTGTAAAGAACTATTCAATATCTATTATAATAACATAATGTTTGTTTAACGTTTAAAAATAGTTTTTTTCAAAGTCATGTTTTTCAAAAACTGTGCTTGTAGGAGAAAAATTAAGGGCAGATTCAGAATCAGCGTAAAAAACTCTATCAGATCCACCCATCAGTTATATGAAAACATAAAAAAAGTTGAAATTTGTAGTTCCTTGTGGTTTGTATTATATATGCAAATATGATATCGGCGCTACACGTTCGATCAACAAAAAAGAATTTAGCAATTTTGCAGAATTATAATTTCGACGTTTCGGTTCAGTTTTGAGCCATCTTCAAGAAAAGTCCGCGTCTATGAAAATAATGTAATAAAATTTGTATTAATTGAACAGAAACTTTTTGACAGTAGTAACAAAAAGAATAAAAAGAATATATACATACTTGCTAAATGTGAAAAACAAACAGAAAACAAAGTAAAACAAGATTGTGCTTCACAGCACGAAGGTTTGAACTGTACTAAACTGTAACTGTTGTGGCAAAGTCAAGAACGGAAAAACATACGAATATCGTGGATCAAACTGACCAACCAGATGTCAAGGATCAAGAACCTATAAATCGATGTTTGGCGCGAAATTTAAATTTTAAAGAAATAATCATCACAATTTAACCGCTATATTACCAAAAATTGGTAAAAAATTAGCAAACATTTTGCAGAATTAACATAAATAATGTTAATATGTGTGTGGTTGAACCATTAAAATACTCAACTGGAATTAATAACTTAGATTATTAGAACTAATAATCTAAGTTATTAATTCCAGTTGAGTATTAGAACTAATTTTAAACACAATTTTGTTTTACTTTGTTTTCTGTTTGTTTTTCACATTTAGCAAGTATGTATATATTCTTTTTATTCTTTTTGTTACTACTATCAAAAAGTTTCTGTTCAATTAATACAAATTTTATTACATTATGTTCATAGACGCGGACTTTTCTTGAAGATGGTTCAAAACTGAACCGAAACGTCGAAATTATAATTCTGCAAAATTGCTAAATTCTTTTTTGTTGATCGAACGTGTAGCGCCGATATCATATTTGCATATACAAAATTTACGATCGTGAACCAAAGATTATTATCATGGTTTGTATTATACTATTACCTAATGATATCGCCACTGATAAAAAATTGTCCTATGACTAACTTTTCGGTGGAATGTGATCTTGTACGAACGGCATCGACGTCGCGTCGTAACACGTCCGTGAAAACGAAGTGGCTATTGTACTCGCCTTGTTTTTTATTACAAAAAATGTTATAATCGTCTAATTACGAAAGAGTGAGACTTTAAAAATGACTAATTAAGGACTAATTAAGAATGGGACTTTACCGTATATCGTTTTTGGTGTCATTTAAACAAGAAAAACGAAATGAATACGATGGTAGAACCAGCTTGACTGTTTTCGAGGAGAACAGCTCCTCCTTTCAGTGCAGGGAATAAAAACTTGACAGTTACGGAGAGAATAGTGCAATTGTAAGGTCAGTCGTTCTCATCACTTGTGTCCGTATCCTTTTTCACGTTTATCTGCATGTATTAATAAATATGTATGTGATGTGCTATTGCAACAGACGATCGACAAACTTGATGAGTTAGGAATTAGATTAACTGGATTACTTTCGAATTGAACATCTTTTCAGTCCCATAGACCGGTCCAAACGATGGTGCTGGATAATGATAATGAATACTTAAGCGGATATAAACGAAAGTCTGTAACAGAATGGTTGGAGAAAACAAAAGAGGCAAAGAATGATGGTAATTTTTCAAGTATATTATACACTTCTCAATTAGGAGTGAAAATGCTAATTGTTAGGTTCACAAGGATATTTTAAGGACCTTTATTTAATAATATAAGTACTTAATGGCTCGCTATGGGCCGAACCAGAATCAATCCGCTGTAGCCGCGCTCTGATTGGTCCGTGTTTTCGATAATAACTCCTAAACAAAGCCGCGGACGCCATTTCTGTAAAGTAAAATGTCGCTTCAAATGACCCATGGAACCTCCCAATTACTGGAATTACACTTATTTTGGGACACCCTATATAGTAAAACGTTGAAATTTTAATGAAAATATCACAAATTGTAGCACTTACGGTATATGTGTTCCAGAATGTACAGGAGTGCGACACGTGCCTAAAGCATGTGCGCACACAGTATATATATGTATATGTATCACACTATCATGACTCCTAATGTATACCAATACTGGGCCCTAATAAACACATTAAACGTCTCCTGTCTCATTATTATACAGGGTCATCCGTTTTTAAACGGACAAACGTAAACCAGCTATAAAGAACCCCAAATGGAACAAGTTTTACCCCTGCCACTTTTTTTGTTTCGGCCTTGATTTCTATAAAATTGCAAAAAACCATAATTGTTTTAGTTCACATAAACTTGAATATCTCGGGACTCCAGTGATGAATCTTGATGATTTTTTCATTGTTGTGTTGAAAATAAACAGGAGCATCTTTTTTTTGTTCCCAAAATTTTTTTGTATGACCTTCGAATCTTGGTTTTTTCTGGATCGGACTGTAGCTATCTGAACGGTTCCAGGATGCGTGACTTCAATGGATGATATTTTCTTGGAATAAACGTGCTAAACAAAACAAAAATATTTTGTTAACAAAAAAGATGCCCCTATTTATTTTAAACCAAACAAAGGAAAAATCATCAAGATTCATCACTGGAGTCCCGAGATATTCAAGTTTATGTGAACTAAAAAAATTATGGTTTTTTGCAGTTTTCTAGAAATCAAGGCCGAAACAAAAAAAGTGGCAGGGGTAAAACTTGTTCCATTTGGGGTTCTTTATAGCTGGTTTACGTTTGTCCGTTTAAAAACGGATGACCCTGTATACTACGTACTCGTTATTATAACCTTGGTGATTGCAACAATATGCATACGTTTAATAACATGAGTCGTATCTAAATTTTGATATTTAATAACTTTAGAACAGCGTCAAATTATTGCCGTGAAGAAGTATTCTATCAGGAAGAGAATCTTACTTTCGATGATCCAATCGAAACTTGTCATCTAAATGCATTACTGTATTTTTTTGTAATAAAAATAACATTGATTACATAGGTAATTTTTTGTATTGCAGGTAGTGAAAGTCCAGTGTTTGGATTGGAATCTAGTGTAGCGGGAGCAGTTGGTGGATCTTCTTTGAGGCTAGCACCGCAAGAATTACCAAATGAAATTTCAGCACCCTACGAAGTACCGCAATTTCCAATCGAACAGATTGAGAAGAAACTGTTAATACAAAGACAACTAACTGTCAAGTAAGCGAAACTACTATCAATGATCTCATTAAGATAAATTCATAATTTATTTTTAAGAATTTAAGAATAATTTATTAGACAGATTACGGGAAAAATTAGTTTACTAGATGACCCGCGAAAGAAATTCTGAAAATGTTGCATTTGCAGAAATCTGAGAAAACCAGTAATGACCACCTTTGAAATTTAATATTTAAAAATTTTCAATATAGGCTTGTAAAAAAGTTTTTAAATTGCATTTTCTCAGTGCCGGTTTAACACTGCGCTATAGCAAGAAAGAGTTGACCTTGTAAAATTTTGTCATTCATTTCACAGATATTTTTGATAAAAGAAAAAGGTTATTCATTGTGTATTATTATCTTATCATGCAAAACCTAGAGCCCCCTAGTAGCATTTAGTACAGGCCCCACGCTAGCTTAATCCAGCACTGCATTTTCATCAAAATATCTTTTACCAGTCATCTAGTAAACTAATTCTAAAATGAATAAAAAAATTTGAAGAGTGTCTGAATATTAATGCCGACCACTGTATACAGTGTATAATATAGTTACATATAGTTAAAATTATAATATAGCCAAGGCCGCGAGCAGTGCGAGAAGTCGATGGTAGGGTAATTACCCTTGGAATATGGTTTCAATTTATTAGTTAGGTACGCGAATAAACCTGATGCGAGATCAGGGAGTCGCTAGGTTTATAGACAGCGAGGACGAACCTGACACATAGTCTCTCCCTTTTTCTTTTTTTTTACGTGGTGGTAATCACTCATTACGGATTCCCCGCACTCTCTGGAAGGAGAAACGAGTCCGGGGCTTCTCCGATCACCGGGGTTGGCCGGGTACAGTAATTTCTGAATCGTAGTCCTCGGTCGCCTCTGCAATCGTAGTCCAGTGCCTACCCATTCCACCGCCTGTCAACGCTGCGCCGGGTAGCAGGACGGCGATGTTTGATGTCGGCTCGGGTATATCGGTGTGAACACCACCACATTGACTCGAGTGAATCGAACTTTCAAACTACTTAATTTTCATTATTTTTTTATGAGAATTTACTGGCTTATTCCTGGCATTTTTCTGATTAAAACAAGACCAAACACGATATAATTTTGCCAATATTTAGTGGTTTCATTGACGGTATGGAGTAACTGTAGGGAATGGAAGAAGACAGCGAGTGAAAAAAAATAAAAACTAAATATTGGCCAAATTATATCGTGTTTGGTATGATTTTAATCAGAGAAATGCCACGAATATGTTGGTGAAAGTTCCATAATGATATCATCGAAAATAAAGAAGCTAAGGTCTTGGTGTTTTATTGTGATGACGCACGGGCCTTTAAACTGTGCCGGCGACGGGGACACAGATCCTATTTCATTCTGTCCTTCTCTACGTTCGGCTTGTCGTTTGAAGTCTCAGCGCGGTAGGGTAGACGCAGTCATAAATCAAAAAATAGCCACCCTACTTTATCGTAGTCCGTTCATAACACGGGTGTTGGGACTACGATTCAGAAATTACTGTATACCCGCCAACTCGATCGGGTCCCATGGAAATCACCGATATGAATTTCCCCGACACGGTTTTCACCGACAACATTTCACCGACTCCAGATTTGGCCGACAACGATTTTGATCGACAATGATTTTGACCGACAACTATTTTAGAATCGTTGTCGATCAAAAATTTCAGCTTAGACATCGTCGCGTATTATCTTTGCGTCTTGTTAGGACTTGAGAGAAATTACCGTTTATAGAGTTAGCTTTCTCATTATTGTTAGTTACATTTCGTTTTGTTTGGATTATTCTTATTCGTTATTGTTTTAATAAATAAATATATATTCGTTGTTTGTTAAAACACGCGTCATTCACGAAGACATTTTAATTACCGATCATCCTAAAAGCGCATGAAATACGGGGGAGGCGCAAGGAGTCCCTAACAAAATAACAGATTGGGGAAAAAGTGAAATCCTGCCTTAGCTCGTAGCTTCTCGAAGACGAACGAGGATAACGTGTCGAGTTCGAGCGATCACCTAGAGAGCACATAGAGCGATGCGACACTTGTAATCAACACTAAATGAATAAAGACTTCAATCGTTCTTGTCAAGGATAGAACATGTGGAATTCGGCGCGCAGAACAGCGCGTCGAACTAGGAACGGAACGGAGAATCGACATTAACCCCAGAAGAATCCATTAATCCCTTTGCCTTATGGGGTACCGTAACCTCCGACTCTGGGTACAGTATTTTATCCGTAAATGTCCCAAAAGTCTGACCTGTAAATTCGGAGTATACTTCCTCCCTTGAGGGGCCACGAAACTCAAGACGCCTCGATCGTTGAGAAGTATGACACCATGTGGTGTCTCGGCCGCCTAATCCGAATTTCTAACTTCTTTATTTTTCATTATTTTTTTATGAAACTTCGATTACCATATTTGTGGCATTTTTCTAATAAAAATGATACCACACATGATATAATTCCGATTATATTTACTTGAGTAATAGACAGTTAAAGTTTCGGGCGCGAGGAAGGATAGCGTTTGGGAAAGAAAGAGACAGAGAGAGTTGTAGTCGCCGGCAACTGGCTCATTGTAAAGAGGAAGGTTCGTCGCAGGTCGCTCAGCTCATGATTCAAGTCGAAAAAATCATTTTGTATTAGAAAAATACATTAGAACCTGCGGAATTTGTCTTCATTTTTTCCCCCTACTTTGGACGCTCATATTATTAGATATAAACATAATCTAACTAAATCATGAGCTGAGTGATCTGCGATCAACTCTTTAGAATGAGCCCTCACACAGCTAGTAACATGCTTGTACAAAAACAAAAAATGGTTTTCCACAAACACTGTTTTCACTTGTTGTTATAGTAATATTTTAATAATACGCTAGTAATATCCATGGGTACGGTACCCCCTTATGCCACGCACAGATCTAAACAGCGCGCCTCGGTCAATGGCGAACGGAACGGATTTGTGCTATTTCCAGAATTTCGTGCTAACAACTCTGGAACCTGCAGCAGCGTATACTACACAAAGAAATACAGAAAATGTTGGCAGTTTATTGAGTGAATCAAGTTTTAAAATGAAATGTTCAGGTCTGTACGAAGCATTAAAGACATCAGATTTGAGACTATGTGACTTGAATGTTAGAGATGATGTTATGATATTTCGCCGATCATTGCGCAGAACAGCACGTATTTCAGGGCGCACGAACGCGAACGGGTAACACTCCTAAATCTGTTGGCAGAACAGATAGAGGGTTCATTCTGTTTCACGCTTCAAGCGCATGTATCGCATAGAGAAGCGTTTCGTTGCATTCAATGCGCGCATCAGAACTGCATCAGAACGCTCAGAATTCCCTAGATCCCCACCACTCATCGCATCAGCTACCACAGCTCAGAAGTGAAGCGTTTGATGCGAAGTCGATGCATCAGAGGTTGTTAGCGGCAATTTCAAAAAATTTGAAATTTGATGTGAAGCTGTGCTCATTAACGAAACGGAATGATGTCAATGCGCGCATCGCATTGAAAGCGATCTATGCGCTTGACGCGTGAAACGGAACGAACCCAGAAAGCATATGCTAAACATTTATAATATAAAGACTACGTGGCAAGAAATTTAGAAACAAAGACATCGGTGATTTAAATTATCTGAAAAAATTATACCTCTACTTCCTAATTATTTACAAATTATTAAAGAGGCCCTTGCTATGAAAAAATTGCACTTGTTTAAAGACTTGTAATAACCCAGCTAAACAACACGTCGTTCATCAAGCGTGCATTCCTACGTGACGCGTTCACACCGTTATTGACAAAATCGCCAAGCAATTATTTTTACATTTGTAACAGATTTTCACTGTCGCGTACACACGGAAAATATGGAGTGGTTGGACGATGAATGTTTGGAGCTAATAAATGCATATCAGACGAAAGAAATTCTCTGGCAAGCTAAACATCTCCAACACTTTAACAAACAAAAAGAAACAAAGCGCGTGGGAAGACGTCGCCCGTTTAATCACCATCGAAACCAAAGAATGCAAAAATAATTGCATCGTTGCTGTCGTCATTTAGAAGAGAATGCAAAAGTTAAAGAACGCCATGAAACAGGGTCAGGTAGGTTTTTAAGCAAAAAAGATGTTCCTTATTCAGAGTTATTCGAACGTTGCTTTATGTAGCATACGCCGCTGTAGCTGTCATAGTTATTCGTAAGAAATTCTGGAAATAGCACAAATCCGTTCGCCGTTGGCTGGAATTCCCGGTTCGACGCGCTGCGCTGTTTAGGTCAGTACGAAGCCTTACGATTTAACCCTTCCGACCCGAAGGACGTTCATTGTACGTCCTTATGCAACATGATGAATTTTCGTCCTTTTATGATTCTAATATATTCAAAATTCTGCATAAAAACGTAAGGTTTAAGTTCCGGCAGCGCGTTCCTTAAAGAACAACTAGGTCGGTCACACATCGAGCCCTTTTCGGTTTGGCTGAGCATTCTAAGTTGCAAAAATTCCCCACGACTTTTGATGTCTAAATACGTATGCAAGGTACAATTAATTTTATTTTGCACGATACTATCTTGTTTTTGTTATTTGTTTACAATCATTTTAACTAATTCGGTAGTTTCTGTCGTGTGCAGTTCGAACGACGTATTACGAATTTGTGCTATTCCCAGAATAACTATAGAAGCTGCAGCGGCATATATTTATATGCATTATGCGTTAGTCGCGAAGGACAACCGTCGAAAGTGAAGAAGATGGTGGCAAACAAAATATACTCAAATAAGTACAGAAAATGCTGGAAAGTTAGTGAGTGAATTGAAGTTTTAAAGTGTAAAAGGACACTATAAGAATTTTACAAGAATGACACTTTCCACTTTTGAATATTTACTAAACAAAATTGGTAAAAAAATAGAAAGACGGACCACTGTGTTACGAAAAGTAATATCTGCTCGGGACAGGATAGCATTAAACCTCCGTTTCCTAGCAACAGGAGATTCATACGTGTAGACTATAATTTTTATTATTTTTAATTATATTGCATTATATTGCCTTTTAATTATTTTTTGCAATCAATTTGCCAAATATATCGTGCTCGGTTTTCAACAACGCAACGGTACGAAAGCGTAACGTAGGAACGCTCGCTTGAAAAACGATGTCTTGTTTAGCTGGGTTATTACAATTTTTCAAACAAATGCGACGTTTTCATAGCAAGGACCTCTTTGATAATTCTAGATGGCGCGCAAATAGAGTGAAGAAGATATTTACGAAAATCTGTCAGTGGCGGCCATCTTGTGACGTCATGTTTGCTTCGGATGCCTCGTGACAGGCAGTATCTGCCGAATATTATAAATTACTTCAAGACAACGTAAAAATATGCATTTTGGGCTCGGGACAGGCGTAGATTGCACTTTTAGGAATTACAATTGCTTCTGAACTCCTCACTGCGATGTTGAAGCGTCAGTTTGTGTAGAAAAAACCCTTGTAATTTCATATATGTACGTATATACGGATCTAGCGATGGGTATGTGTGCTACCATACTCTTGTTCGAATCCCTCAATTTCTGATTTTACACAACAAATTGCGCAAGAAGCCCCTTAAGGCACAGCTGTTTTATCTGACATCGACAAATTCGTAAAATTAAAGTGTGCCTTATTAGTCATCTTGTTACCGATTAGAAAATACAGTTTAATCTCGATAACTCGAATCTCAAGGGAAGAACTGAAACCTTCGAGTTCTAGAGGTTTCGACTTATCAGTCTTCAAGTAAGAGAGGTTTACTTTACGAAAATTCGTAATAATTTAAAAACAAAAGAAAAGTTCAATTTTTGGGGATGAGGTATTTTTTATATTGTTACGGGTCGTTATGAAAACGACGCTGCAACGAAAGACAGATAACGATCGAAAGCGGACGTCTTGGACGTCAAAGACGAAATAGAGAAAGATATAAGTCGCCTTCGTTCGAGAACTAATATGTTACAGTTGGTAAAAGTGTAATTTAGTTAAAGTGTCAATTTATTTAAAGAAAGAGAGACTTCGTTGCAATATGTACAGTAAATAGAATCTACTTGGCTCTTACGTATTAAAGAAGTCTGTGATTTTACTCTGTGCAAATGAATTAACAGATTGTTGATCTATGGTATTTTCGTAACATTTGTAGTAATGGCTATGAAGTTTTGTGAAATTATTGTTATTGTAATGTTTACATCTCTACACTGCTTCAACCACTTTATTAAACAGTCTTCAATGTCCGTAAATTCGGCATTTCTTTTCCTTTTAAGGTTCAAATTACCACACGAAATATTCTTTGCATAATTTCGTCTGCATTGTTCAAAATAAGGTAAAGGTACCAGTAGTTGACCATGAACGAGTACTTGACCATTTTATAGAAAAACATAAAAAATAAGATTTTTATAAGCTATACACTTTTGATGAAAGTGAACCTCGGATGCCATACCATCTGTTGGTTGAATTTCTCTAATACTATTCTCTATTAACTTGCAACATCTACTCTGTTCCTCAATTAAACTTTTTATGGAATTGATTTGTTTTATTTCTTGTTTTATTCTTTAATTGTAATTTGTGCTGGAAATTGTTGAAACTAAATGATAGTAAAATGGTTCCCAACATTATTGCTTTAACCCTCTTTGTAGTATAAGTGGTCAACTACTAACGAATAGTAGGTCAATTACTAGATTTTTCATTTTCATGAGTGGCCAACTTCTGGAGCAATTACTGAATTTCTAAATATGTTTCTTAAATTTGTAAACTTTTAAATATAAATAAGTATAATTAAATATAAATAAATAAATATATAAAAATATATAATAAATAAATAAGTAAACTTTTTTAAAAAAGTCGCCTTGGTACATAATTTAGAAGACTTAAAGAGTGTCTTCAGACATCGACTCTCGTTATTTAATATTTACAGAGTAAATGGTTACTATTGTTCGCGTGGAAAACTCCTCTTAACTGGTCAACTACTAGTACCTTTACCTTAATGGAAAAAGTGCTTGTACGAATTTCAAAATCACTAGTGATATCCTTCCCTTTTTTTAACGCACCTTTCACTGCTTCGGTTACTTCTATTTTCTTAGCAAGCGTTAGAGTACTCCGCTTTCTTTTAGAACTCATTTTACTTAATGTACACGCAAATTTGATAATTCAATACGTGGAGATGATGCGTATTATGCGTCCGACTGACCAAAACGATTATGTAGTTTCTGCAGGCATACCCGTGGCTAAAAGGGATATGGGTAGCGTTGTGTTTTGTTTTTCAGCAATCGAGAGAATTCTAACGATTGGAAAAAGAAGGCAGTATCGACCGATTGATTACTGACACACGACATAAAGTAACTTCGAGTTATGGAGTAAGCGATGGTAAAAGTTTCACTTATAGAGATAAACTTTGACTTGTAGAGGGTCTGACTATTCTTTTGAGTTACAGAGGTAAAATAATGCATTTGATCTTGTGGAAAATAATTCGAGATAATGAAAGTTTTATTTCGATTTATAGAGTTTTTGAAAGTGTAACGAAAGGGAATGAACAAAATTTTCGTCTTATAGAGGTTCGAGTTATCGAGATTTGACTATATTTCGAATTACCTCTCAAATATGGCAGCGCGCATATGCCTGTGTTGCCATCTTGTGGCTACTCGTGGACATCTTTGGATGTCATGTTTGGCAGACGTCGATAACGTAGATTTCTAGTTTACAGACAATATGGATATTGATATTAACTAATTGTAAATTTTGTTAAATAGTCTTGAATATATTGTAAATATTCATTTGATTGTCCGTCGTTTCTAATCAACGTATCTCTTTCGTATAAATCAGATCTAAATAAACATTCAAGGTAGTTACATGCCAAAATTGAGAACTATAAATATCGCATATGTAAATTACAAATTATTCGCATTCATAACAGTTAAATAATCGAATTTAACGCAGTTAGAAGTGTGAAGATAAATATTATTACATGATAAACAATTGAACAATTGCCTTTCCCTTTTGAACAGCATGTGCTCAGTTTTCACACAACATTCAATATTTGTTATAATGTATTGTCCATTTTTTACACAACATGTAAGTTCTATGAGAAATTTATTCTTTTTCTTGGTTTTCTTTATGTTAATTTTTTGCAAATTCTTGTTTCGATGTATCATTTAAAATATTTTTCAGACGCAATATGATTCTTTGAAAAAGATTAGAAACATGTATTAATTGCACATTTGTTGTTTTGTTCTAAAAATGATCGAACCCGGCGCCGATAACATTTACAAATTTTAATTATTAAACAATTGATTTGAGAACATTCCCCACACTTATTTGATGACCCCGACGTGATCTTTTTCAAGAAAGAAGAATTCCGCTACATCATTTCCCAAGCAATAGCATTATTTCCAAATCAAGATTTCCTGTTCATACTGATAAAGATGCTTCAACCGAAGAATTTTCTTCGACAGACGTCGGCAACCCTAATCGAGTTAATGCGACGTCAATGGTTAAGTTACCATCGTTTTGTGTGGTGTTACGTCCTAATTTGGACGTTTAGAGATAAGATAGAAAATTTAAAGATTTTAATAGGAGATATAACGCAGTTTTGAACCTACCTGCATTCACCGTCTTTGGTTCGGGTAGTTGAGGATTTTCTTATATTTAAATGGCTTTAATTTTGGATTTTGGAACGAAGAAATCGAAGTCGGGTGTTTAAAATGATTTGAAAGTGTGATTTTAGATTAAAATCAATTGTACAAAATGTAATTCAAAAGACAAATTCAGGATACATAGAGTTAATTAATATCGCATTATGAATTGTTAATATTTACCGATGTGTTGGTTTCGCTTTTTTTTATTTGTAATACTCGGTCGCTTTCAAATTTGAAAAATTAATTTAGTTGGTGAGGAGATGATGATGATGTTGATGTTGATTTAATTTTAATTTGATTACCTTTAATCAATTTCAAACTTCACTTTCTATTGATGATTGGAACTGATTTTACTGAATTGAACTCGATTAAACTTCACTTTTTATTGATGACTGGAACTGATTTTACTGAATTGAACTCGATTATGATTTCTGACTTCCGACTGAACTTGATTGAAATTTCGTTGACAACTGAACTGATCCTGATGAGGAGGCAATCCTTTTATAGATTTTCAATCCATTGTTCTACACTTAATCTTCTTGGGCTGGCTGCATGGTCATCAATTTTTTTGTAATCATATTTCTTCTTAATTCGTTGCTCATTTCTCGAACGGACGTATGATATTTGATTCATTTTCACCGGTCCATTGTTCATCGATTCTTTCTTACGTTTCTTCTACGTAGTGTTTTATCATTCAATCGGACGTACGATATTCGATTCATTTTATCAGTTTCTTCTTGACTATTTTTTACGTTCTTCTGTGATGAATAATTTCGACGGAAGTTTCATTTAGTTAATCGCTCGCATATTGTATTTCGAATTATTTCGTTTATTTAATGAAACAGATTTCGCTTACTTCTATCTCTCGCAAAGTAGTATAAAATACGATAATTCAATTATTAATTATAATATCTGATGTTATAATTCGTTATAATTCTCGTGCAATATTAATAGAAGAAATACGAAAAGAAATTCAGGAATTATATGTTATACATGATTATTAATTATTGTCTATGGCAGAACCACTGGACGTGACAGTGGAAAATCCAGTTTTGTGATTTTCTCGAATGTAGGCAGCCTTCCCTATCAATAGAATTTCTTCCGACGCTACTATACACCGGTATACAGTAAATCCTTGAAAATTGTCGAAAAGTCGTATTCTGGACCGACAACTTTTGCAGAGAAGGCTTTATTTCTTGATTTATGACTGCGTCTAGCATCTACCGCGCAGACCGTGCTGAGACTTAAATCGAGAGTCGAACATAGAGAAGGACAGAATGATAACTGCGCCTTATTAAAAAAGAACAGGCGTGGAATCGGCCCAAAAAGAGACACCCCAGGTGTAATACGTAAAGTTGGTCCCCGGGGGCCTAGTTTGGGCACATTAGTTGAGTAGAGGGGCAATCTATTGGTTGTCCTGGGAGGTGGAATGTTTTCAAAATTTAACCACCTTCCTTAAAAAAGAAAATCATGTGCGTGGAAACCACGCGCGGCAGAAGTGAAACTTATTGCGTATTAGGTATAATAATTTATGTGTATCTATGCTTAATAAGCAATAATTTTCACTTCTGCCGCGCGTGATTTCCACGCACATGATTTTTTTAGCTATCAGCAATAGCTAATAAGCTATATATCTCTGTAAAATAAAATATTTATTTAATTTTAAAGCAGTTGCACGTGGTGTCGTAACATAACCATGTTTTTTTAATTTTTTTATTTTACATGTAATTTTGTAATTTATATACGTACCTCTTGTTTTTTAAATATATATCTAATATATATGTCGTGGCAGGCCGACCCCTTGTTCGATTCGTCATTTCAAAATGCGTCAACGAGCTCACGGATGCTGTAGAATTTATCCTTACACGTCTTGTCTTGTCAAAATCTAGTTGATTCTGTCTATATCAAAAGACTGCTCTCTTGACAACGCAAATCAATCAATATCTCATTGATATTGTCCTGTTTTCATATACACTGTAACCATCAGGAACGTGTCCATTCTACTACCCGTGGTCACGTTCAACAAGGACCTTAACCATTTTCCTAAAGGACCTTGTCTCGCATTTCTTCAAAAATAAAACAAACGTAACAGTAACACAAATTTATAAATTACAATCAATAAAACAAACATGACATTAATAATAATTAATAATAATAATACAAATTTTCAAATCATTGCCTATGTCAACACGCCCCGACATATATAATAAAAAAACACACATTAGCATAATAATAAAATAATCACTTCAATAAAATAAAAATAAAAACGCGGCTGCACGTGCTGTCGTACCATTAGACTGCGCGGCCTGTACAAAGCGCTCAAGCCCTCAATGGCGGCGCTGGTTACAAAGAGTGAGAGAGAGCGCTATAGATCCCGGCTAATGCTTTCTTTCTTTCCGTAAGACGGTGCAACATAACCATGAATTTCTAACCATTTCGTTTGAAACTATTACCAAAATCTTCGCTTTTAATTCTAAGATCATTGGTTGTTCAAGCGGTTAAGGGGGTACCAGACCCTCTGATCTGGGTATTTATCAGTGTAAGCAACCTCCCCGCTGAAAAACAGTTTGGCAACAGTGATGAACATACATCTGTATCAATCTAACGCCTTAGTTTCGCTATCATTACAGGTTTTATTTCTATTCATCAATATCTGTATTGCTATTAATGAATCCGAGTGGCTTCAAGCCTTTTATATTTCTGTTGTTACGAGTCTACGCTGATAGATCTCCTGTCTAAAGGCCATCTCGTTTGAGTAGCTGAACTAAAATTGGTTCTACTTGCCCTTCATTGCCCTTCATGAACGGAATCTGGGGAACAATTGAATACGATCACGGGAAAACTTTTTTTGTCCTCATATTAGCATGTCATGAGCTGTGTGAGGGCTCATTGTAAAGAGGAAGGTTCATCATAGCCCGCTCTGCTCATAATTTAAGTAGAAAAAATCATTTTGTATTAGAAAAATACATTAGAATCTGCGGAATTTTTCTTCATTTGTTTTCCCTACTTTGGACACTCATATTATTAGATATAAACATAATCTATCTAAATCATGAGCAGAGCGGGCTATGATGAACCTTGCTCTTTAGAATAAGCCCACACACAGCTCAGAATATGCTAATATGAGGACAAAAAATATTTTCCCGCAAACACTAATTTCGTCAACAAAACAGTGTTTGCGGGAAAACATTTTTTGTCCTCATATTAGCATGTTATGGTTTGTGTGAGGGCTCATTGTAAAGAGTAAGGTTCATCATAGCTCGCTCTGCTCATGATTTAAGTCAGAAAAACCGTTTTGAATTAGAAAAATACATGGGAACCTGAGGGTGGTTGTCTCGACTTGTTTGCCCTACTTTGGACGCTCATATTATTAAATATAAACATAATCTTGTTAAATCATAAGCAGAGCGGGCTATGATGAACCTTCCTCTTTACAATAAGCCCTCACACAGCTCGTAACATGCTTGTATAATAACAAAAAATGGTTTCCCGTAAACACGGTTTTCACTTGTTTTTCTAGTAATATTCTAGTAATATTCTAGTAATATGCTAGTCATATCCATGGGTCTAGTACCCCCTAAGGAGTTTGACTAACAAACGGTAGACCGGGGTTCGAATCCCGTCGGGGTAACAAATTATTTTCCTCCGTTCATTCTCACTTTAAATTTTCGCGCCACTCGACATTCGACTTCCGCCACATCGACTTCCGTTACATCAGAAAATTGTTACCCTTAGCAAAGAAGTTTCACTTCAAAAATAATGAAAAATAAGGAAGTTGGAAATTTCAAATAGCTATGTTTACATTTCTCGACGACCGAGGCCTCTCGAGCTCGGCTGTCCTTCTCTACGTTCGGCAAAACTCAAAGAATAGTGTCTCTGGCTCATAAATGTCCCTCGGCAGACCCGTGCTAGGGATTTATATCGACAAAATACTGTATTTTCGTAATCAGAGGAACGAGTAACTCTACAGGGTGTCCCAAAACTACCCTAGTAGCCGAAAATGGGAGGTTCCTTGGGTCATTTGAAGCGACATTTTCCTTTACAAAAATGGTGTCCGTGGCTTTGTTTAGGAGTTATTAACAAAAAACACGGATCAATCAGAGCGTGGTTACAGTGGATTGATTCTGAGTCGACCAATAGCGACACCACGCCTCGCGGGACCTGTCGCAGAGTCGGACTCCGTTCGCTATAGCTGCGCTCTGATTGGTCCGTGTTTTTCGTTAATACAGTAATTTCTCAATCGTAGTCCTCGGTCGCCTCTGCAATCGTAGTCCAGTGCCTACCCATTCCACCGCTTGTCAACGCTGCGCCGGGCAGCAGGATGGCGATGTTTGATGTCGGCTCGGGTATATCGGTGTGAACACCACTACATTGACTCGAGTGAATCGAATTTTCAAACTACTTAATTTTCATTATTTTTTTATGAGATTTTACTGGCTTATTCCTGGCATTTTTCTGATTAAAATCATACCAAACACGATATAATTTGGACAATATTTAGTGGTTTAATCGACGATGAAAGTTTTACTTACAAGAAGTACAGCGTGTTTGATCTATGCCGGCGACGGCGACTCTTCGCGTCTCTTTCTTTCCAATACGCTCTTCTTCGTTGTGTTCGAAACTTTCATCGTCGATTAAACCACTAAATATTGGCCAAATTATATCGTGTTTGGTATGATTTTAATCAGAGAAATGCCACGAATATGTTGGTGAAAGTTCCATAATGATATCATCGAAAATAAAGAAGCTAAGGTCTTGGTGTTTTATTGTGATGACGCACGGCCTTTAAACTGTGCCGGCGACGGGGACACGATTCGGCCACGCGATCCTATTTCATTCTGTCCTTCTCTACGTTCGGCTTGTCGTTTGAAGTCTCAGCGCGGTAGGCTAGATGCAGTCATAAATCAAAAAATAGCCACCCTACTTGATCGTAGTCCGTTCATAACACGGGTGTTGGGACTACGATTGAGAAATTACTGTAACTCCTAAACAAAGCCGCGGACGCCATTTTTGCAAAGGAAACTGTCGCTTCAAATGACCCAATGAACCTCCCATTTTCGGCTCCTAGGGTAGTTTTGGGACACCCTGTATAACTCTGTAAAGTCCGAACTAAATCCGCGAGGAACAGAGCGGGGGTTCTGCTTGCGAGTTGGCGCAGCGGTGACCTAGTGTGCAAAGGCCTTTACACTTCGGCTTCGGCTTCGGCTTCGGCTTCGGAGGCCCTCACGGTCGTCACCGCGTCACGCCACTCGGCGCGTCCTGCTCAGTCGTCGTGAGACAGTCGGCACGAAGTGACCTGTTTCGCGTTATGCACTGCGTGAGATTCCAATCATTTCCGGTCCACGACCACGACCACGAGAAATTGCGCCCGTGGACACACGCAAGACCAACGATCAGTTATCGATAACCTTTTCCGAACTCGCGGCTAGTGTTTTCGAGACTAGGCCGTGTGAGTCGGTCTGGCGATTCATAGATATTTCATGCTTCGATATTGCGTTCACTGTACTTCTGAATAATTGAACTTTTCCAATCTTTATCGATAAGATTGGAAGTGAACCGGATTAGGCAAAACATGTAACTGTTTTCAAACTTACATTATATATATATATTTTGTTCCGTGCTTGTGACAGTTTCAAGAATTTTCTTTTCCGACATATTCTACGCGCATATGTGTTATTTTTTTATATTTATTTATTTTACGTCGTTCTACACTGTTTTACCAAGGTTACTTCGCGACGGGATTATTTGTTGTCTAGTCATTGTCTTGTTTATTCTGTTATTTTATCGAGATTTACCAAGTGAATTAGTAGCTGGAACACAATAGAATTTAGCGAATATTCGGAGCAATGGATCAGTGCAGTTTCTTGTAATCAGAGTCTCTTTTGGCAGACACAACGTAGATATACATACCTGATCATTTCAATTAACTTCAATCATTGATTTTTAAGTTTGTTGGAACAGTCCAAACAAATACGGTTCACGAACGTTCGTACCATTTCGCTTTCATTGATTTACAATCTGTGCTCGGCATTTTATCTCGTATAAACTGTATATTTAATTTGTGCGTTGCAACATACGATCCGACGCATCTCCTAAAATGATTTTGCTACGCATACGTTCAAAATGATTACTTTCGTTGTTACAAGTGTTGCAATTACAGAGGTACAGTGAGTGTAAAGTTAACAACAATTTCGCATTATCTGCAGTGAGGGTGAATGATGGCTGTGAATGTATTTGTAGAATATTGGTTAATGTTTATTTTATTAACATAAAATATATGACACATGGTTTCGGTCCTTTTTCGGCGGTTCGAACAAATGTTTTGCGAGTCTAACAATCTCAATTTAAAATTACGTTCTGCAACTGAAGTTCAGGATCAGAACAACGTAAATTGAAATTGACGATACTCGATGGATAATAGAGACTATAGGTACACACGAATACAATATTACGGTATGCGAGCGATGTTACTTTAATTCTGAGTCTTACCGATAAAGAAGCGAGGAGTAATATGCAATACGGTAATCTAGTAGTAAAGAGACAGAATTTGACGAAGCGTTTTGCTTTTTTGACACTAGTATCGTGTATCCAAGAAAATTAAGAAACCAGAAGGATTCTGTAACATGTTCGCTGGTGCGAACGAATCGAAACGGTGGCTGAGGGATAATAGGATACTCTTGAGGTAAATTTAAGTGCGGTATTAACAATTACATGTACTCTTTGATGGATAATGTCGCCAGTAAACGCCAGTAAAATAGTCTGATCGTGGTAGTTGTCATTGAATTATTTTTACCTACATTACTCAACATACATACACTGTTCTTTGTATATTGCTTTCCAAATAAGTTTGAAATTCACAGCCTTATCTTTCACGGATAAAGCCTGAGATATTTCGATGGCGTACGCTTGCCAGCAACAATCTTAATATAACTAGAAATGTTCATTAGTTTTTGGCTAATAAGTAAACGTACCAACATTTTATCGAAGTTCAGTTTGCACATGTTGCGGTAGTAATTGAATCATTGTGGTTGTTACGATACCTACTTGATCTCGAAGCTGTTGTCGTTTCAGCGAATTATTAGTTACAGTAATTGCGTGTAAATTGTCATCAATATTTCCTGTTGTTTAGCACATTTCAAGATTTATTTTTCTATACATTATGATAGTGGATTGAGTTTCAGTGAATAGCTACTACCGCAAAATTCCTGTTTTGATTGAGGAACAAAAATACGCAACTCAGAATCCGCAGCTGCGAGTAAGGGGTAGAATTTGCAATAACTGAGCGTTAAAGAAAAGTTACACATTTTCTATACGAGTTTATCTAGTTACGTTTTTGCTATGCTCCCTCTCGTCGGCCATGCGTTTGTGCAACATTTGAATATCTAATTGCGTGATCACTACTAACGCTATAATTGAGGTACGAACGAACATGTGTACTTTATTTGTCCTATTATGTACATATATTTAACAATGAAACAACGAAAGATAAACGTTGTTCAGAGTTGTCGGATTTTATGCGTCCATAGTACAGGCTTTTCTAAGATTTCTGACATGCTGGTGCATTATACAATAGTACATATAGAACGGTACTGATAGGATAGGTCATATAGGGGTTCCCTAATTTCACAGGTTTATCAGAAGATATAGGTGTAGAAAATATTATTAGAGTTCCAACCATTTACAGTTCAAGTAATATTATAAAAACACATAAATAGTATTGATGTTGGAAGACGACAAAATTCGATTTACGCACAGTAATTAGGGTAACTGCACCAGTGAATGAACATTTAAGAAATTGTTCAGGAAAATATTTTATTTAAAAAAAAACTATGTGAATTAAAGGAATCTCATATATGCCAAATAGCTCCCTATACTTCATTTGTCAAAAATAAATGAACACAAATACAATGAAATTATTATTATTCTTCTTTATTAAACGTTAAATCAAAAATATGAAAAATACCAGTGAATGAACACTACATTCTAGTAATTGAATAATGCTAGTCCAATCAATGAACAAAATTACTAAACAATATTCTCCTATTTATTTAACTCTTTAATCACAATTTTATCGCTAGTATGCCGTCCGGGTTAAAATTTGTTGAAATATACAAAAGCGTTCATTTACTGGTGCCCGTTCATTCACTGGTGCAGTTACCCTAAGTAGTATGGTTTACCGTATGTAAGTTTAATAAAAGAATTTCTTAAGAATAACGATAATCTATTAATTCTCAAATCTGATAAAGGAAATAACACAGTTCTAGAAGATAAAGAAAAATACATTCCAGAGGTAATGAACATGTTAAGCGACACTAGTACTTATAAAATTAGTAGATTTGAATATACCAGCACTTTCGAGAAAAATGCCAATTCTATCGTCTCCAACTTAATAAAGAAAAAACAGATTAGCGAGGAGGTTGGGAAAAGATTGAAAACTTACAACTCGGTTGTACCAAGAGCTTACGCTCTTCCTAAAACGCATAAAGAAAATCTATCATGGAGGATTATTGTCTCCTCAATAGATGGTCCCACATACAAACTTTCCAAATATTTTGCGAAAATTTTATCAAAAGTAATAGGTAAATCCCCATACCACACTGTTGACAGTTGGCATTTCGTTAATGAAATTAAAAACATTGAACTTCCAGATGATTCATACACATCAGTATCATTGGACGTTACATATTCCTTTTGTTCTTGGCCACTCTTTAATTAATTTTTATATACATTCAAATGTATATTTCCTTTGTGGCAAACCATTAAATGTGTACATTTATTAAATTACCTCGAAAAGTTTTTTGAGGTATAAGTTCTTGGTGAAGTATGGAAAGTGTTATGTTCTATTTTTGAAATTACCGCCTTACATTGATTCTGGCCAATGGATCGATACACGATCAGCCATTGGTTTTCTTAGCTTTCTTCGCGTTCCTCACTACCATAGTGACTGTCTAGGCAGCAACATGTGGGTCCTACGCAGACTATTGATTTTTCTAAATTGTTTATTTTAAAGTTATTTTGCGACACTACGCAAGTAAGTAACACATTTTTAGTTTTCTTAGTTTTCTATTACTATTTTCATTTTTCTTCTTACAACATGTTACGCGTGTGTTCAATCCTTATAAGTTGAAATAATTAAAGAATATAATTATGTTTTGGTTTCATTACAGGCACAATGTTGTTAAATTAATCTCTTGAAAATGATCTAAATTTAGATCGAAACGTCGAGATAAAATATTGTGAATATTTAATAGGTAAATTCCTCTCGATCGAAAAGTAATAGTATAATAAAATGTATGATATCGGCGCTAGGTTCGATCCTTAATAGAAAAAACAACAAATGTGCAATTATTTACATGCTTCTAACGTTTCGATCCCTATGTGGATCTTTTTCAAAGAGAACATTTTTGCGTCTGAACATATTCACATTGTGAATAATTGCAAATAGTGTTTTGAAGTATTACTAGATCGAACCAATGCGCCGAAAACGTTTAATTGTTGCTTAAAGCTTATTACGATCGCTATACGTTAAACTGTAAGTTTAATAGATTACGTCGTAATAAGCTGTTCCAAATGACCCAGTAAATGATCCTCGGCTAGGAGTGTACCTGATTTACGGCGAGATTTCGGGGAACCCTGACCTGGTAGTTATACAGACTCTGAAAAGCAATGTATGCAATACTAAACTATCTTTACGAATGCATCTCTTGCCCGGCAAGACAAGCCTCTTGCTGTTGAGCGGTCTTGCGCAACTCCTTACAATAAACGACTTAATGACTTAAACAGTTCAAACGTTCAGGTTTATGAGTTAGATTTCTTTGTGTTACACTCGTAATACGGGGCGGTGAGTAACCAAAGACACAAAGGGTAAGGGAGTGATTTTACAATATACGTGCATATTAATATGCCCAAGCAGCACCGGACGTCCATAGAATGTACGTTTTACGTCCAGTTTATGTCCGAATGTCCTACATCCATTCTGAACATTCGATGGATGTTCTTAGGACATAAATTCTGGACGCTCTAGGATCATCCGTCTCTGAGGTCCTCCGAATGTCTTTAGGACTTGAATTTTGGACGTTCTAGGAATGTCCGTTTCTCAGGTTTTACGAATGTCCGTGGGACTTGAATTTTGGACGTTCTAGAAATGTCCGTTTCTCAGGTTTTACAAATGTCCTTAGGACTTGAATTTTGGACGTTCTAGGAATGTCCGTTTCTTAGGTTTTGCGAATGTCCTTAGGACGTGAATTTTGAACGTTCTACGAATCGAACCTGAAATCGTCGCGCATGCGCGAGAAAAAATGCACAATATAGGAAGACTGTAATGCTGTAATTCGGAACACTGTTTATTATATATATTTAGATGTGTACACAAGCGTCTTTCACTAAGCTGATTAATATACGTGAATAATTCGTGTCAGGTTATGTGCTCAAATTACGTAAAAACGGAAAAACTAAATAGTACAGTGGATAATTCACGCGAAATCCTAACCTATAAAGTGAAAACGTGGTTATTGCCGAAGAAGAAAACATTCTAAAAACGTTCAAAAAATGTCCAGAGAACTTCACTTTCGAACATTCTAAAAACGTTCAAAAAATGTCCAGAGAACGTTACTTTCGAACATTCTAAAAACGTTCAAAAAATGTCCAGAGAACGTTACTTCCGAACATCCTAAAAACGTTCAGAAAATGTCCGCACAGGACATCCGCAGGACGTCCAACTTCGTAACTGGTACTTTCCTAGTACATTCAGGGAACCTAACTAGGACATAACTGGGACACGTGGACATTGGATGGACGTTCTCTCAATGTACGGAATGTCCGAAACGGACATTCTATGGACGTACATAGGATATCTCTGTGCTACTTGGGTTAAGGTGGGTCTTATAGTCCATTTTTACAATTGATTACTATCAAGCTAATTTTCCGTGAGTAGCATCATTTTGATGAGACGCCTCACAAATTCCTGTACGAAAATTCTCGATTGTGGTAGTTAACAGGGGTAGCAGGGATAAAATGTCGATTTGACGGTTCTCAAAAATTTATTACTAACTGAGTTTTTTCTGTGAAATCTCAAGATAATTATCTAAATTATTCGAAAACATATTTGTCCTGCAAAATGTATGGTTTGATGAAAGAGTTCCCTCCTTCTAACATGTATCGATAACGAGATCATCAAAAATGATTACTAAGACTATTTTTATCAAAATGTTTGTACGTGTGTATGCGTGCGTGCGTGCGTGCATATGATACCTTGTATGGTATCAAATTTTTCGCTAACGTTTTCTGAAAAAGTAACAACGCGATCAGAATAAGAAATGATGCAATCGATGTGCCCCGCTGCACAGTGTGTCGAGTACATATATGGGAATTCGGGAAAAAAGTCGTAACTCTTAAACTATGCAATTTTCGAGTAAAGTACCTTAATACTTTTTGAAATAAAATGCAAAACCGAATCGAATGATGTAAAAAAAAAATTTTTTTTAAATTATTTAAACAAAAATTTCATTTTTTAGTTGCGATGATCTTGTTTTTTATGACTTTTTATTGAATAAAAAGTGGTTTACAATTTTAACGAAAATTTTTTAAAAAAGTACTATACTATATACATTGTTTATCTAATTGTAAATCTTCACAACGAGGAATTACAACTTAAGAGTCCTTAAGAATTCCGTTTGTTTACCTAGAAAGAAGTCTAATGTGCTTTAAATTAATATAATACAAAATCTCAAAGGAACCTTTTGGTACTTTCTGTAATACTGAATTGGAAGATTTAAAATATTTAAACAATTTTAAAACTAAATATATAATTTATAAGTCTTTATATGGTTTTTTATTATTTTCTCCCCTTGAGCAAATGTGAGCAGATATAAACCAACGCGAAATTAAAGTTTAATATGCCACCAATTACTGTAAAAAAATTTACGGATGTACTTTGCTGTACTTTTTTTTAAACTCTAATCAAAGTTGATAAATGTTAAACATAAAAAATTAGGACAAATTGCGATTATTTTAAAAAAATTTTCTGGGAGATTGAAGGTCTTATAATGCTAAACACACCCTCTAAAAATCAAATTAAAAAACCAAACAGCTTGCGAGGGACGCATGTTTAAAATAATGCACGGAATTTGACAGTAAAGTTTCAGCCTCAATTTTAATAATAAATTGATTTATTCAGTTAAAATTTAATGCAGTTTCAGAAACTACGTTTTGTTACGAACATTTTAGCATACATAAATTTTTTGGTCTTACACTTTGATTTCCGGACTTTTTTCCATTGGACGACACACTGTGCGCTGTAACATAGAGCTGATTAGATTTTGGTCCATATTGATCAAGTAGTTTTTTAGTTTTTTTCGAAAAAAGTTGATTCAACAATGCAATTTATACGACAGGACGGACATTTTCCACAATCGTAATAATTATATATTTTTTATTTTTATTTTTTTATAATTTTTTTTGTATTTTTTTTATTTTCCTTTTTTAATTATGCAACTAATGCTATTTTTACAGCTTACAATAATCGAAAATTACCCCAATGCAAGAGTGAGTTAATCATCTCTACTGTCGAGAATAAATTTTCAAAGAATATCGATGGAAGTACAAAAAAAAATTTATATTACAATCTTTGAAAAAACAATCAGTTCGAAACGAATTATTAACTGAGATTAAATTGAAATTAATATAAAATATATGATAATTAATAAGATCCATGTTGAAGGCGGGCTAGTTTTTTTTTTAATTCAAAAGACTACATACGTCATGTGGTTGGGTACACCCTATACGCTTTAGCTTGAGCCTTTTGAAAATTATGTTATTTTTGCGGTAGGACGCACTGTTCCCGAGATACAGCCATAGACGTCATATAGCAAACATTTTGTTAAGTAGAAAATTATTTAAATTCCCCGAAAATGTATAATCTTCTTAAAACGTACATTTAATAATGATAATAATATACTGCTACTAACGAATCGGGAAGTTCGTGTGGAGAGTCACACACCAAATAAAGAACACTATTGCTGTAGACCCTACTAGCCATGCGCACTATCAATCCTCTCGCAAGAGCAGTTCTACCCGCAATCTTGCAAAACGAGCGAGCGAAAACAACCCCATTCGAAAAGCTCGCGAAGCGAGCGAACAACAATAACCGCCTAGTTTTCTTTTATGAATTGTCGTAAAATTGTAAGAAAACCAAGCTTCGGAACACAGCATGCTTCTAACTAAGCCTATTTGACATGGTCTGCACCTGAACCAAAACAATCTCATTATCCCCATAGTGTTTGATCTAAATAAATGTAAACAATTTACGTACCTTCGAAGCACTTAAGAAAGTCAATAATTGAGCAAGTTCTACAGCTACTGTAGTGAACAAAATTATATTAGTAATAAACGAATTTTACAATACTGAAATAAAACAAGAAACGTTAGGAAATAATACAACACAATTTATTAAACGACTAAAGAAATAAATTTTTAATGACGATGAACTTGTGATAGAAGAGTCCGTAGAACAAAATGTTCAATCATTCGAAATAGAATAAATCGGTAAATACACTCGACATCGAAATTAAAGGATCGGTAATCGGTGCTAGTGCTGACGACAAGTTCCCTAGGTTGTAAAGTTTGAATTAGGTAAGTGCAACAATCATTGGTCTCTGGGAATTGGTCCTCCTCAATATCACAGGTCTTGTAGGCAAGAGGAACTTGGTCTGTCCATCATATCACAACTTTGATAGGTGAGAGGAACTTGGTCCATCCTTCATATCTCTGAAGTGGATGGGCCGGAGAACTTGGTCAACCTTCACACGAAGTGTTTTGGTTTGGATATTATGTTATTTTTGTAAGAGTTTGAACTTGATGACTCTTCAAATGGCAAAGTTAGAATTTTCGCTGAATCACTTAATGAATTAAATGCTGTAAGGAATGTTTGAAGTAACAATAAAAATTTTCAAAAGACCGTACCTAACGCATACGGGGTATGCCCGATCACATGACGTATGTAGTTTTTTGAATTTTCAAAAAAAAGAAAAAAAAATTATTTGAAAAGGCTGTATCTTGTTACGAGCCAGGGCCGCGAGTAGCACGAGTGGCCGGCGAAGGGTTATTACCCTGGGAATATGGTCTCAAATTGTTAGTTGAGAGCGGACGTACCTGATAATATTGTCAGGGAACCGAGAGTATCGGAGTCAAAACGCAGACGTACCTGATACGATTGTCAGGGAACTGCTAGGATGAGTGAAATTTCATGGATGAACCCAATGTGTAATTGGGGAGGTTATACAGTGAGCGGACGTACCTGATAATATTGTCAGGGAACCGCGAGTATCGGAGTCAAAACGCAGACGTACCTGATACGATTGTCAGGGAACTGCTAGGATGAGTGAAATTTCATGGATGAACCCAATGTGTAATTGGGGAGGTTATACAGTGAGCGGACGTACCTGATAATATTGTCAGGGAACCGCGAGTATCGGAGTCAAAACGCAGACGTACCTGATACGATTGTCAGGGAACTGCTAGGATGAGTGAAATTTCATGGATGAACCCAATATGTAATTGGGGGAACTCTGTTGGGAGGTTATAGAGTGAGCGAACGTACCTGATACGATTGTCAGGGAAGCGCGAGTATCGGAGTCAAAACGCAGACGTACCTGATACGATTGTCAGCGAACTGCTAGGATGAGTGAAATTTCATGGATGAACCCAATGTGTAATTGGGGAGGTTATACAGTGAGCGGACGTACCTGATAATATTGTCAGGGAACCGCGAGTATCGGAGTCAAAACGCAGACGTACCTGATACGATTGTCAGCGAACTGCTAGGACGAGTGAAATTTCATGGATGAACCCAATATGTAATTGGGGGGACTCTGTTGGGAGGTTATAGAGTGAGCGAACGTACCTGATACGATTGTCAGGGAAGCGCTAGAAGGTAGAGCTGTGACTTATGAGATACCCGGGTACCCGGGTTACCCGTGAGATACCCGGGTAAACAAAAATTATTCGGGTACCCGGGTACTCGGGTAAGCAGCGTTACTCGGATACCCGAGTATTCGGGTAAACAAAAATTACCCGAGTACCCGGGTATCTCATGAGTAGACTGCGGATCTTTATGCAAAATAAAAATCGTTTGCATCGTTTACAAAGCAATTCGTGTATTTTTAGGGGGAATAATTAAAAAGTCAATGATTTAATTATGAAATTAGGCATTTTTATTTTTATGTAAAAATACCAACAAGTCTACATTTTCCGGAAATAGACACGTACGTTTCGAAGTAACGATATTGCCAGCTGTGGAAAATACTCTCTCAGAGTAGTTCTCGTAACCAGTTGTGAGACCTCATGAGATACTCGGTGGTGCCAATATGGCTAAAAAGCGCTTAACCGCGCGCGTTGATACATAACGTAAGAACAAAGCAAATGTAGAACACAAAGTAATTATAAAGTAACTGGAACGTAAATATAATAGTAGGTAATATAATAATATATATGTTATTATAATAATAGTACATAATTAACCATTTCTGATTTGTAAATAATTTCGCGCCACGGTCGCATATTGCTCGGTTCCCACGTGCCTTGATAGGCTCTCTGAGAATGTTGCAAATCCGGTTATATCTGCGACTACATACCGATTATTTCTCAGCACTTTCTTTATTACAAAAGGTCCTTTGACGATTGGACGAGTGCGAATACTTGTGGAACTCGCTGTATATCGTGTGCTTGCATGGGGTGACAGTGTTTCCAGTCGATAACTGAATGCTATTTTAAGTTGCGTGCAGTTACTTACAGAGTATTAAATGGTCCAGCTAGTTTTGAGGGTTTTTTACAAAGAACACACGAATACTTTAGAAGTACGCTCAACTGTATTTTATTGAAAATTTTCTTTACTAATTACAACTTTTGCTCATTTGTCGCGGAATAATTTTCTTTCTGGAATGAATTCGAGTAAAGTGGCATGTGCTGACTATGCTGCTTACTCTACATTGCTCCATCTTCGATTATAGTGAAAAGTAAGGTCATGTTTATAAATTAAAACGGCAAAAGTTAAATACTTTTTATAAGTGCCCATGCTTTGAAATAATTAGCACTAATTTTCAAATAAGTGGAATTACGGTTATAGTTATTTATACAGGAAGCCTCCAAGATTAACCGGAACACTTAATAAGATAGCAGCCTGTTTTACGGTCAATGATGGGGTTGAAACTTACTCGAAGAAATGGTCTCGTCGAATTTTTCACTAGAGTTGAGAGTTCAAACCCTAAAATCATACAATGTTATAGTACGTATTCGCAAGAAACGTGCCGTAATAAATAACTTGTGGTGGCCTGACTTCAGTACCAATTAAAAGAAAGCTGAAAATACCGCAGACATAAAACTTCTCAATAATAGTGAATTTCAGTTGCTCGTGTAAATCTCGCTAAGGAGAAATTTTATAGATAATAAATTCGCATCGTCACGATAACATCTTCTCAATTGCAGAAAAAGACCACTTTGTGTACGCGAGAAAAGCTTTTTGTGCCCGGAGCAATCTTCCCGCTGAATAACTGTTCTAAGTTCTATCAACTGACAAATGTTTGTTGAAACGTATATTGTTTCATCAACCTGATGAAAATTTCAACAAAGTTTAGCAAATATGAATGTTACGCGTTTCTTCTTAGAATTAGAACATTTTTGGGGATAAAGAAATTTGAATCACTGTAAGTATAAAAAAAATGTTACGGCAAGGGATTAAGAGACTTGTACTGATTTTCTTCGACGCTTTTCGTATCTGGAATCCTGACTTACAAATAATGTTCTGTTCGAAGTATATTAAATATTGAAATCTTGATGTGTCAATTTATGATGTAGACTGTGCAGACGATCGAAAGCTTCTATTGTCTACAGTTTTGTCCAGACAAATATTTCGTAATTATTAGAAAACTAATGACATTGATAGTTAGTTAGTTTTAACAAAATTGCGGGTGTTTACTGTTCTGAATTGTGGTTTCAATGGGGTAATTGCGACATTACAAGTTTGATTAGACGCCAGACACAATGTATATGTACAATTGGTACATTTTCGATTCATTGTTGTATCATAGAATCGATGTGGCACCATAGCCTTAATCCATCTCATATCCTTATTTATTTAAACTACTTTAAACTGCATCGACATGAATTTAAACTGCATCGACATGAATGTACTCTCTCCTTCTCTCTGTGTGTGTGTAACGCATTAATTTCAAAATATCTACTCAGTTTTGCGTTCATGTCGTGGAATCACGGGAGGCGCACTCTAACATTAACTCTGAGAATGAAAAGTATTGATTTCGACTGAGAGGATGCGACAGTGGGCGGGGCGCGAGTATGGTCGTGTCGTCTAATGCAAGACGCCTAAGTGATGATCTGTCCCGCATCTGTCATTTTTCTGTTAACGTACAAGCACCACCTATCCCTACCTATTCGCAGTCCCCTGGGAGTTACTAATCGTAAAATGGGAACTTTTCTGATTTTATCGACCGTTCTATCAAAATACAACGTGTATCACACGGGATCCATGGAAATCACCGACACAGTTTTCACCGACAACGTTTCACCGACAACGTTTCACCGACTTCAGATTTATGCCGACAACGAATTTGACCGACAACGACTTGAGAAGACCACAGTAATAACCAACAGTAACACGATTTATAACGATACGAGTATGATATTGACTAAGAAGGACGTATTATCACATTGATTATGTACTTTTTCGCGATATAGTGAACGAGAGGACAGATTTACCAAGAAACGCAGTGAAATTAGTTTCATCGCACAATTGATCGAAGGAAGCTTAAGTTTTTGTTATATTGACTTCTTATGTTAATATTTTCGTTGTCACAAATGTTTTTGTTATACAGTCCATCAAATAATTTTTTTTTTGGTTCACGATCGTAAATTTTGTATATGCAAATATGATATCGGCGCTACACGTTCGATCAACAAAAAAGAATTTAGCAATTTTGCAGAATTATAATTTCGACGTTTCGGTTCAGTTTTGAACCATCTTCAAGAAAAGTCCGCGTCTATGAAAATAATGTAATAAAATTTGTATTAATTGAGCAGAAACTTTTTGATAGTAGTAACAAAAAGAATATATACATACTTGCTAAATGTGAAAAACAGACAGAAAACAAAGTAAAACAAAATTGTGCTTCACAGCACGAAGATTTGAACTGTAGTAAACTGTAACTGCTATGGCAAAGTCAAGAACGGAACTCGTATGTTTTTCCAAACAATTCATGTTTCCACGCAACTGTTGGGTGTATCTTATAGAGTTTTCTGCGGCTGATTCCGAAGCTGCCCTTAATTCTTCTACATGCACAGTTTTTGAGAAACATTACTTTGGAAAAAACGTATTTTTCAACTTTAAACGAATATTGTGATGTTATTATGGCGAAACTTCCGTTTATGGTACACCTCAGAATTCGCGGAAATTTTGAAAATAGGTTCTTTTTTGACTAAAATGACGATTGCCAGAAGCATATTTGGCGCATCGAAAAAAATTTATTTTATCATTTCAATGTCGCGCTCTACCATACCGACTTACTGACTTTCTATTTTATATAGAAAATCTTCAATTAGTTGTAAAAAGGGATCATCACCACCTAGTTCACCTCACAGCGCCATAAAAATTCACGCATATCATCTATAAACGAATCCTATTTAGTTTAAAGTAATACATATATAACGTAACCTTTGAATTTTTAAAGACTACTCCTGGATTGTCGTGTGTGTGGTCGGGCAGGCCTGACGGCCGGCCCTCTCTGCCCTCACCCCGACCTAACCAGAACTCATTCTAATCACATAAATAATAATATAATTAAATAATGAATAAACTTGTTAACCTAATCCAAATTAATTTTCATCGCGTAATCTTCCCTTGTAGATATTGGTTCACTTGGTTTAACAATTGAAATCTTCTATACATTTTACATTAATTTCCAGAATATATATATGACGCATGCGCACAACACGAACATAAAGTACAAAGTCGGTAAGTCAGTAGTCGCTAAGGTAGAGCGCAACATTGAACTGATAAACATTTTTTTTCGACGCGAAAAAAATCCTCCTGGCAATCGTCATTTTAGTAAAAAAAGAACCTATTTTCAAAATTTCATCGAATTCTGAGTTGTACCATAAACGGAAGAACAGCTGTTATAATAAAATATATTGAATTGTTCTTTGCAGCAAAAAAATTCCGTAGATTTCCTCGAATCCAGTGGTATCCATTATTCATATGTTATGATTGTTTAAACATGTTCAAACGCCGCACAGTGGGCCAGAATGGCTCGGTAGCTGTTCACGCCTACTTCACCATAATTTCAAATCTGAAAGGCCACATTAAATATGTCATTGAATTTATCTTGGTGTCAGCTATAGTGTTACTAAATAAAAAATGTATAGTGATAAATAAATAATCAAGGTGACCTAAATTTTTTATTAAAAAAAAATTCTTTAAATTTTTTGTATTGGAATTTGTAGAAGACTAATTACTGATTACTTTTTGTGGGAAACATTCTTTTGTCACACCATCGGAAATGTCTGAAAAATCCTGTGAATGATAAATAATAATTGAAAACTGGCTGTTCAGACATTAAAACAAGAATAATCCATAATTTTTGAATCAATGAATTTTATCAAAATTAACTGAGAAAAAACGCTTATGACGACATAAAACATATTTTTTTCACAATATACAATCATTTTTACAACAATTTAATTACGTATCTAGAATTATATTTACAATGCATCGTCGTTACTGTCTTCTAGCTCCTCTGGTAACATTAATTTTGTCAACATCTTTTACAAACATTTTGAAAGGGTCATGGTTTATGGGGTTAGGTCGGTAAGGGTTATGGTTTAGGTCGGTAAGGTAGAGCGTGACATTGAAATGATAAAAAATTTTTTTTCAACGCCAAAAATTCTTCTAGCAATCATCATTTTAGTAAAAAAAGAACCTATGTTCAAAATTTCATCGAATTCTGAGGTGTACGGTAAACGGAAGTTTCGTTAAGAAGTTTTGTAATTGGATTAATAGTGGTTCACACCGATATACCCGAGCCGAACTCTCCGAAATAATCGCCGCTCTGCAATGTTGGCCGTCAGTGGAGTAAGTAGGCATTTGACAAATTTTGGGTAGGCAATCGCTGAGAAATTGCGCAACTTTACTGTAATATAATTCTATTAAATATGCTGTATGTAAGAACGCTTTAAAAGATTCCACAATCATGCACTGCAACGACTGTATGTGTATCTCCTTTCGGTCTATTTTTAAGAATTTTTAAAAGTAATTTTCCATGATGCAGCTGTTGAGAGAAAGAAAGGAAGAGAAAGAGAAAGAGAGATTGCCGGTTAATATTAATCTTGTAGCCTGATACCCTCCCAACATCCGGAGGTTCCTGTGATCATTTAAAGTGGAATTTTCCTTTGCAAAAGTGTCGTCCGCGGTTTGTTAAGGAGTTATTAACGAGAAACACATTCAGCGCGCTCTGATTGATCAGTGTTTTACGTTAATAACTCCATAACAAAGCCTCGGACGCCATTTTTGCAAAGAAAAATGTCACTTCAAATGATCTCGAGAACCACCCATTTCCGGATGTTGAAGAACATTTGAGACACCTTGTATAAATGCCGAAAGTTATCTCTCGAAATTAGAATAAACAAAAAATATATGCTTATATTAAAATGCACTAAACAGGAGAACATAATTTTTTAGACATTAGGGACTATAAATAAATGCGTCGAGCACCCACGAACATTAAGTCAATATATTTTAGCATTCCACGCTTTTATTTATAGCCACTAATCTCTAAAAAAATAATTTTCTCCTTTTTAGTGCATTTTAATATAAGCGTGGTATTTAAAAAGTTTTTTATTTTCTACTTTTTAGTCTTTCTTAATGTAACGCAAGATATAGTAATACTGGTGTGAAATGGTAGAATATAGAAACTCAAGATATGGAAATAAGCGAGATAGAATGGGGTGATGACTCCGAGAGATGGCGTCTCTTGACAGAGTCCGAAATTGTCCGAAATGGAACTGAATGAACAGAATACCATACCGAGCTCCTTCGGTGCGAAGTGGGTCAGTGGAGTGGGAACGCGTAGTGGATAGGGAGCACTGAACGCGATGACGTGCTACCGTTTCTTAAAATACTTTTTTTCAATATTGCATTGTCATCCAGTTTTCAGTTATGTTGAAAGTTTCAAGTCTCTAGCTCATCAGCAAGTGATTTAAAATTCGATTACAAGATTTGATGTATACAACAAAACATCGACACGGCGAGACAGCTAATATAAGCGTGGTAATAAAAGACATCAATCAATTGACAAGAGAACTGTTTATTTCGACGTTGATGTCTAGTCCGACACGACCCAGGATAATACAAAGAAAGGAAAATGTTAAATAGATAGACCAGTGGTCGGTAACGGCAGTGACTTTTCAGCCAGTTTTCGACTCTCCACCGTCCCCTTACCGGTCGCTCGTCTTGCTCTCCGGAACAGTCCTAGTCCTCGACGCAGCTCAGTACCAGAGTCAGTGTTCCGATTGAGTGTGCATTTCTTCACGCATGCGCGGCAATTTCAAACTCAGTAACGTAACCTTTTCGATGAAATGGGGTACCTTGAGCACCCTGTAGACTTTAAAAAGATTATTAGTATATACCAGAGAGTAAATGAGAGTGCTCACGCCCGGGTTTTGCCCGTGCCACTTTTGTTTGCACATCATGTTTAGCCTGGAACAGCTCCTACATCATCTTTAGCATGGAACAGAACCTACATCATCTTTAGCAAGATACAGAACCCACTTTACTACTTACTACATATGTGACCAGGACCAGAACTAGCTTATTATTTATTATTCCGATGATATATTTACTTGTGATAGATAATTAAAGTTTTTTTATCCTGCTAAAGATGATGTAGGTTCTGTTCCATGCTAAAGATGATGTAGGAGCTGTTCCAGGCTAAACATGATGTGCAAACAAAAGTGGCACGGGCAAAACCCAAAAAAAAGGTATATATATACCTTCGAAATATTGAAATGATGAATCGAATAAAATATTGTTCTAAAATCGTGAGAACAATAATACCGGTACACTGCCGCCAATAGAACTGCCTCAGGGCGTCAGGGCTCTGGCCGCTCTGCTGCGTTATAGTAAATACGTTATTGTTTAGGCTGCGCATGCGCGAAAAATTGCACACTCAATCGGAACACTGGGGGCAGTAGTACCTAACCCAACTATGAACTGCGCATACGTTTTTTTCAATGGTATCTCCTGTAAGCCTGTTTCACTTGTATTGCACGACAATTTCGGAAATTAGATTTGAAAAATGAACTGGCAACGTAATTATCCTCCGAGTTTATTTTCCAAATTTAGTTTAGGAATAGGTCTACAGGTGATTCCACTGAAAAAAACGCATTGACAATAGTACCTCCGTGATAATGTGGAAACCTATTGATTTAGTAGTTAGTATGCATTGCTCGAAATGCCTTGTTTTGGTCTGTTTTGTCTTGCTTTTCTATTTCTGTTGATGAAATAGCTATTTTCGTTGATCTTTCTAAGCGGAGAAGACCCTATAAAGCCATTGACAAACTGACCAAATTGTCATTACATAACTTTCTTCTAAAACATTGCGAAAATATATGGCGAAGTTTCCGTTTACGTCCATTCTCAGAATTCGATGAAATTTTGAAAATAGGTTCTTTTTTGACTAAAATGACGATTGCCAGAAGGATTTTTGCCGACTCGAAACAAATTTTTATATCATTTCAATGTCACTCTCTACCTTACCGACTTACTGACTTACCGACTTACCGACTCTATTTTATATAGAATATCTTCAATTAATTGCAAAATTGGATCATAACCAGCCTAGTTCATCTCATAGCGCCATAAAAATTCACACATATCATCCATAAGCGAATCCTGTTTAATTTAAAGTGATACATACATAAGGTAAATTTTCAATTTTTAAAAACGACTCTTCGTCCCCACCGCGACCTAACCACAACTCAGTTTAATCGCATAAATAATAATATAATTAAATAATAAGAGAATTAACCCAAGTTCTCGCAGCCATTCGAGTGTTGAATTGATATTATTCATTTTTTTACAATGTAAAACAAATTTAAATTACTCATTTTTAACCTATACGACTTATACGACTCTAAAAGTAAAGTAATAAAGTAGAATGTCGGTAAGTCAGTAAGTCGGTAAGGTAGAGAGTGACATTGAAATGATAAAAAAATTTGTTTCGAGTCGGCAAAATCCTTCTGGCAATCGTCATTTTAGTCAAAAATGAACCTATTTTCAAAATTTCATCAAATTCTGAGAATGGACGTAAACGGAACACAGCCAAATATATTTTGGAAGTTATAGACCGAAATTTTTAACTCTGTTTCTGGACATTGTTACACTAAGCAATAAAATGTTAAGCACTTTATATAAATAGTTTCAAAGAAAGCAAAACTAACGCTTCGAGTAGCATTCATAGTATGTGTAAATGAAGTACAATTTTTATTGACATCAAACTTGAAACGCGTTTTTTTCGAAACTACATCTTCAAAATTGACGTCGAAAATTAGTCAAAAACTATTTGACCGACCAAATTCAAGTTTTCCACGCCGTTAGTTCAAAACATTCCTCAGAACATGAACCTAAAAGTTTAATCAGAATGTTAGTTTCAACCAGTTTTTGGGCCAGAAACAAATGTTACAGGTTCAGAAAAATAGCTATTTACAATGCAGGTCAATTTCATTTGTATTAATCATAAATTTTTATCCCAGAAATGCCGTTTACTCGTTGTAATGTCAAATAAAGTACAGTAATTTCTCAATCGTAGTCCCAACACCCGTGTTATGAACGGACTACCATCAAGTAGGGTGGCTATTTTTTGATTTATGACTGCGTCTATCCTACCGCGCTGAGACTTCAAACGACAAGTCGAACGTAGAGAAGGACAGAATGAAATAGGATCGCGTGGCCGAATCGTGTCCCCGTCGCCGGCACAGTTTAAAGGCCCGTGCGTCATCACAATAAAACACCAAGACCTTAGCTTCTTTATTTTCGATGATATCATTATGGAACTTTCACCAACATATTCGTGGCATTTTTCTGATTAAAATCATACCAAACACGATATAATTTGGCCAATATTTAGTGGTTTAATCGACGATGAAAGTTTCGAACGCAACGAAGAAGAGCGTATTGGAAAGAAAGAGACGCGAAGAGTCGCCGTCGCCGGCATAGATCAAACACGCTGTCCTTCTTGTAAGTAAAACTTTCATCGTCGATTAAACCACTAAATATTGGCCAAATTATATCGTGTTTGGTATGATTTTAATCAGAAAAATGCCAGGAATAAGCCAGTAAAATCACATAAAAAAATAATGAAAATTAAGTAGTTTGAAAATTCGATTCACTCGAGTCAATGTAGTGGTGTTCACACCGATATACCCGAGCCGACATCAAACATCGCCGTCCTGCTGCCCGGCGCAGCATTGACAGGCGGTGGAATGGGTAGGCACTGGACTACGATTGCAGAGGCGACCGAGGACTACGATTGAGAAATTACTGTACCCTTAGTTCTGAAAGGATTAGCGTATTGGCCTCTGTAACAAATTTCTAAAGATTGACAAAAAATCCCAGATAGCACAAAGCCGGCTAAAAGACGTGTTTTGTACACCTGCGACGCGATGTACATACGTCTGAAAGACGCATGTAAAGTCGTTTTCTCGTCTTTTACTTGACTTTCGTTTCGCTCGTCTTTTACACGTCTTTGTTACAAAAGTTCCGTCTAACTGACGGTTTTTATAAGAACTTTTGTTGATTTTCAGACACCTCTGTTATTGTCTAAAAAGTTGCTTAAAAGTCGTAGGTTTAAGACTTGTTTTTCAGACGTCTAAAAGGCGCCTAAAAGACGCCTAAAATAATCTTCAAATTATAAAAAAGTTATAACATAAATTAGAAACTATATACCACATATATGTATATACAGTGAGTCACAAAATTATTCGCTCACTCTTAAAAAGATAACTTTTTTAATATTGTTCTATACGATTTGAACTTCTTTTGGAAGCTAGAGCAATTGATTTGCCACAGGATGTGAAAAAAATTTGTCAAAAATTAAGCTCTTTTCCAAATATCTTGGGGCATTACTGTATCTATATACATTATTTAATCAGATTATATTCGAATTTGTTCTCATCGACAAAATAAAATTGGTGCATCGATGGTATCGTGAAAATTAAAACAATTTTGATTTCCGCTTAATAGCTTTTCATTTTGTTCGTTTGCGGTGTTATACGTTGTTGGCAATGGGCTACTGATCTATCTCACCTACCCTTAGTAATTAACGTTTATTCAGATCATCGACCGGTTGGTGAGAGGACTGAACCAGCCATGAACAATTACGCGTTTTGACTCGTTTGCCACGATATTCACAATGATCGTCGAGTTTTTAGCATTCTAAACATCGAAAAGGAATTGTTGTATCGTATTACCTAATTATCTATTAACATGTAATGTGCATTTTTTACAATATCTTTGTCAGTGCTAGAGGAAACATGTTTATTCTATTTTTCCAGAGCTGCCAAAGATCTAGAAGAACGTCGTAGTCACTATGAACCCTCTCTTGGACCTGGCATACCAGATGACGTCGACCATATTTTCAACCTCGAGGAAAATGATTTCGTTCCACACTTTCAAAGAGTTTCTATATCTGGAGAGGATACTTCCGGAGTATGTACAAAATTGAATTTGAATTCGATGAATTTTCAATATTTAATTTTCGTGAGTACAGTAATTTTATTACTAATACAGATATCAGATCTTTAATTACACAGTTCAACCCAAATTTGGCCAAGTAACTTGAAGTAAGTGTTTTAATCGATGTTTGTTCCTCCTATGTAATGTGTGTGTATTGCAAAAAACCAATACAAACGAATAGGTCTTTCAAATTTCAAAAAGGTTTCCTACGTTACGAGTAATATTTAAACAGTTGTTACATTACTTACATAAACTTATTCTACTCACTTTTCTAATGAAGATTATACAAGGTGAGTCCGCAGAAACAGAACACCTGAATAATGCGGCTGCAGTTGGTGTTAGGAAGAGATGCATCAGATGGAAACTTGCATGGTTTCGAGGGGGCATTAAGCTGATGTTAGTAGCTTTTTTGTAGGTGGAAGTGTAAAGGACATGTGGAGGTCAACTTCTTTTTTTTTAATGGAATGAGATATTTTTTAATACATCAATCGATGCAGCTGGAGATTCGTTATAAAAAAGTACTAACCTATGTATGTCGAAAAGTTAGTAGTTCAGGAGATATTTCAATTTAAATAACTCTGAAATACCATTACAGTCATACTAAGTCGTTAGTGTTTACTTACTAGTGTAACGTCTTAGTACTTAGAGTACTAACCTATGTATGTCGAAAAGTTAGTAGTTCAGGAGATATTTCAATTTACATAACTCTGAAATACCATTACAGTCATACTAAGTCGTTAGCGTTTACTTACTAGTGTAACGTCTTAGTACTTAGAGTACTAACCTATGTATGTCGAAAAGTTAGAAGTTCAGGAAATATTTCAATTTAAATAACTCTGAAATACCATTATAGTCATACTAAGTCGTTAGTGTTTACTTACTAGTGTAACGTCTTAGTACTTAGAGTACTAACCTCTGTATGTCGAAAAGTTAGTAGTTCAGGAGATATTTCAATTTAAATAACTCTGAAATACCATTACAGTCATACTAAGTCGTTAGCGTTTACTTACTAGTGTAACGTCTTAGTATGACTGTAATGGTATTTCAGAGTTATTTAAATTGAAATATCTTCTGAATTACTAACTTTTTCACATACATAGGTTAGTACTTTTTCATATCGAATGTCAAGCTGCATCGACTGATGTATTAAAAAATACCTCATTCCATTTAAAGAAATGCAGTTGACCTTCATATGTCCTTTATCCGTCCACCTACAAAAAAGCTACTAACAGCAGATTAATGCCCCCTCCAAACCATGCCAGTTCCATCTGATGCATCTCTTCCTAATGCCAATGGCAGCCGCGTTATTCAGGTGTTCTGTTTCTGCGGACTCACCCTGTATATGTATATATGTATATGTATATACATATATTTTTATATACAGGGTGTCCCAAAACTACCCTAGGAGCCGAAAATGGAAAGCTCCTTGGGTCATTTGAAGCGACATTTTCCTTTACAAAAATGGCGTCCGCGGCTTTGTTTAGGTGTTATTAACGAAAAACACGGACCAATCAGAGCGCGATCTAGACATGCGATGGCACGTTCGGCCAATTGACAGTCGGCGCGTCGGGCCGACTGTGCTAACTCGCGTCTAAGTCGCGCTCTGATTGGTCCGTGTTTTTCGTTAATAACTCCTAAACAAAGCCCCGGACGCCATTTTTGTCAAGGAAAATGTCGCTTCAAATGATCCAAGGAACCTCCCATTTTCGGCTCCTAGGGTAGTTTTGGGACACCCTGTATATATAGGGAGGTCTGTTTAAATAAGAACACCTAAATATCTCTTCAAGTTATTGTGATGCAACAAATATTTGTTAGGTAATGTGCATGGTGTCTATGTATCAATATCTGGCAACAATATTTTTTTCCCAAGGTCATTTTTTCCGAAGTTATTAAGGTCATCGGTGTTTTTTGAAACATAACCACATTTTTTTATTGCATTGTGTGACTGATGGAAAAATACATTCAGATAAGCATAATACCATGACCTTAAAATGACTCATCTCGTTGCACCGACCAACCGAAAATCGAAGTCATTTCAAGGTCATGTTATTATACATATCTGAATGTATTTTTCGATTAGCTACACGATGCAATTAAAAAAGTGTAGTTATGTCTCAAAAAACACCGATGACTTTGATAACTCCGAAAAAATTGACCATAGGAAAAAATATTCGTGCCAGATATTGGTCCATTCCAGGATCAGGACCAGAGGGTGTCGACTCCCATAGCGACGAATATAATTGTAATTCATACCCTTAGAGTACGGTGGCAGCACAGTAGTGCCTCGGTGGTGGGGAAATCCTATCTTTGCCTCGCGCGTCATTCAGCCATTTGATGCCATCAGACGCCATTTATAACTGTTGCAAACTGTTGCAGAGTCAGACTGTTGCTCAGTTTTCATATTTGCTGCTTATTTATCGATGTAATTCAATGTAATTGTTCAATGTAATTATTATATGTTACATTACCAATTCATTTTACCTGAAAATAAATTCAAACCATCAATAGCTAGCGAAGGTATACGGTTACACGTATATGCAAGGTTGATTATGTGTGAGTGTGATCACACACTGCTTGTATCCCTACTGTTTGGTCTCTACTGTACTACCACCATACCGTTAGGGTACTGCACTACAAGTAAATTAGTGTCCACTTTTTTATATGGGAGTCGACACCCCCTGCTCAGGACGACAAGGCTTTGGTGACCAGACGAGTTCGACCTTGAAACTCGTGAGGGGAATACAGTACCCCTTCTCTGATGACCAGCAATATGCGCGCTTGCGCAATGTGTCTCCCATGTGCCTTACTCGATCCTCGTCGCGCTTGCGCATATTGCTGGTCATCAGAGAAGGGGTACTGTATTCCCCTCACGAGTTCCAAGGTCGGACTCGTCTGGCCACTCTGCTAGCTCATTATAGGGGAGATTACGATAACCGTGGCCCCCTGCTTTAAAGGTTATATTTGTGTTACTGTGATCATTTTAAGAAAAAAATGTGTATATAACAGGTGTCCAATGGGCTCCGTTTAGCCGGTAAAGTAGATTTCTTGTTTTTCATAAAACTCCAAATATCTTGGAAACTATGCGAGATATGGCAAAATATCAAGAGACCTTTTTTGTAGAAAATTTAATTTCCAATATTTTATGTCCTATGACATTTTTCTATCAGCTGCGCAGTTTCCGAGTATATTTATATATCGGTGCATTTGCAGAACAACTGCCTCTCCCCCGAAATAATAATCGGTGGAACGTAAAGGCTTTGTTCTGAAAAGATCAAATTCTGGAAGACATCTACAATGGGAAGATTATGTAAACAGAGTAAGTTAGGGTTAGGTCGCGAGAGGGGACCGACCACGCATACGAAAATCCAGGGGTAGTCCAGTAGTAATTTTGATTGAATATTTTTCGTGAAAAATGGACTTTTAACATCATTTTAACGTTTCTGATAGGAAATTGGATTTCCTACAAAAAAGGTCTCTTGATATTTTGCCATATCTCGCATAGTTTCCGAGATATTTGCAGTTTTATAAAAAAAACAAGAAATCTACTTTACCGGCTAAACGAAGCCCCTTGGATAACTGTTATATACACATTTTTTTCTCAAAATGATCCCAGGAACACAAATATAACCTTCAAAGTAAGGGCCATGGTTATCGTAATCGTGCCTCATTATAGATACGTTACCGTTTTGGCCGCGCATGCGCGAGAAAGGATGGTTCCAATCGAAACACTGTTCCCAGTCTAAACCTGGTCACGCTCACCTTTCCTCTTTCTGTATTTTATCTTATGTTATCATATTGAAAAAATAAAAGTCATGAACTTTCAGATCAATTGTTCTACAAAAGATAGAATAAAATCATTTACATAAAAAATCGACACGAGGGACAGAGAGGGTTAAATCATAAGAATATAATATTTATTTTCACAATTTTCTTCGGGGAGTTTATAGAATAATTATATGTAAAAAGCAACTGCATATACTTTGATGTTCAGATCTAATACATTATGTAGACAATTGTAGATAAAAAAGGAATGTTAAAATTTCGGAAGTAATAAAAATAAAATAAAAAATTTAATTTAATTAATTATTAAATAAAATTTGTTGAACGGTGTAATTTAGTCGATCGTTTGAATAAGTTCTCGTTTAAGCTAGCTATAATAAGACTACTGACGTATAATTTATGTAAACATAATAATAAAGTGTAAAATAGAGACATTTTTGACAGCACTTTCGGAAATGCGAGAAATTTAAACTACGGGTCATTGTATGTGAAGCGATTCGCTTTGAAATTTGTTATATGTACACAGTCCCTGTGAAAATACGGACGGGTGTTAAGTCATCACTAGACTGCGGATGCTTATACATTTTTCAATTTTTATAGACAAAGGGCTTAACCGAATAAGATGGTCAAAAATGCCCTTAGAGGTTTTTCAATGAACCATTCGAAAGCTGACTAAGAAAACCCGCTCTGAGCAAGTTTCGGAATTTGTAAATACGGGTAAACTAGAAAGAAGTATACAGGGTGTCTCAAAATAAGTGTAACTCCCGAAAATGGGAGGTTTTTTGGGTCATTTGAAGCGACATTTTCCTTTACAAAAATGGCGTCTGCGGCTTTGTTTAGGAGTTATCAACGAAAAACACGGACCAATCAGAACGCGGCTACAGACATATCTATATTGTACTATACGATTTGAATTTTTTTGGGAAGCTAGAGCAATTAGTTTGTCAAAATTTGCAATTGATCAGAATTGTAGAAAAAATACTAAAAGTTGCATTTTACAGCTTTTTTATGTGGGCCTATATTGAAAATTTAAAAAATACGTTTTATAGACTTATATCAATTAAACAAAATCGGTCGACGTTGCAAGGAGCTACAAACGGTTAAAGATGGTAAAAATTGCAGATTTTCACGATTTTCGGCCTTCAACTGCAGTAAATCTAAGGATTCTTGCATCTTTCAATGCCTGTCGTTTTTTTCCGCATCAACTGATTTCGATGAAACTTTACCAGTGCATATAACTGACAAAAGTTTACAAAACGTATTTTTTAAATTTTCAATATAGGCCCACATAAAAAAGTTGTAAAATGCAACTTTTAGTATTTTTTCTACAATTCCGATCAATTGAAAATTTTGACAAAATTTTGTTTCGCATCCTGTGTCAAACTAATTACTTTAGCTTCCCAAAAAAATTCAAGTCGTTTAGTACAATATTAAAAATATTATCGTTTTTTTAAGAGTGCCCGAATATTAGTAAGAGTCACTGTATGTAAAAACGTGAAAGCGATTATAAAATGTACGTTACGTACTAAACCCGGTCTTGTCTTTTCAAAGTTTCTATGAGCAGAAACCTTAACAGTGCTGTTTTAAGTAGGAAACCTTAGTTAACAGCTAACGTCGGCCTCTTCTGTTGCCACTTCCACGTTCCATAATTTTATCAGAAGCTCTGTGACCTTTAAGACATTGTTACTCCTGTTTAGCTGTGACCTTACCTGCGGGTTTGTGTAATTGTAACTTCATAAAAATGATCAAATTCACACAATAATAAAGTATAGCATTGATGTTATTTTACATTGCAGTAGACACGATTGTCCAGTTACACAACTGTTACAGAATATTCTATGAATTCTTTGGAATAGAAATATACAGTTAAGCATACAATTAATAAAAACAAAAAATAAAAACTAACAATACAATTAAAGTGGATGGCCGTTACTTTTTAAACCAATTACCATAAAAGGTATTGGGTAGCGACGTAGTTTCAACGAAAAAATGATTTTATTAGTTTTGTTTACAAATATCTTCTTTTTGAAAAATCCCGAAGTCTTAGACAAATTTTGAGATTTGAAATCAGCGTGAAAAAATCTACAAGAAATGGTGTGCAGTATGTTAAAAAAATTTTTCCGCGCGTGGTATTGAAAAAACCACAATTTTCTCGAAATTGTGCAAGTTTGACGAATTTTGTCAAGGTTAAAAAACGTTCGTACCATAATCTCCCTATTGTTCCCATATTCTGTCAAGTTTCAGCTGTAATTAAAAAAAAAATCGTGTGCGTGGAAACCACGCGCGACAGAAGTGAAACTTAATGCTTATTAGGTAAAGATACAGATAAATTATTATACCTAATAAGCAATAAGGGATGTTCTTCCGTTTATGGCAAAAATCAGAATTCGATGAAATTTTGAAAATAGGTTCTTTTTTTACTGAAATGACGATTGCCAGGAGGATTTTTGGCGCGTCGAAAAAAAATGATTACCATTTCAATGTTGCGCTCTACCTTAGCGACTACTGACTTACCGACTTTGTACTTTATGTACGTGCTGTGCGCATGCGTCACATATATATATATATATTCTGGAAATTAATGTAAAATGTATAGTATAGTATAATTTGGATTACGTTAACCCGAAAAGTTTATTTATTATTTAGTTATATTATTATTAATGTGATTAGAATGAGTTTTGGTTAGGCCGGGGTGGGGGCGGAGAGGGCCGGCCGTCAGACACGTGTCGTACACGACAATCCAGGAGTAGTCTTTAAAAATTTCAAGTTTACCTTATATTTGTATTACTTTAAACTAAAGAGGATTCGTTTATAGATGATATGTGTGAATTTTTATGGCGCTGTGAGGTGAACTAGGCTGGTGATGATCCCTTTTTACAACTAATTGAAGATGTTCTATATAAAATAGAAAGTCGGTAAGTCGGTAAGGTAGAGCGCGACATTGAAATGACAAAATAAATTTTTTTCGATGCGCCAAAAATCCTTCTGGCAATCGTCATTTTAGTAAAAAAAAGAACCTATTTTTAACATTTCATCGAATTCTGAGGTGTACCATAAACGGAAGTTTCGCCATAATAACATCACAATATTTATTTAAAGTTGAAAAATACGTTTTTTTCAAAGTAATGTTTCTTAAAAACTGTGCATGTAGGAGAATTAAGGGCAGATTCGGAATCAGCCGCAGAAAACTCTATAAGATACACACAGCAGTTCCGTGGAAACATGAAAAAAGTTGATATTTGTTGGACAGTGTTATGCATAATGAAAGATTTTCAAAATTTCATCGAATTCTGATTTTTGCTATAAACGGAAGTTTCGCCGCAATAAGTTTCACTTCTGTCGCGCGTGGTTTCCACGCACACGATTTTTATTTTAAATGTAATTTTGTAATTTATATACATACCTCTTGTTTTTTAAATATGTATCTAATATGTGTGTAATATATATAATTATATTACACTAATGAACACTTCAGTAATGAAAAAAACAACACGCTATAGATCCCGTCTAATGCTTTCTCTCTCAATCTTTGTACCCCACGTCGACAGCGAAAGAAATGTATATCGGTGTAAACCACTACTAATGCACTTACAAGACTTCTTTAGTTTAAATTATTTTTTTGTGGGACTTTCGCCAACTTATTTGTGGCACTTTCTTTATTAAAATGACTCCAAACACGATATAATTTCAATTGTATTTAGTGGTTTAATTTTTACTGTTTTTAATGTTTTAATTTAATTTTTAATGTTTACATGTTGTCCTTTTCTACGTTCGGCATCCTTTGAACTTTCTGCGCGATCGGCGGGGTCGACGCAGTAATAAAAAAATAGTGTCCCTACACGATCTATGTCCCTCCTTGGAACAGGCGATGGGAGCTAGATCACAACTTTACTGTATTCCTCATTTTACTCTTCGGTAAAATTGTCCCCAGCCGTCTAGGCGTAATCGAAATCATATTTACTCACCAAATGTTAATGTATGCACTAGTATGCATTGGAAGTGTCAAATATCTCTTAAGAAAACAATAATGAAGTAGAAACATCGAATAATCAAACAAAATGTTTAGCCCTTTTCTTTCGATTGTTAAACATAACTCTGCTATGCACATTTCGGTGTTCTGCGTAGTCGCTAGATGAAAGATCCATCTAGCGCACTTGGTCCCTACGGTTTCGAAATTATGTATTACAGAATGGTAATTGACAATATTCGGCAGCATTTTTGGGAGACTCCGCAAGTAGAATCGACTCCCGAAAATGCTGTCGAATAAAGTCGATTACGCCTCTATAACGCATAATTTCGAACCCGTAGTGGACGAGATCTGCGAATTATTTGCGTTGAATGAAGCGTGTCATTCCTCCATGACAACGACGAATGCTAGTGGAAGACACTGAGCTGTTGTGGACGGTCTTGTCTCAATTGAGACAAAATTGCTAACCCGTGCTGTATACGATTCTTTATATTTTACTTACACTAATTACCGTCCAGTGACAACTTATTCGAGAATAAAGTGTACTCGTAACTCAAAAATGAAAGTTTTTTTGCAATTATCTCGGAAACTAAAGCCGACCGTCACGAACATGCAGAGGAAAAAATGGTTGAAAATGTTGATTTCTATGACGTATCCAAACATCATGAAAATCGGTCAGGACGTCACAAGTCGAATGTTATTATGACACTAATGGTTTGTAAGATATTCTTGCGCAGCTAGTTAAAAGAAACAATATTGTTCTGGTGACGTGTATGAAATAAAATCGTCGTAATGCGCCGTAGTGATATGTTCTTGCTAAACTGCGAATCTTTATGCAAAATAAAAATGGTCTGCATCGATTGCAAGAAAGAGAAACTAAATCGAATGTTATCTCTTCATAGTGACATATTCAATTTTTTAAATTCTTCTACAATTTTGAATTGTATCTAATCAATTTTGATATAAATGCATAAAGACCCGCAGTCTAGTCATTACATTTATTACTGTCAATAAATGGCTGTAGGTGAAGTAAGAATTTTAAACATTCGGTACAGATGATTTCCTGAAATAATTCGTCATTTATATTTCAGGTACCTTTGGAAGACCTCCAGCAAGCGTCACATATGTTGGTTCAAGCACTGGCTATACGTGAGAAGTATATGAATAATTCTAGGCAAAGTTACCCTTCCATTACTTCACGGTTTTTGCGCAGTATCGACAAGAGACCAATAAATAGTGACGATGAAGTTCAACATGATGACCGTAAGGCCATCGCTGGTATGTATCACAGTACCTATGCGAAGGGATAGGCTATTGCACGCTAACAATAAGTGATAATAACACTTTGTACATATACAAGTATTCTTGGGTCTTGGAATCTATGAAATTGGATAGTACACGAATTAAAAGTTGATGATCACCTCCTTGACCAATCAATATTGCAAATATCGATGCGGGTAGACTGATTAAAAAACGATAAGAATTGGATTTTTAATTCTCCAATTTTAAAACAACCTCAAATGGAATAATGTATCACATGATACATTTTCTTCTTCAAGAGTGCATTGAAATTAAAAAATAAACACTCAAGTTTAAAAAATATCGGCAGTTTATATATCAAACTTTAACCGATGTACAAAATATATGTGTAAGTTTATAAAAATCAAAAAACGTGTGTGTATATAGTTTCACTAGTTGTCGCGTAATAGCTCAAATTAGAGATGTTAATATTATAATTATTTAAATAACATTTAATTTTTAAAAATATTCATATATTGAAGACAAGGATGTAAGAATTCGAATGGGTTTTAGCAATTTCGGTGGTTCAGAACGAAACCCCATAGGAAAGAGAACATTCTGAAGAGTATTTTTTATGAAAACAATTTTCTCATCAAGTGAGAATGTAGTAATTTGAAGCTAGTATATTACAGTTAGACTCTAACCCTTGTTAAACAAGCATAATTTTCCTTGTCTGAAGAAACAGCCGTAACAAAGCAAATTTTCAAGTATAAGTGAATAATGTGTAATAATGTTTCATTGATTGGTGCTAATATGTTGTTTTCTTTATATTTTATTCGCAGATCACCCTGTTCACGCGCCTGCATCTAGAGGAGATCCATGGGAATGCGAATTTCCTCCGTCTAAAAATTACAAAATCGCTCCAGTCAATGGTGTATTCAATTTATATGCTAACGAAGAGGATTTTGATAACGCAAAACCAATTCCATATTCGTATCCAGATTTGGCAACTTTCGTTAGAGATATGAATCTTCTTTGTACAATGATTGCCGATGGCCCTTTGAAATCGTTTTGCTACAGAAGACTCAGTTATCTTTCGTCAAAATTCCAATTGCATGTACTACTGAACGAGCTTAGAGAACTTGCTAGTCAAAAGGCAGTTCCACACAGAGATTTTTACAACATCAGAAAGGTCAGTATAGCAAGATTACGTATGAGAAAAGAACAGAAGTGGTATTGGCCTGAAAAAGGACACCCTGGGTGTAATACGTAGAGTAGGTCCCGGGGAACCTAGTTTAGGCACTCTTAAGATAGTAGAGGGGCAACCCATTGGTTGTCCCGGGAGGTGGATTGTTTTTAACTTTAACCACCACTTTAGAAAATTATTTGTATATACATTTGAAAAGGCAAGGGGTTAAGCTAACGTTAGCAATTAAGTATCAAGACGGAACACTCGTCCTACCAATAACCCCTTGGTACACTCCCGCGAATATAACTGCCTCAGGACGTCAGGACTCTGGCCGCTCTGCTACGTCATTGTAGATATGCTACTGTTTTGACCGTGCATGCGTGAAAAACTGTGATTGTAATCGGAACACTGTTTCCGAGGGTTGGCCTATGCTTTAGGAGGTGTGGACGGATACTCGGATCAGGTTGGGTAGTTTTTCCGGGTTCGGGTCGGGACCCGAAAATTCGTGATACCCAGACACTCAAATTCGAAATCAGGTCAGGTAAAGTCGGGTCGGGAACCCGAAAACTTTTATTGTTCGGAGTCCTAAACGTCATAGATTTTCAGATTCCTGATCTGAATCGAGCGCTACCTGACCTGACTTGGACTTCGGGTACCCAAGTATCACTAATTTTCGGATCCCGATCTGACCCAACCTTAATCATCAATACCTGACCCGAGGATCGGATGCCCGCCCACCCCCTATACTTTAGGCACGGTGATATGACAATGTGCAAACAATTTGGCCTATAATTGTTCGAGAACTATCCCCTCTACCACGGAATATTCCCTGTGAGAGGCCATGGAGCTCGAGTGTCTCTGTCGTCGAGGAATGTATACATAGTACGGGTCGGGTATATTGGTGTGAGACCACACTAACAAAATAACAAAACTTGTTCGTTAGTGGAGTGGCGAGAAGCAATGTGACAAGTGACAGTGCTGCAGCCTATCATGGCTGTCAAGTGATACACACATGCTGCCGCGTAATGAGAATTACGTCGCGTAAACGTAAAAGTAGGACTTTTGAGGAAAATAGCGCTGTAGACTGGTCTTTCGCTTAACGATGTTGACTACTAAGAAACCCCATGCTTGCATTATTCAGATATCAGAAGTGGAATCCCAGACCCTTGCAATCCTCATATACGTATACGTGGTCTAGTGGTGTGTGCACTTGCCACACAGTCAAGCGCGAATAAGTAGACACAACCCTTAATCTTATAGTGGGGAAATGTATGGTCGAGGCAGTTGTGAATGCGACGCAGAGTCGCCAGATTAAGACTTGCTTCCTACTCTACCCTTCCCTTTTTACGACACTGTTCTTCCACACTTCTACCATGGCCCGGTCACGTGACGCGTTTCACCTCTGTCATGCACGTTTCACTCTGTCGCGTGACTAATCCGGGAAAGGCTAACTTTTCCCCACAATTTGTCTCACTTCCCCCTTTTATTGTTAACGCAAGGTGGTTAAATTTTAAAACACTCCACCTCCCGGGACAACCAATAGGTTGCCCCTCTACTTTCTTTTTGCCGAACTAGATTCCCCGGGGACCTGCGATCAGCATTGCACTTGGGGTGTCTTTTTTCATGGCCCTACTTCCACTCCTGTTCTTTTCTTTTTGTCTCACTTCCCCTGATCTGCTGACACTGAACAAAGGTGCGCGCTGCACAAAAGAATGGATGGTGGGGAAAGCTGGTGGTTGAGGGATCCCTACGTTACCCAGGTCTATCTTGCTTATTAATAATGTGGGATCAGGACCCCCATCGAATATACCATAGGAGATTGGGAAGAATGGGTGGGTTCCGTGGGTGAGCGCGTTAGTCGATCGGCTACCACCAGTGAGCCCCTGGTTTAATTTTCGCGGCGGCAATTTCCTGATTTTTTCTGAGACTCTACCATAAAAGTAATAACTTATTAGGAGATTTCGTGTTCCGCTCTCGCGCTCTTGTAACCCAGGTCTGTCTTATACAGGATGGGGCGCCAGGTGTGTGCCTTGAGCAAACAAAATTTAAAGTAACATTCTTCGCTCGGCCCGTACCATGTCATCGTACGCACACGATTATAATCTCTCATTATTATTTTAGGTTGATACACACATTCATGCAGCCTCGTGTATGAACCAGAAGCACCTTCTTAGGTTCATAAAAAAAACCCTGAAGAATCATGCGAATGAAATCGTTACGTGCTCAAAAAACGGAGAAACAATGACTCTTCGAGAGGTGTTTCAATCCATGAATTTAACTACTTATGACCTCAGCGTTGACATGTTAGATGTTCACGCGGTGAGTACTCGCCAACATCTTATTTGGTACAATCGTATGGACTAGTATATAATTCATATGTACTCTTTCTAGGATAGAAATACGTTTCATAGATTTGATAAATTCAACGCTAAGTACAATCCTATTGGAGAAAGTCGACTTCGTGAGGTTTTCTTAAAAACGGACAATTATCTGAACGGTAAATTTTTTGCAAGCATTATTAAAGAAGTTGCCAGTGACCTTGAAGAATCGAAGTACCAAAATGCAGAACTACGCCTCTCGATTTATGGCAAAAGTCCTGAAGAGTGGGACAAATTAGCTAAATGGGCTATTCAGAGCGATGTATATTCAGATAATGTTCGTTGGCTCATTCAAATTCCTCGACTCTAGTAAGTTACTGCTATTTAGTAGCAAGTATTGGTAGTAATATAATAGTAATCAGTAATAAGAATCCTTCATAATTTTGTTTCAACACAGTAAGCTTTAAAGCTCAATTGACTGAAATAACACATACTACGTATTTTGAATCCAATCATTAATTAGTTACCCTATTAGAATACAGGAAAAAGTAAAAGTTTATAATAAACGGCTATAAATTGATTATACTTCTTAGCATTCATATCATATGAGTGAACCATTATTGAGATATTTCATAATTTCCTTTTAAATTCATTTTTGCAATATATGCATTTTTTAAAATTAAGATGGATCGGAGTTTGCGTATGTTTCATATATACCCAGTAAGGAACCTGTTCGAAATCGAAACATATGGACTTCACTCACATATAGAAAATAATCAGAGGTCACCTTGAAATCTGTGTAGCACGTCCACCTAGAGAATTTAAAAAATATGATTATTATATACAACTAACATATTAATTGAAAATTGTTATTTATTTTTAGTGATATCTTCAAATTGAACAAATTGATGACAAATTTCCAGGAAATTTTAAATAATATCTTTCTTCCACTCTTTGAAGTAACAAATGACCCCAATTCTCATCCAGAATTACACAAATTCCTCCAATATGTAAGTAATTTTAGATTTATGCCATTCCAAGTTTGATTGTAAAAGTAGAAATGAAAAAGAAACTTATTATTATATGACAATTGAGAAATTCATTAAATTAATAGTACTTTCGAAATTTGTGTCGCTTTATAATTAGTTATGTAACGAATACAATTACATTATTATTGTTATAACATTATTTTAATCCTGACTATAGGTAATAGGATTTGATTCTGTTGACGATGAAAGTAAACCTGAAAATCCTTTATTTGATAAAGATGTTTATCCACCAGCTGAATGGGATGACATTGAAAATCCTCCTTATGGATATTATCAGTACTACACTTATGCTAACATGACTGTTCTAAATCATTTTAGAGCGTAAGTTTTCTAGTAATTACCTGTTTTATTTATTTGAATAATATGTACCTAACATACAGCATGAAATTTTACAGGGACCAAGGGTTTAACACCTTTGTTCTTAGACCTCATTGTGGCGAAGCTGGTCCAATTCAACATCTTGTGTGTGGCTATATGATGGCAGAAAATATTTCCCATGGGCTTTTACTTCGAAAAGTACCAGTACTACAGTACTTGTACTACTTGGCACAAATTGGAATAGCTATGTCCCCTCTCAGTAATAATTCTCTCTTTTTAAACTATCATCGCAATCCTCTTCCAGAATACTTAGCTAGAGGTTTATGCGTAAGCTTGTCTACGGATGATCCACTTCAATTCCACTTTACCAAGGTTAGTGTGATACAGTTTAGTTTATATAATTGCTAAAAATGCTTTGGTAATTATAAAGAAAAGGGCACTCCTCACCGATATTGTTGAGCTTAAAAAATGTTGTTACAGTCATTCATCTGAATATGTTTTTCCTACACATATTACCCCACCACATGCTTTTATGTAGTCACCAAGGTTTTCAAAACAACGTCCGTTAAACTTAAGTTATAAGTACATTTCACTGTGGTCAAATCTTCTACAGAAAAGTATAGAAAAAACTTCTAAACAGCACGGTAATTTAAATAGTATTAAATGCATACAGTCTTAACATGTTTTTCTGTAAATCTAAGGACGAACGATAGTAACAAGTATAAAAGAAAATTGTTGATAGATAGTAAATATTCACATCCTCAATTTTATATAGACTAGAAATAATAGATTACAAAATATATAATTGCAAAAGTTGTTTCATTTTTAATACTTTATTCAAATTGTTTGTCAGGAACCACTAATGGAAGAATACAGTATTGCTGCGCAAGTATGGAAACTCAGCTCATGCGATATGTGTGAATTAGCACGTAATTCTGTACTTATGAGTGGCTTTCCCCACAAGGTGCGTATACAATTTACAACTCTATTTTGTGGTTACCTCTCAAAATCATTAGTAGACTAGGAAAAACAGAGGATAATGTCAACCTGGTTATTAACCCTTTTGCTGAAAGGATCTTTCCGCAGAAACTCTCTCGTTGGCCGAGATGCAGCGCCAAAAATGTATACAGGGTAGTTGAGATAAACCCAGAAAAGTAATTGCATAAAGACAAGTAGTTCAAATCTTAGGAAAATGTCAATATATTCTTTTGCCAGTTTGTACTAAACTGAATGGTACAAAGCAGTGCTAACAATAATGGTATATAGAAAGATTAATTTTGACTTAAGGGTATATTTAATATCCTTATCCGACAATTCTATACTATACCGACTACGGTATTCCTTCGGATGATGTGATTTTCCTATGTGCTGATGATGTTACTTTTTTATCCCCACTACTAGGGGGTTACCCTTAGGCGGTTGATCGCGTTACCAAAAAAACACGATCCGAGCTCGGATATCAGTGAGGCAATATTAATGCAATGATGAAACTTTCTTAATTTTAGTTATATCGTTACAAAATGTTTACCAACGGATTCGTGAAATTTTTCTAATTAAAACGAGTTCAAACATGATAGAATTGCAATTATATATAGTAATAAGCGATAAAAGAAGGATAGCATGTAAAGAAAGAGACGTGCAGTTGTAGCGATCGGCATAGATCCAAAATTCGGGAAAGCAAAAGGGTTCAAGCTCAGATCGCTTGGTTTTCCATTTTTTCTAGTATTTGACTGTAGCTAGTTAAACTAATTGCTTTCTATTATTTTACAGAGCAAACAATACTGGCTTGGACCAAATTATACTAAGGAAGGAGTCGCTGGTAATGATATTACCCGAACAAATGTGCCAGACATTCGAGTAGCCTATCGTTACGAAACTTTAGTCGACGAACTGTCGAATATTTTTAAAGTCGTTGAGAAACCTGAGGCCGTTCCATTTTAACCGTAATCGTAATATACATATTATTCTATCAGGTCCATAAGAATGGATATAATTGTATTGAAAACTATTTGCAGCGCGAACTATAACTAATCATGTGATTTATGCTAACGATCTTTGTGGACTTTAAATGACTCCTTTGTAGAAGGTATTACCTTTATTGAATGAATGATGATATAGAAATTATTTTTTTAACGCTAGTTGTAATGTCATTAAGTGCAATTTAAATGATCTTGTTTAGATGATGCGTGCCCGTTTATACTGTCTGTTCGCGCCTAAATTACACCGTTAGTATTTATAATAGTAACTAATTATCTCCGTAAGTATCGAAGATGCTTGAGAAACGTGTTTATATGGACATTGAATATTTTATAGTGCCATGTGCCATCATGATCTCCTCAATCGGTAATAAGCTATTGGCCTCTTTGTGCTAATTTATCCAGTCAGCACGCCTGATCGATTTTGGATGGGGCCTTGCGCGTGCAGAATGCATGTTTGCCCCCTGCAGAAACTCTAGGCCAGGGCCTGCAGGCCGGACCGGGATACTGTCCGTTTCTAAGATTGCAAGGGTGCGGGATTCGCGATCTCATTTCTTGATAATACAAACACGGGGTTTTTTAGTAGTCGAAAATGCTAGATAAAAGATCAATCTAGGCCGCAATCGCCCTCACAAGTCTTATTTTTTTTGTATACGAGGCGTAATTTGAATTATTCGGCAACATATAACATATTACTTTTGTAAGTAAAAAGGGAGACTGCTACACATTTGCACAGTAGAAATTTACTTTAATGACATCTGCCGCATTGGTGCGACCTGCTCTGTATTCTGTATAACGCTTAGACCATATACATATATACTTATAGACACGGCACAGATAATTTGGCCTATGGCAAAGACGACGGTAATGTGTGAGTCACTGTTTCGAAAAATGTACAAGCATGCTCATCGACAGCTTATGATGGTGATGGAGGTATACCCGGAAAAAATGGACAGGATAATTTCACAGAATTTGGCATTTTATCATGAAATAATCATTTTATGTAAATATATTTGAGATACAAATTCTATATGTTTTATTCGGATATTACAATGAAGTACGAATTTAAAAAATTTTTTAAATTGAAATCATCAATATATGATAACATTTAATTTAATTTATATTTCTTGCAATTATTCTCGTCGGTGACATAACTTTTAGCGATATGGTATTTCAGATCACTGTTTTACGTTATCTTTACGCCCATTTTGCCCACTATCCGGTATCACTGAATAGCACGGGCACTAGCAGTCTTTAACAGTATTTCGTCTGTGCCACATTAGTGTGACCGTGCTGCCCTCTCAAAAACAGGCAAAACCCCGGCTCGAGTGTCTGCAGGCCATGGGCTCGAGTTTCTGCAAGGGTCAGGCATGCATTCAGCGCTCGCAAGGACCTTTCCAAAAACGAGCAGCCTTGGCTCTCATATCAGGGGCTCTGCAGGCTGAGCCAAGTGGCAGGCCGTGCTGACTGAGTATAGGCTAACGGAACGTCGAGTTGCTGGCTATATTTCATTTCCAGCAGCTGTATGTGAGCTAAATCCCGACTATAAGTCTTTTTGAAGCCAAATAGCATATTCCCAGCTTTTTTCGCCTACGAAAAATATGCCGACGCTACATGTATACATGTATACATATAAAACAAGGGGCTACATATAAAACCGACTTCGTCAACATTTCTAAATTGAACCGTCTTGATAACCAGTCGATGTGAACTATATATTTTGTAACTTAGTAAAAATCACTAACAAATGTATCAAATACTGTGTAATCACACATAAAAACGGATATTGGCACACCCACAAATGTGTCCCTTGTTGGTGAACTAGTCGTGTAAGCACTACTTTCGTATCTTCAATATTTTACAGGATAATAGATTATACTATTGTATTTAAGCGCGGTTAATCATATGCTATCAGTAACTTTGTAAGTATACGATCTATAGGTATTAATCATTTAAACTTTTCTGTTTTGACATTTGAAAGCATTTGAAACTTAAACGACGTACGGGGTGTATGACTATATGTAATGAATATTTTACGTGGTCTTCCTACGGGGTGATTCCTGAAAGATGGATGATTCCTGAGATCATTTTATGTAATTTTCTCCTTTGCGAAAATATTCTTCGTAGCTTTGTTAAGGAGTCTTTAAAGAAAAACACAGACCAATCAAGGCAGGACAGCGGACGGACCAAGCTTAACGTATGTCAACGCCACTCTGAGCGAGACCTTTCACCGTGCCCTGATTGGTTCGTGTTTTCGTTAATAACCTCTTCATTCATTTGTGTAAAGGAGCAAGTTTCGTAAAATGACCTAAGGAATCACTCATTTCAAAGAAGTATAACATTCTTGGGACAACCTGTTGTCACGTCGCTCGCGCGCGAAGGTTAGACAACATCCAGCAGAGCGACTTCGGCCCACGATAACCCTAGTGGCCCGTGCACGGGGCTTCGATATATGCCATTTATTATCGTCGGACGTCCTCCTGTCTCGAAATCGTTCGCCTGGGAAAATGTCGAAGGTCGGGGCTCCGTTTCCTGATCCGTTGTTCGGCCCTGAAACTTACCGTTCTCGGCGCGCACGCTAGATGTGAATGCGCGCTCTAAATTATGGAATTTCCTCGCGAAACGCTCTCGAATCCTGTGTTTCCCGGTCTCGCATCTCGTTATTGCACGGTCCGGTCCTTTGCACTAATAAAAATGTGCTCGCACATAACGGCGAAGTGGCGTCGCAGATTTGCAACATTACTTACACTGTATAAAGGAAAGAAACAATCAAAAGTGACGAGGTTGTGATAAAAGCTACGTGTATATTTAAATATGAATTATTAATTGATCACGTAATTGGTACAGACTAAAATTTAAGTAAAGGTGCATTTCAATTACTCTTAGTTTGCATTACATTTTGTAAAGTGGTACTACTAAAATATCTATTACATATTGTTAATCATTCTATGCATATATTACAACAGATAAATATAAATTAAGTTACAGGGAAATGTCTTTCACACATATTTCAGTACTTTGATATAAGAAAGCGGTAGATAGATTCATGTGAAATTGTTCATATATGTTGACCAATACGATAATAGTTAGGTACTAAGTAGGGTTAAAGTTTGAACTGTTCGAGTTTTCAATATACATACTAAATTAGATGTTAATATGAATTAAACTAATATATATTGTACTACTTTTATGTTACAAATGTATAATATACACTAAAGAAATAATTAATTTTTTATGCCTCAGTTCCAGTAATGTTACAGCCCAATTTTCTGAATTTAGTCTTATTAGTTTCTTATCTTTTTGTACATTTATACAGCCCATGTGTATAATATTTGTTTTTAACAAATGTATCTTCGATTTTCGAATGGACTCTCTTGTAGATTGTACACCTTATTATAATGTCTATAAATTTTTATTACAATTAATGAGTGAACATTTTATTTGAAAGTACTAAATTCAATATTTAAGCTGTAAGCAACAGCGAATAACAAAAATTGTAATACGTTATTGCCTTTATTTATTAATTACCTTAAAACTACTGGTATGCACATAATTACCTACATATTTATTATACATTCTCGAAACAATCTTCCAGTGAATGAGCTGGAACCTTCTGCACCTAATGAAAGCACCTAAGACTTTCACCAAAAATATCTCCGTTGTTGGTAATTATTTACAAAGAGGCACTCCACTCCGACTTCTATGAAATTTAAATTGTTACGTCGCTCACGAACGGAAGGCTGGAAAAATTCCGACGGGGCGACTTCGGGCTTTTATAGGCCTGAGGCCGAGCCACGCGCAGCCGTACACCCGTGGTCCGCCCGAGACAAAACGACGTTCAAAGGTTTGACGTTTTCATGAGACATTTTCGTTCGGGCGCCAAGCACCGCGAAGGATGTCACGCGAAACGCGATGCAAATCTTGAGCTCGGAGAAGCCCTCGAAGAAGAATATATGTATTCATTTTGATTTTTTAATTTTAGATTCTTAAATGTAATTTTTAAATTTATATACATACCTTTTCTTTTACTGATATATTTTTATTTTATTTAATCTCTTCATTTTTACTACTGTCGCTTCCCATATTATGTTTGTATTTATCACGTACACTTCAGAATCATATGTTAAGTAACATATGGTCCTGTGTTCTCCGGATCTGTGTCTGTTGGATTTTTATCTTTGGAGTTCTGTTCAATCCGTTGTACATGACACAACACTCAATAATGTTCAAAAGCTCTAATTATGGCAGCAACGAGAAATCTAATACAAAGAGCGGAGCTCTGTATCTTAGGAAAATGGATCGCAGTTGAAACATCTATTGTAATTTGATTTATTTTGTAAGAAATAAGTTTTCATTAGAGTTCCGTTTGCACATCCCTGTATATGTATTCATTTTTATTTTTTGATTTTAGATTTTTAAATGTAATTTTGTAATTTGTATACATACCTCTTCTTTTACTGATATATTTTTATTTTATTTATTCTCTTCCGCACACGGTAGGTTTGGAAAGACGTATATCTCCAATATATCTCTGTAATAGATTTAATTATATTATTATTTTAATTAATGCAAACGTAGTTGGACGTGCTGTCATAACATAACCATGTAATTCTAATCTTTTTTAAATGTAATTTTGTAATTTATATACATACCTCTTATTTTACTTATACATATATTTATTCTGTTCCACACACGGTTATTTTTGACATACACTTCAATAAAATAAATAAAATAAAAGTGTGAGAGAGCGCTATAGACCCCAACAGTGTGATTTTCAACTCGTCCGTAAGACGGCGCAGTCTATCTTTCCACTTCCGTTCCATCGACACGTCATATCCGTCCCGTCAGAAAATTGTTACCCTCAGCAAAGAAGTTTCATTTCAAAATTTAAACGTGTGGACCGAATTTGTTGGGCACATCCCAACACAAATGTATCTGAAACTCTTTGGCATTCCGGTCCCACACATACATTTTTTAATTGAAATCATAATCTTTGCGTTATTTAAATCTAACTTAGTGATATTTTTCAAAAATTCAAGTTTACTCAAATTTTGTATTATTTGTTTAATTAGCAGCCGGCTAGTTTCAAATACTCTATGTATTAAAATTTGTTTTGACTGAAATAGGGCATTAAAACAGTTGAAGAAATTTAATAAATATTTCAAAAAATATATGTGTGCTTCAAAGACTCTAATATTATTTCGGCAGATTTGAAAATTCTTTTAACACGTCTCAATTTTCAAGTAATCTAACGATACATTTGCGTAAACAAAGCCACCTGATGTTTGATCATTTTTAAATTTTGCGTTGCTTTACCTCGAACAAATTTTGAAATTTAACCAAAATTGCACATCTTTTAGAATTGCCAGAAACATAAATACTACTCCTCTATTTAAATGTTCGCGCTCCGGAGGCAATTCATTGTAAGATTTACTAGGATAGGGTTAGGACACCAAATCCGGTACTTCGACTTGTAAATGTGTTATGAAAGAATTATTGCATCCAACCATGACAGATGCATTGTCGTATGCAATTCCAACAATATTTTTGATATCTAAAAGATTTTTGAAAGTCTGAAATATCCCAGATAGCCAAGCGAATCTCGGGCAGAAATCGAGCACGGCGTGCCGAGGTCAAGTATCGGGATTTTTACGGGTCGAACGTCACTTGGACGTGCCGAGGGCAGCTCGTGCCTCGATTCTGCCCAGGGCATCTATGTCCGTGAGGGCTCGTAACGTTCCCTCGGCAGAAACGCGGTACGAGCTGCCCTCGGCACGTCGGTCTTTGTGCAATCATCATTTCTGACATGGCAGAAACGAGGACCAACGGGCCGAGGGCAGCTTGTTGCGGGTTTGGGCCGGGTATGGGCGGAGGGCAGCTTGTACCACGTTTCTACCGAGGGAACGTTACGAGCCCTCACGGACATAGGTGCCCTGGGCAGAATCGAGGAATTTGGCTATCTGGGATACTATTCGCGGAACAATCAGCACAGTTTGAACGCATGATGTCTAATAACTGTGTGGTAATTTTATTAGTTATTGGCGATACGAATTTTACTAATCATACTGTTAGAATCAGTTAGAATAGTATTTGATTTGATGCGAATAAGCCATTCCTATTGGTCTAGTTTTGTCTTAGATGTTTCTAAAGAGCTGTCGATATGTGGCGCTGTGTATCAGTACCTTGTGGGGAATTCTGCGTGTATTCCCTAGACCGCGCGCACAGCGACACGGCGGAAGCCACGAGGCTCAGCGCCGTCCGCGCGCTTTCGTTTCCGGCGCTAGTGTGCGCACCGGCTAAACCGCCAGTCGGTTTCTACTCGTGATACGATTAAGACGTGATCAACCACGTGGCTCTAGGCGTCACGCCTCAACATTGTTATTGCATTATTGTTTAAATAAACTCGCTCGGTTTGTGCCGAGTTCCATATATAGCACGCAGTCGCTATCTCCTTCGTCGGTTCCTCGCCCACACGTCCTGCAGGTGTTGGAGCCTGCTGGTGACCTTATCGACATAGTCACCACGATCTCCACAGTGGTGACCCCGACGTGATCACGTGCGAGAGAAAACCGACGCGTGGATTACGTGAAGCCGACTCGACGAACTATAACCGTCGCTGAGAGCCAAAACCGACGTCATCGTCAGCAGAGCGACGTCGGGTTCGAGAGACGAATCCTCGGCGGACATCGCAACCGACATCGCCACGGACACAGGGTCCTGGTAGCAACCTCGGGTTCAGGAGTTCCGGCTACCTGCATCGAGCCAACGGACCACACGGACAGCGTGGCCACGTGGATTGCAGCGTAAGGGACAGCGTCGAGCGCATCAGGACGTCGCAGCCTCTGCCAGCAGCGGAGCGTCACGAGATCTCCGGCATGACGACGTCGACCCCGCTCGGAGTCATCGTTAGCGGTGTTCCAGGCGTTAGGCAACGGCGGTAAGCGCAAGTGCCGCAATATTGTTCGCGCCAAATCGCGCCGCTATATCGTTCGCGCCAGTTCGCGCCAAATCGTGCCGCCATATTGTTCGCGCTAAATCGTGCCGCCATACTGTTCGCGCCAATTCGCGCCGCCATATTGTTCGCGCCGAATCGTGTCGCCATACTGTTCGCGCCAAATCGCGTCTCGTCTACACGCGCCACCACATTGGTCTGCTGTCGCGCCGCTAGGGTCGTGCAAATCGCATTTCGTCTGCTCGCGCCGCCATATTGAAGAGCTGTCACGCGATTGTCACGCGGAAATCGCGCTTGCCTCGTAAAATATGGCAGAGCCAACGACCGCGGAGCTGCAAGCCCAGCTCGAGCGAACTCGACGACAGCTCGAAGAACTGCGAACCGCAGAACCGCGCGTGGATTCGTACCGCGTGCCGAAGCTGCCAGCATTTTTTAAGAAGGAACCATACGTGTGGTTCCAACAAGTCGAGGCGTCGTTCCGCGTAGCTCGAATTACGAGCCAGGTCACGATGGCCGACACCGTGATCGCGGCGATAGATTCGGACGTCGCGCTCGTTATCAGCGACCTAATCGCGAACCCGGATCCAGCGCATCCGTATGACCGTGTCAAGGAGCGCATTATAAATACGTTCTCGTCGTCCAGTGAGACGAAACTTCGTCAGCTCCTCCGCGGTCAGCTCACGACCGAGGGCAAGCCCTCGCAGTTACTCGCGCGTATGCGAAACCTGAACGGTGAGGCCTGCAGCGACGCAGTCCTCAAGAGTGTGTTTTTGGAACACTTGCCGCAGCAGTGTCGAGGCATCCTCGCCGCGTCCAAATTAGAGTCTCTGCAGCAGCTTGCAGAGCTGGCGGATGCCGTCGTCGAGGCGGTGGGCCCTAGCAGTGGCGGGGTTGCGTCGGCATCGCGCGACACCGCGTGCGATCGTTCTGTGGCCGACGGTGCCCTCAGCGATGAGAACCTCCACAGGCGCCTGGATGGCTTCGCGCGCGACCTCGCTGACATCGCCGCCGTGGTCCGTCAGCAAAGACGTTCGCGCGATCGCCGCCCACAAGGGCGTTCCGCGACTTCCGATCGGCGCCCACAGGGCCGAAACCGGTCCACCGGCCGTACTCAGCACGCGTTGTGCTGGAAGCACCGCAAATTCGGCGCGGCAGCGAGAACGTGCGTTTCCCCGTGCGCTTGGCAGAACACACAGCGCGATGCGGGAAACTAGAGAGGCCAGCCGTGTCAGAGGCGTCCGATCTGGCTACAGCTTCGAAACGCCTCCACCTCCGCGACCGTAACTCCGGGCAATCGTTTTTAATAGACACCGGAGCGGATGTATCACTGATTCCGAAGCCGACCAATTTCGGCAGAAGGCCCCAAAGCCTCCAGCTCTTCGCCGCGAACGACTCGCGGATTAACACATACGGCACCACACGACGCGCCTTGAACTTCGGCCTGCGCCGACCCTTGGAGTGGGTCTTCTGTGTCGCGGATGTTCCTTATCCGATCATCGGAGCGGACTTCCTAGCGCACTTCGGTCTGGTCGTGGACCTCAAGAGGCGCAGCCTCGTCGATTCCCAAACCGGACTCCAGGCTTTCGGGGTCACCAGACCCTTCAATGGACCCTCCATTCACAGGGTAGACCCCAGCGAAAAATATGCGCATATCCTCGCGAGATTTCCGCGCGTGGTGGGTGCCGAACAGCCAGCTCCGCTTGAGTCCAGGGGTGTGTTCCACCACATAGCCACGTCAGGCCCCCCGGTGGCAGAGCGCGCACGTCGCCTTCCGCCGGTAAAACTTGCCGCCGCCAAGGCGGAGATGAAGCGCCTCGTTGAGACGGGCATTTGCAAACCGTCCAATAGCCCTTGGGCCAGCCCTATACACCTGGTTCCTAAGCAGGGTGGTGAGTGGCGTCTCTGCGGCGATTATCGCCGCCTGAACCACATCACCGTGCCCGACCGCTACCCGATACCGCATTTACACGACTTTCCTACCGTTCTACACGGCAAATCGGTATTCTCGACGTTGGATTTGCTAAAAGCATTCCACCAGATACCTATCGCACCTGAGGATGTTCCGAAAACCGCGGTTATCACGCCCTTCGGCCTTTTTGAGTACCACGCGATGACCTTCGGGTTCAGGAATGCCGCGCAAACCTTCCAACGGTACATAGATAAAGCCCTCAGCGGGTTAGACTTCGTCTTCACGTACATCGACGATATCCTCGTCGCTTCCACCTCACAGGAGGAGCACGAGGGTCATCTCCTCACGGTCTTCGAGAGGCTCCAAGAGTTTCATCTCTGCCTCAACCTCGAAAAGTGCCGATTCGGTGTCGAGGAGGTGGTCTTTCTCGGCCACCTGGTGAACAAAGACGGGTTCAAGCCTACCCCAGACAAGGTAGCGGCAGTCGCTCAATTTCCCAAGCCGAGCACGATCGACGAGCTCAGACGATTCCTCGGCATGGTAAACTTTTACCGCAGGTGCATTCCGCACGCTGCACGCATCCAGGGTCCCCTCAACGCGTATCTTCGCGACGCTCGCAAGCGTGATAAGCGCCCAATCAAGTGGACGCCCGAGGCCGAGTCGGCGTTCATTGAGTGCAAAGAGTCCCTCGCCAACGTGGCAATGATTGCTCACCCTTCGAGCACAGCGGAAATCCGCCTAGTCACTGACGCGTCCGATTTCGCGATGGGCGCAGTCGTCGAGCAGGCCCGTGACGGCGCCTGGCAACCCCTCGCATTCTTTTCGAGGAAGTTCAACACCGCACAGCTTAAGTACAGCACGTACGATCGCGAGCTCACGGCTGTCTATGAGGCCGTGCAGCACTTCAAGCATTTTTTGGAGGGACGCGAATTCACGATCTGTACGGATCACAAGCCGCTGATATATGCGTATCAGCAATCCTCCGAGAAGGCCTCACCCAGGCAATGTCGACAACTATCATTCGTCGCACAGTTCTCCACGAACATCGTGTACCTCGCCGGCGAGCAGAATGTTGTCGCAGACTCTCTGTCGCGAGTTCAGGCGATCAGATTTCCGACTCAGTTCGATGCCATCGAGCTGTCATCGGAACAAGGGAAATGTCCTGAGCTGAAAAAGCTCCTCGAAAGTTCCGACCACTCTCTCAACCTCAGGAGACTAACGTTCGGGTCCGCACATTCTCCGATCTACTGCGACATTTCGGACGAATCCCTACGTCCCTACGTGCCTTCTTCGATGCGTGAACGTGTGTTCACGTTGTTCCATACCGCCTCGCACCCGGGAGCAAAGGTCACGGACCGGATAATCCGCCAAAGATACGTGTGGCCGGACATGCATCGCGATATCGCGCGATGGTGCAAAAATTGTGTCCCCTGCCAGCAGGCTAAAGTCGCACGGCACGTCAAATTTTTGCCAAATAAATTTGTTGCCCCCGACGGGAGATTTTCACATGTGCACATCGACGTGGTTGGACCTCTGCCCGTGAGTGAGGGATTTCGTTACCTGCTCACGATCGTCGATCGTTTTTCGCGATGGCCCGAGGCCGTGCCCATGGTGGACTCCTCCGCGCAGTCCATAGCGCGAGCCTTCTTCGACACCTGGGTCGCACGCTACGGTGCACCCACGTATTTGACCTCCGACCAAGGCGCACAGTTCGAATCCGAGCTCTTCTCAGCGCTTCTGTCGCTCGTCGGTTGTCAGCGCATTCGCACGGCGCCCTACCACCCTGCCGCCAACGGCATGGTGGAACGTTGGCACCGCGATCTCAAGGCAGCTCTCACCTGCCACTCGCAACAGTGGACGCGTGTCCTGTCGACGGTGCTCCTCGGCCTCCGCACGCGCGTGAGGTTGGACACCCTCGCGTCCCCAGCCGACATGCTGTACGGTACGTCATTGCGCGTGCCGGGCGAATTCTTCCTGCTTCAGGATTTCGACCCCAACCCCCGATATTTCCTGGAAGAGTTCCGGGAATACATGAGGCGGGTCCGCCCCGTGCCAGTGGCACACCGCGACAAGCGAAAAACATTCTTTTACGATGATCTCGCAACGTGCACGCACGTGTTCTGCCAAGCCAGGGCGAAGAAGGCTTTAGAGAAGCCTTATACCGGGCCACACAAGGTCCATGAGCGACGCTCAGACCGGTCGTTCGTCATAGACATCAACGGGAGACCGTGCACCGTATCCGTCGAACACCTGAAACCGGCGTATTTTATTCCGGAAGATGCGGAGCCACCGTCGGCCGGCCCGCGGTCCGCTTCGTCTGACGACAGGCTGACAGCGGACGCGCAATTACCATTCGCACCGAGCGATCACGCGTCTTCCGCCGCGCCCGGTACTTCAGCGAGCGCAAGGCCAACTACGCCTAAAACGTACGCGCGCAAAAAAACAACATTTAAGGAACCCGTCGCGCAGGTTAGATTTATTTCTCGCGCCGCCCATAATTCTAAGTAACGTAAGACTGACTTTGTACCTGCGTACCGCAATAATAGATTAAGCTGTGATACAAGACCAAAGCATTTTTTTCGTATAGCGTAAGTCTATGTAGCGACCAAAAGCCACTTTGTACGTGCTGCGACGCACAGGCTTCTAAGAAGGCTAGTCACCCTCTTCTCATTTGGGGGGGGAGTACTGTGGGGAATTCTGCGTGTATTCCCTAGACCGCGCGCACAGCGACACGGCGGAAGCCACGAGGCTCAGCGCCGTCCGCGCGCTTTCGTTTCCGGCGCTAGTGTGCGCACCGGCTAAACCGCCAGTCGGTTTCTACTCGTGATACGATTAAGACGTGATCAACCACGTGGCTCTAGGCGTCACGCCTCAACATTGTTATTGCATTATTGTTTAAATAAACTCGCTCGGTTTGTGCCGAGTTCCATATATAGCACGCAGTCGCTATCTCCTTCGTCGGTTCCTCGCCCACACGTCCTGCAGGTGTTGGAGCCTGCTGGTGACCTTATCGACATAGTCACCACGATCTCCACAACCTCTTTCTATGTGTACAGTGTCTCAATTAAGGTTTTTTTTTGGTTGGTTCATTTGCAGCTGCTATTGTTAGATGTCTGTATTTTTCCACCATATATAATAAATCCATTATTATTAATGTAATTCAGGAGGCTTATTTACTACTGAACTCTGAATTCATAAGGTTATGAGCCCAGTAGTACTTAGAAATGTGCAGTTTTTTTTCTTTATGAAAGTATCTAAACAGGAAAGGTTTATTAGCGACTTGTGTTTGAGCGAGATTTCCACCCACGTGCAAAGTGATAGTCCTTGAACGCAATTACACACCATGGAAACTGAACTGACTCGAGTAACGAAGCTGCAAAGCATTGAAAACTGGAGCATTTGGAAATTTCAAGTAAAAGTTCTGCTACAGGCAAGTAACTTTACTAATCACAATGTGTATAGCAATGCGTGGGATGTAGTGGAGGGCACGAATACAGCTTTAACAGTACCGAGAAATGAAACTACAGCAGCTGTCAAAATTGAATATGAAAAGAAGCTGGCTGAACAGAAAAAGGCAAATGCTTCGGCATGGAAAATAATAGTGACCACAATTAGGGAACAACCAATGCTACATGTTATAAATTGTGAATCAGTGAAGCATATGTGGGACAAGCTAGTGAGTGTCTATGAACAAAAGTCACAAGTCACAAAGATTCTTCTGATAGTCTAGCCGCTCACATTGTAAAAATAAAAAATTTGGCACATAGAATACCATTAATGGGAGAAACTATCACAGATAGTATGATAATGACAAAAATTCTCTTAACGCTGCCACCAAGTTACTATCATTTTGTGAGTGCGTGGGAGTCAACCTCCAAGAATGAGCACTCAAAAGATAATCTCATTTCAAGATTAATAGCTGAAGAATTTCATCGATTGAGCTGTAAAAGAGATTGTAAAAAAAAGCCTTCGCGTCTAAATTATAGTTTAACAAGAATAACAAATTCTCAAAACCTGAAGAAAATACTAAAGGTTCCCAGAGTATAAAGAAACCTGGTAAATGTTACAAATGTCATAGGTTTGGACACTGGGTTAATGAATGCCATACAGAAACTCAATTTGACAACTTGCAGAAAAAAGGAGAGTATCAAGGTGAGACGCTTCGTTAGCGATACGCTGGTACTGCTGCAGAAGCAGAACGGTATTGTTGATGTCTGGTATTTGGACTCTGGTGCCACGGATCATATGACCGATAGAAAGGAGTGGTTCGTAAATTATAGAAGGCTGGAGGAACCTGTATGGATTAAAATCTGAGATACCAATTGTCTTCCAGACTATGGGAAAGGAGACTGAAAATACAATTTTATCTCTTCAGGAGTGGCTATGGATAAAGGACTTGAACAGCACTCAAACAATAAGATATGTAAATTTACCAAAAATGGGTGTACCATTGCAGAGAGAGAGCGGGGAGGAAAGCTCTTCATTATGAGATTTTAAGTAGATACCAAAAATGTTTTTGCATCTGATTCTGCGCCGTGTGCAAAAGTTGTGCAAACAAGTTCTCTTGAAGCTTGGAACAAGAGACTGGCATACCAGAACTTCCAACAAGTGAAGAAGATTTTGAACCAGTTCAATATAAAGGTCGAGGATAAAAAGGAACCTTTTTGTGAGGCTTGTGCGGTAGGGAAGATTCACAGCCTACCTTTCTCGAGGAACAATTCCAAATTATGTCAAATTGGCAAGATTATTAATTCAGATGTCTGCGGTCCTATCCAAACACAGTCCACGGAAGGCTCAAGGTATTACTTCTTAAAGAAAACTATTCTCATTTTAGATACACATATTTTTTAACAAACAAATCCAATACATTTGCTTGCCTGGAGGATTTTCTGAAGAAGGTAGAAAAACATTATTTGAAGGGTCTAAAGACTCAGGACAGACAATGGTTTGGAATATGTAAACTGTGACATGGCTGAGCCGTTAAGTAGATTTGGAATTCATCATAAAGAAACAGTAAGCTATTACCCAGTGCAGAAAGGGGCTGCAAAAAGGGAAAATAGAACCCTGATGGAAGCAGTGTGCACCACCTTACATGCGCAAGGTTTTCCAAACAGGTTTTGGACTGAGACCCTGAAAGCAGCAAATCATGTGCTGAACTGTACAGGTACTAGTCTGTGAAGGACAAAACCCCTCATGAACTTTAATATGGACAGAAAGCTCGAATAAGGGATCTGCACGTTTTTAGCGAAGAAGTTTTGTGCATGTATCTAACCAAAAACCAAAGCTGGACAAGAAGGGGGAGAGAGGACATTTTGTTGGTTACTGGGGAAATGTGAAAGGCTACAGAGTATAACGTCCCGACAGAAACTAAATAAAAACAGTCAGAAACATAATATTTACTGAGAATATAAAGCTGCTGAACAATGATCCAAAAAAGGACAAAAAGGAATGCTTGTTATATGTACCTGCAAATGAAGGAAGTTACAAAGACTTTTTTAAAGGACCAGCAGAAAATCTGTCAGAAAATAAAGAAAACGAGGCGGAGCTAGAAGATTCGTCCGGACAGGGAGGGAACACAGGAGTGGAACCAAATGAAGAACCACCTGATTAACAGCCTGACAAGGGAACATATTCAGATGCAACAAGCCAATTTTCATGAAACTTATGTCAGATATAGTTCTTCGAAAAAATTCGATTAATTTTTTAATTGTGTGTTTTTTAATGGACATGTAATCGTGCAAGAAAATGAAAAAGGTTTTTCTATTCTTTTGCCATTTAACAATAATTATGCATAATGAAGGCATAGTCTTGCACCTGGCGTGCGGAGGAAGGAATTCTGGCGGTAATTATTTAGAAGTTGGGCTTTCGATGTCAGACCATTCCCGTATCCCATTACGACACATTCTACAGATCTATTGTTTCTCCTTATTTCGATAATCGAGCATAAACTAGACAGTCAAACACTCTTAAGGGTGTGGATCCGCTCTCTAGTGTGAGAGACACAGCGCTAGACTCGTATACGTACACGAGAGTTGTAGGGGTTCCGTATTTTTCGAATCCTGACGCTATAATGCACATTTCAGGGTTCTAGGTAGTCACAATCGCTAGATAAAAGATTAATCTAGGATGCATGCACCCTAAGAATGGCTGCATTTTAATTTATCGAGGCGTAATTTACATTATTCGGCATCAAGTAGGTTTATGAAAATGTCTCTCAGTAGCCACGATAGGTGGCACCACTGTCGCGCCACCGTTTGCTTCTCACGGTTCCGCTATTTGGAACCGTGAAATAAATGTGTAGAGCGGGTTGCCTTCCGCAGGGGTACAGAAAATTGACGATCAGATGCCTTCCGAAGGGGTAAATAAATATGTAGAGCGAGTTGCCTTCCGAAGGGGTAAATAAATTTGTAGAGCGGGTTGCCTTCCGCAGGGGCATCGAAAATTGACGAGCGGATGCCTTCCGAACGGGTAAATAAATGTGTAGAGCGGGTTGCGTCGGCAGGGATAAATAAATGTATAGAGCGGGTTGCCTTCCGCAGGGATAAATAAATTTGTAGAGCGGGTTGCCTTCGGAACGGGTAAATAAATGTGTAGAGCGGGTTGCGTCCGCAGGGATAATTAAATTTGTAGAGCGGGTTGCCTTCCGAAGGGGTAAATAAATTTGTAGAGCGGGTTGCCTTCCGCAGGGGCATCGAAAATTGACGAGCGGATGCCTTCCGAACGGGTAAATAAATGTGTAGAGCGGGTTGCGTCCGCAGGGATAAATAAATTTGTAGAGCGGGTTGCGTCCGCAGGGATAAATAAATTTGTAGAGCGGGTTGCGTCCGCAGGGATAAATAAATTTGTAGAGCGGGTTGCCTTCCGCAGGGGTACTGAAAATCGACGAGCGGATGCCTTCCGAACGGGTAAATAAATGTGTAGAGCGGGTTGCGTCCGCAGGGATAATTAAATTTGTTGAGCGGGTTGCCTTCCGAAAGGGGTAAATAAATTTGTAAAGCGGGTTGCCTTCCGCAGGGGCATCGAAAATTGACGAGCGGATGCCTTCCGAACGGGTAAATAAATTTGTAGAGCGGGTTGCCTTCCGCAGGGTCATCGAAAATTGACGAGCGGATGCCTTCCGAACGGGTAAATAAATGTGTAGAGCGGGTTGCGTCGGCAGGGATAAATAAATGTGTAGAGCGGGTTGCCTTCCGCAGGGATAAATAAATTTGTAGAGCGGGTTGCCTTCCGAAGGGGTAAATAAATTTGTAGAGCGGGTTGCCTTCCGCAGGGGCATCGAAAATTGACGAGCGGATGCCTTCCGAACGGGTAAATAAATGTGTAGAGCGGGTTGCCTTCCGCAGGGGCATCGAAAATTGACGAGCGGATGCCTTCCGAACGGGTAAATAAATGTGTAGAGCGGGTTGCGTCCGCAGGGATAATTAAATTTGTAGAGCGGGTTGCCTTCCGAAGGGGTAAATAAATTTGTAGAGCGGGTTGCCTTCCGCAGGGGCATCGAAAATTGACGAGCGGATGCCTTCCGAACGGGTAAATAAATGTGTAGAGCGGGTTGCGTCCGCAGGGATAATTAAATTTGTAGAGCGGGTTGCCTTCCGAAGGGGTAAATAAATTTGTAGAGCGGGTTGCCTTCCGCAGGGGCATCGAAAATTGACGAGCGGATGCCTTCCGAACGGGTAAATAAATGTGTAGAGCGGGTTGCGTCGGCAGGGATAAATAAATTTGTAGAGCGGGTTGCCTTCCGCAGGGATAAATAAATTTGTAGAGCGGGTTGCCTTCCGAAGGGGTAAATAAATTTGTAGAGCGGGTTGCCTTCCGCAGGGGCATCGAAAATTGACGAGCGGATGCCTTCCGAACGGGTAAATAAATGTGTAGAGCGGGTTGCGTCCGCAGGGATAATTAAATTTGTAGAGCGGGTTGCCTTCCGAAGGGGTAAATAAATTTGTAGAGCGGGTTGCCTTCCGCAGGGGCATCGAAAATTGACGAGCGGATGCCTTCCGAACGGGTAAATAAATGTGTAGAGCGGGTTGAGTCGGCAGGGATAAATAAATTTGTAGAGCGGGTTGCCTTTCGAAGGGGTAAATAAATTTGTAGAGCGGGTTGCGTCCGCAGGGATAAATAAATTTGTAGAGCGGGTTGCCTTCCGAAGGGGTAAATAAATTTGTAGAGCGGGTTGCCTTCCGAAGGGGTAAATAAATTTGTAGAGCGGGTTGCCTTCCGAAGGGGAAAATAAATTTGTAGAGCGGGTTGCCTTCCGAAGGGGTAAATAAATTTGTAGAGCGGGTTGCCTTCCGCAGGGGTACTGAAAATTGACGAGCGGATGCCTTCCGAACGGGTAAATAAATGTGTAGAGCGGGTTGCGTCCGCAGGGATAATTAACCCTCCGATGCCCGACAAAGCCCCTGGGGACCTATGGCGTTTTCAACGATGCGGCATTTCAATACGGTTCGTCCGAACAGCCGCAGCCTACTTGTATTTTATAAAAGGAATGTCTGGAAGCGATTACAATCGTCATCGATACGATTCCGTGAAATTTTTCATCATAAACGTCGGGTTGAAGTCATTTATGGCGTCGATGCTCGACAAGGTCCGCAGGGACCTTGTGGGAACTTCCATGTAATTTGTTCTTGTTTTTTGATCGTGCAGGTATTTTCGTGTAATTTGTTCGTGTTCTATGGGTTGGACAATTGTTGATGAAAAGGTGTACTGCGAAAAAATGAGTGATTGTGTACGGATACGCACGTGCACGATCTGCACTGCGCGACGGTGACGCGCTGCCTCTTTATTATTTGTCGACCTAAAAATCGCTGCAGATTCCAAATGTTGGGTACATATTCGTGTAAACGTGCAACAAAACGATGATCGCCTGCCATGTTTTACAACATTGTTGACATTGCTGGACTCGCATTATTCATTATCTACGATGAATTGATCACCACGTTAGTCAGACCAAAGACGTTCATTTCTGAAGAAATTGAGCAGGCAACTAGTTACGTCTAATATTGCAGAACGGGCTAAACATTCGCATGTTACCTGCTATCCGAAGATACGTGCGGCTATAGAAGCATTCCAAGTAATGATACCACCGCCGAACAGAGATACCGCACCACCATTGGCACCGCGTCATAACCGTCCGTCATGTTGTTTGTGTCGTCAAGAGACGAATAAGCAACGCAAGACTGCTTATATCTGTTTTATTTGCGACATTTTCCTTAAAAATAATGGCGTCCACAGCTTTGTTTAGGAGTTATTAACGAAAAACACGGACCAATCAGAGCGCGACCTAGACGCGAGTTAGCACAGTGGGCCCAACTGTCAATTGGCCGAACGTGTCGTCGCATGTCTAGATCGCGCTTTGATTGGTCCGTGTTGTTCGTTAATAACTCCTAAACAAAGCCGCGGACGCAATTTTTGTAAAAGAAAATGTCGTTTCAAATGACCCAAGGAACCTTCCATTTTCGGGTGTCGGAGGAATTTTGGGACACCCTGTATATACATACACATTTTGCAGCATAGAAACAAACATAGAAACACAAAAAAATGTAATAGCACCATTACGGCTAACAATAAAAAACTATTATACGCATCTCACGCCATATTAATAGAGAAGGTCCCTGGGGACCTTGTCGGGCTATGACCGTTGAAAAAGTTGTTGGGCATCGGAGGGTTAAATTTGTAGAGCGGGTTGCCTTCCGAAGGGGTAAATAAATTTGTAGAGCGGGTTGCCTTCCGCAGGGGCATCGAAAATTGACGAGCGGATGCCTTCCGAACGGGTAAATAAATGTGTAGAGCGGGTTGAGTCGGCAGGGATAAATAAATTTGTAGAGCGGGTTGCCTTCCGAAGGGGTAAATAAATTTGTAGAGCGGGTTGCGTCCGCAGGGATAAATAAATTTGTAGAGCGGGTTGCCTTCCGAAGGGGTAAATAAATTTGTAGAGCGGGTTGCCTTCCGAAGGGGTAAATAAATTTGTAGAGCGGGTTGCCTTCCGAAGGGGTAAATAAATTTGTAGAGCGGGTTGCCTTCCACAGGGGTACTGAAAATTGACGAGCGGATACCTTCCGAAGGGGTAAATAAATGTGTAGAGCGGGTTGCGTCCGCAGGGATAATTAAATTTGTAGAGCGGGTTGCCTTCCGAAGGCGTAAATAAATTTGTAGAGCGGGTTGCCTTTCGAAGGGGCATCGAAAATTGACGAGCGGATGCCTTCCGAACGGGTAAATAAATGTGTAGAGCGGGTTGCGTCCGCAGGGATAATTAAATTTGTAGAGCGGGTTGCCTTTCGAAGGGGCATCGAAAATTGACGAGCGGATGCCTTCCGAACGGGTAAATAAATGTGTAGAGCGGGTTGCGTCCGCAGGGATAATTAAATTTGTAGAGTGGATGCCTTCCGAACGGGTAAATAAATGTGTAGAGCGGGTTGCGTTCGCAGGGATAATTAAATTTGTAGAGCGGGTTGCCTTCCGAAGGGGTAAATAAATTTGTAGAGCGGGTTGCCTTCCGAAGGGGTAAATAAATTTGTAGAGCGGGTTGCCTTCCGCAGGGGCATCGAAAATTGACGAGCGGATGCCTTCCGAACGGGTAAATAAATGTGTAGAGCGGGTTGAGTCGGCAGGGATAAATAAATTTGTAGAGCGGGTTGCCTTTCGAAGGGGTAAATAAATTTGTAGAGCGGGTTGCCTTCCGCAGGGGTACTGAAAATTGACGAGCGGATACCTTCCGAAGGGGTAAATAAATGTGTAGAGCGGGTTGCGTCGGCAGGGATAAATAAATGTATAGAGCGGGTTGCCTTCCGCAGGGATAAATAAATTTGTAGAGCGGGTTGCCTTCGGAACGGGTAAATAAATGTGTAGAGCGGGTTGCGTCCGCAGGGATAATTAAATTTGTAGAGCGGGTTGCCTTCCGAAGGGGTAAATAAATTTGTAGAGCGGGTTGCCTTCCGCAGGGGCATCGAAAATTGACGAGCGGATGCCTTCCGAACGGGTAAATAAATGTGTAGAGCGGGTTGCGTCCGCAGGGATAAATAAATTTGTAGAGCGGGTTGCGTCCGCAGGGATAAATAAATTTGTAGAGCGGGTTGCGTCCGCAGGGATAAATAAATTTGTAGAGCGGGTTGCCTTCCGCAGGGGTACTGAAAATCGACGAGCGGATGCCTTCCGAACGGGTAAATAAATGTGTAGAGCGGGTTGCGTCCGCAGGGATAATTAAATTTGTTGAGCGGGTTGCCTTCCGAAAGGGGTAAATAAATTTGTAAAGCGGGTTGCCTTCCGCAGGGGCATCGAAAATTGACGAGCGGATGCCTTCCGAACGGGTAAATAAATTTGTAGAGCGGGTTGCCTTCCGCAGGGTCATCGAAAATTGACGAGCGGATGCCTTCCGAACGGGTAAATAAATGTGTAGAGCGGGTTGCGTCGGCAGGGATAAATAAATGTGTAGAGCGGGTTGCCTTCCGCAGGGATAAATAAATTTGTAGAGCGGGTTGCCTTCCGAAGGGGTAAATAAATTTGTAGAGCGGGTTGCCTTCCGCAGGGGCATCGAAAATTGACGAGCGGATGCCTTCCGAACGGGTAAATAAATGTGTAGAGCGGGTTGCCTTCCGCAGGGGCATCGAAAATTGACGAGCGGATGCCTTCCGAACGGGTAAATAAATGTGTAGAGCGGGTTGCGTCCGCAGGGATAATTAAATTTGTAGAGCGGGTTGCCTTCCGAAGGGGTAAATAAATTTGTAGAGCGGGTTGCCTTCCGCAGGGGCATCGAAAATTGACGAGCGGATGCCTTCCGAACGGGTAAATAAATGTGTAGAGCGGGTTGAGTCGGCAGGGATAAATAAATTTGTAGAGCGGGTTGCCTTTCGAAGGGGTAAATAAATTTGTAGAGCGGGTTGCCTTCCGCAGGGGTACTGAAAATTGACGAGCGGATACCTTCCGAAGGGGTAAATAAATGTGTAGAGCGGGTTGCGTCGGCAGGGATAAATAAATGTATAGAGCGGGTTGCCTTCCGCAGGGATAAATAAATTTGTAGAGCGGGTTGCCTTCGGAACGGGTAAATAAATGTGTAGAGCGGGTTGCGTCCGCAGGGATAATTAAATTTGTAGAGCGGGTTGCCTTCCGAAGGGGTAAATAAATTTGTAGAGCGGGTTGCCTTCCGCAGGGGCATCGAAAATTGACGAGCGGATGCCTTCCGAACGGGTAAATAAATGTGTAGAGCGGGTTGCGTCCGCAGGGATAAATAAATTTGTAGAGCGGGTTGCGTCCGCAGGGATAAATAAATTTGTAGAGCGGGTTGCGTCCGCAGGGATAAATAAATTTGTAGAGCGGGTTGCCTTCCGCAGGGGTACTGAAAATCGACGAGCGGATGCCTTCCGAACGGGTAAATAAATGTGTAGAGCGGGTTGCGTCCGCAGGGATAATTAAATTTGTTGAGCGGGTTGCCTTCCGAAAGGGGTAAATAAATTTGTAAAGCGGGTTGCCTTCCGCAGGGGCATCGAAAATTGACGAGCGGATGCCTTCCGAACGGGTAAATAAATTTGTAGAGCGGGTTGCCTTCCGCAGGGTCATCGAAAATTGACGAGCGGATGCCTTCCGAACGGGTAAATAAATGTGTAGAGCGGGTTGCGTCGGCAGGGATAAATAAATGTGTAGAGCGGGTTGCCTTCCGCAGGGATAAATAAATTTGTAGAGCGGGTTGCCTTCCGAAGGGGTAAATAAATTTGTAGAGCGGGTTGCCTTCCGCAGGGGCATCGAAAATTGACGAGCGGATGCCTTCCGAACGGGTAAATAAATGTGTAGAGCGGGTTGCCTTCCGCAGGGGCATCGAAAATTGACGAGCGGATGCCTTCCGAACGGGTAAATAAATGTGTAGAGCGGGTTGCGTCCGCAGGGATAATTAAATTTGTAGAGCGGGTTGCCTTCCGAAGGGGTAAATAAATTTGTAGAGCGGGTTGCCTTCCGCAGGGGCATCGAAAATTGACGAGCGGATGCCTTCCGAACGGGTAAATAAATGTGTAGAGCGGGTTGCGTCCGCAGGGATAATTAAATTTGTAGAGCGGGTTGCCTTCCGAAGGGGTAAATAAATTTGTAGAGCGGGTTGCCTTCCGCAGGGGCATCGAAAATTGACGAGCGGATGCCTTCCGAACGGGTAAATAAATGTGTAGAGCGGGTTGCGTCGGCAGGGATAAATAAATTTGTAGAGCGGGTTGCCTTCCGCAGGGATAAATAAATTTGTAGAGCGGGTTGCCTTCCGAAGGGGTAAATAAATTTGTAGAGCGGGTTGCCTTCCGCAGGGGCATCGAAAATTGACGAGCGGATGCCTTCCGAACGGGTAAATAAATGTGTAGAGCGGGTTGCGTCCGCAGGGATAATTAAATTTGTAGAGCGGGTTGCCTTCCGAAGGGGTAAATAAATTTGTAGAGCGGGTTGCCTTCCGCAGGGGCATCGAAAATTGACGAGCGGATGCCTTCCGAACGGGTAAATAAATGTGTAGAGCGGGTTGAGTCGGCAGGGATAAATAAATTTGTAGAGCGGGTTGCCTTTCGAAGGGGTAAATAAATTTGTAGAGCGGGTTGCGTCCGCAGGGATAAATAAATTTGTAGAGCGGGTTGCCTTCCGAAGGGGTAAATAAATTTGTAGAGCGGGTTGCCTTCCGAAGGGGTAAATAAATTTGTAGAGCGGGTTGCCTTCCGAAGGGGAAAATAAATTTGTAGAGCGGGTTGCCTTCCGAAGGGGTAAATAAATTTGTAGAGCGGGTTGCCTTCCGCAGGGGTACTGAAAATTGACGAGCGGATGCCTTCCGAACGGGTAAATAAATGTGTAGAGCGGGTTGCGTCCGCAGGGATAATTAACCCTCCGATGCCCGACAAAGCCCCTGGGGACCTATGGCGTTTTCAACGATGCGGCATTTCAATACGGTTCGTCCGAACAGCCGCAGCCTACTTGTATTTTATAAAAGGAATGTCTGGAAGCGATTACAATCGTCATCGATACGATTCCGTGAAATTTTTCATCATAAACGTCGGGTTGAAGTCATTTATGGCGTCGATGCTCGACAAGGTCCGCAGGGACCTTGTGGGAACTTCCATGTAATTTGTTCTTGTTTTTTGATCGTGCAGGTATTTTCGTGTAATTTGTTCGTGTTCTATGGGTTGGACAATTGTTGATGAAAAGGTGTACTGCGAAAAAATGAGTGATTGTGTACGGATACGCACGTGCACGATCTGCACTGCGCGACGGTGACGCGCTGCCTCTTTATTATTTGTCGACCTAAAAATCGCTGCAGATTCCAAATGTTGGGTACATATTCGTGTAAACGTGCAACAAAACGATGATCGCCTGCCATGTTTTACAACATTGTTGACATTGCTGGACTCGCATTATTCATTATCTACGATGAATTGATCACCACGTTAGTCAGACCAAAGACGTTCATTTCTGAAGAAATTGAGCAGGCAACTAGTTACGTCTAATATTGCAGAACGGGCTAAACATTCGCATGTTACCTGCTATCCGAAGATACGTGCGGCTATAGAAGCATTCCAAGTAATGATACCACCGCCGAACAGAGATACCGCACCACCATTGGCACCGCGTCATAACCGTCCGTCATGTTGTTTGTGTCGTCAAGAGACGAATAAGCAACGCAAGACTGCTTATATCTGTTTTATTTGCGACATTTTCCTTAAAAATAATGGCGTCCACAGCTTTGTTTAGGAGTTATTAACGAAAAACACGGACCAATCAGAGCGCGACCTAGACGCGAGTTAGCACAGTGGGCCCAACTGTCAATTGGCCGAACGTGTCGTCGCATGTCTAGATCGCGCTTTGATTGGTCCGTGTTGTTCGTTAATAACTCCTAAACAAAGCCGCGGACGCAATTTTTGTAAAAGAAAATGTCGTTTCAAATGACCCAAGGAACCTTCCATTTTCGGGTGTCGGAGGAATTTTGGGACACCCTGTATATACATACACATTTTGCAGCATAGAAACAAACATAGAAACACAAAAAAATGTAATAGCACCATTACGGCTAACAATAAAAAACTATTATACGCATCTCACGCCATATTAATAGAGAAGGTCCCTGGGGACCTTGTCGGGCTATGACCGTTGAAAAAGTTGTTGGGCATCGGAGGGTTAAATTTGTAGAGCGGGTTGCCTTCCGAAGGGGTAAATAAATTTGTAGAGCGGGTTGCCTTCCGCAGGGGCATCGAAAATTGACGAGCGGATGCCTTCCGAACGGGTAAATAAATGTGTAGAGCGGGTTGAGTCGGCAGGGATAAATAAATTTGTAGAGCGGGTTGCCTTCCGAAGGGGTAAATAAATTTGTAGAGCGGGTTGCGTCCGCAGGGATAAATAAATTTGTAGAGCGGGTTGCCTTCCGAAGGGGTAAATAAATTTGTAGAGCGGGTTGCCTTCCGAAGGGGTAAATAAATTTGTAGAGCGGGTTGCCTTCCGAAGGGGTAAATAAATTTGTAGAGCGGGTTGCCTTCCGCAGGGGTACTGAAAATTGACGAGCGGATACCTTCCGAAGGGGTAAATAAATGTGTAGAGCGGGTTGCGTCCGCAGGGATAATTAAATTTGTAGAGCGGGTTGCCTTTCGAAGGGGCATCGAAAATTGACGAGCGGATGCCTTCCGAACGGGTAAATAAATGTGTAGAGCGGGTTGCGTCCGCAGGGATAATTAAATTTGTAGAGCGGGTTGCCTTTCGAAGGGGCATCGAAAATTGACGAGCGGATGCCTTCCGAACGGGTAAATAAATGTGTAGAGCGGGTTGCGTCCGCAGGGATAATTAAATTTGTAGAGTGGATGCCTTCCGAACGGGTAAATAAATGTGTAGAGCGGGTTGCGTTCGCAGGGATAATTAAATTTGTAGAGCGGGTTGCCTTCCGAAGGGGTAAATAAATTTGTAGAGCGGGTTGCCTTCCGAAGGGGTAAATAAATTTGTAGAGCGGGTTGCCTTCCACAGGGGTACTGAAAATTGACGAGCGGATGCCTTCCGAACGGGTAAATAAATGTGTAGAGCGAGTTGCGTCCGCAGGGATAAATAAATTTGTAGAGCGGGTTGCCTTCCGAAGGGGTAAATAAATTTGTAGAGCGGGTTGCCTTCCGCAGGGGTACTGAAAATTGACGAGCGGATACCTTCCGAAGGGGTAAATAAATGTGTAGAGCGGGTTGCGTCCGCAGGGATAAATAAATTTGTAGAGCGGGTTGCGTCCGCAGGGATAAATAAATTTGTAGAGCGGGTTGCCTTCCGCAGGGGTACTGAAAATCGACGAGCGGATGCCTTCCGAACGGGTAAATAAATGTGTAGAGCGGGTTGCGTCCGCAGGGATAATTAAATTTGTTGAGCGGGTTGCCTTCCGAAAGGGGTAAATAAATTTGTAGAGCGGGTTGCCTTTCGAAGGTGCATCGAAAATTGACGAGCGGATGCCTTCCGAACGGGTAAATAAATGTGTAGAGCGGGTTGCGTCCGCAGGGATAATTAAATTTGTAGAGCGGGTTGCCTTCCGAAAGGGGTAAATAAATTTGTAAAGCGGGTTGCCTTCCGCAGGGGCATCGAAAATTGACGAGCGGATGCCTTCCGAACGGGTAAATAAATGTGTAGAGCGGGTTGCCTTCCGCAGGGGCATCGAAAATTGACGAGCGGATGCCTTCCGAACGGGTAAATAAATGTGTAGAGCGGGTTGCGTCCGCAGGGATAATTAAATTTGTAGAGCGGGTTGCCTTCCGAAGGGGTAAATAAATTTGTAGAGCGGGTTGCCTTCCGCAGGGGCATCGAAAATTGACGAGCGGATGCCTTCCGAACGGGTAAATAAATGTGTAGAGCGGGTTGAGTCGGCAGGGATAAATAAATTTGTAGAGCGGGTTGCCTTCCGAAGGGGTAAATAAATTTGTAGAGCGGGTTGCGTCCGCAGGGATAAATAAATTTGTAGAGCGGGTTGCCTTCCGAAGGGGTAAATAAATTTGTAGAGCGGGTTGCCTTCCGAAGGGGTAAATAAATTTGTAGAGCGGGTTGCCTTCCGAAGGGGTAAATAAATTTGTAGAGCGGGTTGCCTTCCGAAGGGGTAAATAAATTTGTAGAGCGGGTTGAGTCGGCAGGGATAAATAAATTTGTAGAGCGGGTTGCCTTCCGCAGGGGCATCGAAAATTGACGAGCGGATGCCTTCCGAAGGGGTAAATAAATATGTAGAGCGAGTTGCCTACCGAAGGGGTAAATAAATTTGTAGAGCGGGTTGAGTCGGCAGGGATAAATAAATTTGTAGAGCGGGTTGCCTTCCGAAGGGGTAAATAAATTTGTAGAGCGGGTTGCGTCCGCAGGGATAAATAAATTTGTAGAGCGGGTTGCCTTCCGAAGGGGTAAATAAATTTGTAGAGCGGGTTGCCTTCCGAAGGGGTAAATAAATTTGTAGAGCGGGTTGCGTCCGCAGGGATAATTAAATTTGTTGAGCGGGTTGCCTTCCGCAGGGATAAATAAATTTGTAGAGCGGGTTGCCTTCCGAAGGGGTAAATAAATTTGTAGAGCGGGTTGCCTTTCGAAGGGGCATCGAAAATTGACGAGCGGATGCCTTCCGAACGGGTAAATAAATGTGTAGAGCGGGTTGCGTCCGCAGGGATAAATAAATTTGTAGAGCGGGTTGCCTTCCGAAGGGGTAAATAAATTTGTAGAGCGGGTTGCCTTCCGCAGGGGCATCGAAAATTGACGAGCGGATGCCTTCCGAAGGGGTAAATAAATATGTAGAGCGAGTTGCCTTCCGAAGGGGTAAATAAATTTGTAGAGCGGGTTGAGTCGGCAGGGATAAATAAATTTGTAGAGCGGGTTGCCTTCCGAAGGGGTAAATAAATTTGTAGAGCGGGTTGAGTCGGCAGGGATAAATAAATTTGTAGAGCGGGTTGCCTTCCGAAGGGGTAAATAAATTTGTAGAGCGGGTTGCGTCCGCAGGGATAAATAAATTTGTAGAGCGGGTTGCCTTCCGAAGGGGTAAATAAATTTGTAGAGCGGGTTGCCTTCCGAAGGGGTAAATAAATTTGTAGAGCGGGTTGCGTCCGCAGGGATAATTAAATTTGTTGAGCGGGTTGCCTTCCGCAGGGATAAATAAATTTGTAGAGCGGGTTGCCTTCCGAAGGGGTAAATAAATTTGTAGAGCGGGTTGCCTTTCGAAGGGGCATCGAAAATTGACGAGCGGATGCCTTCCGAACGGGTAAATAAATGTGTAGAGCGGGTTGCGTCCGCAGGGATAAATAAATTTGTAGAGCGGGTTGCCTTCCGAAGGGGTAAATAAATTTGTAGAGCGGGTTGCCTTCCGCAGGGGCATCGAAAATTGACGAGCGGATGCCTTCCGAAGGGGTAAATAAATATGTAGAGCGAGTTGCCTTCCGAAGGGGTAAATAAATTTGTAGAGCGGGTTGAGTCGGCAGGGATAAATAAATTTGTAGAGCGGGTTGCCTTCCGAAGGGGTAAATAAATTTGTAGAGCGGGTTGCGTCCGCAGGGATAAATAAATTTGTAGAGCGGGTTGCCTTCCGAAGGGGTAAATAAATTTGTAGAGCGGGTTGCCTTCCGAAGGGGTAAATAAATTTGTAGAGCGGGTTGCCTTTCGAAGGGGCATCGAAAATTGACGAGCGGATGCCTTCCGAACGGGTAAATAAATGTGTAGAGCGGGTTGCCTTCCGAAGGGGTAAATAAATTTGTAGAGCGGGTTGCCTTTCGAAGGGGCATCGAAAATTGACGAGCGGATGCCTTCCGAACGGGTAAATAAATGTGTAGAGCGGGTTGCCTTCCGAACGGTTAAATAAATTTGTAGAGCGGGTTGCCTTCCGCAGGGGCATCGAAAATTGACGAGCGGATGCCTTCCGAACGGGTAAATAAATGTGTAGAGCGGGTTGCGTCGGCAGGGATAAATAAATGTGTAGAGCGGGTTGCCTTCCGCAGGGATAAATAAATTTGTAGAGCGGGTTGCCTTTCGAAGGGGCATCGAAAATTGACGAGCGGATGCCTTCCGAACGGGTAAATAAATGTGTAGAGCGGGTTGCGTCCGCAGGGATAATTAAATTTGTAGAGCGGGTTGCCTTCCGCAGGGATAAATAAATTTGTAGAGCGGGTTGCCTTCCGAAGGGGTAAATAAATTTGTAGAGCGGGTTGCCTTCCGAAGGGGTAAATAAATTTGTAGAGCGGGTTGCCTTCCGCAGGGGCATCGAAAATTCACGAGCGGATGCCTTCCGAAGGGGTAAATAAATATGTAGAGCGAGTTGCCTTCCGAAGGGGTAAATAAATTTGTAGAGCGGGTTGCCTTCCGCAGGGGCATCGAAAATTGACGAGCGGATGCCTTCCGAACGGGTAAATAAATGTGTAGAGCGGGTTGCGTCGGCAGGGATAAATAAATGTATAGAGCGGGTTGCCTTCCGCAGGGATAAATAAATTTGTAGAGCGGGTTGCCTTCGGAACGGGTAAATAAATGTGTAGAGCGGGTTGCGTCCGCAGGGATAATTAAATTTGTAGAGCGGGTTGCCTTCCGAAGGGGTAAATAAATTTGTAGAGCGGGTTGCCTTCCGCAGGGGCATCGAAAATTGACGAGCGGATGCCTTCCGAACGGGTAAATAAATGTGTAGAGCGGGTTGCGTCCGCAGGGATAATTAAATTTGTAGAGCGGGTTGCCTTCCGAAGGGGTAAATAAATTTGTAGAGCGGGTTGCCTTCCGCAGGGGCATCGAAAATTGACGAGCGGATGCCTTCCGAACGGGTAAATAAATGTGTAGAGCGGGTTGCGTCCGCAGGGATAAATAAATTTGTAGAGCGGGTTGCGTCCGCAGGGATAAATAAATTTGTAGAGCGGGTTGCGTCCGCAGGGATAAATAAATTTGTAGAGCGGGTTGCCTTCCGCAGGGGTACTGAAAATCGACGAGCGGATGCCTTCCGAACGGGTAAATAAATGTGTAGAGCGGGTTGCGTCCGCAGGGATAAATAAATGTGTAGAGCGGGTTGCCTTCCGAAAGGGGTAAATAAATTTGTAAAGCGGGTTGCCTTCCGCAGGGGCATCGAAAATTGACGAGCGGATGCCTTCCGAACGGGTAAATAAATTTGTAGAGCGGGTTGCCTTCCGAAGGGGTAAATAAATTTGTAGAGCGGGTTGCCTTTCGAAGGGGCATCGAAAATTGACGAGCGGATGCCTTCCGAACGGGTAAATAAATGTGTAGAGCGGGTTGCGTCCGCAGGGATAAATAAATTTGTAGAGCGGGTTGCCTTCCGAAGGGGTAAATAAATTTGTAGAGCGGGTTGCCTTCCGCAGGGGCATCGAAAATTGACGAGCGGATGCCTTCCGAAGGGGTAAATAAATATGTAGAGCGAGTTGCCTTCCGAAGGGGTAAATAAATTTGTAGAGCGGGTTGAGTCGGCAGGGATAAATAAATTTGTAGAGCGGGTTGCCTTCCGAAGGGGTAAATAAATTTGTAGAGCGGGTTGCGTCCGCAGGGATAAATAAATTTGTAGAGCGGGTTGCCTTCCGAAGGGGTAAATAAATTTGTAGAGCGGGTTGCCTTCCGAAGGGGTAAATAAATTTGTAGAGCGGGTTGCCTTTCGAAGGGGCATCGAAAATTGACGAGCGGATGCCTTCCGAACGGGTAAATAAATGTGTAGAGCGGGTTGCCTTCCGAAGGGGTAAATAAATTTGTAGAGCGGGTTGCCTTTCGAAGGGGCATCGAAAATTGACGAGCGGATGCCTTCCGAACGGGTAAATAAATGTGTAGAGCGGGTTGCCTTCCGAACGGTTAAATAAATTTGTAGAGCGGGTTGCCTTCCGCAGGGGCATCGAAAATTGACGAGCGGATGCCTTCCGAACGGGTAAATAAATGTGTAGAGCGGGTTGCGTCGGCAGGGATAAATAAATGTGTAGAGCGGGTTGCCTTCCGCAGGGATAAATAAATTTGTAGAGCGGGTTGCCTTTCGAAGGGGCATCGAAAATTGACGAGCGGATGCCTTCCGAACGGGTAAATAAATGTGTAGAGCGGGTTGCGTCCGCAGGGATAATTAAATTTGTAGAGCGGGTTGCCTTCCGCAGGGATAAATAAATTTGTAGAGCGGGTTGCCTTCCGAAGGGGTAAATAAATTTGTAGAGCGGGTTGCCTTCCGAAGGGGTAAATAAATTTGTAGAGCGGGTTGCCTTCCGCAGGGGCATCGAAAATTCACGAGCGGATGCCTTCCGAAGGGGTAAATAAATATGTAGAGCGAGTTGCCTTCCGAAGGGGTAAATAAATTTGTAGAGCGGGTTGCCTTCCGCAGGGGCATCGAAAATTGACGAGCGGATGCCTTCCGAACGGGTAAATAAATGTGTAGAGCGGGTTGCGTCGGCAGGGATAAATAAATGTATAGAGCGGGTTGCCTTCCGCAGGGATAAATAAATTTGTAGAGCGGGTTGCCTTCGGAACGGGTAAATAAATGTGTAGAGCGGGTTGCGTCCGCAGGGATAATTAAATTTGTAGAGCGGGTTGCCTTCCGAAGGGGTAAATAAATTTGTAGAGCGGGTTGCCTTCCGCAGGGGCATCGAAAATTGACGAGCGGATGCCTTCCGAACGGGTAAATAAATGTGTAGAGCGGGTTGCGTCCGCAGGGATAATTAAATTTGTAGAGCGGGTTGCCTTCCGAAGGGGTAAATAAATTTGTAGAGCGGGTTGCCTTCCGCAGGGGCATCGAAAATTGACGAGCGGATGCCTTCCGAACGGGTAAATAAATGTGTAGAGCGGGTTGCGTCCGCAGGGATAAATAAATTTGTAGAGCGGGTTGCGTCCGCAGGGATAAATAAATTTGTAGAGCGGGTTGCGTCCGCAGGGATAAATAAATTTGTAGAGCGGGTTGCCTTCCGCAGGGGTACTGAAAATCGACGAGCGGATGCCTTCCGAACGGGTAAATAAATGTGTAGAGCGGGTTGCGTCCGCAGGGATAAATAAATGTGTAGAGCGGGTTGCCTTCCGAAAGGGGTAAATAAATTTGTAAAGCGGGTTGCCTTCCGCAGGGGCATCGAAAATTGACGAGCGGATGCCTTCCGAACGGGTAAATAAATTTGTAGAGCGGGTTGCCTTCCGAAGGGGTAAATAAATTTGTAGAGCGGGTTGCCTTCCGCAGGGGCATCGAAAATTGACGAGCGGATGCCTTCCGAACGGGTAAATAAATGTGTAGAGCGGGTTGCGTCGGCAGGGATAAATAAATGTGTAGAGCGGGTTGCCTTCCGCAGGGATAAATAAATTTGTAGAGCGGGTTGCCTTCCGAAGGGGTAAATAAATTTGTAGAGCGGGTTGCCTTCCGCAGGGGCATCGAAAATTGACGAGCGGATGCCTTCCGAACGGGTAAATAAATGTGTGGAGCGGGTTGCGTCCGCAGGGATAATTAAATTTGTAGAGCGGGTTGCCTTCCGAAGGGGTAAATAAATTTGTAGAGCGGGTTGCCTTCCGCAGGGGTACTGAAAATTGACGAGCGGATACCTTCCGAAGGGGTAAATAAATGTGTAGAGCGGGTTGCGTCCGCAGGGATAATTAAATTTGTAGAGCGGGTTGCCTTCCGAAGGCGTAAATAAATGTGTAGAGCGGGTTGCGTCCGCAGGGATAATTAAATTTGTAGAGCGGGTTGCCTTCCGAAGGGGTAAATAAATTTGTAGAGCGGGTTGCCTTCCGAAGGGGTAAATAAATTTGTAGAGCGGGTTGCCTTCCACAGGGGTACTGAAAATTGACGAGCGGATGCCTTCCGAACGGGTAAATAAATGTGTAGAGCGGGTTGCGTCCGCAGGGATAAATAAATTTGTAGAGCGGGTTGCCTTCCGAAGGGGTAAATAAATTTGTAGAGCGGGTTGCGTCCGCAGGGATAAATAAATTTGTAGAGCGGGTTGCGTCGGCAGGGATAAATAAATGTGTAGAGCGGGTTGCCTTCCGAAGGGGTAAATAAATTTGTAGAGCGGGTTGCCTTCCACAGGGGTACTGAAAATTGACGAGCGGATGCCTTCCGAACGGGTAAATAAATGTGTAGAGCGGGTTGCGTCCGCAGGGATAAATAAATTTGTAGAGCGGGTTGCCTTCCGAAGGGGTAAATAAATTTGTAGAGCGGGTTGCGTCCGCAGGGATAAATAAATTTGTAGAGCGGGTTGCGTCGGCAGGGATAAATAAATGTGTAGAGCGGGTTGCCTTCCGCAGGGATAAATAAATTTGTAGAGCGGGTTGCCTTCCGAAGGGGTAAATAAATTTGTAGAGCGGGTTGCCTTTCGAAGGGGCATCGAAAATTGACGAGCGGATGCCTTCCGAACGGGTAAATAAATGTGTAGAGCGGGTTGCGTCCGCAGGGATAATTAAATTTGTAGAGCGGGTTGCCTTCCGAAGGGGTAAATAAATTTGTAGAGCGGGTTGCGTCGGCAGGGATAAATAAATGTGTAGAGCGGGTTGCCTTCCGCAGGGATAAATAAATTTGTAGAGCGGGTTGCCTTCCGAAGGGGTAAATAAATTTGTAGAGCGGGTTGCCTTTCGAAGGGGCATCGAAAATTGACGAGCGGATGCCTTCCGAACGGGTAAATAAATGTGTAGAGCGGGTTGCGTCCGCAGGGATAATTAAATTTGTAGAGCGGATGCCTTCCGAACGGGTAAATAAATGTGTAGAGCGGGTTGCGTCCGCAGGGATAATTAAATTTGTAGAGCGGGTTGCCTTCCGAAGGGGTAAATAAATGTGTAGAGCGGGTTGCGTCCGCAGGGATAATTAAATTTGTAGAGCGGGTTGCCTTCCGAAGGGGTAAATAAATGTGTAGAGCGGGTTGCCTTCCGCAGGGGTACTGAAAATTGACGAGCGGCATGCTTCCCGAAGGATACGATACGATATATATACGATACGTATGCGATACGATATACAATAATATAATATATTATATTTTCTTTTCTTTTTTTATTGTATAAAATAATTCTGTAGTTTCTGTCACGCTAAAACGCCCAGCGGTTTGCCTTCGGAAGGGGAACTGAAAATTGAGAGACGGTGAGAAACGGAGGGAGAGAGCGTTACAGAGAGAGAGAGAGAGAGAGAGTGAGCCTGGCGCCGCGGGGGTTGGCGAGCGAAGCGAGTAGGGGCCGTAGCCCCCTAGTAATGAATATAAAATAAATTGTACAATTTATTTATTTGAATAATTATTTCAACAATAACTAGTTATTGATGAATTATTCATTTCTGTACGTTATAAAAATTGTTTTATAGAAACAATTATTTTAACAATACATTACTATTGAAATAATAATTTAAATAATGAACATAGAAACAAATTATTAAAATGTATTTATTTATAAATTGTGTGAATTGTATATAACAATAAATAACGATTATTACAGAATATTTTCCGTTTACGAATCATTATTTTATAAATATCGTCATAATTTTCAAATTAATTTTAAATTCCGATACTTTTTTTAGAATATTACGTGGTAACTACTTTCATTTTTCCTATATCTATACATTGTCAATTATAAAACAATAATTACAATGGAGGAAAATAAGCAAGCAATAAGAGTGCATAATGAAATTATACAATAAATATTTTATCGTTTCTTATACGTTAAGAAATATCTCGTAAATATAGGTAAAGTAAACGCAATCACCCTTCCGTAGTATTCAGCTTTAAATCTGCTGTTCCGCACCTATTCAGGCAATATTCAATATTTGCTGATAATATTGTAATAAAGCGTTTATAATAAAACTTCACATAACATTCTTTTCGTATTTTCGCTTGTAGATGTATGTTGTATTTGTATATATGTATATACTGTATATGTATATATGTATATGTGTATTTATATATATATATATATATATATATATATATATATATATATATAAATTTTTAATAAAATTAAGAAATATATATATATATATATTTATATATAATAAATGTAATTAATTATAATAAATTTAAATTTAATTATTTATTAATTTAAATTTAATTAAATTTATTTAAAATTAATAAAATTAACAAATTTTTATACATATATATACGTACAATATTTACAATATTTTATTCACAATATTTTAACTAGCTCTGCACTCTGGATACTATGCTGTAGTGTTCATGGTTTACTTGTTGGATGAGCAATGCTTATGAAAAGAGTAAGATCCGAACCAGTTACAAGTAACGGGTACTCTGGCCACTTACGATTCTCGGAAACCTGAGCTACGTGTATGTAAATACAAGTTGCGTAGGCTTTAAAAAGAAACCGAACTAAAAATCATACTGAGAAGATTATTTCAGTGAGAAGACTGCCAGTGCTCTGTAGTGCTCGCGAAAGCGTAGTTTCAATTTAAATTAAAAAAATGTCTACCTTTGCCATAACAGTCGGTCTATATTTGATTCTGCATTCTAGTATCATTACTGGTTCGAGTGAGTATACTAAATTAGAAAATTTCTCTTATTATTTCGTTGTTGCACCTGTAGCTTATCATTCATGATAGGCTCTAGTTGTATTGGGATTCTTCGCAACACTATCTGGTAAACGTTAGTTTTGATTGTCAACTGGTTGCTCGTGATGAGGAGGGCTCCCTTTATAGATTTGTTAATGCATTGTTCTTCGCTTAATCTTCTTATGGTGGATGCATGCTCATCAATTTCTTTGTAATCATTTTTCTTCTTAATCCATCGTCTATCTCTTGACCGGACGCTTGATATTCAATTCATTCGCACCGGTCCATTGTTCAGCCATCTGTTATCAATTTTTTATATTCTTCGATAACGAATAAATCTTAACGGAAGTTTCTCTTAGTTAATCGCTCGCATATTATATTTCGAATTATTTCGTTTGTTTCAAGTCGGTTTCGCTTAATTCTATCGCTCGCAATATAGTATAAAATACTTGAAAAATATTTGATAATTCGATTATTCAATATTCAATATAATATTTGATATTGTAGTTCATTACAATTCTCGTGCAATATTAATATTCAATACAATATTTGATAATTCGATAATTCAATATTCGATATAATATTTGATATTGTAGTTCATTACAATTCTCGTGCAATATTAACACAACAAATAAGAAAAGAAATTCAGAAATTATATGTTATATATCGGTCAGTTTATTAATTATTATATATGACAGAACCACCGGGCGTGACAGTTATAATGTTACTAAATGAAAAATATATAGTGATTAATAAATAATTAAGGTGTCCTCAATTTTTTATTAAAAGGAACAAATTCTTTAAATGTTTTTTACTGATTACTCTTTGTACGAAACATTTTTGTCACACCACCGGAAATGTCTGAAAAATCGCGTGAATGATGAATAATAATTGAAAATTGACTGTTCAGGTATTGAAACAAGAGTAATCCATAACTTTTGAATCAATGAATTTCATTAAAATTAATTGAGAAAACAAAAACATGTTATGACGATATAAAACATATTTTTTACACAGTATACAATAATTTAATTACATTACATATCTAGAATGTGTCATTTACGATAGATCATCGTTGTCGTCATCCAACTCCTTTGGTAACACTAATTTGTCAACATCTTTTCCAAACATTTTGAAACGATCATGTTTCTTACAAATTGTACATGTTTCGGCAGAAATGGAAGTCATGAGAATATCTGAAGTATACAGGGTGTCCCAAAATTCCTTCAGCATCCGGAAATGGGAGGTTCCTTAGATCATTTGCAGAAACATTTCTCTTTGCAAAAATGCCGTCCGCGGCTTTGTTTAGAAGTTATTAACGAAAAATACGAACCAATCAGAGCGCGACTACAGCGAACAGAGTTCGACTGAAGGACAGATCCCACTTAGTGCGGTGTTGCCGTTGGTCGAGCCAGAATCAGTCCGCTGTAGACGCGCTGTGATTGGTCCTTGTTTTTCGTTAATAACTCCTAAACAAAGCTACGTACACTATTTTTGCAAAGGAAAATATCGCTTCAAATGATTTCAGGAACCTCCCACTTCCGGATGTTGAAGGAATTTTGGGACAGCCTGTATAAAAATGTTTGAAAAAGGTCTATCATTGTGTTAGACCAAGAAGATTTTCTCGTTTTGAACCGGAATATCGTGAACCTAAGTTATCGTACGACCACGGAACCCTGTTAACAAAGACAATTTTATATTCAATAAATAGTTCAAACCCAAAAACCACAATATCTTTTCAACGAAGTTCAAATTTCGTTAATTCGAAACCGAACTTACCAAGCTGGAGCGATCGCAAAACTATCGTCACTTTTAAGCAATGCTCTAATCTAGTATGATAAAAGTTAAGAAGCTAATCAGTTTTGCTTCGACTCGACGGTCAATCTTTCTAGATCTCTGCAATAAATGGATTGAAAAATGATAAAGGGTATTATAGAAAATAAAAGGCTGTTCTTCCGTTTATAGCAAAAATCAGAATTCGATGAAATTTTTAAAATAGGTTCTTTTTTTACTAAAATGACGATTGCCAGAAGGATTTTTGGCGCGTCGAAGAAAAAATTTGTATCATTTCAATGTTGCGCTCTACCTTAGCGACTACTGACTTACCGACTTTGTGCTTTATATATTCTGGAAATTAAATGGATTATATTAATTCTACGTGAGTGATAAAAACTTTTTCGTTTTAATTGTGCAAGTTTCTTTTATATGTTTTGCACACGATATCAATACAAATTGTAGTGGAGACCGCTGCACCATGCTTATTCTGCTAGACCCTTTATCGAAAACCCGAGTGTCTTTGGAACAATAAATCTTCTGCTAGTACTGAAGTTATTAACTGACTTCGGACGTTTGCTAAAAAATGACTGAATACGATATGTAACGACCATGCCAAATTGTTCTTGGAAACGTTTCTTTACACGCCCTAATTTCTATGAATCAGGTGAACAAAGCGATATGCCCAGCAGTCTAAATGAAGGGACAAGAGAAGCAGGATCCTTCACTCAGCTTTCATCATCAGGAACATCTCAGCAGAATATTAAATATTACGACTTTCCAGTCGATTACAATTATAGACCATTACAGAACAAGTAAGTATCCCATTTGATATTTATTTTCGTTAATTTAAATACTTGAACTAATTTACAATATTTGATATATTAGCTGACCTGACAGACGTTATCCTGTCCAAATTTCAATAAATTTGGTCGTGATCATTTTGTGAATTTGTGAAAAGCTATAGGATGTGCGTAAACAAAGTAAAAATGAGAAAAAGACGTATTTCGCAGTGATCATTATAGAAAATAGACGTGGACAATGTAAATTCATATTGAAATATTGATTAGAAGCTGCGACATTCGTTTTTTTTATTGTATTAAAATATAATTCAAAAAGCACTTTTAGTTTTTCCCGAATTTTCATGTTTCCGGACAACTTTTCCAATTTTTTTTACCCCAAAAACCTGATTCGGACTACAACGAACATTAAAAAAAACAATTAGCCAAATCGGTCCAGCCGTTCTTACATGATGTCGTGACCAACGAACAGCATTTCATTTTTATTATATAGATAATGGTAAAACTTGCCTCAGGGGAAGGAGCATCCTCCAATCGCCTTGGGTTTGCCAGATGTCAGAAACATGGTTGTTAACAACTTTTCCCTTTACATGTTACCGCCACGTTGTTCTGACCTAGTTCTCAATAGAAATTTATTCTTAAATGATAGAATACAGGTTAGCCGACTAAGCATGGTTCAGCGGCCCGGTCACAATTTTTATTGATATTGTGTGGAAAACAATGGTTTTAGGTTGAAAGATAATCCCAACAATGAACGATGAATTTTAAAATTGTTGGAAAATTTAATTGTAAGTGAGTAGATGAATTTTAAAATAGTTGGAAAATGTTCAATATATTCACTATATTATGTCTGCTCTATTAAAAGCAATAAGGGAAGAAAGAACATTCAATTTAATTTCTATTCCTAGCAGTCGATGTAAACAATTTTTATTTTGCACAGAGATCCGCAATCTACGAAAACTATTATAGAAAATAAAATGTTCTTCCGTTTATAGCAAAAATCAGAATTCGATGAAATTTTGAAAATAGGTTCTTTTTTTTACTAAAATGACTGGGTCAGATTCGAAGCATCGTGTGACTTGAGCACGTCCATACGTCATAAAATAATCAAGTCAGGGCCACAATATAAGTCCGTGAAAAACACGGCTGTTGGACTAACAACGAGCGTTTACTGTACTTGCTTCATTTACACGCACATATTAATCGTTCTAGCCTTCGATACTTTAAAAAATCTACTATACTTCTCAAACTTGTTTTGTTCATAATTGATTTAATCAATACAGACGAGCGGCGGCTAAAATCGCTTGGAGGTTACTCAGAAAGGTGACCTTGATAACATATATATCAAGATCAAGGCCATCCGAGCTGCCTCGCCAAAACGTGATATTTACCAAAATAAGTTGAATCTTTATTTGAGACTTTTGTAAAACTAACAGTTTTTAAGACTTTGAAAATTCGTCCGAGGCAGTACTCCGAAAAGTGTCGGGTTTTGTGTGATATGACCCAAAACAATGATAATGTGATTTACAAAAGCGTGGATTTGGTTTGCAAAAAGATGGTTTTGGTCTTTGGAGGAGTATTTGGGATTTAAAACCTGCAACTAGTCTTTGTATCGTCTTCTAATGCAACTTTAGAAAAAATTAGAACCTATAATTGGGTACAAGTTTTTCACCAATCGATAACAATCCATTTCGATTATTAAAACTTGTATTAAAAATTAAAAATTTAAATTTAGAATTTAAATTCTCAGAAGTTTTTTATAATACTTTAAGAAATGCTTTTAAGAAATTAAAAATGGACATTTTTTGCAACAAATGTTACCATTGTAAAGTGACATTATGTACGAGGTGACCTAGTAACATAAGAATTTGCTATTAATTTTCTATATTTATGTTGTATAATTCATAGTATATATTTCTTCTTTCAGGCGGTGTCCCGTGTGCGATAAATCGGTGTATCTGTACTGCGGAGAAAAATTATTGCACGATGCATGTTGCTGTACAGATCCATATATTCATAATCTTCCTTATCAATGTAAATTGGCAGATTGTCGATTTCTGCATGCGAATAATTGCAGAGAACACAAATTGATCGCTACATGTTGCTGCAGCGACGATTATCGGTCGTTATTGAAAAGTTTTGCTGCCGTCTAGATACTCTCATGAATACTATACTTAACGGTGACTGAACAGCAGATCTTAATGCAAAACAAACATGTTTTACTTAAATTGCAACAAACTGGAGTGAAATAGAAATTCATTTTGTTCTTTAGTATGTTCAATAGGTTGAACATGATATAATAGTATCTTTACATTCTTCTAATGTTTTTACTGTTTTAAATTAAACTTTCTCATTTTTATCATAATGTATAAAATCTGCTGTCTAACGATGACATTTGAAGTATTTAATAATCTTCAATTCTGGCTTTCATACGTTTTTATAGGGGAAAGTTGTCAATATTGTATTACTTAAGCAATTTTGGGTTCTCGGAAAGGAATTGGGTGACATTTTATTCTAATAACAACAATACAATCTATTTACAATTTATAATCTGCTTGCAAAATAAGTTTTCGCATTTTGAAAGTATTTAAAAAAGTACGATTTTGGTAATTGGTATTATAAATCGTACCGTTTTCGTTTTAAAATTGTAACTAAAAAAATTTATACTAATAAAATTTGGTTTGGTGATAAGGAACCGTTGAAAATAAAATTAATTCTTTTAAGTAAATAAAAGTCTTTTACGAATAACTTCAAACTGTTTTTTAAATGTATGTTTACGTCTAGGCTTAAGTATTATAAAATATACGAAAATTAATTATTCTACAAACATATCTAACTATAGCTTTTTTAAAAATTTTATAGCTTATTATACAGTTTAGAAACAACAGATTGTAGAAACTACATCTATATAATAAATAATAACGATTTAATTTACCTTAGTACAATTTGGATGACTCGTATGAATTTGGAAACTTCTCCCCACATTTCAATACTAATTATTTCGTGTACAAATAATGTGTAGTCCCATTCTAAGTTTGACGGAGGAGACTGTTCTAAATTAATTCGTCCACCCCTTCAACTGGGAGGCATACTTCTTGAGGGGCTAATAAGTATCTTATCTGATACCGGATCAGGTATATCGGTGAGACCACTACTAATCCAATTACAAAACTTCTTTATGTTTCATTATTTTTTATGGGACTTTGAGCAACGTATTCGTACCATTTTTCTAATCAAAATAATACCGAATATGATATTCTTCCGATGATATTTACTTGTGTAATGAACGATGAATGTTTCAGACGCAAGGAAGAACAGCGTATGGGAAATGCCTTGAACTGCATCGATGCGGTTACTATACGCTTTCCCTTGTTCCGGAAACTTTCAGTGTCCATTACAAAAGTGTAGCATTTAGAAAAATGCCAGGAATATGTTGGTCAAAGTCCCATAAAGATAATGAATAATACAGAAGTTTTGTTATTGGATTAGTGATGTTTACACCTATCAGCGACCGACGCTTCTCCAGCTTCTCTATGCTTCTCTACGCTCGGCGCAGTCAAAGCGGCCACAAAAAAATAGCATCCGATCCTGATCTATGTCACAACACAGACCCGAGAATTAACTTAGATTAGGACTTCACTGTATATTTACTAGTGTAACGTCTCAGTACGACATTAATGATAACTGGGGGTACGGTCACCCATGGATATTACTAAAATATTACTAGAAAAGCAAGTAAAAACAGTGTTTGCGGGAAACGGCTTTTCGTCCTCATACGAGCATATTTTGAGCTGAGTGAGGGCTCATTGTAAAGAGGAAGGTTGATCCCGCTTCGCCCTGGTCATGATTTAATTCAGAAAAATCGTTTTGCATTAGAAAAATACATGGGAACCTCAGGGTGGTCGTCTCGACTTTTTCCCCTACTTTGGACGCTCATATTATTAAATATAAACATAATCTCGTTATATCATGACCAGGGCGAAGCGAGATCAACCTTCCTCTTTACAATGAGCCCTCACTCAGCTCAAAATATGCTCGTATGAGGACGAAAAGCCGTTTCCCGCAAACACTGTTTTTACTTGCTTTTCTAGTAATATTCTAGTAATATCCATGGGTGACCGTACCCCCTTAAATTGAAACATCTCCTGGACTACTAACTTTTCTACATACACAGGTTAGTACTTTTTTTATAACGAATGTCCAGCTGCATCGATTGATGTATTAAAAAATACCTCATTCCATTTAAGAAAATGAAGTTGACCTTCATATGTCCTTTACGCGTCCACCTACAAAAAAGCTACTAACATCAGATTAAATCAGCTACCACAGCTCAGAAGTGAAGCGTTTGATGCGAAGTCGATGCACCAGCGGTTGTGAGCGGCAATTTCAAAAAATTTGAGATTTGATGTGAAGCTGTGCACATTAATGAAACGGAACGATGTCAATGCGCGCATCGCATTGAAAGCGATCTGTGCGCTTGACGCGTGAAACGGAATGAACCCTGAGTGTATGCCTTATACGTATAGGGAAAAGTTGTTCAAAATGTTTAGTTTTACATATAACATATCCAAAAATCATCGGAATCGGAGAGGAAGCACCTAATCTACAGTTTAGCTACTTTTCCAGGGTTTTATTTCCTTTTTCTTGGGGAGGGGGTGGGACTTAGCCCCCTGGCTCCGCCCACTGGGCGCGCCACTGTCCTGAACTACTAACTTTTCGACATACATAGTACTTTTTTATAACGAATGTCCAGCTGCATCGATTGATGTATTAGAAACTACCTCATTCCATTTAAGAAAATGATGTTGACCTTCATATGTCCTTTACGCGTCCACCTACAAAAAAGTTACTAGCATCAGATTAAATCAGCTACCACAGCTCAGAAGTGAAGCGTTTGATGCGAAGTCGATGCACCAGCGGTTGTTAGCGGCAATTTCAAAAAATTTGAGATTTGATGTGAAGCTGTGCACATTAATGAAACGGAACGATGTCAATGCGCGCATCGCATTGAAAGCAATCTATGCGCTTGACGCGTGAAACGGAATGCCTTATACGTATAGGGAAAAGTTGTTCAAAATGTTTAGTTTTACATATAACATATCCAAAAATCATCGGAATCGGAGAGGAAGCAGCTAATCTACAGTTTAGCTACTTTTCCAGGGTTTTATTTCCTTTTTCTTGGGGAGGGGGTGGGACTTAGCTCCCTGGCTCCGCCCACTGGGCGCACCACTGTTCTGAACTACTCACTTTTCGACATACATAGTACTTTTTTATAACGAATGTTCAGCTGCATCGATTGATGTATTAAAAAATACCTCATTCCATTTAAGAAAATGAAGTTGACCTTCATATGTCCTTTACGCGTCCACCTACAAGAAAGCTACTAACATCAGATTAATGCCCCGTTATTCAGGTGTTCTGTTTCTGCGAACTCAGCCTGTATACAGGGTGTTCGACTACAGGTGGGAGAAAATTTAAGGGTTGGTTCATAACGATCATATAAGAGGAAATTGAAAAATAAAAGAATTGCGATTTCGGCTTCGTTATTTAGCTATTAACAATGCAATAGTCACGTATCAAGCGACAGATGCATGCATAACTTGGTTCTCATTTGGGGCCCCAGTGAGGTGAAAATGTTTAACAAATCGTTGGACAACATTGAACTCTTTGACGTACACAACGTACACTTTTATTAAACGCGTTGTTGATTTTTAATTGTTAATAGCTAAATAACGAAGCCGAAATCGCAATTTTTGTATTCTTTATTTTCGTCTTCTATCATCGTTAAGAACCACCCCTTAAATTTTCTCCCACCTGTAGTCGAACACCCTGTATAACCAGAGTGAGACTCTGCTTTCTCTCTCATCTTCACAGCGTGTTTAGAAACAAAAAGTAAACAAATAGGGATAGGCTCACATTGCCACGGAGCGTCCATGAGTACGAAAAATTCAATAAATTATTAGCAATATTTGCGAATATCTCGAAAGCTAAAATCGAACGGCGGTAACATGTATAGGAAATAGTTGCTCATATTGATGACCTTGACAGCATATTTCAAGGTCATAGAAATCGGTGAAGTAATGTACCTAATTTACCAAATGCAAATATTTACTAAATGTTCTTTTGTCCCTGTTTTGTTGCGGTTGTTTGTGCGGCCATTTCGGAGGATACGCTTTTCTGAGGGAACGCTTTCATGGGTGTAGTAAGTAAGTCAACGTTTTGTTGCTCGAAGCAAGTAGATCGGGTTACACGTGGAAACACGAGGGATTATGTAATAAAAGGTCGCATGTTTGCCAACTCGTGGAAGATCGCGGAGTTAAGGTCAGACACGTGGAACACGTTTGTCTCTCGTCCGAGAGAGGCACACGCGACGACAGTCTACGTACAGTCTACACGTAAGGAGAAATCTACCCACACACGTGCAATCGAATCCGCGATTACTCATACTGCTTGTCTCTCGACAATCTCAACACTGATGAACGCGTGAACATCGTTCGTGCTGCTCTTCCTGTCTTTCTTTTTCTTCTCAATGTTATGCTAATATTTCTTTCTTTCTCTAATTTGATAAAAATAATTATAACTGACTAGATATTCTTCGATTCACGCTACGATGATTTCCACGACAAAAACGAAATAACCAATCGAAACATTGCTAAATTTGATTCTAATCTAACTTGAATTATACAGGGTGGGGCATTTTAAACAGGTCACCTGAATAACGTGGCTGCTATTGGTGTTAGGAAGAAATGTATCAGATGGAACTTGTATGGTATCGAGGGGGCATTATTCTGATGTTAGTAGCTTTTTTGAAGGCGGACGCGCAAAGGACATATGAAGGTCAACTTCATTTTTTTAAATGGAATGAGGTATTTTTTAATACCTCAACCGATGCAGCTGGACATTCGTAATAAAAAAGTACTAACCTATGTATGTCGAAAAGTTAGTCGTTCAGTAGATATTTCAATGTAAAAAATATAACTAGATGGTTATTGTTGCTCGCTCGCTTCGCGAGCTCGCGGGTGGGGTTGTTGTTGCTCGCTTGCTTCGCGAGCTCGCGGGTAGGACTGCTCTTGCGAAAGGGTTAGTGGTACGCATTGCTAGTGGGACATACAGCTCTTAATGGTTTTTTTATTTATTTTGTGTGTGACTCTCCACGAGCCACACAAAGAACTTTCCGATTTGTTAGTTGTAAGCGATAACATTAGCATTAGTTGCATAATCAAAAAAAAAATTTTTTTAAAGTAAAAAAAATTTTTTTTTTGAATTAAACACAAATTTTTTTAAATAAAAATGAAATATATGTAATTACGTTTGTTTATTCGGTGGAAAATTTCCATCCTCTCGTATAAATTGCATTCTTGAATGAACTTCTTTCGAAAAAAACTGAAAAAACTAAAAAATCTAAAAAACTACTTGACCAATATGGACCAAAATCTAATCAGCTCTAAGTTACGACGGGGCATATCGATTGCATCATTCATCATTCTGATCGCATTGTTACTTTTTCAGAAAACGTTAACGAAAAATTTGATAACATAAAAACGGCCATACGCGCACACACACACACACACACACACACACACACACACACACACACACACACACACACACACACACTAGCAATTTGATAAAAATAGTCTAAAATGACTTCAATAACCATGAAACGTGAAGATCTGCTAAAAAATCGATTTTCGATTTTCGGGGTAATTACAGTAACTTCCCTATGAATCGGGAAGTTAATTACGGATGTACTTTGATGTACTTTTTTAAAACTCTAATCAAAGTTGATAAATGTTAAACATAAAAAGTTAGGATAAATTGCGATTATTTTTAAAAAATTTTTAAAATTTAATGCAGTTTCAGAAACTACGTTTTGTTACGAACATTTTAGCATACATAAATTTTTTGGTCTTACACTTTGATTTCCGGCCTTTTTTCCATTGGACGACACACTGTGCGGCGCGCCGTTCCGACACGTGTCATTTCTCCCTCTCTCTTTTTCAAACGACGCGCGACGCGACTCGTGGCACTATTCATACTCTGACGTAATTGTTTTGGCGTGGTTAATCATCGAACTCCTTGTTTTCAATGAATGGGACGCTGTGGCCACGAAGGATTCACTTCACAACGCAATCTGAAGAGAATCGTTGAAGCGACTCAAAAACAGCTTGACGCATGTGGTTAAAGACGGAAGCTCTCTAATGTTAAACCAAACTTCTAGCCACGTGTCAACCGATGCCAAATAAACAGCCGATGTCTAAATGTTTCACGAAAGTGTTTAGTTAGTCTCGTCTCTTAATCGGTAGGTAGTTACCGTCCAATAATAGAATCCGCAATTACGCTAATGCGTTTGAACCGACGATGATACAACCAATCGCAACGAAGGATACTTCGCGTGTAGTCGCAGAATTCGAATGACAAATTTTTCGAATGAAAATAACATTGAAGATATTACTTTTAAAACAGAAAATGGAAAGTTTCTCGCCGTGAAAGTAAATATTCGCAACTCGTAACACCGGGCAAGATGTGTGACATAATTTTTAAAACGAGAAGTGCAGCATTCACTACGTACGTGTATGCTTACTTGCAGAATATAATGTGAAAGTTACATCACTGGCGATAAAGGAAAAAAATGACACGGGAAAAGTATCTTCTTACAAGTTCGAATCTTATTTGGACCACGTTTAGACAGTCATTTTAATACTATTCTTCGCTATGAATGTTTGCGTCAACAATGTCTTTTTTCACCGAGGAGAATTGCCATAATGCTACATGACCATTTACGAACCACAAAGAATTAGTTTGGTTGACTAATTTTCTTCTAAAAAGTTTATCTAACTGTTTCATATCATTAAAAGCTAAATAACTACGCGGAATGAATCGTCAAAATAGAAGATATACTAGAAATTAAAAAATATATAATTCTATAAATTTTAATTGAATTAATATTTAAATAAATTACGAATGATATAGATGAAATTTCTAAAAATATTCATAAGAAAAATAAATTAGTTGAATTAACTGATAGAATGAATAGTAGTGTTAATAAAATGTAGATTAATAAATTAATTTATAATTATTATTATGTTTTTATTAATTTTAAGATTATAATATATATATATATATATATATATATATATATATATATATATATATAATTTTAAATTATACTTAAGTGTTTCAGCATTTAAAATTTTGGATTTTAAGGAATTAATTAAATTAAAAAATATAATTATTATATCAAAATAATCCTGTAATTCAGGCATTTTACTTATATAAAAGATGTATTCTATAGTCAGGGTATGAACCTAAAAGCTTAATTTAGCTTATTTATATAAGTTATTTTGATTTATAAAAATCGTCTGACACTTAAAATAATTAACAGAGTCAATGAAACCTGCTACGACACAAAAATATTCAAACAGATCGTTGATAAAGTTGATAAAGTTTATGCACGTTATATTATTTGTCTGGAGAGTTTCAGCATACATCGAATCATTTTTCAAAAATATGAAATACCAATAGAATATTTTGTTACTTTCTCTGTAAGCTGTTTGATCGCTATAATTAACATTCTTGGATATTCTGATATCAAATGTCTATCTGATAGGGATCCTATGGAGTTTAAATCGGATGTTCCCAGGTAAACTTATTTAAAAATAAAATAACCTTAAACTCCTTATTACATGTTAGGAAATAAATACTGAACTGTGGAGATAGTGAAGAAATGAAGAATGTTGCTAAATTATTTGCAATTTACTAAAGTTACTAAAGGAAGACAACTGTTCGATACTTGAATTTTGCATAAAGATTCGCTACTTGTATATTTCATGTAAATTCTGAATATTATCATGAATGTTTTTTTAAATATAAGTATAGTTACTTCAGATACTATAAATATAAATATATATTTCAAAGAAGAATAAGCGAAACTTTGCAAGGTAGAAAAAGTGAAATTGTTTCAGTGTTGAAATCTCTGAATGAGCAACAATTTAAATCTGCATTTTGACTACGAACAATTTCTAAACATTCCAATGCAACATGCTTGACGTAAATAATTATTTTCAATATATCACCTTCATATAAAATAATAATAATTATTTTCAATATATCACCTTCCTGACAAGTACACTGTGGATTTTGGAAAAATAAAGAGACATTAGAAAAGTTTGTTATTGTTAGATCGTTTTCGACTTGTTAATTCTCTGCACTACTTTGTAGAGTGACTCGACGTCAGAGAAAGAAAAATGCAAATAAAATGGATTCTTATACGTGCTTGGTTCTTCCTTTATGTATTTGCCTTATTTTTTAGTTGCAACAAAAATAAGTTCCACGGATATAAATTACACCAAAGTTTGAAATATGTGAGGAGATTCGGGATAATAAAACCAACGTATTATCGCCCTATATTTAACTATAAGAATATAAATATACATGCGTTGCACATGGCTGCGAGTAGAAGACTGACTGCATTCTAGACAAAAGACGCTAGTCGCAGACAACGCGCATGCAACTACAAACTACACATAGGTACAGGTCGATAGAAATACATTCTGTGTATATCACTAATTTTCTTACAAAATTTAATGTACAATTAGTAAACAAAATTGTTTAAAATAAGTAGCAGTGAAGAGACTGTCCTTCGAAGTAAAAATCAAAACACTTGCAACAGTAGGGACTTGTTGGCATCAAAATTGAAGAATAAGTCTGAGTGCAAAGGGTTAAGATGCCCAAAAGAGAAAGTACGTTTCAATTTAAGTTGAGTTTCTTGCAATCGACTTGGACAATGTTTTATTTTCCGTAAAAACCCGCGCTACTAACAAGACTCACCACACACATATCGATTTGATACGTGTACCATAAGAACTGGATGTAGTTCTGATACATGCAGGAATGCGCGTTCACGGTGCATACGTGCTCGTCCGTGGAAATGTAAATTTCGCTGTTTTGCAGATAAATGGTCAATACCTTGATACGAACGAGTGTTCAACACCTCTGCGTGTTCCTGTGTACACGTCCCACGTGTTTGTTTCTATTGGTGGAAGAGTTAACCACTGGCCGTTGATGCAGTACACAGAGTATATTCAGTAGTATATAAGGGAGATTGTTTGGTACGGGCACGCATAACCGAGGGAGTCATTCGATAATACGTTTGCACACGACGCGACGCGACGGGGCATTTTCTTCCTCCATTTGTTCGGCTCTTTCGACTGCTTCGCGATCATCGCAGAAATCGGTAGATCAAAGCGAACCGTGGTTGGGGGTATCGTCCCTCATCCACTCAGAGGTTCATTCTGGTGGTTCTCTCGAGAAAAAGCGGGTCGAACTTGATCGGTGAACAACGACGCTGCAAAACGAGATCCGGAAATTGAAACTTTGCAGTAGCGAATTAACATTCGTGTTATTATCGAAATCGGATCGAACTGTTATCGAAAAGACAGAACGCGACGACGATTAAGTGTAAATAGCAATCAGTTTCTATCAGAGAAGAAGCATTCGGAATGGCGTTGGCAAGTTTCGCCATGGGTGCATCTTGGGTTACATTGACCCTATCGATGTGTTTGTTGACAATCATTATACTGCTGGCTGTCAGACGGGGCAAGTTTCTGTATGCCCTGAGGAAAGTGCCTTGCCCTCCAGCGTTTCCCATAATTGGGAATGCTTATCAGTTGTGCTGCAGCCCGGAACGTAAGTAGAGATTCATACATGCAAACTATACACATCTTTCCCTGGTAAACGATTATGATGAATGAATTTCAACTATAAATTAAATGAAATTGTATGAATTTCAACTATACACATCTTTCCCTGGTAAACGATTAACCCTGGATCACTGTTTTACTTGGATCACACCAATTGGATTCATCAAGATCATTCAACTCTTTTTTTAGTTGGTATCTTAGTGTTAAATGCAAAAGCATTTTGCCTTATGAAAAAACAGAACAAACGAAATGTATTGAGTTTATCAAGTAATCAATTGTTCAAATCCAGTGTTAAACAACATTAAAAAACGTTACTCTGTAATATACTGCACGATGTACAAGCTTCTATAGGCGGTATCCGTTTAAGGATGTTCTGGAGCTATGTAAAATAGCAACAAAATTTTTGATTATTTAACAAGATATAATTCTTACTAAATTAATGCATTTACCAGAGTTTGAGTTAGATTCGCTACACCGTTTAATATTTATAGCAACTTGAAGTTTGCACATTTGAACACGTCTTCTTATGGAGAATTCATAAAATTCAACTTCAAATACTATTTAAACCTTGAAAAAACGCAACTAGAAACTCCAGTCTTTTTTAATATATAGTGAAAATAATGTATTCAATTATGTTCAAAGTTTATTAGGATACACTTTTAACAGTTACAGAGCAAAAAAATGATAAAGTGTTACAAAACTTCAGAATTATCGTGTTGTCATCTAACTAGCAATATATAGTAAAAATTATGTATTCAATTATGTTCAAAATTTATTAGGATGCACTAAACAGTTACAGAGCAAAAAAATGATAAACTGTTACAAAACTTCAGAATTATCGTGTTGTCATCTAACTAGCAATATATAGTAAAAATTATGTATTCAATTATGTTCAAAATTTATTAGGATACACTAAACAGTTACAGAGCAAAAAAATTATAAACTGTTACAAAACTTCAGGATTATCGTGTTGTCATCTAACTAGCAATATATAGCAAAAATTATGTATTCAATTATGTTCAAAGTTTATTAGGATACACTAAACAGTTACAGAGCAAAAAAATTATAAACTGTTACAAAACTTCAGAATTATCGTGTTGTCATCTAACTAGCAATATATAGTAAAAATTATGTATTTAATTATGTTCAAAATTTATTAGTATACACTTTAACAGTTACAGAGCAAAAAAATTATTAACTGTTAAAAAACTTCAGAATTATCGTGTTTTATACTGTAGACCACTGAATATAGCTACTATTCGGAGGGCACAATTATTCCCAAAATTCATTTACAATTTTTTATAATATAATGACAATTTGATTAAAAAATAAATATAATATGAAATTCACTAATTAAACTAAAGCTTTTTAAATTAATCTATTTTTTTAGGCAAAATATACTCATGAATGGCTTTCATTGTCAATATATTGATGGATTTCGAATTTCTTGTACTTTTGTCTCCCATTTTACCTCCAGAACATCCTTAATTGATCATTCAACGTTATTTTCATTTCTTCGAGATACCGTTCATCTTTTGCTGTTACTCTTGATTCACATCGTGTGTAAATATTTAATGAAAATTTCGGTTAGCTAAGGAAAACTGTTAAGAATTGAATTTTTGTTCGGATTAGAATGTCAGTTCTTTAAAATACATTTTCAAATTATAATTACAATCTGAAAGAAAGAAATGTATCAAATATGAAAATAATAAGTTCAAAAAGAGGGAAGAAATCGTTCCACGAAGTATTATAGTTACGTAAGAAATGCAATGTCCAAATATCGCATAATTTTAGTTGAGAAATTTGCATCAGTGAAAAGCTTACTTTTAGAACTTCAATACAATAATGTATTGGTTCTTTTGGGATACATTCGTATAAAAATTGATAATTAGAAGCTTTTCTTTAAAAGATATCCAACTATTCGTGGATATCATTAATATGGTAGTTGGTATATGGATAGTTGATTATAAAAAATTTCATGGTATATAGAAAAAGTGCATAGAAGTATATTACTTCTATTCACATTGAACTGAAATGTTCAATGAGACTTTAGATTCAAATATGCCTAAAATATTAATGTTTTTGTACACTCATTTTTCAATTTGAGGCGATTACTTCGACAGCGAGAAAACAGTAAGTGTGCACAGAGGTGTATCGATATCGACAATGAATATATACAATAAACAATAAGTTCGTTAACCAAGACATTATTTGGAAGAATGATAAGTATGTTAAGAGTGAAGATTAGTTTCAGAAAATTCTTCGATGCGTCCGCGTACGAGAGATCTATTTTAATCATCCTTGAAAAATAACGAAACGTACATAGATAGGTAAACGATAGATTAAATAGCCTATCTTATGTTATTTATAGGAGGAAATCAATTATGAATTTATTTTTAAATATCATATTAGTAAATATCATATCAAGCGTTCAGCGAACTTGATAAAAAAGAACAATTTTAAATCAAATACTTTATCTCTCTTAAATGTTTCCTACCATTTTAAGGGTAATATTGTAATAAATTCGGTTTAATTGGACAGCTATCTTAGTGGGTAAGAAGTCAAAGTCCTTCTGGAAACGCGCTCATTATCGCAAACATTAATAGAGTTAACTAAACAATTAGGATATTAATCATCATAAATGAAACATACAAATTAGGTATGTATGCACAGATATTGGAAATGAGTTCTCCGCTTTAATGTGAAGAGCAAGTGAATTGGCGCGAGTGCATGTGCGAAAGAATCGGAGGGAGAAAAGAGAGAAACAAGATTTATCCACCTCGGACCTCGAATGTATTGAATACTGAAGATAATCGTGAGGCACTTGTGAGCAACAAGACGAAAGAAAAAAGCAGGTCGAGGTCGTCTGCGCCCTGAATTACGTTACTGTAGCGTATAATTGCATACAATTTTACGAAATTTCACATATTTATGTATACAATACAAATTGAAATTTTATATAGATTGTACAATATACAGGGTGAGTCCACAGAAACAGAACACCTGAATAACGCGGCTGCTATTGGTGTTAGGAAGAGATGCATCAGATAGAACTTGCATGGTTTCGAGGGGGCATTAATCTGATGTTAGTAGCTTTTTTGTAGGTGGACGCGTAAAGAACATATGAAGGTCAACTTTTTTTTTAATGGAATGAGGTATTTTTTAATACATCAATCGATGCAGCTGGACATTCGTTATAAAAAAAAGTACTAACCTTTTTTTTATATGAGGATGAGAAAATTTTCAAAAAACTCACCCTCAAGGGACTGTAACCCTTTCTACTCCCAGAGTCCTAGTACATAATAGGCGTTTATCGCGTTATTCAGGCGTTCTGTTTCTACGGACTCACCCTGTATACTTTATTGTACACGCGTACAATTAATCTTTCTGGTGAAAAGGGTCGGAGTTTATACAGCTTCAAATAAAATTAAATGTTTATTATAAACCTATTTTCGGTTACAATGTTTCGTATTTTACATGCCATGTCGAAGAAAGGTGTTTGTAAGCAAAAATTAAATTAAATTAAATTAAATTAAATTAAAAGGTGTTTGTGATTGTTGAACATTTTTTAATTCACTTTCATCGCACGAGTCCTAAACCTATCCAGTGGAACTTCATATATGTATATTATATTTTATATTTACAGATCCTATTGAAGTATATATACAGGGTGTTCGACTACAGGTGGGAGAAATTTTAGGGGGCGGTTCTTGACGATAATATAGGACGAAAATGAAGAATAAAAGAATTGCGATTCCGGCTTCGTTAATTAGCTATTAACAATTAAAAATCCACCTAAAATGCGGCTATGCGACCAACAGAGGTGTACGTTGCGTACGTCATCAAGTGATGAATGCATGCATACCTTGGTTCTCATTTGGGGTCCCAGCGAGTTGAAAAGTCGAAAACGTTACCGCATTTTAGGATTTTTAATTGTTGATAGCTAAATAACGAAGCCGAAATCGCAATTTTTTTATTTTTCATTTTCGTCTTATATCATCGTTATGAACCAACCCTTAAATTTTCTCCCACCTGTAGTCGAACACCCTGTATATATATATATATATATATATATATATATATATATATATATATATATATATATATATATATATATATATGTATATATATATATATATATGTATATATATGAAGTTCCACTGGATAGGTTTAGGATTCGTGCGATGAAAGTGAATTAAAAAATGTTCAACAATCAAATGTATATGTATAAATATATATATAGCGTGGCGTTAGCATTACCCTAGACGTCACCGTGGGACAAACCGACGAAATCTGTGTAAAAATCAAAGAACTTTCGATAGAAATGAGATAGAGCAATGAAATTTTTTGTAAATTAAAGCTGAAACATTGTAGAATACGGGAAAAATAGGGAGATTATGGTACGAATTTTTTTCTAGCTTTGAAAAAATTAAAGTTCAACTGTTTAACAATAATTCGACATTTTGGAAAATTCTGAGGTCGTAGAAAAATTTTGAGACGAGATTTGAAATCAGCGTGAAAAGCTCTACGCGAAATGACGTGGAGCATGTTCCAAAAAAATTTTTCCGCGCGTGGTATTGGAAAAACCACAATTTTCTCAAAATTGCGCAACTTTGACGAATTTTTTCGAGGTTAAAAAACATTCGTACCATAATCTCCCTATTTTTCCCATATTCTGTAAAGTTGCAGCTGTATGTAAAAAAAATTTCAGCCCTCTTTGATTTTGTCTACGATTTGGGCGGAAGGTCCCACTGCGCGTCCCCCTCCCCCCGTCACCTAACCCTAACTAATTCTGATTGCATGATTTTTCCATTACTAGTTCAAATTCTGTATGAACGCTACATAGAATGCAAAAATTATGCGATCCGAATTAGTTAGGGTTAGGTAGTGGGGTGAAGGGGCGCAGTGGCTCAGTGGGTAGAGCGCGCGCCTACGGACCCCGTGGTCGCGGGTTCGATCCCCGACGCGGCACCTCTGGAAATACTCCATGTGCTCTATAAACTGTGGTGCCCCCAGGTGGTTCGGAACCCACCTTTATAAAAACTGTAGGTCCCGTTGCGAACAAACCTCTAAGGGAAAGGTCAGATGGACGGAGCTATTTGCTGAACATCGACCGGACCCGGGGATGATGGTCACATCCAAACAATCAGTCATTATTCCGAGAATGTGTCAAGCCCACCCAATGAGGCGGGAGCACGATGGAACTGATATCTATGCTCCGAAGGAGAAAGATTTCGGCGAAGTTGGAGCGACCGACCTCCGTCACCCCATCGCGTTTAGTAGGACGGCAAGTGATGACCGAATGGAGGTGATGTTCCCGCGCGAGCGGGAATTTCGCCGAAGTCGGATCGGATCCCAAGTTTGCAATATATGTACAGACATATACTAGAATCACCCCCACGAAACTCTCGCGATCGCGTCCATTGTTCTTTGCAAAGCCCGTAGAGTCACAGCTTAGCCTATCCTAACCTTGGGGAGGGAGTGGGTAAGTCGCTGGATAGCAGCGACAGAGTAGGGACGGGATTCGAACTTGACACATTCAACCAAGGAATATGGCGAAGGTGGGGGGAGCCAAAACACGGGCAGGCGAGGCACCCTGCAGGTCCGAAGGTGAGAGGGTCCGACGTTCACTCCGAGCCTTAAAACCGCTCAAAAATCCGAAAACTAGGTAGCATGGCCCTTCTCATCGATGACGACCGGACCCATCATAGTAAGTCGCAGACTCCGAAAATGGCCCGGGCCGAATAAAACGGAGGAACGGCGGAACGATGGGAAAACTGCAACCCCTAGTGGGTCGAGCTGCCGGCAGCGCCGATTATGATACTGGTGTATACCGGTGTGCCTTAAGGAAGTGAGGGGCGGACGATCCGCTACTCCTCCCCGGCAATGTAATTACTACTACTACTACTACTACTAGGTAGTGGGGTCGGATAGGGCCGGTCATCAGGCCAGACCGACCACGCGTGCGGAGATCCAGAAGTATTCTTTCAAAATTGAAAGTTCTGATACGAGAACAGATTCCAAATCATGCTGGAAGAGTGGCTGGAGAAAATTTCATATTCCAGCAGGACAATGCAGCTGTTCATACAGCTAAAGTTGTAACAAATTATTTTCAATCTGAAAATATATCAATTCTACATTGGCCAGCACGGTCTCCGGACCTCAATATTATAGAAAATATGTGGGGTCAGTTGAGTAGAAGAGTATACGAAGGTGGCAAACAATATAATTGTCTTAATGATTTGAAAGTAGCAATTTTGAAAGGTTGGGAAGACTTAGATCAAAAGTATATAAAACACTTATTTAAAACTCTACCGAAACGAATGATCGAAGTCGTTCAAAATAAAGGAGGCTCTACTCATTATTAACATTTCAAAATGTGTATAAATTTTCAGAACTTTTGTACATTTTCTTTTTCTTTTAAGCAGTGTCTTATAATTATGTCCAATCGAAACTGTATTATTTGCGAATAAATTAGAAATGTTTTACTATTTTTCGCAAAATTTACGAAGATGTTATTAAAAAATAAACCATTTTCTTTTGACGAAATGTATTTTAATATAACTACATTACTAAGTACGTAAACCAATAACTTTCAGGGTGTCTTATCATTATGTCCACCAGTGTAGGTCCCCGGGGGGGGGGTTAGTCCGAACAATAAGGAAATTAGAGGGGCAACCCATAGGTTGTCCCGGGAGGTGGAGGTTTTCAAAGTTTACCACCTTCCTTAAAAAAAAAGGCTTACGCTGCCAAGGAGCATGCAAGAATACGTAAAATTCCATATTGTATTTGCAATATTTTTTCGCAAGTATCTCGAAAACTAAGAGCGAGCGCCGAGTACTTGTAATGACAAAAGTTGTTCAGAATGTTGTCCTGGATAACATATGTCAAGGTCAAGGTCATCGGAGCAGCCTCCCCTAAACGTAAGGTTTACCGTTTTTTTATTCATATCCGTAAGTAAATGTATAAATTTGTTTGTTACAGAGGCTTTCAAGAAGATGAATAGCTGGGGAAGGGAATTGGGGGATATGTATTTAATTTGGGTCGGTATGCGCCCATTCATCTTTCTCTATAAAGCGGAAGCAGTTCAACCATTATTAAGTAGCAGCGTTCACATTGATAAAAGTCTGGAGTATCAATATCTACAACCTTGGCTCGGTACCGGTTTAATAACTAGCACTGGTAAGCATACGAAACGTATAAATTTATTTTTGGTCTCGTCAGCCCCAGAACTTCAGATGGGTGCACACTATGGTGGCTCTTGTTTTTAACTTTTGAAATTTTTTGATGGCACCCCCCACGGTTGTTCCAAATAATTAAACAAAAATCTGTGCAAAGTTTAAGTGCCCACAGATAACGGGTGCCCCAGATGGATTACACTTTACAATAATTAACTTAATGCTCATAAAATCGTTTCTTTCAAATATCTTTTAAACTCTTTACCAAGTCGAAAAACACGTTAAACAAAACTTGTCGACCTAGACAGGCTGCGTCTTCTATGTCGTATTACTGTTGTGACACTGCACCCCCATAACATCTTTCCACGGGACCCGTACCGTATTTTTATTATACTTTATATACTTGGTATTTGTATTTTATTATACTTGGATGTTCAGTTACAATTTGCAAAAATAATATACACCAATTTTAGAAAGATTTCAGCTATACATATAGAAACTGAATTGTATAAAACAGGTCACTAAAATATTGTAATAAGTAAAAAAATAGTTTATACAATTTAAAAATTGTATGAAATATAGAAAACAACATTTTGTTTCAGGAGAAAAATGGCATTCTCGAAGAAAGTTGTTAACACCAACGTTTCACAGTGGTCTTTTAGAGGTATACTTGAAGACGACGACCAAAGAAACTGGAATATTAATTTCCTGTCTAAGGAAAGAAGTCAGCAAATCGTCTTTCGATATTTTTCCATATGCGAAACGAGCAACGTTAAACATAATTTGCGGTAAGTGAAATCAAAATTTAACAATACTGTTAAATTAAATGCTATGCTGTGCGAGCCCGTAAGAGGTTGAGTTTCGTACTGGTGACCCCGCCTCCTCGTGGCCCCCGCTGTCAACGTTCCTCTCGCAACCTGAAGCTGGCACAAGCCAGTGAACGGTTGCGGGGCTAATGGCTAAGTGAGTTACTTCCCCTCGCGAGACGACCTACCCTTCGGATGACCCTTAAATGGTAACGAAGGGTAGGTTTTTCCAAGCCCACCATGCACTCCACCTACGCATGTAACCCCTTCACAGTGGTTTCATAAACAACATCGCAGCCACCCAGATAGCCAAAATGCTCGATTCTGACCAGGGCACTTATGACCGTGGGGGCTCGTAACGTTCCCTCGGCCCAAACCCTTTTTTTTAAGGAAGGTGGTAAAATTCTAAAACTTCCACCTCCCGGGACAACCAATGGGTTGCCCCTCTACACATCTGGAGTGCCCAAAAACTAGACTCCCCGGTGACCAAATGTCCGTATTACTCCTGGGGTGACTATTTTCGGGCCTATTCCACGCCTGTTCTTTTCATTTTCGGCCCAAACCCTGCACAAGCTGCCCTCCGCCCAAATCCGGCCCAAACCCGGCAACAAGCTGCCCTCGGTCCGTTGGTCCTCGTTTCTGCCATTGCAGAAAGTATGATTGCACAAAGGCCGACGTGCCGAGGGCAGCTCGTACCGCGTTTCTGCCGAGGGAACTTTACGAGCCCTCACGGTCATAACTGCCTGGGTCAGATTCGAGGCATCGTGTGCCTTGAGCACGTCCAAGCGACGTTCGGCCCGTAAAAATCCCGATACCTGACCTTGGCACGCCGTGATCGATTTCTGCCCGAGATTCGCTTGGCTATCTGAGGATAAGCTTCAGCTTAGTGATGCAGAGCCGTACCGCTAGCGGTACATTGAAGCTCATAACATGGTAGACAATGACTATACTCACACTATGTTCAGGAGGTGAGAGCGAAAGTGTTACTATTACTATCAGGTGTGAACTAAGTTGATTCTAAGGACGATCTAAGATGCTATCTAAACGGAGTTTAGGTTGCAGTCTGACTGGAGGACCAAAAGTTAGCAAACTCAACACCTCGATTCTCCCAACCTCTACAGGGTGTCATCCCTACTTTTTTAGCGATTTCGGGGTGGGTGGAACTAACACTAGGTACTTGAAGCGTGCCCAAGGATTCGTCAAAGCCACACATGTGGCGACAAAACCTTGGGGTGATCTAGCTATCTGGAATCCAGACACGCTGTAGCTCCAAACACCTAGCCGCGCTGAGCCCAAGAAATGACAATTTTAGGCGTTTCATGGCAAGGGACTGCATTGGGGGTACTCAGGTGCAGACGACAGTGAAAGACAAGAGCAGGCGTAGGCCACCCGTTTGGACCCGGGCGTAATACGAAGAGTAAGTCTCCGGAAGTCCATTTATCGGGACGAGAATGATAGAGGGGCAGCCCATTGGCTGTCCCGGGAGGTGGAATATTTTGAAATTTAACCACCTCCCTTAACAAAAAAAAGTGCAGACGACAGTGTCATGAACACGCCCAACGCCATAGTCAAACGACGAAAAGTCACATACCGAGTCCAATGCACAATAGTGATGTCCCTGCCATAAAACATAGTCCAACGCAAGCGTCTGCAAATACATCAAGTAAATAAATTGGTAAACATTTACAAAGAAGCACTCTCCTTCGATTTTAATGAAATTTAAATATGTTATGCAGCTACAAATTTTGAAAATTTTGAGAATCCGTCTACTACTACGAAATATAGCGATATGCTTTGCCCGTTGCCGTACAATTTGCCGTAGAATCAAACTGAAACCTTGAAATCGCGAGTCTGCGACGACCGCGGTTTGCCTGTGATAGCTCTAACGAGGGCACAGGGTAGACACGGGAACGCGAAGCCCACCGAACGGCCCAGGGAAGGGGGGTGCAAGTGGGTAACCTGCTTGCGCCCTGATAGATTAGGTATTGCTGGGGGAGCTTCCCTCCCCCCGGGACGGGGCCCCATAGGGGCCAAGGGCGAAGGGGGACGGCTGGTTGTGTTCTTCGGAGATCCCAGCCGCCGAGGACGTGAAACGTTCCCGCGTAAACCCCTATTTTGGCCCAAAATCTAGTTAGATTCTGGTTAGATTCTAGTAATGTTACGTGGGTACTCTACCCTCTTAAGGGGGTAGAGGCCCCACGTGACCATGGTATTTTTCATTGTGACCAACCCCCGCGCGGAAAACCAATTTGGCAACAGTGATGAACATACATCTGTATGAATCTAACGCTTCAATTTCGCTATAATTACAGGTTTTTTTCTTTTAATCATTATCTTTATTGCTATTAACGCATCCGAGTGGCTTCATGCCCTTTACACTTTTGTTGTTAAGAAACTACGCTGATAATTCTCCTGACAAAGCGCCATCTCGTCCAAGTAGCTGAACTAAAATTGCTTCTACTCACCCTTCATGAAGGGAATCTGGGAAACAATTGAATGCGATCACGGGAACACACCTCACATCCTCATACGATTATATATTGAGCTGAGTGAGGGCTCATTTGAAAGAGGAAGGTTAAACGAAGCGCGCGTGGGTCCCTAAATAAGCAGGAAAAATCTTTTTGTGATCGAAAAATACATTAGAAAATCCGGAATTTTTCTTCATTTGTTTACCCTACTTTGGACAGTCACATTACTGGATATAAACATAATGTAACTGAAGTTGGACCCACGCGCGCTTCATTTATCCTTCCTCTTTAGAATGAGCCCTCATTGAGCTGAAAATATAATCATATGACGACGTGAGGTGTGTTCCCGTAAACCCCTGTTTTCACTTGTTTTCTAGTTAGATTCTGGTTAGATTCTAGTAATGTCACGTGGGTACTCTACCCCCTTAAGGGGGTAGAGGCCCCACGTGACCATGGTATTTTTCATTGTGACCAACCCCCGCGCGAAAAACCAATTTGGCAACAGTGATGAACATACGTTTGCATCAATCTAACGCTTCAATTTCGCTATAATTACAGGTTTTTTTCTTTTAATCATTATCTTCATTGTTATTAATGGATCCGAGTGGCTTCATGCCCTTTACACTTTTGTTGTTACGAATCTACGCTGATAGTTCACCTGAGTTCACCTGACTAAGCGCCATCTCGTCTAAGTATCTGAACTAAAATGGCTTCTACTCACCCTTCATGAAGGGAATCTGGGGAACAATTGAATGCGATCACGCGGGAACGTTTCACGTCCTCATACGATTATATTTTGAGCTGAGTGAGGGCTCATTCGAAAGAGGAAGGTTACATCAGAAAATTGTTACCCTCAGCAAAGAAGTTTCACATCGAAACTGGTTTCCCGTAAACACGGTTTTCACTTGTTTTTCTAGTAATATGCTAGTCATATCCATGGGTACGGTATCCCCTCAGGCCAATCCGGCAGCTGACCAAGCGTCCTTCCGGACGAGGCAACGACCGGGTGAGGTTGGTCTTCCTCTTATCGACTATTTTCCCTCGACGGCGCCTCCAGGTTGTTTATCCTGGGCCATACTGATCCTCCGATTTTGTCCTCCTTGTATTTTGCCGGAGCCAGTCCTCCCTGTGCCTCTTTTTGAGGAATCTTCGTCAATATTCAGAAGAAAGTGTCAGGTCCCCCTGGGACCCGGCCACGGTCCTGCAAGATCGCGTCGCGCAAAACGGCGCGACGCTCAAAGGCCAACTCATGCGGGCGCAGGATCCAGGCGACGGCGCCGAGAATCGTAAATTTCGAGCGTCGATTGACAGGTCGGAGCGGTCCGATACGTCCCGAACGGTCCCGAGGAGACTCCCAGGGACCGTTCGGGACCGTTCGGGACGTTACGGACCGCTCCGACCTGTCAATCGACGCTCGAAATTTACGATTCTCGGCGCCGTCGCGTCGCCTGGATCCTGCGCCCGCATGAGTTGGCCTCAAATGTATGAGTTTTTCGTCCCACGGGTCTCGCACGTGCCCAAGAAGAGCGCTCGCATAGATCTCACTCCCAGAGGGTGACCACGTCTTCCGATCCTCGGTTCGAAGAGATGTAGGCAGAAATACTACGTCACAATATAACACTATTTTTTAAGAATTGATTTTATTAATTTAATATGAAAATTTTGTTGTTGATGGTTCATTGGTATCAACGTTCAAAAATTCAGTTGACGTATTGAGAAATGCAATCTAATTGTAACATTGTAACAAAAACCGCTGAATGTACGGCCTTTGTTTTTTACAAATGCTACCGCAAGAAATAATCCCGAATTGTTTAGTCAATTTTGTCTCTGTTTGAAATTCATGCGATTCGGTTGTGTAAAGTATAAAATAATTGTTAGGATTATAAAACTGAATTTTAAATTTAGCACTCTGCAATGCGTCTTTCCGTTTGCATCACTGCGTATACATGCATATACGTGTAGCAGTGAAATCGCCGCCATATATTCTTCTTCCCTCGACTATGTACCTTCCTTGTTCTCTTCTTACAAAGTGTAACCACGTGTTGGGCATGGCCCCAGAATAAACTGTTGCGCAATACAATCACAATGGATAACTCTGATCCATTCCTATCAGGTTGTGGATCAAGACCATGTGATAAATATTGTGCTGTAAAATAGACATATATTCTCTTCGAAGAATAAACGGAAATAAGTATTAACGTGTTTCCCGTGAATAACGTAAAAAATTGAAAATACGTGGTGAGAACAGTTTGCTATCGGTTAAAAAATATATAAAACAGGAGACACGGCTTCGCGATAAATTATTAAGTTACAATTTATTTTTTAACTTATTTCAGGACTTCAAATCTACTACAATGACAGTTCTGTCAGAATCTGATGTCTTTGGTGGATATTCTTTTCCTTTTCGTAGTTTTCTTCTTTTCACCCTCCGCTCTCTTTTTCTATATTCGTGGTTTTGCTTCTTCTTTGCATGGTTCGCATAATAGCTGTAATAATATGATCGGTTTTAAAACAAAATAACTATTAATCAAATTATTTGAACATACAATTTGTTTGTAAAATTTGTTAATCTTAGTACGGAATTATTATGCGATAAAGAATTCCATTTTAAATTAAAGTAAATAAGAATGTTATTGGTCTACTTCTAGTTTCCATGAAGTGGATTTATGAAGTGGTGCACTTCTACTTTGAAATAACGTATTACCTGGATTTGTAGATTAGTAGCAAATATACACATTTTAATATCACGTTCTTGCATTTGAAATGCCTGATACTAGACAGTAACGTTAAACATACATGACCTTTTTCTAAATAAAGTGTTTAGCCAGATTAAATGGTGAAAAATGTCCTTGGACGAAATGAAAAGTAATATTTTAACCCTAGAACTTAATCAGTTACATTTGAAATGATAAAACAAATTTTTCAATGCGCCAAAAATCCTTCTGGCAATCGTCATTTTAGTCAAAAAAGAACCTATTTTCAAAATTTCATCGAATTCTGATCTTTGCTATAAACGAAAGTTTCGCTGGTTTCTCTTCGCCCCCACCACCACCTAATCCAAACTAATTCTGATCGCACTTTGGGTCATAACAGCCAAAATAATAGGTTTACGTAAAAAATGTATATAACCTTTTTGGTAAAGCTTTTTATGAGCTTCATTTCTTGTTTGAAACTTTTTTCTCTAAAATGAATATTTTTGAAAATATTCAGTAAGAACGAGGCTTCGTCGCCAAAAATCGTTGTAAGGACTTTTTTCTCTAATCAAGAATAAGTTTTGACAAAAAATACATAAAAATCGAAGGGTTATCGCATTCGGAAGTACACCCCTGGTTTGAAGTCGTGTACATAAAAATGCGAACAAATAAGAAACCTAAAATCACAAAAATCATTATACAACCATACGTAGTAAAATTCGTAAAGTTGTTCTTCTTGTTCTCATAACTAAAATTAATACGTGCACAGATGTGCACTTGTTATAAAAAATTTCATCGAATTCTGAGGTGTACCATAAACGGAAGTTTCGCCAGCTGTTTTTTGCAATTTGTCTCCTCAAACTTTATAAATAATAATAGTGTACGTTTTTATAGAAGAAATTTTTTCTGTACGCTTTTTGTAAAAAAGTGCTCTGTGCGCTACCCCGCAATAATTCAGAGAACATTTCACCGTAAACAGCATCAAGAAATATTGCTTCCTCGCTAAATAAAATAAAACCTGAGTAGGCACAAGGAAAAATCAAGCGTCTTTGTCATTCCTGCGAGCGAGCGACATATCTCCCTCTCCGTCGCAGTCACGTGTTCACAGCTCAACAAGATATGGTTTTGATAGGTTGGGCTGCGACGGAGAGGGAAATATGTCGCTCGTTCGCAGGAGTGACAAAGACGCTTGATTTTTCGATGTGTTCGTCATTATGAAAGTTCGTCGCTAATGACCTATGTAGTTGTTGATGCGATGTAAAACACCTTATAATAAAAAGAAGTAAATATTGATATTTTGTTTCGATAGTTAATACATTACTAGGTGGCAGTATGATTAGAATGATTTGGTAATCTGATTATTGTATTGATAGATAGAAGGGAGAAAAACAGAAAAAATTAATTTCGGCATTAATATCAATGTTATACTCGTTATTTATGCTTTTCGTTTATAGGGATAAAATTTGCTTTCACAGAATTAGCATAATTACCATGATTTGTTTCCGTACAACTTCTTTCTTCTTTTGTCCTTTACTTTTCGCTTTTTCTTCGGTTTCGACAACTCAATCAACCGTTGCGTGGCTATATAAGAAAATATATACCCTTTAAATTATGTAAGTGTAGATATTTATTTATCTTTGATTCTTAACAATAAGTATATTTATCGCCAAACCTTGGAAAAATATTTGTTTTCATAGTTTATTTTGCAATTGTTTTTTTAAACAGGCTTTTTTTACACGAGTTATTATAATCGTAATTATATCGTGTTGGCATCAGTTTAATTAGAAAAACGAGACAAATATAATGGTGTTTTATAAGACGAATAAAAAAAAATTGGAAAAGGTGCAATCTTTTGATTCGTTTGCATTAGTGTGTATCTCGCCGATACTGAACCCTTTGCTGCTCTGGCTCTGTTGTCGAGCGTTTTTACCTCTTGACTTGGTACCAAGCGGAAATCTCCCAGTGATAGGGATAACATTTTAACAGTTACAGTGCATATCTTCGCGACAGTTACGAAGAAGATACAGTAATTTGTTTTTGTTTCATGACAATTTTCAAGACGCAAAATACGAACCAGTAGCATGTAATGCACCACGTGAAACGTATCCGATCGGCTTGGAAGGCTGTTGATATGGCATTCGAGGTTTCGAAAGCTCAATTATTCGTGGCGAAGCTTTGGGAATGTGCGCTGTAGTTGAACGAATTTGCAATGTCTTTGTGTCAACCAATCGTGCACGGGGTTGAGCTAGTTGATTAGTGCGTTCAGATATTTCGTACAAGAGTGCTGATATCTTCACCTAATATGAAAGATTACAAATAAATTGGACACAATACAAAAGTAATGGCGTGAAACGTACAAAAAAGAACACGGCATGTATACATATAAATATAGGGGAAGATAAATCCATATCTCTCCTGATTTTTCAGAATAAGAAAATCGTAATTTAACGGTTGCAATTTGAAAAAATCAAAACAGGTTCACTGAACATAAAGATAATGTATAAAGACGATATAAAAACAATACTGAAGTATACGTTTGCTCCATGATCGGCCGCATGGCCAATCCATATGAAACTTTGCAAAAGATAATCACACATGCACGCAGTTTACATAATATACTCATACGCGCACAATGGTCGACGTTGATCGCTCGACGTTGAATTCCATATATAATCCGTATATAAAAAGTACTGATCATCCGTCCTAGGGGTGAATGTACACCTCTGGATCGGTGGACATTCATAAAAGACACGCAGCAAAATTATTTATAACAAAGAAAATTATTGTTAAAGTTTTCTTTACATCAACGCCTTCTACTCATCGAGAAGAGAAAGTTTGAAAGAAGCCATACGTCGCAAACAAATAGTTATTTAGATATAAGCTATCAAAGTTTTTACAAAATTTGATTGTGTGGAATTATACGTATAGAGAAAAACCTACTACTACAGTCCACACGTCCGTGTCGATGAGACAAAAGAGGAGAAGTTCGTTTACGTAGATTCAAAAGTCTCCTTGGCAGTTTTTGAAGTGAAACTTCTTTGCTGAGGGTAACAATTTTCTGATGTAACGGAAGTCGACGTTACGGAAGTCGAAAGTCGAGTGGCGCGAAAATTTAAACTGAGAATCAACGGAGAAAAATAATTTTTTACCCCGTCGGGATTCGAACCCCGGTCTACCGATTGGTAGTCCAACTTCTTAACCGCTTGGACAACCAACGTTCTCAGAATGATAGCGAATGGTTAGAACAGCACGTGCAACCACATTTTTATTTTTATTTACATGAATTAAAGTAATATAATTAAATATATTATAGACATATTAGAGATATATATTTTCTTTTTAAACCACCGTGTGTAGTGAAACTTATTGCTTATTAGGAACAAATACAGATAAATTATTATATCTAATAATAATCAGTTTCACTTCTGTCGCGTGTGGTTTTTTGTTTAGTCGCTTCAATCGAGTGTAACAGCGAGTTAAAGGTGGAAGTAAACAAAAAAAATTCCTGTGCGTGGAAACCACGCGCGATAGAAGTGAAACTTATTGCTTATTAGAAATTTATTTTTATTTATTTTTAAGAGATTTATATTTATTAAAAAAAAGGTATAATAATTTATCTGCATCTATAGCTAATAAGCAATAAGTTCAGCTACTGTCGTGCGTGGTTTCCACGTGGTTTACTGCTGTTACGTTCGATTGAAGCGACTAAACAAAAAAATGCCAAGGAGACCTTTGAATCTACGTAAACGAACCTCTGCATAGAATATAACATAGATCCGATGCGATTAATACATCACGAGGTATTGCGTTCAACGTCATCAATTGAGAAAAAAACATGGATGACTTTTCTTCGCACCCAATATGTTAGACAAAACTTGCAGATCTGGATAGGCTGCGTCTTTTATGCCTTATTACTTTTTTCACAAAACAATTTTCGAAAAAAATTGAGATAAATGAACAAAAATAAAACATTTTTTCTGTAATTTCATAATTGAGGTGTGTTTTTATCATCTATTGTAGTGTTACGTTTAGGGAAGGCACCTTGGATGACCTTGACCTTGATATATGTTATCAAGGTCACGTTTCTAAGTAACCCCAAGAGGTTTTCGGCACTCGTTGTTCACCATATTACAAAGTTATAAACAAAAGAAGTTTGTTTAATTATTTAGAAAGAGATACTCTTATTTGTCAAGTTTCTCAAAAACCGTTTGTTTTGCGAAAAACAGTACGAAAACTTAAAAGACGCTACCTATCCAGATCTACAAGTCTTGTCTAACATATTTATGAGTATTCAATTAATTAGTATCAATTAATGAGTATTCAATTATCTAACCGAACTCAAACTTTGCACAGATTTTTTTTAATTGTTTGGGACAACCCTGGACGGTCGTAAAAGAAATTAAAAGGTCGAAAATAAGAGCCACGCTAATGCATATTATATTCAGTGTTAAATTCGTTGAAAACAACAATATGCCTTCTGGAAAGAAGGTAAAAACTTTATTATTCAATATAATTCTGGTTTAGCATTTTTACATTGCTGTCCACACAAAACGTTGATCCATTTTTAACAATCATCGAACAATGGTTCACTTTGATCGATGATCTTGTAACATATGTAAAAATCGATGCCATTGAAGCATTTTGATGTGTATAATAATTAATTTAGTATCGAAGTACTACTACATTAAAGAATAGAAATTTTGATTTGTAAATTACTCTAAAAAGGACCACAAAATCGTAATGTCAGCATTTCATGAGACAGGAAACATATCTTAATAAAGCTGGCGAATTAAACAGCAATCATAATCAAAGTAAAACACTGCTCAGTCAAATAAATAAAATTATTTTTGGAAAAGAACTAATACCATATCAAATAAATAAACAATATTATACATAAGATGAAAAAATACATACTACACTTTAAATTAAATTGAAGGGAGTGTTTTTTTAATTAGATAGACAATATTATAAACGAATGAAAGAAGAATTCAACATTGCTACATAATCTCTGATAAATGTGATTGATATGTACAAAAGCAGGCCTACGTAATTAATTAGTTCATTAATACTTTCTATTCCAAACAATTAAATAATTTCTTATAAATCAATGTAAAATTTCAATCTCTTATTAAAATGGAATTTACATATATTCGTACGTGACTGGACTCCAAAAATACATCATTCTGATATTTAGTTAATTTCAAGTCTGTTTTTTTTGGCATCATATTTAATTGTCTTCACTGGGGCTTCAACGATTATTGGCAACACGATATTAACATTACAATATTTCATAATCACTTTATAATTTTGAGAATTTTCTTGTAGTTTGACAGTTAACGAAAACAGTGATATGTTCGAAGTTGTTTCAGTCACAGTTAACGACTCTTCCGATCTTCAGTATCGAATAATAAATAGTGTGATCAGTAATTAAACTGCCATAGTTTTCATGAACTGCACTTACCAGAGATAAAAAATAACAGTTATTTTAGAAATTTTTTCTATTAAGATTATTAAGAAAATGTTAATTAAAAGAAGTAATTAAAGAATTGTTTAATTTTTGTGTTATGTTTACAAATAACTAGACTGCGGATCATTATTATGCATTTATGGCTTGTTATTAAGTTATTAAATTCAACAGAATTTAGTACGATTTTTATTTAATTTATATCTACAAACTCTATTACGTCTGAAAATCGAATTTAATTTGGTACCACTCTTTTAAAATTTGTCTACAAAAATTGAAAATTACACGTACATTCGCAGAAATGATATGATGCAGAGTACTACTGTTTAATTCCATTGAATTCTTTCAATAATTTCATTTTATTTACAAATCTTTTTTTATTTCCAATATTACAGATGGATCTATGGGATGTCACATCAATGCGCAAACTGATTTAAAAAACGAATACGTGCAGGCCGTAGATACGTAAGTGTACTTATTCATCTTCCAAAATCGTATTCTGACTATCTCGAGTTGTATTAATCAAGAAACAATTCCCGCTCTTGCGATAAAGTGGCACATATAAAAACTTGTGGAAATACTCGTTGTTGATAACCGGAAACTCACGGTTACCAATAAATGATTCTTCTTGTGGCCGTTCCATTTCGGTCAGATCTCGTAATCGGAGGAGAGAATTGAATTCAAACAAATAATTCTCAATTGAAAGAATACTAGAAATGTTTATTAGGAATAATTGCGAGAACTTTAGAATAAAGATTTGAAGTATGATTCGCTTAAATGATTAATTTTATATAATCATGCGCGAGATCAAGAGAAAAGAATAAACAACAACAGTTGCCGCACGGCACCAGGAGGAATTCTCCTGTTCCACTGCCATGACAACTGTTGTTAATTAACAACGACAGTTGCGGATAGCGATACAAGGAATATTTGATTTCCCGCCGCTAGGGATATTTCGCACCGCTATGGATATTCCCCACAAACTACGTTTTAAGGGGGTAGGGGCCCCACGTGACTATGGTATTTTTCATTGTGACCAACCTCCGCGCGGAAAACCAATTTGGCAACAGTGATGAACATACATGTGTATGAATCTAAAGCTTCAATTTCGCTATAATTACAGGTTTTTTTCTTTTAATCATTATCTTTATTGCTATTAATGCATCCGAGTGGCTTCATGCCCTTTACACTTTTGTTGTTACGAATCTACGCTGATAATTCTCCTGACTAAGCGCCATCTCGTCCAAGTAGCTGAATTAAAATTGCTTCTACTCACCCTTCATGAAGGGAATCTGGGAAACAATTGAATGCGATCACGGGAACACACCTCACATCCTCATACGATTATATATTGAGCTGAGTGAGGGCTCATTTGAAAGAGGAAGGTTAAACGAAGCGCGCGTGGGTCCCTAAATTAGCAGGAAAAATCTTTTTGTGATCGAAAAATACATTAGAATATCCGGAATTTTTCTTCATTTGTTTTCCCTACTTTGGACAGTCACATTACTGGATATAAACATAATGTAACTGAAGTTGGACCCACGCGCGCTTCATTTAACCTTCCTCTTTAGAATGAGCCCTCACTCAGCTCAAAATATAATCATATGACGACGTGAGGTGTGTTCCCGTAAACCCCTGTTTTCACTTGTTTTCTAGTAATATTCTGGTTAGATTCTAGTAATGTCACGTGGGTACTCTACCCCCTTAAGGGGGAAGGAGCCCCACGGAGGGTATTTTTCATTGTGACCAACCTCCGCGTGGAAAACCAATTTGGCAACAGTGATGAACACACATCTGTATCAATCTAACGCTTTAGTTTTGCTATCAGTACAGGTTTTTTTCTTTTTATCAATATCTTTATTGCTATTAATGCATCCGAGTGTCTTCATGCCCTTTACACTTTTGTTGTTAAGAAACTACGCTGATAATTCTCCTGACTAAGCGCCATCTGGTCGAAGTAGCTGAACTAAAATTGCCTCTAGGCTTGCTGTAGACTCTGCCTTCATGAACGGAATTTGGGTAAAATTGAATAAAATCACGGGAACACAGTTCACGTCCTCATATTTTGAGCTGAGTAAGAGCTCATTCTAAAGAGAAAAGTTATATGAAGTGCGCGTGGGTCCGACTTTAGTTACGTTATGTTTATATCTAGTAATATGAGTGTCTAAAGTAGGGGAAACAAATGAAGAAAAATTCTGGAGATTCTAATGTACTTTCGTTCACAAAAAGACTTTTCTTGCTAATTTACGGACCCACGCGCACTGCATGCAACCTTCCTCTTTAGAACGAGCCCTCGCTCAGCTCAAAATATAATCGTATCAGGACGTGAATTGTTCCCGCGTACACCCCTTTTTTGGCCCAAAATCTAGTTAGATTCTGGTTAGATTCTAGTAATGTCACGTGGGTACCCTACCCTCGTAAGGCAGACTCATACGGGCGCAGATGTCAGGCACCATCGCCGAGAATCGTAAATTTCGAGCGCTGATTGACAGGTCGGAGCGGTGCGTAACGTTCCAAGGGGGTCCCCCAGGGTCCTTTAGGAAAACTACCGATAGCTCTCCTTTAAGACATCATGGACATAGGAAACGTTGGTGTGGGTTCTTCGTATAATGGGCACACCGATGTTTCCTAGGTCACAAAATCGGTTTTAATTTTTTTTTAACAGCGGCGCACTAAATCGAAAAATCTGAAAAATTCATGAGCATTAACTATAACAATATATCGGTACTGTAAAAATATAATATACTCCAAAACTTCCATGTGAAATCTGCATTGTTTGGATCTCTTCTAGGTTTTTGATTTTTTCCTGACATGTGTCAAATTTTTCTTAGAATTTAGGGTGTACTAGCCTAAATAAGCAATCTGATTGGGCAGGGATTGTCATCAACGCTGTCCAATCAGTGTCTTTTTCAGTTAAGGTCCCGCCCTGTGGAGCTTTCCTGAATATTCGCGGAAACGTAAAATGCACCTGCAACGTGTTCGAAATAGTAGCTCTGTGAAATAAAATCTGAGTCAACTCGAACTAGTACAATTATTTTACGAACACATTCCAACTTAAGATCCTTCGTATACTATCAATATTAAAAGTAATAACATCACTTCAATTTTTACATTAAATGAAAATATACTTCAACATAAATCTAAATATTACATCCTCTTCTTAGATTAGCATCAATTTCCCAAAGAAGATTTCTAAATGTCTGGATGTCTTTTGATCCGATTTTCAAATTAACAACATGGGGCAAAGAACACGATCACGCATTGCGCATTGCTCATGATTTCGTTAACAAAGTAAATATTTTACTTTTCTCATATTCGAATCAAATAAGATATCGTGTTAATAACAATAAGATAGATTATTGTGTATGATATTGTTATTCGCAGATAATTGCAGAAAGGAAAGACCAATGGAAAGCAAAAGAGGATAGATATTTCGTCGAAGGATTAACTAAATACCAGACCTTATTGGACTTGTTGTTAGATTTATCGCAAGATGGCGAAGTCCTTACCGATGAAGACATTCGAAACGAAGTGAATACGTTCATGTTTGCGGGTCACGACACAACAGCTACAAGTGTATCTTGGATCCTTTATGCATTAGGACGTCATCCAGAGTATCAGGTACTACGAACATTTATCATATTAATCAATTTAATATCGTATTTAGAAATTTCAGGTATTTCATATACCATAATCGCATATTTTGGTCGATTTTCATGAGTGGAATGTGAATCATAAAAAGTAAAAATTTTGAAGTATAAGTAGTACAGAACAATTCTAATTTGCATAGGAGTATTCTGTTGGGATAAACTTTCCTTGTGTAACCTGTAATTTTTGCCTTTCTCCTATAAATTTTTACCTTTCTCCTATAAATTGTTACCTTTTTTCTATGTGATCCAGTAGATTCAGACGAAGAGATGTGAGCAATCTAAGTTTTGATGTTGCAGAATCAATGGTTCACTAGTTATAAATGTTTAACGTTGAGCGATTTACGGTGTTTTTGGCAGATAAGAATTGTATGATAAGAATTGTATGATAAGAAGCATACGCTGATATTGTCCAACAATGTTTCGATTTCCACTATACGATCCTTGTAAAATCTTCTGCGCTAATTCCGAATTTGTCCTTAATTTCCACCATAAACGGACAGTTTTTGAGAAATTTGATTTTGAGAAAAAGAGAGAGAGAAAAAGTCTGTAGACCTTCCCGAATGAACAGTGATATCCAATATTAATAAATAATATGTAGATTCAATAAAAATCGAAACGTCAAAAAAGGTTGAAAGGGCCTAGCCGGATAAGATGGTCAAAACTGCCCTTAGAGTTTTTTCAATGGCTATTAAACCATTCGATAGCTGGTCAAAAAAATCCCTCTGAGTAAAATTTCATCCCTCTATCTTGCCCGTAAGGGTAGTTACGGGGTAAATTGTAGTTTGCGCATTTCTTCACATTTTCTGGTCCTTGCATTCTAAAATTCTGAAAAAATATGACATATTTTGGAGACTAGGGCGCATTTTTGAGAATTTTTTTAGATTATTTTGTTGCAAATTGTGGTCGTAAAAAATGAAAAACCTCAAAAATATCGGAAAAATATTTGTTTCTCGAAAATATGAAAACATCTTACATCTCCGGTTGGCACAACGGTTAGGCGTCATCCCCGCCAAAATCTACAACAAACATGATATAATTATAATAATAACAAAAAAGCTACAACAAACCAGCGATAGTTTTATTTTACTGTAGTTTAGTTACCTGACTGTTTTGTTGATGAAATCAGTGTTTGCGGGAAACGACTTTTCGTCCTCATAGGAGCATATTTTGAGCTGAGTGAGGGCTCATTGCAAAAAGGAAGGTTGATCGTGCTTCGCTCTGATCATGATTTAAGTAAAAAAAATCGTTTTGTATCATAAAAATACATGGGGACCTCAGGGTGGTCGTCTCGATTTTTTCCCCTACTTTGGACGCTCGTATCATTAAATATAAACATAGTATCGTTGAATCATGACCAGAGCGAAGCGCGATCAACCTTCCCCTTAGAATGAGCCCTCACACAACTCGCAACATGCTAGTATAAGGACAAAAAGTCATTTCCCGCAAACACTGTTTTTACATAATTTAATTTAACTTAAATAAAATACTGAACCTATTTATGGAAATGTAAATGAACTGTATAATTCTGTAACGAGTCATGAAATAAAAGCGGAGAAACACGTTGGATCCCAAAAGATTAATATCATTGTTTGTGTATAAAAATTTTAATGGATTTAATTAAAGTCTATGAATGTATTTGTTACTGTAGGAAAAAATTCTTCAAGAATATTATAACGTCGTGGGAACGGACGAACTATCATTCGATATACTAAACAAACTGACATGGTTGACAGCGTGTATAAAAGAATCTTGGAGAGTATATCCGGTTGCACCTCTTATTGGAAGACAAATTTACAATCCCATTACCATATGTAAGTACCATTAAATGTTGTGCATATAATTGCTTCATTTCTAAATCAGTTTCCTTAATGATCTGCGAGGTATGTTAAAAGAGAAATGGGAGTTATCTTTTATCACAGAAATATTGTCCCTTGTCCCTTTTAAACTAACGTTTCTGGGATGTAACACACTCGTGCCACGTTTTTTCCAATACTCAAAACACATTCCGAACGACTCTTCTGGCACAGTAAAGTTGATCTCGGCATGAGTATATCGGTGCAAACCACTACTAATCCAATTTCAAAACCACTTTACTTTTCACAATTTTATTATGGAACTTTCATCAACTTGTTTGTGGTATTTTTCTGATTAAAATGACACCAAATACGATATAGTTTCAACTGTATTTAGTGGATTAATCGACGATGACAGTTTCGGGCGCAAGAGAGGACATCGTATGGGAATGAATGAGCTTGAATGGGCTTGAAACTTACATCGTTGATTAAACTACTAAATACAGTTGAAATTATATCATGTTTGGTGTCATTTTAATCAGAAAAAAAAATTGCCACTGATAAATTGATGGAAGTCCCATAAAAAATTATTAAATATCAAGAAGTTTTGTAATTGGATTAGCAGCGGTTTACACCAACACGCTTCTACCGCGTGATCCGTGTTGACATCCTATTAGGTTCTACGTTCGGCATCCTTTGTACTTTTGGCGCAGTCGGTGCAGTAGACGCAGTCATAAAAAATAGTGTCCTTCCGCGTTATTTATCTGTGCAGAACACAGCCATCCGCAACGTAATGCGACTTTACTATTTAAGGCTTTCAGCTTTTGCTCCGATTTTTATTTGTCTGATGATCTCCATATTTAGTGTCGTTACGTTGTCCTTTTAATGTCATTTTTATCTGTGGAAAAAAGAAATCGCAGGGAGCCAATATTTCCAACACTTCATTGCACTTGATCCGTCATGTTCGAAACAAACAATAACCAACACGTCATAGGGCGCCATAATGAAGTCGTAAACAGTGGACTGTCAAACACAAACTACGCAATGGCTGAAAATTGACATACATCACTTACAGTTGTACAAACCTACAAAAAATACCTCATTCGGTAGCTGACAGCCCGCGAAATTAAAAAATTCGCGTTTCTTTTTCAGCATACCTCGTATTTATATGTCTATTCTAAATAGACTGCGGATTGAACGCATCTAAACAGTAGAACAATTTAAAAGATTCGAGGATATCAATACATTGTTTACAACTTATTCTAATTGTTGAGGATGTTCTGGAGCTATATGTATAAAAACGCAACAAAATTTTGGAAAACTTGACAATATATAATTCTTACTAAATGAATGCAATTACCAAAGTTTGAGTTAGATTCACTACACCGTTTAATGTTTATAGCAACTTAAAGTTTGCACATTTTAACACGTTTTCTTATGGAGAATTCATAAAATTCCACTTCAAACCTTACATAAACCTGGAAAAATGCAACTAGAAACTCCAGTTTTTTATATATAGTAAAAATTATGTATTTAATTATGTTCAAAATTTATTAGGATTCACTAAACAGTTACAGAGCAAGAAATTATAAACTGTTACAAAACTGCAAAATCGTGTTTTCATCTCATTAGCATGAAAACTCGACAATACTGTAGACCACTGAATATAGCTACTATTCGGAGGGTACAATTATTCACAAAATTCATTTACAATATTTTATAATATGAAGACAATTTGATTAAAAAATAAATATAACATGAAATTCACTAATTGAACGAAAGCTTATTAATTTAATCTATTTTTTTAATGCAAAATATACTCGTGAATGGCTTTCATTGCCAACATATTGATGGATTTCGAATTTCTTATACTTTTATCTGGCATTGTACCTCCAGAACATCCTTAAAGAAGGAAAGACGTTTGCATTTGGCTTGAGTTTCTTGCAATTGATGAAGAAACATTTCACTTTTCCTAATGATCCGTAATCTAATTACTACTAATACACGTTTCAGTAAAATTAATTTAATACATATAAATTTGTTTGTTTTAGCGGGACACAATATTCCAATAGGCTCTACTGTTCTCGTCAATTTATTCCTTCTTCATCGTGATCCTCGATATTTTCCAGAACCAGATGCTTACCGACCAGAACGGTTTCTTCCCAATGGGCCGAAGTATCCCCCTTTCGCTTTCATTCCTTTTAGCGCAGGATCACGAAATTGCATAGGATGGAAATATGCAACGATGATAGTAAAGGTTGTTATCCTTTCCGTATTAAGAAACTTCCATGTGAAATCGTTAGATACAGAAGATCAGCTCCGCTTTACCAGCGAATTAGTGCTCCACAATGCAGATGGATTACGGCTAAAAATTACTCCAAGAGAACCGAAAATATTTACTTAGATTGTTTAACATATTGTATGTATCATATCATATCATACAGGACTCAGCCAGCACGAGATTTTCATCTGCATTCGTATGAATGCACGAATCATAGGGTTATGAATTTTCAATGATCACACGCGATTACACTGACCACGGTTAGGGAGTCTGCGTATGGTCCTTATATTTTTCTATAAATTATATAGCTATCGGGAAGATCGCTTTCACGAGTCAATATAAACTCCGTATGTATGTCGTTTGTAACTGTCGACTGTAACAACAGAGTTGGTCTCACGCACATTACACTACAGTAATTTCTCAATCGTAGTCCTCGGTCGCCTCTGCAATCGTAGTCCAGTGCCTACCCATTCCACCGCCTGTCAACGCTGCGCCGGGCAGCAGGACGGCGATGTTTGATGTCGGCTCGGGAATATCGGTGTGAACACCACTACATTGACTCGAGTGAATCGAATTTTCAAACTACTTAATTTTCATTATTTTTTTATGAGATTTGACTGGCTTATTCCTGGCATTTTTCTGATTAAAATCATACCAAACACGATATAATTTGGCTAATATTTAGTGGTTTAATCGACGATGAAAGTTTCGAATGCAACGAAAAAGAGCGTATTGGAAAGAAAGAGACGCGAACAGTAGCCGCCGCCGGCACAGTTCAAAGGCCCGCGTGTTCTCGCAATGAATTGGCAATGACAGAATTGTTTAATTTCCATGATTGTTTTATGGGACTTTCATTACCTTATTTCTGGCATTTTTCTGATTAAAACAAGACCAAACACGATATAATTTGGCCAATATTTAGTGGTTTCATTGACGGTATAGAGTAACTGTACGCAATGGAAGAAGACAGCGAGTGAAAAAAAATAAAAACTAAATATTGGCCAAATTATATCGTGTTTGGTGTGATTTTAATCAGAGAAATGCCACGAATATGTTGGTGAAAGTTCCATAATGATATCATCAAAAATAAAGAAGCTAAGGTCTTGGTGTTTTATTGTGATGACGCACGGGCCTTTAAACTGTGCCGGCGACGGGGACACGCTTCGGCCACGCGATCCTATTTCATTCTGTCCTTCTCTACGTTCGGCTTGTCGTTTGAAGTCTCAGCGCGGTAGGGTAGACGCAGTCATAAATCAAAAAATAGCCACCCTACTTGATCGTAGTCCGTTCATAACACGGGTGTTGGGACTACGATTGAGAAATTACTGTATCCAACACCAGAAATGTTTCCATATAACTGTTGGATGGATCTTATAGGGTTTTTGCGCTGATTCCAAATCTGTCCTAAATTTTTCTCCTACGCGCACAGTTTTTGAGAAAAATGACTGAAAAAAACGTATTTTTTAACTTTAAGCAAATATTTTTCTCGCCCGCGGGACAAAAAAATCCCCTAAAATCCTGGTGTCCACACTCTCGTGTTAGCCGTTTCCCAAGTCCCAAACTATAGTATTTGTGTTACTTGAAACCCCTCTTTCCACAACACACGATCCACTTCGTACAGCCCTTTAAAACGTGGTATCATTTTCGGCGACACACCCGATGAATTATCAAAATTCTTTACCATGACATATCACCTACTTTATATTTCCTTGCGGCCTTATGTTTAGTATCATAAAATCGTTTGTTGATTTCTTGATTTTTGATCATTTGATATTCCGCTCGTTTCCGATATTTCTCTTGATCACGATCTACAGTAATTTTCCCTTCCCGTTCCAGCACGTCCTTCAAATGATCGATACCTTGACCTGTGGATAAGCCACCCTTTCATTTATAGTTTATTTTTTAATTTAATTTAATTTATTTAAGTTTTTAGTTTTTCATAGTTTAAACAATCATAACGTATTAATAATGGATATTACTAGATTCGGGAAGGTCTACAGAATCTTTTCCTGTAAAGAACAAATCAATATCTTCTATAATTACGTCACAATATTTGTTTAAAGTTGAAAAATATATTTTTTTTCAAAGCCATGTTTCTCAAAAACAGTGCGTGTAGGAGAAAAATTAAGGGCATATTCGAAATCAGTGCAAAAAACTGTATGAGATCCAGCCAACAGTTATTTGGAAACATGAAGAAAATTGAAATTTGTTGGACAGTGTTATCAATAAGATTGTAAGTTAATTAGACCATCTTTAGTAATTATGTTTTGACAATGTACCCCAAGCTTGGGTTAAGTGTTTCAATGTCTGTAGCTAAGTTTTTCATTAATGATATTACATAAGTGCTTATTATAAATTTTACACACATAGACACACGCACACAGAAGACCTATTAGAAACCTCATTTTATTAACATGATAATGCATTTCAAACACTATACGAAATAAAATTAAACTTTGAAATTGTTATTGTAACTAAGTTAAGTATTTCAGATAGTTTTTAGTTATAAATTATTTTAAACAATCATTAAAATCGGATAAAAATAGTTTAACAAAAACTTGTCACTACTAGATAATTAATAAGTCAACAGCGTCAATCAGAATTATTAAATACAATAATATTAAATTTAATGTAATTTAATTAAATATTATGTAGAAACATTAGGCTATCGCATGTGACAATCAATCCCGAGTGTACTATAACTACCTGCCCCAGTTGTTAAACAATCTGATTTAAGATACTTAAAGTAGCTTAGAAAGTACTCTAGACTATACAAGATTAAATAAAACGATATAATAATCACTCCTGTGCAGAAGTGCAGTTCTAAAGTTAAAAAATCAGTAGGACTGAAAGGGTTTCAATAATAAACAAATCAAATTAATAATTAGCGTCCAAATTTGCATATTTATAATTCAAAGTAATTTACTCTACGTTCTGAATAGTATCTACACTATCAAACTTTAGAAAAGTAAGGAGTGCATATACACAAAAACAATAAAGAAATGATAAAAAATTTTTTTATTCAAATGTATTGTGACGATTGGAGAACAGATTCCGTTGACTTTCTCACAGGAATCTCTTCAAAATCGTCTCTGGCAGGAAGCGTCCTAGATACCCTTTGGTATCATAGTTGACCCTTTTAACGAAGACCGAACTTTGGCTTGATTTAATTGGAGATGACAAAAACCTAGAATCAGGCCCTAAGAGACCTTGGATTATGAACAGACCACCCCATTCATTTCAGGGGTATATAAACCCGTACATTTTTACTCACGGGGGCTAGTACTGTTAAAAGTCACGAATCGTGTCGCGTCGTGCTGTATCTCGTAAAGTCAATCTCCAGTAAGATCGTGCTAAAGTTTCCTTTCGGATGAATCTTAACCGTATAGATTCCGCAGTGCGTCAATATCGTGCATCTTAGGTAATATATTAAATTCTTTACACTTTATATACTCAATCAATTCGCGACATTTATACAAATGTAACATCTTTATATAATTAAAATATATACGTGTTCTTTGACAATCCATTACAAATTCATTAAACCCTTTGACGTAGCAAGTTCTGCCAACGTCTCTCCGAACCCCGAGAGAAAAACCGAGTCACCTCGAGCAGCGCGGAAACGAAAGAGTCGTTTGCTATCGCTCTCCCTAGGAAGTCCGAGTACAGTACAGACTTGATTTTAGTCCCAGGTTCGACGACTCGATTTTTGTCCAGGCCTACTCACTCCACTGCCTGTCAACGCTGTCCCGTGCCGTATATCGGTGTGAACACCACTACATTAACACAACGAATCGAATGTTCAAACATCTTAATTTTAATTATTTTTTTGTGAGACTTTCAAAACGTATTTCTGGCATTTTTCTGATTAAAATAAGACCAAACACGATATAATTTTAATTGTATTTGATGGTTTAATCGACTGTGAAAGTTTCGTATGAGAAAGAAAGAGACACGAACAGTCGCCGTTGCCGGCAATTCAAAGGCCCGCGTATTCTCACAATGTGTATTGCCAATTAAAAATGATTTATTTTTCATTACTTCTTGGTTTTATTGACTTTATGGTGTAACTGTAGGATATGAAAGAGGATAGCGAGTGAGGAGGAAAGAAAAACTGTATGCTCTATTCTTTAATCTAATAATATTGAATATCGAAATATTGAATTACTGAATTACTGAATTACAGAATTACAGAATTACTGAATTACTGAATTACAGAATTACAGAATTACTGAATTACTGAATTACTGAATTACTGAATTACTGAATTACTGAATTACTGAATTAGTGAATTAGTGAATTAGTGAATTACTGAACTACAGACTATCTGAATATCAGAATATCAGAATATCTGAATTACTGTATTACTGATTAGTAGAGTTACAGAATTACTGAATCACTAAGTACTGAATTACTGAATTACTGAATTACTGAATTACTGAATTACTGAATTACAGAATTATTGAATTACAGAATTATCGAATTACAGAATTATCGAATTACAGAATTACAGAATTACTGAATTACTGAATTACTGAACTACAGACTATCTGAATATCAGAATATCAGAATATCTGAATTACTGTATTACTGAATTACAGAATTACTGAATTACTGAATTACTGAATTACTGAATTAGTGAATTAGTGAATTACTGAACTACAGACTATCTGAATATCAGAATATCAGAATATCTGAATTACTGTATTACTGATTAGTAGAGTTACAGAATTACTGAATCACTAAGTACTGAATTACTGAATTACTGAATTACTGAATTACTGAATTACTGAATTACAGAATTATTGAATTACAGAATTATCGAATTACAGAATTATCGAATTACAGAATTACAGAATTACTGAATTACTGAATTACTGAACTACAGACTATCTGAATATCAGAATATCAGAATATCTGAATTACTGTATTACTGATTAGTACAGTTACTGAATTACTGAATTACTGAATTACTGAATTATTGTAATATTGAAATATTGAAATATATAACTTAAAATAATGAAACAATGCAATATTAAAATACTGAACATTTTATTCATTATGTTTTTACTCTTTTACGACCAAATTGAATAAATGAAATAGAAATTTGTATAGATGGATTCGAAAAATCTAAAAATATTGTACCATCATTTTCGATTTATTGAAAATATTTCTAGAAAAATCACTTTGTCATATAAATACTAATAACACAAGTCGCACAAAGAAAGGTGCGTCGAGCTGTAACTCCACTGTCAACCAATAATTTGCATTCCTTTCCTAAATATTCATCTCGAATCGATGAGAAAGCGAAAGTTGCATTTTCAATGACCGCTTGTTTTTCCTGGATTATTTTTAGTTCCCGCGTAATATGAGAAGGCAACCACGAATTATATTGTGGTCGCAGCATTAATCGTATTGTTTACCATATTTCGCAAGTAGAGAGACACAGTTTACGGGACCGTGGACATGATTTACCGAGGGTAAATGTGAAACCGGTCATTTGTCCGGTCGTGGTACGGTTAGTGTTAAAATATAATTCTAATATTTAATTGCAGAGCATTTCCCGAGGTAATTTGAAGTGATACTTTCATTATCAAAAATGTTATTAACGAAAAACACGGACCAATCGAATCGCGGTTACGACGCACGATTTCGAGAAGAGTCCGGATCGGCGGCAGGTTTCACCGAGTGTAGCGTTGGTGTCGCGCCGCGGTGAAACAACAAACAAGAGAAGAAATAGATATAATTAGAACTCACTTATTCAGCCATAGATGCAGTTTCTCCTCCGAAGTGTATGTCACTGGGCAATTCGGAGACGAACTGCGCAGTTCACTTCGTGTATACAGCAGTGCCGAAAGCTGAAGGACGTACGGTCAAGTCAACGCGCATCACAGCGGGTGATGGATAACAACCGCGAACTTTGAATTGATACATTTTTAGAGATGTTCCCTCTACCGCAGTTCGAACGACACTGACTTTATGCGAAACTTTTCTCAAGAGTTTAGGGAGGGCATTATGAATGTCGAATGGAGGGGTTATCAGACAAAAAACAGGGCACGAGAGGGACCACTGTAAGACTGAACATTGTCTGTCCTTCTTATACAAGAAAGTTTGTTAAGGGAGGTATAGGACAATAGAGAGTCATAAACGCCACGCATACCTGTCATTGTACCTGTTGATCCGTAAAGGACAGACCTTGTTTTCGAACTCCACTCATCGATTCTGCGCACTAATCTGCAGGGAAAAACCGAAACATTTATACCGGCCCCCTTCGTGTCTCATTTGTTGCCCTCCCTACACTCTTCAGAATAATTGATGTGTAAAATCAGTGCTATCATCATTATTTCAAGAAAAAAATGTATATATAACATGGTGTCGAATCGGCCTGGTTTAGCCGGTAAAGTAGATTTCCTGATTTTTATAAATTTGCAAATATCTCGGTAACTATGCGAAGTATGGCGAAGTATCAAGAATCCTTTTTTGTAGAAAATGAAATTTCCAAAAATTTATGTCGTATGACATTTTTTTATCAACTGCACAGTTTTCGAGTATATTTATATTTCGGTGAAGTTGCAAAACAACTGCCTCTCCCCCGAAATAATGGTCGGGGGAACATAAAGGCTCCGTTCTGAAAAGACCAAATTCTGGATGACTTCTATAATGGGAAGATTATGTGAACATAGTGAGTGGTGGTTAGGTCGTAGAAGATGATAATCAATACAAGGCACAGCAAACAAAAGAACAACCAACGAAGGAACTCAAACAAAGGAAAGTAACATAGAAGGGACAAACAAGCACAAAGAACAACAGACAAAGGAAGAGCCAGCACAGGAACACCCGCAAAAGAATAACAAACCAGGAACAAACCACAGGAAACTACATCACAGAGGAATAACAGCAGGGAAACAACAACGCAACATTACCAACCAAAATAAGAACCAACATCGAACCAAATTATAAAGAAGAAACAACAAATACCGGACCAACAGCGGACAAAAGGAGAACCGACAGGAGAAACAAACATCATGGGAACAACCAACAAGGAAACAGCCAGTAAGGAACTAAACCATAAGGTGCAACAATGGGAAACATCCATTGGGAAAATACCAACAAAAAGGTCAACAAATAGAGAATACCGCATAAGGAACAAGCAATCTGAGGAGCACGATCAACAAGGAACCAGGTCACAAAGGAATAGCAGAGTAAACAACCAGCGGGGATACAACCTACAGAGAAACATAGAGGAAAAATAACAGAGAAACATAGAGGAAAAATAACAGAGAAACATAGAAGAAAAATAACAGAGAAACAACAACGGATAAGAAGAACCAATAGAGCACCATGCAAAGACCAACGACTGTTAAAGGAAGAACCAACAGAAGGAGCAAGCACCAAGAAAACCAACAAGAAACAACCAGCAAAGAACTAAAAGCATAGGTATAACAAAAAAGAGAAAAAGATCATCCAACAGAACAACAACCATCAGGACAACAAAAATACAGAAGATCACACGAGGAAGCACAACCAACAAGGGAATAAACAACAACGGAGTACAACAACAGAGCAACAATCAGTGTTAAACAAACAAAAAGGAGACACAGCTGAATGGGTAACGCCTGGATGCGGACATGAACCGCACTGAATCGCACTGAACCGCACTGAACCGCACTCCCGTCGGAACCAGTGCGTGGATCCGGGACACCAATTCGCACGCGATGGCCACCAGATGGCGGCGTCTTCAGCTTCAGTAACAGAAAAATGGGGTACCGTAAGTACCCCGCAGAATTTTACAAAATTATTAGTATATACATGTGATATATTGAAATGATAAATCACACAAAATTTTGTTCTAAAATCATGAGAACAATAATACCGGTACACTCCCGCTAATATAACTGCCTCGGGGCTCAGGGCTCTGGCCGCTCTGCTACCTTATTCTAGACACGGCACTGTTTTTGTGCCATCTGGTGGCCATCGCGTGCGAATTGGTGCCCCGGATCCACGCACTGGTCGGAACTCAGTGCAGTGCGTGGATCCGGGGCACCAATTCGCACGCGATGGCCACCAGATGGCGGCGTCTTCAGCTTCAGTAACAGAAAAATGGGGTACCGTAAGTACCCCGCAGAATTTTACAAAATTATTAGTATATACATGTGATATATTGAAATGATAAATCACACAAAATTTTGTTCTAAAATCATGAGAACAATAATACCGGTACACTCCCGCTAATATAACTGCCTCGGGGCTCAGGGCTCTGGCCGCTCTGCTACCTTATTCTAGACACGGCACTGTTTTTGTGCCATCTGGTGGCCATCGCGTGCGAATTGGTGCCCCGGATCCACGCACTGACTCAGTGATGCCAAACGGAGGAACCTGGAGGAACTTTCCCCTCCGGCTACGCCCCCACTCTGACTTCTATTAGTTCTACTGCGCACGCGCCACACACGTACGTAGGGTAACTGCACCAGCGAATGAACGGGCACCAGTAAATGAACGCTTTTGTATATTTCAACAAATTTTAACCCGGACGGCATACTAGCGATAAAATTGTGATTAAAGAGTTAAATAAATAGGAGAATATTGTTTAGTAATTTTGTTCATTGATTGGACTAGCATTATTCAATTACTAGAATGTAGTGTTCATTCACTGGTATTTTTCATATTTTTCATTTAACGTTTAATAAAGAAGAATAATAATAATTTCATTGTATTTGTGTTCATTTATTTTTGACAAATGAAGTATAGGGAGCTATTTGGCATATATGAGATTCCTTTAATTCACATAGATTTTTTTTAAATAAAATATTTTCCTGAACAATTTCTTAAATGTTCATTCACTGGTGCAGTTACCCTACCTCTGAACGTGACTCACTCGGGCAGAACAGAGATACGTTCGTGTGTAGCGCGTGCGCAATAGAACCAGTAGAAGTAAGAGTGGGGAGCTTAACCGAATGGGCAAGTTCCTTCTTTCGGCATCACTAGTCGGAACCTGGGGACCAGTGATGAGCCGTGGGGCGCTTTTCGCGCGCATGCGGGAGTTTCGTCAGGAACGTATCTGCGTCCGAAGTTTGTGGGGGACTATTGGGGGGAAAGTAGTGGGAAACTATTATTAGCGGGAACGTCTAGCGGAGTCCTTTACGACCGTTACGACACGAGGCACGAAAGAACAGCGGGCTGCGAGAATTTCAGATAAGTTATTGTTAATATTTAATCAAATAATAAATTTTGCGAACTTAGCGGGGCGACCAAGGTACCCGATTTTCGTACTTAACTGAGGCCGTCTGACGTCAGAATTCTCGCGTATGCGTGCGAAAAGCGCCCCACGGCTCATCACTGCTGGGGACGATGGTCACGTCCAAAATTATCAACCATAGAACCTGGTGCGGCTTGAGCCCTCCAATGGCCCAATACGCGGCTGCACTGATATATATACTATGGATGCGGTATCCGAAATTTTCCATGTCACAAATTGAAAGTCCTTACTTCTATAAATCTATGGCAGAATTAGATGCCAGCGCCTCTAGGGAGAAACCGCTGTACTGTATCCCCCGTACTCCTCTTCACCACCGTGATCCTCTATACTTTGCCACGTGCTTTTTGGTGCGTTTGACGAGCGTATATTCATTGTTTGTTCTGAATTTTGTGGCGTTTACAACTTATCAGGTATGTTACTATCTTTATGATTTAATATTAGTAAGCAGAAAATAATGGAACACAAAGCATTACAAGTAGTCTAGCATTTATGTGATTTTGATTATACTCCGTTTTATTACAGTATAACGATGGGTAAATGCGTCTATTGCGGAAATATGAGCAGCAACCAAAAAAGGCAACTTTGCACAGGTTTGTACAGATAATATAATTTATTTTAAATTTTCAGTAGTACTAATTTTTTTGTTTTAATTCTCATATGATAAAACACAGATTTCCACGAGATTCAGCACAGTGCAAACAGTGGCTCAAAATAATAGGTTGGGAAAATTGGATGCCTACAAAGAATAGTTTGTTGTGTTCAGATCACTTTTCTGAAGACTGTTTCAAATGTAAATCACAACAGGAAATTTAAAACCGAAATCTCTACCAACTATTTCAACACACCAGGAAGTGTTTCAAGAGCATACCAACATTTTGGTAGAAAGTAATCATGGAAGTAAGTAACTGTGTCTTAATTGATTTATAATATATTAATGTAATTAAATGTAATAAAAAAAAAATATATTAAATGAGTGTATGTACTTTGATTTCAGATATTAATGAATCTATTGCAACAATTGCAGAAGTCCCAGAAGTCCCCATATACATGTAGATTCCATTGAATCTCCTACAACTAGCAGAGCGATTCGTATGTTCAAATAAGTTTCAATTACAGTATTTCGTTTTATCACATTATTTAAGTGATAAAGATGATAATTTTTTCCATAACATAAGAATTTTTGTGACAATATTTTTCATTGCAGTTGATGAAGAGTGTTATCTCCAGCCAAGTACATCAGAAATGAATTTAACTTAGTTCCAGCCCATGTCAGTACATACGAACATACGTCATGACCACCAAAATCTGAACACCCCGAGGAGTACTCTGAAAAAATTAAATAGCATCCAGAAAAGACTAAAATCTACCCAAGAAAGTAACAGGAAGTTGAAGCGACAAGTGAAACACCTAAAAGTAAAGGTACATTCCTTAAAAGAAGTAGTGAAAGGGTTGAGGGAAAAGAGATTATTGCCGGAGAATGCGTATTATAATCTTTTGGCTCTCGAAAACACTACATTGGAGTTATTTAACCATATAATAACAAATAGAAAGAGCAAAATAAGTAGGGACAAATATCCGCCAAGCTTGCGTGTTTTTTCTCTAACGGTACACTTTTATTCTCCAAAAGCTTATTCTTATATACGCGAAACGTTTGATTTAGCTTTGCCGCATCCAGACGTCCTTAGGACTTGGTATACTAGTGTAGATGCTATACCAGGCTTTACGGAAGAATCCTTTGTTACATTAAAAGAAAAGTCTGACAAATTAAAAGCAAGCGGGGAAAAATGAATTTGTTCATTACTCCTGGACGAAGTGAGCATAAAGAAAGGCTGTCAAAGGGGGAGAGACGGAAAAATGCGTGGCCACGTTGATTGAATCTTGAATAACTGCCTTTATATTACACAATAACATTATTTTAATGTATCTAATTAACATTATTTTAATGTATTTAATTGTATTATTTTTGTATAATTATATGTAACAATTAATTATAGTAATATAACATTTCATTGTATATTAATGTGTTTCATCAGTAATAAATGTATTTCAATATCATTATGAGTTTGATTTCATATCACACCTATTTACCTTTCTCTTATGTACAACAAAAAAGCAAACAAAAATGATACAAATATTTTTAATTCAATTTTGCTCTTTCTCTTCACATCATTAATCATTCTTAGTTTCTTTTATATTACATTTATTACACAAATTTCACTTCTGGTTGATTTGTTATAACTTATGATTAACTTGTGCTGTTATAACATACTATTATTTCAATCTTATAACCTTCATTTTTTAAACTTGCGCTATTTCCCTTAGTACACCGGTTTCTCCAAAGACGGCGCTGGCACTGAATTCTTAAGATGGCCCCGTTCAATTGGTGACATAAAATTTACACGGGGCTTATGGGCAAAACCGTATCCATAGTATATATATCAGTGCGCGGCTGGCTCGGCAAGGAATGACCGTATGGAAACGATATTCCGGTCTTTACTGGAATTTCGTCGAAATCGAATCGGACCCTAAGGACTCTGAACACATAAGTATTGGGTACGCTATCGAATGGCCCAAGCTCGATTAAAATCCCGGTAGGGACGAATTTCAATACCAAACCTGGGCATAGCCTTCCAATTACAGTGTAATTCAACTACATTCACGATTAGCGTAATTATCAGCAATCAGATTGATTAAACGGTTTCAATTATGTCATACAACTAGAATATAATCTATCCTTTGCTGAATGTTAAATTCATTTATATTTTTATGTCAAGTTTTGCTGAAAACTAATCAAAATATAAATTAATTTGAGCGTAAAACGTGTTCTAACTCTCAGGTACTTTTTTCCAAGTTGCATATTAAATCTAGAAGTAAAGACAGAGAGAGATTATTTTTAAAACTATTATTTTCTCTTTGTTAAAAATGATGTAAGATCTGATCCTCTCTGACATGGGAGGGGGAAATCCGCTCTACCACCGGTCTAGGAGCTGATCCAGGCTAAGATTTTGTGTGGGGGCAGCACTATAACGGGCGCGATCAAAACCTGGGCGTGAGCACTCTCTGTTCCTCTCTGATATGGTCTAAGATGAGCATACAAAGCATAGCTGAGAGGCCTTCGATTAGACACAGTACGATTGGAAACTTAGCTGTTGGACACATCTTTTAGAAACAACATCATTGGACACAAATAGAATTGCGCACAGTACTTTTGGACATAAATGTACCGAGACGAAATTAAATTAATGGATAATTTAGTACATTAATAAATTTTTAAAATAGGTTCTTTTTTTACTAAAATGACGATTGCCAGAAGGATATTTGGCGACTCGAAAAACAATTTTCAATTTTTAAAGACTAATCCTGGATTTTGGTATGTGTGGTCGCTCTCCGCCCCCACTACGACCTAACCACAACTCATTCGGATCACATAATCTTTGCATTGTATCTGCTGTCGTGCAGAATTATCGAGCACAGCACGGACATAAAGTAGAAAATCGGTAAGTCGGCAAAGTAGAGAGCGACATTGGAATGATAAAAATTTTTTGTGAGTCTCTAAAAATCCTTCTGGCAATCGTCATTTTAGTAAAACAAAAACCTATTTCTGAAATTTCATCGAATTCTGAGAATAGACGTAAACGGAAACACAACCGAAATTTCGTCTTCAGAAATGAGAGATTCACGATAGCCAACTACTGAGTCGATTAAAATTATCCTAACCCTATCCTAACCTTAAATAATCTACACATTCCGTTGCACGTATTATATTTACATTTAATTAATGTACACTTCTATCGTCTTTATATTTTAATAGAAATTATCGAAAATATATTTCGAGTAAAAACATAACCAAAAATTTGTCACACTCCAAAAACCATTAATTTTATTTGGTCTCGGTACATTTGCGTCCAAAAGTACTGTGCGCAATTAATTTGTGTCCAATCCTTCATGTGTCCAATGATGTTGTTTCTAAAAGATATGTGTCCAATAGCTAAGTTTCCAATCGTACTGTGTCTAATCGAGCCACCCCCAGCATAGCTTATACATCTTTCGAGAATGTGACGTCACACGGTACTTCATCTTTGCCGAGGGAAAATTATCTGCGCCGAGTCTATAAGTATATGTGGTCTAAGATATGTAACTAAGGTGTCCATTCTGTTCCCTGCATAGCTGCACAGGAGCGACAGTGGCCGAAACTGATACCACCATAGAGGTGAACTACAAAAAGACAGAAAGAGAGATATGTTTCTAGTAAAACCACTGATATATATACTATGGATGCGGTATCCGAAATTTTCCATGTCACAAATTGAAAGTCCTTACTTCTATAAATCTATGGCAGAATTAGATGCCAGCGCCTCTAGGGAGAAACCGCTGTACTGTATCCCCCGTACTCCTCTTCACCACCGTGATCCTCTATACTTTGCCACGTGCTTTTTGGTGCGTTTGACGAGCGTATATTCATTGTTTGTTCTGAATTTTGTGGCGTTTACAACTTATCAGGTATGTTACTATCTTTATGATTTAATATTAGTAAGCAGAAAATAATGGAACACAAAGCATTACAAGTAGTCTAGCATTTATGTGATTTTGATTATACTCCGTTTTATTACAGTATAACGATGGGTAAATGCGTCTATTGCGGAAATATGAGCAGCAACCAAAAAAAGGCAACTTTGCACAGGTTTGTACAGATAATATAATTTATTTTAAATTTTCAGTAGTACTAATTTTTTTGTTTTAATTCTCATATGATAAAACACAGATTTCCTCGAGATTCAGCACAGTGCAAACAGTGGCTCAAAATAATAGGTCGGGAAAATTGGATGCCTACAAAGAATAGTTTGTTGTGTTCAGATCACTTTTCTGAAGACTGATTTAAATGTAAATCACAACAGGAAATTTAAAACCGAAATCTCTACCAACTATTTCAACACACCAGGAAGTGTTTCAAGAGCATACCAACATTTTGGTAGAAAGTAATCATGGAAGTAAGTAACTGTGTCTTAATTGATTTATAATATATTAATGTAATTAAATGTAATAAAAAGAAAATATATTAAATGAGTGTATGTACTTTGATTTCAGATATTAATGAATCTATTGCAACAATTGCAGAAGTCCCAGAAGTCCCCATATACATGTAGATTCCATTGAATCTCCTACAACTAGCAGAGCGATTCGTATGTTCAAATAAGTTTCAATTACAGTATTTCGTTTTATCACATAATTATTTAAGTGATAAAGATGATAATTTTTTCCATAACATAACAATTTTTGTGACAATATTTTTCATTGCAGTTGATGAAGAGTGTTATCTCCAGCCAAGTACATCAGAAATGAATTTAACTTAGTTCCAGCCCATGTCAGTACATACGAACATACGTCATGACCACCAAAATCTGAACACCCCGAGGAGTACTTTGAAAAAATTAAATAGCATCCAGAAAAGACCAAAATCTACCCAAGAAAGTAACAGGAAGTTGAAGCGACAAGTGAAACACCTAAAAGTAAAGGTACATTCCTTAAAAGAAGTAGTGAAAGGGTTGAGGGAAAAGAGATTATTGCTGGAGAATGCGTATTATAATCTTTTGGCTCTCGAAAACACTACGTTGGAGTTATTTAACCGTATAATAACAAATAGAAGGAGCAAAATAAGTAGGGACAAATATCCGCCAAGCTTGCGTGTTTTTTCTCTAACGGTACACTTTTATTCTCCATAAGCTTATTCTTATATACGCGAAACGTTTGATTTAGCTTTGCCGCATCCAGACGTCCTTAGGACTTGGTATACTAGTGTAGATGCTATACCAGGCTTTACGGAAGAATCCTTTGTTACATTAAAAGAAAAGTCTGACAAATTAAAAGCAAGCGGGGAAAAATGAATTTGTTCATTACTCCTGGACGAAGTGAGCATAAAGAAAGGCTGTCAAAGGGGAGAGACAGAAAAATGCGTGGCCACGTTGATTGAATCTTGAATAACTGCCTTTATATTACACAATAACATTATTTTAATGTATCTAATTAACATTATTTTAATGTATTTAATTGTATTATTTTTGTATAATTATATGTAACAATTAATTATAGTAATATAACATTTCATTGTATATTAATGTGTTTCATCAGTAATAAATGTATTTCAATATCATTATGAGTTTGATTTCATTTAATGCTTCTCTTAAAACGTAAGAAATACACACCTATTTACCTTTCTCTTATCTACAACAAAAAAGCAAACAACAAAAATGTTACAAATATTTTTAATTCAATTTTGCGCTTTCTCTTCACATCATTAATCATTCTTAGTTTCTTTTATATTACATTTATTACACAAATTTCACTTCTGGTTGATTTGTTATAACTTATGATTAACTTGTGCTGTTATAACATACTATTATTTCAATCTTATAACCTTCATTTTTAAAATTTGCGCTATTTCCCTTAGTACACCGGTTTCTCCAAAGACGGCGCTGGCACTGAATTCTTAAGATGGCCCCGTTCAATTGGTGACATAAAATTTACACGGGGCTTATGGGCAAAACCGTATCCATAGTATATATATCAGTGAGTAAAACACAAAGGCAGAAAATATGAAACAGCTTGATTTTTCGATGAGCCCGCTCAGGTTGAATTTAGCGAGGAAGCAATATTTTTTGATGCTCTTTGTGTTGAAATATTCTCTGAATTATTGCGGGATAGCGTACAGAGTCCTTTTTTGCAATTTGTCTCCTCAAACTTTATAAACAATAATAATATACGTTTTTAGAGAACACATTTTTTTCAGTACACTTTCTCCAAAAAGGGGTTCCGTGCCCTATCCCGCAATAATACAGAGAATATTTCAACATAAAGAGCATTTGGAAAAAGTGTACAAAAAAAATTTCTTCTATAAAAACGTACACAATTATTGTTTATAAAGTTCAAGAAGACCAATTGCAAAAAAGGGCTCTGTACGCTACCCCGCAATAATTCAGAGAACATTTCAACACAAAAAGCATCAAAAAATATTGCTTCCTCGCTAAATGCATCCTGAGTGGGCTCATCGAAAAATCAAGCTGTTTCGTATTTTCTGCCTTTGTCTCCCTGTGAGAAACATATCTCTCTCTGTATTTTTGTAGTTCACCTCTAGGCCGATGGTGGTATCAGTTTCCCCCAGTAGCGCTCCGGCGATAATAACTTGGAATTGTTGAAGAAATACAGTTTTATATGATCTTTTTGTACCTACATAAAAACAGTGTTTTTTGTTCTTTTCAACGACAGAAAACTGTAGGAAATTAATTGGAATATGCGTAAATGATATAATTCAACCATAAAGTAAGACAATCTTGCATATATAGAGTGTAAATATATTTTCTGGCATTATAAATTTTAACACTATTTTTCATGAACAATACTTAAAAATAACATTATGAACAATTAATTGCGTATTTCGTAAAGTGTACGCATTATTTAATTATCGCTTACGCTATACATACAACAATTCGTGTATGCGGGGCGCTGTTGAAGTTGCAGTGTTCGAACCACAAGTGAATTAGAGTCTGGCGTATTTTAAACACTATTCTGATTCAGTACTATTTAGCATATTTAGTATTGAAATTTTCTATATATTTTTTAATCGAGGATCTTCAGTGATTTTATTCTGCAGTAATGGCACAAAATGGTAAAGTAATTACAACCCTGTAAGAATCGACGAAAACAATAAAGTATGCAATTACACTTCCAAGTATTTTTGTTTTAGAAAATAATAGAAACGAAGGATCAGCTGAAGTCGAAGGGGAAAATAGAAATGATAGACACGAAGAATCAGAAAAGATTCTTATCATTGATCCAGATAGTGAAGTCTGTCTTCATTGCAAATATTTTTAACATTAATTTTCCTTATCTGATAATCAATTTATGATGTAGATAACTACTTTTACTCGTATTTTAGGAATTAGACTTCAATCATTCAAGACTAACAAAATTAGAAAACTTGGAACCATTATCAAAAATACGGAAATTGTGTTTTACATGGAATTTAATTAAAAAAATTGAAAATCTTGACACTCTCACAACATTGGTTGAACTAGAATTGAGGGATAATCAGATTGTTGCAATAGAAAATTTAAGTGCTCTTGTAAATTTAGAGTACGTAGTTTATAGAAAATAATACATTGCTTAAAACAATTAGGGGGTATTGTGTAAAAATGATGATAACAAGTTATAAATACAATGTAATGTATGCATTTAAAGTTTATATAAATGTTTCGCACTCGGTTTTGTGTAAGTGTGCTGCAAAGAACTTGAAATTCCAAGTACTGGCAAACAATTGCATATCATTATACTCATGACACTAAAATATCCTCTAATTGTTTCAGGTAACATAGATTTGTTTGGTGAAATAATAGAATAGTAAGAAAATAGTTAACTGATTTTATAAGATTTTGATATTTTCAGGCTTTTAGATCTATCTTTCAATCGTATCAAACAAATTGAAGGATTGGAGGATTTATTGAATTTGCAGAAATTGTTCTTGTCATCCAATAAAATTCAATGTATTAAAAATTTATCGCATTTAAAAAATTTAACAACTCTCGAATTAGGTGACAACAAAATACGCGAAATCTGTAATTTCGAAGGCCTTGAAAATTTAACAAGTTTATTTCTTGGTAAAAATAAAATTGCAAAAATTGAGAACCTAGAATGTTTAATAAATCTTCAGTTATTAAGTTTACAAAGTAATCGCATTATACGGATAGAGAATCTGGAAGAACTAAAAAAACTAGATCAGTTATATATATCTGAGAATAATATAACGGTCATAGAAGGACTGACAAATTGTGAAAAGCTAACTACATTAGATTTAGCAAATAATAAAATAACCAAGATTGAAAACATTGATCATTTAGTAGACTTAGAGGAGTTTTGGGTAAGAACAGAGTTATTTTCCTTAAAAACTTACTATATTTTCATTAATATATAATTAGTATATTTGCTAATCCTTAATATATATTTTGCAGATAAATAATAATGAAATTGATGATTGGACAACCATAAAAAACTTAACAGCTAATAAAAAGTTACAGACTGTTTATTTCGAACATAATCCTATAGCTGCAGATCTCAACTACAGAACAAAAATAAAATTGTTGCTACCATGGCTCATCCAACTAGATGCAACACTTTGTAGATGAATATTGAAATGCTATTAAATAGACCGGTATATACCAATAATGTATGTTTATCAACTTTTTTTATTTATTCTCAGTTTTTGTACTAATTCCAAAGATTTTTTTGACAGGAGACATTAGCAACATGTTTTCAACATTATTAACGGAAGATGTGATGTAATTGATGTTTCTTCGACGAGGAGCACATTCCTCTTTTTACATTTAATATTGTATTAATAACCTTGTTGAAATTACTTACTAATAAAGATTAAGTACTACTTCGAGTAGTTAAAATACAAAATATTAATGAAATTACATCCATCTGTAGGATGTAATGCTTTACTTGTTTAAAATACTCTAATGTGATTGTCTTCAATTTTAGTGCCACAGTAATTCTGGCGGGGTTTACTGTATGTATAAATTACTACTATATTTATTAAAAATAGCTAAAGAAATACAATTCTGGAATGTAACTTTATGTTTATCAATGTATACTAAAGAAGTATTGAGATTCTATATACATGTATTTGTTAAGTGCCTTATAGTCGCTAAATATATTATTCAATTACTATGAAATCAAATTACTAATGTAAATTATAATCACGAGTAAAAATAATTCAACTTCAGATTTCCATTTAATACCAATTCCTATTATAATTTGTGAGATCTTTAAAACTTTATGTATTAAGTGTAAAGGAATGGAATTCTACAGTTTGTAATGTATACATGGCATTGGATGAAACCATTTTATGAATGAAATTTAATAAAGAACATTTGAAAATATAATCAAGTATGTTTCAATTATATAATAGAAATATTTCGGTTCGTGAAAGAACGTTAATTATCTTTTGATAAATTAAATTAGTTTCCAACGTTTATGTACGAGTTTGTACAGTTGATGTTTGAAATATGATATATGCATATCTGACACACTTCGCTCTGTATACCAATTTCAAAATTACCACGCATTTCGTATTCAACAATTTTTGCTATTTTTATAAAATTTTATACGATATTTATACGTCACAAGGAAAGTGTGATATCTCTAGGAGAAACGTAATCATCGTCATTAAAATGATGCAGTCATAGTCACACAGTATACAATAGTTCAACGCACGCGACAAGAGTAAAGTCGACGTATGATTGGATAAGTTAAGTTCAACGTGAACGGTGATTGGCCGACATAGTAATCCAGGTATAGTTAGCGAAGCACGCATGAATTGAGTATGACGTCATCGTCAGTACTCGCGATCGGCCATTTTGTGAGTGTGTGCTTCATCAGGACATTTGTGTTAAGAAGCTTTTCCAGTAAAACCGAATGATTTAGTTTACAATACGGACTTGCTTTACTTTTATTACACGTGCTAAGGGCGTGGAGAATCCGTAAACTTTACGTAGATTCGTACAATGGAGGAAAAAGCGTCGCTGAAAGAGCTCGACCAGTGGATAGAACAATTAAATGACTGCCAACAACTAACAGAAAGCCAAGTGAAAACTCTATGCGAGAAGGTACGCGATGCGCCTTGAATTATCTGCTTGTCGATTCTACTGTACTTATTTAATCGCGATATCTTTCGTGTCTTCCGAAACCAATTTCGGTTTGCTGTTTCATTTTCGTTTATTGGTACTTTACGATGCCGCTAAGCATGGCTTGACATGTCATTGCGAATCTCGTAGCAATACGTTTGAACATCGTACAGAAAAAAATAACTACCAATATTTATTCGATTTTGCTTTCTTATCAAATTTCAGCTTCAGTAAACATTTTTATTTTGATCGCGGTAAAATGTGCAAATACCGCGTTCACTCAAGGCCTCTACTGCAACTTGTTCGTGTCTATTGTACTGCGTTCGTTGAATCAGCCGTTCATTTTATTTTTCCTATTTTTCGATTAAGATTTCTTTTAGTATATGAAATGCATTTTCACGATACAATATTTTTTACATGTACTCTTAATCTTATATTAAAATTATTACATTTACTCTTTTTTAATTATACAATGTGGATGTGCGTGTGTATCCCTATACTTATATATCACCTAACTCATAATATACAATACAATATATAGATTCTCTCTAATTGCACGCACGTATGCAGCACACACAGATGCGCGCGCGCACGCACGTACACACACACATTCATATATTATTGTATTACTTGTCACTATCAAGTGCAATTAAATTAATGCAGTGTCTAATAATCAGGATTTGCTACGGGTAAGGATTTAGTTACTATAAGGCAGAGAGTGTATTATGTTTGATACCTATACAAATAATATTCTTTAAAAATACATTCGATACTTAACAAATATTTGTTATCCGATTGTTATATCTACTACCCAAAATGAATGTACAAAACGTTAACAATTATAAACGTTATTCATGCAATCAATGTTTATCAAATGTCTAATTTATTATCGAAATTAACAAATAAATTTATGGTCACTATTTCAACTATTCACGTATTATGTCTAATATTAATATCGTTGAGTCATAGAAATCGTAGTCACCAGTATATTAAGAAGGATTAGTTTCTTATCAATTTCTAAAACGTTTATCTATGCATTTTTAAGGTATGTGATTATTTGTATTAAGACTGATATTTATGTGTACATATGTATACAATCGTTAATAATTATTTGGACACTTGTATTTTAAAATATACAACTAATGGTTGCTAATATATATGCTATTCATTGTCGAATTACATATATCAATAAAAACACAGTAATTAAAGGCAAATGAGAATTTTCTTCCATTTCTATTTGTCAAAAGTTTATCTGTAACAATATCTACTTTGTATTCTGCTTTCATGTTAATAATTTAGAAAGTGAAGATAATAACTTATTTTGAAATAGATTTGCTTATACTGAGATGCTATATTGTTTGAATATCAGCAAATGTCCAAATATTTGAAGACTATAGTATGTACATATTATAAGAATAAAAATAAAGAACAACTCATGCAAAAGCTCCATTTAAGACTACAACTGGTAATGCGTTTTTTATGTTTTTTAGGCAAAGGAAATCTTATCTAAAGAATCTAATGTACAAGAAGTAAAATGTCCTGTGACAGTGTGCGGAGATGTACATGGGCAGTTTCATGATTTAATGGAATTGTTCAGAATAGGAGGCAAATCCCCCGATACAAATTACCTCTTTATGGGTGACTATGTAGATCGTGGTTATTATTCTGTTGAAACTGTTACCTTGTTAGTTGCGCTCAAGGTAGGATTATCATAAATAATTAATTTATATATTTGGTAAAAAAATAATATAAATCCCTTAGAGCAGGTGAAATTTAATAAAACCTTTTGAATACTTTATACATATATATAGGTCAGATATAGAGAAAGAATAACAATTTTACGTGGTAATCACGAGTCAAGACAAATCACACAAGTATATGGATTTTATGATGAATGTTTACGTAAATATGGTAATGCCAATGTGTGGAAGTTCTTTACAGACCTGTTTGACTATTTGCCATTAACTGCACTGGTAGATGGTCAAATCTTTTGTTTGCACGGTGGTTTATCACCATCGATTGATACATTAGATCATATACGTGCCCTAGATCGCATACAGGAAGTACCACATGAGGTACATATTCTTTATTTTTAGAACTAAACTAAAAATAATGCAAGGAGTATCTAATATTTGTTTGCATTTTATACAGGGTCCCATGTGTGATCTTTTGTGGTCAGATCCAGATGATAGAGGAGGGTGGGGTATTTCTCCTCGTGGAGCAGGATATACTTTTGGACAAGATATTTCAGAAACTTTTAATCATTCTAATGGTCTGACATTGGTATCACGAGCGCATCAATTAGTTATGGAAGGCTACAACTGGTACATTTATTAAAATTGCTCATTAATCGTTTTGCTCTGCATGTGTATGTAAAGTCATGTTTATTCAGTAAAAAAAGAAATAGGCAACAAGAAATGATAAAAAGTTGCTTGGTGTAGCCTTGATGTGGACATAGCTTGAGAGTGATTCTTTAATCATAAGTCAATTTAAGTCTACAATCAAGAATAATAGTTTTGATGTAACACCTTTGTTTTTGAGTTATTAACGATTAGATTCGACCGATATTGGTGCATGAGCTTGCTCTCTGTCTCCGTCTTAAGCTCGGCATGCCATTGTCTGCGCTCTTCCTTAGGTACATCACTATTGATGAATTAAAGAGATTTTCAATCGTTAATGACCTGCAAACATGGCCGTTACATATGAAATCACCAATCTTTCTTTCGTCTTAAATTTTGCTTTATATAAAATATTTAATTTACGTAGTCGAACATTTAATATATATACATTATTTATAGTATCTATAGTATACATATTATAGTTCGTATTTATTCCTACAGGTGTCACGATCGTAATGTTGTAACTATATTCTCAGCGCCTAATTATTGTTATCGCTGTGGAAATCAAGCTGCAATCATGGAATTAGATGATGCTTTAAAATATTCATTGTAAGTTCAATCAGACAATTTATTTAAAACAGAATAAGATAGCTAAACAAAACATTTATTACTGATTTTTCAGCCTTCAATTTGATCCAGCTCCAAGACGCGGAGAACCACACGTTACTAGGCGGACACCAGACTATTTCTTGTAAAGAATCATACTCCAAAATTAAATATTAAGATAGGGGTATGGAAATGATTCAGGCTTTATAGCAATGCCACTGAAAATAATTTATGGATAGAACATCAATAAGGGTGTAAGGTTTCAGCTATCCTTACACATCATATTATAGTCTCAAGTATTATATCATGACTCACTTCGAGGTGTCTCATTCAGAGACAAAACACATCTGCGTATTTTACATGTGTCCAACACCATACATCTAGACACAACATTAATTGTATACATGGAAAAGAAAAACAAATAATAATGTACACATGTACCAATTTAAAATTCACGTATAGCATTGAGTTCTATAACTTTCATTATATTGCTTGTATTTTTATTATCGAAGAAAAAAATATGAACGTAATACATGGATTGAACGTAATAAGTAGTGTGAACGAAAATATGTACATGGTACTGTTTTGAAACCTTCTAAATGAAAATAATGTTGTTTAAGGTTTCAAGAACTGTACTAAAATGATCATAGTTTATATTTACGAGAGTGTCACATATATAATTAAAATTAACGGGGCATGAAATGTTCCACTTCAGGGGAATATAAAAAGGGTTGATGCAACAGTAAATTTGGCAAACACGAATTGTGCCATATAAACAATTTAATAAATTCTTTAGTGGATTTCTTTATTGATCTAATATAGCATTACACATCACAGTTCATCAGAATCATAATAACAATTCCAACAATATCATTATTATTACTAAAGTTGTTTTAATAAATGGATCGTATCGTAATGTGATTTTCACAAACACATTTTTATAAATATATTGTAATGATAGTTAGTAACATTAGTTAGCCGATTTTGTCTGTGCTTTAGTAGTTTTTTTATTCCAATTATATTAATCAATCTTTTTTTATTTTCTAAACTTACATGTTCAGATGCAGTTTTCAATTTTTTATATGAATTTAAATGCATGACCATTTTATTTTCTTTTATTTTAATAATTTTAGATAGTCTCAACACTTTTGCATCAATCCTGTTAAAAGCTTTCTAAGTGAAATATACTTTATACTGAATGAATTCATGCATTCACGATCATCAAATTGAAAGTTAACTGCTTATGAACCTACCGTCAACCTTTTTACTAATTAATAGGTATAAAACGATGCTTCTGGTAAATAAACATGTGTAATGCAATTGAAACAGATTTAATGTGTTGTGTCAAATCATTCATATTCGTCAGTGCGTAGTACGCAGGCATTGTATACATGAGCATCAGATAAATTGCAAGAATACATATATTCATAGAAGTAAGCATTCATAAATGTAATTTGAGAATATGCATTATAAAATAATATAGCAGAAATAATAAGGAGAACAAAGTGAATATATAGTTGCACATTATAGTAATTTACTAAGACTGTAAATCTAAAAGAAAGTAGCACAGAAATAATAATATTGTGAATACAGCAAACCTTTCTGCATCATGCAGGGTTGAGCATTTTTTTTTTGTTTTATATCACATACTAAACACATTTACTGGATTAAAATAAAATTTCCTACATAGAATTAAAGATCATGGTAGCTATTATAACAAGAACAACTGAGTTAATTAGAAGTAAGTCTTATATAAAAATACCAGTAATAAACCTTAGAATTTGTATAGTTAATTTTCTATTTGATCTATTTATTCTATCATAAAATATTTCATACAATGAATAAATTTAATCACGAATAAACTTATTAGCCATTCGACTCAATATAAGATCTGTAAATTACTTTCGAATTATTATTAATTTTTATTTGTGATAATATGATTTTGAATCGAGCATACTTTATTCAATTGTAAGAATTCTACATTTACATTTTACTTATTTAAATACAATTTCAGTAATGAATGCCAAATGTGCGTAGGTTTGATTTAAGATTATCTGGCAGAAACATGCCTTTATCGGAAGCTAACAGATTGATTACCAATTCACATGCATAAATTCAGTTAAAAACTTGAAACTTCCTAACACATTTTTATTGTGTACATAACTTTGGAACAACATAATCCGATTGTACCTGTATATATTAATTATTATGTATAAGATGCATATTACATTCTGTATATATAAATTGGGATAACATCTTTTATGATATGGTTTACAACATTTCAACAAAAAAGGTACTTTGATAATTATGAATTATGTGTGTGTTTGGTTTTTAACTTTAACATGCTTCTTTGTTTTTATACTTCAGATATGAAAATATAAGTTATGCATATTGAAGTTGCACACTTGCAATATCTGTACTAACGTGCAGATATTGCTAAAGCATGGGAAACAGTATGCTTTAAACTGATATTATGTCGCCTGATTATAAACAAAACTAAAGAAATAAAGAGATGTTATTATAGTTAGAAAGTCTTACATAATTTGTTACATTGAAATTCAATAACACAAAAACTTGGGCAGAACTAATCTTAAGACTAACAAGCAGTTCATTATTTACGTTTATGATAAAAAATTTTTAATCAGCTGTAAAAATAGTGAAATTTTTATAAATAAAATGGTATCTATATAAATTACAGAAATCTGGAATGATTATGTTAAAGATGAGTACTTCAAAGTAAACATCAACAGCAAAAGATATGAACAGTATATGCTAAACACGAATGACATACTTATAGATGTGCAGTACACTCAACATGGTTTATTAATTGTTTAGGATTATTTAAATAATTTACTCGCCTCAATATTTTTAAGTTAACAAAAGAAACAGGATTAGTAAACGGTATTTTATTTACAAATCTTTTCTTTTAATGTATCGAATTTACAGGATCTCTAACTACAATTACTATTACATATTTATCGTATTTCTATTTTTGAGCACAATAAGATGGCTGTACATTTTTTATTGAAAATTATTGTATATTTACACTGAAAAATATCTTTACTTGCACATTTATAAATTATTGCCAGAAAAAGATCTTATTTAAATATCATTTTGACTGTACATACAGTTGAAATAATTACTATTAAATTACTGGAACAAAAATGACTGGTTAATTATAACTGAAATTGTATGTTTTATTCATTTTTATTATTGAACAATGAAAAACTATAAAATAACATTAGAATGTTATTTCATTCTAATATGATATTTTAAGACAGATGTACTAACCTTTACAATATTGCTCAGATATTGATAACTGTTTCAAACAATACATGATCATTTTATTTTATTCATTGTACTTTTACTCAGAGAGTTCAGAATATTATAAATTATTACGATTGCACAAAATTAATTATGATTTCATTCCTGTATCTAAATTGAAAAGTTGTGTCATGATTTCAAACGTTGTAAAACTAACAGACATCATAGGAATAGCACGTAAATAATTGATGCTCATTCCACGATAAAGACCCTTTGTAACGCCGTTTTCTTGGTATATTTTTATTATGGTTTTTATCATGTTATTACTAAAAAAAACAACAAAATTACAATGCCATCATGTTATATAATTATTATTTAATAAATCCATTTACCTGAATTCATGAGTAGCGGGATTCATCATAGCCAATTGCATACGTCTTTTAGTTACATCTAAAGGGTAACTAACGCTTTGAGCGACAGCACCTGCCATACCTCCGCATAGTAATCTTGCTGGTATAGTTAAAACTAACCCACCTATTGTAATAAAATATTTTAAGGATATGTTTAAATATAACAAAATTTTATATAAAAATCGTACAATATGATATTATTATAAAAATGTGCATGTCATACCAGAACTTTTATCACTCTTTTTACAAAGATGGTCTGGCGCATGTATCATACATAAGTACTTCAGCTTCTCAAATATATAAAATGCCAATCCTCCATATGGAATAATGGCGATCACATTTGGCCAAAATCCTCTGTACAATGCTCGAATACCACCTTCCTGAAATACTTAAAAAATTCTAAAACGAGAATTCATTGTGCATACAGTATACAGGGTGGTCACGCTTTTACTAGTCAGCGTTTTTCTTGTGAATGGTAAATATTAGAAAAAAATGCAAGAGGAAAATGTAGTACCGTTTCTTATATGCAACACACAATAGCGTATGTGATTTTTGTGTGTTTGTATAATTTTGTTAGATATGAAGGTGTCCTTCAATTTTTTAAATGGAGTACTGTATATTTCTTTCGTAACACATGAAAGCGTGTATTTAGACGAATACATCCGTATCCTCCACAGTGATCTTCAAGGTCATACAAATTTGGAAATGGAAGAAACATTTTGAATATTTCTTACCAATGTGTTTACAAGTACTCCTCATTCATACGAATCAGATATCGTTATTCACTATCAGTGTTTACTTCTATTTAGTTTCTTCTATGCCAAGACAATTTCAGTATTACTTCCGAAATCAATTAGTAATATCGCATAGTAATGTGTATTGTTATTCACTGGACGAGGAAGCGAATATGGTAAGCATTTATAGTATCGGTGCAATGGATATAAAAGACAAAGTAAATTGAACAATATCCGGACAGAGTGCAACTAAATGAAAAACAGTTTGTTTTGCTCGCAAAGCGTTTGAAGAAAACAGGGTCTTTCCAAAATAAGTGTCACAATTGAAAATGTCTTCTTTTTGAAGATAAAAAATTAGAAGTCCTCTTACATTTTGATGAAACTCCGACAACTTCGGTACGAAAAGTAGTTTTCGCATGTGGTAGCCTTATCAATAATGAAAAACAAGAATACTTGTAAACAGATTGCTATGAAATATTAAAACTGTTTCTTCCATTTTCGACCTTGCATGACCTTGAAGATCATTGTGGAGTATATGGATGTATTCGTCTAGACACACGCTTTCATATGTTACAAAAAATATACAGTATCCAATTAAAAAATTGGAGGTCACCTTCATATTTAATAAAATTGTACAGACACAAAAAAATCACATACGTCATTGTGTTGCGTATAAAAGACGGTACTACTTTTTCCTCTTTTATTTTTTTCTAATATTTATCATTCACAAAAAAAACGCTGGCTAGCGTGAACATGTATATAAATGTTATTCAGTGTTTTTTTTACAGCAAATCATGTATGCTAATGAACTTGGAAAACTTTGACCTTATTGATATATTTTCAGCTTATCTAATGTCTTTCATCTTTACTCAAAAGTAATGGTATATATGTGTGTTGCATTTTTTTACATATTTAATAATGATCTATTTCAAAAAATGTTCACTAGAGATAAAACTAATTGATATTACCTTCTTATAAATTATAATTCCTGCATTGACAATTCCTGCGTATATGTGTTCCCCAGTGACTTGAAAGGCAAGTCTAACTCTAATGGTATCTAATGGATATGTTAGTGTAACTGCTGTAACACCGGCAGCAGATCCAGCCAAAAATTCATGCGAAAGCGCACGCGTTTTTGGTAATTTTTCTAGCCACTAGTAAAATTCAAATACATATTAATAAAAGTTTTATATATTATATTAATATTTAGTTTTATGTATAATATATATTTCTATTTATTTGGTCACAGATTGTACAGTCTTGCTGTACCTTTATGCAAGTCTTGTAATAGAATGCCAAATAGATTACTTCGTTGCACTCGCAATATTAGAAATTTTGACGAAATTAAAATATGATAACTCCGATTAACGTAATTAAGGACATTTAGGCTGTTTCTTACTTGATCTGAATTAAAATTAAAATAAATTATGATTTTTGTTCTTCAAATGATTAGTCTTATGAGGTTCATTTATTTCTTAGCAAGTTATCTATTTCCTAGAATTTTATAAAAAAAAGAAAAGCAACTCAAGAAATCAATGAATTTAATTTACTAGTGTATACTTCCTATTGCAATCTCAATAGTTATTTCAATCATTATCTCAACTTTTGTATTTTAAGTACTGTTTTGTATTGTAAATATTTTAAGTTTGTTGATTATTTATTAGAGTTAATCTTGAACATGATGACGAACTTTACATAGCGTGCCCAGGATTTTACTGATAAACTGTGATAAATAAAGTAAGACAAAATTTTGTATAAAATTTTGCAATAAATTTTTGCTCACAAAGGTATAAACAAATTAATAATCCATAATGGAATATGAAGAGTTACCTACTTACATTTATCTTCTCTAATCACAGAATCATTTTGACCAACTGTTACTGTTGTCATGTTTATTTATTTATGAATATTTATTACGTATTTATGAGAGTTTGTTCTAGTTGTCCAAGGTTTAACCAGCAATAATACGGAATCGTTATCTGATATGAAATTATGGTATTTATGACTTTATATAATATTTTATTTTACTTTTATGTGAAGAATAAATTATCACTATGCATCAGGAAAAGCATTGGATATTTTATGTATACATGACATTCGATCAAATAATAACCAGACTCTTTTACACCGAATCTACTTTACGTGCTATTCTGTTTAACCATTTTAAGAGCTGAAAGAATGAGTAAGCAAATATTATCGACTTCCATTAAACAATATATTATTACTTTTTTAACTATGGAGGGTATAAAATTCACTAAAATGTTGCATATACTACGTGAACAATTTATAGATAAAATGTTACTAAGGACACAAATACATTATAAATTGTGTATTAAAGGTATGTAATTGTTTGTATTTAATGTTTTTAAGTACCTACACCTAATATTTTACATATATCATTAAAAACATGTATACTACCACTGTGAAAAAGTACATTAAAATCGAAGACGACCACCTTGTGAGAATCACACTGACAATATCAAGGCCATTTAGATTAGCTAGCTGACTAAGTAGCATTTAAAATACGAGAAAAACTTCAGAAACTACATTGAACTATTCTTCAACATCCTTTTTAGTGCTCCAATTTAATCACTTTGTTATCATTTGTCAGAACCATTCGAAGAGATATTGAGAGAATATTGTTTCAGTAGTAACAAAGTGGTGAGACACTTATTTAATGTACAATTCACTTTGGGGTCTAGTCTCTTCTTTCTATGAAATTGAAAATAAAAATTGACTAGTCCTGCAGCAAAACTGTTTATTACGTAAGTATCATAATTGTAGATTATAGCATAATATAAATGGAAATATAATTCATTTGTATATTTTAAAATTCTGTTGAAAAAAATTGGAGATAAGGTCTGATTTATATATGGCTGATTATCGTAGATTTTATTTATACAGCAGTGGTAATAATTTACAAATAATACGTTATCTCACGTTGTTGACTATCTTTTTAATTGACAATTCATAGACGAAATTTTATATTTTTTGATGATAGTTATATTTCTTTAGAATGGAATTATAGTACTTTCTCGAGAAATGTCCAAAACATGAGTGAAAACAGAGACATTTATCGGGAAGGAAATACTATTCTGTGATCCACTGCCAGACATAGAAAAGAACAGAGACACTCGAGGGTCTCGGTCGCCGAGGAGTGTAAACATAATGCGGGTTGGCTATATTGGTGTGAGACTACTACTAATCGAATAATAAAATTTTTTCATGTTCCATTTCTTTTTATGAGACTTTCACCAACATATTCGTGGCATTTTTCTAATGAAAATGATACTAAACATTAAATAATTCCATTGATCTTTACTGGCAGTGACGCACTTAAGATTTAATTTTGGAGGGGGGGGGGGGGGTGAGTTGAACAGAATGACCTTTTTTTGCAAAAATATCTGTTAACGATAGCCAGAGCTAGTATTCCAAGCGCGGAGCATGTAACATTTGTTACTTTTGCTATATAGCTAATTCGGCCTTGCACATTAGAAGCAGCTGTTCTATGGTTTAACTGATTTTCACTGACACAAAATAATTGGCAATTGCAGGCAAATATTTTGTAAAGAACCTAAAACATCCAGTTTTATGTTTTTTTAAGTTTTTAGGTTGTTTATCGTATGTTAAAGAAAAACTAATGTTTAAAGGCAAACAAAAATTGATCTGTAAAGGCTGATGCATTATGAATAAAATAAACAAAATGAATTCCATAAGACTAGTCATTTCGGAAGTACGTATGAATCTATGTACTCTAGATTAGTAAAAAAAAGCAAATATTTTTTTTAATATTTAAAACGAACAAGACAGTAAGTTTTCCGCAATCTTGCATAGATTGTATTATATTTCAATGATATCATGCAAAGTAATTCTTATGCTATGAAATGACTCTAATGCATATACATATAGTGGCTCATGTAAGTATTTGAATACTTACCTTTGCAATATTTAAAATGAAATACTATATATAAATACTACTATGAAATCCTTAAGACAGTCCAGCATCTACGAAAAATAATTTAACGACGTATATAGTATTTACATTTAATAAATTATTCGAATGTTTAGAGTTAAATGGCTCAATGAAGTTATTGCAGGCAAAGACGGTTGAATCAAATTCCAATAGAATATACGAATATAGTAAATAATAATGTACATACATTGAAAGACGTTCATAATATAGTCATAATACGTATTTGAATGTATTGCAAGTATTTTAATTTACTGGTATGATTTAACATTTCCTTTTTATTAGACCTGTTATATTGTTTTAAATTCAACATGCTTAATTAATTCATTATGCTTACATGCTTGAATACTTTCGTGAGCAACTGTACGTATATGGACATAAAGTTAGCTAACCCTTTCGCTGTTAAGTTTGTACGTTGCCCGAATATCTCAGAAAGTACAATAATGTTTGGTCTATGCTGATGCAATCATTCCAAAAGTATAGACTGTTGGGACCTCTATGACCTACGGACAATGGGTTTTTTTTATATATTCAGAGATGGTTTGAAAAGTGATGTTTATGTATCTTTATCTGCATTAGAAACGTGTCCACTTTATAAACTTTCTGCAGATATAAAACTAGAAAATTTCGAAACATTGTTACACTGCAAGCTGTCTTTGCTTGACATTAATTTTGAACTTGCATGCTTCAATTTTATTTACTATAATGTACCTGTAATTTGTAGTTGTATGCGTTTTCAATATAAGTAGTAATAGAGATATAATAATTTAGTGAGTGTGATGCGATAACAAGATCCATATAAAACCTCTTTTTACAAATTTCATACAACTCTAAACTGGTTTAATCTACAGCGAAATTGTTAAAATATGCTATTAAATTACAAGACAATTTTTATATTAACAATCATTATGCTGCTTTAAAAAATTTTATTTTATTTAAAAAAGAAAGTATTTGGTAATTACCTTTTTGTATAATTTGTATGAAGTAAATTGTGTTGCTGCATATGGGAAGACTCTAACCATTTGGGCAAAATTTCCCTTATATAAAGCAGAAAATTGTTCACGGTGGATAATTTCTCTTAATCCTGAGAAGACACCTAAAATAATAAAGTAGTATACAGAGATTTATTTCATACACTTTTCAATTTGCTTTTCTAATATTATAAGTCATACCTAAATGTTTGTAGTGTTTATTGTGAGCTTGTAATAATATTTTTATCCTATCTAATGGAGCAACAGCTGTTTTTGAACACATTCCAGCTATACCTGTCGAATAATTATTTTACATATAATCAATAATTGAAAAAAAGCTTAAAAATTATTTCCGAGAGAAATTAGAATTTTGCTCGCAAAAATCAACAATAAGTAATATGCACTCAAATAAATAAAAGAAATTTATATTTCAATGTAAAATAATATTAACTTACCACCAGCGACTAAGCTTTTTAAAACAACCATAAAATTCTTCTCGGATTCAACAGGTAATGCCATTTTGAAATTGTTGTTAGACGCTGTATATATACGCGCAGCTCTGATAATCTTGTAACTTCTCCAGACATATATAGTACAAATGACAGGGAAGGTTCCCTTACCCGTGGTCTTTCCAACTCATGTGAATTGCGATGCGCAAGAGAGATGCGCAGTGAATCATTTGTCAATGAGCCTGCTGACCAAAGCAGGTGGCGTGCATATCAAGCAATGTTAACCTGTCAGCAAATCAAAACCATTATAATTGAATATAATATAATATCACTTTACTCCTCATTTCCAGAAAATATTATAAATCCAAACATTACGTGCCGCTTTAACTGGCGGCATTCAAAGAATCTTGTTTACGTGAATAACAGAAAATATTCAATATTAGATTTCTTAAAGTTCATAATTCTTAGAGCAAATTAGATTTTATTATTATTAAGTATAACATGCGTGTAATTATACAGTTAGTTAATTATTCTATGGAATATAAAGATCATTTTGCCAGTAACAAGATGTAAATAGTTGTATGCTCTTATCTAACTTAGTGAACGTAACCTATATTGATACATGTAAAATGTTACGATAAATCATGCGATATCGAACTGAATATCACTGCATAATATTAAAACGGTTTAGACGTTTCTATGTTAACATATTAGAACGATTTATGTGTTCAGAATTACATTAGAAACTTACCACAGAATAATGGTAGATGCAGAAGTTACACTCGACGCCATTGTTCGCTGTTTCCCCCCACTCATAGTAAAGGAGGAATGTGTGAATGCGTGAAAATTATAAATTGTAACATACATTTCATTGTTGTTAATAATTGATGGCAAAACGCTTACATTGTAGTCTCCAGGAGGCACACGACGTTCGATATGGTCTTATTAACGTTATCATAATGATGATTATTGAGTGAAAGTGAAGCAGAAGCTTTCATTTATGAATATCACATAAAATATAATGCACTAAGACATTATATGTATAGTAATTGTAACATAATGTGTACACTTCGACAGAGAGTAAATATACAATAGAATAAAAATGTTTAAATAATACTTAGTTCATATAATTGTGTGCATGTATTTGTTACACATTGTTTTCTGCCATATAAATTTCAGATATTGCCGCGCTTTCCAACGTTTGTAATTTCTCGCATACAGATTCTTCTTCCTTTTTCAGTCAGTAGGTCAGAGTAAACGGTAATAGAGGATAATAAATATTAATTTATTCAAGCGGCAACATTGTGTGCATAAAGGTTAGACTATTAAATTTAGGGACTATAAACCATAGACAATGTCTATGCTGTCTGGCTATAAAGAGATTTCAATAGGATTTCCGCCTGTGTAAGAAGCTTCTGTATATTCAATTTTGCCTGTGGTTATACACAAAACATAGGTAGTTGAACTCTATCGCCAAATAACATAACTTCCTACACGCGCAGGTATAATGAAAATAAATCTTTTTCTCACTAGAGGAGTTCTGCGATACTAACGAAACGGGTAAAATATTTTTATTATTTTCATCAGAATAATCATAAACAGTTAGGAAAATTTATATCATTATAAAATATAATTTACATGTATTTTATACAACATACATGTTCGTAGATATAAAGTGACACAAAATTATCAACGATATTTTTATGTAATATGGCATAATTTAACATTAACAAATTAATCTTTTATAGGACAAAGTATACATGTGAAATATGGTTGAATGAAATTGTAGGAAGCGTAATAATTTGCATTCGAGTTTCATCAATGAGTATTCCCATTTATGTATCATTGTCACGTCCGTGACTCGGATTAGTAGCCAGTCTAGTGAAGATGGCCGAAAACAATGGCACTGGTTATTGAGCTAACTTTGTGTTCTCCTAATACTTGTCAACAAAGAAGTTATCATTAATTAAAACATAAATTTAGCATACATCATAGTTACACGTGAGTACACTTTCCCTTCTTTTTACCGGCATTCCTTCAAATCTTAACCTTTTCATTTAATATCTCTGGCATTTAATACTCAACGATACAGCAATCGTGCTTTTTATCTTTTACTACTGTCATCTCACCTCGTATTACAGAGAACGTTCCGGATTTATTGTAATCTGTACAAGAAATGTTTTCTCGTCATTTCCATTGTATACGAGGGTGTATCTGTACATCATAATTACTTGGAAATGTTTTCTTATTTCCATGATGCATTAGCTTCAAAACTAGTTTAATATATATTAGTTTTTTTGATTTAGCAAAGAAGCTCGTTATTTCTTTAAACTAATAATATCGATTGAATTACTCGAATCGATTTCAATAGTTTCAATGATTTTGTTACGATCATGTAATTAAAGAATTTTCGTGAATTTTTTTGTCATTCGGCGAAACAAAAAGTTTTAATTTCTTTTTACTCGTTATTACTTTATCACTTTTCATTGATAATAATTTTTCAAACATCGTTTTCTACATAGTTTTTCAAATTTATCATTCTTCTATGTATTCACAATATTAAAACAACAACTGATGAGAAAAAAACTTAAAAATTTGATTAGTATTTATTATTTAGATTAATTAATTATTAACGGCAATGAATATTATTTATTTCTATTAGGAGTAGTAATAATAGATTCGTTTGTATTGAATATGTGAAATTATTTATAACTAATACATAATAGTACTTACTTCTAATAAAATCAAACATGGGTATAAGAATGAAGAAGTGCTTCTGCAAAAAGTTAAATTTATATTATGAAAAACAAGAAAAATAATATATGACTTTGTGTCTAAGAAATATAATAAGTTAAATGTACTTTTTAATATATAAAAATGATAGAAGCAACATTTTTATGTTTTCAGGTATATATATTATGGCAACTGCTATTCAAAAGAATGGCATGAAACCTCTAACGAACACAATAAATCATGTAGAAGGTGTAAATAATTTAGATAATACAGGCATATGTAAAGAAGAGAAAGATGAAAGACTGTTTGATGGGCAAATCCAACCTTACATGGATCCTCCTGAACAAGAGCCTCGCGAACTAGATATTGTTATTAATAATGTAGTCTGCAGCTTCAGTGTTAGGTGTCATTTAAATTTACGAGAAATTGCGCTTAATGGATCTAATGTGGAGTATAGAAGGGAAAATGGGGTATGTTTCAAAGTAATCTTACTTCCTTGTAACAAAGACTTTATGTAATATGTTTAGTAATGTGACAGTGTCAATTATGTACATTACCATACATGGATTTTAGCAGTATAAGTTCAATGTATCCTTAATTTATATTTCGAGATTTTTTTATGAAAAATCATATGTAACGAAGTAGTACTGAAGTCGATTGACAATGTTTCATTAGAAATCCTAAACAAGGTTAAAAGTAACTGTTAGTATAACATTCTTCATTTTTTATAATTAATAATAAGGAATTGTGATTTTTTTAAATGAATAAAATCGGTTGCCATTGAGTTTGTTTTCATTATTAAATCATAAAACTCTTTTCAATGTTGTATAATAATTTAAATAGTTTAAATACAATTATTATGTTGAGTAGTAACGTTGATTTTTAGTTGAATGTTTCAAATCATAGGTTAACTAAAATGTAAAAACGATATTATTTATAAAATGTGATGAAGCAATCTACATTTAATTTGTGTTTATTTCTGTGATATTCAGTAGTAGTTATTCTTTGCATATGTATGCACTGTTATAGATGATAACAATGAAATTAAGAAGACCTTATACTACTGCTTCTATATGGTCTTCTGGTAAAGTAACATGCACTGGTGCGACCAGTGAAGTTCAAGCAAAGATAGCAGCAAGAAGATTTGCTCGTTCGTTACAGAAACTTGGATTCAAAGTGCGATTTAACAATTACAGGGTGGTTAATGTGTTAGGTACATGTTGTATGCCATTCGCAATCAAGATAACATCATTTTCATTGTACCACAAGGAAAATGCAGAGTAAGTGTGGTTAATTTATATAGCAAGATTAGAAAAGAAATGATTATTATTTATAGTTGCGTATAATACTGTACTTTGTTTACAAGTATTTTTTAACAATGTTTATTCTGTACAGTTACGAACCAGAATTGCATCCTGGTGTCACATACAAATTAAAAGAACCAAAAGCTACCCTGAAAATATTTTCTACAGGCAGTGTTACTGTAACTGGTTTGTATTATTGTTTATTCCAAATTAAATTAAATTTCAATATATTCGATTTACTTTGAATTTTAAATTTACTCTTCCTTAAATCCCCTTTTACCGAATATATTACATATTAATGGATATTACAGCGCCTAACGTAGCTGCTGTTCAGGCAGCGATCGAATACATCTATCCACTAGTCTATGAATTTCGTAAAGAAAGGACAGCAGAAGATGAACTTGCAGTGGCAACAAAGAAGCGTAGAACTGGTCTAAACAAAAGAAATCATGACGAGTTCCTGCATGACCCAGATTATGTATACGACACCATATTTTCGGATGAAGAAGACGAAGCTGAAGAGGCTGAGAGCGATGCCAGTTGGGACTGATCTGTTTCTTTTGCTGCTCTTTTGTTAATTGTGGAACTGTTATATCTTGTTCTTTGAAAAATAGATACGCACTTCTCTGTGTACAAAAGTGTTGAAAATCATAAAGAGTGAAGTGAAGCATTCGTTTTCTCTTAGTGAAAAGACAATGTGTGAGTGCCAGAAACAAATATCCACGCATACGTGATTTAATTATGGTTACATTAGTATTGAATCGAACTGAATACCATTGTCAAAACAATATCGTCGTAATATACTTTCTTTAATAGTATGTATATGTACACAGATACATTTATCTATGCATATATGCATCTATGTACATATAAATATGAAATATGTTATATACAATGTTATACACATAATCGTTTTGTTTAGCAAACAATTTTCGAATATTTGTTTCAAATGTTTTCTTTTCCTAATTTTCTTTTCTGTGACAAAACTTAGTACATTTAAGCGATTAAAAACAGTTCTACAACGGACTTGTTTATAAGCATACTCCTTTATAATTTAGGTAAAAAAAGAATACATGCTGCTAAAGTTTTTGATCATATATAATTGATATGATTATATACCGAAGTATTGTGGCGGCAATCAAAAGCGTGTACATTCTTACTGTCTTTTGTGTTACTTCTTTCTACTCATAGATGTAATCTATTTTTGCTTAATTAACATACTGTGCCAAAGATGGATGTTCAAAATTTGAGGCAAAGTGATCAAAGTGGCATCTAAGAAGCTGAAAATTTTGTTCATTATAATTATTAACTTTTGTACTACAATGACACGTTTCAGTGGATGTGAGAATATTTCACGGTCATTATTTTAAGTTACATTATATTGGAAACAATGCAAATAATATAACCTTTGATCTTATTGTTTTTACAAGACACGATAGAAGATACATGAAATTGATATTAAATTGAACTAGTAATCATTTGAAAATTATGTTGGCTTGAATACAGTGTCTTAAGAATTGGTCTCATTATTTATACTTATATCTTTGTATAAAAACCAATTTTACATGGAAATATTTTGTCTGTTCAATCTCTCGGTTCTGTTGTTGAAAGAAAAACTCGAAATGAGTTATAAGTTTTAGTCAAAACCATTTTTCATTCTACTTATGTTTTGAGAATTGCAACAGAAGTTGAGAGAATAAAATAGAATAAAGTCATATATTACCTATCGTTTCCTATATTAATCATTTACATGTAAGAACTTATTTATTTGTCACTTGCAGTATCCTCATGACGATAAGTGCATTTGAATCATATCATCTTCGATATCATTTTACATTATAGATTGCGAAACCTTATTATACTACATATGTATGTATTTCTTTTCCGTTCTTATTGACTTTATTGAAGTATTCAATGATTCAAATTTAATATGTTTTAAATACGAGAAGCTTGACTGACATAGAATTATTCTTGAGTTGTGTTTAATAATATAAATTGCGGATATATGTGAAGCGAAATTGGTATAATCTAAGAGAGAATCATTCTTTGACTATTTTTTTATTATTTAAGGACAATAGTATGGTATACTCTACGTAAGATATACCGGTCAATGAAACGATTCAAACATCCTAACTGGTACGCAGTCAGTTGTATATTTCTTAAAAATTGATAAACAAAACGTATTCTTTATTCTTACTACTCACGTAAACATGATTTATGATTCCTTTTCGTATTAAAAGTATGTATGTGTGCGTGTACCTGCGTGCGTGTGTGGGTGTATGAAGACGTATTGGCAATACTTTTCAATATAATACAATAAAGATTAATCTGTACCTCGTGCCATACAAGATAATATTCGTACACTGAGCTTAATTGAATTTTTTCATAAGTTTTCGTAACTTATTATTTACATATTATACTACACAACTTTTTTTATGAAGAAGCTATAGTCACTGCCTGTTATATACCTGTTCAATGCAAAAATTGAAAAGACTTGAGTTTGAACAAACACGTGACATTACGTTTAAAATGTAGCAAATTTAATATAGAAATGAAAATCATGCCATATTGGGAATTGAAATAATGTTAGTATGATTGTCTAATCGCTTAAAGTTTATTCAGTTTTATTTAATCAAGTTTTGTTTTTGTATACATTTTTGGAAATAGTAATCAAAATTATACAACATGTAATTATAGCTCCATAGTATGCGTAAGCAGTAATTATAATGTTCCATACACTTTAGAACAAAATATTATCAATTTGAGGTATAATAAAGAAAAGATTGTTCCAATTAATTATATTTAATATGAATTATGCTTAATTTATGGTGTAGTAATGTGACGATTTCTTTTTCATTAATTTTTTGTATTTTATACTTAATTTTCCTTAAGCAAATGTCAAATGTACAATTTTGGAATAGAAATTACGTCTTTTAAACTATTCATTAATGAAAAAGACGTTTCTTGCCTACACTTTATTAAGAAAGCATAAATTAAATGTTTAGTGACATGTTTGAAATAAACGGGTTATTGTAGTATTTTATTTAATTAATTGCAGAATTTCAGATTCCAGTGGGAAAATTAATAGAGAACCTGTTAATGATTTACTTTTTGTAAATCAACTAGTTTTCAAGAATAATATGAAATAATTTAGTATTTAATCATTTGGATACATTATGTAGATCATACCATACAAATCCTATCTAATAATAACACACATTGGTCATTTTACACATTGTGAAAAATGTTTCTTCATTACGTTGCTGTGTCACGAAAAACGAACATCGTTATAGCTGTTAATTCAATGAATGAATTACTTAGTGTCGCTGTACGATTGTATGCATGAAGTACAGGAACATTTACTTTTTATATGAAATAAAAAATACTGTTATCACGATTAGGAATCATATTATTTTCATATATAGACCTTAAACTAAAATCTGCCTTCTTTGATAGCTTTCAGGTAAACATAGTTTATTTCTGCATATATTTCTTTACAGGTTTTTCTATCATTATAACTGCCAGTGTTACTAGTTTTTTTAAATGTAATAATGAACTTCAAAAATAGAAGTTCCTGCACTAGCATTGTGCTGTTTATTACTATTATTATTATTGTCTTTAAATATGTTTATGCGAACCTCGTCTTATTTAAATGTTATAAACGAAAGGTCTAGGAAAAAATTATAGATGAATTTGTATTCAAATTCAACTTAGTGTCAACGTGGAACTGCAGTGATCTTAGTAGTATTATACGTAATTTAGATTAAGTTTTAACAATGCCACTGTTTATTATGATTGTATGTATAACTGCCAATCAGACTATGACTCATGCTATCTATTTTGTACATTTCTTCAATAGTTTAATTAAACTCATTGATTTCAATGATTTTTCAAATTCATGACAATAAAATAGTACCATTCTATATAGTTTCTTAATGTAACATTGTCTGTCTATGAAATGGATTTTTTTTAACAACATGTCATAATTTATCCACTGTCCTTATAATTGATGCTAATCCTTATAATATCTATACCTCATGGATACAACGTAAGCATCAAGCAATGCAGCAAATGTCTCCACAGAACTTCACCAAAAACTTTCAATATTCCTTTGTGTATGTTTGAAATTGCCTACAATTAATAGAATCGGTTTTACTTTTGTGTCGAGTATACTATTTGTTTCGATCGAATTTCTAAAATTACTTTAACAGAGAAACGAAAGTGTTTATATATATATGTGCTTCTAAACAGAATTTCACATTCCAGGCCTTGTAACACTACTACTCTCTAGTCTGAAAATATGTATACACCAAAGACAGTTTATAAAACCATGTTACGATTTAAAATAGTATAGGTAACATGAATACATTGCTCAAGATTGATAAAATTTTAGATGCGATTCCAGACAGTGCTTGTACAGTAAATTAAAGTACTTAGATTTCTTCAAAATTGGAAATAATTGTCTACAATGGTAGAAAAATTCATTTGTTGGTAATTTTAGCAGAGAGGTGAACATTCTCTTTCAATTCTTTTATGTACTTTACAGTCATAATATTAATAAATGAGTAACGAATGAATAGTAAAATGCAATTTCATAGTGTACTTTATCAATAGGCACAATTTTTATGTATGTAAATAGTATGAGTGTATTCTTATATCTGTAAAAATCTTTAAGTAATACAATATGTGAAAGAAAATTTTATAGATTGAGATAAGCTATATCATTCAGATATCTGTATGTTCTAGTTTACTAAACAAAGAAGAGAAATTGTTAATTTTCATTGATGACTAACACCTTGATGTTGTAAGTTCGCACTCAAAAACTTCTGGATTATTATAACATATTTTGTTTATGTCGGTATTTGTAATCAATTATGTTTCTTTAATTTAGTAAATCAACGTAATCTTCTTATTCGTTTTCTATGCGTAGAATAATTGAATCATTGAACTCTTGGCTAAGATACTATTATCATGGATCTGTATTCTAAAAATTTCTAGAAATATTCAGTAAAATTATAGTTTCCCGTTTTTATTTAACTTTTCAAACAAACACATTGTCCCACTTTGTTTATAACTAATTCATTTTATTCTCCACACATATTAACAATAGTAATAGAATAATAAATATTGTATATGTTACGTAATAGTAAATTAAAGTAGCTATCCAATGTGCTTAGCATTTAAAAACATTGCATTAATATGTGGCCTCTTTTAGTGTAGCGCTACAAAGTTAAAAACCAGGAGATGTTCACACTCGCTATCTTGAAACAATCTTACAATAAAATGTATGTATACTCTCGAATCATTACTTTTAAGAAATATATAAAAAACTAAAAAAGCAATTGATCATAGTCAATCTACTGCAATGTGTCCAATGAATTAAATTTCTCAATGTATGAAATTAAAATAAACTGAAAAACTTGTAAAAAAAGCTATATAGTTTTTAAGGTATGAGTCCAAGGTATTCATAATAATTTATATATAACTTTTTGTTAGGTAAATATGTATTAAAGACTGTTAAATGAATTGTAAATGAAAATTTGTATGTAAATCGAAAAAAAATAAAATGTAACAATTAATCTGAATATTCAAATTTCACGTATAAATTTTATTCATTATAAACATTATAAATTAAAATACATTATATTACTTAATTACTATACAAGGTAGAGTACAAACTTTGATCCTTTACTTATTTCATGTTCACAAATATAAACTAACTTTATTCATGGTAGTTGCATGTGGTACTAAGAGAATTATAACATACCAGCAATATGTTTTTATTAATAAGGTTATAAAAAGTGTTCAAAGAGTGGTGTCAGTTTTCAAAAATATAATATTGCAGATCATTTAATGTCGAATTGTAAATGATCACGCAATATAACTCGCTATATAATTGCAATTACACTTACCAGATATTTTAAAATTTATATTTATATCTTTGTCGATTATAATTCTCATTAAGTTTCGAATGTTTTAATGAATTCATATATAGTTGAATAATAATGTAATGATATACTTTTGAAATCCTGAAAAAGAAGTTTAAAAATTAATAATAAACATTACAAAATTTAATACACTTTTTTTTAGAGCTATATTAATCATGTACATGTTCATAAAAATGAATTCTCACCTCTTTTGTGTTTATCCCAAGTCCAGCTTTACTTAATACGCATTTATAAGGTAAAAAGGCACAATGATTACTAATACTTAATAGATAATTTAAGTCACAATATTCCAAATCAGCTAATACTTTCTTTGGAACAGAGCTTAAGAAGTGTTTATCCTTGTGTTTTGTAAATGCCTAAAAATCACAAGATTTAACAAATATTACAAGATTTTACATGTATTCATAAAATCATTTTATAATTTTAATTATTGCTGTTCCTACATACCTCATCGTACCAGAGTGAGCTCATAATATCACGAGTATATGTAGATATAATATTAACCTTTTGTTTTAACAAGTTTAATTTATATTGTCGTTCATGCTTTTTTATTTTCACACTCATTTCATAGTACCTATGTCAATTCAATTCACATTAATGAAATATATCTTAAGTATAAAAAAGCTGACATTCGTAGACAATATACCTCAATAATAATTTACAGATTCTTGACAAAATTGCACAATTTGGTGTAAGGAAACTTCCATATATTACTGCTGGGGGTGCTAATGTGAATGAGGATACAGTACTCCGGCTTTCCAAATTACAAACCTGAGGATTTTATATTAATATTTTTATAATAATATTCGCTAACATGAATCTATTTTTAACTACACTATTACTTAAGTTAATTACATACCTCCTCATAAAATGTCAATGTCTCGGACAGTAATAAAATATCATAAACGTACATATTCAAACCAGATACGATAAGATCTTTAGTGAATTCTGTCAGAATAGTAATAATGTCTTCCAAGTTATCCACTGAGGCTTGCCTCAGAAATGGGGCCTGACTTTTTTGACGGCATTCTTCAAATCCTTGATGAACAAACTACAGTAAATAGTTTTAAAAAATATATAGAATAGTGTTTGATTAAATACCGAGATAAGAATATAGTTTACTATTTTATCTACCATGTTCGTAATCAATATCCTCAATGTTCTGATAATTTCACATTTTGCTTCTAATGAGGATTCATAATACATGTTTTGCACATGTATCAATACTTTGTTTTGTAAATCTGTGAACGTTGCACTTTCATAATATGCCTTTACACTTTTATGATATATTAAATAGTATATAACTTTTAGAATAACATACCGCTAACAGATACCAATGTCATCCATTGTAATAAGGCTAGTAACTTTGATTGATGTTCTCCTGTATTCAAATAAAGATATTCATCGAGAAAACGACCAACAACAAGCATACCCTGCTGCATGTAACGTGAAAATTGAACAGTCATATCGAGTAATTTATTCATTTCTTCTTCAGAAAATTTCTGGCTTTCCACAATAAATGCTAAAAAAATCAGAGTACTATTGTAACGAATACATTTGTAGAATATAAAGAAAATTGGAACTATAATACATACCTCTTATTAACGTATTATAAAGATTATAGGCAAATCTACTTTGATAATGGAAATCAGCAAATGTAAGAAGATGATATCCAGCCGTATTAGTTAAAAGAGATATTGCATTACATGGCAATTCCATGCTAAAATGTGACTTTCCCAATTCTTCTATACTAAAATATTTAATTATATAGTAATAATGTATAATCTAAAACAACTAATTTGATTACTTACTTGGATATATCAAAAATCGATTTTGTATCTTTTTCTTTGAAAATGTTAGAACCAATTTGGAAATATCGCACAGATGGTAACAGTGGTGCCACAGATTTTTTTATTTTACCTTGCTAGAAATATGTCAATAATATATTATGTATATATACATGAGAAAAATGATATACAGTGTGAAGCACCTACAACTTACACCAAAAATATTTCCATTGTTTTTAGTAATACAAGAGAATGTTTCAGGCGGAAAATGTTTGGTTGAGAGGGACAGTTATTGTGATGGAGAAGTCTATTTTCTCTAGGTAATATTTTCCGATATTTCAAGGTCATTGACGTTTTTTTAATTGTAACAACGTATTTTGATTAGTGTAACATTATAGCTAATGAAAAGACAAATTCAACCATGTACATATAATATGTTGAACTTCAAATGAACTTCAAAAAGCATAACTTAACATACGAAGACCATGTTCATGCTTACCATACTCTACCAGGCTTCCATTGATGTAACCACTGAAACTTTGTCGAAAGACAAATCTTGTTTGCAAGCTGTCATACTGTGCAGCACTTTGTGTCATGTTATATCAGTATGATTTCAGTCTCAGTTTCGAAATGTCGTATTCGATTAGTGAAAACTGTGATATTGTAATCGTCTACTACGAATGTAGATAAAACACAGTGCTAGCTCAATTACAATATGCAAGAACATATTCTGATCAGGGACATCCTAGTGTTCAAACTGTCAGGAACGTCTTCCAGCAAAAACTGGAAGTGTAAATAAAAAACGTGTACAAAATTAACCACAAACAAATGTAAATAATGAAATAGAGTGTTTACATCAACACAACTCTGGTAGAGTATGGTAAGCATGAACATGGTCTTCGTATGGTAAGTTATGCTTTTTAAAGAATAACTCCTTCAAAGATCATTTGAAGGTCAACATATTAACCCAGATAGCCAAGCGAATCTCGAGCAGAAATCGAGCCCGGCGTGCCGAGGTCAGGTATCGGGATTTCTACGGGCCGATCGTCTCTTGGACGGGCTCAAGGCACACGATGACTAGTATCTGCCATAGCAGAAACCAGGACCAACGGGCCGAGGGCAGCTTGTGCCGAGGGAACGTTACGAACCCACACTGTCATAAGTGCCCTGGTCAGAATCGAGCATTTTGGCTATTTGAGTTACGAGCCCACACGGTCATAAATGCCTGGGTCAGATTCTAGTCATCGTGTGCCTTGAGCCCGTTCAAGCGACGTTCGGCCCGTAAAAATTCCGATATGTATTCTATATATATGAAATAAATACCTCAAACGTATTCCAATTAAATGTTATAGTGTGTACAGATTGTGTTTCCTGAATTTCTGAACGAGCTTTAGCACTTTGTAGCATTACTTGCAGTCCCTCTGGAATTGGTTTCCATACACTTTCTATATTTACAGACTCAACTTTCTCAGGAACAAGTTCAGGTTTATAGGATTTGAATAATCTAAAATGCAGTTTAGGTAATTATTTTGTTAAAATGTATTACATACCTGTTCTATACTATAATCTACATTTAGTAAAGTATAAATTTTTTTTATTTTATATTAATCTTATTGAATAAATAGTGTAATCGTTTGTCTAAGGAGACATTGTTTGAAAGAAAAAAGAAAATATAATGTAAAAAAATTAAGACATCAACCTATTGTTATCATACTTGATATCATAGTTGATACGGCTAATAGTGTCCCAAAAAATATTGCTTTATAAAATAGAAGTTACAGACAAAGTGAAGGAATTGACTGCTGATTAACGAAATGGTATGCTGTAGTTCCTATTACGAAACAAAATTCATTGCAAATTGGGACATATGAATAAAGAAAAGTTAAAATATCAAGAGCACTAATCCGCATCGTTAAAATATAGCACTTAATGTAGTCTATATATTTTAAATTATATAGAATTATATGTAGTGTTACAGATTTTTTAATAAATATAATTTCAAACAAAAGTAAAAGCAATGTGTATACCATTGTATGGGACAAAGAATAATATAATAATAATTACTTACGATAATAATACGATGATATGCTTTTGGGGTTTAGAATATTTTTTATGTAACTTGATCAGTCTTGTCACATCTCTACGTGTTATATCTTCAGGATTCGTTAATATATAAATAAGATGCGCTATATGTTTTTCCTAAAATAAAATTAAATAAAATACAACTTATTCAGATTTGATCTATCTATAAATTTTAAAATTACCAATTTCTCTTTCTTCAGCATTATGTAAAATAAATTACTATAATATATATTTAAAACTTTTTTGTCTATTAGTTGATAATTCCATAAGCCTAAAATCATACATATTATTTAAATTTTGATTACTTCATAGACAAAATTCTTGTATACAATTCATATGATTTCAAATATATTTATATATATTACCAATAATCCATTGTATAATGATAATAGATACAGTGATTGGTATTTTATTCACAGATGACAAACACCATGTAGTAATCAATTTAAATGTCTGTTTAGGTATTTTATACTTTGGAACCAAACATTTGATTAAGCCTATTAATTTAGTAGCACCTGCAAAATAATTTTTGTTAGTTTGTTTATCTAATAAAGTGTTAATACTTATATATGCTCTTAAATGTACTCTTAAATATGCAAACCTAAGTCAGTATTTATAATAACATCTGCTAGTAAATTAATGCTTTCATCCTTTAAGCCATTCGACGTAACATACTTTTGTAATGTATTAAGTAACTCTTCGAAGTGAATCAAGGCTTTCCCTTTTGCTGTAAAACAATATATAAATAAATCATATAATATATAAAAATATGTTTACTTATTGATTCTGTTATTTCGAATAATTAGTGTTTAATCATTTTCATATACCTTTTAGTTTTTGTAATAATTTTATACAAAGATTCTCTTCTTCATCCATGATATATTAGCAGTAGAATTTTCAACAATTATACAACATATATTCTTTTAACGTCCTTTTTCTATGTAATTCACTAAAGTGTAAGTACTTCGGTATTTCTAAAAAATTCACTGATTTACGATGACTTCGTTGAAAACATTCTAACCTATTCTAAACTTCATTTTCCCGCCACTTTATTTTAGGGGTATGTTCCGTTTCACGCATTATCCGCATAGACTGCATAGAGAACCGTTCCATTTCATTCAATGCACGCATCAGAGCGCGGGAGGAGCTCGATTGGACACATTACGATTGCGCACAGTAATTTTGGACACAAATGTAAATACCGAGACCAAATGAATTGAATGGTTTTTGGAGTGTCATTAATTTTTGGTTATGTTTTTATTCGAAATATATTTTCGATAATTTCTATTAAAATATAAAGATTATGATAAAAGTGTAGATTAATTAAATGTAAATATAATACGTGCAACGGACTGCGTAGATTATTTAAAGGTTAGGACTAGGTTAATCGACTCAGTAGTTGGATATCGTGAATCTCTCATTCCCGAAATGAGAATAATTTCGAGTAATGTACTAAATTCATTCATTTCATTTGGTCTCGGTGCATTTGTGTCCAAAAGTACTGTGCGCAATTCTATTTATGCGCAATTGAGACGTGTCCATCCCTGCTTATGCCCAATAGTGCCCAATAGAGATGTGTCCGATCCAGTCCAACCCTGTCCAACCCTTGATGTGTCCAGTCCCAATCCAGACCCGGCATAGTTATAATAGTATATGTATAGGAAAACCGAGAATGCGTGAAATAATTTCAAAATGGTGATTTCTGACTCCGGCACACCTGGAATAAACATAGAATACTATTATTACTTTATTATACTTCATTGTAATATCTTAATAAAACATACAGAATAAACGTCTATATCTCAAATACAGTTTATAATTGATTATTTCATGATATAATGCCAAATTCTTTGAAATTATCTCATCCCCCATATAAGCCAAGCGTAGGCACTGTCGATAAGCATAGCTTATACATCTTTCGAGAATGTGACGTCACGCGGTACTTCATCTTTGCCGAGGGGAAAATTATCTGCGCCGGCTCTATAAGCATATATGATCTAAGGTCAATGGTGTCAAAACAGCGCGTCAATATGGCGGCTGCCGAAATATTTTCGAGCTGTATCAATTATAAATATAAAAGTAAAATATGTTCTTTAAGTTTTCTTGTCGTTTTATTCTTTTTCATATTGTCATTCCTTACACCATTTCTGATTATTAGTAACGCGGGAGGTGAGTACTTCTTTTATTTTAAAAATTTATTTATTTTTTATCGATATTGTTTCTATTTTTAATAGTAGAGATTCCATTAAGTATAAAAAGAATATTGCAATTATTCTGAAGAAAAAACGTTTAATTCAGTCTATTTTGTTACTAACGTTTACAATTTCTAGGTTTTTATCTAATGAATCGTGTATATGCAGAGATGCCTGATATATCATTTAATTATAAGTATATATTATTAGCATACAGGGATTATGGTATTAATCCCATAGTTTGTTCAATGTTCACAACATATAAAAATAATAAAATTACAGATGACTGTATACTGATAAAGGTTTTATTATTACCGCATCTATTTATATCTGTATATTTATGTGTAATTATAATTATCTATAATTATGAAGTCAATGAAATTTCAGGTGCAAGAAATAGACATGAACAGCGATGGAATAAAAGATATTTTAAAGTTCGAGGCTCAGTTTTATACAAATACACCAATTAAGAGTTTTCAACTTCTACTTTTCTTTAATTTTACACTAAAGGTAATAACGATATAAAGATAGTAATGATAGTAATATTACTATGAATCTACAAAGTTATGTATAATATCAAAATATTTATGCTATTGATTCTTTGTAGCAATTATTTCATATGACAATCGAATCGATTGGTGTATTCAATCATGTATTAAATGACGAAGTACAGGAAGTACAATTTTTTGGGGATCTAACATTAGAGCAGAAAGGTGTTCTTAGTAGTCAAGGTTCATACAATTTATATAATGACAGCATAGAAATGGCTGACTATACATTAGAGGAATTGCTTATGCGAAATGCCAACAAAAAATGTTGGTACCATCCATTGAGATTAATATACAAAGTTGTCGAAGTAAATCCGGAAAAGTCATTATATAGAGAAAAACTATTTAAATTCAAGGGAAATGTCAATATATTCTAATCATATTTGATACAACAGTAGTAAATGATATATACAATGGAATTACTCAATGTAGTCTCCATCAGCTGCTATGACCTTGTGTCTGGACCTGAAACGATTGCAGGCTTGCTTGACTTCCTCCTTGTTCATATTCTTCATTAAATCCCTGACATATGCTCTTAGAGAGAATCTTTGGTGTTATGTGGCTTCGCATTTACCTTTGCCTCAACTATGCCCCACATGTAATACTCAAGAGAATTGCAATCAGGGCTAGAAGAGGACAAGTCAGGGGACCAATGATGACACAGGTTTCTGTAAAGCCAGCTTTGTGTCCTTCTTGCCTTGTCAAGTGGAGTCCTGTTGAAACTGGATGGAGAAGTCTTTTTGTTTCTTAGACTCTCTAAACTTGTTTGCTGGATCATACACTACCCTTTTTTGTAGCCAAATCACACAATTATTTCCGAGTCTCTTACTTCTGACTCTATGGTCGTATTCTCGGTTTATCGTTGAACAAATGCCAGTTGTTGACTGATCGTTGAGTGGTTTCTTACTGATTGACCTTACTGTGAACTGTTGTGTTTATATCTGCTTTGTTTACATTTGGTCTGCAGGACTTGATGGAAAACATGCCGGATTTACCTCAACGGCCCTGTACATATACATTTTTCTATTTTAGATTAAAAATGATATTATATAGTAGTATTTTTAATTTTCTAGTTTCAGCCAAAATAAATAATGAACACGTGACAAATCGAATAAAATTCTCCAATGAAGACAAAGTAATAGTCAGTGGAGAATTAATGTATAGGGAACATTTAATTTATTACCAACCTAGTATATGGGAAGAATTGAAATGGGTATGGATTCAGTATTTATCGTGCCTTCTTGTCTTTGCTTATCTAGCAAAACATATTTTAGTTTTCTTATTCTCTAGAAAATATTTGAATTGTTATATTATGGTCCCATGGAAGAATAAAGAATTCTAATTAAACTACATGTTCATTTAATCTTCGTTGTAACTGACTACAGAATTATGTATAGATAAATTTTCTACCCCTTGTATCGATACCCTGATATACTGGAATGGTTGCTCAGTTACAATCTGCTACAAAATCCAGTATCACTTCATATCAGATACATAAATTGTATCAATATCAAGTGTCTTAAATCGTCGTGGTCGAACAGAACCGCTGTTGCTTGTCGGCCTTGTGTTTTTTTCTTTAAAACCACCTTATTATAATTAATGTCGAAGTAATTTGATAAATCTAGTTAAAAGTCTAGAAACCTACAAATTGAAAAATAAATAAATTTTAAAAACAGTGAGAAAGTTTATGAAATATTAATTTCTTTGTAAGCGTTCTTTCGGTTTCCTAATTTACATTCAATCAATTCAATATTCATTTTTGACGAACTGATAAATGCTAATGAATTTTGTTTTGCGGCATCGTAAACGCAATGAAATTAAATAATTATCACTAGACTGCAGATCTTTATGCATTCGCGAAGAAATTGGTCTGGGTGGAATATAAAACAGTGAAAGATTAAAAAAGTTTTAAAATATCGTGATGTTGTTTTTAATGTAACAATTTTTATGGTATTTTTGTTTCCCACAATCGAGTTGTTATATTTAACGGACATTTTATAAAGTGAAAATAATGAAGAATAACACGGCCCTGCTCGACCAAGTTAGCAATTCTTTCTGAACTACGCGCTCGATCAGTTTTAAGAAGGGTGGAGACTGCGCCGTGTTCTATCTCCGCGTCTTCCGCCTCTCGCACCCTCGCACAGTGTCGCATCTAATATACACAATAGTTCTTCCATCAATTATTCATGCCTTGAAATACAGTGTTTTTAGTGGTAAGCGACGTTAAAATGTTCTGCAAGAGGACGTACCCGCTTTCCCGGAACCTATCTTGATTAAAGCCACAGAAAAGGGTAAGAATACTGCCATATGATAGTAGTATAACATCTAAACAGGTGCGGATGCTGCTGCGACGTTCACCCTTCTGCGGCTTTTCTCGCTTGCTTTTTCCGAAACGATTACGTTTCTGTGCATTCTGAGGTGTCTGACAATGAGTGTCAAAAGAGTTGTGTCCTGGTTTATCGTGATTGTTGCCGGAAAATAACATTTTCAGGGACTCTAATTAAATTTAACAAACCAATTGCCAAACCTCTCTTAATTCGAATATTCGAAATTTAGAATACTGGAGAAAAAGCGAGGTCGAGCCATGTCTACGAGATCAAAGGAGAAGGTCGTGGCCGCGTTCCGAAAGTTCTTCCGGTCCTCTGAGAAAATTTCGGAGCAAGAGGCGGCAAGCAGTTCGACGAGCTCGCCTTCGAGGAGGCTTCTCAGTCGACACCATCGTCCGGATGCAGTTACACCATCGGATGGTGTTCTGCCTGAGAATTCAACTGCCGGTAATTCCAGTCATGGAACTTGCTTTTTCAAGTCCAAGAAATCTAGTGGAACACCAGCTCAGGTATCGTTCTCCGACCTCTGTATTTCTGTTTTTCTTAACACCTGATTTACTGAGAGTCTAGACAAAAGTATCTCAAACACTGTATGCATTTCAGTTTCTCAGAAAAATCAAACGTGAAGGGGCCCATATCCACGTTATTAGATTTACATATAAATGCTGTTTCGTACATATATACGTACAACGATTTTTCGTACGACAACGACCGCTGAAATCTGGCACGATTGTGTGCATGGTGTCTCATCTAACTTGACCATTTTAACCCTTTGCACTCGGAGCTATTTTAACTCGAAAATTAAACATTTGTTCAACTTAAAATACTTCCATTCTCTATGATTTTTTACATTTCATGGGTATGGAATTGATATAATAACTCATACACTTAAACGTTTAGTAATTGATTACATACCAACATATTTATGTAATAATATAAACAATATTTTGAATAATGGTACACCAATTTTCGGTGGTGATTCTGGGTCACTACTCGAGTGCCAGAGTTAAATATCTCATTTATTATTACGCAAGGTCGTATTTTTCGAGATTTCAAGGTTCTTCTTTATAATGGATTTGTATAGTTTTATTGTCATCACGTAATAGGTAAAATCAAGACGAATCTAACAACTCATAACATCATGAAATAGATATATCAATTCAAAAATATCTACGACAGAAAACTCGGAAAACAATATTTATTTTTAGTATTATTCTTTATCAACTATGATAGTGTGTCGAAATCAATGGACATCCTTTCGAGCATTTGCTAAGGGGGTATGGATGTCACGTGATTGCTATTTTTCATCGTGACCAACCTCCACGCGGAAAACCAATTTGGCAACAGTGATGAACAAACATTTGTATCATTCTAACGATTCAGTTTCGCTATCATTACAGGTTTTTTTCTTTTCATCATTATCTTTATTGCTATTAATGGATCCGAGTGGCTTCATGACCTTTACACTTTTGTTGTTACGAATCTACGCTGATAGTTCTCCTGACTAGGCGCCATCTCGTCTAAGTAGCTGAACTAAAATTGCTTCTACCACAGCCACCGACGAGATACTGTTAAAGACTGCCAGCCTTACGGGACTACGTGTCCCGCGAAAATTCGGTGTTTTCTTACGCCCTCTGGGATTTATTCTGGCTCCAGCCAGAAAAGCGAAAAGCCTCCGACGACATTTCGTTAGTGCAGAAGACCACTGAAGATATTATTATTAAATATTGCATTCTCCGCCATATTTTAGACGATGTTTTGGCACTATTTTGATACTATTCTCGTCGGTGGAGTAACTTCTAGCGATGTGGTCTTTCAGGTCACTGTAATTTCCACCGTTACCACCTCGCCCATTGCGCCCATTTACCGGACCGCGGAATAGCACGGGCGCTGGCAGTCTTTGACAGTATCTCGTCGGTGCCACAGCCGACTCTACTACTAGCTGTGCTGAAGGTAAAATGGCAACAGCGAGGAAGTCCGGTTGTTATGTATATTTATATATCTATATCTATATGCTACATTCTGCTATATGCTACATATAGATATAGATGAGAGGCCTTCTTTGGCACACAAATCTTTTGCGCACAACAAGATGGCGCACGCGGTTCTTTTGCACACAGCATTATTGCGCACACAGTTCTTTTGTACACGGCAATATTGTACACACGTAGAATTCAACAAAGGACGGATTGCGCACAGAAAGAATTCTACTGATGTTTACCATCGTGAGTTGCACTGTGTAATTAGTTTATGGTTATACTTTCTGGTTATATTTTCTATGCATAATCAGAGAGTAAATGAGAGTGCTCACGCCCGGGTTTTGCCCGTGCCACTTTTGTTTGCACATCATGTTTAGCCTGGAACAGCTCCTACATCATCTTTAGCATGGAACAGAACCTACATCATCTTTAGCAGGATAAAAAAACTTTAATTATCTATCACAAGTAAATATATCATCGGAATAATAAATAATAAGCTAGTTCTGGTCCTGGTCACATATGTAGTAAGTAGTAAAGTGGGTTCTGTATCTTGCTAAAGATGATGTAGGTTCTGTTCCATGCTAAAAATGATGTAGGAGCTGTTCCAGGCTAAACATGATGTGCAAACAAAAGTGGCACGGGCAAAACCCGGGCGTGAGCACTCTCATTTACTCTCTGGCATAATCTATCTATAGTTTCAAAATTTGTCAGTGATATTAAATTTTGAAAATAGGTTCTTTTTTGACTAAAATGACGATTGCCAGAAGGATTTTTGGCGACACAAAAACAAATTTTTTATCTTTCAATTTTTAAAGACTACTTCTGGATTTTCGTATGCGCCCCCACTGCGACCTAACCACAACTCATTCTGATCGCATAATCTTTGTATTGTAACTGTCATCCAGAATTATCGAGCACAGCACGGACATTGATGGACATAAAGTAGGAAGTCGGTAAGCCGGTAAGGTAGAGAGCGACATTGAAATGATAAAAAACATTTTTTTGGAGTCGCGAAAAATTCTTCTGGCAATCGTCATTTTAGCCAAAAAAGATCGTATTTTCAAAATTTCATCGAATTCTGACGCGGAGGGTAAACGGAAGTTTCGCCGAATTTGGTATCTATTTGCTATGAATTTGCCACTAAAACTTGTTGATTAATTCCAAGCCTAAGAGTCTATGAGCAAATCCGTGGGTCATGTCTCTAAATCGGCTGGGCGAGGCGCGCCGTATTGCTTGCCTCATCCGGACAATGTCCCATGGATTTTCTCATATTTATTTAATGGTTCATTTTAGAGGATTTTTCAAAACACAGTTCTATTTATTAAACTCTTGATAAAGTTGAACCAAATAAATTTTATGACTTTCAATAAAAAAAATGTAATTTCCTGTCAAATAATCTGCAATTAAAAAAGTAAGTTTTACAAGTTCAACAATTTATAAATTTCAGAAATAATTTTTATTTTGGTCCAACATTTTTCTCAAGTTTTTCGAAAAAAAGATATGTATAGATTTTCTATAACATTTTCGGCGCAACAAATAGTTTAGAGAGTATTTGAGAAAAACGATTTTTTGAGCATTTTTTGAAGCACGTTTTCCCGTTATCTGTGGGTACTCATAATAAGTTTTCATTATAGTTACGTTTGCACATCCCTGTATATGTATTCATTTTGATTTCTTGATTTTAGATTTTTAAACGTAATTTTGTAGTTTATACACATACCTCTTCTTTTACTATATTTTTATTTTATTTATTCTCTTCCGCACACGGTAGGTTTGGAAAGACGTATATCTCCGATATATCTCTGTAATAGATTTAATTATATTATTATTTTAATTAATGCAAACGTAGTTGCACGTGCTGTCGTAACATAACCATGTAATTCATCTAGTCTTTTTTAAATGTAATTTTGTAATTTATATACATACCTCTTTTTTTACTTATACATATATTTATTCTGTTCCACACACGGTAGTTTTTGACATACACTTCAATAAAATAAATAAAATTAATCAAAAGTACGATAAACGACTAAACTGCGCGGCCCGTACGAAGCGCTGAACCCTACACAACGGCGTGCGTTACAAAGAGTGCGACAGAGCGCTATAGATCCCGACAGTGTGATTTTCAACTCGCCCGTAAGATGGCGCAGTCTATCATTACACTTCCGTTCCATTGAAACGTCATATCCGTTGCATCAGAAAATTGTTACCCTCAACAAAGAAGTTTCACTTCAAAAAGAAAAGCAAATGTATCACCCATTTAACAAGAAATTTAAAGATTTCGAATGCAGCATCGATAGGCAGGTAATAATATGTTTTATTATATTTCTCTTTCAATTCATTCTAGGGTACTGTCGGAGTACCAGACAAAAGAGTTTGTCTGCGACGATTAATGAAGGAGCTTGGTGAAATTCAGAGGACCCAGCACCGGCTTGAATCAACCTTCACCGCAGAATTAGTCAATGACAATTTATTTGAATGGCATGTCAAACTGCACAAGATCGATCCAGAGAGTGAACTTGCTGCTGACATGAGAGAGCTCAATATACCCTACATCCTCTTACACGTCGTCTTCCCAGAGAACTTTCCTTTCGCGCCACCTTTTATGCGCGTTATTTCGCCTAGAATTGAAAAGGGATTCGTAATGGAAGGTGGTGCTATTTGCATGGAGCTTCTGACACCGCGAGGTTGGGCCAGTGCTTACACTATCGAGGCCGTTATCACGCAATTTGCCGCCAGTATTGTTAAAGGACAGGTAGGAGCTTTGGTTGTTGTTTTCACTTATGTATATTGTTTTTCATCAATATATGCAAACATTGTTATTGCTGCAAGAAGTATTCTGTAATTTTAAATTGACCTATTATTTGATCCACTAATGAGGTAATTTCACAATGTATGTACAGGGTGTCTAAAAATTATATGTCACGGCCACCATAGCGTGATTCTACACCTACGATTTAGTGTAAATTGACATAAAAAACTCCCCGCAAAATTGACCTTGACCTTGAAAATCAAGGTCAAACATTTGTTTTGTTTAATCGTGTTCTACTGGTCATATCATTATATCTGCCATGGCAGAAACAATGATTGCACAAAGACCGACGGGCCGAGGGCAGTTAATGCCGCGTTTCTGCCGAGGGAACGTTACGAGCCCACACGGTCATAAGTGCCTGGGTTAGATTCGAGGCATCGTGTGCCTTGAGCACTTCCAAGCGACGTTCGGCCCGTAAAAATTACTGATACCTCGGCACGCCGTGCTCGATTTCTGCCCGAGGTTTGCTTGGATATCTGGGTACTTGCGTCTTCTTCCAGTCAAACTACGCAATGATTTCCATGGACAATTTTTTGGCACGGAGAATCAAATATTTCCGCTCTTTTTGGTGGTATTATTGGTTCATGGCTGACATTTTCGTGACTTGTTAACTGCTTGGTGCCTTATACATAGCCAGGCGTTTCCAGGGCCAAGTCGGTCCGCGGCTGAAAATGGGCAGAATAGAGGACAAGCTACGCTTGGAGCGGCTCAAAGCCGACTTGGCTCAATTTCGGCCGGTATTCTGTGCGTAGTTGGCCCTCTTTCTGCCGTCCAATGGACCAGGGATTTGGACCTGCAGTCCTGTGTAATGCGGCATTCGCCACATCTGTGCGACCGTGCTGCCCTCTTAAATAAGAGCAAAATCGGACAAAATGGACGGTCGGCGGCCGACTTTCAGGTCCAAATTCCTGGTCCATTGGACGGCAAAAAGAGGTCCAAATGCGCGCGCAGAATACCGGCCGAAATTGGATATTTTGCTATCTGGGCATATGTATATAGTGAGTTACCTAGTTAACAATTGCTTTGTTTATATATGACTTAGCTACACCTTATTTGTTGACTACCCGAACAAATTCTGGATTTATCTCGACAGCCCTGTATGTGTCTCTACCGGAAGACATACAGTAATTTCTCAATCGTAGTCCCAACACCCGTATTATGAACGGACTACGATCAAGTAGGGTGGCTATTTTTTGATTTATGACTGCGTCTACCCTACCGCGCTGAGACTTCAAACGACAAGCCGAACGTAGAGAAGGACAGAATGAAATAGGATCGCGTGGCCGAAGCGTGTCCCCGTCGCCGGCACAGTTTAAAGGCCCGTGCATCATCACAATAAAACACCGAGACCTTAGCTTCTTTATTTTCGATGATATCATTATGGAACTTTCACCAAAATATTCGTGGCATTTCTCTGATTAAAATCATACCAAACACGATATAATTTGGCCAATATTTAGTGGTTTAATCGACTATGAAAGTTTCGAACGCAACGAAGAAGAGCGTATTGGAAAGAAAGAGACGCGAACAGTCACCGTCGCCGGCATAGATCAAACACGCTGTCCTTCCTTGTAAGTAAAACTTTCATCGTCGATTAAACCACTAAATAAAGTTGGAATTATATCGTGTTTGGTATTGTTGTAATCAGAAAAATACCAGGAATAAGATAGTGAAAGTCCTATAAAAAAATAATGAAAATTAAGTAGTTTGAAAATTCGATTCACTCGAGTCAATGTAGTGGTGTTCACACCGATATACCCGAGCCGACATCAAACATCGCCGTCCTGCTGCCCTGCGCAGCGTTGACAGGCGGTGGAATGGGTAGGCAGTGGACTACGATTGCAGAGGCGACCGAGAACTACGATTGAGAAATTACTGTACACAGATTTATAGCCGTGAGAAAACATTTGTCTATCTTTACGTACCCTTGATAGGTTAATGTTGTTCTAACGTATTGAAATTATTTTAATTGTTAAGCAATTCTGTTTAAGCGTTTTACTTTGCATACGAATGTGTTTAATTTTAGGGTCGCGTGGCGAGGAAGCCCAAGTCGAACAAAGAGTTCAACAGGAGATCCGCTGAAGAATCCTTCAGGAGCCTGGTTAAGACGCACGAAAAATATGGATGGGTAACACCACCGCTTGCCGAGGGTTGATTCTCTCGATCGAATAGCTTCGATGAAACGAAACATGGTTATTTCAGGTATAAACGAAACGCTGTTCGTTCATCAATCATTACGAGCAGGTTTTAAGTGCCGGTTTCATTAGTTTCACTTCGAATCGTTTCGTCACGGTTGCGATAACATGTCCGACGAAGTTCGCAGAAAGCAGATTAGTTGGGAGGACAAGTTGTTGAATTGAAGAATGTTACTTAGTGGCTTCGTATATTGAATCTGTCGTCGTGGATTTTCGCGAAGTTTGTACTATGAAGTACATATATAGCCACCATTTCGGGCTTTCCCTGTATTACATTGTTAATATTCTTTGTTTGTGTCTTGTTTTAGACATATAATGGGTAGATCGCGAATGTTTATGTGCATTCACATTTTTATAAATTTATCTATGGAAACAGTAATTAAATAGGATGTTGTTATCTGAATGAATAATTTTACTAAGTAAGGAAGAAATTGACACCTTCGTTAAGCTTTATTAAAGCTTTATTGAACACTTCATTGTCTTTGACTTAATTACATTTGCTGCAAATGCGTAAAATATGCGGTCTACTAACGAAAAAAAAATATTTTATGAGGAATGATGATACAGTGATGGATGTAAGAGACAAAAGTGAATCTGCTATCAATTTACACAAATTATGTCGTTACACGTACATAAGTGTATTAAACTATTGTATGGTAATAAACTCACGATAGCAAACTTTTTATATAGGGTCAGGAGAGTGCGTAAGATTTTTGAATGCAGCATGTTGTTTGTTTGTTAAAACTTAAAATCCTTCGCTATATTTATGTCATGGAAGCACACATTTTTATATTACAATAGCTAAACCAAAGAAAATAGATTTAACATTGTACCCTGTACCATAGACGATGTTTCCATGTGTCCAAAATAGATATAACTTTGACGGTAGTATAATTTACAGTGTTACATTATTGTATCTAATCAATACCAAAAATGTTCTGTATTTATTGTAAATCTATCTGTATAGCTGTTTACATTTAATAACAGTGATTTTATACTTACTGAACCTTACCCTTCCATATTACATTACTTCATTCCTCTTTTATTTACACAATTTGCTTTTATTCACACTGTTTAAGGAAAATTTTCATGTAAAGTTGGAAAATCGGTTGTTATTTCAACATTTCTTTTCTAGAAGACTATTAGCTGTAGAACTTCATTATTTTGTAGGTACAAAATACATCGAAAAATTAGAAAAAAATGTTGTATTCATCTTTCTATCGCTATTAAAGGTCGTTTTTTTTAGGTAAATCGTTTGTAACCAACTGTTATATCTACCTATTGCACTAATAATCCAAATACTGTACCGTGGTCTTAACAGATACGAAATAATTATATAGGCAGAAGTAAAATACGGCTAAATATTGAGTTTAGGGGTGGCAGGTCCGATGACCTTGACCTTGACCTTGACATATGTTGTCAAGGACAATATTCTGAACAACTGTTCTCTATACATCTACCCGTGGCATAGTGGAACGATCATAGCAAATAAATCTGTAACAGACCTGCACCGGGCAGATCTGTTACGAACAGCCGCGAAACCTGAGGAACGCTGAACACCGCCGAAGAGGAACGAACCACACTGGTACCCAAAACAAAATCTCAGCACTGCGAATTTCCCGCGCCACGAATCCGTGTTTTGGCGAATTCTTGGAAAATATAATACATAGACAAATTACAATTCAAATATTATAAAACAAATTAATAATTATTATAATAGATAGTAATTATTGATAGGAATGCAATAACAATTGACTAGGCGAATGCCGATGAAGTATTAACCTTTTGGCAGGCAGCGATGACAGCGATGACTCTGCAAACAGGAAAATGCATTTTATTATTCACTTTGAACACAACCAAACATAACCAAAAATTTGTTACACTCCAAAAACCATTCATTTCATTTGGTCTCGGTACATTTGTGTCCAAAAGTACTGTGCCCAATTCTATTTGTGTCCAATAGAGATGTGTCCAATCCTTCATGTGTCCAATGATGTTGTTTCTAAAAGATATGTGTCCAATAGCTAAGTTTCCAATCGTACTGTGTCTAATCGAGCCACCTCCCAAACTTTTTACTGTTTTTAGCCAGTGCACTGATATATACAGGGTGTCCCAAAACTACCCTAGGAGCCGAAAATGGGAGGTTCCTTGGGACATTTGAAGCGACATTTTCCTTTACAAAAATGGTGTCCGTGGCTTTGTTTAGGAGTTATTAACAAAAAACACGGATCAATCAGAGCGTGGCTACAGCGGATTGATTCTGAGTCTATAGCTGCGCTCTGATTGGTCCGTATTTTTCGTTAATAACTCCTAAACAAAGCCGCGGACGCCATTTTTGCAAAGGAAACTGTCGCTTCAAATGACCCAAGGAACCTCCCTTTTTCGGCTCCTAGGGTAGTTTTGGAACACCCTGTATACTATGGATACGGTATCCCCATAAGCCAGCTGCATAGCAGAGAGTAAATGAGAGTGCTCACGCCCGGGTTTTGGCCGTGCCACTTTTGGCTGCGCATCGAGTTTAGTCCGGATCAGCTCCTACATCGACTTTTCTAGTCCGGATAAGAACCTACATCGACTTTTTGTTTCTGGCAAGAGCCTACAGCGAGTCGCTGTCAGCAACTCTCACATCGGACCAGATCCTACATCATCTTTGACCATCATCAGAACATTTAGTTTATATTGTTTGCTTCGCAGCACCCGTATTATATTCCCTTCCTATAAAACAATTTTTACCTAAATGTTTTTTTCCAATTTTCGTCTCTCTCTGTCAGTGCGTGGATCCGGGGCACCAATTCGCACGCGATGGCCACCAGATGGCGGCGTCTTCAGCCTCAGTAACAGGAAAATGGGGTACCTTGAGTACCCCGCAGAATTTTACAAAATTATTAGTATATACATATGAAAATGTAAAGGGTTAATCTACCCTTGAAACGTTAGCAATTATATTTCAAGACAGAACACACGTTCCACCGATAACACCGGTACACACCCGCCAATATAACGGCCTCAGGGCTCTGGCCGCTCTGCTACCTTATTCTAGACACGGCACTGTTTTTGCGCCATCTGGTGGCCATCGCGTGTGAATTGGTGCCCCGGATCCACGCACTGCTCTCTGTCTCTCTCTCTTTCATAAAATGAAGGAAATATTCTGTATTAAATTATTTATGCAGTTATCTGCAAAAAATAATTATTCAATAGGGTCAAATAAAGGAACAATTACAGAAGTAGACACGTTATACGGAATAAATAATTTTATTTAAACAAGAAAGGTCAGACAACATTTTAGATCGACTTCCAATAAATTAGAAAATATACAAGGTACTATTTACAATTCCTTATTAGTACCTTCAAAAATGATGTTCAATTTGGAAGTCGGAATAAAAGAAAGGCGACACAAAACAATATAATTAATCTGAAATCAGAAAATCATTTATTTCACACACATAAAAACAAATATAATACATAGACAAATTACAATTCAAATATTATAAAACAAATTAATAATTATTATAATAGATAGTAATTATTGTTAGGAATGCAATAACAATTAACTAGGCGAATGCCGATGAAGTATCAACCTTTTGGCAGGCAGCGATGACAGCGATGACTCTGCAAATAGGAAAATGCATTTTATTATTCACTTTGGAGGTATTTTTTACTTTATTTAAATATAATTTATTTAAAAAATAACACAGATTATTTATATGTGTGATGTAGTTTCCTTTGTTTGAGTTCCTTCGTTGGTTGTTCTTTTGTTTGCTGTGCCTTGTATTGATTATCATCTCCCACGACCTAACCACCACTCACTATGTTCACATAATCTTCCCATTATAGAAGTCATCCAGAATTTGGTCTTTTCAGAACGGAGCCTTTACGTTCCCCCGACCATTATTTCGGGGGAGAGGCAGTTGTTTTGCAACTTCACCGAAATATTAATATACTCGAAAACTGTGCAGTCGATAAAAAAATGTCGTACGACATAAATTTTTGGAAATTTCATTTTCTACAAAAAAGGATTCTTGATACTTCGCCATATTTCGCATAGTTACCGAGATATTTGTAAATTTATAAAAATCAGGAAATTTACTTTACCGGCTAAACCAGGCCGATTCGACACCATGTTATATATACATTTTTTTCTTGAAATAATGATGATAACACTGATTTTACACATCAATTATTCTGAAGAGTGTAGGAAGGGCAACAAATGAGACACGAAGGGGACCGGTATAAATGTTTCGGTTCTTCCCGGTATAAATGTTTCGGTTTTTCCCGGTATAAATATTTCGGTTCTTCCCTGTTACCGAGTAGAGTTCGAAAACAAGGTCTGTCCTTTACGGATCAACAACAATGTTCAGTCTTACAGTGGTCCCTCTCGTGCTCTGTTTTTGTCTGATGACCCCCCTCCATTCGACATTCATAATGCCCTCCCTAAACTCTTGAGAAAAGTTTCGCGTAAAGTCAGTGTCGGTGGAACTGCGGTAGAGGGAACATCTGTAAAGATGTATCAATTCAAAGCTCGCGGTTGTTATCCATCACCCGCTGTGATGCGCGTTGACTTGACCGTACGTCCTTCAGCTTTCGGCACTGCTGTATACACGAAGTGAACTGCGCAGTTCGTCTCCGAATTGCCCAGTAACACACACTTCGCAGGAGAAACAGCATCTATGGTTGAATAAGTGAGTTCTAATTAAATCTATTCAAATCCACCTATTCAAATTTCTATTTCATTTATTGAATTTGGTCGTAAAAGAGTAAAAACATAATGAATAAAATGTTCAGTATTTTAATATTGCATTGTTTCAATATTTTAAGTTATATATTTCTATATTTCGATATTACAATATTACAATATTACAATAATTCAGTAATTCAGTAATTCACTAATTCAGTAATTCAGTAATTCAGTAACTCAGCTAATCAGTAATACAGTAATTCAGATATTCTGATATTCTGATATTCAGATAGTCTGTAGTTCAGTAATTCAGTAATTCAGTAATTCAGTGATTCTGTAATTCTGTAATTCAATAATTCAGTAATTCAGTAATTCAGTAATTCAGTAATTCAGTAATTCAGTAATTCAGTACTTAGTGCCTCAGTAATTCTGTAACTCAGCTAATCAGTAATACAGTAATTCAGATGTTCTGATATTCTGATAGTCTGATAGACTGTAGTTCAGTAATTCAGTAACTCACTAACTCAGCGATTCAGCAATTCAGTAATTCTGTAATTCTGTAATTCAGTAATTCAGTAATTCAGTAATTCTGTAATTCAGTAATTCAATATTTCGATAGAGTAAAGGAATAAAAATATTATAATGAATAAAATATTTCAGTAATTCAATATGTTTAGACTCTTCTAAAATTCCTCTACAAATTTCTGTTTTAGTTATTCATTTTTTTTTATTCTTGGACATAGAAAAATCCAAGAACCAGGGATCTTGGATGACAATAAGTATCCCTTTTTCTAATTTTATGTCTTTTATATATTTTAGCGAACCGAGGACCTGTTCTTCACATTCACAGGGTCGCCCATATATACCGCTACCACACCGGTTCTTTCCCATTAGTTATACATTTGTCCATAATTCTAATCCATCTGTACAAATTATTCAATAAATTATTTCGCCGCGCTGCTAGGAGAGGAGGATCCTTTCCGCAATCTTCAGCCAAGTTAAATCTTTTCCCTTTGTATCGTTGTACTTCGGATACCTCAAATCCCACAGCATTTTAAATTCTCAATCCTCGGTACCCCTTCGGAAGGCAACCCGTTCCTCAATCTTCCCTACCCCTTCGGAAGGCAACCCGTTCCTCAATCTTCCCTACCCCTTCGGAAGGCAACCCGTTCCTCAACTTTCGGTACCCCTTCGGAATGGCAACCCATTCCTCAATCTTCCCTACCCCTTGGGAAGGCAACCCGTTCCTCAACTTTCGGTACCCCTTCGGAAGGCAACCCATTCCTCAATCTTCCCTACCCCTTCGGAAGGCAACCTGTTCCTCAATCTTCCCTACCCCTTGGGAAGGCAACCCGTTCCTCAACTTTCGGTACCGCTTCGGAATGGCAACCCATTCCTCAATCTTCCCTAACCCTTGGGAAGGCAACCCGTTCCTCAACTTTCGGTACCCCTTCGGAATGGCAACCCATTCCTCAATCTTCCCTACCCCTTGGGAAGGCAACCCGTTCCTCAACTTTCGGTACCCCTTCGGAAGGCAACCCATTCCTCAATCTTCTCTACCCCTTCGGAAGGCAACCTGTTCCTCAATCTTCCCTACCCCTTGGGAAGGCAACCCGTTCCTCAACTTTCGGTACCCCTTCGGAATGGCAACCCGTTCCTCAACTTTCGGTACCCCTTCGGAATGGCAACCCATTCCTCAATCTTCCCTACCCCTGCGGAAGGCAACCCGTTCCTCAACTTTCGGTACCCCTTCGGAATGGCAACCCGTTCCTCAACTTTCGGTACCCCTTCGGAATGGCAACCCATTCCTCAATCTTCCCTACCCCTTCGGAAGGCAACCCGTTCCTCAACTTTCGGTACCGCTTCGGAATGGCAACCCATTCCTCAATCTTCCCTAACCCTTGGGAAGGCAACCCGTTCCTCAACTTTCGGTACCCCTTCGGAATGGCAACCCATTCCTCAATCTTCCCTACCCCTTGGGAAGGCAACCCGTTCCTCAACTTTCGGTACCCCTTCGGAAGGCAACCCATTCCTCAATCTTCCCTACCCCTTCGGAAGGCAACCTGTTCCTCAATCTTCCCTACCCCTTCGGAATGGCAACCCATTCCTCAATCTTCCCTACCCCTTGGGAAGGCAACCCGTTCCTCAACTTTCGGTACCCCTTCGGAAGGCAACCTGTTCCTCAATCTTCCCTACCCCTTGGGAAGGCAACCCGTTCCTCAACTTTCTGTACCGCTTCGGAATGGCAACCCATTCCTCAATCTTCCCTAACCCTTGGGAAGGCAACCCGTTCCTCAACTTTCGGTACCCCTTCGGAATGGCAACCCATTCCTCAATCTTCCCTACCCCTTGGGAAGGCAACCCGTTCCTCAACTTTCGGTACCCCTTGGGAAGGCAACCCGTTCCTCAACTTTCGGTACCCCTTCGGAAGGCAACCCATTCCTCAATCTTCCCTACCCCTTCGGAAGGCAACCTGTTCCTCAATCTTCCCTACCCCTTGGGAAGGCAACCCGTTCCTCAACTTTCGGTACCGCTTCGGAATGGCAACCCATTCCTCAATCTTCCCTAACCCTTGGGAAGGCAACCCGTTCCTCAACTTTCGGTACCCCTTCGGAATGGCAACCCATTCCTCAATCTTCCCTACCCCTTGGGAAGGCAACCCGTTCCTCAACTTTCGGTACCCCTTCGGAAGGCAACCCATTCCTCAATCTTCTCTACCCCTTCGGAAGGCAACCTGTTCCTCAATCTTCCCTACCCCTTGGGAAGGCAACCCGTTCCTCAACTTTCGGTACCCCTTCGGAATGGCAACCCGTTCCTCAACTTTCGGTACCCCTTCGGAATGGCAACCCATTCCTCAATCTTCCCTACCCCTGCGGAAGGCAACCCGTTCCTCAACTTTCGGTACCCCTTCGGAATGGCAACCCGTTCCTCAACTTTCGGTACCCCTTCGGAATGGCAACCCATTCCTCAATCTTCCCTACCCCTTCGGAAGGCAACCCGTTCCTCAACTTTCGGTACCGCTTCGGAATGGCAACCCATTCCTCAATCTTCCCTAACCCTTGGGAAGGCAACCCGTTCCTCAACTTTCGGTACCCCTTCGGAATGGCAACCCATTCCTCAATCTTCCCTACCCCTTGGGAAGGCAACCCGTTCCTCAACTTTCGGTACCCCTTCGGAAGGCAACCCATTCCTCAATCTTCCCTACCCCTTCGGAAGGCAACCTGTTCCTCAATCTTCCCTACCCCTTCGGAATGGCAACCCATTCCTCAATCTTCCCTACCCCTTGGGAAGGCAACCCGTTCCTCAACTTTCGGTACCCCTTCGGAAGGCAACCTGTTCCTCAATCTTCCCTACCCCTTGGGAAGGCAACCCGTTCCTCAACTTTCTGTACCGCTTCGGAATGGCAACCCATTCCTCAATCTTCCCTAACCCTTGGGAAGGCAACCCGTTCCTCAACTTTCGGTACCCCTTCGGAATGGCAACCCATTCCTCAATCTTCCCTACCCCTTGGGAAGGCAACCCGTTCCTCAACTTTCGGTACCCCTTGGGAAGGCAACCCGTTCCTCAACTTTCGGTACCCCTTCGGAAGGCAACCCATTCCTCAATCTTCCCTACCCCTTCGGAAGGCAACCTGTTCCTCAATCTTCCCTACCCCTTGGGAAGGCAACCCGTTCCTCAACTTTCGGTACCGCTTCGGAATGGCAACCCATTCCTCAATCTTCCCTAACCCTTGGGAAGGCAACCCGTTCCTCAACTTTCGGTACCCCTTCGGAATGGCAACCCATTCCTCAATCTTCCCTACCCCTTGGGAAGGCAACCCGTTCCTCAACTTTCGGTACCCCTTCGGAAGGCAACCCATTCCTCAATCTTCTCTACCCCTTCGGAAGGCAACCCGTTCCTCAATCTTCCCTACCCCTTCGGAAGGCAACCCGTTCCTCAATCTTCCCTACCCCTTCGGAAGGCAACCCGTTCCTCAATCTTCCCTACCCCTGCGGAAGGCAACCCGTTCCTCAATCTTCCCTACCCCTTCGGAAGGCAACCCGTTCCTCAATCTTCCCTACCCCTTCGGAAGGCAACCCGTTCCTCAATCTTCCCTACCCCTGCGGAAGGCAACCCGTTCCTCAACTTTCGGTACCCCTTCGGAATGGCAACCCATTCCTCAATCTTCCCTACCCCTTCGGAATGGCAACCCATTCCTCAATCTTCCCTACCCCTTCGGAAGGCAACCCGTTCCTCAATCTTCCCTACCCCTTCGGAAGGCAACCCGTTCCTCAATCTTCCCTACCCCTTCGGATGGCAACCCGTTCCTCAACTTTCGGTACCCCTTCGAAAGGCGTTTAATTATACAGATTGAAGACCCCCTTACAAAATCTCTGACTCGATCATCTCGTCCAACCTCTGGACCAATAATCAAAGCTACAGCTGATCTAGCCGTATTAATAGAACCATACGATCCTCCGTCTTCATATTCTTTTGTTAAAAAAGATAAGACGTGCTCAATTTTTGCCTTATACACTTCTATGTTCGTCGAATGACAAAATTGCCACCACTTCCTTAGTGCCACATTATATTGGCGCAACGAGGAATCACTAAGTTTAATCGTCCACCAATAAAGCTCACCATTACATTTTTTTGGTGCTGTTGCTCTGATCCTTGGTGAAGGTTGACCTGCGATAATTCACACTCTTCGTGAGGAACGAAGGGGGCCCTTCAAGTTTTTTGGCCCCTTCGATGGAGGCGTGTTCTTAACAATTGGCTTCAAATTTTTTACACAGATTTCGTCGGTTTGTCCAACGGTGACATCTAGGGTAATGCTAACGCCACGCTATGGGACCAACCGATGAAATCTGTGTAAAAATCAAAGAACTTTCGATAGAAATGAGATAGAGCAATGAAATTTTTTGTAAATTAAAGCTGAAACATTGTAGAATAGGGAAAAACAATGAGATTATGGTACGAATGTTTTCTAACCTTGAAAAAATAAAAATTCAACTGTTTAACAATAATACGACATTTTGGAAAATTCTGAGGTCATAGAAAAATTTTGAGACTACATTTGAAATCAGCGTGAAAAAATCTACGCGAAACGATGTAGAGCATGTTCCAAAAAAATTTTTGCCGCGCGTGGTATTTTAAAAACCACAATTTTCTCGAAATTGCGCAACTTTGACGAATTTTTTCGAGGTTAAAAGACATTCGTACCATAATCTCCCTATTTTTCCCATATTCTGTAAAGTTTCAGCTGAATGTAAAAAAAATTTCAGCCCTCTATCTCATTTCTATCTAACGTTATTCCTTTTTGAATCGAGTTTGGTCAAGTTTACCCACTGTGCGGCGTCTCGTAAACTAGTTCAAATTGTTTCTTCCATTGTTTCCATTTCTGACCTTGCATGACCTCGAAGGTCATTGTGTAGTAGATGGATGAATTCGTCTTGACACACGCTTTCATACAACATAAAAAAATGTATAGCATGCCATTAAAAAAATTGAAGGTCACCTTCATTTCTATCAAAATAATGTAAGTAAAACAAAAATGCATATGTCATTACGTCGCGCATAAAAAACAGTACCACTTTTTCCTCTATCATTTTTTTCTAATATTTACTATTCACACAAAAAATGCTGGCTAGTAATAGCCTGAATACCCTGTACATCAGTGAGCCAGTGTCACAATTCTTGGTGATGTCCCGAAAAAAATTCGAAGGTCGAAAAGTAAGCGAAGTCCACTCTAATGCGCGTGCCACCATTTTGTTCAGAAGTGTATTTGTATAATCTGGAAAGGATGCGAAGGATCAACATTTCTGGCACGAGGAAAAAGAAGTGGATCTGATGATTCGAATCGGTGCTGGCGCATCGTTATAAATCAAAACTTTCGGAAAGGTAGTTCTATTCTCTGACGGCACCACGACACAATACCACCGGCACACAATTGTACGCGAAACGAAACGAAACGGAGCGCGCCCGTTCAACCGATTTGTTTGCTCGGCCGGTCCACGATCGAATGAAATCCGCTTAATGTAATCGAAGGGTTTTCGCTCTTGAAAGAGGTTGCACGGGTTTGAAAACACGTCGAAGAGGGTCGCTCGATGTCGAGCGTGGGTACGGGGGCGATGCGAGAGAACCGGATGGGAAAGTTAAAAAAGGGGGAAAGAAAGGGGCAGAGTTCGACACACGCGACACGAGCTTACTTTTAGTTTTTGCACGCCACTTGAAACAACCCCCGGGGGCATTAATCTCGTTTAATCAAACAGCGATAATACTTCCAACGACCCTTCATTTTGTTTGTCCTTGTCCTTCGGCAGTACGTTAACTATACCTACTAATTTTTTGAGGAACCCAACGTTCCCGGTGATGAACGTTCTGTTTCATACGCGGATAACGTAACAATAATTCATTGGCGACGATCAAAATGTTCCCCAAAGTGTTCTCGATTTCAGGGATTGAAAACCTACCTTAAGGGGGTAGGGTAACTGCACCAGTGAATGAACATTTAAGAAATTGTTCAGGAAAATATTCAATTTAAAAAAAAACTATGTGAATTAAAGGAATCTCATATATGCCAAATAGCTCCCTATACTTCATTTGTCAAAAATAAATGAACACAAATACAATGAAATTATTATTATTCTTCTTTATTAAACGTTAAATCAAAAATATGAAAAATACCAGTCAATGAACACTACATTCTAGTAATTGAATAATGCTAGTCCAATCAATGAACAAAATTACTAAACAATATTCTCCTATTTATTTAACTCTTTAATCACAATTTTATCGCTAGTATGCCGTCCGGCTTAAAATTTGTTGAAATATACAAAAGCGTTCATTTACTGGTGCCCGTTCATTCACTGGTGCAGTTACCCTAATTAAAGTTTAAATGTTATCGGCGCCAGGTTCGATCATGTTAGAAAGAAAAAACAACAAAATTATTGCTTTCCAATAATTTATAATTTTTATAATTATTAGATTCTACTAATTTCATTTTCATTATCTTAGCACATATATCATGAATTTACTTTTATTATTAATATTTCTCTTTTCTTTTCGTTTTTGAAATTTATTTCTCTCCAACAAACAGAAAAACATATAGTTTGTTGAAATAAATAAACAATTTTTAGTTTATTTTTCTTTCTTTTCAAAGAAAAGTTGAATTTCGTTCATAACTATATTTTAATTTGCTCAAATATATCTTGGTAATGAGTTGTTCGAGATGTGTGTGTAGTTTTGTAAGGAAAAGCCGTATTTATTATAATCATTGACAGACGTGTTTGTCACGGGCGCGTTCGTTTCGATCTGATCTTCTTTTTACAATTCGTTGGCAATTACAATTTTAGAATTCTTCTGTTCCGATTCTCTATTTTATAAATTTAACTATATGTATATAGGGTTGTCTGTTAATACACACACGTTCATTCGTACAATACACACACATCATTCGTACTTCAACCCTATAGTTTGGTAATTTGAATATGCCGCCACGTTGTCTATGCATCGCTATTGATCGATATCGATCCACCAATAGCATAGAGTCTTTCACATATACTGGTATTACTACCTTTGCCTTTGAACAGCACCTGTCCAGTTGTGTATTTGCCACCATGTAGTTAAATAGTCTACATATTAGCTTAAAATTTGTGTTACAATGTTATGTCCTTCTCCTATACAACAAGTAAGTTTCCATTAAACATTAAATTTTATTGTATGGTTTTTCTATATTACAAATTGTGAAAATTTGCATTCTGACATATTTTGTGTTTTCAAATATTTTCAGACGCAATACTTGTTCTTTGAAAAAGATCCACATCGCGATCGAAACGTCAGAAACATTTACTAATTGCACATTTGTTGTTTTTTCTTTCTAAAATGATCGAACCTGACGCCGATATCATTTAAACTTTAATTATCCAAATTTCCGATCGAGAAGAATTCACCTTAAGGGGGTAGTCTCGTTCCTAGGATTGCAAGGGTGCAAGATGCACCCTTGTTAATGCAGAAATGAAATTTTCGGTAGTCGAAAGTGCTAGATGAAAGATCAATCTTAAGATTCAAACCCGAGTCAACGTCTGTAGTACCATTCAAATTATGTTTGCACAATCATGATCAAACCTGTGCGAAGGTAACATCATTTCCTATTTGTCTAAAAACAATTTACGATCGCGAAAAATAATCACTTAAAAAGATAGGGTTAAGACCAAGAAATTGATTCAAACCCGAGTCAACGTTTGTAGTACCATTCAAATTATGTTTGCAGAATCATGATCAAACATGCGAGTGTAACATCATTTCCTATTTGTCTAAAAATGATTTACGATCGCGAAAAATAATCACTTAAAAAGATAGGGTTAAGACCAAGAAATTGGTTCAAACCCGAATCAACGTTGGTAGTACCATTCAAATTATGTTTGCAGAATCATGATCAAACATGCGAGTGTAACATCATTTCCTATTTGTCTAAAAACAATTTACGATCGCGAAAAATAATCACTTAAAAAGATAGTCGTCTTAATCTTTTGTCCGCTACTGCATTTAGCCAAGACTTGCTTAAGTATCATGATGTAATGCAAGGGTAAAGTTTTCCAAAGTCGAAGAGAATCCCGCGCAAAGACTATTGTGACGGAAGAATGTCGTGCCAATAATCTTTTCTAGAATATTGTACATTCTTCGAAGATACGGATGTAGCATCTCTTTTTAAAGGCTCCGAGGCTAGGTGCGTGGTGTTGCGAGTGCTTCCGGCTTATAAACGCAGGTAGAAAGTGTGGTCGATCCTGACGAAGGCAACGAAAAACACGACCGCCCATTGTGAGAGATTTGATGACCCTGTGGGCTCAGCGTCGGGCTCTAAAAATTGGTAAAGGATCTCCTTCCTTTGATCCTGACGATGAAATAAGGACGAAACTATCACCCCACCCAGGCTGCAACCCGTGTTCGTGAGATTTCATAATACGATTTCTTCTTTTTTAGCTGTACACGAAAAGTCTCACTGTGGCTACGTTTGATTTGTCGTCAAAACGTAGTCGACTAAAAATATGTTCGCACGCTCAGTTTTTTTGTAATAATGTAACTACAAAAAAGACCACATTAGTATGCAATGCTATAATAAAATAAATTGAATGATATCGGCGCTAGGTTCGATCATTTTTAGAAAAACAACAAATGTGCAATTATTTAAGCATGTTTCTAACGTTTCGATCCCGATGTGGATCTTTTTCAAAGAGACATGATCGAACCCAGCGCCGATATCATTCAATTTATTTTATTACTAATTTTCGATCGAGATTTTTCAGTACTTTATTATACTGCTGTTGTTTTTGCATTCATTTTTGGAAGTGGACTATGGCATTTATTTTTATTTCGCAAAAGTGTCTTTTACACCTTGTATAAGCAGTCAGCCGACTAACGACAGTATTAGTGTAAAGACGTACCTGTTTCAAAAATACTTAGAGAATTATTGAGTACAAGATACGAAATAATCTTAGGTTCACGGTGAAATATTAAAAAATTACTATTCACAGTGCAATTTTTTTTAACGTTTTTGTATGGCAAGTACACAGATTTATAAAAATTGTAAAAAATATTTTATATTCGTTTAATACTATCAAAGCACAATGACACGAGTACCCGGATATCTCAAAAGTCAGAGCTCTAGTTTAACTGAAAAATGAAACATGTCTTCAGACCTGAAATCATTTCATCTGTTACGTCCCAAGTAAGACAGAGATTCAATAGAGATTTTGATAGATTTATATGATAGGGATATGACGCAGTTTCGAACCTACCTGCATTCACCGGCTTCGGTTCGGGAAATTCAGGATTTTGCGATATTTACGTGGTTTTGCTGGTGTACTATTTATCACGAAAGAATCGAAGTGGGTGTTCGAAATGATTTTTTTGGAGAATTTGAGTTTAGGTAGAATTTAAACAAAGTGTATTTAAACAATAAATTCAAGATACATTTGGTTGTTGACAACAGTTAATGATTATCAGAAGTGTTAGTAATTACCGTTGCACAGTGTGACGTTTCGAACATTTAGGAGCACTTAATTCCAAAATTGAACATTTTTAAAAAATTGCGTATTTACTCTTACCTTGAAGGCAATACCTCAGTAATCCACAATCGACATTGTTTTTACTTTTTCATCGCACTCAGATATGAAAAATAAGCCTCGAGTGAACTCTACTGCCTATACAAATGGTGAAAATACATCAATCGGCAGTGATACTTTACCTAAATAAAAGTTTGTGTATTTGAACTTCAATTTTTATTATATTAATTTTAGTGGTTATTCAATCCTTTGTAGTGTGTTTTCAATATTTTTCGTTTTTAAATATTATACATATAATTTATTATGGTTAATAATCATAGAAACTCTTCTAAGATCTTTTCAGTATGTACCAATGTTCTACAGAGTAAAATTTTCTTATATGGGCGAATATGATCTTTAGACTATACAATGTGTATACATTGAAGTCTTTTCTAGTCGGCTATGAAAAAAAATTCTGCGTTGGTCTGCGTCTTTGGGAGTTTTCATTTGTTTTCCACAGCCATACGCAGTATAACCTCGTTCAGTCGCTAGTCGTCTAACACAGTTTATCCGAGCAAGAACGTGTTTATAAGCCTGCACACTATATTATTTTAGAAGTGTTAAACTGTGGATTTGCTATAAATGCCAACAAATTTGAACAATATGGCAATGATACTTCAAGTTTATATTTAAAAATGTATTCTTGGTATTACATGCCAAGTACCGTACACGAAGTGCTATATCATGGAAAAATTGTAATTGCCTCTTGTATTATTCCGATTGGTCAACATTTGGAAGAAGCACAAGAGGCGAGAAATAAAGATAATAGAAGATTTCGTGAACTTTTCACGAGAAAATTTTCAAGGATTGCCACGAATACAGACCTTATGAATAGGCTGCTCATATCGTCAGACCCTCTGATTACCAGTTTAAGGAACATTCCCACAGGAAGAAAAGGAGTTCTTACCCGAGGAATACTACAATTACTTGCAGTGCCTAAATTAAATAATACAGAAGACGATAGTGATTGTTCGACTGAATACGATGAAGTCGACTCCTGTTCTGACAGTTGAAAAGAATAGATACATATGTATCTGGTGTTGTAAATGGAAAGCTCTTGTTCAGAGTGTATTTCTCTACATCTATTTAGTTTATTAAAACTTTGAATATGTTTATGTAAGACTGTGTTTGCAACTTCCTTATATCGTTTAAATTAAATACCCATTCACGCAGTAATTTGCAAGAGTTAAAATACGTATTTTCGGCCAATACAACAAAAATCATGTTAAAGTTATTAGAAATAATCATATTTCGAGTAATTTTAACAAAATACATGATAAAAAAAAAGAAACAACACTATTAAGAATTAAATGCTCCTAAATGTTCGAAACGCCACACTGTGCGTTGGGGAGATTCGCTTATTGTGTATTGCAGTCGCCCGCGCAACATTATTTAGATGGAATATTAAATAAAAATAAGAAATGCTTGTATTACGATTATTTAGTAACTATTAGTAATGGTTGGACCACCGGATGTGACACATCCAAAGGAAATAATTTAAAAGTTTACAATTTATAAAATAACTTTCATTTACAAAAGTGTAGAGTATCATTGAAGCCCTGCTTTTGAGTGTGACCGCTGCCTAGATTGATCTTTTATCTAGCGCTTTTGATTACTGAAAACCCCCATCTTTGCATCATCGAGGAATGAGAAGGTGCATCCCGTAGGGTAACTGCACCAGTGAATGGACATTTAAGAAATTGTTCAGGAAAATATTTTATTTAAAAAAAAACTATGTGAATTAAAGGAATCTCATATATGCCAAATAGCTCCCTATACTTCATTTGTCAAAAATAAATGAACACAAATACAATGAAATTATTATTATTCTTCTTTATTAAACGTTAAATCAAAAATATGAAAAATACCAGTGAATGAACACTACATTCTAGTAATTGAATAATGCTAGTCCAACCAATGAACAAAATTACTAAACAATATTCTCCTATTTATTTAACTCTTTAATCACAATTTTATCGCTAGTATGCCGTCCGGGTTAAAATTTGTTGAAATATACAAAAGCGTTCATTTACTGGTGCCCGTTCATTCACTGGTGCAGTTACCCTACCCTTGCAATCCTGGAAAAACGAGTCTACCTCCTTCAAGCTGCGCGATGCTTTGTATGGAATTGACAATCGATATTTATATTCATCTTGGCCCCACTGTCCCGTTTCCGCTCAGTCTCGTCGACATATCAATTAAACTGTAAGATCAGATAAAAATCGAGCCTGAAAGGGGAAGCGCTCGCTCGCTATTTTATGCGATTCACTCGCTACACGGGAATTACGAAGCGCGGCCTGGTGCCTGGTGCACATAAATCAGTCGTATTCCGTCAACGACATTCGATTGAGCTCACTCGTCACGTGACAAACTAGCGCAATTCGGACCACCTTTGTTGGGACAATTTAAAAGTTGTGTTCCCATGGTTTATTCAAGAGCTCGGTCTCTTCTATCATCCTCGACCAGAATATTCAACAAACTCGCAACGTACACGGTAACTGCGACTACACTCCGCGACAATACTATAAAGCACTACAGGGTGTCCCAAAACTACCCTAGGAGCCGAAAATGAGAGTTTCCTTCGGTAAAGGAAAAATTCATATCGATCGGAATTTGAAATATTAATATCAAATTCAATATTAATATCAAATTCCGATCGATATGAATTTTTCCTTTATCAAATTCCGATCGATATGAATTTTTCCTTTATCATGGATGGCGAAACACATATTATAATTTATATTTCCTTCGGTCATTTGAAGCAACATTTTCCTTTACAAAAATGGTGTTCGTGAATTTGTTTAGGTGTTATTAACGAAAAACACGGACCAATCGGAGCGCGGCTACAGCGGATTGATTCTGAGTCGACCAATGGCGACACCAGGCTCTCGGGACCTGTCGCAGAATCGGACTCGATTTAATAACTCAATTTAATAACTTCTAAACAAAGTCACGGACACCATTTTTGTAAAGGAAAATGTTGCTTCAAATGACCCAAGGAACCTCCCATTTTCGGCTCCTAGGGTAGTTTTGGGACACCCTGTATACAAGACCATACGAATCTGAGAATCCATCAGAAGCACTTTTCAGTAAACTATAATTTGTAATTGTAAATATTATAACAAAAAAAATCATGTGCGTGGAAACCACGCGCGGCAGAAGTGAAACTTATTGCTTATTAGGTATAATAATTTATCTGTATCTATACTTATAAGCAATAAGTTTCACTTCTGCCTCACGTGGTTTCCACGCACATGATTTTTTTTCTGTTCCACACACGGTAGGTTTTTTCAGCTATTAGCAATAGCTAATAAGCTATATATCTCTGTAAAATAAAATATTTATTTAATTTTAAAGCAGTTGCACGTGGTGTCCTAACATAACCATGTATTTTTAATTTTTTTATTTTACATGTAATTTTGTAATTTATATACATACTCAGTTTAAATTTTCGCGCCACTCGACATTCGACTTCCGTCGCATCGACTTCCGTTACATCAGAAAATTGTTACCCTCAGCAAAGAAGTTTCACTTCAAAAAAGTTAATAACAATTGTTAAATGATATCGGCGCTACGGTTCGATCGTTAAATACAAACAAAAAACAAAAATTAACTAAGCAATGTTGCTAATTTTCAAGTAATCGCCGTTTCGGTCACTAATTTGGACCATTTTCAAGATTAGATTGAATTGCGTTTGCAAGAAAAATGAACAATTTTTACATAATGACATACAATTTTCGAAAATAGTAACTATTAAATGTTTAAATGTAAGGGAAACAATTTTTAAATTAATAATGTGTCTTTAAACTCACCCAGTGAAAATACTTTTCAATTATAAATTATAAATTATACTATTCAATTATAACTGAAATCAAATTTCATACAAAACGTTGTATGTGTTATATATTTACTTTGGTTAACCAGTAAAAGAAATAAAGGAAATTATATTTTCGTATTGGAAAGGATTCATCGTATAACATTACTGACGCAATGATATTGCGCAATATTCATGTATCATAGGTGTTTTATTAAACACCATAGCGTAAATCTTACAAGGAAAATTTTCAGTCGATACAAACCGATTTTGATGAAACTTATGTCAGATATATAGTCAGATAACAGGTGTTTTTTTATCGACAACCACCCATTTTGACGGGGTGAAAACAGCCCTTAAAATTCGTGGTCAGAGTCACACTTTTTGAGATATCTGGGAAACCAAAGGTCGAAAAAATTGATTTTCTTTTTAAATTGTGTGTTTTTAATGGGAAACATAGTTGTGCAAACAAATTTTAACAAAAGACGTTTGTTTAAATAATATGTTAAAAATAAACGCATATATTTCTGTAAAACAAGCCAGAATTCCTTCCTCCGCACACCAGGTGCAAGACTATCTTTCATTACGCATAAATATTGTTGAATGGAAAAAAAAGGAAAATCCTAAAACCTGTATTCCCTATTTTGGATCAAAGATCACACATAGTGTACAGGGTGTCTAAAAATTATATGTCACGGCCACCATAGCGTGATTCTACACCTACGATTAAGTGGAAATTGACATAAAAAACTCCCCGCAAAATTGACCTTGACCTTGAAAATCAAGGTCAAAAAATTTTTTTGTTTAATCGTGTTCTACGGGTCATAAGGACCAACTTTGTGAAAGAAACCATGGGTCATATCTCAACCGTTCTCTTAAAAAATGATGTTGCATTTTTTATCATTTTTGCAACTCCTTTGTTGATAATGTTCGTACTGTACATTAAAATTAACTAACGATATATAAGAGAAACCGAAAGAAAACATAAAAATTTTAATGTATTGTTTGAACAAACAGATTTTGTTAAAATTTATTGCACCACTACATTCCCCATTAAAAGAAAACACAATTTAAAAAAAATCAATTTTTTCGATCTCTGGTTTCCAAGATATCTCAAAAAATATGGATCTGACAGCGAACTTTGAGGGCTGTTTTCACCCCTCCAAAGTGAATGGTTGCCAATAAAAGAAAATACGTGTCAAATATTTTTCGAAGAACTACATCTCGCATAAGTTTCATCAAGATTGTTTGTTTCACCTGAATATGCTCCCTTGTTAGGTATGAAACGTTGTGCTTGAGAAATTGGCTAGACTAGCACAACTCAGATGTATGATTATATGCTGTTTGGATAAAATTGTTACTTACTTAAACGTTAATTAGTTATCCAAAACGATTATTTACCATAACTTCTTTATTTATTATTTTTTTAGCACAGCCTAGCACAATTGAGAAAATTGAAAAAAAAATGAAATAGGGGAGCTACTAAAAAAAACGTTCTTCTCAATTTTTAGTCTTCATTTTTGTATTACAGTTATAATATTCGAGCACAAACTTAGCACAACTGTTGTAATTATTTATATATATATATATTCTTTATTTCAGCCTTACAGCTAAGAAATTAGACTTGGTTTACATTATCCTATATTTACAAAGCTATCTTATCACACGCATTCGATCCATACCTTCTCTCACTCATTTCTCTGTCTCACACATTTCTACCCTATCCCTTTCTTTTAAATTCTAATTATTCTCAACCCCCTTAGTTTCGTACTTATTGCTTCCCTCCCCCTCCCCTAACTTTTGCGGTTTTGGTTTGGCCCCCTCCTTGGTTTGTTTATGCCCCCTTTTCTCTCTTTTTCCTCAAACTCTCCAAACACTCTTCAACCTTTGTATCTTTTTTCCCGCCACTGTTGTAATTATTTAATTCAGCAAGTGGGGGGCTGACTAAAATCCCCCAAACAGTTTATGAATATTTTTATTAAAATTTCATTAGCTCTTATACCATATTTGTTTAATACGTGTAGACGACAATCTTTCCCATTTGACACACGTCAGAATAATTCGTTCAACAATCATATTGACGATTACAATCGAATAATTTAAGTCAGAGTAGTAACGTGATTGCCTTCTTCCACGGTCCCAGGAATAATGTTTCGAACAAAGGTGGACCAGAAGAATCTTTACACGTTCGATAGAAATCATGCGACATCTTTCTTCGCTAGTCAATAGATGGAGAATCAGGCTGACCCGGTCCAGTCCATTCCAGCCGGATGAAAAACAAAAATGGCGAAAGAGCAAAAGAAAGAAGAAGAAAACGAGAAATGGAAAGAGAATCGAAAGGGAGGGAGTCTCGTAGACGAGAGGACGTAAATATTGTTGAATGCAATTAATTCTTCAGGAGACTACCGCCTCCACTTTGTCAAAAGGGTCCCCCTTGACAAAGAGGAGGAATCTGGATCCGCAAGCAGTGACCAGTGGCCACTGTCATCAAAATACTCAAAAGGGTTAGGGATGGTGATTGCGTGGAGGGAGCTGGCCAGAAGTGGGAACGGGCCGAAGTAAAATGGAGGATGAAAGACAAACGCCGCCGCGTCGTCGTTGTCTGATCGTGGAGATTGCTTTATTTGAGTCCGTTTAGCGTGGAGATCTCGAAAACCTGCTGAATATTTTGTCGTCGACCCGCCACCACATCGAAGCTCCTATCTTCGCCGAGGAAACACACTGGACAGAGGCGTAACGCTTGAAACATCGAAATAATGTAATCTGCCGACTGGAATCAAGCGATAAATATAATCGACCGGCTGAAATTTGTCGGTGGCGAGCATTCGGCTGTTTATGTCCACCGCACCTGTGCTGCCGGTCCGTATCAAGATCGATTTTAACTTTTAACCGGTCGCAGTAGGCGATGCTGTGGATACGCATCCTTTGCGAATTTTTCTTCGTCTCGTGGCATTAGGAAGATCCATGGAAACCACTTCCCTTTACAAATTCACGACATCGTTCAACATATTGTAACGAAGTCTCTATTCTTTGGCTAAATAAATGAATACACTTTCAATAACTGTAATACGTTATAAACAATTGCAAAATGATCTCGGCGCTACGGTTCGATCAATAAATTACTTTAAGCAATTTTGCTAATTATAAATTAATTCGACGTTACGGTTCTAATTTGAACCATTTTCAAGAAATTAATTGAAATTGCGTCTGTAATCAAAATATTTTTAATAAGACATACAATTTTCAAATTTTAAAGAACAGAAATGAAACTAAATTGAAAAAACAATTTGTATAAAAAGAAGAGGAAAATTTTTGTACTCACTTGCTTAGGTGTGATTAAATATTTAAATTTGAGAGTCGTGAGACACGTGAAACGCGTGCGTTCCCCATGTCTGTTTGCACGACACTGATCATTCTTGTACGCGATCTAGGTTAGCAAGATCGATATAGAGCGGTAAATTCAAAATTCATAATATGTTATGTCTTTAACCCCATAGTGGTGAGAATACCAAATTGGTAAACCACAATTTAATAACAATCAAATTGAAATGAAATCAAAACACAATAAAAGGTTGCGTATGTGTCAGATTTAACAGAAATAATTGAAATTGCGTCTGTAATTCGGTTCAAATTAGAACCGAAACGTCGAATTAATTTATAATTAGCAAAATTGCTTAAAGTAATTTATTGATCGAACCGTAGCGCCGAGATCATTTTGCAATTGTTTTTAACAATAATACGATCGAGAAACACACGTTTATTTATGTAATACGTTATTCTTCTTATTCTTCGATCAACTTATCTTTTGCTATATCGCTTTTATCGCCTTTGACTAAAGACGCACAGTGTGACGTTTCGAACATTTAGGAGCATTTAATTCTTAATAGTGTTGTTTCTTTTTTTTTATCATGTATTTTGTTAAAATTACTCGAAATATGATTATTTCTAATAACTTTAACATGATTTTTGTTGTATTGGCCGAAAATACGTATTCTAACTCTTGCAAATTACTGCGTGAATGGGTATTTAATTTAAACGATATAAGGAAGTTGCAAACACAGTCTTACATAAACATATTCAAAGTTTTAATAAACTAAATAGATGTAGAGAAATACACTCTGAACAAGAGCTTTCCATTTACAAAACACCAGATACATATGTATCTATTCTTTTCAACTGTCAGAACAGGAGTCGACTTCATCGTATTCAGACGAACAATCACTATCGTCTTCTGTACTATTTAATTTAGGCACTGCAAGTAATTGTAGTATTCCTCGGGTAAGAATTCCTTTTCTTCTTGTGGGAATGTTCCTTAAACTGGTAATCAGAGGGTCTGACGATATGAGCAGCCTATTCGTAAGGTCTGTATTCGTGGCAATCCTTGAAAATTTTCTCGTGAAAAGTTCACGAAATCTTCTATTATCTTTATTTCTCGCCTCTTGTGCTGCTTCCAAATGTTGACCAATCGGAATAATACAAGAGGCAATTACAATTTTTCCATGATATAGCACTTCGTGTACGGTACTTGGCAAGTAATACCAAGAATACATTTTTAAATATAAACTTGAAGTATCATTGCCATATTGTTCAAATTTGTTGGCATTTATAGCAAATCCACAGTTCAACACTTCTAAAATAATATAGTGTGCAGGCTTATAAACACGTTCTGCTCGGATAAACTGTGTTAGACGACTAGCGACTGCACGAGGTTATACTGCGTATGGCTGTGGAAAACAAATGAAAACTCCCAAAGACGCAGACCAACGCAGAATTTTTTTTCATAGCCGACTAGAAAAGACTTCAATGCATACACATTGTATAGTCTAAAGTTCATATTCGCCCATATAAGAAAATTTTACTCTGTAGAACATTGGTACATACTGAAAAGATCTTTGAGTTTCTATGATTATTAACCATAATAAATTATATGTATAATATTTAAAAACAAAAATATTGAAAATACACTACAAAGGATTGAATAACTACTAAAATTAATATAATAAAAATTGAAGTTCAAATACACAAACTTTTATTTAGGTAAAGTATCACTGCCGATTGATGTATTTTCACCATTTGTATAGGCAGTAGAGTTCACTCGAGGCTTATTTTTCATATCCGAGTGCGATGAAAAAGTAAAAACAATGTCGATTGTGGATTACTGAGGTATTGCCTTCAAGGTAAGAGTAAATACGCAATTTTTAAAAAATGTTCAATTTTGGAATTAAGCTGAATCTTCCAACAATTCTATATACTATACTTCCAACAACGGGTATATCGACAGACGCGTAACATTAGTATGTCGGTAGACCCGTAACAATATTATAGGGGAGAGTTGCCAAAATCGTACTGCCTAAGGGATTTTTGATATGTCTGATAAACAATACACATTTTTACAAAAATTGTTGTTTGCAATTATACATTGATCTTTGCAGAGACCTTCTAAATAAACATTCTACGTATAAAATAAATTTAAAAGAGCGATTTGAGTAATTTTAGAAGGCATTGTGAAAGTATTAGTATATACAGGGTGTCCCAAAATTCCTCCGACACCCGAAAGTTCCTTGGGTCATTTGAAGCGACATTTTCCTTTACAAAAATGGCGTCCGCGGCTTTGTTTAGGAGTTATTAACGAAAAACACGGACCAATCAGAGCACGATCTAGACGCGAGTTAGCACAGTCGGCCCGACGCACAGTGGTCCAAACGGCCGATTTAGGAGTGCAAAAGTCTAAACGCTTCTAATAATCGATAATTCTGTGTTACATGTATTCTATACACATTAAGTAACTATAAAGAAGGCTAATAAAGTTCAGGAAGTTTATTAAAATTTTTTTTTCTCAAAATAGAGAAGAGGAAGCAACGTATTTCAATTTATCATGCCAGTTTTAATTTGCAATGACAGAAAAGAGAAACTTGTACCCAATTTTTTGCTTTTACAAAAGTATAATTTTCAGAAATGAAATTTACAACAAAAACAATAATAATACAAATAAAGAATACAATAATAATAACAATAAAAACAAAACAAATTTACATCTTGCTAGAAGCATTATAATTATTACTAAAACAATTATTACCTAAGCTTATAATTATTATAATTATTACTATTTATTACTAAAAATTTCTTCTATTTCGCTTTCTTCATCTGAATTGCTGTTGGTATCATCCAAATTACTATCTTTATTATCCCAATTGCTATCTTCATCATTCGAATTATTGTTGTTATCATCCGAATCACTATCGCTATCATCCAAATTATCCTCATATAATAAAAGGGTTCTCATCTCACTTTCAAATACTCTTTCTTTGTGTGTCCGTAAAGTCTTTCGACATAATGTTCCAGAAATAAGTGGATCAGATGTAAATAAAAAACTGTTTAATAAATCAGTAATGCCAGCCGCGCGGGAGCACTTCCTGTTGTTGTGCTCTCTAAACCTCCTCAAATCTTTGTGTCGTGCCTCAAGCGGTTCCTCGGACAGCATTCCAATTGGCAAATTAAAAGCCTTGATGATGTCTTTTCCATGAATTAACATCCGGTGAATGCTAGAGGGCATATAATACCATTTGTACAACTTACAAAATAACTTCGCTGTTTCAATGGAATATAATAATATAATAACGTACATAGAGTGCGATATTGTATATGCACGTCCCACGCGCACTCGTCATCGAACTGTTCCAGAAAAAATAAAATAACTTGCTAATCTGCACGTTTCTGCAAATAAACTTGATGAGACCATAAACTAAACATTCCATTCGTAATACTCATGCAAAAATTAAAGCGAATACGGGCGAATATCGTTAGGATTTCTTACAACAAACTTAAGAAATAAATTTCTTAATACTTCCTTGAGAAACATTGTTTAAACATTTCCGAAAAATTGTTTCATTTTGTTTTCGTATCTTCCTAATGCTTCTGAACACACCTATTATGATTAGAATCAATATTAACCTTCTAAACAGTAAATTATAGGTGAAAAGAATGTCCTTTATTTCGATGCTATTTGTCATGCTGCTACTTTCAACGTTTGCCACGCTTAACAATAATTGATTCGAGAAGTAAAATTGTCGATTTTATCTTCTACGCGCATTTATATTGATGTAAGAAATAGTATAAAATGCCTACTCCATGTTTGGTTTTTCGACTTTTGCACTCCTAAATCGGCCGTTTGGACCACTGTGGCGACGCGCCAACTGTCAATTGGCCGACTGTGCTAACTCGCGTCTAGATCGTGCTCTGATTGGTCCGTGTTTTTCGTTAATAACTCCTAAACAAAGCTGCGGTTGCCATTTTTGTGTAAAGGAAAATGTCGCTTCAAATGACCCAAGGAACTTTCGGGTGTCGGAGGAATTTTGGGACACCCTGTATAGTATTCGGATCAATTGCAATTTTTGAAAATTTTGTTCATATCCTGTAGCAAACGAAGTGCTCTAGCTTTCCAGAAAGGTTCAAATCATATAATACAATATTAAAAAATTATTGTCCGAATATTAATGGGAGTCACTGTGTATCCTGAATTGTACTGCTGTATTTCCAAAACCGTACTTACCTTATTTGGTAATAAACTTTGTTTTTAACCGACTTCGAAAAAGGAGGAGGTCACTCAATTCGACATGTATATGCCTTTTTCCCTTTTTTTCTATGTATATTCACCGATTACACCGAGATGGATGGAACAATCGGTATTAAACCTTTTGCATCTTGTAGAGTATGTTCCTGGAGTGGTCCCGTTATAAAAAATATTGCATTTTTCCATTCCTGACGATTTTTATTGCAAAAAACGTATATTTAACAGACTTCTTAGTTACAAAAATTTATAGAATTTGTTATTGTTAATACCTATTGTTATAGCAAAACCCTATTCATTGATGTTTTTCTGCAAAGAATGTACCGATCGCGATGGAACCTTTCACATTTATAAAATATGAAAAATATATATAAATAAAACCGACTTCGAAAAAAATAGTAAAAAACGGAATGAAAATAAAAAAAGGTATGAAAACAACAAAAAAACGAAAATGCACTAAAAAGTATGAAATAATTTCCATTTCATTTATGTGTATACACACGAACTGTTAATATAAAAAATATTAAATACCACATTAAATTCAATTTAATTTCGTTTTGATTAAAATAAATTATTAAATTGAAATGATTAAAAATTGATTGAAAATTGATTAAAATTTCTCAAACGTTTCGTAGCTGAAAGAAGCCATTATTGAATTCTGGAATGCAATAAGCGTGGAAATTTTGAAAAAAGTTATTTAGAAACATGCCTAATCTCATTTTTTGATTAATACGCGAGGAAGGAAGTTCCACACATTGTTAAAATTCTTCATTTTGGAAACTTGTATTATAATTCTTATAATTCTAGTATTATAAAATTTGTATAGTAATTTATTGTTATATTTTCTTTTAAATAAATAATATTTTTACTCTCTTCTCATTGTATGTAATTTTTTAAAACTGTTTTCACGTAATGGTCTAGTCGGATTTGGAAATCATTAAGTAAATGTTGAGAACTCGTGAAAATTTTAGTGGAGCTGTAGTTATATACATGCTTCTCCATATTTGTATACATAGAAATGCTAAAAAATATTCTAACACGGTTCAAAACTGACAGAAAAAGAGTTATCGAGTAGATACTTCTTGTAATTTTTGTGAATACAAGCCGCGGTTTGTGTATTTTTCTATTCTTCGTTGCGCAGTCGAATCCAATTGTTCCCCTCGGTATCCCCGGGAGATTTTGCACTTTCTGTGCAACTGTGGCTGAGGTCGCACGTAAGGATACGACCAGCAAAGTTTACTTTAACTATTATAATGATGATCGGAAAGGGTGGAGCTGTTTTCTCTTCCTTTTATCTTCGCCATACCTACGATCATTTACTATATTTATGTTTACACGCACAACTAGCTACTTCAAAACAATATAGTTGTAATATTCCTGTACCATTGTTATGCTACCTCTTGTAAAAATTATTTAATCGAACAAATCAAGTATCTATCATTGCAATTTTCATATTGCCAATGTAAAACATATTTCCATTAACGATCAAAGAAAATTCAATCATAAATGTCACTCATATACAGGGTGTTTCAGTTATTGTTATAATACCTCTTCCAAGATTTATTTAATCGAACAAATTAAGTATCTATCATTGCAATTATTCATATTGCCAATGTAAGACATATTTCCATTAACGACCAAAGAAAATCCAATCATAAATCTCACTCATATACAGGGTGTTTCAGATATTGTTATAATACCCCTTGCAAGAATTATTTGATCAAACATATCAAGTATCTATCATTGCAATTATTCATATTGCTAATGTAAGTCATATTTCCATTAACGACCAAAGAAAATCCAATCATAAATCTCACTCATATACAGGGTGTTTCAGTTATTGTTATAATACCCCTTGCAAGAATTATTTGATCAAACATATCAAGTATCTATCATTGCAATTATTCATATTGCCAATGTAAGACATATTTCCATTAACAACGAAAGCAAATCCAATCATAAATCTCACTCATATACAGGGTGTTTCAGTTATTGTTATAATACCCCTTCCAAGATTTATTTAATCGAACAAATTAAGTATCTATCATTGCAATTATTCATATTGCCAATGTAAGACATATTTCCATTAACGACCAAAGAAAATCCAATCATAAATCTCACTCATATACAGAGTGTTTCAGATATTGTTATAATATCCGTTGCAAGAATTATTTAACCGAACAAATCAAGTATCTATCATTGCAATTATTCATATTTCCAATGTAAGACATATTTCCAATAACGACGAAAGCAAATCCAATCATAAATCTCACTCATATACAGACTGTTTCAATTATTGTTATAATATCCGTTGCAAGAATTATTTAATCGAACAAATCAAGTATCTATAATTGCAATTATTCATATTGCCAATGTAAGACATATTTCCATTAACGACGAAAGCAAATCCAATCATAAATCTCACTCATATACAGGGTGTTTCAGTTATTGTTATAATATCCCTTGCAAGAATTATTTGATCAAACACATCAAGTATCTATCATTGCAATTATTCATATTCCCAATGTAAGACACATTTTCATTAACGACCAAAGCAAATCCAAAGTTAAAACGTACTCACTTACAGGGTGTTTCGCTTAGAATTAGTGCAGGCTACCTAAATATTTCCTGTATCTCTGAAAATACAAAACATGTTTCTGACGGAATCTAAATTGTTTCAAAAGATGAATTAAATGGAACAATCGTTTTTTTAACCATTGCAATTTTTTTAATGGCGTTTTTAAGTTCTCTCGTATCTTTTTGGCATATACAGACATTTTTTGTTGTAGTATTTTATAGTAAACATTATTGTGCATTCGTCCATGTTTAATAGCACAACTTTGAAATGACTGTTAATACTCATAAATGCACTATATTCGCAGTAATACTTTCAACAGTCATATTTAGAATTAAAATAAACTATTTCCAAAAGTTACTGTATCAAATAAAATATTTTTAAACGACTTCGATAAAGGAGGAAGTTACTCAATTCGACCTGTATATGCCTTTTCCCCTTTTTTCTATGTATATCTATAAGATATATTAATATGTGAAAGCATGTGAAAGAATTTACGGATTTTCGTAATTTCCAGTGTCGAAAATTTTTAATTTTATTGTATTGTATTGTATTGTATTGTATTTAATATTTTATTTTTATCAATTTCATTAATAGTTGGTGTGTATTCATAGAAATCAAAAGGAAATTATTTCATACTTTTTAGTGCGTTTCGTAGTCGATTTAATTTTTGATTATAATAATAAAGAATATAATAAATATATATTAAAGATTAAGAATATAATAAAGTATTTAAAATAACTCATTGTATTTAAAATAATTATTTTACTTTTTTTATTGTAAAGTGATTATTTTATTACTTAGTATTTAGTATTACTTAGTATATTTATTATAAGTATTTAAAATAATTCATTGTTTCAAATAATTATTGTATTTAAGATAATTATTTACTGTTTTTATTGTAGAATGATTATTATTGTATTTAAGATAATTATTTTACTGTTTTTATTGTAAAATGATTATTTTACCGAGCAAGTATTTAAAGTAATTCATTGTTTCAAATAATTATTGTATTTAAGATAATTATTTACTGTTTTTATTGTAAAATGATTATTATTGTATTTAAGATAGTTATTTTACTGTTTTTATTGTGAAATGATTATTTTACCCAGCAAGTATTTAAAATAACTCATTGCATTTAAAATAATTACTTTACTGTCTTTATTGTAAAATGACATTTTTTGATTTTATGTTTCAACTGATTATTGTAATCAAAATAATTATTTTACTTTTTTTATTGTACAATGATTATTACTGTATTTAAGATAATTATTTTACTGTTTTTATTTTAAAATAATTATTTTACCCAGCAAGTATTTAAAATAACAAATGAGTTTCAAATAATTCATCCCTGAAGATAGCAGCGAGCACGTTAATCGTAGTTTCCTATAATTTGGGAGACGTGTATCCAGTTTTAATCGACTCGGTCAAGCTCGAACGCCTATTAATTAAATAAGGAAAGTTCGACGCGATGCCAATACCGAAGGTAAAGGTGGAAAAGAAGAAGAGAAAGAGGGCGAAGGAAGGGTCATCGACGAACGAAGGACGCTGCTAGTTCTCAAATTGCAATGAAACCGGGCACCGACGCGTCGCATGGGTTTCGTATGACAACCAGACCACCGATGATGATGCTGTTTTCCCTTCGTTCCAAATTATACTTTGTCTCGTACTACGAATTCGATATCAGCAATTGCAAAAGAAACTTCGCTCGGCGAAAATTTCAACAAAATTTAACACGCAACTACTCGAAGGAAGATGCTGGATGGAAGAGCAACAGGTTCGTGTAACGGCATTCTCAGGGTTGTTTGTGGTCGAGGTAAGCGTAAAACATTATTTCAAGACTGTATAAAATAATTTTATTATTCAACACATGGTGCTCCAGTTCCGGGGCAGAGCACATCAATAAATTATAGGTACACGACTTTGTCCGAGCTGCGTTACAACACTAAAATCATGCTTCCAAACTTACACATCTAAACGTCGCTATTTTACAGAATGTACAATTTCGTTATTTACAAAAGTTGTATAAATAATTGTCTCCTTCCGTTGACCCGCAGACGATCAAAAAATTATGCTAAAAACAAAAACCTCCATCGCGCTTACTCTAGAACCGGGGATAACGAAAAGCTCGACGATATTTACAGAGAAAAATGAAAGTGCAACATCCGTTGCATGAAACAATCTTCGTGTTCGTACACGAGTACACGTTGTACTAATCGCGACATTTAGTCTAAGTTCTTTACACCGTGCGTCCTCATAAGATGGTTCCTGCTCCTCACTGTGAACCTCGTTTAGTACAGACGCAATTCTACAACAAAGTTTCTGTCCGTATTCTTATACAGTTTAGATAGATTATGCTACGTATCGCTTCACGTCAACTGTGACTTCAAAACCGTCCAACAATCTATAGATCACATACCTCCTAAATCAAACCGATCGCAGAGTTCATTCGTTCGATACTCTCGCATTTCCACGTTCAACAAAACTCGATGTCCTATCTACGGAAGCAGCAACGCGCGCGAAAATTCTCTAAAACAGGAACGTTCCACGACTTTCATTGCAGCAGGTCGTACAGAGCGGTGATGTAAGATTGTGCCATCTGAAGGGTCTCGTACTTGGACAGTTGCCTGTCGTTGCCGAGGGACGGCAGATAGGCTCTGAGCCTGTCGAAGGCTTTGTTCAGATTCTGCATGCGTCTCCGTTCTCTGGCGTTCGCGGCGAGCCTGCGTTTCCTGACGATGGTCGAGCTGACGTACTTGCCGCGTCTTCGGACGACGTCCCGGTTGTCGTCGATCTCGACGGCGTCGGATCGCATGTGGTCCGGGCCGTCGCTCATCTCGACGTCGTCCTCGCTGTCACCGTCCACGATCCGGTCCGAAACACTGCTGGAGTTGCTAACGACACTGTCCCGACGCGATTGCGAGGTCTTCTCGAGGTCCGGCTCGCCCTCGGCGTCGACGGTGCCGTCGGTGTCCGCGTCCATGCTGTTGCCACCCTCGGCGAGATCGATGGCGCCGGTCTGCGCCGTTTGCGACCCGATCGCAGACAGACTCCTCTTGGTGGAGTATCGTTTCCCCAGGTCGTCCACCGAGCCCAGAAGCCGATAGGTGACCGGGGTGCTGACGGTGTCTGGCTCCGAGGATATCGACAGGGTCGTCGCAGGGCTGACGGACCGCAAACTCGCCGTTGGACTCGGCGTATGCCAGCCGTCGCTGCAGTTGCTGTCGTAGACGATGCACTGGGGCACCGTGAACGTGCTCACCGGAGGCAGGTTCGTCTTAGCTTTCGAGTACGGGTAGTTCGGTAGGTCCAGGTACGTGCAGGACACCACTTCCTCCTCCCTGGGTGGGAACATGTATCCGTAACGAAACATCTCCTGCAGTTCCATGCTGGATCGACGAGCGTCGCAGACGATACTCCGCGGAGATCGGTGACACAGAGTCTTCACTGTGCGCACCCTCGTCGGGGTTGTCTTGACGAGTGTTTCTGTTGTTTATGTCCTCCGAGAGAGGTACCTCCACTGAATTTCCACTTGTAACCGATTCACGAATTAAGAAACGTACGGCTGTTTGTTCGCCGCGGAGGTGATGCGTGCGGTATCCTTGCTTTATCTCGCTCGAGCGGTTCAAACGTCCGTAGCACCGATCAGTACGGTGGGGGCTCTCTTCTTCGAAAGGGGTTCCGTACACACGCGCCGGATCGACCGTCGGGGTGGTTCTGAAGTAGAGTGGTACAATGCCGGCGGATTTATGCGTTTTCGGAGCGAGGCACTCTCGTGCAGCACGTGCCGCACGACCAATCGGATCACGGCAACGCGCCCCACCATTTCTGGGGTGTAGGCCAGCTAACCAAGCCCGACTAAACGTACACGGCTAGCGCAACAGGTGACCCGGCGCCTCCAATCTACACAATCGGCCGTATAGAACCGCACAGTCATTACCGGCAGTACCGCTCGTAATGATCCGGGACGACTTTAAACGTTCCGGGGATTGGATGCTGCACTTGAGAGGTAAAACCGCTCCACGTGGCAGGCCTACCCGCTAGACTACAATGCAATAGTCCCTGTTTCGTTTAGTTAACACATTACCGACCGGCGATTGTTGCATAATTTAGAAAAATCTATGGTACGTGGCTAAACACTTTTTAATGCAACCTTCGATAGCAATAGCAATTTTTAGTGTGAACTAACAAGTCACCCACAATTAGGGCTGTAACTTTGTCGAAGGCTCGAAGTTTCGAAGTTTCGAAGCTTCGAAATTTCGCAATCTTACACCGTGTCACGATTTTTGATAAAATATTAACTGTCAGTCACCGGTGACTGACATTGAACTTTCCATTTGAACTTTTCGTAATTAAATTATATTTAAAAAATTGCATTCTATTAATTTTCGGGATCATATCACGAATGTACTTAAAAAATAATTGATGACATATCTACCGTGGCCGTCATAATAATTTACTACGGAGAGAAGTTCGAAAGTAGAAACTTTGATTCTCCATCGCCTTTGAATTTCCAGAAAGCGAACCTTTGAAATTTCGAAGTTTCGAAGCTTAGAAGGTTCTGAAATCGAAGCTTCGAAGCTTCGAAATGTTTGATCTTCGAAGGAAAGTTACAGCCCTACCCACAATAACGTTATCTACTAGTTTCATTTAAGATTGGAATGTAGAAGAAAGTTTCTATGCTTTCTTCTGGTACAGCACAATTATTGAGAATTCTGTTCATGGGCTTCCGGTAGGTAAAGTGTTAACATTAACCCTCGGACAACGGACGATTTTTATAGCTACATATACAGACTGTCCCAAAATAAGTGTAACTCTCGGAAATGGGAGGTTCCTCGGGTCATTTGAAGCGACATTTTCCTTTACAAAAATAGTGTACGCAGCTTTGTTTAGGAGTTATTATAATTATAAATTATTTCCGACGTTTCGGTTCCAATTTGAACCATTTTCAAGAAAATTAATTGAAATTGCGTCTGTAATCAAAATGTTTTAGATAAGACATACAATTTTCAAAGAACAAAAAGAAATTAATTTCAATTAATTTTCTTGAAAATTAATTGAAATTAATTTCTAATTAGCAAAATTGCTTAAAGTAGTTTAGTGATCGAACCGTAGCGCCGAGATCATTTTGCAATTGTTTTTAAAGAGTTCAATGTTGACCAACTATTTGTTAAACATTTTCACCTCGCTGGGGCCCCAAATGAGAACCAAGTTATGCATGCATCTGTCACTTGATACGTGACTGTCGCGTTGTTAATAGCTAAATAACGAAGCCGAAATCGCAATTTTTTTATTCTTCATTTTCGTCTTATATCATCGTTAAGAACCACCCCTTGAATTTTCTCCCACCTGTAGTCGAACACCCTGTATATGGTTTACTTCATAATATTCTAACTGGTATCGATACGAATTCAACGAATATATTATCTATATAATAAAAATGAAATGCTGTTCTTTGGTCACGACATCGCGTGAGAACGGCTGGACCGATTTGGCTAATTGTTCTTTTTAAATGTTCGTTGTAGTCCGAATCAGGTTTTTAGGGTAAAGAAATGGGAAAAGTTGTCCGGAAACATGAAAATTCGGGAAAAACTAAAAGTGCTTTTTAAATCATATTACAATACAACAAAAAAACGAACGACGCAGCTTTTAATCAATATTTCAATAAATTTTTTTGAATTTTTAGAATTTACATTATCCACGTCTATTTTCTATAATGATCACTGCGAAATACGTCTTTTTCTCATTTTTACTTTGTTTACGCATATCCTATAGCTTTTCACGAATTCACGAAATGATCGCAACCAAATTTATTAAAATTTGGACAGGACAACGTCTGTCAGGTCAGCTAGTTCATAATATAACTAACTAGACTGCGGATTTTTATGCAAAATGAAAAACGTCTGCAACGATTGCAGAAGATAGAATCCAAACTACATGTTTTTTCATCCCTTAATGATTTGAATAGAGGAGAAATCATATATTGCAAGTACCTCCTATTTGCTGATGATTTAAAAATCTTCAGCAGCATCTCGTCCTATGATGATACCTCCAGAATACAGGCAGACCTTGATCGTTTTAGCAACTGGTGTCTTATGAATGGAATGGAACTCAACATTAAGAAATGCCATGTAATGCGGTCGTCCCGTCGCTCTATACCTTTCATACATCCTTACCAACTAAATGACAGTATTCTCTCCTCAATAAATGAGGTAACGGATTTAGGAATTCATTTCTCCTCTACCCTAAACTTTTCCAACCATATTTATCATATTGTTAACTCCGCCTCTAAAACACTCGGTTTCATACTTCGTTTCTCCACGGACTTTCATTCAATCCACACACTTAGATTGCTATATATTTCCCTCGTCCGCCCGCTATTAGAATATGCATCAATCATATGGTCTCCGAAAAGTTCCAAGTACGAAATCATGCTAGAGACAGTGCAACATAAATTTCTCAGATTTTGTTCATTCAAACTAAATAATCCAATGTCAATCTTCGATCATGATTACTCCGCAATAATAACTGAAATGAACCTGGAACCATTATCCGTTCGAAGAATAATATCCGACCAGAGCTTTATTTTCAATTTAATTAATAATCATGTTGACTGTTCCTCTCTACTTGAGCTAATCAATTTTTATGTACCGGAACGTGAACTGAGAACAAGAACGGGCTTTCAAACACTTAAATCGAAATCTAACTACGGATTAATTCATCCAATAAATCGCATTATTGCAAAATCTTGTACTGTCTATAATCGTGTTGATTTTTTCATCAACTCGTTAGTAAATTTTCAAATACAACTACGCAGGATTGTATGATGGTACCAGGTCGATTGTGCATGTCCCTTCTTTGTTCATTATTGTTAAACGAGTTATCTTATATATCTTATATTTCTTTTGTTTTTCCTCTTCTTTGATATTGTAAACAGTTTTGTAAAAGGACGTCAGTCCGTTTATAATAAATAATAATAATAATAATATTGACGTCATTTTTCAAATTTTCCAACTATTTTTTGAATTTCATTTACACCTTGTTCTTATAAATGCACAAAGATCCGCAGTTTAAATATAACATTAAATCTCGAGAAGATGCTGCAACAGTTTTGGTCAGAAAAAGCGGGTTCCCAGGCCGTGGTGCACTGCGCGTCTACACGAGACTGCCCCGTTAATGTACGTTCGAACAGATTCAATATCTCGCAGCATCGCGACAGTGTAGCTGGCGAATCTTTTCCAACATTCTTAAACTGATCAGACGAGGCGTCTGCAACAAGGAACGCGGTCTATCGTAAACTTATCTTGGGAAAAGAACGGATCGTATCTACAAAAAGGGTGCAAATACCTCAGGGGCGTAAGGTCCAGTTACATCTTTACTCGCTCAATTAGCGAAAACAGGTAGGATAAAGTTTGCGGCAAGCATGACGGTGGTCTGGAGCAACCCGATCTCTGTCATTCCCTTCAGACGCAGCCGTCTTGGATTTCGGGATCGCCTCGCCATCGTCCCAAAATTCTTCCTAAGTAGCGGAACGATAATCCTCCGCTTAAAAACCTTTGGTACTTTCCGTACTTTTAACCAGAACAATCGTGCCAGCGGCGAATTGTTCAGCGCTTGCTAACTTATAATGTAGTCGAACCTCCGGGCTTCAAATCCCCATAACACACCATTTTCAACCTTTCCTGTAGCACGGCGCACAGTGTAACGTTTCGATCATTTGGGGTCGTTTAATTCCGAAATTGAACATTTTTTAAAAATTACGTATTTACTCTTACCTTGAAAGCAATACCTCCGTAACCCAGAATCGATATTGTTTTTAACTTTTTATCGCATTCAGATATGAAAAATAAGCCTCGAATGAACTCGACTGCCTATACAAATGGTGAAAATACATCAATCCGCAGCGATACTTTACCTAAATAAAAGTGTGTGTATTTGAACTTCAATTTTTATAATATTTATTTTAGTGATTACTCAATCCTTTGTGGTGTGTTTACAATATTTTTCGTTTTTAAATATTATACATATAGTCTATTATGATTAATAATCGTACGAACTCGAAGAACTTTTCAGTATGTACCAATGTTCTACAGAGTAAACTAAATATTAAATGAATGTATATTTCATGTTAGAAATAGAATATTCTTTCCTAATATACATATAATATTTATTTCATATTTTGAAAAAAATATTTCTTCTCATTATAAAACGAATCTCTATTTAATATTAAAAATAGAATAGTTTTTTCTAATATACAAATAATATTTCTAGTTCATACCATGACAAAAATATTTTTTCTCATAGAATAAATCTTTATGTAATATTAGAAATAGAAATTTTAAAGTATCTTGATAACAAGATAATTTAATAACTTTTTGGTATGGTAATCATTTTTTACACAGAATAAACAGTGAAATCGATTAGTACAACACAAAATATGCATTTCTACTCAAAGAAATGATGCAATTGTTAATTGCACATGCACAGTTGCACAAAAAAATCTATGGGCCTACGAATGTAGCATTCCCCGAACCATTAATCTTTCTAACTGCATAAAAAAGTTCTGTATTTTCAATAAACCCCTTTCGAAGACGAAGATAAATATTCCCTCGAGCAGTGCACAGAAAGTAGTGTTATTATATTATAGTTTCTAATTTTTTATAATTTTTTCTTAAATTTGAAGATTTAATTGAACGTTATCTAAATATGAGTTTCACGTTTTTTAAATATTTACTTAATTTTTTTTTAAATATGTAATTTATATTCTCTGAATATTTAGCTTATATTTTCTGAACATTGAATTTACATTTCTTGTATATGTATAGAATATTCAGATCTAATATTTTTCTCATATAAAAAAGTGTGGCTTAAAAAATATTTTTTCAATATTTGAAAAATACATTTACCCAATATTTTTGTGCTACTAGGGATCATACGAATTCGAAGAACTTTTCAGTATGTACCAATGTTCTACAGAGTAAAACTTTCTTATATGGGCGAATATGGACTTCAAACTATGTAGTATGTATACATTGAAGTCTTGTCTAGTCGGCTATGAAAAAAAATTCTGCGTTGGTCTGCGTCTTTGGGAGTTTTCACTTGTTTTCCACAGCCATACGCAGTATAACCTCGTGCAGTCGCTAGTCGTCTAACACAGTTTATCCGAGCAAGAACGTGTTTATAAGCCTGCACACTATATTATTTTAGAAGTGTTAAACTGTGGATTTGCTATAAATGCCAACAAATTTGAACAATATGGCAATGATACTTCAAGTTTATATTTAAAAACGTATTCTTGGTATTACATGCCAAGTACCGTACACGAAGTGCTATATCATGGAAAAATTGTAATTGCCTCTTGTATTATTCCGATTGGTCAACATTTGGAAGAAGCACAAGAGGCGAGAAATAAAGACAATAGAAGATTTCGTGAACTTTTCACGAGAAAATTTTCAAGGATTGCCACGAATACAGACCTTATGAATAGGCTGCTCATATCGTCAGACCCTCTGATTACCAGTTTAAGGAACATTCCCACAAGAAGAAAAGGAATTCTTACCCGAGGAATACTACAATTACTTGCAGTGCCTAAATTAAATAGTACAGAAGACGATAGTGATTGTTCGTCTGAATACGATGAAGTCGACTCCTGTTCTGACAGTTGAAAAGAATAGATACATATGTATCTGGTGTTGTAAATGGAAAGCTCTTGTTCAGAGTGTATTTCTCTACATCTATTTAGTTTATTAAAACTTTGAATATGTTTGTGTAAAACTGTGTTTGCAACTTCCTGATATCGTTTAAATTAAATACCCATTCACGCAGTAATTTGCAAGAGTTAAAATACGTATTTTCGGCCAATACAACAAAAATCATGTTAAAGTTATTAGAAATAATCATATTTCGAGTAATTTTAACAAAATATATGATAAAAAAAAAGAAACAACACTATTAAGAATTAAATGCTCCTAAATGTTCGAAACGTCACACTGTGCGGCGCTCTGAAATCAATGAAGAACGAAATAACCTTAGCTAACAAGGGAACATATTCAGTTGATACAAACCGATTTTGATGAAACTTATGTCAGATATATAGTTCTTCGAAAAATATTTGACACGTATTTTCTTTTATTGGCAACCATCCACTTTGACGGGGTGAAAACAGCCCTTATAAATTCGTGGTCAGAGTCATACTTTTTGAGATATCTGGGAAACCAAAGGTCGAAAAAAATTGATTTTCTTTTTAAATTGTGTGTTTTTAATGGGAAACGTAGTTGTGCAAACAAATTTTAACAAAAGACATTTGTTTAAATAATATGTTAAAAATAAACGCGTATATTTCTGTAAAATAAGCCAGAATTCCTTCCTCCGCACACCAGGTCCAAGACTATCTTTCATTATGCATAAATATTGTTGAATGGAAAAAAGAAGAAAATCCTAAAACCTATATCCCCTATTTTGGATCAAAGATCATACATAGTGTACATTAAAATTAACTAACGATATATATGAGAAACCGAAAGAAAACATGAAATTTTTAATGTATTGTTTGAACAAACAGATTTTGTTAAAATCTTTTGCACTACTACATTCTCTATTAAAACAAAAACACAATTTTTAAAAAAATCAAATTTTTACGATCTCTGGTTTCCAAAATATCTGAAAAAATATGAATCTGACAGCGAATAATTGCCAATAAAAGAAAATACGTGTCACATATTTTTCGAAGAACTACATCTCGCATAAGTTTCATCAAGATTGGTTTGTTTCACCTGAATATGTTCCCTTGTAAGTGTTGAAAGCGACGTTAAATAAGTAAATGGAAAAATAATTCTGCGACTGGTTTTCTTCACATATTGTGTTGATTGTCTTAAATTTAAATAACAAGCAACTTTTCATGGATAACTCTTATGATATGAAAATCAATTTCCTTCGTCGATAACTGTTATGAACTATTGAAATAATTTCTCTCATCGATAGCTCGTTTAAGCAATCGAAATGGTTTTTCTTCGACGATAACAGTTATCGAGAAGGATCTATAATTTCTGGACTGTAATAACTGTTATTTGGAACGAAAAAATTTTAAAACCGAGACTGTTTAACCATTTCGTCGTTCGATTGTTTTTCTTCACATATTGTGTTGATTGTCTTAAATTTAAATAACAAGCAACTTTTTATGAATGACTGTTATCGTACAAAATTCAAAAAATAACTGTTATGTTTGGTCCCTGCTTTCTTCAAAGTATTGAACAATAATAGAGTACATGTGCTTGAATTCATAAAGATTCGCAGTGATGTATTCTCATGGAGTGTGCTGCAGATAGTTCTTAATTGATTTCCGTTTGCTGTGTTACAGAAAATTTCCTTCAAGAATAACTGTTATTAGCGATCGCAATAAATTTCTCCTATCAATAAAATAATTGATTGTCTATTATTTGAAAGTTGAACTATTTAATCATGACTATTAAAAATTTCCTTCATTAATATCTTTTATGAGCGACCGAAGTAAATTTCTCTCATCGATAACTGTTATGAGCCATTGAATTTCTCTCAACGATAATATTTACCAACGAGAGAACAAATATGCATTCACACTTACAATCCCCATTTGTAACCAACACGATTTCAGTTGATTAAATATTTATTATTCCATGACTAATTTTAATTTTGGTTATAACAGTTATGGTTCCCGAAAGAAACCATTGGTCATGCTTATACATATATTTGATGGAAACAAAAACAGAATTTGATTAAAAACGTCTAAATAATTTCAATGTTTTATTACATTAAAAGTCTGTTAAACGTTTTCTGTTATTGCAATTGGCTTCATTACATAACCTAGTAAACTAATCCACTTAGCATGGCGAAAATACTGAAGTGCTTGACAGTGTGCGCCATCAATTATGAGACTGACTGTATATTTTTTCATGAATGTATTAAACAAAGTTTAACGTTCGTTCCAGGTGTCATTTAATTATTCTTTCGCATTAAAAAACAGAACGGTACCGAAGACAAACAAGAAAAGTTAATCGTCCACAGCGAAGATTTCGTTCGACTTGTTAAACAGCGTGGCCATTTTCACGCGAGAATATTTTTCCGTCGTATCGGGCTGTAATTTCGAAATTGATCGCTCTCATCTATTACCTTTTTGCTTCGGCACGGAATCGTGGCGGAACCAATAATTAGGGCTACAAAATGTATGCCTGTGTCTATCCTTGCTCTATTCGCCATCAGCATTACCCCGACCTTCCAGATTCTATTTTTTCCTTTCGCTTACTTTGTCAGTGCATCAATCCCCTCATCCGGTTTCTGATCATCCACGGCAATAAACTAAACAAGTTAACGAGACAAGAACTATTTCGTACCTTTCTTGGACGAAAATTCGTCGAACTTCTTCTCCGAAATATTTGATTGTGCTGCGGTTTTGTGAATTTATTTAATAATCAAGGTAGACAAAGTTATTGAGTAACCCTGTATAATATATATAGTACATATGTATATGGGTGATGATTAGTACACTGTTAATCTTTATGCAAAATACAAACCTTCTGAATCAATTGCGAAAATTGGACGTCACATAAATAGTTCTTTCATTCTTGAATAAATGTTAATAAGCAGCAACAAATACATTCGAGAACTTGAATGTTTTAAAATTGTCTACTGCTTTAATTTTCACTTAGTTGCACTTATTAATTGCTCATCTTCCTAATATTTGGTTGTGCTGCGTTTTTGTGAATTTATTTAGTAATCAAGGTAGATAAAGTTATTGAGTAACCCTGTATAATATACATAGTACATATGTATATGGATGATGATTAGTACACTGTTAATCTTTATGCAAAATACAAACCTTCTGAATCAATTGCGAAAATTGGACGACACATAAATAGTTCTTTCATTCTTGAATAAATGTTAATAAGCAGCAACAAATACATTCGAGAACTTGAATTTTTTAAAATTGTCTACTGCTTTAATTTTCACTTAGTTGGACTTATTAATTGCTCTTCTTCCAAATATTTGATTGTGCTGCGTTTTTGTGAATTTATTTAGTAATCAAGGTAGATAAAGTTATTGAGTAACCCTGTATGATATACATAGTACATATGTATATGGATGATGATTAGTACACTGTTAATCTTTATGCATATAAAAAGCTCTTTCATTCTTGAATAAATGTTAATAAGCAGCAACAAATACATTCGAGAACTTGAATTTTTTAAAATTGTCTACTGCTTTAATTTTCAATTAGTTGCACTTATTAATTGCTCTTCTTCCAAATATTTGATTGTGCTGCGTTTTTGTGAATTTATTTAGTAATCAAGGTAGATAAAGTTATTGAGTAACCCTGTATGATATACATAGTACATATGTATATGGATGATGATTAGTACACTGTTAATCTTTATGCAAAATACAAACCTTCTGAATCAATTGCGAAAATTGGACGACATATAAATAGTTTTTTCATTCTTGAATAAATGTTTATAAGCAGCAATAATACATTCGAGAACTTAAATTTTTTAAAATTGTCTACAGCTTTAATTTTCACTTACAAGGGAACATATTCAGGTGATACAAACCTATTTTGATGAAACTTATGTGAGATATAGTTCTTTGAAAATATTAATTGATAAAATTAAATAATATTTGACATGTATTTCTTTTTATCGGCAACCATCCACTTTGAAGGGGTGAAAACATCCCTCTAAGTTGGAGGTCAGAACCATATTTTTTGAAATAACTCAGAAACTAGAGGTCGAAAAAATTTAATTCTTTAATGGGAAATGTAGTCGTGCAAGAAAATTTTAACAATACTTTGCCCGCGTCACGCTGCTACTTGCGAATTTTCTATATGGATGAGTCATTTTTTCCTGATTTTCAATATTAGGAAAAAAAATGTTGTGACTTCGAATTCATTGGATTAGGATGGATATTTGAAATTTCAAGATGATACAAAATCTGACTGCTAAACGCGATGTCCAGCATTTCGATGCATTCGTCCCACTGTGCGTCGGAGTATCTTTTTCAGTACTAAAAAGGATAAAAAATGATTTACTGACTTCTTTGGGACAAAGCAAATTAAATGATTAGAGTATTTTATCCGTGGAGAGTGACTTATTTAATAACTTAACACGTGTGATATTATTAATCAATTTACAAAAGAAAACGCTAGGAAAATAAATATACAGCGTGAGTCACCAAACGTTAGCACCTCAAATATCTTTGTTGTTTCTAAAGATACGTAAAATATGGTATGGACAAAGTTGAATGGTACAATGGGGCTGACACGATGCAAAAAAATTTGTTTATGTCATTTTTTTGGAGATATCAAGGTCATCTTCATTTTTTAACTTCCCGATTCATAGGGAAGTTATTGTAATTACCCCGAAAATCGAAAATCGATTTTTTAGCAGATCTTCACGTTTCATGGTCATTGGAATCATTTTAGACTATTTTTATCAAAATGTTTGTATGTGTGTGTGTGTGTGTGTGTGTGTGTGTGCGTATGTCCGTTTGTATGGTATCAAATTTTTCGTTAACGTTTTCTGAAAAAATAACAATGCGATCAGAATAATGAATGATGCAATCGATGCGCCCCACTGGGACTTAGAGCTGATTAGATTTTGGTCCATATTGGTCAAGTAGTTTTTTAGTTTTTTTAGTTTTTTTCGAAAGAAGTTCATTCAACAATGCAAATTATACGAGAGGACGGAAATTTTCCACCGCAGAAACAAACGTAACAATTATATATAATTTTTTTTATTTTTAAAAAAAATTTTTTATAATTAAAAAAAAAATTTTTTTTTAAATTTTTTTTTAAATTATGCAACTAACGCAAATGTTACCGCTTACAATAATCGAAAATTATCCCAATGCAAGAGTGAGTTAATCGTCTCTTCTGTCGAGAATACATTTTCAAAGAATATCGGAAGTACCAAAAAAAATGTATATTACAATCTTTTAAAAAACAATCAGTCAAAACGAATTATTAATTGAGAATAAATTGATAATTAATATAAAAAACAAGCAGTTCAATACGAATTATTAAGTGAGATGAAATTGAAAGTTAATATAAAAAATGGTTAATGGAGCATGCGAGCAACGAGCATACGATGTTGGATTAATGCGACGCCACACAGCAAACATTTTGATAAGTAGAAAACTATTGAACTTCACTGAGAGCGTATAATCTTCTTAAAACGTACACTAAATAATGATAATAATATACTGCAACTAACGAATCGGGAAGTTCTTTGTGTGGCTCGTGGAGAGTCACACACCAAATAACATCCGTACTACTAACCCTCTCGCGAACTCACAAACCGAGCTACAACACCCCCACCCGCGAAGCTCGCGAAGCGAGCGAGCAACAATAACCAGCTAGTTTTTAATGGAATGAGGGATTTTTTAATACATCAATTGATGCAGCTGGACATTCGTTATCAAAAAGTACGAACCTATGTATGTCAAAAAGTTAGTAGTTCAAGAGATATTTCAAATTAAATAACTCTAAACTACCATTACAGTCGTACTAACAATAATACGTTAGTGTTTAATTACTTGTGTAACATCTTAGCATGACTGTAATGGTATTTCAGAGTTATTTAAATTGAAATATCTCCTGAATTACTAACTCTTCGACATACATAGGTTAGTACTTTTTGATAACGAATGTCCAGTTGCATCAATTGATGTATTAAAAAATACCTCATTCCATTTAAGAAAGTCAAGATGACCTTGATATCTCCAAAAAAATGACAAAAACAAAATTTTTTTTGCATCGTGTCAGCCCCATTGTACCATTCAACTTTGTCCTTACCAAAATTTTAATTATCTTTATAAACAACAAAGATGTTTGAGGTACTGACATTTGGTGACTCACCCTGTATAGGTAATTTTTCTTGTTTGTTTACTGTAAAGTTTGTTTTTGTTCAGATACATTTTTTTAATTATGTATGAATTTTATGTTTTAGTTTAGTGTAACAGTAATAAATTGACTTTTTCTAGTTCTGACACATTTGTATAACTGTCAGTTACCCCGCTTCCGCTAGCCATCCAGTGTATTTTCTTATGACCAGGAGCGTATTACTTTCAGTAGCCCACGGGCGCCGAATATCTTAGGACGGTCCTGCAACTGGGCCAAATTATAATTCGGTTGTTATCGAAGATAGAAAAGAATTGAAAAGAATTCTAGTCCATTTACTATTTCGAAAATCTATTTTTCCCCAACCTTGCTATCGGATCATTGGATTCGAGATGAAGATGCAGGACCACCTATGAATTCCTAATGAGATGGAAAGCATCACGGGGAATGCAAAGGGCGAATGGGAGGAGTAAGAAGGCGGACAAGGTAAAACGAATGCGAAGAATTTCGATTCTAGATCTGCATTTGGTCGAAGATTTTTCCGTGAAAGCTTACGTCTCTATTCGTGAATACATATTCATTGAGCGAACCTACATGTGCACGCGTGTATGTATGCGTTCATCCCTACAAATCGACTTCGTGGAGGGTCAGCCAACAGACAGCGTTGCACGACGCTCTCATAAATTATCGCTAGTTGGTGGCTAACATGTTATTTGCCACCGAGCTTCACAAATGAGTGCACTTTGTATTTAATTACTCGACTCACGCCCAGGGCGTATCCTCACAGCAGACTCCGTTCGGCACGGCTTTGCCGAAAGAGTATCCCTTCTAAGGAGTTTCCTCTTCTATCTCTTTCCCTTCTTCCTTTTACAATTAGTCTCCCATTTTTTCTCGATTCGTTCGCGTATCCCTTGGTTAACAAATCTTGGCCTGGTTATGCCGCGCGCGGTTAATTAATATTCATGATTTATGGTTCCAATTATAGCAGTTTACGGGAAAATTCATTGTATTGTTGAATAGGGATATTAACGAACAATAATCGAAGAGGGATATTAACAGAAATCGATTTGCGTATTTCAGCCTATGCCTCGTTGCTCTGAGGTGGGGAATATTTGGCAAAAGAAATATTATCGATACTATTACACATATACAGGGTGAGTCCGCAGAAACAGAACACCTGCACAACGCGGATGCAATTGGTGTTAGGAAGAGATGCATCGGATGGAACTTGCATGGTTTCGAGGGCGCATTAATCTGATGTTAGTAGCTTTTTTGTAGGTGGACGCGTAAAGGACATATGAAGATCAACTTCATTTTTAACGATTCATAGGGAAGTTACTGTAATTACCCCGAAAATCGATTTTTTACCAGATCTTCACGTTTCATGGTCATTGGAATCATTTTAGACTATTTTTATCAAAATGTTCGTATGTGTATGTGTGTGTGTGCATGTCCGTTTTGTATGTTATCAAATTTTTCGTTAACGTTTTCTGAAAAAGTAACAACGTGATCAGAATGATGAATGATGCAATCAATGTGCCCCGCTGTAACTTAGAATTGATTAGATTTTGATCCACTTTGGTCCAGTAGTTTTTTAGTTTTTTTAGTTCAACAATGCAATTTATATGAGAGGATGGAAAATTTCCACCGAATAAACAGCGTAATTATATATATTTAATTTTTATTTTTTTTAAATTATGCAACTACTGCTAATGTTACCGCTTACAATAATAAAAAAAATATCCCAATGCAAGATTGAGTTTTTCATCTCTACAGGAATCGGGAAATTCTTTGTGTGACTCTTAGAGAGTCAGATACCAAATAACATCCGTACCACTATCCCTCTCAAATAACCAGCTAGTTTTTAATGGAATGAGGTATATGTGCAGATGAAGGAAGGTTACAATGTCAAATTATGTGTTGAATTTATCTCCAAATATCGATTGGTTAATAGATCGATCGACGATAGTTTATATTTGTTCCAAATGTCTTCTCTTTGCTTCAGTACCGTGTATGCTGACCTAGCATCAACATGTGGTTACGTTAAAGTTATAATTAAAAATTTCGTTTGCTTTTATACTAAGCAAGTAGGTAACAGTGGTTCTTCTTATTTTAAATTCACACAGCACAAACATAATATTGATTGCTAATTTACAGACGCATTTTTTCTAATTTTTCAAATTAATTAAATTAATCGAAACGTTGAAAAAAGATATTGTGATAATTTGCAATTATCATTTGAATAACAATTAATCGAACCAGTTCGCTGAAGTCATTAATCTAGAACACACCGAGACTGTCAAAATTAATTACTTAATTTACATCAAGCAAGTAGGTAACAATGGTTCTTCGTCCTTCAAATTCACACAGTACAAACATAATATTGATTGTTAATTTACAGACGCAAATTTTCCAATTTTTTAAATTAATTAAAGTAATCGAAACGTTGAAAAAAGATATTATGATAATTTGCAATTATCATTTGAATAACAATTAATCGAACCAGTGCGCTGAAGTTATTAATCTAGAATCCACCGAGACTGTCAAAATTAATTATTTAATTTACATCAAGCAAGTAGGTAACAATGGTTCTTCGTCCTTTAAATTCACACAGTACAAACATAATATTGATTGTTAATTTACAGACGCAAATTTTCCAATTTTTTAAATTAATTAAATTAATTTTTTCTTACCTTAGAATGATCTAAAGTAAGATCGAAACGTTGAAAAGAGATATTGTGATAATTTGCAATTATCGTTTGAATAACAATTATCAAACCAGTGCGCTGAAGTCATTAAAAGTTTGTTCAAAAAATTGTACTTCGGCCAGTTTTTGGGCACCTTTGGGCATTGTGCGTCTTCTATGTGTGTGGTTCTAGGCGAGACTGTCAAAATTAATAACTGATCAATCAAACGTGGCAGTCATGAGACTGACATCTGCGCTTCTGGAAAAGAATCACGTGCTATCAGAGAGTTACTAGGTTGTTGTATACACCACAATGAGAGACAACCGTCTAACCATGGCTCTCGGGTTGTCGTGTCTAGAGCCAAATTGGTGAGACTCGTCGAAGCTTGTTAAGGGACTGCGTGCCGAACTGATTCCCAGAATGCAATTACCACATTAGTCGGTTCCGCTTTCGAATTCCTCATTTTGTCCTTTCAGGCTCCGTCGACGCCGTTCCGCCGCTATTCATAATTTCAGAATCGTGTATTAATATGGGTCTCCGAACAGCATCAATACATATGTAAATGAACAGTGATTCGCAAAAGTTTTCCTACCCTCTCAATCAGCGACTGAGCATGCATACTCAGGGTTACCACCTCTTCGATTTTCGCCCGGAGTAGCTGGGTTTTAAAAAATGGGATAATAATTATTTATATTATAGATTATATACATTATATTATTAGATTATGCTTTGTGTTGTTTTTCCAATTTTTAAGAATGTTTCGTACAACAATATATGTATATTGGCTAATTTCTATAATTTAAATATCACTTTGAAAATAAATAATTTGGATGGTTTCACAGAATCGATTTGTTTCTTTTCTGAAACGAACGTAATGAACAAGTTTATTTTCGATCACGTAATATGAATTTATGAATAATACCATGTTCGTCATAGATACACATTTTTTATTTTTTCCATCATTTATTCTTTTTATTGTAATTGTATTTTAATTGTAAACACGAATTACGTTGTAATTCAATTGAATAGGAGAGCAGAATTACAAATACAATAACGAATCTATGGACTCCAAGAGAATGGGATGATAATAAATTGTTATGCTTTGTATTGGGCAATTTCTATAATTTAAATATCATTTTAAAAATAAATAATTTGTATGGTTTCACAGAATCGATTTATGTTTCTTTTCTGAAACGTACGTAACGAACAAGTTTATTTTCGATCACATAATATGAATTTATGAATAATACCATGTTCATCACAGATACCAATCTTTTATTTTTTCCGTCGTTTATTCTTCTTATTTATAATTCATAATTACACTGCACTCTGTAATTGTATTTTAATTGTAAAAATGGTCTACGTTGTAATTTAATTGAATAGGAGAGCAGAATTACAAATACAATAACGAATCTATGGACTCCAAGAGAATGGGATGATAATAAATTGTTATGCTTTGTATTGGGGAATTTCTATAATTTAAATATCACTTTGAAAATAAATAATTTGTATGGTTTCACAGAATCGATTTATGTTTCTTTTCTGAAACGAACGTAACGAACAAGTTTATTTTCGATCACATAATATGAATTTACGAATAATACCATGTTCATCATAGATACACATTTTTTATTTTTTCCATCATTTATTCTTTTTATTGTGATTGTATTTTAATTGTAAACACGAATTACGTTGTAATTTAATTGAATAGGAGAGCAGAATTACAAATACAATAACGAATCTATGGACTTCAAGAGAATGGGATGATAATAAATTGTTATGCTTTGTATTGGGGAATTTCTATAATTTAAATATCACTTTGAAAATAAATAATTTGGATGGTTTCACAGAATCGATTTATGTTTCTTTTCTGAAACGAACGTAATCAACAAGTTTATTTTCGATCACGTAATATGAATTTATGAATAATACCATGTTCATCATAGATACACATTTTTTATTTTTTCCATCATTTATTCTTTTTATTGTGATTGTATTTTAATTGTAAACACGAATTACGTTGTAATTTAATTGAATAGGAGAGCAGAATTACAAATACAATAACGAATCTATGGACTTCAAGAGAATGGGATGATAATAAATTGTTATGCTTTGTATTGGGGAATTTCTATAATTTAAATATCACTTTGAAAATAAATAATTTGGATGGTTTCACAGAATCGATTTATGTTTCTTTTCTGAAACGAACGTAATCAACAAGTTTATTTTCGATCACGTAATATAAATTTATGAATAATACCATGTTCATCATAGATACACATTTCTTATTTCTTCCATCATTTATTCTTCTTATTTATAATTCATAATTACACTGCACTTTGTAATTGTATTTTAATTGTAAAAATGGACTACGTTATAATTTAATTGAATAGGAGAGCAGAATTACAAATACAATAACGAATCTAACGGCTCCAAGAGAATGAGATGATAATAAATTGTTATGCTTTGTATTGGGGAATTTCTATGTTTAGGAGGTATTAATCAAAAGCACGGACCAATCAGAGCGCGGCTATAGCGAACGGAGTCCGATTCGGCGACAGGTCCCGTTTAACGTGGTGTCGCTATTGGTCGAACCAGATTTAATCCGCTGTAGCCGCGCTCTGATTGGTCCGTGTTTTTCGTTAATAACTCCTAAAGAAAGCCGCGGCCGCCATTTTTGTAAAGGAAAATGTTGCTTCAAATGACCCAAGCAACCTCCCATTTTCCGCTCCTACACTAGTTTTGGGACACTCTGTATAATTACTTTTTGGTTATTACATTTCATATTTCATGTATTATATATTTAATTCAAATTCATAACTAACAAAAATGAAGGCGGTTTTTTAATGAAAAAGCAATTTGAAGAAATATACGGATTCCTTGATAAAAAATCATGCAAAATGTAAAACATACTGTTCAAAATTTTTTTGATAAATAAATCTTCCTTGGTCGTTCTAAAGGCATTCAGTTTTTCTTATAAACATCCTGTTTCTATAAATTTAGGCCCTGATTCCAACCTTTTGACCGGTGGCGTATTTTACGTCACTTGTACAGAAAGAAAATGCGGAAAGCCGTTAAAGTATAGCGATCGTACGAAGCTTTAAGCAAAATTAAAATGTTTTCGGCGCATTGGTTCGATCAAATGTTACTCGTTACACTATTTGCAAAATAGGCACAATACTTTGTCTCAACGTTTCGATCTCAATTTAGATCATTATCAAGAGAATACAAAAAATAATATTGTGTCTGTAATGGAAATTAACAAAAAATTATTCATTGCATTAAGCCATAAAATAAACTAAAATATATCATTTCTTTTATCCATTCCAAAAATGAAAATTAAATTTTTCTGAATAAAGACATCAATTAACAAAATTTTCATACTCACTTGCGTAGTGTACACAAATTGTATAGCATTGTATTGAATTAGAAAACTTTCAAAGAAAACATTAGGATTTAATTAGAAAACTTTTCAAATGCGGAAACTTTGATTTTTCGAGAATGAAAAACCAGAATATCCCCTTACGTCACTCAGAATAGTTGAACAAGTTTTCGGGTCGAACCGTGGCCACTGGCCAATCTATCGTCATCTTCCGGATGCGACGACAATTATGGACAATGACTTTATTTTGTTCCGGTTGTATTTTCCTTACTTGTTAGCTCGTTTGAACGTACCGACCGCCGCCGCCTAGTTATTTGTACGACGCTCCGATATACCATTTCGAAGGTATAATCGCTAATCATTCGTCGGATTTTTGGGGAAGGGACAGAAATCATAAGCAAAGGCTAGTTAAAGAAGTCACTTCGGTTTTGGACTACCGCCTTGACCGCTCTGTAGGTATAACTATGCTCCCTGGCTGATTTTACGATTTCTACGAAACTCACGAGTTCCCTTTCGTAGACCGCAACTTTTCAGTTTCAACTGGACCATACATAATGCCCTGATCACTGACATTTATATGAATACGATTTCGAATATTATTTTCTAAATAGAAAACTGTATTAACGCATAGAAAGTTATGATCATTATTAGAACTAGATATGGTAACAGTTTAACAATTTGCAGTTATCGCGCTAGCCCCTTATCTATTCCAAACATTAGTTTGCATCAGATTTTTTGAAGAGAGCTTTTGAAAATTACGATTATTTGACTAGCCTAAATTATTACTGGAAGAAGTTGGTGCGGGTTATTTCATCAGAATTTAAAGGCGCAGAACGTTTTTGTAAAATAATTTTATCGAACCATGTAATCACTAGGTTCCGGAGTTTAAGCATTTATAACCATAACGAGTAAATGCAATCAAAAACAGTGAAAACTAGTGGGGTATACAGCTATTAATGGTTTTTTTTTTAATTTTGTGTGACTCTCCACGAGCCACACAAAGAACTTCCCGATTCGTTAGTTGCAGTACATTATTATCATTATAATAACTAATAACTCACTCTTGCATTGGGATATTTTTTGATTATTGTAAACGGTAACATTAGCATTAGTTGCATAATTAAAAAAAAATTTTTTTTTAATAAAAATGAAATATATATAATTACGTTTGTTTATTTGGTGGAAATTTTCCATCCTCTCGTATAAATTGCATTGTTGAATGAACTCCTTTCGAAAAAAACTAAAAAATCTAAAAAAACTTCTTGTGTCGCTATTGGTCGAACCAGAATTAATCCGCTGTAGCCGCGCTCTAATTGGTCCATGTTTCTCGTTAATAACTCCTAAACAAAGCCGCGGACGCCACTTTTGTAAAGGAAAATGTCGCTTCAAATGACGCAAGGAACCTCCCATTTCCGGGAATTACACTTATTCTGGGACACCCTGTATAACACTGTTCTTAAGTTAGTAATAAGCTAGGTTTAAGTCGTATTCTAAGTAGTTACAAGCAGTTTCCAAAGACTGATGAGGAGGTTTTATTTTTAAATAAAAAGTTTTTCCACACGTGCCTCCTCACTACCCATTAAGTTATTCTGTATTACTTATATTAACCTAGTCAACACATAGTTCCTATAAAATCAATCGCCGTCCAAAGATATGTATAACTTAGAGATTCGTATACAAGCGAACATTTAGTTAACAACGCAATATTGAGTAGTTATTTTTTAACTTCCCGATTCATAGGGAAGTTATTGTAATTATGTTTGTTGATACCTGTTATTGTTTGACTGTAATAATCTTTTATTCAATAAACATTTAAAGTTCAGCGATAGTTCATGCCCTAACTACGCAAGCGGGTCCGGGTTCAAATCCGACGTGGGTATTGTTTTAGGTTTTTCCTTTTTTCCTAAAAATTTTACTGTGAAAATACATTTTTAATATGTATATTATTTATGATATACCGTAAAAAGAGAAAATCAGAATGTGGGCACTGTGGGTTCGTGTAGTAAGGTTGGCTCTAGATTGGGTGTGATCGTTGGCCCTAATTGTTGGCCAAACTAAGTAACTTTTGTTTGAAACGTTATCCGATATCAAGCATAAATTAAATGTTATCGGCGTGTTGGTTCGATCAATTATATACTTAAAAACTATTTGCAAAATATCACAAAATTTTTCTCAACATGGACACGTTGCTCACTACCTTGTTGACTGTCCAGGCAGCAACATGTTAGTCACATACAGACTGTTAATTTTTCTAATTTATATAGTTTAAATATAAATATATAATATATAAATTGAAATTAAAATTGTTTGGTTTCGTTACAGACACAATGTTTTGTTTATCTCTTGAAAAGGATCTAAATTCAGATCGAAACGTTGAGAAAAATTTTGTGATATTTTGCAAATAGTGTTTAAGTATATAATTCATCGAACCAACGCGCCGATAACTTAAAGCTCATTACGATCGCTATACATTAAACTGTTATCCGATATCATAATAATGTCAGAGATATTCAATTGGTTCACTTCAACGCGACATCCTGTATATGGCATACTTTATCATTGAATTTAGTTTTATCGTTAATGAATCATTACGTATGTAAATGTTGAAAAATCTTGAAAATGTTAGTGGTGATAAGATTAGTAGTTATGTTCCACAGTGTACAACTGTAAGCATTGTTACCGGTCCTTATTGGGACGTTTAAAGAGAAATTTAAAGTTAAAAGTTTTAATAAGAGATATTACGCAGTTTTGCTGCAAAATACATCTTATAAACTCTTCTTAATTCGATCGCTCGCAGTACGGTATAAAATACAATAATTTAATATTCAATATAATATTTGATATAATAATTAATATAATATAATAATAATTGTATAATAATATATAATAATTATAAAATAAAGAAAGAAATTCAGAAATTATGTTATGTATGATTGAGTTTATTAATTATTATCTATGACAGAACCACCGGATGTGACACCGGTAAGAAGCGAAGTGTATTGTGCTGGGCTTGCATCGAGTCTTGAAAACTGCTATGGAATAGTGTTTTTATATTCAGGACCACACAGGTAGCTCGCGCGCATTAAATTTTGCATACGGAATCCAGAACAATCAACGGTAATACTATATTCAATTTTTATACTGAATATTAAGCAGCATCGTATCTTATTACCAACAACTACTTTAGCCCTTATTCAAATCTGATACCCACACAGATATTCCAGTGCAATAAATCCGACTATCCCCCGACTTACTGAAACAACTTCTAACCTGGCTAATTTTTTCATTCTAACATTTCAGTGCACAGATTGGGCCTGTGAAATTTATTAATTGAATTTAAACTATTTTAAGTAGCTTTAAATTACCTTGAAGTTTCTTATCTTGAGTTCTTATATTTTACTAAAATTAGTTTTATGCGATATCAATCATTGTTTTTAGAATAGATGTCAAGGAGGATTAAACAAAATATAATAAGAAATTTCACATACATTTCACAAACATAACAAGATTTCATTTATAACAAGAAATATATGATTTAATTAATTTTCATCATTGTTGGCACAAATATCCTTTCAAAAGGTTCCTCAAAATATTTTATGTATTTTTGGATAATTTGAATTTGTTTTCTCTTTTCGACGACAATTTTCAATATGGTTCCTCAAAATATTTTATGTATTTTTGGATAATGTGAATTTGATGAAAAACAGGAAACTGTTTTCTCTTTTCGGCGACAATTTTTAATATGGTTCCTCAAAATATTTTATGTATTCTTGGATAATGTGAATTTGTTTTCTCTTTTCGGCGACAATTTTTAATATGGTTCATCAAAATATTTTATGTATTTTTGGATAATGTGAATTTGATGAAAAACAGGAAACTGTTTTCTCTTTTCGGCGACAAGTTTTAATATGGTTCCTCAAAATATTTTATGTATTCTTGGATAATGTGAATTTGTTTTCTCTTTTCGACGACAATTTTTAATATGGTTCCTCAAAATATTTTATGTATTCTTGGATAATGTGAATTTGTTTTCTCTTTTCGACGACAATTTTTAATATGATTCCTCAAAATATTTTATGTATTCTTGGATAATGTGAATTTGTTTTCTCTTTTCGGCGACAATTTTTAATATGATTCCTCAAAATATTTTATGTATTTTTGGATAATGTGAATTTGATGAAAAACAGGAAACTGTTTTCTCTTTTCGGCGACAAGTTTTAATATGGTTCCTCAAAATATTTTATGTATTCTTGGATAATGTGAATTTGTTTTCTCTTTTCGACGACAATTTTTAATATGGTTCCTCAAAATATTTTATGTATTCTTGGATAATGTGAATTTGTTTTCTCTTTTCGACGACAATTTTTAATATGATTCCTCAAAATATTTTATGTATTCTTGGATAATGTGAATTTGTTTTCTCTTTTCGACGACAATTTTTAATATGGTTCCTCAAAATATTTTATGTATTCTTGGATAATGTGAATTTGTTTTCTCTTTTCGGCGACAATTTTTAATATGATTCCTCAAAATATTTTATGTATTTTTGGATAATGTGAATTTGATGAAAAACAGGAAACTGTTTTCTCTTTTCGGCGACAAGTTTTAATATGGTTCCTCAAAATATTTTATGTATTCTTGGATAATGTGAATTTGTTTTCTCTTTTCGACGACAATTTTTAATATGGTTCCTCAAAATATTTTATGTATTCTTGGATAATGTGAATTTGTTTTCTCTTTTCGACGACAATTTTTAATATGATTCCTCAAAATATTTTATGTATTCTTGGATAATGTGAATTTGTTTTCTCTTTTCGACGACAATTTTTAATATGATTCCTCAAAATATTTTATGTATTCTTGGATAATGTGAATTTGTTTTCTCTTTTCGACGACAATTTTTAATATGATTCCTCAAAATATTTTATGTATTTTTGGATAATGTGAATTTGATGAAAAACAGGAAACTGTTTTCTCTTTTCGGCGACAATTTTTAATATGTATTGGTTTTCTTCCTCACCTTTCCTTAATATTTGATTGTATAATCTTACATTGACTAGTTTTTAATATAATCTTGTATATTTCTTGAATACATTCTTGTTCATTTAAAATCGTTCTTATCTTCTCATTGAAGATGAATAGAATTCAGAATCATTCAAAGAATTGTGTTATATGTTGGGAAATGAAATAATCAATATTTCTGTTACTGTTAACATCGATTTCAAATGTCAAAAAATTAATAAATAGTCCATGTAGACCCGTGCACGAGAGAATTAAACGAAATATAACATTTTTACTAAATTAAACTTATTGAGGCCCAAGTATGCACGCGAACAAAAAGCAAAATGTCGCGTGAATATTCGATCCTGTGTAAGCTCGTAAATCAAGCTTATTTTATGCATATATGGTAAAAATGAATAAAAGAAATATAAAAAAAACAATTTGTGAAAACATTATAATTATTGGAGAATGTTCTGGCATTACTTTCGACACGCTAATTATTAATCAAAAAAATACATTTGTATTTAACTTCTGTTCTTTACCATTAACAGTATCAACTTCGACAATTTTTATTTTGCATAAAGATCCGCAGTCTAGTCATGATTGATGATGAATCAACGAAGTCTATCAAGTACAATGAATTATACATGTGTATGTACAAAAGTGGTATGCAGCGCTATTATGTGATTACAGGTTCGATTATATCATAGATGCTGATTCAACACTTTATAAAGCAGAAGTTGATCGCGAACATATTTCTGTTGGATTTAGTTTATACCAGCGTGTATACGATACAATAAGGCAAAACATCTATCACTTGAATTAAGGATGTTCTGGAGCTATATAAAAACGCAACCAAATTTTTGAAAATTTCACAAGATATAATTCTTACTAAATTAATGCAATTACCAAAGTTTGAGTTAGATTCACTACACTGTTATTAAACGTTGCTATAAATATTAATTTATAGCAACTTAAAGTTTGCATATTTTAATACGTCTTCTTATGGAAATTCATAAAATTCCACTTCAAATTTAAACCTTGAAAAAACGCAATTAGAAATTCCAGTCTTTTTATATATAGTAAAAATTATGTATTTAATTATGCACAAAATTTATTAGGATAGACTAAACAGTTACAGAGCAAAAAATTATAAACTGTTACAAAACTTCAGAATTATCGTGTTATCATCTAACTAGCATGAAAACGCGACAATAGACCACTGAATATAGCTGCTAGTCGGAGTGTACAATTATTCACAAAATTCATTTACAATTTTCTATAATATGAATAGCAATAGCAATAGCAGTATTTTTATTACAAATAGATAGAACAATTTGAACATGCCTCTAGAGAAGGGAAAGGAAAATAGAGTACAAATATTAAATTTTAGCTCAGAACGTTCATCATAGCACTATATATGTATATGTTTTGTATGTGTTTATATAATTATATAATTATATAGTTTATTAATGTTGAATTCTGAATATACTATAGTTAAAACAAAGCGAAATGAATATAATACAATAATATATAAGAAACTAGGTAAACACTAGAATATAAGGACGGGCTTGTATTGGGCAAATAGAGCTCAGGTTCTTCAACGCCATCTTTAAGTACATTATACATATAAAGAGAAGAATAAACCATAAACAACAACCATGTAATATGAAGACAATTTGATTAAAAAATAAATATAAGATGAAATTCACTAATTAACCAAAAGTTTTTTAAATTAATCTATTTTTTAATGCAAAATATACTTGTGAATGGCTTTCATTGCCAATATATTGATGGATTTCGAATTTCTTGTACTTTTGCCTCGCATTGTACCTCCAGAACATTCTTAACAAGAACATACTTAACAAGAACATTCTTAAAAAGAAAAAGACTGAAATGCAATGGCGGAAACAGTGTATGTTTGCAATAATTTAAAATTTTAGAGAAAGTTGACACTATGATAAGAATAAATCAGAAATGAATTTTTATCGTGATATATTTGATAAAATACATTTTATTTGGATTTCAGGATGCGAAAAAAGTCGAAGTGATAACAATCACTATAAAAAAAATGAATTGCCGAAACCCGGGATTGAACCGGGGACATTTAGATCTTCAGTCTAACGCTCTCCCAACTGAGCTATTTCGGCCGACGTAGTAACTTCGATACATTTCAATATTTCAGTCTCGTTTTTATTAATTAAAGTTATTTTGGTTTTGTGGGAATTTTGAGCATTGAGCAGCGTTTGATTTTTATTCGCTTCTATATGGAGAGTGTCCCATTCGAAGTGAATCATTCGAATCGAAAAATGTTTGCACATGGAGGAGTAGAAAAGATATGAAGGTCAACTTCATTCATGTAGTTAATTATTCTCCATAAAAAAATGATCAACATTCATATATTGAAAAACCATTAGTTTGGGAGTCATTTTTATTTTAATATTACGAACTAGAAAAAAATTTTATAAAAAAAGATTAAACTGACTTCGAAATGCACTTAAAAAATTCAATAAAAAGTGTGAAATAATTTCCTTTTGATTTCTATGAATACACAGCAACTGTTAATACAATTGATTAAAAATTTTCCGACACTAGAAATTACGAAAATCCTTGAATTTTTTTACATGCTTTCACATATTAATATATCTTCTCACCTCATCGTCTCACCTCACTGTAGAGTTGGGCAAAAAGTACTTTCAATTACAATTACAATTACTTACCAATTACTGTAATTTGTAATTGCAGAAATACAATTACTGTAATTTGTAATTGCAGAAATACAATTACTGTAATTTGTAATTGCAGAAATAAAATTACAATTACATGTAATTCTAATTGGTAATTGCAATTACTTTTCGAATCACTGTAATTGTAATTGTGGTCCGCAATTACAATTACTGGTTGAGCCAAAGTAATTGCAATTACAATTACAATTACATGTAATCGTACTTTAATTTCTGCAATTACATGTAATTGTACTTTTATTTCTGCAATTACCAATTACATTTACATGTAATTGTAATTGTGGTCCGCAATTACAAATAACTGTAATTGTTCTCTTAAATTACTAATTTTTATGTTTTGAACCATTTAGCTGTTTTCGTATTGAAATTGTAGTCCACTTTACTCATGTAATTGCAGATGTAATTAATTACTGCCCAACTCTGCTTCATTGTAATAGATGCTCAACATATCACCTTTCAGCTCGAATATTTACTTCGATTGTTATATTAAAAACTACATGGTTGTTTTAAAAAAATTATTGATGACTTTCGTGTGTCCTCTTCTTCTCCACGTTGAAAAAACCTTCCCATAGAATTGTCTCCCTCTAAATTATATAAGTTTTGTTCGAAATATTTTTCATGTTGTTATGTATGTATGTATGTATGTATTGCTATTTTCAAAAATTGCTGGTATCTAATCAATTTTTAAACATTTATAGTTTTTAAGTATTGTATGAGGGAATATATCAATTTCGTATACACTAAATTAAAGAAATCTTTCATAATGGAAATATTCTAGGTCGAAAGTGTTGAAAGAGATGTTTAATTTTCGAGTTAACACAACTCCGAGTGGAAAGAGTTAATAATTTCAGAGATGTTCGAGTGGTTCAGTTTAAAAGGGACAATCTGTACAACGGTTTTCTTCCTGAAGAATCGTTCGGGTCGGAGACATGAAACAAAGAAAAAAATGCAGCGCGTTACAAGCGACCGCCATGACGGAAAATCCTTCGAACTCTACTGTCGTAATTACGGACGACTTTTAACTGTATGGTAACCCCTTCATTTGTGAACTAAGATAAACTGCTGCTCGTCCACGGTCTCGAAATCTACCTCCATGATTTATGCTAATACAATGGACCTACCTCAAAGTACCTTCTACTAAACGCTCTATTAGGCCTAAGTTAATTACGAGACTACCTTCCTGTGGGCTGGTCCAATGCGATCGTTACCACATTAGAATACATACATGCATTATGTCCAGCGTTGATGCGAACCATTTTTTAGAATCACAGTTAACCGTTCGGTCGCTGCTTCCTTAACGCGACATTTTTTACCAACCTTTTCAATGAATTGATCAGATGATATCGTAACTGTAGTAAACTGTACAATGATTGGCACCATGAGCCAAAGTCGTAGTAAAAATATTTTCATCTTTCTTTTTCGTTTGTAGGACAAATGTCATTGACGCAGTGAGATGTACACGTTAAACTAGCTATTTAATTTACAATTAAACAGAAATACGCTTATTACAGCTGTCGAACAGACTAAAATTAAGTTATAAAGCAATTAAGTATACATACTCGTAACGAAAATTTTAATAAAACGCTATCTACACTGTAACATCCGTCTGTGTTACTGGATGTACCAGCGATGCTAACAGTCATATGTGGAACTTTCTTATGAAGAATTAACAACGTTGCTCTGAATTGTGAACAAGAAACAATATAAAATGATTTTCTATACCAGAAATTGTTAATATTTGCTGTTTAAATTAAAAGTGCCATTAACTACTGCAGTGCCAGGAATAGTACAATTTCTCCTGTATGTGTCATATGTGGAACTTTCTTATGAAGAACTAACAGCCTTGCTCTGAAATATGAACAAGAAGCAATATAAAATGATTTTCTATACCAGAGATTGTTAATATTTGCTGTTTAAATCAAAAGTGCCATTAACTACTGCAGTGCCAGGAATAGTACAATTTCTCCTGTATGTGTCATATGTGGAACTTTCTTATGAAGAACTAACAGCCTTGCTCTGAAATATGAACAAGAAGCAATATAAAATGATTTTCTATACCAGAAATTATTAATATTTGTCGTTTAAATCAAAAGTGCCAATAACTACTACATTGCCAGGAATAGTGCAATTTATCCTGTATGTGTCATATGTAGAACTTTCTTATGAAGAACTAACAACCTTGCTCTGAAATATGAACAAGAAGCAATATAAAATGATTTTCTATATCAGAAATTATTAATATTTGCTGTTTCAATCAAAAGTGCCAATAACTATTGCAGTGCCAGGAATAGTACAGTTTATCCTGTATGTGTGTTACAGTAGGGTGGACCTAATATTTACTCTTGGCGTGAAATCATAAGCATGCTTTCAATTTTTTCTTTTCGATTCTAAAATAGAATTTTTTGTACATAAAGATATGTAAGCGAAAATATATTAAATAACTGTATAACTGGGAAATTAACGTAAACGTATCGTATTTAAATCAAACGTGATGACGTGTTTCGTATCTCGAGAAAAAGTCGAATCGCTACGTGAACACGCCCTTTTATATCCTACTTTTTCTAATGTTTATAAATTTTCTAGAACAAATATTGATTTAACAAGATGTGTCGCAATCGCAATATCACGGCACTCACGCATACATACACGATTCTCGATTCTCACAATCAAACAACAAGTAACATCATACAAATCATTCATTTCCTACAGATATATTAATATTATTTCAATAATTATTATGCACAGGTAAAAAATTGAGAATATTGTCAAAATCTTTGTCAATTCTGGAAACGTACCTTTGTGGATTGAAATTAAATAAAATTTTTAATGGAAACAGCTATTGTAGATGCGAAACAAATAAAAATTGTACAAAATACTGTCGAATTTTATATTCTATTCTTTTTTTTTGGAGATTTTCATACGCCATAAATGCATAAAGATCCGCAGTCTACTAATGGGATAATATACGTTCAAATACGTTTAAATCATTCATTCAATAATCTTATCCACGTATTTGATGGAATATTTTCTGCCAGCAGTGTAGTCGATATTATTCCGGAAGAAGAAGGTAAAGGTGAACCGTGTTGGGGAGCGTGGGAGAGAAAAGGAATTCACAGATGAAAATATATTTCTATTTGACCGCCTGCGCCTCTTCGTCCGTTTCGGAAGTTTCTTTCCTTCGTTTTGGTGGAAGGGTTTCTAACCCCGAGCTTAGGTAAGATCCGAAGGGATCGCTGTTTAGGATTTGTGAGATCTAGTACCTACCGCCTCTGTGTATACATGCACGCACACATTTATACGCGTGTCTACACAGGCTTCATCGGAACCCATAAAACCCCCGTTTTTAGATTAAAATCGTTACATCCGCCAACCTCGTTTCCAGCCTTTTGGGAATTTTAGATAATTAAACTGAAACGCAGTCACGGTTCTTAATACGAAAAATTATGGACCAGATTTAGGAGCAGCGGAAGAACTACAATTATATGTATCATAATAGACATGTTTTTACTACAGCTTTTTTTTTGTTGTCTAGGATTATACAATAGCTGAAAATAATAGCTGAATGTTGCTCATTTGTTCGATGAAATCTCCATTTGATTGGCAGGGTTGGGGAAAAATAGATTTCCAAAGTAGTAAGCAGACTGTAAACATTTCTATCTTATCATGTGATATAGAATTTGGCAAATAAACTTTTTTTGAAATATGCAGTTAGATATGGAAATATAATAGAACTTCAAATATTATATTTTAGTAGTAGCTCATGGAAATACTATCGTGGAAGAGGTTTAAATTTTAAACTTTAAAATATAAGAAAATAATATTTTATCAAATAGTAATCAAATAAGAGATTCTTATCCTTTAATTTTTTATAAATAATATAAGACATTTATTTTGTTCATAAGTGACTGAAAATAATATCGATAACATATGACGTTTATTTTTTATGTATACAAATAATTAACTTACTCAGATTTACAAAAGGCGTGATTTAAAGTTTTGTTATAGGCAGAGATAAAAAAATAAAAATTTTTTTTTCTGTTTTTCTATGCATATGTGATCCATAGCAATATTTAAAAAAAATTATTTATACATTAACAAGTAACCCAATGCTCCTAACATCTTAAACGAAAAACAATCCGTTTGATCCACATTTTAAAAAATTATTCATTTTTGAACGGTGTACGAATACTTTTTACATTGACTGTATGTATGAGGTTCCAACAAAAATTATCATTCAGTCATAACAATTTTTGATTACAATATTACAACATTTGTAATATTTTCTTAAATTCATTAGAAATAAAATATACCCAGAGGTTTGAGCATAAAAAGGACAAATGGAGAAGTGACTTATGAACCACCCTGTAGAATACTCGTTTAAATCAGTATATTATACATATATAGATTATACGAATACGTAAAGAAAATTATATTACAATGGGCGAATTCTAAAACATATTTTTTGACAGTTCTTCATTAACATCTCAAAAACTAATAAAGGTCACCATTTAAATTTATTATTAATTTTCTAATAAAAATATTGACAATAAAAGTGCGAAACAAATGATTTTAAGTAGTTCTTTCTTATTTTTATTTAAAATCAAATTGGCCCAGGTCTGAGCAGAACAAAGTCAAATGGGGAAGTGACTTATGGACCACCCTGTAGAATACTCGTTTAAATCAGTATTTTATACATATATAGATTATACGAATACGTAACGAAAATTATATTACTACGGGTGAACTGTAAAACATATTTTTTGACAGTTCTTCATTAACATCTCAAAAACTAATAAAGACCTGCCATTGAAATTTAATATTAATTTTCTAATAACAGTGCGAAGCAAATGTTTTCAAATAGTTCTTTCTTATTTCTATTTAAAATCAAATATACCCAGAGGTTTGAGCATAACAAGGACTTCCCTGGACCTCCCTGTAGAATACTCGTTTAAATCAGTATATTATACATATATAGATTCTAATGGGTGAATTCCAAAACATATTTTTTGCAGTTCTTCATTAACATCTTAAAAACTAATAAAGACCTGCCATTAAAATTTAATATTAATTTTCTAATAACAGTGCGAAGCAAATGTTTTCAAATAGTTCTTTCTTATTTTTATTTGAAATCAAATATGCCCAGGTCTGAGCAGAACAAAATCAAATGGGGAAGTGACTTAGGAACCACCCTGTAGAATACTCGTTTAAATCAGTATATTATACATATCTAGATTATACGAATACGTAACAAAAATTATATTACAACGGGTGAATTCTACAACATATTTTTTGCAGTTCTTCATTCACGTCTCAAAAACTAATAAAGACCTGCTATTGAAATTTAATATTAATTTTCTAATAACAATATTGAAAATAAGAGTGCGAAACAAATGATTTTAAGTAGTTCTTTCTTATTTTTATTTAAAATCAAATATATCCAGAGGTTTGAGCATAACAAGGATAAATGAGGAAGTGACTTATGAACCACCCTGTAGAATACTCGTTTAAATCAGTGCAGATTTCAGTGAATCTAGAAAAAGGACACACATTTGCACCTATAGATGTACGTGTACACGTAAAGTCGTACAAATTGGCGACTGTACATATGTATCAGAGGTGTTCCCTACGCGTGACAAACAGAATTATACGAAGCTATACAAAAGATGTTTACCACGACCGAAACCACTCTGATTAACATCAATGACGAGATAAATGGCTAAACGTTCTAACCTGTCTAACAGACGGTGTACAATGGTGGCGCGATACCAACGATTTTTGGCGCTTCGGTAAAACGGAACGATGCAATTCAACGCCATAGAAATGCTAACACACCTTAGAATTATCAAAGGTGCCGCTTTTGCCAATGATCTACCGTGATGGCCGGAACAAACGTTACCGTAAAACCTTGCGTGCTGCCCCGATGAATTCCTGCGAACTTTTACACTGTTACAAACTTGTGCAGTATATCACTCGTGTGCAAGCAAAAACGTCACAAATATGAAAATACAAATTTTACAGGAGAACGTGTCAAAGTCCTTTAATGGTTACACCCTTTGCACTCGCAGCTATTTTAACTCGAAAATTAATTTTCGTTTCAACGAATTAATAATTCCATTGTGCATGATTTTTTTCATTTTGTGAATATGACATATTTAATTATGTAAACAATATTATGAATAATGATACAGCAATTTTTAGTGGTTATTCTCCTTACTACACTTCGACGCATAATTATCGCACCACTAACATTTTCATTTTTCTACATTTACATTGATCAAGATTTCGAAATATTAATAGCTTGAAGTGAAAAGTGTAAAAAACGAATTATTGATATAGGAGATCCAAAATATGATTAATTTAGCACAAAATATGAGAAAGAAACACATATGCATTTAATTGGTGCATACCTGTAGAACAAAATAAAAATGGTCTGCGTCGATTGCAACAGATAGAAACCAAATTGAATGTAATTTCTTCTTTTAATGATTTTAATAGAGGAGACATCATATATTGACATTTTGAATTTTTTAAGTTGTTCAACTTTGAATTTCATCTATCCAATTTTGCTATAAATGTATACGAGTAAGAATTAATTTCTTTAATCAGAAATTGAACATTTCTTCCGACCTACAATGAATGCAGTGATGGGAGATTAGTCGATTGCAATAGGTAGAAACCAAATTGAATGTAATTTCTTCTTTTAATGATTTTAATAGAGGAGACATCATATATTGACATTTTGAATTTTTTAAGTTGTTCAACTTTGAATTTCATCTATCCAATTTTGCTATAAATGTATACGAGTAAGAATTAATTTCTTTAATCAGAAAATGAACATTTCTTCCGACCTACAATGAATGCAATGATGGGAGATTAGCCGATTGCAATAGGTAGAAACCAAATTGAATGTAATTTCTTCTTTTAATGATTTTAATAGAGGAGACATTATATATTGACATTTTGAATTTTTTAAGTTTTTCCACTTTGAATTTCATCTATCCAATGTTGCTATAAATGTATACGAGTAAGAATTAATTTCTTTAATCAGAAATTGAACATTTCTTCCGACCTACAATGAATGCAATGATGGGAGATTAGTCGATTGCAATAGGTAGAAACCAAATTGAATGTAATTTCTTCTTTTAATGATTTTAATAGAGGAGACATCATATTTTCACATTTTGAATTTTTCAAGTTTTTCAACTTTGAATTTCATCTATCCAATTTTGCTATAAATGTATACGAGTAAGAATTAATTTCTTTAATCAGAAATTGAACATTTCTTCCGACCTTCAATGGATGCAATGATGGGAGATTAGTCGATTGCGATAGGTAGAAACCAAATTGAATGTACTTTCTTCTTTTAATGATTTTAATAGAGGAGACATCATATATTGACATTTTGAATTTTTCAAGTTTTTCAACTTTGAATTTCATCTATCCAATTTTGCTATAAATGTATACGAGTAAGAATTCATTTCTTTAATCAGAAATTGAACATTTCTTCCGACCTACAATGAATACAATGATGGGAGATTAGTCGATTGCAATAGGTAGAAACCGAATTGAATGTAATTTCTTCTTTTAATGATTTTAATAGAGGAGACATCATATATTGACATTTTGAATTTTTTAAGTTGTTCAACTTTGAATTTCATCTATCCAATTTTGCTATAAATGTATACGAGTAAGAATTAATTTCTTTAATCAGAAATTGAACATTTCTTCCGACCTACAATGAATGCAATGATGGGAGATTAGTCGATTGCAATAGGTAGAAACCAAATTGAATGTAATTTCTTCTTTTAATGATTTTAATAGAGGAGACATCATATTTTCACATTTTGAATTTTTCAAGTTTTTCAACTTTGAATTTCATCTATCCAATTTTGCTATAAATGTATACGAGTAAGAATTAATTTCTTTAATCAGAAATTGAACATTTCTTCCGACCTTCAATGGATGCAATGATGGGAGATTAGTCGATTGCGATAGGTAGAAACCAAATTGAATGTACTTTCTTCTTTTAATGATTTTAATAGAGGAGACATCATATATTGACATTTTGAATTTTTCAAGTTTTTCAACTTTGAATTTCATCTATCCAATTTTGCTATAAATGTATACGAGTAAGAATTCATTTCTTTAATCAGAAATTGAACATTTCTTCCGACCTACAATGAATACAATGATGGGAGATTAGTCGATTGCAATAGGTAGAAACCAAATTGAATGTAATTTCTTCTTTTAATGATTTTAATAGAGGAGACATCATATATTGACATTTTGAATTTTTTAAGTTGTTCAACTTTGAATTTCATCTATCCAATTTTGCTATAAATGTATACGAGTAAGAATTAATTTCTTTAATCAGAAATTGAACATTTCTTCCGACCTACAATGAATGCAATGATGGGAGATTAGTCGATTGCAATAGGTAGAAACCAAATTGAATGTAATTTCTTCTTTTAATGATTTTAATAGAGGAGACATCATATATTGACATTTTGAATTTTTTAAGTTGTTCAACTTTGAATTTCATCTATCCAATTTTGCTATAAATGTATACGAGTAAGAATTAATTTCTTTAATCAGAAATTGAACATTTCTTCCGACCTACAATGAATGCAATGATGGGAGATTAGTCGATTGCAATAGGTAGAAACCAAATTGAATGTAATTTCTTCTTTTAATGATTTTAATAGAGGAGACATCATATATTGACATTTTGAATTTATTAGGTTTTTCAAATTTGAATTTCATCTATCCAATTTTGCTATAAATGTATACGAGTAAGAATTAATTTCTTTAATCAGAAATTGAACATTTCTTCCGACCTACAATGAATGCAATGATGGGAGATTAGTCCTCAGATATTCAACTAACTCGAGAAACAAAAATTTCACAATTCATGTAAAATTTGAATTTTTACCACACAAATCGAGCATCCAGCCCACTGTACGACGTCGAATAGATTTTCGGAATCAAGTTCCAACAGAGATGACGGTTTTTTAGCTTCTGGTGAGCAACCTATTCACCTTCGAATTATGGATATCTAAAACATAAATCACTGGTTCCTCTCGGCGATAATTTACGTAAACGCGGTGATTTCCGTGCAGACCTAAAGCTAGTCGACAATGCTAATTCGTAACTATTAACTATTCCATTCTCATAGTCACGAATAACTTGTTATCCCAGACTGTTCGAATTTGTTATATTCGCATGCTTAAAATGTAAAATGCTTGAAATATCCTGAAAAAAGCAATATCCTACACGTTTCGAAGAAGAATAGACAAGCAACATAATAGAACATGCTTTCGGCACGTTCTCGCACATCAAACAGTCATTTAGGTGTGCACGTGCAACGCTACAAGTTGCGCATTCACGACCATAAGCTTGAGTTACGATTAGCCAACAAGAGATTTGGAAACTGATGTATTTGTTGTCCATTAATACAAATCTGAAACATTGAAATTTATGAAAACATGAATTTTCTTACAGGAAAATGCTTCTTGTAAGCTTATATTTAAACAATCTTATTTTTATTCACGACCATAAGCTTGAGTTACGATTAGCTATCAAGAGATTTGGAAACTAAAGTGTTTGTTGTCCATTAATACAAATCCGAAACATTGAAATTTATGAAAACATGAATTTTCTTACAGGAAAATGCTTTTTGTAAGCTTATATTTAAACAATCTTATTTTTATTCACGACCATAAGCTTGAGTTACGGTTAGCCATCAAGAGATTTGGAATCTAAAGTATTTGTTGTCCATTAATACAAATCTGAAACATTGAAATTTATGAAAACATGAATTTTCTTACAGGAAAATGCTTCTTGTAAGCTTATATTTAAACAATCTTATTTTTATTCACGACCATAAGCTTGAGTTACGATTAGCTATCAAGAGATTTGGAAACTAAAGTGTTTGTTGTCCATTAATACAAATCCGAAACATTGAAATTTATGAAAACATGAATTTTCTTACAGGAAAATGCTTTTTGTAAGCTTATATTGAAACAATCTTATTTTTATTTACGCATTTATGGGGCGAAGATGGATATTGCCCGTTAAACCATACCTCCTTCGTGTCCACAGTCCTGACTTACCCTAAATAACCCACGGGATTGCCTATTCGGCATTACTGCGCGGTATAGGGTGATTTACACTCCGTCTTCAATTATAATTAAACTCAGTCATATCTTGAATAAAGAAAATATTAGCTCCATAATTTATTAAGTAACTGGGTACAGCGTAACAAATTATTTAATACAAGTGCCATGCCAGCTATTCCCATTCTATCTTACCTTATTTATTTATTTATTTTTATTCTTTATTTTCTATCCTATTTTAATTGTAATTTTTTTACATTATTATTTCTGTCCTGTTCTGATCAATCTATCGTTTATGTATAATGTTATATATATATACGCATATACACACACAATATACAATATATACAATATATATATAACATTATACATAAACGATAGATTGCTCAGAACAGGACAGAAATAATAATATAAATAAAAGTACAATTAAAATAGGATAGAAAATAAAGAATAAGAATAAGAATAACAATAAATATGTACAATACAATATAATAATAACATTATACATAAATGAAAGATTGATCAGAACAGGACAGAAATAATAATATAAAAAAAAGTACAATTAAAATAGAATAGAAAATAAAGAATAAGAATAAGAATACATATGTACAATACAATTGTGTGTATATATACATATATGTACATATACAAAATATACAATATATATATACAGGGTGTCCCAAAATTCCTTCGACATCCAGAAATAGGAGGTTCCTGAGATCATTTGCAGCAACATTTCCCTTTGCGAAAATGTCGTCCGCGGCTTTGTTTAGGAGTTATTAACGTAAAACACGGACCAATCAAAGCGCGGCTACAGCGAACACAGTCCGACTCGAGGACAAGTCCCATCTAGCGCGGTGACGCTGTTGGTCGATTCAGAATCAATCCACTGTAGACGTGCTCTGATTGGTCCTTGTTTTTCATGAATAACTCCTAAACAAAACCTCGTACGCTCTTTTTGCAAAGGAAAATATCCCTTCAAATGATCTCAGGAATCTCCCATTTCCGGATGTTGAAGGAATTTTGGGACACCCTGTATATATACAACGCTATACATAAACGATAGATTGATCAGAACAGGACAGAAATAATAATATAAATAAAAGTACAATTAAAATAGGATAGAAAATAAAGAATAAAAATAAATAAATAAGTAAGGTAAGATAGAATGGGAATAAGGTAGGTATGTTAGAAGAAAAACAAAATAAGGTAAGTTTGAATAAAAAGAAATAAAATAAAATAAAATAACAAAATAAAATAGAATTAAATAGAAATAAAGTATGATAGTAGGAAACTATAAGGTATTCACACCTACTTGTAGCTAAGGCCTCAAAATTTACAATATAATTATTTAATCATTTAATTATTGATTTTACCGTGAAAATTCAAAATTGTCCACATTTCGGTATCACTTTTGGACTGTCCAGACTTAGGGCACTTCCACCTTACTTTTCGAGTCATTTGTTTGTGTAAATCCGAGATCTGGTACATAGTAGCGGAGTATCGTGTGCGAGAACAAGTTTGGAAGCAGAAAGATCGTAAGGAAGGCCGCTTCGCGTGTTTAAAAAGCGTGACCGTGGCTATTGCGGCATGGCAGAGCGGCTCGGCTCGGCGATGGCGGCTTGGCAGTGTGGCGATGTGGCAGTGGTGATGCTGTTTATGGCAGGCAACGATCGGAAGCAACTTAAGGGCGGGGAAACGGAATCGAGGACTAGCAGCACGCGCCAGCCACACGCCTTGAGTCTTCTTGGGCCTTTTGCCCTCGTCTTCGGACACGTACACCTGGGACAGTTGGCAAGCGAGAGACAAAACATGGGAACTTCTAGGCACTACCTTCTCTTCGGTCGACGAAAACGAATCGCTTGGGAGCGAGTGAGAGAGCCTCGAACCTTGTTAATGATAAAGACTACAAGTTTCCCGGTTTCTACGATGAACTTTTCTTCCTCTTCCTCCTCTGTATGCTTCAATCGAAGAATGAACGTTTGTATTAGATGTGCATATAAGTTCTTTCCCCTTTTCTTTTCAAATTCAAGATTTTATTACATTTTACGTACAGGGTGTAAAGAAATGTTTCGTCCTGGCTGCCATAGGCGTATTCTACATCTTCGGATTGGTAAAGATATAGGAAAAAAAGTTGCCGCAAGATTGTCCTTGACATTGAATTTCAAGGCAAATTTTTGTGTTATTGCATTGTATTCTAAACATCGTGGGGACAAAAGTGTTAAGGGAACCATGAGTCAAAACTCAACTCACCCATGGTTCCCTGAACACTTTTTGTCCCCATGATGCGCAGAATACAATGCAATAACACAAAAATTTGCCCTTGAAATTCAAGGTTAAGGACAATTTTGTGGCACCTTTTTTTCACAGATCTTCACCAATTCGAAGATACAGAATACGCCTATGGCAACAAGGACCAAACATTTTTTTACACCCTGTACCTGTCGACTGGGCTAATGTTAATAGTTAGATTGCGGATTTGAAGCATTCATGACAAAAATGGGTAGATGTCGTTTAAAATAGTGAAAACATTAAGTAGAAGAATTTAATATTGTTTATTATTGTTTATTCGGTGAAAAATTTCCATCCTCTCGTATAAATTGCATTGTTGAATGAACTTCTTTCGAAAAAAACTAAAAAAACTGAAAAACTACTTTACCAAAATGGACCAAAATCTAATCAGCTCTAAGTTACAGCGGGGCACATTGATTGCATCATTCATCATTCTGATCACGTTGTTACTTTTTCAGAAAACGTTAACGAAAAATTTGATGACATACAAAACGGACATACACACACACACAAACATTTTGATGAAAATAGTCTAAAATGACTCCAATGACCATGAAACGTGAAGATCTGCTAAAAAATCGATTTTCGGGGTAATTACAGTAACTTCCCTATGAATCGGGAAGTTAAAAAAAAGCATGCGCAAGATGTTCTATTAGAGTATTACTGTACACATATTCAGAAATACTTCCCGAGTACAACAATTTCTATAACGGGACCATTCCGGGGACATACTCTTCAAGATGCAAAAGCGTACATAGAAACTAGTGGGGCATACAGCTCTTAATGGTTTTTTAATTCATTTTGTGTGTGACTCTCCACGAGCCACACAAAGAACTTCCCGATCCGTTAGTTGTAAGCGGTAACATTAGCATTAGTTGCATAATTAAAAAAAAAAATTTTTTTTTAATTAAAATTTTTTTTTAAGTTAAAAAAAAATTTTTTTTTTAATAAAAATGAAATATATATAATTACGTTTGTTTATTCGGTGGAAAATTTCCATCCTCTCGTATAAATTGCATTCTTGAATGAACTTCTTTCGAAAAAAACTAAAAAGACTAAAAAATCTAAAAAACTACTTGACCAATATGGACCAAAATCTAATCAGCTCTAAGTTCCAGCGGGGCGCATCGATTGCATCATTCATTATTCTGATCGCATTGCCATTTTTTCAGAAAACGTTAACGAAAAATTTGATACCATACAAACGGACATACGCACACACACACAAACATTTTGATGAAAATAGTCTAAAATGACTCCAATGACCATGAAACGTGAAGATCTGCTAAAAAATCGATTTTCGATTTTCGGGGTAATTACAATAACTTCCCTATTACAATAACCTGCTCCTTTTTCGAAGTCGGTTAAAAATTGATACGCGGATATATGTATGTACAGGTGTACGTTTTCCATACCGTGAAGATATTAATAGCGGAAACGTAGTCCGACGATGTTTCGAGAATGCACGATGCCCACGGACGGTAGTTTGGCGGACAGTAGGTAGATTAAACCCTCGAGGGAGCGGGTGCAGCCTGCTCACCGTATGCTCTCCATATGGTTCATCCTCCCTCGAATGAGCAACTCGTGCAGGCTCGCGCGCCTCTTCTTCCACCCTCTCCTATTAGCCTACCTTCTCACTACCCTTTACCTGGCGAGCCTTCATGATAGGTGCAACCGCGCCTTCAACTGCTAAATGAGATCACGCTGGGTCACGCTTGTCACTCGCTAATCAAACGTAGGGGAGAGTGGGCCTATAAGTTCCGATTTTCAAGAAACACACAATGACTCCCATTAATATTCGAACGCTCTAAAAAAAGGATAACTGTTTTAATATTGAACTGTACGATTTGAATTTTTGTGGGAAGCTGGAGCAAATAGTTTGCTACAGGACGTGCAAAATAATTTTTAACTTCCCGATTCATAGGGAAGTTATTGTAGTTACCCCGAAAATCGATTTTTTAGCAGATCTTCACGTTTCATGGTCATTGGAGTCATTTTAGACTATTTTTAGCAAAATGTTTGTATGTGTGTGTGTTAATATGTATGATTGTATGTTATCAAATTTTTCGTTAACATTTTTCTGAAAAAGTAACAACGCGATCTGAATGATGAATGATGCAATCGATGTGCCCCGCTGTAACTTAAAGCTGATTAGATTGTGGTCCATTTTGGTTAAGTAGTTTTTTTCAAAAATTGCAATTGATCGGAATTGTTGAAAAAATACTAAAAGTTGATTATTTAACTATTTTATGTGGGCCTGTATTGAAAACTTAAAAAATACGGTTTGCAGATTTGTGTCAATTAAACATATCCTGAAAATTTCGTCAAAATCGGTCGACGTTGCAATGAGCTATAAACGTTTTGTTAAAAATTGCAGATTTTCACAATTTTCGACCTATAACTGCAGATTCTTACATCTTTCAATGCCTGTCGTTTTTTTCGCATCAACAGATTTCGATGAAACTTTACCAGTGCATATAACTGACACAGATCTACAAAACGCATTTTTAAAATTTTCAATATAGGCTCACATAAAAAAGTTGTGAAATCCAAATTTTAGTATTTTTTCTACAATTCTATCAATTTTCCAAAAAAAGAAAATTGTGTTTTGAAAAGTGTTCGAATATTAGTGGGGGTCACGGTATGTACAGTAGCGGACAAAAGTTTAAGACCGCTCTAAAGAAGACGATAACTTTTCCAATATTGAACTGTACGATTTGAATTTTTGTGGGAAGCTGGAACAAATAGTTTGCTACAGGATGTGCAAAATAATTTTTTCAAAAATTGCAATTGATTGGAATTGAGCTCTGATTGGTCCGTGTTTTTTGTTAATAACTCCTAAACAAAGCCGCGAACACCATTTTTGTACAGGAAAATGTCGCTTCAAAAGTTAACATTAACCAACACACTGCGCGGTGTCGCTAATTGACAAATGAACAATTGTCTCGACTGCGTAAAGAATGTTCACAGTAAGATTGATCACTGAGACCGGCCGTTGATCTTATGTCACTTCCTTGCACGATACGCAGCTGCGGGGTTTATCGGAAATTGCACGTACGGGGTCGTGAGATACACGTGAGCGACCCAATTTAAGAGAAGGGTTCGGGTCACGTTGGTTAAACGCGAATTAACTATGTGAGTAAAACTAACAAATGTGTTATACCCATCACCGATCAAGGTGATCACACCATCATCACTAGCAGCACCTCCTCCGGATGTGGGCGGCGCTGTTTTTCGACAGTCTCGTCGTGCGTTATCGTGCGATTACTCGTTAGCTCGTGAGAACTCTGGCAAGTTTCCGTCCTCGTCTTAAGGGGGTACTGTACCCATGGATATGACTAGCATATTACTAGAATATTACTAGAGAAACAAGTGAAAACCGTGTTTACGGGAAACCACTTTCTGTTTTTATACAAACATGTTACGAGCTGTGTGAGGGCTTGTTCTAAAGAGGAAGGTTCATCATAGCCCGCTCTGCTCATGATTTAACAAGATTATGTTTATATCTAATAATATGAGTGCCCAAAGTAGGGAAAACAAATGAAGACAAATTCCGCAGATTCTAATGTATTTTTCTAATACAAAATGATTTTTTCGACTTGAATCATGAGCTGAGCGACCTGCGATCGACCTTCCTCTGTCAAAAGAACCTTTATGCAGTTCAAAATATGCTCATATGAGGACATTTTGAGCTGCATAAAGGTTCTTTTGACAGAGGAAGGTCGATCACAGGTCGCTCAGCTCATGATTTAGTTAGATTATGTTTATATCTAATAATATGAGTGCCCAAAGTAGGGAAAACAAATGAAGACAAATTCCGCAGATTCTAATGTATTTTTCTAATACAAAATGATTTTTTCGACTTGAATCATGAGCTGAGCGACCTGCGATCGATCTTCCTCTGTCAAAAGAACCTTTATGCAGTTCAAAATATGCTCATATGAGGACATTTTGAGCTGCATAAAGGTTCTTTTGACAGAGGAAGGTCGATCACAGGTCGCTCAGCTCATGATTTAGTTAGATTATGTTTATATCTAATAATATGAGTGCCCAAAGTAGGGAAAGCAAATGAAGACAAATTCCGCAGATTCTAATGTATTTTTCTAATACAAAATGATTTTTTCGACTTGAATCATGAGCTGAGCGACCTGCGACGAACCTTCCTCTTTACAATGAGCCCTCACGCAGCTCGTAATATGCTCATATGAGGACAAAAAATGGTTTCCCGTGATTGCATTCAATTGTTCCCCAGATTCCGTTCATGAAGGGCAAGTAGAACTTAGACAAAAGAACTATCAGCGTAGATTCGTAACAACAGAAATATAAATGGCTTGAAGCCACTCGGATCCATTAATAGCAATAAAGATATTGATAAAAAGAAAAAAATCTGTATTGATAGCGAAATTGAAGCGTTAGATTGATACAAATGTATGTTCATCACTGTTGCCAAATTGGTTTTTCGCGCGGGGGTTGGTCACAATGAAAAATACCATGGTCACGTGGGTACCCTACCCTCTTAATGGATTTGTATTGCACTTTGCACGCTCGAAGCGGACGCAGTTTCTCCGTCGATCTTCCGCACAGCTTCAAGCACGTTTTGAATTTTATTAAAAACAATTGAATACAAATTCGTCTCCGCCGTTTTTCATCTTAAATTGGGCATTTATTGCGTAAGAACGGTACCTTATGTTTTATTCAAGGTATTGTCCATCGCTGGCCACTATTTTTCCCCATCTTTCTGGCAGAATCCGGATACCGCGTCGGAAGAACGCTTCATCTTTTTTCGATGCTATCCATGAATCGACCCAATTTCTGGTATCAGACAGGCCTTGCATCATCGATCAAAACAAGTAGTACATAATCAGAAGGAGCAATGTATGGTGAATACTGCGGGAGGGGTAAAACTTCTCAATTAAGTGTTTCCAAGTAGGTTTTGACCGGTGCACATGCGACAGTGTGCCTTTTCAGCTGGACAAAATTCTAAATCGTCTATTTTTCTGTATTTATCAATTGTTATGTTTTCAGTTGCATAAAATATGAATAATTATTAACTTTTTACAACATTTAGTTGGTTATTGTTAATGAAACAATACATTTTAAGTGATTTACAGTCTCTGTCTCTATAATAAAATCGTGTCTGTCTGTCTGTATGTATGTATGTATGTATGTATGTATGTAAATTTTTAATATAAACCAAATATATGTTCTCGGCGCACCGTTTCGATCAATAATATCAATAAATTACAAAATAGATATATGCGAAGATTGCAGAATATTACCATTAAAGATGCACATAATTTACTACAAAAAAATATTATTGATCGAAACGGTGCGCCGAGAACATATATTTGGTTTATATTAAAAATTTACGATCGAGAAACACGTATCTATTACCATGGATGGCGAAAATTATACACACAATGAACGATTCGGATTCTCAAGGATTGGTCTAACACAAACATTACAATTGCAAAGATAAGTAACAGAAAATTATTTCTTTTAAAATGTAGAACAAATAACGTGATTCCAAATTTCATTAAAATGAATATAATCAAAAATTGCAATCTTATAGTCACCTCAATAGACACATACAACAAATTACTAGAATTACAAAATAGACATATGCGAAGATTGCTGAATACTGCCATTAAAGATGCACATAATTTACTACAAAAAAATATTATTGATCGAAACGGTGCGCCGAGAACATTTGGTTTATAATATTAAGTTATGTTGTTAACAGATGTGCAATCTTACGATATGACGTCTTCCATCTAACGCTAACCGCCATAACTTACTGCTTGCGCTATCTAATTTCAAACGCCGGAGACTTATTTGTACTCCCTGTTAAGGGATATGATTTTCAGTGGAATAAACCAGTTTAGTGAAATAGGTAACTTTGAAAAAATAACTTCATTCTGAAACAGCTAATAGACAACAGCACCAGGTACATCCTGCCTACACCGACTCTAGCGTCGAACTGAACTCGCGATAAAAGGTGAATTCTTCTCGATCGAAAATTTTGATAATTAAAGTTTTACATGTTATCGGCGCCAGGTCATAAAAACGATCGAACCTGGCGCCGTAACAGTGGTCCCAAAACCCGGAAACGTGGCCAAAACCTAAAAAATCAACTTTCAACTAGGTATGTTTTAATTATTGGATTAGGTACCCCAATAGTGTATCAATTATAATTATAGATAAACCAGAAAAAAGTCGAGTTTTTATACCTCAGCAGCAATCGCAGTCCGAACTTCCGATTCTCAAGACCGAGTTTTTTTTCGCTTATGAGTCTCTGTGCGAATTTTAAATATACGGTATACAAATTTTATTGTATCTTTACGTGTTTAATTGTGCGTTATGAATGCTGTTTGAAAATGTTTATTATTAACTGGTAAATGTGTATGCAAAAGAGAGCGAAGGCGTAAATTTTAATGATGTAGAGTAAAAGTTGCGAATCCTGTAAAATCACGCGCTAAAACTTGTTCGAGCATCTACTTTACACTATTATCTTTCAAATGAAAAAAACATTAGCTGCAGAATTTTGCATACTAGTTCATACCACTATTTTTTATAATGCAGAATGGGTTTTCTGCGAGCTTTGAAAGAGTATTTGAAAACATTCCTGGATTAAATTGAAAATTTGTGGTGTAATGTTCTCAAGGCCCCTGGTTACGAATCTGTACTTAGAATTTCGAAAAACAAAATGGCCGATCCAACATAGCGGACGGGTGTTTGAACAAATGATTCGATTTTTATAAAAATTGGTTACACGATATTTTTGGGATCTCTGATTACGAATTTGAATTGAAAAATTTGATAGAACAGTAAGGTTGATTCAAATGTACCAACATTTGCAATGGAGGTATGAGGCACTGGTAAATAAAACTTTAGTACACCTATTATCATTAAATTGCGTTTATTGAATTATTCTAGTCATGAAATCACTTAAAAAGAAATTGAAATTTTCGTCATTGTCTTCAAATTCGTAATTAGAGATCCCAAAGACATCGTGTTACCAATTTTTATAAAAATCGAATCATTTTTTCAAACACCCGTCCGCCATATTGGGTCGACTATTTTCTCTTTCGAAATTCTAAGTCCAGATTCGTAATCAGCGACCTCGAAAACATTGGATCACCAATTTTCTATTTAGGGTAACTGCACCAGTAAATGAACGCTTTTGTATATTTCAACAAATTTTAACCCGGACGGTATACTAGCGATAAAATTGTGATTAAAGAGTTAAATAAATAGGAGAATATTGTTTAGTAATTTTGTTCATTGATTGGACTAGCATTATTCAATTACTAGAATGTAGTGTTCATTGACTGGTACTTTTCATATTTTTGATTTAACGTTTAATAAAGAAGAATAATAATAATTTCATTGTATTTGTGTTCATTTATTTTTGACAAATGAAGTATAGGGAGCTATTTGGCATATATGAGATTCCTTTAATTCACATGGTTTTTTTTAAAATAAAATATTTTCCTGAACAATTTCTTAAATGTTCATTCACTGGTGCAGTTACCCTAATTTAGGAACGTCTTGAGGTTTTGGCCACGTTTTCGGGCTATGGGACCACTGTGGCGCCGATAACATTTAAAACTTTAATGAACTCGCGATTCTCGTCTTGTTCGTCGCTTCGGCTGTCGATCGTCTTTTTGATCGGCGATCGTCACTTCGACGTGACGCACACCACCCGTTACATTGTCACAATATTCTTGAGTTTTCGTTACGAAACAGTTCTACTTCAACACTCCCAATAGACCGCACTTACCCCACTTCACCTTAAATGAAACGTAATTCAGGAGCCCGTCTGCTATTCGTTAATTTAATTCGGTCGGAGATAGTCCAGGTATCGGGATTCTCGGTGAGAAGCATCCTATTATGCAGTTTTATCTGTCGTGTATCTCCTCGTGTAGCTCGCTACGCGACAAATGGTTGAAGATGCGGATCGGTAAGAAAAAAAGGCGGCAGAGAACTCGGAGCAGGGACCAGTCATCGAAAATCTTTGTTTCAACGATAAATACTGGTTGAAACGATCTCTCGATAATCCTTGCGTGTTAAAATAGGTGCGAAAGGTGTTCTCAAGACTGCGTCGGAGATCAGCGAATGGTCGTTGGTTTCTGTCTCCTTTTTCCGTAGGCCTATGTAGGTGACGAACCCTTTCCCGTCCTCCTCCGTTCTATGGGATACGTATCGTAGGCACGATCAGATCGTCGCCAGCTACGCGTTCGAACCTTCAAAAAAGAAAGAGGAGAGATTAAGGACATTTACAGATGCCACTTTCTTCGCTGGGCTATTCCAGTTAGCCGAAGCGCGCCGCCCCGAAAAATACGGTCCTTCTTCGGGATGAATAGTCAATGAGAGGATGAGGTCCACGATAACGCTCACTAAGTTTCACTTTGCGCTTCTGCTTGTCCTTCATCGCTGAGTTCCCGCGCAGCCCTTTGGCAATCTCTCTTCCCGAAGAGGACGATGATTATCGCCTTGTTCCTCGTGTTTTCGGTGGAAGATACCAGATTATTCTTTCCCACTGTTTTAAACTATTCATTTCCACTGGGTGCTTCGCGCGGAACTAGAATTAGGTTGTTGCATGTGAAACGACCGATTCGTAACGGTATCTTTAAACGTGTTGTAATTAACGTGGGAAAGACTAAGTTTATATCTATTTAATGTATTTAACAATAATGAAATAAACTGATACATACAGTCAGGGACAAAAATAAGTGGACAGTTAGTGGAAATAGGTAAAAATGAAGTTTAATCGAATTAACATGACTGTTGTATACTTAAGTTTTATTTATTATATATCCTTATAGTGTATAGATTATTTAACGAATAATTGAAGTTCATATTTAAATCTTTGTGTAAACACGCCGTGTCATAACGAAAATGTCAGCTATTTATTAGGGGACAAAAATAAGTGGACACTTGATTGTAACGTTACTGTGAGGTAAGAAATGTATAAAAACACTAGGCACAGGTCACGGTTACATGCAGCGATCTCCATCAATCTTATTAGTACCAATTCAGGCTTCGTACAAATAAGAATATTCATATAATAATTACAGAATACCAAAAACGAAAGAAATGTCATATCAAATTCGCCATTTAATTGTATCGGACTGTTGTAAGAAATTAAGTTACCGCGTAATAGCTCGGAAGTACAACGTATCTAAAAGTGCAGTAGAAAAAATTTATAAAAAGTATGTAGTGCACAGGACCGTGAAAAATTTAAGAGGTCGTGGGCGCAAACGCTGTACCGCCATACAAGAAGACCGTTGGATTTTTCGTACAAGTCGAAAAGATCCAACGATTGCAGCAAGAAGTATTGCAGAAATAGTGCAATTAAATGTTTCAACAAAAACAATAAAACGAAGACTACAGGAAGCTGGTTTAAAATGCTGCAAGGCTAGATGTAAGCCACATATTAATAAAAGAAATATGAGAAAGCGTTTAGCGTTTGCAACAAAATATGTGAACAAGCCACTAGTATTCTGGAAAAATATCATTTGGAGTGACGAAAATAAATTTGAGTTGCGGCAATTAAAAAAGAAGCACAAAGTCTGGAGAAAAAAACATGAAGCGTACAAAACACCATTTATTACACCCACAGTCAGTGGATCATTAATGGTGTGGGGGTGCTTCTCGCAAAACGGAATTGGTACGTTAGTACAAATTGACGGCATTATGAATGCAGATAAGTATGTTAGTATACTAAATGAAAAGAAGAAGCCGTGGTAAAAATCGGTTGCGACGACGAATTTGTCTTTCAACAAGACAATGACCCTAAGCACAATGCTAAGAAAACTAAACAATTTTTTAAAGATTCCAATATTAAATTGCTTGAATGGCCGGCCCAGAGCCCTGATTTGAATCCTATTGAGAACTTATGGAGTTTATTGGACGCAAAAGTTCCATTGGACCAGCGAAATAATAAATTCGATTTTTTCAAAAAGTTACAATCTGAATATGAAAAAATTAGTAACGATTATATTGAAAAGTTAATACAAAGTATGCCTCGACGTCTGAAAGCAGTTATACATGCAAAAGGCGGCAATACCAAGTAGTAATTTTGTTATGTGTTTCATTTATTACGCATTTCATTGAGTGTCCACTCATTTTTGTCTCCTGATAAATAGCTGACGTTTTCATTATGGCACGGCGTGTTTACACAAAGATTTAAATATGAACTTCAATTATTCGTTAAATAATCTATACACTATAACGATATATAATAAATAAAACTTAAGTTTATAACAATCATGTTAATTCGACTAAACTTCATTGTTACCTATTTCCACTAACTGTCCACTTATTTTTGTCCCTGACTGTATATATGTATATATTGAGAACGTGTCCTAATGTACAAACGACTACGGAGCGACTGATCACCGGCTGACGAAATCACGCCATGCGTACATATTATAATCCCCACTCTAACTACGGAGCTCATACTCACTACTAATTTCTAATATATGAAATTGCCCACAAAACGAACATAATGTTTCTTCTTACGTAACCACCTTTGGTGTGGTCATTAGATTGCGAATCCTCATGCATTAGAGTGGTCCTTAGCCATACCTGGTGAAATTTTTTTCGCGGCCCCTCCCGAAAATTGTGCCTTTGGGTAAGAAAATAATTTCTGCAAAGTTTGAAGTTGATCGGATAAGGGAAAACCGTGCCTCATCGACGTTAAAGTTGCGAAAAACATGAAATTTCGTAGGAATGGGAATATTTGATGAAAAGACTTTTGATTATGACTAAACGTTCTTCTTGTGTCAAAATATTGATTATAATAGTACCAAAATGTAATATTTTCAATATAACAATTAACTAATTATCATATTTTTGTAAATGTATATGTCAAATTTGACGTATTTTATTGAAAATACCAATTATTTTAGTTTTATTCTTATACTAATTTAAAAAGTAGTAAAATTAAGATTGGACATAAATATGTTATAGTTGATCAGAGCATAATATTTTTATCCGGAAGTGGTGAATATTACACCGTATATGTAAAGGCGAAGATAAGAAACTAAGAGGTATCGAGGTATTGAGTTTAAATACATTTTAATATATACAAGGAAACAAATACATTTAATGCAACAAGTACAACTAAAGACATTTTACAGAGATTTCGGTAATGTAATCTTTTTTGCGTCTGGGTAACGCTTTCTGTAGTCTGACACAGTTTGCATTATAAATTGGTTTTCTTTTTCAGTTCGCGATAATACATCGTTAAATTCTTCCATAAGTTTGACTCCTCCTTCTGCCGTATCATTAACTACAACTAAATTATCTATATATATATAAATGGATGTATGTATATATATATATATATATATATATATATATATATATATAAATGGATGTATGTATATATATATACATATATATATATATAAATGCATGTATGTATATATATATATATATATATATATACAGGGTGGGGCGCCACATTTTGCCATCTAGATTTACGTCATTATTATTACGCATAGCAAACAATGTTTCAGATGAAGTTGAATGGTTTTGAGAGGGGCACATTCTGATGGTACATTTTTTTTGTAGGTGGACGTGTAAAGGACATATGTAGGTCATTAATGTCTTTTTAAATGGAATCATATATTTTTTATTGCATCAGCTGGTGCTCCTTCATATTCTTTACAAAAAAGCATTAATCTATTTGTGTAAAAAAATCATTAGTTTAGGAGATATTTTAATTATAATGTCTATTTACAGAAAAGGTTCAATGTGGCGACCATTTGCATCAGAACACTTTCTGAATCGAGAAGTTAATGACTCACTAACATTGCGTAGTGTATCTGATGTTATTTTGTTACACTCATTGATGATACGATCCCTCATATTGGCCATTGTCGTCGGAGGCTCAGCGTACACTTTATTTTTTAAGTAGCCCCACAAGAAAAAGTCGAGGGGCGTTAGATCTGGTGATCTTGCTGGAAAATGAATGGGTCCACCTCGCCCTATCCAACGATTTGGGAACATTCGATTTAATGTATCCCTTGCTATTCTTGAATAATGAGAAGGGCAACCATCCTGTTGAATCCACATTATTTGTCGTGTATGCAATGGTAAATCATCTAAAAATGTCCATAGAGTGTTTGATATAAAATGTGCATATTTTGGTCCGGTTAGTGATCCTTCGATAAAGTATGGACCAATAAGTCTATCGCCGAGTATGCCCATCCAAACATTTACACTCCATCGATGTTGATTATCTGTTTGTCTAAACCAATGAGGATTTTCCGTTGACCAATAATGCATATTTCTTGAATTCATTGATCCATTTTTCGTAAACGTTGCTTCGTCCGTGAACATAACATTGTTGAAAAAGTAGTCTCTTTGAGAGAGAGCCCAATTACAAAATTCTAAACGTTGATGATAGTCATTTGCGGTCAGTTCTTGAACCTTTGAAACATGATATGAATGGTATTTGTGCCTTTTGAGTATGCGTAAAATGCTTCTGCGGCTAATTCCAGCTTGTCTTTCGATTTCGCGAGAGCTAACAGATGGATTTAACGTAATTGCGGCTAACACTACAATTTCGTTTGCTTCATTTATTATTGTTTTATTACGAATTGCCTTTTTGCGTAATAATTGCCCCGTCTGGTGAAAGTTTTTAAAAACATAATCAAAGGTACGACGTGATGGATGATTTCGTTGAGGAAATCTATTGGCGTATAATCTTTCTGCATGTGTAGCACTTTTCCCAGTTTCAAAATAAATTGATAACATGTCCATCTTTTCTTCTTTAGAATACTTCATTATGAAGTGATAATTCACCGTATTGCCGTATTCACCGTATCAGAGACGTAACAGAGACTAAATTTCACAATTAGTAGGAGAGTAAGAATTATCAACACAGAAAATGTAAATATTTACATTGATAATTCTTGCTCTCCTACTACATTATCACATTGAATTCATATTATTGACCAGAGAGTCGAAATTTCCTAACAAATTATAATTAAAATATCTCCTAAACTAATGATTTTTTTACACAAATTGATTAATACTTTTTTGTAAAGAATATGAAGGAGCATCAGCTGATACAATAAAAAATGTATGATTCCATTTAAAAAAACATTAATGACCTTCATATGTCCTTTACACGTCCACCTACAAAAAAAAATGTACCATCAGAATGTGCCCCTCTCAAAACCATTCAACTTCATCTGAAACATCGTTTGCTATGCGTAATAATAATGACGTAAATCTAGATGGCAAAATGTGGCGCCCCACCCTGTATATTATATTGTATGTATATATGTATATATTGTATATATATATGTATACATATATATTAGGCAGATGGGGTTTGTCGTACTGGATACTCAGGTAATGACTCTATGGGAAACCCATAATAAAAAGGTCTTACCAATTTTACCTGCCAAATGGTGGGAGTACAAATATCGCGTTCATTCCTCACGCAGTTTTCGTGCAGTGAACTACGGTGTCTAAAAACCAGTGTCAAGCTTGTAGTTTTACGAAAAGTTAATTTTTTTTGAGTGTGTACGATGGATGCTGTTCCTGGATGTAAGTACTATGCATAATAACAATATTGAATTTATATTAATTATTGTTTATAATATATAAAGTCAATGATAAAATTTGAAGCACAAATTTTAAGAATGTAAACTAAAACTTGTATACACCCCAATATCCTCCAGATTTGATTACTGGGTCTTGCATTAGATACTTTAATCTTACATTAATTTGAAAAAAAACCTGCGGTAAATTGCAGATTTGGACATACGATCCATTTTTGTGACGCAGAGGTAGTCACGGTACTAGTTACAAGCAAGTTTTCTCGAGAAAGATAGAAGATATAATAAAGTTTGTTAAATAAGCATTATATGGTTCCACTTATAGAATTTTCTTATACATGTTTTGAACATCAACAACAATTTGTTTATTGTGCAAACAAAAATTTTTTGGGTTACGCATCCGCCATGTTGAATCCCCCATTTTGTTTTTTCAATTTTTGACATCAGATTCATATTCGCCAGCACGAAAAATATAGGAATACTAATTTTCAAGAGAGTCCAATAATTTTTTGGGTTACGCATCCGCCAAATTGAATCCCCCATTTTGTTTTTTTAATTTTTGACATCAGATTCATATTCGCCGGCACAAAAAATATGGGAATACTAATTTTCAAGAGAGTCCAATAATTTTTTGAGTTACGCATCCGCCAAATTGAATCCCCCATTTTGTTTATTTAATTTTTGACATCAGATTCATATTCGCCGGCACAAAAAAAATAGGAATACTAATTTTCAAGAGAGTCCAATAATTTTTTGGGTTACGCATCCGCCAAATTGAATCCGTCATTTTGTTTTTTTAATTTTTGACATCAGATTCATATTCGTCGGCACGAAAAATATGAGAATATTCATTTTCAAGAGAGTCCAATAGTTTTTTGGATTACGCATCCGCCATTTTGTTTTTTAAAATTTTTGACATCAGATTCATATTCGCCGGCTCAAAAAATATAAGAATACTAATTTTCAAGAGAGTCCAATAATTTTTTGAGTTACGCATCCGCCTAATTGAATCCCCCATTTTGTTTTTTTAATGTTTGACATCAGATTCATATTCGCCGGCACAAAAAATATGGGAATACTAATTTTCAAGAGAGTTCAACAATCTTTTGGGTTATGCATTAGGGCTGTAACTTTCCTTCGAAGGTCGAAGATTTCGAAGCTTCGAAGCTTCGAATGTCGAACCTTCGATTTCAGAACCTTCGAAGGTCTAAGATTTCGAAGCTTCGAAGCTTCGATTGCAGAACCTTCGAAGCTTCGAAACTTCGAAATTTCAAAGGTTCGCTTTCTGGAAATTCGAAGGCGATGGAGAATCAAAGTTTCTAATTTCGAACTTCTCTCCGTAGTAAATTATTATGACGGCCACGGTAGATACGTCATCAATTATTTTTTAAGTACATTCGTGATATGATCCCGAAAATTAATAGAATGCAATTTTTTAAATATAATTTATTTACGAAAAGTTCAAATGGAAAGTTCAATGTCAGTCACCGGTGACTGACAGTTAATATTTTTATTTGTCAAAAATCGTGACACGTATAAGATTGCGAAATTTCGAAGCTTCGAATCTTCGAAACTTCGAAAACTTTGAAGACTTCGAAGACTACGAAGACTTCGAAACTTCGAAGCTCCCTTCGTTCCTTCGAAGACTTCGAAGCTTCGAAATCTTCGAAGCTTCGGAAAAGTTACAGCCCTATTATGCATGGGCCATTTTTTTTTTAATTTTTGATATAAGATTTATGATCAGCCACCCGAGAAACCTAAGAATATCAATTTTGAACTACATTGGAATACTCCTTCCTATTTTGGCCACGTTTTAGCGCTTTCCGACCACTGTGGGTCCGCTTGAAATGATACACCCTGTATAATTAATCGCCGATAGATAATGTGCTAACGTGTTAATCGTATACCTTCTGTGAGGCACACGCGCGATGACGCGACGCCACCAATTTCAAAGTGCTAGCTCGTACAGGTGTTAAAGTCCTCGCTGAGATATTGGACACCAACGTCACGGTTCCTCTCGTTCTAAATAGCCCGGGTGGTCCTTTTACTTCTTTTGATCCTATCTGTACACGATCTCGGATCAGCTTCAATGACGAGCTTACCGCTACTTACCGAGGCGGTACATGGATAAGAAGCAGATGACGAGGATGAAAATGTCCGTGCATAATGTGTAGAAAAGAATTACGTGTCTTCGAACATTAAAAGTCATGTGACGAGAGTCCTTTCGCGTAATCGACCACGCGGATCAGCTAATCCTTTACGTTCGGAGCAATTTTTTGTGACCAATTGGCAGCATTGGTATTTGCTAAGGTAAAATACCGGTGTTTTCGGTATTAGCTATAAACAATAAATATTTATTTAGGCATCTACTCTTATATGAAATACATATTTACAGTAGATAGTCCAATGAATGCATTATGTCTTTTACAATCATCAAAAATGTGCAATTAATAAATTAGTTAATGTTTTTTTCTAATAATAGATATTATATAATAGGCCACACAACAACATTTTTATGTGATATTAACTCTTAGTATCTATACTATATCTCTTTACTCTTGATTATTAGTACCTTATTAATAATAATACACTATGTTTTGTTTCTGTATTGTATTATAATACTGTAATGAGTTATTGTTTATATATTATATTTTTTGTTTATGATGTTTAAAATTATTATGATACTGCTCTTATCAATAATATTTGATTATAATATTTATTCAGGCTCAGGCTGAGGTATATAATGTGATTATAACGTGATTATAATCGTTGTTATAACATGATAAGTTACCTCAAAAACAGTAAAAAGTAGAAAAGAATGGAAAATAGAAAAGAAAGGAAAATATGTTATTGAACAAATCTATGAGTTACTTTAATTTTATCTTTGAATTTTGTTAAAACATGATAAGTTACCTCACAAATAGTAAAAAGTAAAAAAGAATGGAAAATATAAAAGTAAATATAAAATTACAGTAACTTCCCTATGAATCGGGAAGTTAAATATAAAATAGAGAAATAGAAAAGAAAGGAAAATATGTTATTGAACAAATCTATCAATTATTTTAATTTTATCTTTGAATTTTGTTATAACGTGATAAGTTACCTCAAAAATAGTAAAAAGTAGAGAAGAATGGAAAATATAAAAATATAAAATAGAAAAATAGGAAAGAAAGGAAAATATGTTATTGAACAAATCTATCAATTATTTTAATTTTATCTTTGAATTTTGTTATAACGTGATAAGTTACCTCAAAAATAGTAAAAAGTAGAAAGAATGAAAAATATTAAAATAGAAAATAGAAAAATAGAAAAGAAAGGAAAATATGTTATTGAACAAATCTATGAATTATTTTAATTTCATCTTTGAATTTTGTTATAACGTGATAAGTAACCCAAAAATAGTAAAAAGTAGGAAAGAATGAAAAATATAAAAGCAAATATAAAAATATAAAATAGAAAGGAAAGGAAAATATGTTATTGAACAAATCTATCAATTATTTTAATTTTATCTTTGAATTTTGTTATAACGTGATAAGTTAAATTTTATTTTTCAATTTTAAGAAATTTGTTCATGTACATACATAGATTTATTCAATAACATATTTTCCACTCTTTTCTTTAATTTTTTACTATTCTTGAGGAAACTTATCACGTTATGACAACTAAACCAATTTAGTAAACCAGTGCTGCAAATTGATCACAAAAAATTGCGTTTTCATATTAAGATTCAAGGATATAATTAATTTGATATATTTAATTGCAAACTTTTTCTCCATCTCAATACTAGACCAACCTGCCTTGAAATTTTTTAAAAATTTCGAAAAATTTGCGAAAAAACGGCCTCGAAAACCAGTATACCTGCGTTTAGCGTTCGTGAAAAAGTAGTTTTCAATGGGTGTGAGAACTTTGAACATTTTAAGTAAGAAAAATAATTCGTAATCGAAAATCAACAAATAAAGTGAACATCTGTGGCGAGGGTTCCGAGAATGAGCGGCAGGCAGGTGCCTCCAACCTTTTATCGCGGTCCACCACCGTGTCATGACTTTGTAAGGTTTCGTTTAGTCTTGCCTGTTTACTTTGCATAACACGCGTAACTTCGGCAGAGGAAACGATTGTTTTAACAGTACATTTTTATTGGTAAATGTCGGTCGATAAAAGGAACAATGGAAGAACAATAAAAGGAATAAAAAAGAGAACTATCGTTCGATGAACCCGTGGGAAGTATTATTTGTAAGTCGTTTCTCACAAGGGTTGAAATATCATATGCTCGGAATAGGAAAACGATTAAAGAATCGTTGCTTGGAATAACATATTTTATAAATATTTTGTAAAATATGTTATTTAACCCTTTGTACTTCTTTGTCGAATGTGACTCGAGAAAGAAAAATGTAAATGAAACGGGTTTTTGTATGCATTTCGTTTCTCCTTCATACAGGGTGTCCCACCCGATTTTGACATCTTGATTTTCTCGCTATTGTTACTCGTAGCAAAAATGTTTCAGCAGAATCTTGAATGGCATCGAGTGGACCATATTTTAATGTTATTAGTCTTTTCGTAAATGGACGCGTAAAGGTCATATGAAGGTCAACTTCATTTTTTAAATTTAATTTTTTTAATTTTCATAATACCCAACTTTAAGTGTTCGTTACGGTTACAATTTTGATAGGGTAACTGCACCAGTGAATGAACATTTAAGAAATTGTTCAGGAAAATATTTTATTTTAAAAAAAACTATGTGAATTAAAGGAATCTCATATATGCCAAATAGCTCCCTATACTTCATTTGTCAAAAATAAATGAACACAAATACAATGAAATTATTATTATTCTTCTTTATTAAACGTTAAATCAAAAATATGAAAAATACCAGTCAATGAACACTACATTCTAGTAATTGAATAATGCTAGTCCAATCAATGAACAAAATTACTAAACAATATTCTCCTATTTATTTAACTCTTTAATCACAATTTTATCGCTAGTATGCCGTCCGGGTTAAAATTTGTTGAAATATACAAAAGCGTTCATTTACTGGTGCCCGTTCATTTACTGGTGCCCGTTCATTCACTGGTGCAGTTACCCTATATTTTGTTCATTTCTTTATTTTCGAGGTAGATGGATATTTAGGAAGCAATACAAACTTTGTACATGTCAATATGAGAAAGGTGAGAATTTCTTGAGAATGATCTAAAGTCAGATCGAAACGTTGAAAAAGGATAAATAAACTTATTTATATCGATCGTATTACTGTTAAACACAATTGTTGAATGATATCGGTGCTACGGTTCGATCGTTGAAAACAAAAATAAAAGTTAACTAAGCAATTTTGTCAATTATCAAAAAATCGACGTTTCGGTCACTAATTTGGACCATTTTCAAGATTAAATTGAGATTGCGTCTGTAAGAAAAATCTTGAAAATGGTCCAAATTAGTGACCGAAACGTCGATTTTTTGATAATTAGCAAAATGGTTCATACACCGCACATTTTATTTACATGTTATGGCACTGTTACGTCCTTGTCGGGACGTTTTTAGAGAAGTTAAAGAGTTTAAGATTTTAATGAGAGATATAACGCAGTTTTGAACCTACCCGCATTCACCGGCTTCGGTTCGGGTAATTGAGGGTACTTTTAAATGAAAATGGCTTTAAATGAGGATGTGGAACGAAGAAATCGACGTTGGGTATTTTATAATGATTTTAAAGATTGATTTTAAATGTAACAATTGAACAAAGTATATTTTATAAATGAACAAATTCAGAATACATAGAGTTGTTATGAATTATTATCAATGTTAGTATTTACCGATTGGTCTCTTATTTGTCTTTTGTTGATAACGCAAATGATGATGATGATGATGAAGATGAAGATGATGACGCAGAAGATAATGAATTCAATCCAGCGGGTGTAACACGCTCTATAAATTTTATGATTTCACTTTATATCCAAAAACAACAATTTAACAACTGAACAGAAAGTTGGTATTTTACGAACGAGAAGTAATTACTGAACTTTTGATTGTCGACTGACTGCTCCTGATGAGGAGGCTCCCTTTATAGATTTGTTGATCCATTGTTCTTCGCTTAATCTTCTTATGGTGGATGCATGCTCATCGATTTCTTTGTATTTCTTTGTAATCATTTTCTTCTATCTCTTGACCGAACGCGCGATATTCGATTCGTTTGCACCGGTCTATTATCACGTATCGCTCGCATATTATGTTTCGAATTATTTCATTTGTTTAAAACAAATTTCACTATGAATTAATTCGGTGAAGCTTTTAATAAAAAAAAGAAGTTTAATTTTGAAATAGATCACACGAGTTAACAATCCTATGTAGTTCGCTGCAAAATATACAGTGACTCCCACTAATATTCGGACACTCTTGAAAAGACGATAACTGTTTTAATATTGTACTATACGATTTGAACATTTTTTTAGAAGCTAGAGCAATTAGTTTGCCACAGGATGCGAAAAAAGAATTTTGTCAAAAATTGCAATTGATCAAAATTATAAAAAAAGTACCAAAAGTTGCATTTTACAACTTTTTTATGTGGACCCACGTTGAAAATTTAAAAAATACGTTTTATAGACCTGTGTCAATTAAACATATTCTGAAAATTTCGTCAAAATCGGTCGACGTTGCAATGAGCTACAAACGTTTAAACATGGTAAAAATTGCAGATTTTCACGATTTTCGGCCTTCAACTGCAGTAAATATAATGATTCTTGCCTCTCTCAAACGTTGTCGTTGTTTTGCACATCAGCCGATTGCGATGAAACTTTCACAGGGTATACAGGGTGTCCCAAAACTACCCTAGGAGCCGAAAATGGGAGTTTCCTTGGATCATTTGAAGCAACATTTTCCTTTACAAAAATGGTGTCGGTGACTTTGTTTAGGAGTTATTAACGAAAAACACGGACCAATTAGAGCGCGGCTACAGCTGATTGATTCTGAGTCGACCAATGGCGACACCACGCCTCGCGGGACCTGTCGCAGAGTGGGACTCCGTTCGCTATAGCTGCGCTCTGATTGGTCCGTGTTTTTCGTTAATATCTCCTAAACAAAGTCACGGACAACATTTTTGTAAAGGAAAATGTCGCTTCAAATGACCCAAGGAACCGCTCATTTTCGACTCCTAGGGTAGTTTTGGGACACCCTGTATATAATTGACACAGATCTACAAAACGTATTTTTAAAATTTTCAATATAGGTCCACATAAAAAAGTTGTAAAGTGCAACTTTTAGTATTTTTTTATAATTCAGATGAATTGCGGTTTTCACAAAATTTTTTTTCGCATTTTGTGGCAAACTAATTGCACTAGCTTGCCAAAAAAATTCTTTGTAAGAGTGTCCGAATATTAGTGGGAGTCACTGTATCTTATAAACTCTTCTTAATTCGATCGCTCGCAGTACGGTATAAAATACGATAATTCAATATTCAATATAATATTTGATATAATAATCGGTTACAATTCTCGCGCGATATCAATAAAACAAATAAGAAAAGATATGATTGAGTTTATTAATTATTATTTATGATAGGACCACCGGACGTGACAGCACATTTCAAGTCGATCAACATCCACAGTAATTATTCGTTAAACTCCTGTCGTATAATAATAACCATTTAAATTAAAAAGCATGTAACATGTAACATGTCTGTACGCGCGTTTTTCTACCAGCGTTTTAATCGTTAATTGGCTTTGTTTGTTGGTCGTTAAATTTGTCCACAACGCAATAATTTTATAATATATGACAAAACGTGCTTCCTTTTCTTTTTAACGTGGTTGCAATTCATTTCTGTTTCCAAATTATCCTACACCGGACCAGAATGTTTTTATAGCTTGGTGTACTCGTCATCGGCGATGCAGTTATAACCGTTTCAAGGGTCGTATTGTAAAGTCATGCCACTCTTGTGCAGCCACGTGCGCATTGAGCCATCAAGACAGATATATTGAGGAAGAGGCGGTACGCTTATTACAGACAAACGACCCTTTTTCGGTCACAAATCAAATAATATTCCACTTTAACCACAATTTCCTTACAGCCGAAAATGCCCACGAAACCTGTAGCTACGCGTCGCACAGTCTGTATACCTACCTGAACAACTTTTGTAATACAAGAATTTACAAAATTTTCCTTCAAACACTTGAAAATCGTCAATGAACAGACGCTGTCTTAGAGACTGTTTAAGAACGCCTAGCGCGCCTTAAAATGGGTGCACAAATAAAAAAAACAATATTACAGCCTTCTTCTTCAGACCTTTAACTACAACGAACAACAAAAATTTTATGCCATACGCAAAAATTTAGAGATCGAATTATTTCCACTTTTTAAGGCCAAATACCGGGGTATTTGGCCTTAAAAAAAACAATATTACAGCCTTCTTCTTCAGACCTTTAACTACAACGAACAACAAAAATTTTATGCCATACGCAAAAATTCGATCTCTAAATTTTTGCGTATGGCATAAAATTTTTGTTGTTCGTTGTAGTTAAAGGTCTGAAGAAGAAGGCTGTAATATTGTTTTTTTTATTTGTGCACCCATTTTAAGGCGCGCTTGGCGTTCTTAAACAGTCTCTAAGACAGCGTCTGTTCATTGACGATTTTCAAGTGTTTGAAGGAAAATTTTGTAAATTCTTGTATTACAAAAGTTGTTCAGGTAGGTATACAGAGTACGTGCGCGTAGATTTTATTTTGTTATCATTTAAATTAGTATAGTTATTAATATGTGAATATTACCAATCATTCTACAAGCTTTCTAAAAATTACAAAACTTTATTGGCAATTTTGTTATAGTATTGATCACGATCGAGTGCTCGTTTTGGTATCATTGCATTCGGTAAAGATTCGTGATTATAAGCCAAGAAAGTTTAAATCCGAATATGTCCGAATTCAAATTTTATAGCCTATTTAGTATGAAGCGTTTAGCAGCGTTTCACGTACACCTGCACGTTCGACTACGCGTGCTACGGCTGCGTGAGGTTTATATTACTACAGCTTATATTACTGGCACTTGGTTGTATATAAGAGTTTTCAGATAAGGATTCGACTGAGGTTTTTCTTTCTTCTGCATTCAGTTTTCCTTCTGCATTCAGTTGAAGTACTGCCAGCAGGGAGATCAGAGCGAATTATTAAGTGCGATTTTTAGTTTCTAAAGTGTTACATTTTAGTTCTTATTCTTTTTATTTTTTCTTTTACATTTTCTAACATTTTTATAATATTTATTCTGAGTGTGTTAGGGACGTAATTAATAGACTTTTATTGAGTTCCGATGCCCTGTTGTCAAGTATAAGATGGCAAAAAAGAATGAAGATACCATTTTCTACAGAATGTATAGATATGGTTCTGCCTATTCAACCTACTGATGAAACTACATCAGCAGATTCAATCGAAGAAGAAACATTATCTGAGGAAGAAATTTCTGATGTATTTTCTGATGAAAGTTAATGGTAATAATTTTAAATTTTCTTTACCAAAAAGTTTCGTGATTCACATATTCTGCATAAAATAATAATTTACATCGTTTCAATATAATTTATGTGCAAAAATAATTCTTTTCAGATTTTCGGTGCAAATATTACATTATTGGCCACGGTCTTTTATGGGTTCTCGGTAATCTGAGAAAAAAATGTTTCAAACAAACAAGGAACAGTATTTAGACGTCTACAAATTTCAATATATGAATGTTGGGAAAAATTTTTTTTTCAAAAAATTGAGGTAAATTCGATTTTTTAAATGCTAAAATATATTTTGGATTTCATACCGTTGTGTCTGATCTCAAGACGAATCCAACGATATATAATATTATAACTTTGAGCCTCTAAATAACGCTATAGTAGTTTTTTCCACTTTTTAAGGCCAAATACCCCACTGTGCGTCGTCTCGCATCCATTATTAAGGGGGGACACAGTGGTCCGGATTAGAAAATCGTGTAACATTTTGCCGAAAAATGAACTTTCTTGCATCGACATGTACAAGTTTGCATTGCTTCTTAAATATCCACCTAGCTCGAAAATAAAGAAATTAATATAATAAAATAAAAGTGTAATCGTAACGAACACTTAAACTTGGACATTTTGAAAAGAGTATGTTTCGCAGAAGAAAGATGGTTATCTTCATCTGGATCCCCTGGTTAAGGTGTTTAATATTTTTTCTCTGTTCTTCTTTTAAAATGAAGAGCATTCCTTTACGATAAGAATTTACACTGAGAATTAAAAATTAATTTAAATAATGTATTTAAAAAATAATGCACAGTGTAGGCACAGAAATTGTCAAAATTCCTCAGCTTTGATAAGGAATATCTTTTGAGTTCCAAATAGTACCGCATTATTACAAATTGTACTATTTTCAGTACACGCAAGTTATTAGTGTTTAAAGCGTATCATAGGTTTAACTAAATCACCCAATAAAGTAAGTAAAATGTTAATAAAAATAACTAAACAAACACTAGACATATTAAATTATTTATCATTAACAAGTGATTATTTTTTCATATTTTTCAGTAAACATTTATTCCCTATAACTTTTGCAAAAGTTATGCAAAAATGTCACTAAATTTATTGATTCGGACCGCTAAAAAAGTTTTTATTATTATAAATTATTAGAAAAAAATAGTTCGTAAACTTATATTTAAACAATCTTATTTTTAATAAAAAAATATCTATAAAAATTAATTAAAAAATACTGTTTAGCAATTGCAAAAAATATTTAATTACCTATAGTTAAAAATTACTATTTTTTAAATATTTTTAGTGAAAATTTCATTGCTATATTTCCAATGGTTCGAAAGTTATAACAAAATGTCACTGAATTTCTCCATCCGGACCATTGTGGGGCAGTCTCGTTAAAACACTGCGAGATTTCATCATTTTTACGAATTTTTTTCAACCTAATGGTATACATACGTCTTAGATTATATAATTTCTTGTTGCAATTCATTTACTTACGTTTTCATCGCATGGAACAATTTTTTATACAGGTTTAATTATTTGTTTCTTGGCTCAATCTTTCCATTCAATAAACACATACAGTGGGTGAAAAAAGTATTGGCACACTCTTAAAAAGGCGATAACTTTTTACATATCGTATTACACGATATGAATTTTTTGGGGAAGCTAGAGCAATTAGTTTGCCACAGGATGCGAACAAAAATTTTGTCAAAAATTGCAATTCATCGGAATTGTAGCAAAAATACTAAAAGTTGCATTTTACAACTTTTTTATGCAGGTCAATATTGAAAATTTTAAAAATGCGTTTTGTAGATCTGTGTCAGTTATGCACCGGTAAAGTTTCATCGAAATCGGTTGATGCGAAAAAAACGACAGGCATTGAAAGATGTAAGAATCTGCAATTATAGGTCGAAAATCGTGAAAATTTGCAAGTTTCAACATATTTAATAATTTATAGCTCATTGCAACGTCGACCGATTTTGACGACATTTTCAGAATATGTTTAATTGACACAGGTCTACAAAACGCATTTTTAAAATTATGCTTTTGATTAAGAGTAACCATTATCGATGACGAAAATTGTTTTCAATTGAAAATAACCATTATCGTTACTCAACATTTTATATTCGTTACCTAATATCTCTTAACTGTTTGACCCATGATAAGGATAATAACTACTTGATAATCTATCAATAATATTAACACTAAACCTAAACTAACCTAAACTAAATTGCAAATTAACTATGAAGTGAAACTAATAATTATTTCCTATTTAAAGTAACACTTTCGTAGAATTCTCTATTCATTCATCTACACGTAATACTTAGAAGAGACAGTCTGTTGTAATCGCAATTATTTACTATACTAATCCACTGAATGAGTTTTGACATTTAGAATTGCAAATACTTCGAAGTAAATAATAATTCATTGCTGCGACAAGCGAGTTATTTGCATTTTTTGGACATCGAGAACGGTTATGCTTTGCTGAAAACAATTTTCGTCGTCGATGATGGTTACTCATAACAGTCATAACCGGAAATCATTTCCGTTATCGGTAATGGTTATTGCTGACTAAAAACAATTTCCGTAATCGATACTGGTCATAAAAACCAAAAATGAACACTTAACAAGAGAATGCAGGGTAATGGAAGGAAGGAAGGATCAGGATTAAGGATGTAGCGAGTGGGAGGAAAGATAGAACTGTCGAAGCGTGGCTTGAAAAGTTGAGGAAAAAAGAGAAAAAAAGCACAAATCTTCCAAACTAAAATCAAATGTAAGGGAACAGAAAAGGGTGCAATAATTAGGCTAATAATAATTAGGTTAAGAATAGAGTAAGTCAGGGTAAGAATGAGTGAGACGAAGAGATAGAGAAGGTATGAACCGAAAGTGTGAATGAGATGTAAATGTAAAGTTAGGATAATAGTTACGTGTTTCTCGATCGTAAATTTTAATATAAATCAAATATATCTTCACGTCGCACGGTTTCGATCAATAATAAAAGCAAAACTAAGCAAATTAGCAATAACCTTTCTATACACTTAGCAAGTATATAAAATAGTTTATATCGATCGTATTATTGCTTATAACAATTAATTAATGATTTCGGCGCTACGGTTCGATCATTAGAAAAAACAAAGTAAATTAATCAGTAAGCAATTTTGCTAATAAACAAAAAAACCGACGTTTCGGTGCTGATTTGCACCATTTTCAAGATAATTTTTGAAATTGCGTCTGTAAGAAAAATGAGAAAAATTCTTAGCAAGTATGTTTCTTTAAAATATTATTTACAGTTTTATTAACTTTGTGAAATACCCAATATATTTTGTTTATATATATTTTCAGACGCAATTGCTCTTGAAAATGATCCACGACTGGATCGAAACGTTGAGTTAAACTTAATTATTGCTAATTTGCTTAGTTTTACTTTTATTATTGATCGAAACTACGCGCCGAGAACATATATTTGATTTATATAAAGTTAGGATATTGTACAGTATTAGATTATGTAATTATATAAACAAAATTAACTAAATTGAATTTTATTATCACAAGCAAACGAACTAACGAGAACAAAGAAAAACACGTCTTTTAGATTTAAATATACAGTGACTCCCACTAATATTTGGACACTCTTACAAAGACGATAACTTTTTTCATATTGTACTATACGATTTGAATTTTTTTGGTAAGCTAGTGCAATTAGTTTGCCACAGGATGTAAAAAAAAATTTTGTGAAAAATCGCAATTCCTCTGAATTATAAAAGAAATACTAAAAGTTGCATTTTACAACTTTCTTATGTGGACCTATATTGAAAATTTAAAAAATACGTTTTGTAGATTTATGTCAATTATATGCCCTGTGAAAGTTTCATCGCAACCGGCTGATGTGGAAAGCAACGACAACGATTGAAAGATGCAAGGATCATTAGATTTAAAGCAGTTGAAGGCCGAAAATCGTGAAAATCTGCAATTTTTACCATCTTTAAACGTTTGTAGCTCATCGAAATCGTTTGATGCAGCAGAAAACGATAGGCATTGAAAGATGCAAGAATCCTTAGATTCGCTGCAGTTGAAGGCCGAAAATCGTGAAAATCTGCAATTTTTAACATATTTAAACGTTTGTAGCTCATTGCAACGTCGACCGATTTTGACGAAATTTTCAGAATATGTTTAATTGACACAGGTCTATAAAACGAATTTTTTAAATTTTCAACGTAGGTCCACATAAAAAAGTTGTAAAATGCAACTTTCGGTATTTTTTTTATAATTCCGATCAATTGCAATTTTTGACAAAATTCTTTTTTCGCATCCTGTAGCAAACTAATTACTCTAGCTTCTAAAAAAATGTTCAAATCGTATAGTACAATATTAAAACAGTTATCGTCTTTTTAAGTGTCCGAATATTAGTGGGAGTCACTGTATGTACATTCCTCAAGTGTGGATTCCTCGGGCTAGAAAGTAGAACGGTGCATAAAACAAACAACCAACTATTTCATAACTAAACTGAAACATATCAATATCGATCGATTATAATCGAACATTAGATTAATTTATAAATAAATTTATAAATTATAAATAATAATAACCAAAAAAGATATCTTCGATAACGGTTCTTTATCACCGAAAAGAATTTTTGTCATTTATAATTCTTTACCGGTTCTTTACCAGCAAAAATAATGTCCATCATCGATAACGACTATCTGTAACCAGAACACATCCATATTTCAGAAAAACTGAATTTTCCGAATACCTTCTATACAATTCAATGATCACTGTCTGCCCTGTGTGATGAAATCTGTGATAAATTAATTTATTAGATTGAATGTTTACAATAACCGTTATTTATGACGCTTGCGTACAAATTCCGCAGTCTAATCAGTAATACAGTATAGAGTTGTCAAAATTTCGCTTGCAAAACGAAACGAGAAAAATGAACGTTCTTTCAAGTTGCCGGACTACCTAACTGCTTTTATATGACGCGTGTAGTCGGATATATGAATAATATGGATACTGAAGAAGGGATAAGCGAGAAGAGAAAATTATCCCGTCAGAGCAGAAGGTAAAACGTGTCTCGCACTTACGTCCGCCCACGCTTGTAACTCGTTATGACTCTAAAGAAGTTCACAATACGCGTTTCGTGACCCCGTCAGCGTTTTACTACCTTTAGTATCTTTACATTGTAATCTGATAATAGCGCACCGGCCCGTAACTTTAACTGGATAGGATTCTAATAAGACAGCCGCTTCTCCTCTTTGCCAGCTCGAATCATAAAATACGAGAAAAAGGCTGTTGCAAATATTAGGTTGTTACACACGAAGTGTCTGCTTTTCAGTAATAAATTTAGTTATCGAAACATAAAAATTAAAAAATGTTGACGACAGGGTTATTATGGCGATCTAGAGGGCGGTATTTCGTGGCCCGATTAAAAAATTTGGTAAATCGATGTTTTTCATCATTTTCATAGAAAAACATTTTAAAAATTAGTATAATCTATAGAAAACAAAAGAAAAAATATCTCGGACGCCTTTATTAAAATTAATACAGAGTTAAAAGTTGCAAGAGGGAGCAGCTAAACTTTGCATATTCTTTTTAACAAATGTTTAAACTTTCGTACAAAATAAGTCCAAATTTTAGCACTTTTAAGCATTTTTTTAAAACCCTTCTTAAAGCTTAAATTGTTACAAACTTGAAATATTTGTTTATGGGTTAAAAAATGTTTATGATGGCATTTAGAACTTAAAGTACATCTACTAACATAAAAAATCATAATTATAACTTGTTTTCTGATATCCTATAAGTGATATTTAAAACGTTTAATAGAATGTTCAATTTTATGATTTTGTTTTTAGAACGCTGTATCTTATTATACAATTACCTAAAATCAATAATATTTTGGATTTAAGAGCTTCGAAGAGTTATCAGTTTATAGCAAAAAAAAATGTTTTAATCTATTAACCTTGAAAAATTGAATTTTGGCCACAAAAACTACTGTGCCTTGGCTGGGTTGACATTTTTTATCTGCATGATGCGTGAAAACAATGCAATCAAATATATGACTGATGATTTGACGATTAGAGGTCCAGGACCATTTTTCGGCAACGTTTTTACAAATTTTCATCGATCCGAAGACACAGAGTACACCTATGGCAGTCAAGACGGAACATTTCTTTATGCCTTTATATTTCTAACCGACTTCGAAAAAGAACGAAATTAATCAATTTGATATGTATGCGTCTTTTTTCTATGTATGCTCACCGAGATGGATGGATCAATTAAAACTTTTGCATCTTGTAGAGTATGTCCCCGGGTGGTCTCGTTAAAAAAATTTTTGCGCTTTTTTAACCGATTTCGAAAAAGGATGAGAATGTATTCTTGTATATTCTTGTATATGCTTGCTTATTCTTGTATATTCTTGTATATTGTTGCATATTCTTGTATATTCTTGTATATTCTTGTACATTCTGGTACATTCTTGTATACAGTTGTATATATTTGTATTTTCATTTTCATTCTTGTATATGCTTGTTCATTCTTGTATATTCTTGTATCTTCTTGTATATTCTTTCATATACTTGTATATTCTTGTATACTTTGTATACTTAAAAATCCAAAGTCTACATATTATAATATAACATTTTAGTAAAGGAACAACGCAAGCAATGAATGTATACAGTGACTCCCATTAATATTCGGACGCTCTAAAAAAAACAATAACTGGTTAAATATTGAACTACACGACTTGAATTTTTTGGGGAAGCTAGAGCACATAGTTTGCTACAGAATGTGGAAAAACATTTTTTCAAAAATTGCAATTGATCGGAGTTGTAGAAAAAATACTAAAAGTTGCATTTTACAACTTTTTTATGTGGGCCTATATTGAAAATTTAAAAACTACGTTTTCTGGTTCTGTGTCAATTATATGCACTGCAAAAGTTTCATCGAAATCGGTTGATGCGGGAAAAAACGACAGCGATTGAAAGATGCAAGAATCATTATATTTACTGCAGTTGAAGGCCGAAAATCGGAAAATCTGCAATTTTTACCATATTTAAACGTTTGTAGCTCATTGCAACGTCGACTGATTTTGACGAAATTTTCAGAATATGTTTAATCGACACGGGTCTATAAAACGTATTTTTTAATCTTTCAACGTGGGTCCACATAAAAAAGTTGTAAAATGCAACTTTTAGTATTATTTTTATAATTCCGATCAATTGCAATTTTTGACAAAATTCTTTTTTTGCATCCTGTGGCAAACTAATTGCTCTAGCTTCCCAACAAAAATTCAAGTCGTATAGTTCAATGTTAAACCAGTTATTGTCTTTTTTATAGCGTCCGAATATTAATGGGAGTCACTGTATTTTACTCGAATGCAATATTCTATTCGAATTAAATGATTTCGGCGCTACGGTTTGATCATTAGAAACACAAGATAAATAAATCAATAAGCAATTTTGCTAATAATAAAAAAAATCGACGTTTCGGTGCTGATTTGCACCATTTTCAAGATAAATTTTGATTCTCATTTGAATCTTATTTTTCTTACAGACGCAATTTCAAAATTTATCTTGAAAATGGTGCAAATCAGCACCGAAACGTCGATTATTTTGATTATTAGGAAAATTGCTTATTGATTTATTTATCTTGTTTTTCTAATGATCGAACCGTAGCGCCGAAATCATTTAATAATTGTTATGAGCAATAATACGGTCAATATAAACTATTTTATATTCTATTCGAATGGTAAGAAAATATTAAAATATTCTGGCATTTATTTATAGAATTAATCACAGTACACCCTGAGGAGTTCGATGAAAGCAAACTGATTTAGCATTTTATTTTGGTCGTTTTATCTGTTGTAAAATCAAAAAAGGAGAACGATGGGGCCCCATACTCCGCCTCCTGGCGCACCCGCCGATGAGCTTAATCTAATAAAGCAATTAATAACTAATAACAACATAATACTTTTCATCCTGTACGAGGTCCATAATTACACACTCTTTAATTACGTGCATCCTGTATTCTCGATCAAATCGGTGTTATTTGATTATCGTCTGGGCAACGTATACAAATTCACGAGGAGAGGTGAAGGTGTTTGTTTTTGGGACACTGATGAGTGTCGAGGATACTAAATTTATAACTCCGTAGTCTGATGAACGCCTGATCAAATTCATATATGTCTATTAGGTTTAGCTGGATGCACGAAAAAAGGAGCAACAGAGTATAACCATAAGCGAGGCCATAAGCGAAAGTATTCGAGTGATTTATGACTGAAGGAGACCCGTACCTTTTCCCATTGCTAAACACCAAAATACAACACTATCCTGTACTTCAATCATTCATTTATTTAGTAAGCATGTAACACCACTTAAGGATGTTCTGGAGGTATATAAAAACGCAATAAAATTTTTGAAAATTTGACAAGATATAATTCTTACTAAATTAATGCAATGACCCCAGACATTATAGTCAAAGATAATGCTTCTTTACAAGATGTACACCATAACTGTTCACCAAGTAATCTTAGATCTACTATGCGTCGTAATTGATTTATACTTGTCAAAGTCACGATAGTTTTCAAACGTACACGATACTACCAACTCTCAAATACAGAAACAGACAGCTGAGTCCAGTGTTGTCACGATTTTTATTATTACGAGAACATCATTTTACGCAAATTTCACATGTTTATTTTCAGTAATAACCATGAATATTGCTGTCTGAGGTATTTTTACTTTATTTAACTATTTACTTTTAACTTCTTATTACGTAATTACATACAGGGTCATCCGTTTTTAAACGGACAAACGTAAACCAGCTATAAAGAACCCCAAATGGAACAAGTTTTACCCCTGCCACTTTTTTTGTTTCGGCCTTGATTTCTAGAAAATTGCAAAAAACCATAATTTTTTTAGTTCACATAAACTTGAATATCTCGGGACTCCAGTGATGAATCTTGATGACTTTTCCTTTGTTTGGTTTAAAATCAATAGGGGCATCTTTTTTGTTAACAAAATATTTTTGTATGACCTTCGGATCTTTGTTTTTTTTGGCATAGGGCACGTCGTGGAATCTGAATGAAAAAACTTCGAAAAACTTGGATTTATGCGTAATCAACCGTTTAATTCAAGACAAAAAATAACGAAAAACTATTAAAAAAATTCAAAATTTTAAGATTTATCAAAAATTAACAAACTATTTTTTCGAAAACTGAACGTTCTTACTAACCAAAGTTAGTAAACAATTTTAAGAAAAAATCATCAAGATTCATCACTGGAGTCCCGAGATATTCAAGTTTATGTGAACTAAAAAAATTATGGTTTTTTGCAATTTTCTAGAAATCAAGGCCGAAACAAAAAAAGTGGCAGGGGTAAAGCTTGTTCCATTTGGGGTTCTTTATAGCAGGTTTACGTTTGTCCGTTTAAAAACGGATGAACCTGTATGTAATTACGTAATAAGAAGTTAAAAGTAAATAGTTAAATAAAGTAAAAATACCTCCGACAGCAATATTCATGGTTATTACTGAAAATAAACATGTGAAATTTGCGTAAAATGATGTTCTCGTAATAATAAAAATCGTGACAACACTGGACTCAGCTGTCTGTTTCTGTATTTGAGAGTTGGCAGTATCGTGTACGTTTGAAAACTATCGTGACTTTGACAAGTATAAATCAATTACGACGCATAGTAGATCTAAGATTACTTGGTGAACAGTTTTGGTGTACATCTTGTAAAGAAGCATTATCTTCGACTATAATGTCTGGGGTCATTGCATTAATTGAGTAAGAATTATATCTCGTCAAATTTTCAAAAATTTTATTGCGTTTTTATATACCTCCAGAACATCCTTAACGTTCGGGTTGTTTACTCGCTTTTGTTGCATTCTGTAATTCTCTGCGGCAGGAACGGGCAGCGAACGAGATCGAAGATGTCAGTAACGTGGTATTCGCGGATTGTCTTCTGAAAGAAGGTTCTGTATAAAAATCATCCGGAACGTGAACGCGGTGCCTGCAGGTTCAACGTGACTCGAAGCATAACACTCGACCGCCAGGACAAGTTCGATCGATTCACCTTCGGATTTCTAGCCGTACCCTATATATTTAGCATATCTCCCATAACTGACAGCATGTTATTTCACCAACAAATAATACGCAAGAACCATTGTGTATCCGGCGGAGAGCACTTGAGATTCGAGGGCACCCTTAAACGCTTTTAAATACACGCGGAATGGGCAGAAAGGGTGTTGGAGGGCGGCCAAAAGAGAACCGAGAACCGAGAACCCGAGGACAGAGGGTGAGCACGGACGGCTACGTGGAAACGCGCGTCCGTCGGTCTTGCTACCTGCTAAATTACTACGAACAACTAAACAACTGATGAAAAAAAGAGAACCGAGAATGAGAGAGAGAGAGAGAGAACATACTTCGGGCTCCAATTATCGCGCATCGAAGGGTCCCGCTGATGACGGGTATGCAGCGGACTTAACACTAGAACTACCAAAGTAGAGAAACACGACCGATTTCTAATTTCTCATCGAAATTTCCGTAACTTTCGAACGATATCGTTTTATTAATTTTTGCTATATTTTATGCGCGGAGAGGGGGAGAGAGAAAGGAAGAAAGACTGACAAACAGACTGAGATAAGACAGAGTTAGACCGAAAGAAAAATAGATTAACACAAACACAAGTGTAATTCGTCAGGTCTGTAATTAGTAGTATTAATCGTTGCCTGCCAAGTGTCAAATATAAAATTACAAAATTATCGGAAGTCACTCCTTATGCAAATTATTCTTGTAACAAGAAGTGAGATCCCAATCAAAACTTGAAAAAAGTGAAAAAATTACGCCAAGTACATGAAAGTGGAAAAGGAAAAAGATAGAAGATAACAAATAATTATTCAAATAAAAAGACATTTTTTTAACCACGTTTTTAAGACAGACTAAAAATAATTATTTAAATAAAAATTAAAACGAACTAACAATAATTATTTAAATTATTTAAATAAAAAGAATTTTAATATACGGACTAAAAAGTACAATTAAGACGGATTAGACCATCTTTACACACTATATATGTGTATATATATATTTATATATATATGTGTATATAATATTTATATACATGTGTATATATATATATATTTATATATACATACATATATCAAATAATAATACATATAAAATAATTAAAAAATTAATAAAAAAGTTAAAAGAAACAAAAAAATAAATAAAAAAGTTAATCGAAGTGCTCTTTTTACTTTTGCATGCAATCTTGTAATTGCAATTTTTGAAAAATTGTTTTTACAAATCATTTAGTAAACCAATGCTTCTAATTGATGATAAAAAATCAGGTCGTTTGGTACAATTATAATGTATATAATATTGTGTTTTAAATGGTGTCAGGATAGGGTTAGGAGATATATATATATATATATATATATATATATATATATATATATATATATATATCCTGTACATATTTTAACACCTTTTAAAATACAATAACTTTATTATAATTGTACCAAACCAATTTGTACCAAAATCAATTAGAAGCATTGGTTTACTAAATGATATGCAGACAATTTTTCAAAAATTGCAATTACAAAATTGAATGCAAAAATAAAAAAAGCATTTCGATTAACTTTTTTATTAATTTTTTTGTTTCTTTTAACTTTTTTATTAATTTTTTAATTATTTTATATGTATTATTATTTGATATATGTATGTATATATAAATATATATACATATATATATACACATGTATATAAATATTATATACATATATATATATATATATATATATATATATATATATATATATATATATATATACAGTGTGTGTACAACTTTTATATGATTTACGTAAGATATAATCTTACTACAATTTGAACACCGTGTGTGGAAACTGTATCATTAATTACCGAATGTGAAAGTGCATCGAAGCATCGTGTACAAAAGCTCGAATTGCCTCTCAAGTTTCTGTTACGTCGAACCACGGCCAAAGATCTCATCCCATCGTTCAAATTTTGCTCACCTTTGCCTCCTTCCCCTTCCTTCTCTCCTTCCTTTTCTTCTCTTTCCATTTCTGTATCTTCCACCAAGATTCTTCGTTTCTTTCTTCTGCCTCCCTGTCCGTTCTCGTATTCTACCACGATGGTTCCCACGACTTTCGGCTTGAACTAAACTACCAACGCTTCTGCCTTTTTTTCTTCGTTGGTATCATCGTAATTATAGAACGCACAAACTAAAAAATTCACGTATCACCTTACGCACTTTGCCATCGACGTTAGAAGCGTGGATCATTTTTAAACTGTTTGTCCTGGCAGACTTTTATGTGTGCTCAATTAATATCCTCTTCATGCGTCTCAAGACAGACATTTTAAATGCAGTCAATCATACTATAAATGGTACATTTATAGTATCTTGGTACACAAGAAGGTACACTCTTGAAACCAGAATAACTATTTTATAAATGGACAAAACGACTTCAATTTTGCTACCGTGGTAGAATTATATGTACTATGTACACGATATTTAGTCCCCTCAGGGTTCCAAATTCTTTTACCAATCTTCCTTCTCTTTCCACTCTCTCTATCGACAAATTTCAGCCTTTTGAACCTAATTTTCAACGGGATCTACTTTTTATTACGGTGGGTTCCGAACCACCTTTCCGTGGTAGAATTATATTATACAGTGGGTAAAAAAAGTATTAGCACACTCTTAAAAACGCGACAACTTTTTAAATATCGTATAATACGATTTGAACTTTTTTGGGAAGCTAGAGCAACTAGTTTGCCACGGGATGCGAAAAAAAATTTTGTCAAAAATTGCAATTCATCGGAATTGTAGCAAAAATACTAAAAGTTGCATTTTACAACTTTTTTATGTGGATCAATATTGAAAATTTTTAAAATGCGTTTTGTAGACCTGTGTCAATTAAACATATTCTGAAAATTTCGTCAAAATCGGTAGACGTTGCAATGAGCTATAAACGATTAAATATGTTGAAACTTGCAAATTTTCACGATTTTCGACCTATAACTGCAGATTCTTACATCTTTCAATGCCTGTCGTTTTTTTCGCATCAACCGATTTCGATGAAACTTTACCAGTGCATATAACTGACACTTCCCGATTTATAGGGAAGTTATTGTAATTACCCCGAAAATCGAATTTTTAGCAGATCTTCACGTTTCATGGCCATTGGAGTCATTTTAGACTATTTTTATCAAAATGTTAGTGTGTGTGTGTGTGTGTGTGTGTATGGCCGTTTGTATGGTATCAAATTTTTCGTTAATGTTTTCTGAAAAAGTAACAACGCGATCAGAATAATGAATGATGCAATGGATGTGCCCCGCTGTAACTTAGAGCTGATTAGATTTTGGCCCATTTTGGTCAAGTAGATTTTTAGTTGTTTAGATTTTTTCGGAAGGAGTTGATTCAACATTGCAACTTATACGAGAGGATCGAAATTTTCCACCTAATAAACAAACGTAATTATATATATTTCATTTTTATTTTTTTAAAATTTTTTTTAGTTAAGCAACTAATCCTAATGTTACCGCTTACAATAATCAAAAAATATCCCAATGCAAGAGTGAGTTATTAGTTATTATAATGATAATAATGTACTGCAACTAACGAATCGGGAAGTTCTTTGTGTGGCTCGTGGAGAGTCACACAAAATTAAAAAAAAAAACCATTAATAGCTGTATGCCCCACTAGTTTTCACTGTTTTTGATTGCACTTACTCGTTATGGTTATAAATGCTTAAACTCCGGAACCTAGTGATTACCTTGTTCGATAGATTCAGAATAATGAATGATGCAATGGATGTGCCCCGCTGTAACTTAGAGCTGATTAGATTTTGGCCCATTTTGGTCAAGTAGTTTTTTAGTTGTTTAGATTTTTTCGAAAGGAGTTGAGTCAACATTGCAACTTATACGAGAGGATGGAAAATTTCCACCTAATAAACAAACGTAATTATATATATTTCAATTTCATTTTATTTTAATTTTTTTTAGTTATACAACTAATCCTAATGTAACCGCTTACAATAATCGAAAAATATCTCAATGCAAGATTGAGTTATTCATCTCTACAGGGAAATGTCGCTTCAAATGATGTCAAGAACCTCCCATTCCCGGATGTTGCAGGAATTTTAGGACACTCTGTATACGTATATATAATTTGATTGTATCCAGAATTAATATTTATACGATTTATTTTGCAACATTACTATGCTACAACAGGGAACCAAGTGAGCAATGAGTATACGAAGTTATATAGCAAACATTTTGATAAGTAGAAAACTATTGAACTTCCCTGAGAACGTATAATCTTCTTAAAACGTACACTAAATAGTGATAATAATATACTGCAACTAACGAATCGGGAAGTTCTTTGTGTGATTTTTAAAGAGTCAGATACCAAATAACATTCGTACCACTAACCCTTTCGCGAACTCGTAAAGCGAGCTACAACACCCCCACCCGCGAAGCGAGCGAATCGAGCGAGCAACAATAACCAACTAGTTATATATATATATAGATTGTATTGTTCTTTACAGAAAAAGATTGTCTAGAATTTCCCGAATCCAACGATGTGCAACAGTAATACTAATAGAATAATAGTAAATGTCAAGGGAACCATGGGTCAAAATTCAACTCACCCATAGTTCCCTTGACACTTTTTATCACCATGATGCGTGGCATACAATGCAATAATACAAAAATTTGCCCGTGAAATTCAAGGTCAAGGACAATTTTGCAGCAATTTTTTTTCATATATCTTCACCAATCCGAAGATGTAGAATACGCCTATGGCAACCAGGACCAAACATTTTTTTACACCCTGTACCTGTCGACTAGACTAATGTCAATAGCTGGACTGCGGATTTGAAGCATTCGTGATAAAAATTGGTGGATATCGTTTAAAATAGTGAAAACATTAAGACCAATCAAGTACATTCATATATAATTTTCAATTGATTGAAATTGTTAAAGATAATAAGAAAATTTTATATGATTGCTATGTCTTGTACACGACAAAAGACACTTGTATGTTATTAGAACTGCATAAAACCAGCAGTTTGATAACATCGATACACCAAGATGAATAAATCCGAATGTAACGAATTATTTGAAATATACAGGGTGTTCCAAAACTAGTGTAGGAGCGGGAAATGGAAGGTTCCTTGGGTCATTTTCCAAGCTACATTTTCCTTAACAAAAATGGCGTCCACGGCTTTGTTTAGCAGTTATTAACAACAAATACGGACCAATCAGAGCGCGATCTAGACATGCGATGCACGTTCGGCCAATTGACAGTCGGCGCATCGGGTAGACTGTGTTGACTCGCATATTTTTCGTTGATAACTCCTAAACAAAGCCGCGAACGCCATTTTTGTAAAGGAAAATGTCGCTTCAAATGATCCAAGGAACCTTCCATTTCCCGCTCGTACACTAATTTTGGGACACCCTGTATTGTTCCTTCTAGCGTAAAGATTAGAATAAAAACCCGATTTAATTTGACTACAGGCACATTATAAATCCGCGCCCGACGAAGTCGTTAAATATTATTCTGAAACGATCGATCTTCAAACGATTGCTTTCATTGGAAGTCTATGGTAAGATGTCATATTAGCATCTAGGTGCGTGCGAATCAGTATGCATATCCCGTGGAAGTATGAAATCACGGTGAATAGGATTATTATTAGCACTATTTGCCAGGTATTGGTTCGTAGAAGCAGAACGGAAACATGTTTTAACTGAACGTATCCTTTCTGTCGTGCTAGCTTGTTAATCGCGGATATATTTCACAAGATTAAGGCTCATCAAAGCTTTCCTAACTGGCCCTGTTTTGTATGCTTTTCACCGCGTCACAACGATTATGTATTATACACAGTTTGCCCAAAAACGAAAAGAACGAGGACGGAACTTACCGAGTCAAATGCTGGGTAAGCCGATTATACACGTCCGATCGAATCGGGTGAACGCGAAAACTACAAACCACTGCGCCGCACGATGGGCTGGAAACCCGTTTTTCGTGGGCAAAAGTATTTTAGCGTTACTTTAAAGTTAGAAGTTATATTTCGGCGCGAAGGTTCGATCAAATAAACAAATAAAGCAATTTTACAAATAAATTTACGCTTTCTACGTGTCGATCCTAATTTGGATCCTTTTCACGAAAGCGGAAAAAACTGCGTTTGCTTTATTGAAATTTTAACACTGATATTTCAGTAACTTGTGAAACAACGTATGAAGAACACGTGTCACCAAACTAAATATCAATGTTAAAATTAACAAATAATAAATCAACAAATAAAGCAATTTTACAAGTAAATTTACACTTTCTACGTTTCGATCCTAATTTGGATCATTTTCACGAGAGCGGAAAAAACTGCGTTTGCTTTATAGAAATTTTGACACGGATATTTCAGTAACCTGTGAAACAACGTATGAAGAACACGTGTCACCAAACAAAATATCCATGTTCAAATTTCTATAAAGCAAACGCAGTTTTTTCCGCTTTCGTGAAAATTATTCAAATTAGGATCGAAACGTAGAAAGTGTAAATTTATTTGTTTATTTTATCGAACCTTAGCGCCGAAATCATTTTCTCTTTATCCGTTTTAACAATCTTACGATCGATAACTTTAACAACGTTTAGAAGTTATAGTATGCCAGGTCGTTGAATTTGTTTCGACACCAGCAATAATATTATAAAGTCAGAAATTCATAGTAACGTTTCAAACATTGACGTGATTCCCATTTTTATAAACAAATCATTTTTTTTACATTTATGTATACTGAAATTTATAGATATGTAAATACTGATCAAGTTTGGTTGGAAACATTTTTTGTCTGATCAAAGGAAATGTGTTAAAAATCGTGTTAACGGTACTATTCTGCCGCAGGAATAACATAAGTAATAATACTAACATAAATAAGATAATTAAAATTATTAGTATATTACTGTATATTATACATATATGCATTGTTTATAAGCGTACATAAACTATAAAAATATATAAAATATAAACTCCTGGTGACTGTTTATTAAAATCGTTGTACAACTTAAACGGACAGACGAGGGCAGTTGAATTTTTACACTATATTCAGAAATGTATACAGTTTCATATGCAAAACTTCCATTTATGCCGATTGTTTTATTTCGCAACAAGAACCGAAGTCTAATTATTAATGACAATAATTACAATGAAGCTATTCAAGGTGATCTTCATTTATGACAAAATGGAATAGCTGAAGCTGAAAATAGTAGCAAGATTAAATTAATTAAAAATTATCGATACATTATTTCCAATCTATTAAAAGTATTGGAGGAAGAAAGAACTTTCTATTTTGTTTCTATTTCTCACAATTATTGCAGAGAATTTTTATTTCGCATCAAAATCCACAGTCTAATCAATTACAATAATTACAATAAGCCTATTTAAGGTGGTCTTCATTTATGACCAAATGGAATAGACGAAACTGAAAATAGTGCCAAAATTAAATGAATTTAGAATTATAATTATCACTACATTATTTTCTACGAATTCAAATTATATTGGAGAATGAAAAAACTTTCTCGTTTGTTCCTATTTCTCACAATTATTCCAGAGAATTTTTATTTTGTGTTAAGATCCGAAGTCTAATTATTAATTACAATAATTACCATGAGGCTATTCAAGGTGCTCTTCATTTATGACAAAATGGAATAGCTGAAACTGAAAATAGTGCCAAGATTAAATGAATTTAAAATTATCAATACATTATTTCCTATCTATTAAAAGTATTGGAGGAAGAAAGAACTTTCTATTTTGTTTCTATTTCTCACAATTAATGCAGAGAATTTTTATTGCTCATCAAGCAGTGGATTTTATGCATTTATGTAAAAATGAGTAGGTATAAATTAAAATAATAAAAACATTAGAAGAATGTAAAAACACGGCCATATTATTTTTCAACCTATTGAGCATATTTTGAAAAACAATAAATTTCCAGTTCTCTCCACTTTGTTACAATACATGTAGAAAATTTTTATTTCGCATAAAGATTCGTTGTTTACTATTCATCAATGATAGTGCGGCTATTCCAGGTCTCCTTCATTTATGGCAAAATGGAATTGCGCAAATTGAAAATAGTAGCAAGATTAGATGAATTAAAAATTATCAATATGTACGCTATTTCACATCTATTGAAATGATTCAAGGAAGAAAGAACTTTTTATCTTATTTCTGTTTTTCACAATTAATGCGGATAATTATTTCACATCAAAATCTCAGTCCAATCATCAATGGTAAGTGATGCTATTTAAGGTGCTCGAGTTGAGCAAAACATTTTTTCGTCAAAAATAAAAATAACGAGCTTATTTCGACTGGAAGTTCTTCTCGACTCACCGTCGTCTATAGAAAAAAAAACAATTTGGAAGACCAGAGGTGAAAGGAAGAAGGAAGTCGGGAAGAGGAAGGACGAAGGGAAGCCAGAGGACGAAGGAGGAAGCAAGAGCGAAGAAGGAAAGGGGCGATTAACTTTTCCGAAACCTAAAACTATTGTGCATCGCCAGACCTCCGTCGAAGTCAAGAAAAATTGGTTACTTGCCGTCACAGGGAAAAATTGATTTCCAGAAGTCACAAACGACCGACTGAAAATAACTCTGAAATCATGGTGGTCTGAACCTCTCTGGTAATTTGTGTTATGGTTCGAGAGACCAATTTTGCGCCCGTTGTACTTAAGAATCCTTGGGAAATGAACAAAAGATAGATTATCGTTTTGACGTACGAGTATGAAAATGGGAAGAACTAAGGACGCGTTTGTGTTTGACTAAACGAATTGCGAAAAGTACGATGTAATCAACGATTCTTCGTCAGAACGACAATATTCATATCACACTATCCTTAAAGTTCAAAACTTCATGTTTATTTGATTTATTAATTTTATCAAATTTATCAGTTATTTATTAAAACTCTGATTTATATATCAAGAAATGATACAGTTAAGTAAATATGAACGCAGATACAGATTTAATAAAACAAAATTGTTTATCTATACATAATTTATTTACTTATACATAACTGATTTCGTTTTCACAGATTGATTAAATTTAAATATTAAATTTACTATTAATAAATTTAAATATTAAAGATTAAATTAATGATACAGTTTAGTAAATATAAACAGAGATACAGATTTAATAAAACAAAATTGTTTTTCTATACATAATTTATTTACTTATACATAAGTGATTTCGTTTTCACAGATTCATTAAATTTAAATATTAAATTTAATATTAATAAATTTAAATATTAAAGATTAAGTTAATGATACAGTTTAGTAAATATAAACAGAGATACAGATTTAATGAAACAAAATTGTTTTTCTATACATAATTTATTTATTTATACATAAGTGATTTCGTTTTCACAGATTGATTAAATTTTGAATATTAAAATTAATATTAAATTTAATATTAATAAATTTAAATATTAAAAATTAAGTTAATGATACAGTTTAGTAAATATAAACACAGATACAGATTTAATAAAACAAAATTGTTTTTCTATACATAATTTATTTATTTATACATAAGTGATTTCGTTTTCACAGATTGATTAAATTTAAATATTAATTTTAATATTAATAAATTTAAATATTAAAGATTAAATTAATGATACAGTGTAGTAAATATAAACACAGATAGAGATTTAATAAAACAAAATTGTTTATCTATACATAATTTATTTACTTATACATAAGTGATTTCGTTTTCACAAATTGATTAAATTCAAATATTAAATTTAATATTAATCAATTTAAATATTAAAGATTAAATTTAAACTAATTAAATTTATTCACATTTAGTTCATAATCTGTTTATTCTAAAATTAATCTGTAATTATCTGATCTGTCCTGTAAATATCAATAAAAATAAAATTTTGCACAGCTACATATCAAGAAACGACATTACTCATGGGTGTATCTAATAATTAGGCTATGGATCTTTTTGCGTTTATGGCTTCTGACAATTTCAAAAAATACTAGATTTCTATTTATTTTAGATCTGCAGAGCCTACTAGAAAAAGAAAAGCGAAAAAAAGCACGTACAGTTCGAATTGAGTAACATCCTCCTTCTTTGAAGTTGGTTAAAAAGAATGTTTATGTACCGAACAACAAAAGTTCCTTAAATTGTTGTCTACCTTGATTATTAAAATGGAACAGGTTTCTTTTTGTGCACGAGTAAAACTAAAAATCCATTAGCAACTTAATGTCATGTTATTCCAGAAGAATCCAAAATACAGGAGAATCGCCGCGGAAACCAGAAGGAGAAAGTTGAACGAGACCGGAAGCAGAAATTAGATCTTTAAAATCCGCCTTGAGCTTACAATTAGTTCCTTCGGAAAATTGATATTAGATGGACGAACATCAGTAGCTTAGTAATTAGGACTGGCGAAGCTTCCTTTGAGACCACGAGGAAGTACCGCCATGCGCCAACGCGGCGTTCGAACGGAGATTTTAGTGAAAATTAAGACAGGTAAGAATCTTTCTGTCAATTAGGGGCAGTCAGCAAATTTCACACACCAACGATACCTGTTAGAAAATCCCAAACCTGTCATGCCGCACAGTTTATTATTTCTGTAGGGTCGACAGAATTCATTGTGAATATCTTCGATGAACCTGAATGTTTCGCAAATTTTAACACAATGGTTATAAATAGACTGCGGATTTTATGCATTTATGACAAAAATGAGTTTAACAATGTCGATACACTACATTTAACACATGAAAATCATTAATGAGAAAAATTATAATAATATTTACCAAGATCTTACAACTTGCATCAGATGTATACAAATTTTAGTGTACAGTGACCGAAATTTTCACAAAGCCATCACGTTTTTTGGTAATCTACAAAATAAAAAATTAATTGCTGTTCGTTGGTAAGCGCATCACTTTTTTTTTATTATGCTATGAATTTACCAATTTATTGGTCCAGTTTTAAAAATTCTTTTTTCTTTTCCTTTTTCCATGAACTAAGGGTGGTAACGTTTTTTGGTAATCTACAAAATAATTACAGTAACTTCCCTATGAATCGGGAAGTTAAACATTAAATGCTGTTCGTTGGTAAGCGCATCACTTTTTTTTTATTATGCTATGAATTTACCAATTTATTGGTCCAGTTTTCAAAATTCCTTTTTCTTTTTCTTTTTCCATGAACTAAGGGTGGTAACGTTTTTTGGTAATCTACAAAATAATTACAGTAACTTCCCTATGAATCGGGAAGTTAAAAATTAAATGCTGTTCGTTCGTAAGCGCATCACTTTTTTTATTATGCTATGAATTTACCAATTTATTGGTCCAGTTTTCAAAGTTCTTTTTTCTTTTCCTTTTTCCATGAACTAAGGGTGGTAACGTTTTTTGGTAATCTACAAAATAAAAAATTAAATGCTGTTCGTTCGTAAGCGCATCACTTTTTTTTATTATGCTATGAATTTACCAATTTATTGGACCAGTTTTCAAAATTCTTTTTTCTTTTCCTTTTCCCATGAACTAAGGGTGGTAACGTTTTTTGGTAATCTACAAAATAAAAATTAAATGCTGTTAGTTGGTAAGCGCATCACTTTTTTTTATTATGCTATGAATTTACCAATTTATTGGACTAGTTTTCAAAATTCTTTTTTCTTTTCCTTTTTCCATGAAGTAAGGGTGGTAACGTTTTTTGGTAATCTACAAAATAAAAATTAAATGCTGTTCGTTCGTAAGCGCATCACTGTTTTTATTATGCTATGAATTTACCAATTTATTGGACCAGTTTTCAAAATTCTTTTTTCTTTTCCTTTTTCCATGAACTAAGGGTGGTAAATTTCAAAAATTCGTTCCTTGATGATGTTGGAGACGAGTGAAACCGGATAACCGTTACGCTTTAAAACATTTCTAATCAAAGACGTATAAAAAAGTTAAGTTAAGTAAAAATAAAGAAGTTGACGTATCTCCTTGACCAACTAGATTTATAGAACCAATTTGTTTTAAGTGTATTTCCTGCCTTTATTACTGTGGAGTCAAGAAAACTCAACCTTGAATTAACTTCCACTTCATTAGTGAATTGAAGTCCAGAATGAAAACTGTTAAAAGTGTTAAGTACAATCTGTAAATGTTCAGGTTTAAAACATGTACTAATGTCGTCAACATACCTTTCATCAAACACTAATTGAAAGGGTAGTTTAGAAATGGAAACACTTTCCAATTCTTCCATCACCAAAGGGTCTAGCAGACTAAGAATAGTGAATCGGCCACCGCTGGATTTTTATTGAAATTGTGTGGAAAACATTGGTTTTATGTTGAAAGGTAACCCCCCAAAAGTTCAAGTCGCTAACCCTTCATATAAGAATTATATGAGGGTAAATACCCTTAAAATATCATTTTTTTTCTCGGTTGTTAATTAAGATATTCAGATAAAAAAAAAACGGAAATACTCGTACTTACGTCCTTCATATCATATATTTTTTTCACTATTGTGATCATATTATTGGGGGTAGAAAAAAATCATTAAAGTTTCTAGGGGTGGAAATTGCAAACAACCCTTCGAGTGACCACTTTCAAAAAATTCAACAACAATGTTCTGTTATCTATCTAATGTATACAAAAGTTTCAAGATGGTCGGAGGGGTGGAACATAGTTAAATATTGAAAAACAAATAAATTTTCATGATTTTCGGCCCTCTTACCATTTTCGATCGGTTATAACTCGTAAACCAATTAACTAATTTATTAAGTTATTCTGATTTAAAGTGTGCCTGATCAGTTATGTTCCTAACAGTGTACTCAAAGAAATAAATTTTGTAAATAATTCCTTCTAGAAGCATCTTTACAGTCTTGATACAGTAGGACCTCGATTAACCAATTAAATTTGATCAGGAGACAAACAGCGCGGATAAATTAAAGAAATCATGAAACTCTACATTATATTCGAAAATAAATTTCTAAAAATTTATTTAAAATTTAAATTTAAAAAAAAATTTTTTTTAATTTAAAAAAAATTTAAATTTATTTTCCGTCGTAATATAAACATGTTTAAATGCATATTTGTTTATAATCGGGGTCGGGTTAATCGAGATCCTACCGTAATCGCAAATTAAGAATGTTATTCCACATACTTGATCGATCACCGATGTAGCAATTACAGGTACGAGACGATGTAAAATCTCCGATTACAGTTTTCCCTCGGAACAGATGAAAATTGTGGAAACGATGCCGACATTGTTGCAGGGATTTGTTGCGGTGCGAAGAGCATAATTACCACGGCGACTGGCGCTGCGCTAGAAATTGACGGCGTTTACGTAGCGGCCAACAACGTAACAGTAGGAGTTTCAGAAATAAAACTTTACTCTCGATCGGAGAGCCACTCTATCACACAGGAGGGTGCCACATTGTTACGCCATAACTACCACTCTCTCTTTTTCTTTACTTCAGCACCCTCCCCCTTTCCTCCGGGAGCACAATCTTTTCTGTAGTTTGGACGAACTGTTGTTTTACGAGGACTCTTTCGATCGGCAGAAGGCCCATTGTATCGTCGGTTTCAATGCGCCGCGCCGGATTGTTTTCGAAAAGAGAGCAGGATTGTTTCATTTTTCTTTAGCTGAGATCCCTCCGATGCTTTAAGATTTGCCGACAGTCATGCATTCACTGCATTATATTGTTATTCATATACTAGATAAGATTCTACGAGCACAATCCCGTGTGAAACATTTTCATTTACAGTAACGTGTTAGCACACTGTTGCACGTGGAATCTTCGATTTCATAGTAAGGGCAAGTTGCCAATATCGTATCACTACAGTGCTCGTTTCCATAAAGCCACTTATATTTTGACGTATTTTTTAAAAATATTGTTACGATGGCTTCGGCGTGGTCTTGCCGGTGTACACATTATTGTAAAGAATAACAAATATTTATTAAATATACAACAGTTAACAGTAGGTAAATGTATGATCGTTGATGTGCGTTCTCGCTTCAATGGTTCAAGAGGATCTGACGTTTCTCTTCTTCTTGTCAACAATATCGACCTGACACTCGATCTCTGCGATATCTTCAGGATATCACAGGGGAAGGCAACTTCATCTCGTGTCGTCGTAACAGTATTATCAAGTTTACTACTTTTCATATACAATTACAGTAATGTCGCGATACTTGCCGCAGGAGCTGTTCTCTGGAGCGACAATTTCCAAGACAACTGCTCGTCTTTTGATTTATGACTGGCCTCTACTAATTGATTTTTGATCAATCGAAAGCCGCATGTAGAGAAGGGCAGAATGATCGCGTGGCGGAGCGTGTCGCCGTCGCACTATCGTGTACAGCTCCTGCGGCAACTATCGCGACATTACTGTACCGTTTTTGACACTTAATTTATAAAAATAGAGAAATGTTATCGATAATTTGGAATTACTAAAGTGAAAATACATGTTTTAAGATGCTGTATCCATCATACATAGGAAATTTAAATACTCCTTAGTACATTTTAACATATTTCTAGCGCGTATGGCAATGTGCCCATTCATTTACAGGTTAGGCATTCGCCTTTTAGGTGAAGTTTACACGCTCTGTAAACATATAACGAAACAATTTTCAGTTTTAATATTCAAGAGTTTTAATACATGGTTATTTTAGAATATATTGGCTCAGTTAGTTTTTGTTAATTTGAAAACTCGTTTTATCCAGCTAAAAAGCCCATTTTGCATACTGTGCAAATATAAATATAAATATAACGAGATTATGTTTATATTTAATAATATGAGCGTCCAAAGTAGGGGAAACATCGAGACGACCACCCTCAGGTCCCCATGTATTTTTATAATACAAAACGATTTTTCTGACTTGAATCATCACCAGAGCGAAACGCGATCAACCTTCCTCTTTACAATGAGCCCTCACTCAGCTCAAAATATGCTCGTATGAGGACGAAAAGCCGTTTTCCGCAAACACTGTTTTTACTTGTTTTTCTAGTAATATTCTAGTAATATCCATGGGTCTGGTACCCTCTTAATCAGAATATTGCCAGGAATAAGCCAGTAAAATCGCATAAAAAAGTAATGAAAATTCGATTCATGGTGTCAATGTAGTGGTGTTCACACCGATATACCCGAGACGACATCAAACATCGCCGCCCTGCGGCCCGGCGCAGCGTTGACAGCTGGTGGAATTGGTAGGCACTGCGGCAACTATCGTGTACAGCTCCTGCGACAACTATCGCGACATTACTGTAGTCACAATCGTTCGATAAAAGATTAATCTATGGGGGACGTATGCTAAGAATGGCTTAATTTTACGTTTCCAAGGTGCAATTTACATTATTCGACAACAAGTAGCGGAGCCGTGAGAAGCAACGGGGCAAGCGACAGTGCTGCCGCCTATCGTGACTGCCGAGAGACATTTTCATAAACCTACGACCTCCGAATAATGTAAATTGCGTCTCGATAACGTAAAATGAAGCCATGCTTAGGATACGTTCCCTATAGATTAATCTTTCATCTAGCGATTGTGACTACCTAGAACACGGAAATGTGCATTGTAGAGTCAGGAATCGAAAACTACGGAACCCTTGCAATCCTCGTGTGCGTACTCGTGTCTAGTGCTGTGTGTCTCTCACACTAGATAGCGGATCCACACCCTTAAAAAACGTCTTAAATGCGTCTGCTCCGAACGTATTCTGAAAGGCCTACGAAAGTCTTCTCAACGGCTTGTGTTACAAAACTGTACGTTTTAGAAACGTCCCAGAATGTTCATTAAACGTTTAATAAACGTCTAGATGTTTACAATTACGTATTTTGGTTTTTTGTTTTTTGCTTCTCCTGCAAATGGTTCGGCTGTTTGTCAACCATACATTAATTAATTGATAAATTCTTACAGACGCAATGACAGAAAAATTCTATTCTTGAAAATGGTCTGAATTTAGATTGAAACGTGAAAGGACACAAAAATTCTATTCTTGAAAATGGTCTGAATTTAGATCGAAACGTGAAAGAAAAATTTGATGTAACAATTTGCAAAATTGCTTAGTAATCTGAAATGATCGTACCAGCGCGCCAATAACATTTATATTATTTATAAATAGGACAATTCAATGAAAAGGAAGAAAAGAAAACTTTCTTGAATTGCAAGATTTGCATTCCGGAAAGGTGGTATTTATTCCTAACGGAATAATACAATTATCAAATTAACCCTCGCACCCTCACATAATTACTCGCGACTTTACGATTTAAGTGGATAATTATTGGGAATTGGCGCCCTGTTCGTTGAACGTTGAAATTTAGCAAGCGTCAGAATGTGGAGCGCCGGGTCGTCAATTTGAACCGTGTAATTTGTGTTGCACGTATGCATGCACCACTACGTGCGGCGGCTGGAAATTTCAACGTTCGTTTCACATTATTTTTCGGGTGTTCGGCAATAAGTTATTTCCAATTTTCTCCCCTTTCGGGTCATTTGCGCGTGCGTTAAAAATTGCAATCTTCTTGTTAAAATGAAGCGTGCACTCATTTATGAGAAACCGTCTGTTTTAACAGCGTAATTCGTCGAAGGCTCCCTAAAATAGATTAAACCAACACCGAGTGCTGTTTAAGTACCTGCTAGTCTTACAAATTTACGTGTTTGAATGTCGAACATTTAAATGTCGAACATTGAATGTCGAAATTAACTCAGTTATATTGTTTGATTCACTGTCACGGTCATATAGTCTTTAGTGACTTACGAACGTACCTACTAACTTATTTATAGCACTTTATCTTTGAAAAAATAATTACAAACAAATAAAAGTTGACAATTTTTATTGAAAGTATTATTTTTCACTAATTTGACAATATGCGTGCGTAATATTATATTGTATTTTATTGCATTTTATTGTATTTTATTGTATTTTATTGTATTTTATTGTATTTTATTGTATTTTATTGTATTTTATTGCATTTTATTGCATTTTAAATGCATTTTATTGTTTTTTATTGTATTTTATTGTATTTTATTGTATTTTATTGTATTTTATTGTATTTTATAGCATTTTATTGCATTGTATTGCATTTTATTTCGTTTTATTTCATTTTATTGCATTTTATTGCATTTTATTGCATTTAATTGCATTTTATTGCTTTTTATTGCTTTTTATTGCTTTTTATTGCTTTTTATTGTTTTTTATTATTTTTATTGTATTTTATTGTATTTTATTGCATTTTATTGCATTTTATTGCATTTTATTGCATTTAATTGCATTTTATTGCTTTTTATTGCTTTTTATTGCTTTTTATTGTTTTTTATTGTTTTTTATTATTTTTATTGTATTTTATTGTATTTTATTGTATTTTATTGCATTTTATTGCATTTTATTGCATTTTATTGCATTTTATTGCATTTCATTGCATTTTACTGCATTTTATTGCATTTTATTGTATTTTATTGTATTTTATTGTATTTTATTGCATTGCATTAATTGCAACAATTGCAAGCATTGCACAAATAAACGGAGAAAAATGTAATTATTGTTACGTAACGCCGATCAGTGAAAAATTTGAGATTCATAAGATGTACTGTGAAATTGGAGAAATAATATAAAAAGATACGCGCCACAATACACAGAGAGACTGGAAGAATGGAACGCGCTGCGTTCGGCTGCATACAAGATTTGAAGTAGGGAGAAGCACGCGTCTGCCACGCTCCCCGTATACACACCTGGGGCCAGTTGGCTAGCGAGAGGAATCTCTTCCACCCTAGGTACAAACAGTGTCCAATTATTAACAAATTATGATCGCGAAATGGGAACTCTTCCGAAAGAAAAAGAAGAAACGAAGATCGTTCTGGAAATGAAGCTTCCTTGTTCCAAATATGATAAAGCATCAAACTATGATGCAACACGGTGTTTTTATACTTATACGACGACACCGTTTGAGAGACGAAGAACCTGCTTCTTCTGAACAGGAAATATTCGACACAGAACCGTTCACTTATTTCAAGAGGAATCTCTTCCATTCCAAGTACAAACAGTTTCCAATTATTAACAAATTATGATCGCAAAAAGGGAACTCTTCCGAAAGAAAAAGAAATAATTATTTCAACAAAAAGAAATTTTTTAAACCACGTTTTTAAGACGGACTAAAAATAATTATTTAAATAAAAATTAAAACGAACTAAAAATAATTATTTTAATAAAAATTAAAACTAACTAAAAATAATTATTTAAATCATTTAAATAAAAAAAAATGAAACAAATTTTAATGTACGGACTAAACTAAAAAGTATAATTTAAAATGCACTAAAAAATATAAAATAAAATTTTCCCTAGTGAACTATGACGCAACACGGTGTTTTTATACATATGTATATTGGGTTAGCAAGAAAGTAATTTTGGTATTTTGAGGTAAAATAGAGTACAATTCTTTTATTCAAGCAATCAACTTTAATGAGTAAGATATTTTCCCTTTCGCTCGATGAATTTTTGCAAACAAAGAATAAATAAGAGAATATTTTATTAATTAATGTTCATCGTTTAAATAAAGAGATTCGATTTTATTTCACCTTAAAATTTCGAAATACTTTCTTGCCAACCCAATATACATAACGATATCGTCTAAAAAAAGAGGAGATCCTGCTTCTTGTGAACAGAAAATATTCAACACAAAACTGTTCTACTAGCGACTGATTTAAAAATTAATATAAATAGCGAATTGTAAACATTATTTACTTCTACATACACTTGCGTGTAACTCAATACTTTCGGGGTTTACCCTAAATGTTACATTGAAGAGAACACTATCTCTGTCATATTGAAAATGCGTCTTCGAAATATAAATTACGCAGCGCGTTTTTAATAAAAGCGGGTACACTGTTTGTTAGGACAAACATACCTAATTATGATACTTAATGAAACCTACTGCGAAAAAGGAACTTCGAATGATTGCTTTCCAGCTGAAGCTGAAGGAACGTACGCTTGGTTGATTTCACTTCCTTCCCGCGATATCATACAAGTTCTTCCAGGACTTATTAAACGCAAAAATGGAACAGTAAATATTCTGTTACACTCGTGTTTCCATGATTATGCTTATTTTTATAGTAGTAATTATGTAATTACTAGACAAAGAATGTGTATGCATTGATAATATGCAATTCACAGAACGAAAATATGCACATACATGAAAAATAGGCAAACATTTACAAAAATATGCATGTATACAGCGCGGCCCTTTAAAAATTAGCACTTGAACATCTACGATATTTTTGGAGATATTGAACAACTTTATTAACAAAAGTGGTTCAACAAATTACAGTGTGGTCCTGTGAAAATTAGCATTCGAATATTTCTGTTATTTTCGAAGATATTGAACAACTCTACTAACAAAAGTGGTTCAACAAATTACAGTTTGGTCCTGTAAAAATTAGCATCCGAATATTTCTGTTATTTTCGTAGATATTGCACAAAAATAACAAAAGTTGTTCAATAAATTCCAGAGTGTGTCCTGTAAAAATTAACACTCGAACATCTCGGTTATCTTCAGAGATATTAAACAACTTTATTAACACAAGTGGTTCAACAAATTAGAGTGTGGTCCTGTAAAAATTAGCACTCAAACGTCTCTGTTATTTTCGGAGATATTGAACAAATTCATTAATAAAAGAGGTTCAGCAAATTTGTATCGGTGTAATCATATTTTGTATACATACTTGCATATTTTATGTGGCTATTTGCATATGCTAATAATAACAATTGTATAATAAGGTAAAAAGGATGTTAAGACCAGAGAGAGAATTATTTGAAAAGCACTCGCCATTAAAATTTCCTCTTACCTGTATGATATAAATTAATATGATAATAAATTATGTAAATTAATATGATACGTGGATTCAATGATGGCGTAATCCAACCAATTTTTATGAAAATTTATGAAAAACAACTTTTGGTGTTTTCGCATAAATAAATTGTTAATTAAACTTATAAATATAACTCTGTATCGGTGTGATCATGTTTTGTACACATACTTGCATATTTTATGTGGCTATTTGCATATGCTAATAATTACAATTGTATAATAAGGTAAAAATGATGTTAAGTGCAGAGAGAGAATTATTTGAAAAGCACTCACCATTAAAATTTCCTCTTACCCGTGTGATATAAATTAATATGATAATAAATTATGCAAATTAATATGATACGTGGATTCAATGATGGCGTAATCCAACCAATTTTTATGAAAATTTATGAAAAACAACTGATGGTGTTCCCGTATAAATAAATTGTTAATTAAACTTATAAATACCACTTTGTATCAGCGCTGATCATATGTTTTATGCATATTTGCATATGCTAATAATAACAATTCTACAATAAGGTAAAAAGAATGTTAAGTCTAGGGAGTTAATTATTTGAAAAGCACACGCCATTAAAATTTCCTCTTACCCGTGTGATGTAAATTAATATGATACGTGAATTCAATGATGGCGTAATCCAACCAAATTTTATGAAAATTTATGAAAAACAACTGATGGTGTTTTCGTATAAATAAATTGTTAATTAAACTTATAAATATCACTTTGTATCAGTGCCGATCATATGTTTTATGCATATTTGCATATGCTAATAATAACAATTCTATAATAAGGTAAAAAGGATGTTAAATCTAGAGAGTTAATTATTTGAAAAGCACTCGCCATTAAAATTTCCTCTTACCTGTGTGATGTTAATTAATATGATACGTGAATTCAATGATGGCGTAATCCAACCAAGATTCATGAAAATTTATGAAAAACAACTGACGGTGTTTTCGTATAAATAAATTGTTAATTAAACTTATAAATATCACTTTGTATCAGTGCTGATCATATGTTTTATGCATATTTGCATATGCTAATAATGACAATTCTGTAATAAAGTAAAAAGGATGTTAAGTCTAGAGAGTTAATTATTTGAAAAGCACTCACCATTAAAATTTCCTCTTACCCGTGTGATGTAAATTAATATGATACGTGGATTCAATGACGGCGTAATCCAACCAAGTTTTATGAAAACATTAAAGAGACTCGTTCAAGTGAAGAGCTGCGTGAAAAAAATACAAAACTAAGCGGCAGCCTGGTGCCGGTTTTGGCGCTCTCTAAAACGCCTCGGCCGATGATCGTATTTGAGATAACCTGGTTAACCTCTCTAGCCCGTTATTATAATATTTGCCAAGGCAAAATATAGTAATTGCTTATTTACTTCGAACCCAATTACCAAACGACCATGCGCATCACGGATTACTTGTGACGATACGGATATCCAAAGTTCCTATCATTTGCAACATTCGACAAATGATGGTCCAATATTATATCTTCCGTTTTATTAATGCAATTTGAATCTCAAGGAAGAGATTATCCTGTAGCTCTACGCAGGCGCCTCAACTCAATGTATGCATTTATGAAGAAATTGGTTGGGTGATATATTAAGGTAAAGGTACTAGTAGTTGACCAGTTAAGAGAAGTTTTCCACGCGAACAATGGTAACCATTTACTCTGTCATCAAACAGCGAGAGTCGATGTCCGAAGACATTCTTTAAGTCTTCTAAATTATGTACCAAGGCCACTTTTTTAAAAAAGTTTACTTACACAAAAAGAAACATATTTAGAAATTCAGTAATTGCTTCAGAAGTTGACCACTCATGAAAATGAAAAATCTAGTAATTGACCTCCTACTAGTTTCAACAATTTCCATCACAAATTACAATTAAAAAATGAAATAAGAAATAAAACAAATCAATTCCATAAAAAGTTTAATTGAGGAACATAGTAGACGTTGCAAGTTCATAGTGAATAGTATTAGAGAAATCAACAGATGGTATGGCGTCCGAGGTTCACTTTAATCAAATGTGTACAGCTTATAAAAATCTTATTTTTTATGTTTTTCTATAAAATGGTCAATTACTCGTTCATGGTCAACTACTGGTACCTTTACCTTAACTAACTAATGTTGCTTTTAATGTAACAAAGTCCTTAAGGAATGAAATCAATATTTATGTTATTAGGTTGTTGCAAATGTAATGGCCGTTTTGACTGAAAGAATTATTATTAGTAAATTATGCTTTAAATGTACAGTATGGGCCAAATTGTATCTAGCTTACAAGGGAACATATTCAGGTGTAACAAACCGATTTTGATGAAACCTATGTCAGATATATAGTTCTTCGATAAATATTTGACAGGTGTTTTTTTATCGGCAACCATCCACTTTGAAGGGGTGAAAACAGCCCTCAAAATTCGTGATCAGAGTCATACTTTTTGGATATCTCAGAAATCAAAGGTCGTAGAAAATTGATTTTCTTTTCAAATAGTATGTGTTTAATGGGAAATATAGTTGTGCAAAAAAATTTTAACAGAAGACATTTGTTTAAATAATATGTTAAAATTAAACGCTTATATTACTGTAAAACAAGCCAGAATTCCTTCCTCCTCACACCACGTGCAAGCCCATATTTCATTATGCATAAATATTGTTAAATGGAAAGAAAAGAAGATCCTAAAACATGTATCCCCTATTTTGGATCAAAAATCACACATAGTGTACATTAAAATTAATTAACGATACGTAAGAGTAACCGAAAGAAAACATACAATTTTTAATGTATTGTTTGAACAAACATATTTTATTAAAATTTTTTGCACTACTACATTGCCCGTTAAAAGAAAAACACAATTTTGAAAATAATTAATTTTTTCGATCTCTGGTTTCCAAGATATCTAAAAAAATATGGATCTGACAGCGAACTTTGAGGGCTGTTTTCACCCCTTCAAAGTGGATGGTTGCCAATAAAAGAAAATTCGTGTCAAATATTTTTCGAAGAACTACATCTCGCATAAGTTTCATCAAGATTGGTTTGTTTCACCTGAATATGTTCCCTTGTTAGTGTCATTTTAGTCAGAAAAATGTCCCTAATAAATTGATAAAATTTCATGAAAAATATGTAAAAAATGAAGAAGTTTCGGTGTTGCACTAGTATTGTCTCACCGATGCGTTACTTTTTGTTGCGCCTTCACAAGCCATGTTTACATGCTCTCCTTTTTTGAAGCCAGGAAAAATAGTACCCAATTCCGGTCTATGTCACAACACAGAACCGAGAATTGACTTAGAATGGGACATTGCTGTATAAGTTAAAGAAAGTAAGGCAAAAGCGGGAAAATAAAAGAAAGAAGGAGCAGAATAAGTTGTCTGTGCGTGAAGAATGGAAGAACGAGTGTGGATTAAGCATTCAGAAATTGTAAACCAAGCCCATTCCTTGGCCTTAAGCGATTAACAATAAATAATAATAATATCATTCCATTTATCGTCTCTGGAAGAGTCACGTTGCCTTTAATAACAAGTGCTCAGGTTTTGAAGAATGCGTTTCTACGAAAGAAGAACATGTAGTAAAAAGAGAAATGGTGGATTAATATAAAACTTGCCTTGACAGATGTATTGCGTATAACATTTAATTACACTTTCATATAAATTGCAAATAAATATCTGTAAAATATTAGAATATGCTACTTAGTTCTACGTTTACTTCATTCTTCTTATCGCTACCATTGTCAATGTATACATAGATATTTGACGAAGTTCCTTTGCAAAACCTCTAAACAGATAAGTAAACTGCGTAGAGACAAGTTCGTTTCGTTTTCTGTTTCCTTGTTCAGATATACAATATCTTCGAGGATCGACCTCCTTTCGTAATCATTCAACTGCGGATTTGATGCATTTGTGACAAAAATGGGCAGGTACAATTTAAAACAATGCGTTTTTAGCATCAGTTCAATCAGACCTTCAAAAGGAGGAAGTGATTTCTATCCGGCCCCTGTGTTTTGCAATGAATAGGCACATTTTGTTTATTTCGCACAAAGATCCGCAGCCCAATAATCACCATTAGTTATTCCTCTCTTGTAGCTTTGTTTGCTCGCTCGTCAGCTTCCCAGTGTTTCTCGAAATCGTTCTTAATATCGATCAGCAAGCTCTGCCTGCACAATCTAGCGATCGTGTTCAGATTGTTTTGCTCCTTGCCGCATATCAATCGAATGAATTTACACTTATTAACAATCTTCGCGAGAGGGCCGCCAGGTTTCTGCAGCTTCGAAGAGGTCCTCGGAAGAGACTCGCATCCTCGACCGGACTCCGTCAGTCGGTTGAAAATGTCAGGGTCGACGTTTATCATACCAGTGCTCGCAGACTTCGCACGATCGGACAAGGAACCGTCCGAGCCACTCGATGCATCCATCTTCTCTTCTTGAACGTCCTTCGCCTTAGTCGACTTCCTCTTCGTTTCCTCCGACGTGTGATTTGAATTGCTCGCGGCTTGTTTCCCCGAAACACGGTGGTCGACCGACGTCCTGGGAAAGCTCTGATCGTCGAACGACGGCTCCACGACGGAATGGAAAAGCGGACCACCTCGTCGCGATAGAAAGTCCTCCTTCGCGCGCCGCATTCTCACCGAACGCGATTCCGCAGACAACTCCTCCGAGATCGAACTCCGGCCGTCCCTCTTCGCCACGACGCTCGACAAAATCTGCAGTTTGTGTATAAGATCCGACGAACTCGGGTCGAACTCCGAAGGCGACGCTTCTTTCCTCCTCTCCTCCCGTTTCCCGTTTAACGGTACAACCGATGTCGCTCTCCTCGCTTCGTCCGCGAATTTCACCGTCGTGCTTTGGAAGCTTGATTTCCGGAAGACGTCGTTCTCGCTGGTCAGCGACGATGTCCTTTTATTTTTGTACACGATTTCCGTCTCGTTCCTCGGCTCCTTCGTCTCCTGGTCTTTGGAGAACGAACCGATGGGCCATGGAAGGGAGAAAGACATTCTCGACAGCACGTCCTGTTGATTTATCTTCGGGGATGCTGATCTAGATTTGCCTTTGGCCTTCAGGGAACAAGCCTGGTCGCTGTCGGAGCCGTTGCTGTTCTTTCGTCGGGAGAAGTAGTCCTCTTCTCGACGGAACGGGGAGAGGATCATGCGTTTCGTTTTCATGAACATGTTACGCGTCGGGGAGTATTGCTTCTTAGCAGGTTTTTCGAAATTGATCGAGGTATTGTCGTCGTTACTTGATCGACGACAGATCTCGCGTGCTAGGTCGTTCGATGCTGGACTATCGATCGATTGCTTTAAGGCTTTCACGCTTCCTGTGCAGCCTTTGCTGCTCGAACGGCGCATCACATTGTTCAGAATTTCTTCGTCGACCGTGAACGAAGTCGTTTGCGAAGTGGGCTCGCGATCGTGGTTGCTGTTGTAAGTATTGTTTGCTGGAAACGATGGAGTTGACAGGTTCTCTAATTTAAGCTCTTCTCGTCGCGTCTCCGTTGATTCCTCGAGTATCGTGTCTTCCACCCGATTGTTTTGTTTTTGGTGATCCAAGCGTTTCGCGGGTAGTTCAAACGACCCGCTTTCTAATACGTTCGGGTAGGCTTGACAGGAATTGGACTTGCTGCTGAGGTCATGCGACTCGTCCTCGTTCTTCAGGCTAGTGCGATGTGAGCTCTCCCGGTTGGTACTTTCTGAAAAGAACATTTTTGAAAACGTTGTGTATTGTATACACTGAAAAGAGTAAATGATATACATAAATTTATAATAAATAGTTTTCTTTTCGAAACTGTTGCCACGATACCTCACGTTCTAGTTGATCAATTATCTAGAAATTTTTAGAGGATTCAGCACATAGCCTGTCATCGCACAAACAAAAATCCTGTCGTTCCTTTTTACCACACTTATATTAGCTTGCCGTGTCGATGTTGTTGTCGTTGTTGTATGCGCCAAATCTTCTAATCGAATTTTGAACCACTTGCCGAAGAGACTTGAAACTTTACACAGCTCAGAACTGGATGACAATGTAATATTTTAAAAAATTTTAAAGAAAAAACCATGCGTTTAGGAGATAAAAAGTATTTAAATATCGGATTACATCATTGCGTTCAACTACCCCCACCCCACGCGATAGCGCTCCCCACTCTATTACGCGTTCCCACTCCACTGACCCATGTCGCACCGAAGCACAGTGGGTTGAAACGAGAAAAACGCGGACAAAAATCATTTTTGCGACTAAACGAAGAATGTAAAACTATATTATAAACTCGTTGGTAGATAAATAAGGCATCATTTCCTGCATTTGGTTTTCCAAAATTCCATACCTGTATCCCACAATTAAATGCTAAAGTTGAAGAAAAATTCATAAAAGTATCTTCTCCTGAATTTCTTAGAATATCGATTCACTTAGGACGTTATAACTTGATACACGTATGCGTGAGGATTTTTTCCGTGTACTTATATGAAAGCGTGTTTCAAGACGAAAATAATAAGCATCTACGTTGTTTGTTTTTGTTGTATATAGCACCTACAAACATTGATGAAACGAAGAGTAATTTTCAAGCTTTTTTTCTATTCAAATAGAGTTATAAACCGATTGCCATCGATTTCCGCATTGAAATTTATTAAACGTTATTGGTAGATATGTGTAGAATAAAACTAAAAAGGTTCCAGCTGCTCCTATCAGCCCCCAACGGCGCAAATGAATTTTATAATAACGATGACGCGTGAGAGAGTACGCGACTGGGCCGCGCGCTATTCAGATAGTCAGTATGGTGTCTGTTCGCAGAGAAAAGCCATTTCTAAAAGAAATCCAGCCAAATTTTGTCATAATTTTCAGATTGGGATCAAGGATCAAAAACCTAACCCGAATCGGTATTCGATAATATAAAAATGGGGTTTTTCAATAGTAAAAAACGCTATACAAAAAATCGATCTAAGCCGCCTCAAACGTCCTATTATATATATTATATATTATATATAATAGTCCTATTATATACAATTATAATAATATATACAGGGTGTCCTGAATTTAAATGGAAAAACTTGAGGTGCGTGTAGGGAACCGAAAAAATAAGACAAAAAGTCTTTTAGAGATTTGCTCGTTTTTGCTTCGTTTTGGAGAAAAATAAAACAATGAAGAAAATGTCAGTGAAGAAGGCGATAGCGAAGAAGACGAAAATGAAGACGAAATATGATCCAGCGATTAATATCAAGTAAATTATACAAAATTTATTATATAAAAACAATTAATAATATGTATGTCCAAATTCGAGAAAATTGTTTCTAAAAAACCTTATATATCTTTTATGGGTTTAGAATTAAGTAAAATCTGATTATTAATTTGAATTAAGCACCTCAAAATCTATAAAACGGTACCACTATTATTAATTTAAACTTAGAAATAACTTTAAAAATGATTTTTGTCCGCGTTTTTCTCGTTTCAACCCACTGTGCGAAGGAGCTCAGTGTGATATTCCGTTCATTCAGTTTCATTTCGGATAATTTCGGACTCTATCAACAGACGTCGTTTTTCGAAGTCATCCCCTCATTCCATCTCGCGTATTTCCATATCTTGCGTTTATATATCTTACTATTTCATATCAACATTACTATATCTTGGGCTCCATTTAAAAAATGCACTAAAAAGGAGAAAATGATTTTTTTTAGACATCAGTAACTATAAATAAAAGGGTGAAGCGCCCACGAAGATTACGTCCATATAGTTTAGCGCCCCACGCTTTTATTTATAGTCACTAATGTGTAAAAAAATTATTTTCTCCATTTTAGTGCATTTTAATATAAGCGTGTTTTTTAAACTTTTTTTTTACTTTTGTAACGTGCTGTTGACAGAAAAATATGATCGAAACATTGTATATCAGTAATTCGAGTTAAAACTTCCGTGATTTTGTAAATAATCAATATTTTTTATTTATTTTGTTTGACACCGTAACCACATTAATACTGATTAATATAGTTCCTTTTTTGGATCAGTAAAAGAACCGGAATCATGGCAACAGTCAGCACATGTTTATTCAAAACAAACTCTATAAAAAAATATATAACTCGTATAGTTTTGATTGTTATCGTTGCCTGAGAAAAATAACTTATTTTCTTCCGTAAGAAAACTCTTAATAATTACTGTTAAAACGGTACTGACCTAATTTATAAGTAACCAACGATCCCGATAATCTTTCCGTGTTGTACGTTTCATAGTTGGTCAGTGGCCGGCTGTCAATAAGGGAGCAGTAATATGGATCTTCCACCGACTTAACATTTTCGTACTCATTGCCGCGTTCCAATCGCGTTAAAACCTCGGTAACGTCCTTTACGTTGCAGGTGCGGCCATCTTGTTCGGTCTTCTGATCATCGTCGCACTCTCTATCGTGCTTCTCCTTGCTCGATAAATCCTGGTTGTACCGACAGGTTGCTAATTTTGATTGTGCTATAGTAAAACTTATTTCCGAAGAAAGCGTTCGTTTTGTTCTTTTTTTCTCAATTCTTATTCCCCTACTTCGATCCGATCTCGAAAAATTATAGCGTAACGTTAGAAAATCGTACCGATAGAGCGAACGAACAAAATGTCAAATTTCAGCCCTTTAGATTAAAAATGCACTAGCACCGAACTACTTTCAATGTATATTACTTATGTTGGTTAATAGTATCTAGTTAGTAAAAAGTTATAACAGACAGTAATGAAAGATTCTCAGCACCAGGATAATACGAGATTGCATCACATCTACCGTCGATTCTTTTATGCTTGTCGCTAAAGTCGAATGTTTTCCAAGATTCCATCTGCGAACAGTTTCGCATTCGTCCGATCCTAATGCGGGAAGCAAGATTCATGAATATTTAGAATTCTTTCGTCACAGAAAATCTCGACAGATTGTTACCGATCGTTCATCAGGACATGGCAGTGATTTCGACAATAGGGTGCAGAGGGCTCTGCGAGGGAATGCGCTCAGTTGCGCACATATCTTTTGGACACAGTATGATTGCGCACAAATAGAATTGGATACATATACAGGGTGAGTCCGCAGAAACAGAACACACGAATAACGCGGCTGCTATTGGTGTTAGAAAGAGATGCATCAGATGGAACTTGCACGGTTTCGAGGGGGCAATAATCTGATGTTAGTAGCTTTTTTATAGGTGGACGCGTAAAGGACATATTTGAAGGTCAACTTCATTTTTTTTAATGGAATGAGGTATTTTTTAATACATCAATCGATGCAGCTGGACATTCGTTATAAAAAAGTACTAACCTATGTATGTCGAAAAGGTAGTAGTTCAAGGAGATATTTCAATTTAAATAACTCTGAAATACCATTATAGTGTCATACTAACGTTAGCGTTTACTTACTAGTGTAACGTCTTAGTACGACAGTAATGGTATTTTTGAGTTATTTAAATTGAAATATCTCTTGAACTACTAACTTTTCGACATACATAGTTATATATGTATTATACAGGGTGGGGCATTTTAAACAGGTCGCCTGAATAACGTGGCTGCTATTGGTGTTAGGAAGAAATGTATCAGATGGAACTTGTATGGTATCGAGGGGCCATTATTCTGATGTTAGTAGCCTTTTTGAAGGCGGACGCGCAAAGGACATATGAAGGTCAACTTCATTTTTTTAAATGGAATGAGGAATTTTTTAATACGTCAATCAATGCAGCTGGACATTCATAATAAAAAAGTATTAACCTATGTATGTCGAAAAGTTAATCGTTCAGAAGATATTTCAATATAAAAAACATAAAATACCATTACTGTCGTACTACACTAGTAAGTAAACGCTAACGTCTTAGTACGGCAGTAATGATATTTTTATATTTTTTACATTGAAATATCTACTGAACGACTAACTTTTCGACATACATAGGTTAGTACTTTTTTATTACGAATGTCCAGCTGTTCGATTGACGTATTAAAAAATACCTCATTCCATTTAAAAAAATGAAGTTGACCTTCATATGTCCTTTGCGCGTCCGCCTTCAAAAAGGCTACTAACATCAGAATAATGCCTCTTTGATACCATACAAGTTCCATCTGATACATTTCTTCCTAACACCAATAGCAGCCGCGTTATTCAGGTGACCTGTTTAAAATGCCCCACCCTGTATATGTATTATATATACATGTTATATATACATGTTATATATACATGTTGTATATAGATGTTATATATACATGTTATATATACATAGTTATACATACATGTATTAAAAAATACCTCATTCCATTTAAAAAAATGAAGTTGACCTTCAAATATGTCCTTTACGCGTTCACCTACAAAAAAGCTACTAACATCAGATTATTGCCCCCTCGAAACCATGCAAGTTCCATCTGATGCATCTCTTCCTAGCACCAATAGCAGCCGCGTTATTCAGGTGTTCTGTTTCTGCGGACTCACCCTGTATATTACGCATCAAATCTATATTTATTCTTGTGATGGATCTATCAGACGTACAGGGTGTAAAAAAATGTTTGGTCCTGGCTGCCATAGGCGTATTCTACATCTTGAGATCGGTGAAGATCTGTAAAAAAAAGTTGCCGCAAAATTGTCCTTGACCTTGAATTTCAAGGACAAATTTTGGTATTATTGTATTTTATTCTACGCATCATGGGGACAAAAAGTGTCAAGAAAATCATGGCAGATGTTTTGATCAACTTTATAGGGCGCAATTCAGATGTGTCCGATTCTTCTTGTGCGCCAACATACTGTGTCCAAAAGATATGTGCGCAAAATGGTCGTGGGCAATCGTATTTTGCGCAACTGACGGCCTCTCTTCCGCGAGACCCTACTCTTTACCCCAGCCTGCAGACTCACAGTCGCCAGATTGAGACTTGTGTCCTCATTCTACATTCCCCTTCTACGATGCTATTCCCCACCCTTCTGCCGCAACCTGGTCATGTGACGCGTTTCGTCTCTGTCGTTCATATGTTGATACTGGCAGAAAGAAAGGGTAATTTTTACCCCTTAAGGGAGTAGGGGACCCCTTCTTTAAGGCAGTTATCACAGTGTACTCAACCTTTGTGCAGAAAAAAAGTTTTTTGTGGAAACACTGAAAAACATGCATTGGTATCAGTCTAACGCTTCAGTTTTGCTATGATTATACATTTTTCTTTTTGTTAATATCTCTATTGCTCTGAATGGATCCAAGTGGATTCAAGCCCTTTATATTTTTGTTGTTATGACTTCACGTTCACAGTCCTCCTGACTAGGCGCCATCTCGTCTAACCAACTGAACTAAAATTGACTCTAGGCTTGCTCTAGACTGTATCTTCATGAGCGGAATCTGGGGAAATTGAATGCAATCACGCGGGAATACTTTTCGTTCTCATACGAGCATATTTTGAGCTGAGTGAGGACTCATTTTAAAGAGGAAGGTTAAATACAGCCCACTCTGGTTATCATATTAGCAAGAAAAGTCTTCTTCTGAACGAAAAATACATTAGAATCTGCGGTATTATTCTTGATCTTTTTCCCTTACTTTGGACACTCATATTATTAGATATAAACATAATCTAACTAAATCGTGACCAGAACGAGTTATATTTAACTTTCCTCTTTAGAATGAGCCCTCACGCAGCCCAAAATATGCTCATATGAAGACGAAAAGTGTTCCCACGTAAACCCATGTTTCCCCCAAAATCTAGTAATATTCTAGTACCCTACCTTTGTGCAGAAAAATGTATTTTTGTGATAACACTAATAAACATACACTTGTATCAGTCTAACTCTGGTCATTATTGCATCAAAAAATCTATTTGTAAAAAAAATATTGGAATCAACGGGTTTGTTCTCGATTTTTCCCCTACTTTGGACACTCATATTATTAGATATAAACATAATCCCGTTAAATCATGACTGGAGCGCTTAGTATTTAACCTTCCTCTTTAGAATGAGCCCTCACCCAGCCCAAAATTCGCTCAAATAAGAATAAAAAGCGGTCGATACTAAACCCACATTTCAGCAGAAAATCTAGTAATATTTTAGTAATGTCACGTGGGTACCCTACCTCCTTAACCCTCATACGGTCCTCAGGGTGAACATTCACCCACTCAATACTTTCACATGCTGTAAAATGATCCATCCTTTTACGCCTACGTCGTAAGATTTTATTCTTTCAACTATGACTCTATAAATGAAACATAATGTATTGATTTAACGTGTAAAATGAAAATGGGTGAATTGATATCCTGGTCTCTTTCATGCAGCTATTTTTGAGGAGCGTATGAGAGTTAATTAGTACTACCTTCGCTCATCTGGCGACTTTGACCCGACTCTTATTTGCTGCCATCTTCTGATGGACGATCAGTGCATATCTCTGCAGTTTCTAACTTACCGCCGAATCTCTGTTTTGTCGTAACAATTTCAACGACGCTTCCTTCGTTGGATGGTCCAGTCAGAACTTCTTTCCTGAAAATATAAAAATCTACGAAGGTACAGTTGCCTTTTTAATATTTAAAATATAATATTTTTCGCACTCGTGTTTCATATACTTCTCAAAGCTGTCCCCGTTTGTTAGTTTCATCAACTCCTCCGCAATTCCGCATTTTCGAATCTGCTTGATCGAACAGTCACCGTTCGTTTCCGTGAAATCTGCGTGCGAGTGTCGATCAGTTCTTTGGAAACTCTCATCGACGCGATACTTATTCTCATCCATTGAGTCCAGAGTGGACGAACAATCCGAATTTACGTCTTCGTTACTAGACGAATGTCTCGTGTTGTTTGAAGCCGGCGCAAAATATTCAAGGTACGAAGCGTTCTGTTCAACGTTTGAATAGTTCCTGTGATCTTTGTCTTTAGGCATCCGCGGTTTTCGATCGAGAGTGTCGTCTATATCGATGAAGAGCACCGGGGATGGTTCGTGGCTGGATGTAACCGTTCCAAGGGGCACGGCGATGCTGGTCGTCTCGCTAGCTGCAACCGAGTACACAGGCGTCTGATGCGGTTGCATCCTCTTCAGAGGACTCGCAGTCTCCTCGATCACATCCTCGATATCGACTATCATCGCTTCCGGTTCGGAATCGTCCATTAAAATGTCCTCGGTTGTCTCTTCCTCCCTTCGGCAATTACCTATAAACATTTTTAATGTATTAGACGCTTCGATAAGTTCTTGCAATTCATTCATAGATGTCGAAATTTAGAAGTATACGAATACTAATTGTTACCTTACTAACTGTCGATCGATTTTTATACAAGCTCGCATTTGTAATCTACACTGCTCAAAAAAATTCAGGGATCAATTGCGCGAACGTGAAAAGTTGCTACAAACTTACATAATCCGGCAAAAATTGTATCGATATCGTTAAGCAATAATTTCAAAGCGTGGAACTTCTAGTTTTAGAATCTCTGTTTTAAAATTTTGCTATGTTGTTTTTTTACAAAGTTATAGCGAGATAAATACAACTTTGACGGTTAACAATAATTTTGAACAACTTTGTAACATCACGCGGGCTTAACAAATTTTTTTGGTAAATCGTGTTAACATCGTTTGGAAGGGCTATCTTTCTCGTGTAAAATGTGTGGTTGTTCATTAGTGTTTCAAAGTGTGGAACCTCTAGTTTCAATTTCTCTGTTTTAAAATTTTGCTATGTTATTTTTTAGCAATGTTATAGCGAGATAAATACAACATTGACGGTTAACAAAAATTTTGTACAACTTTGTAACATCACGCGGGCTTAACAAATTTTTTTGGTAAATCGTGTTAACATCGTTTGGAAGGGCTATCTTTCTTGTGTAAAATGTGTGGTTGTTGATTAGTGTTTCAAAGCGTGGAACCTCTAGTTGCAATTTCTCTGTTTTAAAATTTTGCTATGTTATTTTTTAGCAATGTTATAGCGAGATAAATACAACATTGACGGTTAACAAAAATTTTGTACAACTTTGTAACATCACACAGGCTTCACAAATTTTTTTGGTAAATCACGTTAACATCGTTTGGAAGGGCTATCTTTCTTGTGTAAAATGTGTGGTTGTTGATTAGTGTTTCAAAGTGTGGAACCTCTAGTTTCAGTTTCTCTGTTTTAAAATTTTGCTATGTTGTTTTTTAACAAAGTTATAGCGAGATAAATACAACATTGACGGTTAACAAAAATTTTGTACAACATAGCACGCGGTTAAACACATTTTTTTGGTAAATCGCGTTAACATCGGTTGGAAGGGCTATCTTTCTCGTGTAAAATGTGTGGTTGTTCATTAGTGTTTCAAAGTGTGGAACCTCTAGTTTCAATTTCTCTGTTTTAAAATTTTGCTATGTTATTTTTTAGCAATGTTATAGCGAGATAAATACAACATTGACGGTTAACAAAAATTTTGTACAATTTTGTAACATCACACGGGCTTAAACAAATTTTTTTGGTAAATCACGTTAACATCGTTTGGAAGGGCTATCTTTCTTGTGTAAAATGTGTGGTTGTTGATTAGTGTGCGATTTTTTTTGTTCGAGTTATTCAACATTGAAGTAAATGTTGGCCTTTTAACTTAAACTGGCTCCAGAAAGTGCAAAAATTATCGTAGAATCTTGTGTAAAAAAGCAATACAGTATTTTATCGATATAAGTCCCTAGCACGGGTCTGCCAAGGGACATTTATGAACCAGAGACATTATTCTTTAAGTTTTGCCGAACATAGAAAAGGACAACCGAGCTCGAGAGGCCTCGGTCGTCGGGAAATGTAAAAATAGCTAATCCAAATTTCCAACTTCCTTATTTTTCATTATTTTTTTATGAAACTGCGATTACCATACTTGTGGCATTTTTCTAAGAACAATGATACCACATATAATATAATTCCGATGATATTTAGGTGTGTAATAGACAGTCAATGTTTTGGATGCAAGGAAGGGCAGTTATATACGCTATCCTACGCGCCCGAAACTTTAACTGTCTATTACACAAGTAAATATCATCAGAATTATATCGTATGTGGTATCAATGTTCTTAGAAAAATGCCACAAATATGGTAATCGCAGTCGCATAAACAAATAATGAAAAATAAGGAAGTTGGAAATTTGTATTACGCGGTCTCACCGATATACCCGAGCCGCATGATGTCATACTTCTCGGAGACCGAGGCCTCTCGAGTTTCGAGGCCCCTCAAGAAGGTATACCCCGCAGTAGTGGGGATAGATCTGGGACATTTATCGGCCAGACTTTTGGGACACTTACGGATAAAATACTGTAGTAAGAACGTTTTTTTCTCTACAAGGCGCTTCTTTTGTTTTTTCAATTTCATGAAGATTTCATTTTGTATCTACATATACAGTGACTCCCACTAATATTCGGACGCTCTAAAAAAACGATAACTGGTTAAACATTGAACTATACGACTTGAATTTTTTGGGCAAGCTAGAGCAAATAATTTGCTACAGGATATGGAAAAACATTTTTTCAAAAATTGCAATTGATCGGAGTTGTAGAAAAAATACTAGAAGTTGCATTTTACAACTTTTTTATGTGGGCCTATATTGAAAATTTTAAAAATACGTTTTATAGATCTGTGTGAATTAAACATATTCTGAAAATTTCGTCAACATTGTTCAACGTTGCAATGAACTACAAACGTTTAACGATGGTAAAAATGTCAGATTTTCACGATTTTCAATGCCTGTCGTTTTTTCCCGCATCAACCGATTTCGATGAACTTTCGCAGTGCATATAATTGACACAGATCTACACAACGTATTTTAAAAATTTTCAACATAGGCCCACATAAAATAGTTGTAAAATGCAACTTTTAGTATTTTTTCTACAACTCCGATCATTTGCAATTTGTGAAAAAATGTTTTTCCACATTCTGTAGCAAACTATTTGCTCTAGCTTCCCAACAAAAATTCAAGTCGTATAGTTCAATGTTAAACCAGTTATCGTTTTTTTTAGAGCGTCCGAATATTAATGGAAGTCACTGTATGTCGGGGCGTGCTGACATAGGCAATGATTTGAAAATTTGTATTATTATTATTGTCATGTTTGTTTTATTGATTGTAATTTATAAATTTGTGTTACTGTTACGTTTGTTTTATTTTTGAAGAAATGCGAGACAAGGTCCTTTAGGAAAATGGTTTAGGTCCTTGTTGAACGTGACCACGGGTGGTAGAATGGACACGTTCCTGATGGTTACAGTGTATATGAAAACAGGACAATATCAATGAGATATTGATTGATTTGCGTTGTCAAGAGAGTAGTCTTTTGATAAAGACAGAATCAACTAGATTTGGACGAGACAAGACGTGTAAGGATAAATTCTACAGCACCCGTGAGCTCGTTGACGCATTTTGAAATGACGAATCGAACAAGGGGTCGGCCTGCCACAACATATATAAATAAATAATATTTTATACTTTCACAATTCTGCGAGGTGTCGCGATACCAACTTCAAGAAAAATGTTTACCAAAAGTAAATGACAGCTACCATACTGACTGTATAGTAGTTACTTAGCCAATGTATTTCGTCACTATGTAATACTTACTTGACATGAACAATCTGTCGGTGCGACTGGAATTTTCTAACGTATTCGCCACGTGATTTAATAACTGCAAACTCGTCCAGCGACGTATAAAAGATTCGTTCAAACTGCTTCTCCCGATTAGGTCATCGACAGACTTCGATCTTCTAAAACTGCGATCGTTGAAAAACACCTGCTCACCGGATCCACTTTCTAAACAATTCATTAACGCGAAATTATTTTCCAACTTATAACACCGTCTAACACTCGAACATTAATTATTATTTTACACTTAGTAAAAAGGCAAAACAATTCAACGTTTTATTCATATTTCTAAAATATCATTACCCCTTATATAATATTTTTCTAATGTACATGTTAGGAAACATTAAGCAATATCTGCGCTTCAGTCTCATATTTTTTTATCACATAAAATTACAAAATAGTGAGTTCTATAACATTCTTTTTCACTGAAAAAAATCAACTTAAATCTAAAGAAATTAAGATATCAGAAAAATCGTACAATAAATTGAACATAATCTATTTGTGTATAAGTTAATAAAACAAATTTTTATTTTTTATATCCCAGTCACTTTTACTGCCGAGTGTAAGCTACCAAGGTTTTACTGGACGAGGAGTTACTTCGATAATGTTAACTCCATCATTTTGTAATTTTATGTAATCAAAAAGATATAAAAATTAAATTAAAATGTTACTTAATGTTCTCTAATAAAATTCGTTTTACTCCATTCTAAAAGGCTTACAGGGTTGCATGCCCTCCTGAACAAAAATTTGACAAAAACCCTGCCGCCATGCTTGGCTTGTCCACAAAGCATTAATTAAGTTAATTTGTTGGACAGTGAACAAGGCTGTGTCCTTACTAGTTATCGGTGTTATTGGAATTTCGATATTCGTTTCTCTGAGCAGTGGATCGAAAGCTGGTCCCAGCAAACGAAAAGTGGAGGACCTCGGTGATATTCCACGATACTTTTCCCAGTCGTATAGCTTTCTCGTAAATTCTCGCGATATACCCTCAAACCGATAAGCACCGGCTGGTGTTTGTATCAGAACTTGATCGGTATAGTTCATATTCGTTCCAACATCAATATACGACCTACAACAAAGTGATAACACTTAACATCGGGATTGTAATGATCCCAGTAGCATTTGTGGTTGACCAATGGTTGGGAGTTAGTTGGGATATGTTTAGTGGTTTTGCCTCGATCGCAATATGATTACAATTTTTCAGGCGCCTAGGTTCGATCATTATTCATTTTTGTACTTGCTCTACTTGTAGCAAATATGTAAGAATTATCATACGTGTGCTATCCAAATAGTAGAGGAAAAAGGAAAGGTGGTGTTTCGTCCTAGACCCGCTTGAGGACTCATCAGTAAGGCTATCTAGCGGGCCCTGCCTCAGACAACGGGATGTTGTAAGGCGTTTGAGGAACGTTAATATACTGATAGGGGGTGGCGAAAAAAATATACAAATTCGAGAAAACCATTTAGTTTCTCACTCCGCCCTCAAGATAGAAGGACACATTGTCGGACGGCTTTCTCGCTAGTTACGGATCCACCACCTATCAGTATATTAACGTTCCTCAAACACCTTCCAACCAGAGATGCCAAATGGAGGAACCTCACCCAGTCTTTCCCTAAAATAAAAATCCACACCAAAGTTCCTGCCAAAATACCTCGAGGGTAGAGTACCCACGTTATATTACTAGAATCTAACCAGAATATTACTAGAAAACAAGTGAAAACAGGGGTTTACGCGGGAATGTTTCACATCCTCATACGATTATATTTTGAGCTGAGTGAGGGCTCATTCGAAAGAGGAAGGTTGCACGCAGTGCGGTCTTCTCATGTTTTCTTTAGATGATGTTTATATGAAGTAATATGAGTGTCCAAAGTAGGCGAAACAAATGAAGAAAAATTCCGGAGATTCTAATGTATTTTTCGTGCGCAAAAAGATTTTTCTCGCGAAAAAATCGAGAAGACCGCACTGCGTGCAACCTTCCCCTTTAGAACGAGCCCTCACTCAGCTCAAAATATAATCGTATGAGGACGTGAGGTGTGTTCCCGTAAATACGGTTTTCATTTGTTTTTCTAGTAATATTCTAGTTAGATTCTAGTAATGTCACGTGGGTACTCTACCCCCTTAAGTAGCTCTATACTAAAATAGATCCGTAACATTTAGATTAACTAGATAGTATACATATAAGTATTGTTATGCGTGCAATCAATTATGTACTAACACCCATATTTTACTGGTTATTGTTATTATGTTATCGTTGGTACCATTAAGTCTCAGATAATGTTCTATTTTTATAAACCAATAAAACATATTTGTCAAAAAAAAACCAAATGGAGGAACCTTGAGGAACTTTCCCCTCCGACTGGGCCCCCACTCTTACAAATGGCGCGTGCGCAGTAGAACTAGTAGAAGTAAGAGTGGGGGGCCCAGTCGGAGGGGAAAGTTCCTCCAGGTTCCTCCATTTGGCATCTCTGCTTCCAACATCCCGTTGTCTAAGGCAGGGCCCACTAGATAGCCTTACTGATGAGTCCTCTAGCGAGTCTAGGACGAAACACCACCTTTCCTTTTTCCTCTAATATTTGGATAGCACACGTATGATAATTCTTACATATTTGCTACAAGTAGAGCAAGTACAAAAACGAATGATGATCGAACCTAGGCGCCGCGAAAAATTCTAATTGGTCATGATTGTTGGCCCTCCTGCATAAAATGGTTGGCCAACCAACATTGCAACCAAGACTCAACAAAATGCCCATCATAAGTGCGACTAGGGAAATCAAGATTTGCATAGTTACTTGGTATTTCCGTCTATAAACTTGTCCGACTGCTGGATACCATTTTCCCTTCGTTCCTTAGTAGTATTGCGATTGAACAGCGACAAAGCCTTTTCTAGAGTTAGAAACTCGCTCTCGTCGATTCCAGACCCGATTCCAAGGCGATTTAGTTTCGATCGAGCCGAGGGTTCTGTATCGTAGTTGTTTGCCTCGTTCATTCGCTTCCAGACATCCATTTTCCGAAGAAAATCCTCGGAGAGGCGCGCTCTGCCGCCATTGATAGCACTTTCCCCGCAACTGGGACGCTGGCCAGTGACTCCTCGATTTCGACATTCGGTTTTCAAAGGAGACTTCCATAATTGCCAATCGGTTAGACGACGCCGATTGAATCTCTGTTGCTCGAAAGAAGTGCTCCCTCGTCGTTCCTTCTTGACGCGTTTCCAATCCTGAAGCTTCTTCCTGAACTCGAAGGATAGCCTCTCCTCGGATATAAAATGGTCCCGAGGGTTCAGCAAATTCGTCGAAGCTTCTCGACTATCCTTCGTATGGGGACGCGGAGATAAATTCTTTATGCGCTCCCACTCGACCAGTTTCTGGTGAAATTCAGCGCCCAGTTTCTCTCGAAGAACGCGATAATCTCGTTGAGTGTCTGGTTGCGCGTTCAACGCTGTTAATTGCTCCAGGTCTTCTGCGCTGGCGCTGCAACTGTCCGGGGTCGAACATTCTTGACCTAGCGTAGACAGTCAAATATATTGTTTTATCATCCTTTCGCCTATAATGGTATATATTCGTAAATGGGAGATCGAGATCTGCAAGTATACATAGTCTCAACTAGATCGGTGTGACGTGGTCCTTGCACTCTCCTTGTTAGTTACTCAGTTACTCAGTTACTCAGTTACTCAGTTACTCAGTTACTTAGTTAGTTAGTTACTCAGTTACTTAGTTAGTTAGTTACTCAGTTACTTAGTTAGTTAGTTACTCAGTTACTTAGTTAGTTACTTAGTTACTTAGTTATTCAGTTACTCAGTTACTCAGTTACTCAGTTACTCAGTTACTCTGTTCCTCAGTTACTCAGTTACTCAGTCACTCAGTCACTCAGTCACTCAGTCACTCAGTCACACAGTCACACAGTCACACAGTCACTCAGTCACTCAGTCACTCAGTCACTCAGTCACTCAGTCACTCAGTCACTCAGTCACTCAGTCACTCAGTTACTCAGGTACATAGTTACTCAGTTACATAGTTACATAGTTACTCAGTTACATAGTTACTCAGTTACATAGTAACTCAGTTACATAGTAACTCAGTTACATAGTTACTCAGTTACATAGTTACTCAATTACATAGTTATTCAATTACATAGTTACTCAATTACATAGTTATTCAATTACATAGTTATTCAATTACATAGTTACTCAGTCACTCAGTCACTCAGTCACTCAGTCACTCAGTCACTCAGTCACTCAGTCACTCAGTCACTCAGTCACTCAGTCACTCAGTCACTCAGTCACTCAGTCACTCAGGTACTCAGTTACTCAGTTACTCAGTTACTCAGTTACTTAGTTACTTAGTTTATCACCACAAAAAAAACTTTTTTTCTGCACAAGGATTGAGTACACTGATAAATGCCCTAGAAAAGGGGTTGCCTACCCCGAAGAAAAGCATGGTTTTGTTTGACTGCCTAGTAGGAGGGATAACGATGTATGGGACACGAATATTTTAATACGAATAGTTACCGGGGGTAACCATGACAGAGAATGTACGAATTAGCGTTATGATTTGAGGAAAGAGTGGAGAGAACGGAGGGAAGAGTTTTTGTAAGGGACTGCCTGAGTCGCGTTACGTGGGACACTCTGTATACGTGTCTGTGCATATCACGCTATAATGTGTGGTTTCAAAAAATTTGTTTTGTCGCAAGAAAAATTAATCGATTGCTGTCAACGTATTGCGATATGTTGGCATGTTCACTTCAAAATTACCTGCTTTGATAGTTCCTAAAACACACAAATTTCTAAATTGTTGCATACTTTCTTCGGGCAAGCTTTATCACAGTAGTGCGGCATCGTATAAAAAAAAGCAGAGTGGCGAAAACCTAACGGACTCGCCAAAATGTAGAGAATATCAAGAAAAGTTGGGTCGATGTCCAAAACTGACCGAGGCGTTACGGTGTTGCAAACCATTATTTAAGAAACCCGAACCAAAAGTATGAAAAGCATCTATCAAACAATGCGTAGGCACACTCCCGCGCAAAAGTTTGTGGACACTTTGTTGCAAGTATAATTTACAGTACCAAATTGTACAATCTAATTGATAATAAAGACAATAATAATAATTATTGGTAAGATATCTAATGAATTATTATTAACTGTGTAAACTAGACCGCATAAAGTTGAATAAAACTGATCAAAGATTCATATAAAAATTAAACGTATCGTCCACATACTTTCGCGCGGGAGTGTATATGTATCATAGATATAAAAATAATGTTTTGATTAATCGACAGAAGTGTTAAAGCAGTTTTAAAAAGATATTTAAAGTGGATATTCGGTTATCGACATAAGGATTGAGTTTAAAATACCTTTATCGGTATAAAGGTAGTTTCATTATTATTAAAATATATTATTTAGTACTGCGTAAACTAGACAACATTAAATTGTACGAAACTCATTCAAGATTCAAATGAAAATTAAACGTGTTGTCCACATACTTCGAGTGGGAGTGTATATGTACAGGGAGGTCCGTTTAAATAAGAACACCTGAACATCTGCTCAGGTTATTTTGATGCAACAAATATTTGTTACGTAATGTGCATGGTGTCCATGGACCAATATCTGGCAAGAATATTTTTTCCAAAAGTCATTTTTTATAAGTTATCAAGATTATCGATGTTTTCTGATACATAACTACATTTTTTTTAATTGCATCGTGTAGCTGATCGAAAAATACATTCATATATGCATAATAACATGACCTTCTAACTGGCGGAACTAAAATTAGCTCTGGGCTTCCTCTAGACTCTGGCTTCATGAACGGACTATGAATGCAATCACGGGCTTCGGTTATTTGACCTAATACGAGCATATTTTGAGCTCCACAAAGGTTCATTCGATAGAGGAAGGTTCAGCGCTGTGCGCTGTGCCCCGTTATCAATTAAAGAAATCGATTTGTGACAGAAAAATACATTGGAATCTGATTTTTGCTCTACATTAAACATATTTTTCTGTCGCAAAACGATTTTTTTGACTTATATTATGGGGCACAGCGCACTGCGTCTAACCTTCCTCTATCAAATGAACCTTTGTGCAGCTCAAAATGTGCTCGCATAATTGTTTCGGCCCAAAATCAAACGGTTCATTCCGTTTAACGCTTCAAGCGCATGTATCGCATAGAGAAGCGTTCCGTTGCGTTCAATGCGCGCATCAGAACTGCATCAGAACGCTCAGAATTCCCTAGATCCCCACCACTTCTCGCGCATTAAGGGGGTAGGGGCCCCACGTGACTATGGTATTTTTCATTGTGACCAACCTCCGCGCGGAAAACCAATTTGGCAACAGTGATGAACATATATCTGTATCAATCTACCGCTTTAGTTTCGCTATCATTACAGGTTTTTTTCTTTTCATCAATATCTTTATTGCTATTAATGCATCCGATTGGCTTCATGCCCTTTACACTTTTGTTGTTACGAATCTACGCTGATAGTTCTGACTAAGCGCCATCTGGTCGAAGTTAGCTGAACTAAAATTGCTTCTATTCACCCTTCATGAACGGAATCTGGGGAATAATTGAATGCGATCACGCGGGACCGTTTCACGTCCTCATACGATTATATTTTGAGCTGAGTGAGGGCTCAATCGAAAGAAGAAGGTTACACGCAGTGCGCTCTTCTCGATTTTTTCGCGAGAAAAATCTTTTTGTGCACGAAAAATACATTAGAATCTCCGGAATTTTTCTTCATTTGTTTCGCCTACTTTGGGCACTCATATTACTTCATATAAACATTATCTAACAAAAACATGAGAAGACCGCACTGCGTGCAACCTCCCTCTTTCGAATGAGCCCTCACTCAGTTCAAAATATAATCGTATGAGGACGTGAAACGTTTCCGCGTAAAACCCTGTTTTGGCCCAAAATCTAGTTAAATTCTGGTTAGATTCTAGTAATGTCACGTGTACCCTCTTAAGAGGGTAGGGTACCCACGTGACCATGGTATTTTTCATTGTGACCTACCCCCACGCGAAAAACCAATTTGGCAACAGTGATGAACATACATTTGTATCAATCTAACGCTTCAAATTCGCTATAATTACAGGTTTTCTTCTTTTAATCATTATCTTTATTGCTATTAATGGGTCCGAGTGGCTTCGTGCCCTTTACACTTTGGTTGTTAAGAAACTACGCTGATAATTCTCCTGACTAAGCGCCATCTTGTCCAAGTAGCTGAACTAAAATTGCTTCTACTCACCCTTCATGAAGGGAATCTGGGAAACAATTGAATGCGATCACGGGAACACACCTCACATCCTCATACGATTTTATATTGAGCTGAGTGAGGGCTCATTTGAAAGAGGAAGGTTAAACGAAGCGCGCGTGGGTCCCTAAATAAGCAGGAAAAATCTTTTTGTGATCGAAAAATACATTAGAAAATCCGGAATTTTTCTTCATTTGTTTTCCCTACTTTGGACAGTCACATTACTGGATATAAACATAATGTAACTGAAGTTGGACCCACGCGCGCTTCATTTATTCTTCCTCTTTAGAATGAGCCCTCATTGAGCTCAAAATATAATCATATGACGACGTGAGGTGTGTTCCCGTAAACCCCTGTTTTCACTTGTTTTCTAGTTAGATTCTAGTAATGTCACGTGGGTACTCTACCCCCTTAAGAGGGTAGGGGCCCCACGTGACTATGGTATTTTTCATTGTGACCAACCTCCGCGCGGAAAACCAATTTGGCAACAGTGATGAACATATATCTGTATCAATCTACCGCTTTAGTTTCGCTATCATTACAGGTTTTTTTCTTTTCATCAATATCTTTATTGCTTTTAATGCATCCGATTGGCTTCACGTCCTTTACACTTTTGTTGTTACGAATCTACGCTGATAGTTCTGACTAAGCGCCATCTTGTCCAAGTAGCTGAACTAAAATTGCTTTTACTTGCCCTTTATTGCCCTTCATGAACGGAATCTGGGGAACAATTAAATGCGATCACGGGAACACACCTCACGTCCTCATACGATTATATTTTGAGCTGAGTGAGGGCTCATTCGAAAAAGAAAGGTTATACCCCGTTTTTGGCCCAAAATCTAGTTAAATTCTGGTTAGATTCTAGTAATGTCACGTGGGTACCCTACCCTCTTAGCATCGCAGCAGCTATCACAGCTCAGAAGTGAAGCGTTTGATGCAAAGTCGATGCATCAGCGGTTGTTAGCGGCAATTTCAAAAAATTTGAAATTTGATGTGAAGCTGTGCACATTAACGAACCGGACGATGTCAATGCGCGCATCGCATTGAAAGCGATCTATGCGCTTGACGCGTAAAACGGAATGAACCCTAGTAATATTCTAGTAATGTCACGTGGGTACCCAACCCCCTTAATTTTTCTAATTGATGCAATCGTTTTTGTTAAACTATTTGGTTCATTTCAGTGTAAAGAACAAACGATTTTCGACGACTACCAAGAAGCATGCAAGAAGATAACGAATCAGAGCAAATTATTCTTAATAGATGTCAGAGAAAAGACGTGTTCTATATTAGGCGAGTTGAACAGTTATGTAGAAGCAACCAAGCAGAAGGAAGAAGCTCAATTCGAAAAATTGTCTGCGGGCAACAAGGCTAGACTGTCAGAGTTAATGAGCTTGGACGTTTCGTTGGGTTCGGTGAAACGAAAATGCGCGTTATCCTTGAATCATCAGATTCGGCAACAGATTGAAACGCTGCGACGCGATCTGATGGCGAGAATACGAAAAGTGAAAGAAATGGTGGAATGTATCCAAAAAGATGCATTGATTTGCGTCGATCGGGCAGGATCCCTCGTAAAATCTTGTCGGAAATGCAAAAATATACAAGCGTTGCAGGAATGCATTAAAGAGAACGGCGAGTGTGCAACGGCAACGTTGGACGATGGATTAAAATGTTTTCAGGAGAGGTTAAAAGTAATCGACCTATACAAAAATGACATTATGATATATTATAATAAAGTATCAACTGAAGCTATCAAAGCGCACAGCAAAGAAAATGAAATGTTTGCGAAATACTTGGACGACTGTATTTGTGCCCTTAGAAAAAGACTCTAATAAATGGTTCGAACACCCGATAATTAGTAGACATTTTTGATCGCTTACCGTTTTGTAGGAACATTTGTCTGGAAACGACTTTCACAGGACTCGGTGGAATGCAAAGAGGAGAGTTTGTCAGGAACGCACGTCTGACCTTACTCCATTTGGAATCTTGTCCCCGTATTCTCGATGCTATGGACTCTTCGATGGCCGATTGCTGCGTGGTCAAACGAAAAACGTTTTATTAAACTAACAAATGTTAACACTGGTTTTACGTCAAAATAACGGGTTTCAATACAGTAAATTCTCGATATCTGCGATCTTCTGTCCAGAATTTATCCAGTGCCTACCCGCTCCACATCCGCGTCTCTTTCTCAAACGTAGTCCTTCCTCGCGCCCGAAACTTTCATCGTCGATTGAACCGGTAAATACAGTTAAAATTACATCGTGTTTGGTGTCATTTTAATCAGAAAAATGCTAAAAATAACTTGGTGAAAGCCCAATAAAAAAATAATGAAAAATAAAAAAGTTTTGCTGTCTTTGATGATTTTACTTGGTAAAATCTTATTACAGAATGTTTTTATTTTTTATATAGAATATATTTATTTATTATTACAGAATAAATCAAATACTATAAATAAAATTATTTCTACTAAAATACTATTTATAAAATTATTTTGTATGAAATTCATTCCTCAATTTAAATTTCATAAATCAAATACTATAAATAAAATTATTTCAACTAAAATACTATTTATAAAATTATTTTGTATGAAATTTATTCCTCAATTTAAATTTCATAAATCAAATACTATAAATAAAATTATTTCAACTAAAATACTATTTATAAAATTATTTTGTATGAAATTTATTCCTCAATTTAAATTTCATAAATCAAATACTATAAATAAAATTATTTCAACTAAAATACTATTTATAAAATTATTTTGTATGAAATTTATTCCTCAATTTAAATTTCATAAATCAAATACCATAAATAAAATTATTTCAACTAAAATACTATTTATAAAATTATTTTGTATGAAATTTATTCCTCAATTTAAATTTCATAAATCAAATACTATAAATAAAATTATTTCAACTAAAATACTATTTATAAAATTATTTTATATGAAATTCATTCCTCAATTTAAATTTCATCATACATGCTGTCTTCATCATACATGCTGTCTTTTTCTACGTTCTGCTTTCTACGACCCAGTCATAGAAAGAAATGTCTGTACAAAATATCGAGAATATACTGTATTCTTAATTCGCGATTATCGAGATTCTAAAGATGCTTGCCTAAGGAAATATGTACCAAATGTATTTCTTTGAGTATACATATATTATTGAAAAAATGACCAAAGATTTGGACATTCTTGTTACGTTTATAAAATAACTAGCAACCCCCGACACGGTCTACAAAACGAATTTTAAAAATTTTCAATAATGGCCCACATAAAAAAGTTGTAAAATGCAACTTTTAGTATTTTTGCTACAATTCCGATGAATTGCAATTTTTGACAACATTTTTTTTCGCATCCTGTGGCAAACTAATTGCTCTAGCTTCCCAAAAAAATTCAAATCGTACAATACGATATTTAAAAAGTTATCGCCTTTTTAAGAGTGTGCCAATACTTTTTTTACCTACTGTATGTGTATCAATTGTATTGTTGATGTTAATCCAGTAACTATAAGTATGAAAGGGGAAAACATGCTAACCTGTCGTTTAAAATGTTTAGTGGACGACTGTTCTCGATGTATATTTCGAAGTAGAGGAGAATTTCCGCTAGGAGTGTGCGCACTGGAGGAAAGCGACGAATTAGATTCTGGAGAGGGCACACACCTGATGTCATCATTGAGCGGAGGAATTGTGATCGTCAGAGATGGAGGTGGCCTCTTCGATGTCAATCTTGTACGCTTTTCATCAATTCCATTCGATGGATATACTGTTCCATTCTTTTCTTCCGTGACTCGAACTGTTTCCTTCTCTTGACCATTCTAGTATTAAACACAGTGTCAGATGCGGCTGCTTTTTTCTTTGCGTAACCAGAAATTTTTGCCTTTCTCTTATGTTATCCGATAAATTTCGACGAGAAAATGTGAGAAATCCAAGTTTCGACCTTGCAGTACCAATGGTTCAGAAATTATAAATGTTTAAAGTCGAGCAATCTTGTGTTTTTAACAGGTTAGTGCCGCCATGTTGCGGCACAAGCACGTGGTTGTGACGGATGTCGATAATGTAAGCAGATATCGGTTTATGATGTAAATTTCCATTTGATTCAATAATCAATAATTGATCAATAATTGATTAATTGAGTAGTTGTAAATTTGGTAAAATAGTTTTGATTACTTTGTTAATATTCATTCGGTTGGTTCTCTACCAACGAAATGCTTTCGTAAAAGCAGATTGAAATAAACCTTCAACGAAGACACACGTTAATTTATTTGAGAACGTTCTTCACATGGTAATTACGATAATTAGTTGTCCAGCGGCTAAAATTAATTATACTTTAGCGCTTGTTTAACGGCGCGCTAGCTACACACAATCCGGCGGCGCTAACCTGTCAGAAACACTGAAAATCGCTCACTTTTAAACATTTATAACTTTTGAACCATTGATCCTGCAGGATCGAAACTTTAATTTTTCGCATCTTCTTGTCCAAATCTACTGGACAACACTGTAAAACGGTAAAAGTTTATAGAAGAAAGGCAAAAATTTCTGATTGCGCAAGGAAAAATTTGCTCACTTTTTTATTTGAGCCTGTAACGAAAATTTTAAATATGTATTTAGTAGATTCGTATAACTCATATACATGATCGAAACGTGATCGAAATTAGTTAATTAGTTCATGAGCCACATCCCAGACAGCACAAACACGTCTTAAAGATATCTGCAAGATGTCTGTCGTAAGACGTAAGTGCGTCTGGCAGACGTCTTTTACGTCTTTAACAGGTCGTTGTCACGTCGTTGCCACATCTGTGTAGGTCTTTAACACGTCTTTGTTACAACACTGGGTGACTTAAAGATGTCTCTCACAGGTCTTTCCGGCATCTTAAAGACGTCTTGTAAAGAGGTCTTAAAAATCGCCTGAAAAACGTATTTTTAAGACGTCTTTTTGGCATCTTTTTAGGTGTCTTTCAGACAGCTTTTAAGCGTCTTTGTCAGACGCATAAAATCATCAAGTTTAAGAAAAAGTTATTAAAGAAATTTGAAAATCTATATGTATGCTAATTTTTCATGCACTGACTGAGGAAATATTCCACTTGGTCTTCGAAAAGACCTTATTAAAATTCAGAAATTTGTATGGAGTTGACGAGATTCGAACTCGGGACTACCCGTTTAACTTTATGATGTGCTTCCTCATCAAGTTTATAATTATTAGAAGAGATCTGTTCTAATAATTATAAACTTCTGTTAAAATATTTTCTAGATAAAAATCAAACTACTTTTCTTTAATGAAGCATATATGCATTTATTTATTATTGCTTCAATAAAAATTAAACTTTAAAATTAGCTTCAATGAATGTGGTATCGTCAATAAGGTCTTCATTTTGTATAATTTCTCTTGGGATGTCTTAATACATTTCAACTGCAAAAACGACGGTTGCAAAAAGACATCTTTTTAGACGTGTAAAAGACGTCTTTATAGGACGTAAGATGTAAAGACGTAAAAACGACGAGAAAATGAAAGTGTAAGACGTACTGTGCTATCTGGGATACGAGTAATGCTGGTAAAGTTTCTTACGATTTTTGTGCTTGAACTACAATGTCCTAGAATTCGAAAATTTTTAAATAAAAATTTTGAAATTATCTTTTGAAAATTTTCATTACACGTCACGTAGTAAACTAGTTCTTCTGCTTTGTAGAAAAACTGAAATTGTTTGGTCTATTTATAAAAAAGCTATTCCGATTTAAAGTGCGTGTGGTGAATTGTGAGTCAATGTACGTGAAACATTCATTTCAAAACCCTGTAGCATTAGTGATCGGTGCACAAGATCTTTGTCAACGGTGATCTATGAAAACGTGGTTACAATATGCACCAGAAATAAAAACGAAAATAGAATTGGTAACAAAAAAACTATTCGCGTAAGAATTTCTATTTTGAATTTTGGCCTTCCTTGCATCGTTGTATAAACAAAAAGAATTATCGAATACGAGGAATCGAATCTGGAATATTTCGTTTGCCAGGCAACTGCTTTGACTCTTCTCCAAATTCATGTAACGCGAACATAAACACAGACTATAGCTACCGCCGCGATCTAACGTTTACAGTTCGAACGTAAAATAACGGAGAATAGTCCGATTCTATCAATCGTTAATTGTTGGATTATTTCCAAAATCTTTGAATATTTTCGTATGAAATTTTTCTCGAAATAGAACATACCAAGAGATAAGTTTAACCATCTCAAAACGTAATCGCTAGACAATGCGGATCTGTAGGCAAAATAGAAATCGTCCAAGTCAATTGGAAGATTTTCTCTTTCAATTATCTTGACAAATGAAAAATGATAGAACAACGTCCCTAAATTCCAAGGACCAAAATAACTGTTATTCTAAAATTGTCTACGATAGAAATCATTAACCCCTTTACCGCATTTTAACGAATCAGACTCTTTTGATGAAGAATGTACTAATTGCACATTTGTTGTTTGTTCTAAAAATGATCGAACCTGGCGCTGATATCATTTAAAACTTTAATTATCTAAATTTTCGATCGAGAAGAATTCACCTTTTCTTTTGATGAATATCTTAACAAAATTAGATTCGTTTGGAATCAATGTTCAAGTATTAATGAATGTAGTAATAAAGGAAATATAAATTTTCTTTTCTTTTTTTTAAATTAATTATTTTTTGATCCAGTACAATTATCTTGAATATTATTAAGTTAAAAAATGAAAGAATTAAAAGGATCCTGTTAGCAGAGATGAGCAAAATACGATTTCAAATAATGAATAGAAAATAATGCTAATTAATTTTAAAGTACGCGTATAACATTGAAAATAAAATATTTTATTTCATATAATAAATTTGTAAAATTGTAACATAGTGTTCCAAAATAATATTTCATTTGCAGAATACTGAAAATACTCGGATTGTGGCGTGGAATATTATACTTATTTTAATTTGATTCTTCTCTATTGTATCTAAATAATGATTCGAATACTTTAAAACGAGATTAAGATGTTTTGTTTCACGTCAGATTATTAAAATAGAATATTTTATTTTGAAATATTTCTTTCGCCAAATATTATTTTTATCTACCGATTGTTACAATTAAAATATTTTGATTGCTAAAATTGTACATCCTAATTAAATTACTGTTTTATTTGAGCCGAACAGAGTCTGGGATATTAAATGTTAGTTGAAATATTTATTTCACCAAATATGATTTTTGTCTTCAGATTGTTACAATTAAAATATTTTAATTGCTGAAATTGTACGTCCCATTTAAAATACTGTTTTATTTGAGCCGAACAGAATCTGGAATATCAAATGGTAGTTGAAATATTTATTTCGCCAAATATTATTTTTGTCTTCAGATTGTTACAATTAAAATATTTTGATTGCTGAAATTGTACGTCCTAATTAAAATACTGTTCTATTTGAGCTGAACAGAGTCTAGGATATTAAATGGTAGTTGAAATATTTATTTCGCCAAATATTATTTTTGTCTTCAGATTGTTACAATTAAAATATTTTGATTGCTAAAATTGTACGTTCTAATTAAAATACTGTTTTATTTGCGCCGAACAGAATCTGGAATATCAAATGGTAGTTGAAATATTTATTTCGCCAAATATTATTTTTGTCTTCAGATTGTTACAATTAAAATATTTTGATTGCTAAAATTGTACGCCCTAATTAAAATACTGTTTTATTTGAACCGAACAGAGTCTGGGATATCAAATGGTAATTGAAATATTTATTTCGCCAAATATTGTTTTTATCTTCAGATTGTTACAATTAAAATATTTTGATTGCTAAAATTGTACGTCCTAATTAAAATACTGTTTTATTTGAGCCGAACAGAGTCTGGGATATTAAATATTAGTTGAAATATTTATTTCGCCAAATTTTATTCCACACTGCTGTTAGTATAATTAAATTAACGGCATCTTAGCGACCGAACAAACTTACTAGGCGTGGCAGTATTGCGCGCGTATTATCGTGGATATTTTTAAATCGCAACATGTTCTTTGACAGCCTGCAAGGAACGAACGACTATTCGAGCACTGAGCACTTAAATAAATATAACAATAACAATATTGAAATGTTAAACTAATATTCATCGTACCGAGATAGTCACATACATTCCTTAGACGTACAAGTTTAAATAACAACAGAAAACGGTATTCCATTTCAATTTTAACAAACGTATAAAAATAACAAAATTCAATTATCATAACAGTTTCGTCTAATCACAATCAAGAGTCAATATAACTGATACAATTAAACTACGAATTTTTATACATTTTCCAATCAATTGCTCGAGTGAAATACGAAACTGTAAAAGATTCAAAAAATTGAAAGATATTGTTACGATATTTTTAATCAGAAACAAACTATCGAAGAACAAAATGAATTCCTATTGGTTGCCTGCGAAGGATCGGCAGTCTATCATTAAATCCTCGCAACAAAATCAGATGTTTAGTAGGAGAAAACGAACAACATCTTGCAAAAAGTATCACAACATGCAAAATATAAAAAAAAGCTGTTAGTAAGATTCCTTGACGAGCTCCGTGTCCATAACTCACATCGTTAGCCTGTTCAGCGTCCAGCACGACGACGACATTGCGATCGAGAGATTGACTACGCCTATCCGTACACTGTTCTCTTTGATCTTCTTTCTTGGGGTGCTCTGAGTGGTTCGACACGTGTTTCAGAGAACCTAGAAGAAATTACGATCAGGTGAGAAGCTGGAGCGTTTAATCGAACGAACGTAGTGAACGTGTTCGCACATTCGTAGAAGGCTTCGTTCGACAGGGACGCGGTGGAGATTCTGCTGAAAGAAGTCCCCGTGTCGGAAACATCGTCGACGTAAAACGAAGGGCTGCTGCTACCCGAATTTCCGGTTTCGACGTCCGGGACACTGAGATACTTGGCCGTTGGCGTGATAGGAGTGGTCGGAGTTGTCACAGCGTTGGTGTCCATCGGCTCCATGGCGTCGTTCGCGTAAGCTCTTTCCCACTTGAAAGCAGCTTTGACCCTGGTCCATTTCGACACTTTCGGCGCATTCTTGGAAACGTTCTCTCCCGACGTCTGCTTCTGGAAATCGAACTTGCTCCTCGCTCGTCTGGGTGTCCGCGTGTTGCGCCTCTGGAACGCGGGCTCTCTGCAGTTCGATATCATCGCGTCCAACAAGGAATCCGCGAAACCCGTGTCCTCCTCGCAGAAGTCATTCGCTGCGTCGTAGTCGCTCCCGAAAACGTCCTCCAGCGCGCGGTTTGCGTTCTGCAGCACCTTCAGCTTCTCCAAATTGCGGACCCGTTTGAAGAACTTCGTGGTGCGATGCCTGAGCTCGAGGATCTGCTCCGTCAACGAGTAGAGGCGGTTCAAGTGATCGAAAGCTTCCTCCATGCACAGGTTCGGGACCGTTATGGTGGACGTGGTGGAATTCCTCGAAGGACACTCCGAAGCTTGACTGTCCGAGGGCGGAGTTTCAAGTTCCGTGAAGTAAGCCAACATGTCCTCGTCCTCCTCGAAGTTCCGGGGCTGCATCGCCTCTGCTGAGGTGTTCCGTAGATACCATTGGCTCAGCCATGGGTCCGATGGTGGAGTAGGCAGACGAGTCTCGTCTATTCTGTCCTTTATCCTCGGCATCGGCCTTTGTTCGCGAGCTACCCGACTCGCGCCTGGCCGGTCGCTTTCTTTCTCGATCTTTTGCCCATTGTGATCCGTGATCTTTTCATTGTTAGCCATTTGACGTTGCGATTAGCAGCAGGTACGTGTCATGTATTCCAATTTAATCTTAGACTCGCTTCCACCGAGGACCCCTCGAGATTTGTTGATTAAGAATCTCACGTGTAGTTCGGCCGGTTGCATAAGTTTATAAATAGTCGGATTCGTACGACATGTCGCGCACGAAGAACAATCTCTGGCTGCTGGTAACGCACCCGATGCTTCGATCGAGACTCTGGTGTACGAAATGAACTAGCAGACACACAAACCGAGCTTTCCGTATCACTCTGTTGACGCACACGAGGGCTATCTTGGTCGGCACACTTCTCAACGCACTGATCCAAGTGCAAACGCGAAGACCTCGATTGTTTACCAATAAAAGTACTGTTAGGTATACTGTTAGGCAATGTTGGTCGCGTGTGCAGGAAGATCGGCGGATGTTAGCGGAGCAATTACTTCGGAGGTTCGCGATCGGAATGCATTTTTCCCGTTGAACGGCTTCGAAAGAGTCGCGGAAGAAGTGGTCTGAAATCGTATCGGCGTCCTCGCATGATTATTTTCGGTAGTGAGCATTCGGTATTCGTATTTACGACGAATACGAGAGCGTTATTCTTGAGATGAGGCGTTCCATGCTCGGAGAGCATGCGCGAGTATACTCGCGGTAGTCAAATGGAAGAGCGGATGAGCTTCCTGTTCTTGTCGAAAATAGACGGCGAACAGACGGCGGTCTAACACTTCCACATGCCCCCTTCGGATTGTATTTATATGCGTCTGAATGCCCGACACACAATTATACTTTGTTCCGTTCTTATTTCTGCACAACTATGCGAAAACTTTCGTGGCGGCCTCTACAAACTGGTACACGATTTCCTTCTAATTACAGTCGCACCTCGATGACTTCAATTTTCAGAGAACGTTTCGAGTTTTCCAGTTGCTGAGCCTTCGTCGCTTTTGTCGGGATCGTCGAGTAGCCGAATTTTGGCAAACGAACGGTCCACACTCCGCGACAATACTATAAGTAGACAGCGAGCTTCGTGCACTTACAGTGGGTGTACAAAGTGTCCGTACACTTTTTTAAATGGAATAACTTTTTTATGAAATGACATGCAAAAAAGACTTTCGAAAGAATTATTATTTACAAGGTTACATGCAAAAATAAAAAAGGCGTTTTTTGAAACTTTATTTTGTAGATCTATGGTAGTTAGACACATATTGAAAATTTCATCGAAATCTTGTACGATTCTGTGGATTTTAAGCAGAAACTGATAAAAATCGTGTAAAACCACGATTTTTCACCATTTTCAACCGCTTGCAGCTCGTGTGTATGTTAATCGATTTCGATAATCCATCATAGATCTACAAAAAATATCTTTTAAATTTTCATTAAGGGCCCTAATAAAAAAATTAAAAGAAAGGTTTTCTTCATTTTAGCATGCAACCTTGTAAATTGTTATGTTTGGAAAATCTTTTTGGCAGATCATTTAGTAAATCAATTCTTCTAATTGATGATAAAAAAATCCGGTCGTTTGGTACAATTATAAAAAAGTGATTCTATTTTCAAAAGTGTACGAATACTTCGTACACAAACTGTATGTCAAAATATTCTAATATTCTTACTGTTACAAATTACACATACTTTTTGTGGATTTTAAGCAGAAACTGATAAAAATTGTGCAAAACTACGATTTTTCACCATTTTCAACCGCTTGAAGCTCGTGTGTATGTTAATCGATTTCGATAATCAATCATAGATCTATAAAACATATCTTTTAAATTTTCATTAAGGGCCCTAATAAAAAAATTAAAAGAAAGGTTTTCTTCATTTTAGCATGCAACCTTGTAAATTGTTATGTTTGGAAAATCTTTCATGCAGATCATTTAGTAAATCAATTCTTCTAATTGATGATAAAAAAATCCGGTCGTTTGGTACAATTATAAAAAAGTGATTCTATTTTCAAAAGTGTACGAATACTTCGTACACAAACTGTATGTCAAAATATTCTAATATTATTACTGTTACAATTTACGCATACTTTTTGACATACAGTTTGTGTACGTCATTCGTACACTATTGAAAATAGAATCACTTTTTTATAATTGTACCAAACGACCAGATTTTTTTATCATCAATGAGAAGAATTGATTTACTAAATGATCTGCAAAAAAGATTTTCCAAACATTACAATTTACAAGGTTGCATGCTAAAATAAAGAAAACCTTTCTTTTAATTTTTTTATTAGGGCCCTTAATGAAAATTTAAAATATATGTTTTGTAGATCTATTATCGATTGTAGAAATCGATTAACATACACACGAGCTGCAAGCGGTTAAAAATGGTGAAGAATCGTAGTTTTACACGATTTTTGATCAGTTCCTGCTTAAAATCCACAGAATCGTACAAGATTTTGATGAAATTAATACGGTTATATTATATTGAACATTGCGTTGTATTGCACTCTAGTTTGGTGTAATCCAGGTAGCACATTTTTATTTTGCATAAATATCCGCTGTCTAAGTATGAGACAGTAAGCGAATAACATTAGAAGGGTGGTTACAATCGTAACACAGTGGCGAGTTCGGTCGAATGCGTGGTAAAAATTCATATCTTGAAATCTACGATGGATTATTGAAATAAATGACAATGATGTGACTTTATAATAACAATACTGTACTTTGTTGTTAAAAATATTGAATTTATGTATATACAACTTATAAATAAGTAATATCTAGGTGCACGGTGGTGCACCAGCTCAGTTTTACAAAACAACTTACAAGGGAACATATTCAGTTGATACAAGCCGATTTAGATAAACCTTATGTGAAATGTAGTGGTTCGAAAAATATTTGACACGTGTTTTTTTATCGGCAACCATCCACTCTGAAGGGATGAAAACAGCCCTCAAAGTTGGGGTCAAAACTATATTTTTTGAAATATCTTTGAAACCAGTGGTCGAAAAAATTCGATCTTTTTTAATTGTGTGTTTTTTAATGAACAATGTAGTCGTGCAGGAAAATGTTAACAAACGGTTTTTGTTTAAATAATATATTAAAAATTTGATATTTTTTTGCAGTTTCTTGTATTTATTGTTAGTTAATTTTAATGTGAATTTGATTTTCTCTTTTTTTGCCATTTAACAATAATTATGCATAATAAAAGATAGTCTTGCACCTGGCGTGCGGAGGAAGGAATTCTGGCGGTAATTATTTAAAAGTTGGGCTTTCTTTCAGATTTTGATGAAATTTAAATATGTTATAGATTTCTTAAATTAAATAGCATTCTTTTAAACTAATTTTTACAAACTTTTTTTCAGTATTGCAAGAGGTATTTCTAAGCTAACGAACTTGGCCGTATTTTGTCTGATTTCACAACTTTTTACGGCCATAAAGAACGTGGCTCCTGTTTACAAGATGTTTTTGTTGGGACACATACAGTTTAAATTTATAATAAATTGTAAAATTAATAACAAAGAGCGATTTATATACCTAATATATATCGATATTCGGTATATCCAGGAATGTAAAAACATCTGTAGAATACTCCTTTATTTCTCCTTTATTAGAGTATGTTTTTCTCATACAGATTATGGGAGTATGAAAATGAAGATAATTCATAAACAGCATGTTGTTCAGTAAGATTCAACGCTTTAAAAAAATACTGCTTGATCTCGATCGATGGAGAATTACTTCTTTGGAGAAGCATACAGTTTAGGTGTATTTCATAGTATTCGCTACATTAACAGCGCCGATTGTAAGAAAATCAAGCTAATTGATAAAACAGCAAAATATGGCAGGTGAACTAAATAGAATGTTGTTCAGTAAGTCTCAAAATTTCTTTAAAAAAAAATTTTAATTAATCTCGATTGATGGGCCACTATTTTATTATGGAGACATAGAATTTAGATGCATTTCATAGTCTTCGCTTCTGTAGCAGCACGAACCGTATGGAAATGAAGACAATTCATAAAGTCGCAAGTTCCTACAGGCGAACTAAACTGAATGTTGTTCAGTAAGCTTAAAAATTAACTTTTTTTAAAATGTTGCTTGATTTCGATTGATGGACAACTAATTTAGAAATAAATATTAGCTTAAAATATAGTTAAGTAGTACTAACAATGGTAGATAAACCCACAGAACTGATAACAAATCGCACAGCAATTTTGAAGTATGTTTGGAAAAGTTGATATTCAGAAACCTCAACTTTGGACTCGCATATCTCTTACAGGATTAAATTTGAAGTGTTGTGATTAACGGCAAAATAAGCCTTATTAGATTATAAATAAAATACGTTAAACAAATTTTTTAATTTCAGATAGTATATATGTAAAATTATAATGAAAATTATCAATTTTTCAAGAATTCCTTTAAAAAACTTAAGCATTTTTAATTAAATTATAAATTAATTTCTTAATATTGAAACAGTTTAACATTTTCCCTTTCGTTCTAGCCCTCAATTAAAAGATAAATGATTATGCTACCTTTGTACTGTCAATATTCTGCAACTATTTAAAATTTCATGGAGCAGGGGAGACTTTAAATTATTATTTAAAGACATTTTTGATTAACAGGTGAATATAAAAATTTTTCCGAATTATTTAATATTAATTACTATATATAGTGCTATAATTAATAATAAAATAATTAATAAAATACATATATAATAAATTCGGCAAAATTTATATATATGTATTATACATATACATATAATTATTTATTATACTATAATTAATATATATGTATAGAAGTTTTTTCTATTTTTGGCCACGAATTCACCACTATCCGCCGATTGTAATGGAATTTTTGTATAATGTATAAACCAAACATATATTTGACACGTTCATGCTCGAACGTGCAGCCGGTGAATGCAGTTAAGTTCAACAACTGCGTTTTATGTTCAATATAAATCGTTAAAATTTATATGACCTCTTAAACGGTCCACCTTAGGACGTAACCGTAATCAATAAGTCTTAATCATCGTGAATATCATAGAAGTTCTGTATGTACTTATCATAGTCAAAAGACCAAGTACACAATAAGATTGGTATACGTAAATAATTTGTATGAACACTAAAATTATATAAACACACTTGTTTATTGTAAAAAAATTAAGTAGGTGATATTTGTCTTTAAACTAATTTAAATATTTTAGTACTACATATAATTATGGAATTACTGTTCTGTTTTTTAAAAGAAATAATCGATAACAACACAAGTAATTTGTTCATTTACGAGCTCTGGAAATATTCTTTTGAGCCAACAACATCAGGTTTCATCGTTTTCTTTCCTGGTTTCCAGCCAGCTGGACATACTTCACCATGTTTATCAGTATATTGAAATGCTTGAACCAAACGCAATGTTTCATCGACGGATCTATAAAAAAAGATGATATTTAGTAAACATGAAAACAATATTAAATTACATTTCAAAACTATTACATTGTACAGTGGCTTACCTGCCGACGGGTAGATCATTGATTGTAACTTGACGTAAGTTTTGTTTATCATCTATGATAAAAAGACCACGGAATGGGACACCAGATTCCTCATCGAGCACACCATAATCGCGTGCAATTTTAGAACTCTTGTCAGCAAGAAGGGGAATGTTCATCTCACCAAGACCACCCTGTTTACGAGGTGTGTTTACCCATGCCAGATGACTGAAGTGAGAATCAGTTGATGCTGCAATGAGTTCGCAACCAATTTTCGCGAATTCATCAGCACGATCAGAGAAAGCAATAATCTCAGTTGGACAAACGAATGTGCTGTGAAACAAACAATTATTAAGTACTTCAGTAAAAATGGTAACATTATATTTACATTACTAGAAAAAGATACTTACAAATCTAATGGGTAAAAGAAGAGAACAACATATTTTCCTTTGTATTGAGAAAGAGTAATCTCTTTGAACTCTCCATTAACCACAGCAGTACCATGAAAGGCAGGAGCTGGCTTCTGAATAGCAGGAACTGGCATGATGATCCGTTAGTTTCTGCAATCAAAATGTTCAATTAACAAATATCTAAGAAATTATTTCATTTTAAAAAACAGCATACTGATACAGTTTTTCATTCAAAAATATTCAAGTAATTACACTTGCTCCAAACATCCTACATGTCACACATACGAGAGATGCTCTACTTTGTTTCTTGAATTATTAAGAAAAATTTTCATAGAAAATTTGGTTAAATTTTATCAACTTATATGTTCTATTTGTAAGTGAAAGAAAGAAAAAGGTGTTGGGTAAGATACTTTATGAGAGTATGATCACTATAAATGAAAATATTTAATTTCTTCATACAAGCATATGTATGTTCCGACATTTTGAAAAAATACAAAGTATTCTGATTACCGAAACAGAAGAATAATTACATATAAATGTTTCATGCTTTCAAGAAAAACATAACCTAATACCGACAGACTTTTTGCAAATGTGGTGTGCAAAGAACATGGAGGCCAACTTTGCCCTTTTTTATAAACAGAACGATTTCTCTTTGTTTTGCATACCTATATATATTTACATCTACTATCCAGTTAAATAATATCTTAAAACTGCGTCATATTTTCCATTATCTATTTTCCTTTTTATCCTTTAGATGTTTCTATCAGCAATTTTCAAGCTTTCCTGCTTAAATTTATATTAAAACTAATTTCATATCAAATTTATATACACATACAGTATGTATATATATTTTTTAAGAAGGTACATTTCTGTACAATAGAATGATTGTGTGCATAAATTACATTTGAGTCTTTTTATTATTACTACACTTATATTAGCTTGCAGTCTTGATGTTTTGTATGTATCAAATCTTGTAATTAAATTTTAAACAACTTCGCAATGAACTAGAGACTTGAAACTTTAAACATAGCTCAGAACTGGATGACACTGCAGTATAAAAAAAAAATTTTTAAATGTGTGTTTAGAAGATAAAAAATATTTAAATATTCCCATTCGGTCGTCGCCGCGTGACGCTCGGTAGTACGTTATCGCGGTAAGCGATCCCCACTCCATATCTTACTATTCCATACCAGTATTACTATATCTTGCGTTGCATTTAAAAAAGTCTAAAATAAATAAATATATAAAAAATCTTTTCAAAAACCACGCTTATATTAAAGTGCACTAAACAGGAGAAAATAATTTTTATCGACATTAGTGACTATAAATAAAATGCGTGAAGCGTCCACGAAGATTACATTAATATAGTTTAGCGCTCCACGCTTTTATTTATAGTCACTAATATCTAAAAAAATTATTTTCTCCTTTTTAGTACACTTTAATATAAGCGGTGTTCTTGAAAAGTTTCTTTCCCCAATGAATTGCAGTGCAATCAAACTGTGTAGCACACAGAAAGAGGTCATTTTATTACCTGACGTGTCAGAACAATTGAACACTTTAGCTACCACAAGCCTATTAATAGACTCTAAGCTTTTAATTCTAATGACTCTGCTATATCTAAAAGGAACTTAAATATTTCTTTTTAAATACTAATTCCAAAAGAAGTTACTGATTATATTGAAAATAAAATTGTCATTGCAATTGGACAAAGCATTAAGAAATTCTTCATTACTGAAATTTAAATTTGAATGACTCTTTGTTAGGTAAATGGCAATAAAAGTATGGTGTTAAAAATGAAACAATTGCTACTGCTTTGTAAAGTTGTTGCATATTCATGCTATCAATTAAAAAGATCATAAAACTGTAAATAAGAGAAAGACAATTCAACATTAAATTTATCAGACCACGAATTTACGATAAAATATAATGTGAAACAACGAAGTTGTTATTGAACATAAGAAAAATTGTTTATATACAGGGTATTTAATAAGTGTGGTGTTAAAAATGAAACAATTGCTACTACTTTCTAAAAAGTGGTTGCATATTCATATATTGCTACCAATTAAAAAAATCATAAAACTGTAAATAAGGGAAAGACACATCAAATTTATCAGACAACGAATTTACTTTAAAATATAATGTAAAACAAAAGAAGTTGCACACAGATACGGTATTTAACTGTGTGTGTCAAATATTAACGAATAATTTTACAAGTCAATCTAAAATGAAAGTAAAGATTAATAAATCTGCTCTAATGACTTCGCTTTTTCCACACTTTAACAATTAAAAATCCCTCAGAACCTCTAAGTGATGTTTGCAAGTCAGAACAGGAAAAATGCAGATAATGATGTATTATGCAAAAGACAAGGACAGACAGTTGATTCATGAATTGCTATTGATCAACTCTCATCATTCATAAATTGTTCTTACTGCAAAATTGCTATTCTTGATTTTAGTCGTTATCTACGTATAATACATACATTTTTAAAAATGTTATAATTAAATCGCGGATCTTTATGCAATTAAAATTGCTTTTGACAAAAAAAGCCTTTGAAAATGTTCAAAAATTACTAGAATATAAAATACGACAGAATTTAGTACGAACTTAATTTATTTCAAATCTGAAAAGCCTAAGGCCTCGAAAATAAGATTTCATTTGATTTGAGTATCTTAAAATTCGTTTACAAAAATTGCAAATTGCATAAACATCCGCAGTCTAGTTATATTAAATGAAAATGAATTTAGTTTATCCGAATTTAAATTTCATGTAAATATTCTTAGATAACTATGCATAATTTTCAACCCACAGAAACATATAAAGTTAGTTGACTAATGATTTCAAATTTATAAGCAGAAATATTTTTTAAAAATCTTTAAAAAATTCTTCATGTTGTTTATAAAGTAGTAGATTATTTTTAATAGGGTGTACATGTTATCAACACTCCTGAAGTTTGAATTCACCATATGGACTTCTGAATCTGATTGATTATCTTTGTTATGAATCACGTAACATGAAAATAAGAGTTTATACTTTTAGAAGAATAGCAAAGGATAAATCTAGAAGTTACAACATATTAATACATGAACCTTTTAATAATAAAAATAAAGAGGAAAGGACTATATAGAACGCTAAATAATTCATATTAGAACGACTTAGAAAACATAATAAATAAATAAATTAATAAATCTTACAATTACAATTTATTTAGTTACAACATATTAATGAATGAATATTTTAATAGTAAAAATAAAGAATAAAGGACTACATATATGTAGAACGCTAAATAATACATAATAGAACGACTTGAAAAACATATTTCTCAATTTTATTAACTGCGCAGTTCTATAACGTGCGTTCATAGTTGATCATATTCATATTTAATTCATAGAATAAAGGCTACGGTTTAGAAAAGAAATCGATGTACATACTATTTAATTCTAGAATCACACACGATTTTATGATACCTAGTGATATCAATATTTTTGTTCGATGGGTAAGTATATGAAAGTGTCTACACGTGTATGTAAGCGTGAATAGATTCTTTATTGCTTCGTATAATAAACTATGGATTATCTAAACAGAAAACGTGTCTCTTAGTATAGGTCACGATAATGTCGATGTAACGTCGCGCGATAAATACACAATTAAAGTCTTATATACGAACTGGAATGAAGAATATGGTCAAGGACAAATGTCTAATTACGCTAAAAAATTGTAACGTTCCTAACGTGTTCGAACCAAATTATATTTTAGTGTAGTTATATTTTATAGAAATATTTATTTATAATAGTGTGAATTGTACGGCAAAAGCAACTTTATATTCGTACATTAGCGAAATTCTCAAGACGCTGAAACTATTGCAATTTCATTACATTACTCAGCAATTCTTCGTACAATACAAATGATTTTGCGTGAAACAATGGCGTAGACACTTAGAAAGTGTAAATTTGACCTTCGCACGTTTTCAGATATTGAATAAAAACCCGACAAAAAGGATTGAAGAACAAAGGACAAGTGCAAAATGTTACTTACGTAACCTTAATTTCTACCGAACGCGATAAAGACAATCATCTATTACACATATCGATACTGAAGTATTGCATTATTGTTTGCAATAGTCGATAGAACATCGTGATTGTTTTAACACGAGTTTCAATGTTTATACAAACAAATGAATGTTAACACGAGTTCGCAATCAATGAAACGAACGCGCCGACATCAAACTTATTGCAATTAAATTGAACCATACCTTTTTCTTTGTGTTGAAAAATCTAGAATGTAGTCGAGCACGTCACTCTACGTACTTGCACGCTGTCAAAAGAATGTCTAACCGGCTACCGGTTTCGAAGGGACGAAGACCTGATTCACAACGGAAAAAAGAAGAACGCCATCTACAGATTGCAGTGCCTCCTATTTCAAGATTTAAATTATTCATACGTTACGTATATAATTTAAATATACGATAGCACCGTTTTAAATCGAAAATTTTATTTAAATCATAAATTATCATTTATATTTTCTTCAATTATTTCAAGTAACTTGTCACAGCGTTACCTGGAGATGCAATATTACCAACACCAGAGATACTCTCTACCAACACTATGTGCTGAAGGTAAAATGGCAACACCGCGAGAGTCCGGTTGTCATATACATACATAAATACATATATGTATATATGTAAATATTATACCTAACCCAACCCACTCAACCACCGCAACCGGCCTCTCAGTTTCCCGCGTAATTTTCAAATGTTCTCATCACTGTGTAGTACACATCGTGTACTATGAAGTACAGCTAATTTTAGAAAATAAGAAAGTGCAATAATGAAAATAAGTATTATTTATTACCTTTGTAGGTCTTTATCTTCGTGTGTAGTGCATTTACTTGATAGAATCTATTGTTCTTTCAATACATTTCAATTTAGTATTAATGACATTTTAATAGTATCACATCTAAATTTTTACAAAATCATATGTATTATATACATAAAGAGTTTTTCAAAAATATGTGTTACATAGTTCTTTTCATAAGTTGTATACTATATTTATTAGTTAATAATGCCATGTCACTGTTGTGTCCCCAATTATAAGGGAAATTATGATAGTATGCTGAAAGAAAATAATTATATTTCTATATTTTTATTCCCCAAAGATGAACAATTGCGGACAAAATGGATGGCTGCTATTCCCCATAAAAATTGGACACCAACTAAATATTCTGCAGTTTGTAGTCTGCATTTTGTAGAAACTGATATTCAAAGGTATCAGAATATTCTATCTTCTAACAGTGTACTGGAGAATGTTTTGTTGAGATGTGCAAGGCTTATGGAAGATACTCCATAAGTCAATACTTTCAATTTTTTCCAATTCACCATCAAAACATGTGCTATTACAAAGAAATGATCCTGTAGCTCGTGGGGAAAGAATAATTGAAAACCATGCAAATTTAGTTAGAGAGTTTATTGATTTTGATCTAATTAGTGGTATCTTAAATTTAATAAACGATTATAAAGAAAAGCTTGTAATTTCGAACCATTGGAGTATTAAAACAATAAAATTGAAAATTTATTTTTGCATGCTTGTATGTAGTGATACTTCTGATTTTTTGGTAGATAAAACACAGATTGTGATTAATGAGGACATGATATTACAAGTTTTTCAAGAAGTTAATGAATTATTATTTCATAAGTTGCGATGATGACAGTAATGATCTTTGTGAAAATCTTTCTGTTGAGGTCAGCAGTTTTCAGAAATTTTTGACACTGATTATTTATTCACTTGTATTGTTGATGATTCCATTAAGATCTATATATCCGGTTATGGGTCCCATTCTGTTGCAAAAAAATAAAATTGTAATATATGTAAATTATTAACTGTGAAGAATAATGGAGCTGTAATAAATGTTCCTAATAAATTATCCTTTATAAGACGATATTATAATAAATATAATATATTACCTGCACAACTTTTCTATTCGGTACTAATTACCCAACCTGTTTGACGTATAGATGTATTCACTTAACCTCTTTGACTTAGTCACAATAATTTCGTCTATTTCAGACTTCTATTGACTTATATATCCCTTCATTCATTTTCAAATGTTGCATTTTAGTTCAAAGATGATTTCCCATTGCTTCATGCTTATATTTTCTTAAAATCACTGTAAATATTTTAAATATGTATACCGCATTTATACATATTAGTATGCTTTAATATCACTTTTACTTACCATAGTTATAATATCTACATGTTGCTTAAACATAATTAACAACGAATTATGTATTTTAACATCATTTTCTATGAAAAAAGCATTAATTATAATCTCAAACACAAGACTCCGATTATTGAAAATAGGACTCTCGAACTGTATATAAACACAGCGGTGTTGCCACGTTGTTCAGAACGACTAGTAGTAGAGTAGGCTGTAGTATTTATTGTGAGTTCGGCAACAGGTGGGAGAAAAATTCAGAATAAAGAATTTATGATTTGTTAGTATTGTTTCCAAGTTATTAACAATTCAATTCTGCCAATAGTGGCAAGTGATCTATTATCAATGACAATTTCTGGCATTGCCGTAAGCACAGTGTTGCGAACTGTAAGCAAACTTACGTTGCGCCACACTATTGGTGGATTAGATATTTTTAATTGAAAAATAACGCAGTTTCTAATGTTTAATTTTCGTCTTATATTACCATTAAATAGTGGATCTTCATGCAAAATAAAAATTTTCTAACTGAATTGCATGACACTGGAGTGAGAAAGAAATTTATTTTCTTTAGAAACAATATAACCGTATTTTTAAATCCTTCTAATTTTGTTACTGTTTTAAATCACACTTACTCATTTTTGTCATAAATGCATAAAATCCGCTGTCTAACGATCACGACGAGTTACATAGACCTTCTTTTACTGTACAAATGCTAAATTATTCTATACAAGATTAATTATATCATATGTGGTTGTTCGTTGTATAAGAACACTTATTACAATTTAATAAAATGTATGTCCTGATTGATAAATAGTAATTGAAAAGTTTCTACCATGTGGAACAGAGTTATTTCGTTCAGGAACTAATAAGTGGATTTAATATTTTTTACAATACATAGGGTAACCTAAAGTATACGTTTTAGGAAGACAGTATTATTTCTATTCATTTGACAATACTTGTGCATTCAAACGAACTGAAGGAAGGTACTTATGAGTTAATTTCCAAAATGTTGATTATTTTTTGAGGTTATTACAAGTAGCAATACGGTATTTCGCTCTATTTAGCAAAGTTTTACTGTAATCTGCTTGAAAAATATCGCGATTTGATTTTCAAGAACTAGTATTTGTTCATTATTATTGATATTTCATACTGATTAACCATTTTCAAATGGTTATGGTAATGCAAGAACGCATGACCCGGAACGTTACTATAATTGTAAACTGAAATACGAATCCCGATATGTAGTTAATTACATATGTAATTTGTAAAACCTATAATGTGATCAGAAAACTGTTTAGAAAGACTGCATACATGTACTATGTGGAACACGAAAGAATTGTAGCGGGAAGAGAATAGGGCAGAAAGTCTGACTACAATGTTATAATAATTAAACTATGAAAGAGATTTCAAATAGTAGTAGAACCTTTCTCTAATCTACTACTGCGGAGTAATAAATCTTAGAAATTAGGGAATCTTACCTGTAACAGGATAGCATCTATGTAGTAAAAAATGTTGATATATTAATTACAGGTATATTATTACAGAATAAAGTCACCAAAAAATGTTCATATATTAATTAAAAATATACTATTACAGTGTAAAGTCACCAAAGTTTCTTATCTATTATCAAATTAAAATTAGATAGTTATTTGATTTTAAACAGTTTTGTTAACTTAACAATGTTATGGTACTTTACAAAAATTGGAGATACTTATTATTCTTAGAATGACTGATATAGTTCAATATGTGCTGGTGCGAGGGGATCTTTTGAAGACGTTGAAGTGGCCCATTGGTGCAGTCATAGCTCAAGCATGTCATGCTTGTACAGCAGTTACTCATCTTTTTTATAATGACAGTCACATGCAGGATTACCTATCTGATATAGATAATATGCACAAAATTATACTCGAAGTAAGTATATCATTTTTGTGCATATGATTTTGAATTCTTTAAGTGTAGAATGTTTGAAAATTTTTATTTAGTAATCCATATATAATTAACCCTTTGCACTCCTTTATCAAGTGTGACTCAATATCAGAGAAAAGAAAAATGTAAATAAAACGTTATATGTATTTGGTTCTTCTTTTATTTATATTTCTTAGTTAAAAGCAAATATAAGTTCTACAAATATAAATTACAACAAAGTTTGAGACCTATATTTAATATAATTAGTAAACAAAATTGTTTAAAATAAGTTTGTTGACAACAATTTTGAGAAATAATACAGATTACTAAGGGTTAAGCCATTCTTTCAACTTTTATTATTCGAAATTATACAACTATTATTTATTTTATGTCAAATCCACATTTGATGCAAATATTTGTTTATAATCATATCAATACAATAAAAAATTTTTATCATAGAAAATCATAGAAAACATTGTTCTTTACTAGGTACATTTTTCCAAAAGTCTATTCAGTTATTCAAAATTTATTTTTACAAACTCCACTGATTTTTTCTTGATTATTTATATTGTATAATATAATTCGTTGATAGATTAACTGCTATATTTTATTGCTGTTTTGCACAACAAATATTGTATTGTAGAACCAATAATAAAAGATATTTGAAGTCATTATGTTACAAGTGCCTTATACATATATTAAGAATTTGAAATCATATACTTTTTAAAGACAGATAATTGCAGATCGTAATGTAAAGAATAAATAGAATTTGATCGAGTGCCAAAGAATTATGTAAACAAACTGATTTATTAATTTATTTGAAATAACTAACGTATATGTTGATAGTTCAATTTATGTTTTAATAATAGGTAATTAAATATTTTGAAGTATTATTATTTATTTAAGCAGTCGTGTCAATAGAAAATAGGTTCATGCTTTGAATACAAATATTTCATCTAGATATAATGTTACAATATCAGTGAATAAATCTTTCATGTACAAATATATTGTTTTATGTTTGTCTTATAATATGATAACTCCTTTTTTCTAAGCTGTTAAATTTTTTAAACAAACATATTGTTTTTGTGTGCAATAAAATAATACGAAATATAGATTGTGCCAATGTGCTATTTTTTAGATATAATCAATTAAGAAAAATTAAGAAATACTTTTTTAATTCACTGTCATTATAAGACTCTAAAGAGTTAAAGTAGTAGTGACATATGTTAATATATGCATATTTAAACACTAGGTTCCAGATGAGACCAGCTTAAATACTTTATGTGCACAATTGAAAGATAATGACATTCAACATAAATTGTGGATTGAACAACCTGAAAACATTCCAACGTGCTTGGCAATAAAACCTTATCCCAAGAATAAAGTGCAATCATATTTCAAGAAGTATAAACTGCTTAAGCTGTAATTATATTAAAGCACTAATTTACATGACTACAGCTTGTACTTTTATATTGTATTCTGCCATTAATAAAAATTAACAGTTTGTAATACCATGCATATTCTCTAAGAGGTTTGTGTACATAATTACTTATGTTTGGTGACCTAATGATAATATGAATTTTTTACAATATTTTCTATTAATTTTTAATTCATTTTTATATAAAATCGTATGCATAATCCATGGACGATAATGCATGATTCAATATAGAAGTTTTTGTAATTATTACATGCAAAATATACTTCCGTTTCTCACGAAAAGAACCATTCAGGTAATTTGTGGACGATAGCAGTTATATTGACTATAGCCACTTTCTGATTAATACATTTCATGAATGAAAGTACATATGTATTTATGGAAGCGTATTGAGTAACGTATTGTTCATGTGTGTCTAAATAAATATACAATTTCATCTAAATAAATAAATTATTAATTTTAAATGTCCTTAATGGGTGAAATTGATTTGCATAAGGTTCAATTTTGGAGCGAAAATCCTATACAAAAACCGCTTTTACTATTCTACCTTACGTAAGATTTCTGAATTATTTGAATTACATTTTATTTTGTTCATTCTTTTTATTGAAGGATAACCAACTTCAATGTGGGTTTTACTTTACACGAATTATGAAAAAACGGCAGAATATTCCGGATATACACTTATATTTTATTTTACAATACTTGGTAATATTGACAATGTGTACACATTATTCTTTCGCTTTACAGCTAATGTAACTCTACTCTAAGGGAAACTTACCTAACGATATGCTTCATTAACTGATACTCGTATAAAAATTAGCCTTTGCGACCGTGCAAAAATATGCACTTTTATCTGACACACCGAAGGCAACAAAATTACACAGGTACACGCATATGCATTGTTCACAAAATAATACGTATTAAGAAAATGAGTTTTAACTTTTTTTTTGTTGTTGTTGTCACTGTAACGAATTCTATACTATATCCATGATTCTAAGTTTCAAAAACGTTTGAAACCTGTCGCTTTCGAGTCCTTCGTAAAATATAAAATTGGACCTTTCCGAAATAGTACAATCAACATTTCTTTTTAGTTTTTTTTTTGTTACACTTAAAAAGATTAATGATATGTAGAATGGTCAATAATTAATATGATCATGTATGAATATGTAAATAGCATTTGTGCTTAAACATTTTGGTTGTGTTTAAATAAAAAATAAATTAACAGAGTAACTTAACGCTGATTAAAATTTACCTGAATATAAGTGAAACAGAACAATACTTCATTAAATAACGCTTAAATCGACGGGTTTATGCAGGTAAAATTATCAGTTCTGGTAGTGTGCTGCGTCACCTCGAGTGTTCGGTTTTTTTTTTATACATTATTCCTTTGTTTTTACGAATTTATCGATAGCTAAGAAAAATGTATTATGTCGGTTGATATCGCAAGAATGATATAGTACGACGGTAGATATTTTACGAAAGCTATATTACGATGGTTGGAATTTCAATGTTACCTAATGCTCGCTTACTTATCTACCTCTTTCGTTCGAGTGCGAGTGGAATTGTTGCATAGCGCGTTTCCACGAAGTTCTCGCGGAACGTATTCGCGAATAGATTGCCAGCATAGAAACACGACCGCGAATTATTTTTACATAGGATGCATTCCATAGCACTTCTGACGGCACATCGCGCAGATTATGCTATCCAGCAACGTCGCTGGGCTGGTAAATCAATATTATTTTTCGTTTTCGTCGCATGTTTCATCGCGCGACACACGTTGTGCGATCGGCAGTTCGTTAATTTCGACACCGCTCTTAATTAGAAATAAAGTAACGTATAAATTATTGACACTTATCTTCGTAGACAGATCGCCAGTAAAATTATATCGATATTGTTCTAACCGCGTTCGCGGTAATAAGCTCTAAATATTTATGTACACGCACTATTTGCGGACGCTAATCACTGTAAGTACACTTATTTACAACACTTGATGGCAAGATGATTAGTTTGGCATATAGGTAAATATATGCAAAAAATATGTATACATAAAATATACATATATATTTCATTCGTTTGTTTGTTTTTTGTTTCGTTTCAAGCAACTTGTTCGGTACGTCAAATGGGATGATGAGTATTTTCACGATGAAATATACACGGAGGTCCCTGGAAATGTGTGGCTGTCTGTGTATTTATGTGTGTTACTGCCCTTCGTGTTCCAGCTCCTCTTCTTCCTCTTCCAGCCATTCTCTGAGAACGTTGTTTCCTTCCTGCAAGAATGACGGAACGATCGGATTATAAATCGGTTTCGCAGATGCGACCTCGAATTTGTTAAGCAGGCCTAAATGAAATTCGTGTACATAATACGCACGAAAGAAGTAATAAGATTCGAAACGTAAGTACGAATGCAATGTGAACGTAAACGTACAACGCATTCACGTATAAACTGCGATTCCTTTCATAAGAGATCAGTTTTCGTGTGGGCATCTCATTGTTCATCGAACAGTCGCTATAGCTGAAGAATTGTATTGTCATGCGTGGAAGCAACCAGGTGGATATGTAGTCAAGAATACATGCATCCGAGATTAAGATTGTTTGCTCAAACTGCTCTAGCCGCCCGAATCATGAGGGCACGAAGTTAGAAAGAGCGAAATAAAAAGCAAATCTAAATGGTAAGCAATCTCCCTAGTAGCACAAAAATATTGGGTAAATGTTTGTTTCAAATATTGAAAAAATATTTTTTAAGCCACACTTTTTCATATGAGAAAAATATTAGATCTGAATATTCTATACATATACAAGAAATGTAAATTCAATGTTCAGAAAATATAAGCTAAATATTCAGAGAATATAAATTACATATTTAAAAAACATAAAGTAAATATTTAAAAAACGTGAAACTCATATTTAGATAACGTTCAATTAAATCTTCAAATTTCAGAAAAAGTTATAACAAAAATTAGAAACTATAATATAATAGCATTACTTTCTGTGCACTGCTCGAGGGAATATTTAGCTTCGTCTTCGAAAGGGGTTTATTGAAAATACAGAATTTTTTTATACAGTTAGAAAGATTAATGGTTCGGGGAATGCTACATTCGTAGGCCCATAGATTTTTTTTTGTGCAACTGCATGTGCATGTGCAATTAACAATTGCATCATTTCTTTAAGTAGAAATGCATATTTTTTGTTGTACTAATCGATTTCACTGTTTATTCTGAGTAAAAAATGATTACCATAGCAAAAAATTATTAAATTATCTTGTTTTCAAGATACTTTAAAATTTCTATTTCTAATATTACATAAAGATTTATGATGTTTTTATTTTATGATGATATTATGAGAAAAAATATTTTTTTCATGGTATGAAATAGAAATATTATTTGTATATTAGGAAAAACTATTCTATTTTCAATATTAAATAGAGATTCGTTTTATGATGAGGAGAAATATTTTTTTCATAATATGAAATAAATATATGTATATTAGGAAAGAATATTCTATTTCTAACATGAAATATAGATTCATTTAATATTTAGAAAAAGATATTTTTCTCGTAACATGAAATAGATATTTCCTCCATATTTATAAAATAATATTTGTTACTTAATATAAAATAAATATTGTATGAATATTTGAATATTAAAAAAAGATTGAATCGCTTTTTAATATTATATGAATGTGTATACAATGTTTTGTGCTACTAGGGCTGCTTTGTAATGAATTTGGGACCAAAATTTCCAACCAAATACCGACCCATCTGTCGTCGCATTAAGCTCGGTATTTGATTTCAAAGTTTTGTGCCAAAATTCCATGCTAAATGGAGGCCAAATCGAAGGCAGGGTCTATTCTCATTATAGAGGGCAGGTCGGTCGCACTAAGAGCGAACCTGATCTTGCTTCAGAGTGATTATCAGTCAAAATCGTTATTTTCATTATTTAAAGACTTGTAAATATTTAAATTATTGAAAATTCATGAAACTTTAAATTATATAATTTTAAAATTTTAATGAAATTCGATTTTTCCTCCTACAGCAAGGTTGACTCTGATTTTACTCGATATTTACTCTTAGAACAAGATTAGGTCCGCTCTTCGTGCGACCGACCTGCCCTCTACACGAGATTGGGATCTGGCCTCATTTTGCCCTCGATTTGGCGTGGAATTCCGCCTGCAAATTTTGCACTGGAATACCGTGGGCAATGGCGCGGCGTGATAGATGGGTCGGAATTGGTCGAGAAGTTTGGTAGCAAATTCGTAGCGAATCAAGTCGCTTACTGGCAGATAATAGCTGTTTTCGGCGAACATTTCTGAGGACAATAAAACTCAGCCATATGATGATTGAAAACTTACAACGGTATATAAAATACTATAAAAAGTAGTTTAGATTAGATTGCAAACTATAAACATTGGTTTGTACCGTTTGAATTTGTTAATATGAAAGTGGTGTCTGTTTATTACTTGTAATATTTACGTAATTTGCAATGAAGTAAAAATAAGTGTTATATTTGGTTTTAATTTTTCGTTATAAAAAGGAAAATAGTCCACATTGTTCATAGACGTCGTAGTACAGTGCATTTATATCATTAGACAATTTAAGGAAGAACATCGTACAGAAAGCGAGTTCTAAGATGATTTATCAAAATTAATAGGTCAAATTTACTGTGTACGTATAAAAAGAGTATTTGATTATAAAATTGCACTTTGGAAAAACAGTCAGCCTTATCATGCGTTTATTAATACAAAAAGATTTTCGATTTTAGAAAGATGTAATTGACGCGAATGAAGTTCAATTTATTTAGATCAGACATCGTACCTTAAGAACAATTTAAAGCGAAAAAAATGCAAGAAATTCGATTTTTTAAAAATGGAACACCAGAATATCCCTTTAAAGCGATTCCATTTCCCCTCGCCCATTACAATCTGTTTTTCAGTCAGAAGAAGAGACTTGAGATTTTCTGACAGTCACAATAGCTGTTCACCCTACTTCTGTCACTCACAATACTAAACCAGAGAGTGTCGTGGACAGCTGCTATGGCAGTCCTTAAGTCTCCACTTTTAAAAAACAGAATGTAGATTTGGACGATAAAAAATATATGGAACGAATTCTAGGGATACATTCGTCAATAATCGTTTCACAATAAGAAATAGTTAAAACAAACATTTTTATCAAAATAAACACTAATATTATTTTCATTTACAGGAATTTGCAAATTAAAATATTTAAAGGCTATCTAACCAATAATAAGTTTCGAATATTTTAATTATCTTCAGCTTTTACCTACTTTATAAAATAATCAATGACTGTGTGAGATTTTTTATATTTACTTTCATATTGGCTTTTTTTAAATAGTAAATAAATACGTTCATGAAAATTTCAAATTCGAATAACGTTTCATTTTCTTGATTAAATACTTCAATAGTGTGAAAATATAATAGTAATATACTGAATTTGGTAATATTTCTTATAATTTTTCATATATCCATAATTTTTTGCAATTTAAATAAATTATATATCCGAAGGTTAATTACAGACGATGTTTATATTTTCTTACATTTTTTCCTTTTTATTTAATTAAGTGTCAACGTTGCTTCAACACCAAAGGTCATTAGCAACGCTGTACAGTTGTTCAAATATTTCTATTCCATTAGTAAGCAATTTCATAGCTTGCAGTCTTTGGTGTAGTAGTTTTATTGAGCTTGTAAATTGGCTGAGGCTTATTACATTATCCTCTGAATTTGTTATAGAAGACTGTGTTTTTTGTACATAATGAAAGATTTTTGAAATAACATTTGTGCGAACATAAGTTTATCACGGAAAAAGTTTTATTTTGTTGGACAGTGGATCATTCGCTAGAATTGTTATAACTACTAAATGTATAGCTCTACTGTCTGAAACTTTATTCAGTAGGAGAAGGATGTCCCAAATAAGATGAAAGAAGGTTAATCAACGCAGATTTTATCCTGCATTATCGTAGTTCCAACTTCAGTTCGTGATATAATTAAATTTGTTGTGGACGTTATTTAATTTATTAATTAACGCATCCGCTATTATTCGTTACTATATGAGGATCACACTCTTGTATTATGAATATCATAAGTGAAATTAATTTTACATATATAAAATCAGTATAATTGAAAATATATTTAAGAATTAGTAGTATGTTCTTTTTACTGAAATTCGTATATTTCCTTTTTTTGAAAATTTTTGAAAACGTTTCGCGTAAGGGAAATTTCAATTGCATTTGGTAAAATATCGTAATTACGAAGATTGTTAGCGAAACAAATGAGTGAACGTATCAAGTCTGCCGTAATTTTAATGAAATTCCTGCTGGGCACGATCGTTCGGCAGCGAACGATTAAACGGAAGTGAAAAATAATGCGTGTATGTGTATATTTGTTGAAGCGTTTTGCAAACGTTCGTTAAAAAAATATATTTCTTTGGTGCGTTTTTATGGATGTGCAACTGTTCGATATGCAAATATTTGATGAATGCAATACTTCGGACTAGTTTAATGATTTTTTTAGAATATCTGTATTTATGTTTTAATAAAATCTAAAATTCTGAATATTTTTGTTAGTGAAAAGTAGAGTACTTCATATTTTTAATTGTTTCTGGTTTCTCTTTGGGTTTAAGTTCTACATTTCAAAAAAAAGTTCTCTTTTTTTTCAATCACTAAAGAATATAGTCACTATTCTATCGTGACTCTGCAAACCCAATGTTCTCATAGTTATTTTGGAAAAATATGCATTTGATGTGTTGGGTACTACTTTAGAGTGTCTAACAAGTAATTATGACTATTCTATGTAGAGTCATGAAAAGCATTGTATGTTATACAAGGTGTCTCAAAATCAAATCAACATTTGGAAATGGGAGGTTCCGGTATCTTCCGGTAGCCAAATAAAAAATATTGGGGACAAAATAAACTAGTTTTTAGTAGGTTACAAAGTACAATAGAAAAATATTAAAAAAATAAATTTAATCATGAAAAATTAAGGTCACATTTATTTTTTAAATGGCACTACGTATTGTTTAGTGTATGATATTACTGCTTATGGCAAAACGAGTTCAACGGCCTAGTATACTATGACCTTCACATGACCTTAACAGTGAGGCAGGCTGGAGTTGTTGATATTTCTTTGAGGGTTCATTTGTCACGAACAAATTTTTTTTAAAATTTTTCTATTGCATTTTGTAGCCGACTAAAAGTAATTAATTTTATACTCAATATTTTTTTATTTACTCCTAATCAAATCTCTACAATTGAAGAGCACCACTACTTCTGCGCTACCACTTCCCCAGGGTCATATGTATTCTGAATTGAAGTATACCACTTTGAAAATCTTTTCAGACATTGAACTGTAAGACAATGTTGAAAAGAGAAACGATTTTTACAAACCGGCAAACAAGGGAGATCCTTTAAACATATTTAAATGTATATCTGGCACATCCTTCTCAATGGGGGAAAGAAAAGTCTACACGGAAAAACTAATGGCGTGCCTGCGGACTTTATGCAAAATAAAATTATTTCGAATTAATTTCCCTTTCAATCACTTTAATAAGTCGAAAAGAGTGAAACGGTAGTCAGAAATTCTTCTAACGGTTTCACAATTTTGTATTTCGTGAGTTCATTCTCCTTATTAATGCATAAAATCCACAGTCTTCTAATAGCATAAATGAACTACAGTAGAATCTCGTTTATAGAAGAGAATGTTTGGATCAAAACTGTTGTATCAACCTGAATTTTCCAAATATCAGCTTCTATTATCGGAATTATATTCTACTTTCCGAAAGACGGGACCTAAAGTATAACATTCGTTATAATAACAGTCCACCCAACTCCAGTTTCATAACATGCAATTGAGAGGAGTGGGGTGGTCGGTGGTTGTGACTATCAGTTCCGGTTAGTGTCACCAGATTAATACTTGTCTCCCATTTCACTATTCCCCTTCTACGACGCTATCCCCCCATGCTTCCACCATGGTCCGGTCACGTGACACGTTGCGTCTCTATCGTGCATGCGTCACAACGTCACGTGACTGTCCTGACAAAGTTAGAGAGGGGTAACTGCATTCAAAGGTATCATTAGGACAGATATCAGTCAAATATTTCAAATATTATTTAAAATTTTAGATTTTATTTTGCTTAAGGAAAGTAGTATTTTAAATAAGATATACAATTTTGAAAATAAATTATTTCTATTTTGACAATCTCAACCTCAAGATACAATATTTATATTGCAACAATTTGATCCATGAAATAAGATATTTCTATTTTAACAATTTGAAACACGAAATAAAATATTCTACTTTTTACATTGTTATAATACAACTATTTCAAATATTATTTAATATTTTAGATTTTATTCTGCTTAAAGAAAGTAGTATTTTAAATAAGATATACAATTTTGAAAATAAAATATTTCTATTTTGACAATCTGAACCTCAAGGTACAATATTTATATTGCAACAATTTGATCCATGAAATAAGATATTTCTATTTTAACAATTTGGAACACGAAATAAAATATTCTTCTTTTTACATAGTAGTATTTTAAATAAGATATATAATTTTGAAAATAAAATATTTCTATTTTGACAATCTGAACCTCAAAATAAAATATTTATATTGCAACAATTTGATCCATGAAATAAGATATTTCTATTTTAACAATCTGAAACACGAAATAAAATATTCTACTTTTTACATTGTTATAATACAACTATTTCAAATATTATTTAATATTTTAGATTTTATTTTGCCTAAGGAAAGTAGTGTTTTAAATAAGATATACAATTTTGAAAATAAAATATTTCCATTTTAACAATCTGAAACATGAAATAAAATATTCTACTTTTTGCATTGCTATAATACTCTGAGAAACCACATAAACATATCTTAACAGTCTATCTCAACGTTAAGAAACGATTTGCATTCATAAATGTATTGAATTCGAACCATTATTTTCAGCAATAATATCTAAAACTGAAATTTGAAAATAAAAAAAGATAAACTACACGTATACTCAATATTCTTCAAATAAATACAATTTTCAAAAATGATTGCCTCAAATAAATTATTTTATTTTTAATAAATTACTGCATCAAATAAAATATTTTATTCTCAAAGTTGTACACACAGTTTTTAATTATTTACTATTTAAAATACTATTTTCTCCAGTTCTGACTGCATTTCCTTCAAGTCAATTCCTCTGATCTGGTGACACTGGTTCAGGTCTTATCTTTCGTAAAAGAGATCTCGTAGTAAGAGCTGGTTGGTAAAACTTTATTACAGTAAAGTCGCGATCCAGTTCCCATCGCTTGTTCCGAGCAGGAACAGAGATCGCGTGGGGAAACAATTTTTTATGACTGCGTCGATTGCGCCGAAAGTACAAGAAGATGCCGAACGTAATGGACCCTTCCAGTGGAAGGGGTAAGTGAAGGGACAGCGATCGTGGCGATCTTTAGGGAGCTAGATCGCGACTTTACTGTATCGGAATTCTTCGTGTTAGCCGAACGGTCTTATCTCCCGAAAGGTTTCGATAATCGAGGCTCTACTGTGGTCAGTTACTCTACCAGAGGTCATTCTCAAAATTATTTTCGGTACATAAGCGGTGCGTTGTTTTTGCCGATTGAGCATGCAAAAGAGTTAGTGTAACTACGGGATTTGCAATTACCAGGACCACGTTAGTTTAGGAGAGCAATGTGACACGAGTGATGAGGGGCGATGACGGTTGTGGTTTTGGTGGTGTATTGGTGGTAGTAGTGGTAGTGGTGGTAGTAGTTGATGGTGATTAGGGCAGCGCACAATGAGCAATTTATTGCTCGGCTAGATTTCCGTTTGCATCCGTATATTCATCGTATTCATCTTGTGGCTCCTCGTAATCCGTTTCTGCTGGCTCGGGTCCTTCGACAGCTGGTACCGAGGTACTAGTGATGTTCTGCTAAGAGAATCCAAGCGATCGTTGCATCGACTCTGCTCTTACAGCTCGTCTCGTTTGTTAACGTTTACGATTGTTAGTCAATCTACACTACATCCCCTAACCCGGCAATAACACAAAAACTTGAAAAAGGTTTGTCCTGATTATAATATGCGATAAACCTTTCCTCAATTTCAAACAATCCTTTCAAATGAATAGGGCGACTCTATTAACTGTGATCAGTTAAGGAGGTAGGGTACCCACGTGACGTTACTAGAATATTACTAGATTTTGGGTCGAAACATGGGTTTACGCGGGAACACTTTTTGCCCTCGTATGAGCATATTTTGAGCTGGTTCAGGGCTCATTCTAAAGAGGAAGGCTAAATATAACTTGCTCGGTATATGAGTGTCCAAAGTAGGGAAAAAAATTGAGAAAAATGCCGCAGATTCAAATGTACTTTTCTTTCACAAAAAGACTTCTTTGACTGCTATAATGACCCGAGCGGGCTGTGATGAACCTTCCTCTATATAATGAGCCCTCACTTAACTCAAAATATGTTCGTATGAGGACGTAAAACGAGCGCCCATGATTGCGTTCAATTTCCCCAGATTTCGTTCATGAAAGCAGAGTCTACAACAAGCCTAGAGTTAATTTTAGTTCAGCTACTTAGACGAGATGGCGTCTAGTCAGGGGGACTGTCAATGTGAAGTCATAACAACAGAAATATAAAGGGCTTAAATCCAGTTGGATCCATTAATAGCAATAGAGATATTAATAAAAAGAAAAAAACGTATAATCATAGCAAGACTGATACTAATGTATGCTTATCATTGTTACCACAAAAGAACTTTTTTTCTATACAAGGGTTGAGTACACTGATAAATGCCCTAGAATAGGGATACCCTACCCCCGTAAATGTTTGTTCTAGATATTTTGTATGGAAAACTTTTCAATACATAATAACACTACTCCAAGGATCACGTGTAACTCTGCAGGAAATTTCTTTTCGAGATTATTTTTCCACAAGATTTTAGAATCATTCGTATGTTTTTAAAAGGATTAGGTTAGGTTCGCTCTTAGTGACCGACCTGCTTCCGATTTGGCCTCCATTTGCCATGGAATTTTGCACCAAACTTTGTAGCCAAATACCGAACCATCTGTTTCTGAATTAGGGTCGGTATTTAGCAACAGGTTTCAGTCTGCAGATTCAGAGCAAATAAGGACCAAATTTTGTTCTTGTATTGGCACCAAAATGACCGCATTGTGCTCACTAAGTATCATTGCAGCATTTGCTCATAAGCATCTGCTACACAATGACCTTCAAGGTCAGAAATGGAAGAAATTAAAGAAACAATTTGAACTAGTTTATGAGACACTTCCCAGCGATATAAACAACTTGAAAACAAAAATAACACAAGCTGGTGGATTAATAACTCGGACCACATTAGAAGAAACTACCAGAAACGAAATTAACAGAGCGGAAATGTGTATTCATGCGCGAGGAAGCCATTTTGAACATTTGCTGAGGCCTCATTAATAAAGAATACTTGTAAACACATTGGTACACAATATTCAAATTGTTTCTTCCATCTCCGACCTTGCATGACCTTGAAGGTCATTGAAGGTCATTGTGTAGTAGATGGATGAATTCGTCTCGACACACGCTTTCACACGACATAAAAAAATGTATAGCATTCCATTAAAACAATTGAAGGTCACCTTCGTTTCTATCAAAATAATGTAAATAAAACAAAAATGCATATGTCATTGTGTTGCGCATAAAAAACAGTACTACTTTTTCCTTTATCATTTTTTCTAATTTTTATTATTTACAAAAAAATGCTGGCTAGTAATAGCCTGAAGACCTTGTATACAAGGATGGCTCTCAAAAAGAATTCTTTCCACGGTTGCACGTGCCCTTTGGAATTATGTAATTTTATTCGAATCAGTTTGTGATCCCATTTAACCATGTCACCCTGCATACAAAATTTGTGGATAACATCGAATAATATTGCGCATGAAAATTAAATACTTTATACGAAGTTAATATGAGTACACCATTTTAGGCAAATAATATTGCGTTACCTATGCCTCCTTAGTAGGAGTCATATGTATTTTTAAATGCATTAGTCAATACAACTTATTCTCTGTTCTCTGCGAAAAATCATTATATTTATTTATTATATTTATTAAATCGCTTACAATAAGAAATCAGTCATCCATGAGATATTTTAATCGCAGACAAGTGTAGCGATTCTTCATTTTTCCATTTAATGATTCTAACGTCAGAATGACCAATTGTTTTTCGTTCATCGCTTGTAAGGTTATTAGTACTGGAATATTACTACAGTGCTGATTAATATTTTTGAAATGTTAAAATAGTAAAGATCCTTTTTTGGAAAATTATTAAATAAATTTATTTGCTTGCAATAAAAATTGTACAAAAATTTAATAATCATATTCCTATTATTTCCAAAAATATTCATAATTTGATAGATACTTAAAACGCAAAGTTTATGCAAAATTATATATAAGTAAAAACTAGAAGAGTTAGTAGATCAATTCTAGAAAAGTTGATTAATGAATTAAAGAATTCGTGAGTTGATTAAACATATCAATTAAAGATGCATTGTTCACTTTTATATAGTGTATGAAAAAAGTATCGGCACTCTTAGTTTGTTTATAACGATAGGGATTTGTTAGTATATTATTATACCACGGAAATATTACTTTGATTTAGAAACAATTTACAAACAGTTAACAATCTACCACTGAAAGATAATGTAAAAATTTGCAAAAATCGTGTAATCGCACAAGTACTGGCACATTGTTAATTTACGTAGTTACTGTACAAGGTGTCAAGAAATCACGTGTAAAAACCGTTACTGTATGATTTTGCTGTTAAAAAAGTTTTGTACAAAATTAATTTGACAAGGTCAAATTGTTTTCTGATTGTACCGTGTTCGACTCATCAATAACAGGATGCATAAAACTGCATAAAGATGCACATGTCATAAAAATATTTGGTTTTTAAAGAGATACTTGACTTTTTTTCGGATACAAAGTTTTTTAACATACAATACTCGCCGATCCCAAGGAGTAGCAGTAAGAAATCTGTTTGAAAGTTTTAGAAATCTATCAAACGATATCGTAACGTAATCTAAAAAGAACTACAAACAGTTGTTACTCGTTAGTGATAAGGATAGAAAGACAGCAATTTGTACAATTAGATCTACGTCTGTGAATCAATAGCTTGAGGATCTGTAATCGGATTAATATTCTGCCTAGATTGTGATGCGGTACCTCTCGATAAAACTCTAAGAATTGTAGATAAATATTGCGTTACGTGTAACACGTGCTCTTAAATGTACATACTACATACAAATCGTCAATTTTTCAATACTAACTACAAGATTTTCGGTTTTTGTATATTATTTTTTATTGGTAGATTATTAATCTCTCTAAATCACACAGCAAGTTGTTTACATGTAACAGAGTATTGAAATTTCAAGATGATATCAACATATTACTTTGTCAACTTGTAATATCACAAAAAAAATTGAATGCGCCAATTCTTGTTTGATCTATTGTATTTTTCCGAATTATATCACAGCTTTTTCCAGCTTTTGACCCTGATATCTCTTGGACGACTTCATCTACATTGTAGATTACATAACGTCACATATACACAGTGGACCAGTAACTTTGACCACCTTGAACATTTCGATTATTTGTAAATTAATATACATATTAATGAAGTCATGGTATACAGGGTGAATCACGAATCGTGATCAGTAGAGATTACTCTGTTGTTAGCAGTTCGATCGGAAATGATTTTATCAGCTTTTGCATGGTTTCAACAGAGCTTTAACGTCATTTTAAAAAATTTTTCGTCAACTTTTTTTTGTTTCTTCAAGGTTACCTTGACTTTTTTATAAATAAACATATAATTTCAAACAATCAAATCCAAATCCTCATATGGAGCAATAAATCCTTTAAATCGCATTATTGCTAACTCCAACACATTTTATAGCAATATTGATTTTTTCAATGGCACGTTACAGGCTTTCAAAACAAAATTGCGCCGCACTATTCGATAATAGTACCTGCATTAGTTTAGTTTCGCACTGTCCATAATTAATTAATTTATATTTTAGATTAAGACTTATGTTTAAGATTATTTTCTGTTATTCTACATTAACTACAAACATTTGTATTAAAGGACTTCGGTCCGTATAAAATAAATAATAATAATAATAATAATTTTTTTACACCCATCTGTTAGAGGATTTCAAGTCGAATTCGGAAATGTATCATAACATTCAAAAAATTGCTGTTTTAACTTTTTTTACGAAAAATTTACTATACACGTGAAAGTTTTTCTTAAATCATGTACATGTGATAAAAACATTTTCGATCGGACAGGTAATAACAGAGTAATCTCTATTTGCTGATCGCGATTCGTGATTCACCCGCTATATGAAACTTGCATGGTATAAAAGGGGGAAATATTGCGATGCAAACATTTTTTATACGAGACGTTTCGGAGATTTCAAGAGCATCTTGGTTTTTTAAAGTGGAATGACCTGCTGGTTCTGTCGTAAATCGATAGTGTATCGAATTCTGCGTAAGCGTATATTGACCTTCGTATGTGCTGAACATAATAGTCAACAAGATATTATCGAAATAATTTTCCGTATGTACTCACCACATTAAAATTCGGGGACATTAATTAAAGTTCTCTACTGGCTTCCAGGTATTTAAAAATTATTAAAAAATATAGTATATATTATTATCATAATATAGTGTTCAGATATACAAGGTGTCCCACCTAAATATCTTTCGCATTTACAGTCCCATCAGAAAATTTCACAGGACAAACTAACACTATTGCAAATATAATGAGCAAATATAATGAGCAAATATAATGGTAAAGAGAAAAACTTTCTATGTCGTGTTTTTTAATGAAATTTCAAGGTTGCCGATGTTTTTTCAAATGGAATAGTATATTTTTTGTACCATAGCATGATAGACAATAAAAAATGAATTTTGTAGATACCATCTTTTTGACCTTGAAATGACCTTGAGCAAGAATAATGATATGTCATGACAAATTGTTTTTTCCCGAATATCTTCTAAAAAATTCATCCTGTAGGAAAAATGTAAGACACAAAAATTGTAGATCTTTTAATTCCGCGTCTTTTATGTCATATTACTTTTCCTCGTAAGACCAACGGTTTTCGAGAAAATTGAGAAAATGTCATGGCAAATTGGTTTTTCTAGAATATCTTCAAAACAATTCATCCTAGCGGAAAAACCAATTTGCGATGACATTTTCTTAATTTTCTCGAAAACCGTTTGTTCTACGCGGAAAAGTTATATGGCATAAAAGACGCGGAATTAGAAGATCTACAAGTTTTGTGTCTTACATTTTTCCTACAGGATGAATTCTTTAAAAGATATTCGGGAAAAAACAATTTGCCATGACATATGATTATTATTATTATTATTATTATTATTATTTATTTTATACGGACCGAAGTCCTTTAATACAAATGTTTGCAGTTAATGTAGAATAACAGAAAATAATCTTAAACATAAGTCTTAATCTAAAATATAAATTAATTAATTATGGACAGTGCGAAACTAAACTAATGCAGGTACTATTATCGAATAGTGAATTATTCTTGCTCAAGATCATTTCCAGGTCAAAAAGGTAGTATCCACTAAATTCAATATTTTATAGTCTATCGTGCTATAGTAAGAAAATATACTATTACATTTAAAAAAACATCGGTGACCTTGAAATTTCATAAAAACACACGACATAAAAAATTTTTTTCTTTACCATTATATTTACCCCCTACAATAGTGTCACTTTGTCCTGTAAGGTTTTCTGATAGGACTCTACATGCGAAAAATATTTAGGTGTTCCCATTCATGTGGGCCACCCTGTATGAATAATATTGTCATAATATTATATAAATATTATCATATAATACTGTATTAATCTTATATAAATATTATAATATTGTATAAACATTATATAAATGTTATCATAATATTGTATAAATATTATATAAGCATATAATATCATGTAAATGATTAGGTTTGGGACACACGATGCTCAATACATTTTTATGCAGAATTTGTATACTGTATCGATTCACGAGACAAAAGGTAGGTTATTCCTTTTAAAGAAATCAAGGTGACCTTGAAATTACTGCAACATCTATACCCACATAAAAAATTTTTGTTTTGTATACATATATTATTATTTCATATTAATGCAAAGAACGGAAATATTTAAGGTAGTCAAAATTATTGGAGCACCTTGTATATCAGAAAATTTTTCCACGGTAACAGTATGTTGCATGAATGCATCAACTGCTCTACCTTCAGAGAAGCTGCATATACATATGCATATGTACAGAAGATTGTGTGATTCTTATCTTTTGTGTTCTGAGTTGAACAGAATTTCAAAAGTAGTTTCCTTTTAGACAAAAACAATATTAGTGGGATTTTTGACAGCTCAAAAATGAAGACAGTTTTTTTTAACATGTTTATATTGCTTAATGGTGACATTATAGGTTGATCAATATGAAAACTAAAGCATGTATTAATTTTCTGAGCACACATTTTGTATCATTTAACAATTGTTTTCTTTATTCTACACCTCCACAGATGTTATATGAGACATCTCATTTACGTTTTACAAGCGATTTTTCTTAAATTTAATTAGATTTCTCTGAGAAATTTAATTCTTATTTGACGATCACTCTAGTTTATAGCAAAAGCAAATAAATTGACGTGATGTGACGCTTTAAAGAGAGTTGCAAAACATGTTTCGCGAATCGAAGTAACCGAAGGTCATATAAACAACGCATACATTATAAACATTACGTACTACACATGTATAATGCTGTGCTATGTACATATGCATATTAGAAAATCCATTTTACCAATTGATAAATGATATAAAATATGTATATTTAGAAAATTAATAAAGAAAATACATATAACAATTGTAATAGCATGAACAGTGACATAAATTTGTGTAAACATTGTCGCAATATTGATCGTCGCGATACGTACAGGAAAAGTAAGAAATGTTAAGAAAAACCACTTTATTGATTCCATAACTTTTGAGTCGACAAAGATCCTCCCAAACACTATTATTTGTCATTTTTTAAAATTTACCCGAATTGGAACACGAACATTTTTTCAAGTTTTTCCTTTACCAGGAACATTTCTTTGTATCATGTACAGGTTTGCAAATATTTGAGGGGAGACATTTAAAGAACATTCTGTATAATAATAATTTTTGGTTCACGATCGTAAATTTTGTATATGCAAATATGATATCGGCGCTATCATATTTGCATATTCTGTATAATCATTGAAACAAAATATCCGACAGTGATTTATATTGGGTTGATACTGTTATGCGTGTCCTGTTGCTTATGTTTCAAACGCAATTTTGACTATAAAAATAATGTTGTTTCGAAGTTTCGTATTTTATTTTTTAGACGCATACTGAATTTTGTAATGTAGTTGACAGTTCTTTTTGTTATAAGTCAACAACTATGCTATTTTCAATGAGATGAGTCAATCCAAATAAAGAAAATACAAGATTGTAAAGTTGCAAGTCAAGTCTTGATCTAAGAAAAATCGAACGTGTAGTTCGACAAAAGAACATTTGTATATTTTGTATGACTACATTTATTTTAATGCTGAAATATTGATTACAAATCAATTCAAATTTATTTCATTTAAAAAGAAGGGCGTAACATTTATATTGGTTAGACTTCGTTTAGAATCATTATGACGAGTGTGTCTCGTTAAAATACGGCAAGGACTTAAATCAAGTTAAATTCGTAGCTTGCAATTGTTTAAGACATTAAAAATGAGAAAACGTCAATTTTTTGCACAAAATTTTTTCGACAAATCTTAGCCGATTCTATGATGTAGACTCACGGTATCAGTTCTTACAAATAATTCCTTAAAACCCTGTAGTTAACCCTGTCTTGTTAGCTAAAATTACACAGTATTTTCTAATCTGAAATTTTGGAATTGATTTATGAGGTAAGGGGTTCATATACAAATATTCTCATTAATATTAACCCTCGCAAGGTAAGCTTTAATAGCGCATAAATAGTACTGTGGGTCTTTTAGACCCCCACAAATGAATTTCATAAATAGCCTCGCTTTTAATAAATTTGGGATAAAGAATGACACAGGATACATAAAAGGTATATAGACAGATATGCAGTATTTTATCTGTAAATGTTTCAGATTTATCTCCACTTCTGCGGGGTGTACCCTCTGGAAGGGGCCTCGGTCGCCGAGAAATGTAAACACAGCTAATCCAAATTTCCAACTTCCTTATTTTTCATAATTTTTTTATGAGACTTCGATTACCATATTTGTGGCATTTTTCTAATAAAAATGACACCAAATATGATATAATTTCGATGATATTTACTTGTGTAATAGACAGTCAAAGTTTCGGGCGCGTAGCATAGCGTTTCCTTGCGCCGATATTTAGGTGTGTAATAGTCGGTCAAACTTTTGGGCGCAAGGAAGGACAGTTGCCGGCGACTGCGACTCTCTGCGTCTCTTTCTTTTTCATACGCTATCCTTCCTCGCGCCCGGAACTTTAACTGTCTATTACTCATGTAAACATCATCGGAATTATATCACATTCGGTGTCATTTTTATTAGAAAAATGCCACAAATATGGTAATCGAAGTCTCATCAAAAAATGATGAAAAATAAGGAAGTTGGAAATTTGGATTAGCTGTGTTTACATTTCTCGGCGACCGAGGCCTCTCGAGTTCGGCTGTCTTCCTCTACGTTCGGCAAAACTCAAAGAATATTGTCTCTGGCGCATAAATGTCCCTCGGCAGACCTAGGGACTTATATCGATAAAATACTGTACTCAACTACAGTAATCCGTTGAAAATTGTCGAAAAGTCAAACTGTGGACGGACAACTTACTCCAATTGAGAGTCGAACATGGAGAAGGACAGAATGATGACTGCGTCTATCGCGTCGAAACTTCAATAGAGCCGAACAGACAGAAGGACAGAATGAAACACGGATCGGATGGCCGAAGCTATTCCTTCTGTCCGCGTCTCTTTCTTTCTCTACTTCCTTACGACCGAAACTTTCTTCATCGATTACACCACTAAATTACAGTTGAAAATATATCGTGTTTGATCTGGTTAAAATAATAGATTCTCGATAAAATACTCTAATTTCATTCCTATAAAAAACTTCTTTTCAAAAATCTGAAGCTGGGGTCTCTGAAACCCCACATTACCTCGCGAAGGTTAATATTAAATAATAAAGGTTAAATTCTTCTCGATCGAAAATTAGTAATATAATAAATTGAATGATATCGGCGCTAGGTTCGATCATTTTTAGAAAAACAACAAATGTGCAATTATTTAAGCATGTTTCTAACGTTTCGATCCCGATGTGGATCTTTTTCAAAGAGACACTTTTGCGTCTGAAAAATATGAGAAAAATTATTAAAGAAGACAAAAAGAAACATTTTTTTTTTACATAGAAAAAACCAAAAATTAAATTTCATATACGTACTTGTTGTACGCAAAATGGACATAAACATTTTAATATTAAATAATGCCCAGAATAAATGTTGATCTTCGATTTAAAATTGCGCTTAGAACAGAAGCAACAGGATTTGCGCGCGAGCCCAATATAATATTGGTTTTGTATTTATTTTGCACTGGTTCTCGCGCCAGGCGGGAACAAATAGATCTCGACGTGTAGCAATAGATTGGATTACCTGAGGTGATCCACATCCAGCTAGTGGCAATCCGTCGCTACCTACTGGACAGGGTGCATCTAGTCCTGGCACACCCTGATCTCCTTGGCTTCCTTTGTCACCTTTCTTACCGCGTTTTCCCTGCTGCCCCTGTATTCAGACACAAGAATGCTTTTTCATGTAAAATGATGTAGGAGCAAGAGTTTGTGCAAACGTGCAAAAAAGGCCAGGCACAAGAAAGATTCTCTCTATGCACTATGTATAATAGTATTGAACTGTGCAGAATCCGCAATTGAGCATAAACGTCTAAAGAAAGGCGTTGACAGATCTTCTGCTCTACTAATTCAATCTCTACGTATAAACAGTTTCCTGAATTTCACCGTGTACTTGAAATTGTCCTTCAGTTATCCCTTTGCTGGATCTCGACAAACTAATAACGTTTCACGGTTCTAATTTTAACGAAACGTACCCAGTCAGCCAGGCCTGCCTCGAGCAGATACCGAGCACAGCCTGCGATCGTACGATGCCAGCAGATGGCGGGCATTATGCTGTCAGAACGATGCTCGAAGCTGAGGAAGCTCGGAATCTGCTCGATTTTGGACAGCACACATTGATAGCAGAAGCTAAAGGCAAAACGAAGGCAGCTCGCTCCTGAATTCTGCCTTCGTTACAGAGGGCAGCTCGGTCGCGTCTGCCACATCAGTGCGACCGTGCTGCCCTCTTAAACGAAGGCAGAATTCAGGAGCGAGCTGCCGTCGTTCTGCTCTCAACCTGTGCCGACCAGACGGCGGCTCTTTCTGTCAGCATAAAGCGATGCTTCTGCGAACGCAGATGCTAGTCAAAAATAGGGCTGTAACTTTCCTTCGAAGGTCGAAGATTTCGAAGCTTCGAAGCTTCGAATGTCGAAGCTTCGATTTCAGAACTTTCGAAGGTCGAAGATTTCGAAGCTTCGAAGCTTCGAAACTTCGATTGCAGAACCTTCGAAGCTTCGAAACTTCGAAATTTCAAAGACTTTGAAGACTACGAAGACTACGAAGACTTCGAAAGAGATGCTAGTCCAAAATAGGGCCGTAACTTTCCTTCGAAGATCGAAGATTTCGAAGCTTCGAAGCTTCGAATGTCGAAGCTTCGATTTCAGAACCTTCGAAGGTCGAAGATTTCGAAGCTTCGAAGCTTTGATAGCAGAACCTTCGAAGCTTCGAAACTTCGATTGCAGAACCTTCGAAGCTTCGAAACTTCGAAATTTCAAAGACTTTGAAGACTTCGAAGACTACGAAGACTACAAAGACTTCGAAACTTCGAAGACTTTGAAGACTTTGAAGACTTTGAAGACTTTGAAGACTTTGAAGACTTTGAAGACTTTGAAGACTTTGAAGACTTCGAAGCTCCCTTCGTTCCTTCGAAGACTTGGAAGCTTCGAAATTTCAAAGACTTTAAAGATTTCGAAGACTACGAAGACTACGAAGACTTCGAAACTTCGAAGACATTAAAGACTTTGAAGACTTTGAAGACTTTGAAGACTTTGAAGACTTTGATGACTTTGAAGACTTTGAAGACTTTGAAGACTACGAAGACTACGAAGACTTCGAAACTTCGAAGACTTTGAAGACTTTGAAGACTTCGAAGCTCCCTTCGTTCCTTCGAAGACTTCGAAGCTTCGAAATTTCAAAGACTTTGAAGATTTCGAAGACTACGAAGACTACGAAGACTTCGAAACTTCGAAGATATTAAAGACTTTGAAGACTTTGAAGACTTTGAAGACTTCGAAGACTTTGAAGACTTTGAAGACTTTGAAGACTACGAAGCTACGAAGACTTCGAAACTTCGAAGACTTTGAAGACTTTGAAGACTTCGAAGCTCCCTTCGTTCCTTCGAAGACTTCGAAGCTTCGAAATTTCAAAGACTTTGAAGATTTCGAAGACTACGAAGACTACGAAGACTTCGAAACTTCGAAGATATTAAAGACTTTGAAGACTTTGAAGACTTTGAAGACTTTGAAGACTTTGAAGACTTTGAAGACTTTGAAGACTTTGAAGACTTTGAAGACTTTGAAGACTACGAACACTACGAAGACTTCGAAACTTCGAAGACTTTGAAGACTTTGAAGACTTTGAAGACTTTGAAGACTTCGAAGCTCCCTTCGTTCCTTCGAAGACTTCGAAGCTTCGAAGTCTTCGAAGCTTCGAAGTCTTCGAAGCTTCGGAAAAGTTACAGCCCTAGTCAAAAATCGAGCAGATTGCTTACTGGTTACGTTGCGTGTCATCTTCATAAGAAATGAACGAGTTTATACACGCTGGTGGCAGCACACGGAAATCGACGTACAGAAACAAATGGCGAGGAGACCAACGTAGAAAATTAGAAAACAAACAAAAAAATGGAAAATGAACGTACGAGATCACAGAGACGCAGTTACGATTTCTATGAAATTTTATGAAACTCATGATGTTCATCGGATTACGCTTTTTGTACGATTTTTAGTTTCCGTTGTCACTCAGTGGAACAGTAATCACGCTTAAAGCCGTACGCCGCAAGTGAATAGCGAATGGTTGAATTAACATAGCTGCGTGTTTCGAACGATGATTCATTTGCTACGGTGACCTTGGACGCAATAGCGGCATTAATCGCACCAGTAACGACCACGGTAAGAAGCAGAGCGACGATAACTGAAGTGAATAAACGATGGCGACGATAATGGTAGATGAGATACGGAGCACATGTTGATAATGCAAACAATTCCGAACTGGCAATTGATCTCTGGCGTGCGATACCTCTCGCGTGCCAGAGATCACATCGTGAGATACAACAACGTTCAACGAGTTAATCCGCCTGATTAAATCATAATTTCCTTGCCCCGTTATTTAATATTAATAGTCGAATTACGTCAATACTTACAGGTTCACCTATATCACCTTTCTCTCCCTTCGGTCCCTGGAATTGGTACGCCAAAGAATTTATTTTGTTCTTCGCCTCTTTTCTACATGCACGGTGCGTCTTGTTCTAAACATCTCTGATCGTGTATACAGTCATGCGGAATTCATTTCTGACATCGTCATGGACGTCGTCTGACATACTATAGTTTCACTAATACCGCACAACGTAAATAAATATTATACTTTTGAAACTGTAACAGTGGGGGCGATTTTCTAATTTTCTGATGCACAGTCAGTCACAAAATTGCACGTACACGTGACGAGTTTGAAAACATATTTTTATGTTTGCCCATAAAGAAATTGGTAAAGCGAAGATAGAAACAGTGTACGAACAGTTACCACCTATTATGTTCAGAGAAATCAAATATATTGTTACAGTAGTCTTACTCTAAATAGTCTGAATAGTAAGTATATGTAGTGTAGTAATGTTTTATGACTTTTTGTAATTGGTTTATTTATGTATCTAAGAAAATAAGTAAATAGTTTAAAGTATTACTTGTAAGTATTTGTATGATAAATCTGAGCGCCTACAAAATGTACAAAATGTTTCTTTAAATATGTAGAATTGCTTAAGTGTACATAAACTTTTGTGACTGACTGCGTGTAACGTTGCTACGATAGTGAACGTACGTAAAATATTGAAAATGGAAATTTGAAAGAATTTTGTTTAATAATAACACGTTGTCTACACGAAGACATAATAACTTTTTAAATAATTGTGCTATATCCAAAAGCAGTTTAATCATCCGTTCTTAAATAACAATTTCAAAACCACTATTGGAAAATTGACCAAAAAATCCTCGAGCGATAATCTTGGATTATTAAAAGACTGTCCAATCATCGTGCGTAGATAAAGCGATAAATGAATGTTGGAATAAAATAGAATGTGTTCATACAGGGTGTTCCATTTGAAGTGAACCACTCGAATATCTCGATATCGATTAAAAAATACGTGGTGACATTAAGAAATCAGAAGAAAAGTCATTATAGCTGACACTAATATTCGGACCATTTTAAAAGAACCATAACTTCCCATACAATTTGGATTTTTTTGAGAAGTTAGAATAATTAGTTTGCCATATGATGTAAAAAAGAAATTTTTTAGTCTGAACTGCGGAGAAAATACTAGAATTTGTTTTTTACACCTTCTTTTATGTGGGCCTATAGAAAATTTTAAAAATATTTTGAAAATTTTATCAAAATCATACATTATACATTACAAATTATACATTGACTACAAACGCTTAAAAATAACAGAGAAATCGCAGTCTTTCACGATTTTCAACATATATTTGTAATAAATCTAAGTATTTTTAAGTCTCAATATGTTACAACTTTTCAGAATATACCGAGTGTTTGACTACAGATGAAAATGAAGAATAGAAGAATTGCAGTTTCTGCTTCGTCTCTCAGTATTCAGATTATAAAGTCGCCTAAAGTACGGCAACCCGATCAACAGAGATGCACATCAAGTCTTTACATGCATCAAACACGAATTAATTGTCCACCTCTGTTGGTCGGGTTGTCACATTTTAGGAGGATTTTTAATTGTTCATAACTGAAAGACGAAACCGAAATTGCAATTTTTGTAGTCTTCACTTTCGTCTGATATTATCATGGAGTAAATTCCTTAAATTTTCTCCCACCTGGAGTCGAACACTCTGCATATAATCGACACATGTCTACCAAACGCAATTCTGAGATTTTCAATAGAAGCTCGGATGAAAGAGCTGTAAACAACAACTTTTAATATTTTCTCTTCAATTTCCACCAATTGCAATTTATCAAAAAGAAATTGTTCCCCGTCTGCCAGTAAACTAATTGTTCTAATTTTAAAAAAAGTTCAAGTCCTTTGGTTCCATTTTTTGAAAAAAGTTAATATATGTATATTATATATATAATATATGTATATTAAGTTAATATATGTACATGTATGTACATAATATTGTGTGGCAGATAAAGTGTTACAAGTTGCTTTCTCAGCAACTCAGAATCCAATGAAGATATCAAATTAATTAATATTAATTAAATGGTTAAGAAGGGCTATTATTTTAGTAAAAAAAAAAATACAAAAAAAGAACGTTCAAGTAAATATTATTGAGTTTAATGAGAGGTATAGTAATAACAAAAAATCAATAATACTTTCCATTCAAAGAAATGTCGAGGGCTTCCCTTTCTCCCCCAAAAAATTTTAATACATATTAAAATATTAACCCCCCTCAACCATTTAATTAAAAGAGAAATTAAGTCGATATCTTAATTAGATTCGGAGAGAATAGCTTGTAACACTTCATTTGGTACACTGTATAATATTCTATATGTTAATAATACAGGGTGTCTCAAAATTCCTTCAACATCGGGAAATGGGAGGTTCCTGAGATCAATTGAAGCAACATTTTCCTTTGCAAAAATGGCGTTCGTGGCTTTGTTAAGACCAAGACGCGTGTTAGCACAGTAGACCAATTGACAGTTTGCGTTAACCAGGTCGCGCTCTGATTGGTTCGTGTTCTTCGTTAATAACTACTTAATAAAGCCGCGGACGCCATTTTTGTAAAGGAAAATGTTGCCTCAAATAGTTATATAATCTCTTTAAAAGTGTTCGAATATTACTGTGAGTGACTGTATAATTTTGGTAGAAATATTTTTCGACATCATTCATAATTTCAGAGACATTTAGGTGGAACACCCTGTATGAATAGTAAGAGTTTCGAAAATAATGTTGATATCGAAAAGCCCTTTTTAATGCGTTTCAGTAGGAAGCAGATATCGAATTGTATGGAGAACTTTCGGAAGTGTCTTTGGTGTGACGAGAGAGGAAGGAAGGTGGGACGCAGTTTCGGCCGCTCCTTTTCATGCAAAAGAAGTAAAGAGATGAATTTTGGAGCAGTTCCCGGGGTAGATCAGGCAGATGTATCGTCGTTACCCCGGGTTGGTTAGACTGTGTCGCAGTCACACCAAGGGACGAGCGATAATCGAATGCCACTATACCTCCGTGCCAGGAATTCCATCAGTACCCTGGGGACAAACAGAATACATCGTTGGCATCTCGACAGTAGTATAATCGAATACTATCCGGACGGAATATCGTTTTCTACGCAAATCCTTAACGATCGAAGACGTTCAAAGTTCTACAAAACACGTCGATTGCGGGGAACACTAACCCTTGAAGAGCTACCAACCGTCACTTTGATTTCATTTTGTTATGTTTGTAACTAAATGCGGGTGAACACTGATTTGTTTTCATCCAAAAAGTAGTGGTCACAAAACAGTATTTATCAGTGTTCTCCCGCATTTAGTTACAAACTTAACAAAAATAGCTCTAAGTACAAAGGGTTAATTTAAAAATACTAACACTGATTTCTTTTCATCCGAAAAGTAGTGGTCACAAGACAGTATTTATCAATATTAATATTTGTTAATATTTTTAAATTAACCCTCTGCACTCGGAGCTATTTTTGTTAAGTTTGTAATTAAATGCGGGAGAACACTGATAATACTATTTTGTGACCACTACTGTTTGGATGAAAACAAATCAATGTTAATATTTTTAAATTAACCCTTTGCACTCAGAGCTATTTTTGTTATGTTTGCAATTAAATGCGGGAGAACACTGATTTGTTTTCATCCAAGAAGTAGTGGTCACAAAGCAGTGTTTATCAATGTTAATATTTTTAAATTAACCCTTTGCACTTGGAGCTATTTTTGTTAATTTTGTAACTAAATGCGGGAGAACACTGATGAATACTGTTTTGTGACCACTACTTTTTGGATGAAAACAAATCAATGTTAATATTTTCAAATTAACCCTTTGCACTCAGAGCTATTTTTGTTAAGTGTGTAACTAAATGCGGGAGAACACTGATTTGTTTTCATCCAAGAAGTAGTGGTCACAAAACAATATTTACTAAAATTAATATTTGTTAGTAATTTAAAATTAACTCTTCGCACTCGAAGCTATTTTTGTTGTTTCCCAGATAGCACAAAGCTGGCTGAAAGACGACTTTTATACACCAGCTGCAAGCTGTAAGTTTGTCTTAAAGATGTTTTCTCGTCTTTAATGGGTCTTTGACACGTCTTTGTTACAAATGTTACGCCTTACAGACCGCTTTTATACGTCTTTCTCGCGACTTACGGACGCCTTTTTGTTTGTTAAAAAAGTCTAAAAGACGTAGGTTTAAGGACCTCTTTTTGGCATCGTTTAAGCGTCTTTTTAGGGGTTCTTCAGATAGTTTTCAAGCATCATTTTAGATGCATTAAATCTTCAAATTAAAAAAAAAAATACGTAAACAACATAACAATAATGTAAAAATTTTCATCTTGCGTGGATCAAATCAAAAAACTATTTTTTGTTCTGAAATTTTGAGAAGCTATTCGGGTTGAATTTGTCAAACTTTTTTATTAAGAAATTACAGAGAAAAAGATAAATTATTTATTTTGCCAGGAGCAATAAATATAAACATACTGTTCAAGAAATTTGTGAAAATTTTTAAATATTGCAGCGTTTACATGGGACTGTCCCTAAACTCTTTTTGCACTCCGAACTATTTTTTCAATTTTGTTGCTGACTCCCTACTATTTTAAGCGATTTATTTGAAATTTACTTGAAACGACAGTTCCTCGACTACTACTTATTTTAAACAATTTTGTTTTCTAATTATATTAAATATGTATAGCTCTCAAATTTTGTTGCGATTTATATTTGCTTGTAAATAATAAATAAGACAATTAAATAACTAGAGGAAGAACCAAAAATACATATGATACCCGTTTCGTTTACATTTTTCTTTCTCTGATGTCGAGTCATACTCGACAAAGTAGTGCAAAGGGTTAATAGATAATATCTCATACAAACTGATTAAAAAACCCAAAGAAACGTTTATACTGTTTTCTAAAAATATTAAAATTAAAATTACAGTGTTTAATCTGAGGTACTTATGAAAATTTTGAAACAACATGATGTTCACATTATTTTCAATTTGGATACAAGTACAAATGGTATAATATTAAATAATATAAAAAATTTGTTTTTACTATGCTCTCCACGTTTAAGAAACAGTAAAAGGATTAAAGAACACTCCAACACAAATTGTGTTAGACTACTTGATTAGAAAACCGTCAACTTATTTTCCAAAATAATTATCTATAATAATTTTTGGATGGTATAGGACACTTACAGGTAGTCCAGGTTCCCCTCTTTCTCCTTTCGTGCCTGGTTCTCCTTGTGCACCCTGTAAGTATGAACGACCATAACGAATACTGCACTTTGTATAATACTAGCCCTCGCAAACAGTTCACGGTCGAGTACAGCAACATGAAACTAACTAAACGCAATTGTACATTACATATTCAAAATACCAAACCAGTAAAAACAATAAGAAAATTTTAAATACTGATCCAAAAAAAGAAAGAAACATTTATAGATTTCTATATCTTCCAGATAATGCAGACATTTTTATTTTGCATAAAAGTCCGCAGTCTAGGCATTGTTTATACACGCCTGGGCAACTAGTGCTCCTAGAGTCGATTACGTTGATCGGCTACCCCCACTTGCCTTAAGGGGCCCATACAGGGCCGGCGCAGGACAGGTTCAGCGCGTTCGCTGGCCCCGCGTTATACGAAAATTACCCAACTAAAATTTTAATTTCTGAAAATTATTCTGTCAACAGAAAGTGAAGTAGCAATTACAATCGATTTCAATGATGTTATCAAAGATTTGGCGTCGAAAAAAGCGAGAAAAAGTTATTTAATTTTATTGTTGGATTGTATTATTATTTAATATTCATCTTATAAAAAATATATAATATGGACGGCATTTGTAAATAAATTATCACTCGTTGTAAAATTTAAGTGTAGGATTTGAAAAGGTCACGCCGGCCCTGGGCTAATAAACGGTCAAGCATATTGCGCAACAGTGCCTTTTGCGCAACATTATTGACTGCGAATGGTAATGATTGACTAATTAATACAATATGCATTTGGATGGACACCATGCTGCACGATATGCTTGATCGTGAATAGGACCCCTTAAAGGTGGTAGACTTTCCTTTCTAGGATTGCAATGATGTGGTATGTGCCTTCCTATTTCTGGATAATTTAATGATGGGGTTTTTCAGTAGTCGGAAACGCTAGATAAAAGATCAATCTAGGTCAGTGATGGCGAACCATTTTGAAGAGTAACAATTAGTCTCATTTCTTTTAAATACTAGCTTTGGCTCGTAAGGCAATGGCCTCAATTAGACGAGGGGGGGGGGGGGAGGTAAAAGGATGGCAACTATTTGGAAACATCAAATATTTTGGTAAAGTTGACATTTTGACAGATTCTTTTTTGTTCTCACTTCTGAAATAGTTCAAAAAAGGTTTGTTTCCTTTTTAATTTATAACTTTTGCACATTCTACTTGGATTTTCGTTATCTTTTACCTATACATTTTATTTTTATTTATTTATAAATCTGACATTACATATTTACATTTTATAATTGTTTAATATTTTCGATTATCTCTCTGTTATAATGAAAATATGTAGGCCAATATTACAATAAACGCGTGGGTTATTTAGAAAAAATTCGTGGGTCAGTATCTGACCCGTATGTCCTAGGATCGCCACCACTGATGTGTTATCACAATAGGAATCTTTGTTATTTTATAATTAACTATTTCGTGCAAAATGTTTGAACTGTATACAACATCGTCTTGTACTAGCGAGGGCATAATTAGCTTCCAGCTAGCCTCGACCATGTTTGACCGAGTACTTTTTGCCAGGGATAGTATCCATAGTAACAATACCGTGAAACTCGCAACCATAATCTACGAGCCCGAAAGATGAAATCAATGGATGAAGCGTAGAAATTGTCGATCCGAAAATCATAAATATAATGTATGATTAAACGGGTCACCCCGAGGATTGCTCACCTTCATGCCGTCTAATCCTGGTGGCCCCTGAAAGGTAGAGGAAACCGTGTCAGATTCGTTGATGTCACCTGACGATTAATTGGTATCGAGTACGCCGGTTTAAATTGTCATTTTATTACTGAGGAATTTTTATTAGACGCCCTCTACATCGTCATTCGCAGCAATATTGTATCCTGCCAAGCTCTACCTAGATTCTCAAACTCTGAAAGTCTATCAAGATGGTACTCTTAAACGCTCTTGCTAACAAATGTGGTTGCTCACTATTGCTTTTATCATCTAAGAAACGTCGAGTCGATTATCTCTTTAGCGACAACCGTGTTCGACGATCGGCGACGATTGCGATACTTCGAACTAATCGTCAACTAATTTCTCAAACTAATGCACACGCGAGAAGTTTCGATGCAGCAAAAAGAGTCCAGCAGGATAACAATGGCCAATCGACCTGCATCCCAATTGTCATTTCTTGCCCTGCGAAGCAACGTTCCTTGCCCAAACGTGGGATCTCGTAAAGGTGGGATCTCCTAAGCTGCTTTTAGCGATTTTGAGGATTTTTATACTCCATTTGCGACTATGTGCGACTAAATGCACAACAGGAAATTACGACGAATAGAGTATGGATGGCAAAACGCAGCGTCCAGCGCGTTTAAGGAGGTAGACTCGTTTCCGGGATTGTGAGGGTGCGGGATGCGCCTTCTAACTTGTCGATAATGCAAGGATGGGGTGTGTTTTAATAGTCAAAAGCGCTAGCTAAAAGATCAATCCTGGCCACGATCGCCCTCAAAAGTTTCATTTTTACGTTTACGAGGCGTAATTTGCATTATTCGGAAGCATATCGCTGAGCATTTAGCTATTCTCATAAAGCTGCGACAACTACATGCTTCCAAATAATGCAAATTATGCCTCGTAAACGTAATAGACTTTTGAGAGCGACTGCGGTTTAGATTGGTATGTTATCTAGCGTTTTTGACTACTGAAAAACCCTACCTTTGTATTATTGAGAAGGTACCTTTTAGTCTGCTACTCCCTTAAGGTGGAATCTCCTAAGGGCGTCTGGAGGCAGTGTTTTGCAATCCTGGGACCTCTTATACTCCATTTGTCACAAACACAAATTTGTACGTCTAGACGCACAACAGGAAATTACGGCGAATGAATTATGGATCTCAAAACGCTGCGTCCAGACGTGTTTAGGAGATCCCACTTCTAATCGTGTTTGGAAGCAGCGTTTGGCGATTCATACTCCATTCGTCGTCTGGTTGCAGACGCAAACGATCACTTCTGATGAAGTTTGACGAACGGAGTGTAAGAGGCCCCGAAACGCTGCGTCCAGACGCTTTTGGGAGATCCCACCTTTAAACAGGTCTTTTTTTGTTAAGGAAGGTGGTTCAAGTCTAAAACAATTCACCTCCCAGGACAACCAATGGGTTGCCCCTCTACCGTCATAATGTGTCCAAACTAGGCTCCCCGGGGACCTACTCTCCGTAATACACCTGGGGTGTCTATTTTCGGGCCTACGTCACAATTGTTCTGTTCTAATACCTTTAAGGTCCATTTATACTACACGGACGGATCAGCCACGGACAGAAAGACAATGCTTAAGGAATAGGGACTCTGGCCACTATATTCCGTCGGAAGATGGCGCGGCAGAGTCCCTATTCCTTAAGCATTGTCTTTCTATCCGTGGCTGATCCGTCCGTGTGGTATAAATGGACCTTTAAACAGGCCTGAGCAACTCGCGACACACGAGTCACAGACGACTCGTATCTTGGGTTCTCCCCGTCCTTATCATCAAGGAGGTGGGAAGACTTGGAGCGTATACATAGGAGGTTATGTTCAGGGATACCAGAATCATGGGTCTTGGTCATTTTCCCATCCGCTCGCTCAGCCGGCTCGACCCCCACTCTGTCGCACCGTTGTCGCTACGTTGCTTCTACTGCGCACGCACTACACACAAACGTACCTCTACTCTGCCCGTGTGAGTACCTGTTCGAATGCACGCGCGTTGCACGACCAGCGTATCAATGGTGCCCAGAATGGCCAGACGAGTCCGATCTTGGAACTCGCGAGGGGAATACAGAACCCCTTCTCTGATGACCAGCAATATGCGCAAGCGCGACGGGGATCGAGTAAGTCGCATGGGAGACGCATTGCGCAAACGCCTATTGCTGGTCATCAGAGAAGGGGTACTGTATTCCCCTCGCGAGTTCTAAGATCGGACTCGTCTGGCCACTCTGGTGATGCCAGAAGGAGGAACCTGGAGGAACTTGCCCCTTCGGCTGGGCCTTCACTCTTACTTCTACTAGTTCTACTGCGCACGCGCTACACACGAACGTACCTATGCTCTTCTCGAATGAGTTACGTTCAGAGGTACGTCGTGTGTGACGCGTGCGCAGTAGAACTAGTACAAGTAATAGTGGGGGCCCAGCTGGAGGGGAGAGTTCCTCCAGGTTCCTCCAGTTAGCATCACTGCCTCCAGGTTCCTCCTTCTGGCATCACTGCAGCGTACCTCTACTATGTCGACGACGGTGCGTCAGAGTGGGGGGTTGAGTTGGCTGAGCGAGCGGAGGGGAAAAAGCCCGAGACTCTAGTGATGCCAGAAGGAGGAATCTGGAGGAACTCTCCCCTCCAGCTGGGCCCCCACTCTTAGTTCTATTAGTTCCACTGCGCACGCGCTACACACGAACGTACTCTACTTTGTCCGGGTGAGTTACGTTCATAGGTACGTTCGTGTGTTGCACGTGCGCAGTAGAGCTAGTAGAAGAGTGGGGCCCAGCCGGAGGGGCAAGTTCCTCCTTCTGACATCACTGGTCACGCGAGGCAAAGTATGGTAAGGGGCAACATGAAATAGTTGACAGTAGGGGAACCGGTACACTGGTGGTGGGAGTCACGACGGAGGAAAGAAGTTGCCCGGGCCTGGTCTACAACACTACTCTGTAAAACTTCAGATGTCTACCGACATAGGGGTGGACCTCTACCCCGTGATATAGGGGTGAAGAATCTAAACTTTACCTTGTATTTTCTTAGTCGTTACTAGTGATATTTCGATGAAACAGAAGCGAATGTGAAGCTACGAACTAGCTTTATTGGGGATCATTTTTCAGAATTTCAAATCAGTTATGAAGGGTTGAGAAAATTATATCCAAAATTTATCGAAGTTGAAAGATAGGGAGCTGTACATTTTCAGGTTATTTAATAATGTTACACTTAATAGACCATCTTGAACGTGACAGAACATTATGCCTAATTTTTTTATAGATGATCAGTCAAATGGTTCTCTTAATAACTGATATAAAATTCTGAAAAAGTATCTCAAATAATGCTAGCCGCTACTTAGGTAACAACAGAGAAAATGAAAGGTGAAGTTCAAGCTTCTCATCCCCATATACCTTTAAACGAAGGGGTCGAAATCTGAAACTTGATAGGATAGCGTACTAGGCAAGGAACATTGTTTTGCAGCCAAGAAAAAGGAAAATTCGACACGGGGCCCATCGTCCACATTTATTCGACTGGACCCTTTCACGAGCAAGGCAGAAATACAACTAAACGGGCGTTAGGCAAGGGAGAAGAGAAAGAAAGGGAGCTCGAGTTCGAGAAACATTGGAGAGAAAAACAAAAATAAAAAGAACAGAACGATGGCGCAACGTACCAACAATCACGTTATCGTTGTGGTTACAGCAAATCAACACGTGTTATTTCTCTTTTCTTTTTTTTTTCTTTGGTTGTTGAATATGGTGTTATGTTCGATTGTTCGCGCAGGGAGTAGAATTCGTTGTTAAAAAACGAAGAAGAAGTATAACAAAGGGGGTGGTAGTAGTAGAAGTAGTAATAGTAAGTAGTAGTAGTAGTTGTAGTAGTAAGTAGTAGTAGTAGTAGTAATAGTAGTAGTAGTAGTTATACAAAATGGTCGTCGGATCGCAGCCTAAGGCAAAATGCAAAGCGGTATGTCCACTACAATTTATGTGAAGCGTTGAAAAATTTCGAAGGGCATCGTATAGAAGCAAAGGATACAGGCACATGCACATTCTGTTTATTAATTGGGACAATGTAAAACAAAATTTGTTAGACTCAGAGTATTCATATACGCAAGAATTCCGTCGTCGTATTCTTCTCTGCAGATTTTCTCTCGTCAATTACCAAGCGCGCCGTTTTACAATCAACTCACACATACGCACGCACGAAATAATAAATTCATATGCTGTTCCGCATACCTTTATGCTTGTCTCTCTCTCTATCATGCATGTATATATATGTGTACACACACGATCCATCCACGTATGTAACCAGAGTCGCCAGATTCAGACTCGTGTCCTCGCTCTACCTTCCCCTTCTACGACGTCTATTCCCCCACGCTTCCGCCCGGTCACGTGACGCGTTCCGTCTCTGTCGTGCATGTGTCACAATGTCACGTGACTGATCCGGTACTGGCAGAGAGGGGGGTAACTTTTTCCCCCCGAATTCGAGTCGATTTCCCTCATCTGGCGACTCTGTATGTAACGTGTGTATGCATATATTAATAACGATATGCACCTACACGGCATACGTATACACAAATTATACACGCACATGTATAGTACTCGACCAATTATACTTGTTTATTCTCACGGAATTCCGTGGGTACGTACTCACGTGTATGGATACAGAGGTATCCATGTACGGCGGTGCACGTTCACAAATATAATGTATGCTTTACTCGCATAAACGTTTAATCGCTAAAGAGCTTCATCTACACGAAAGCTCCGCACTTTTCCACTTATCCTGTTACCTTAGTCAAAACTATTCGCATTAATTCTACGGTTTTATTCCTTTCTCGTTCCTTTTTCCTCTCGTTTCGGTTAAGGGTATAAACAGGGAGAAAGGGAGATTCTTTTGTTTTTCTTTTCTTTCCGTGATTTTCTTTTCTCTCTTTCGTTCGTTCGTACGAGGCGAATAAAACATATGTTCACACGCGCCGTGTAATATTATTCTACACTGTACAATTTCGTAATTCCTCGTGCTCGATCGTATGAAAGCGAACGACATTCTGCATGCTGCAAGTGACTAGGCTCGCAAATCACGGTAATTCGTTCACTTGCACTCGCAGATGGCGTGTTGTCGTACATCACTGCCACTGCTTACTAATACTGTGTCTCGCAATCGGATCTTTCGACTCCTTACACCGACCGATCTCTGCACTACATCGTATCGAACAACACGAATTCGAGTCAATTCGTACCGCTAATGGAATTCGCCGTTCGTGTCTCTGCAAACGAGGTGTCGTTGTCTCTCGAATTCTTTTCGTGCTTGACCTCTCGAAAACACCAAGTCGACAAGTGTCAGGTCGCTCCACGAGTAACATTCTTTTGGTACGACAATATGATGGTACAATCGAAAAGGGGACAATTATACATGAAAAACTAAGTGGAAAATACAGAATACAATTTTTGGCTGAACAGAAGGAAACTCGAAATTTTTAACTTCAACGATCCTGTAGATTTGGACAAGGAAATGTCGAAAATCCAAGATTTAATAATAGATAGATGGTTTCGGCGCACAGGTTCGATCAATTATAAACTAAATTTCCATGTTTTATAACAAATTTGCAAGTTGAAATCTCGATGTTTCGATCCTGATGAGGATCATTTTCAAGAGATTTTTGCGTCTGAAACAAAGTGTAACATTGCAAAAATAACTGTATTTTAGAAGAAAAGGAAAAAACGAAGTTTTGAACTCGAAAGATGAACTTATTTTTCTTACATGTTATATAGAAAAGAAATTTATCTTTTATGAATAATGTGTTACTTCATAAAAGAAGTAATTCATAATTCATAAAAGAAAAGGAAAAAACGAAGTTTTGAACTCGAAAAATGAACTTATTTTTCTTACATGTTATATAGAAAAGAAATTTATCTTTTATGAATAATGTGATACTTCATAAAAGAAGTAATTCATAATTCATAAAAGAAAAGGAAAAAACGAAGTTTTGAACTCGAAAGATGAACTTATTTTTCTTACATGTTATATAGAAAAGAAATTTATCTTTTATGAATAATGTGTTACTTCATAAAAGAAGTAATTCATAATTCATAAAAGAAAAGGAAAAAACAAAGTTCTGAACTCGAAAGATGAACTTATTTTTCTTACATGTTATATAGAAAAGAAATTTATCTTTTATGAATAATGTGTTACTTCATAAAAGAAGTAATTCATAATTCATAAAAGAAAAGGAAAAAACGAAGTTTTGAACTCGAAAGATGAACTTATTTTTCTTACATGTTATATAGAAAGGAAATTTATCTTTTATGAATAATGTGTTACTTCATAAAAGAAGTAATTCATAATTCATAAAAGAAAAGGAAAAAACGAAGTTTAGAACTCGAAAGATGAACTTATTTTTCTTACATGTTATATAGAAAAGAAATTTATCTTTTATGAATAATGTGATACTTCATAAAAGAAGTAATTCATAATTCATAAAAGAAAAGGAAAAAACGAAATTTTGAACTCGAAAAATGAACTTATTTTTCTTACATGTTATATAGAAAGGAAATTTATCTTTTATGAATAATGTGTTACTTTATAAAAGAAGTAATTCATAATTCATAAAAGAAAAGGAAAAAACGAAGTTTTGAACTCGAAAGATGAACTTATTTTTCTTACATGTTATATAGAAAAGAAATTTATCTTTTATGAATAATGTGTTACTTCATAAAAGAAGTAATTCATAATTCATAAAAGAAAAGGAAAAAACGAAGTTTTGAACTCGAAAAATGATCTTATTTTTCTTACATGTTATATAGAAAAGAAATTTATCTTTTATGAATAATGTGTTACTTCATAAAAGAAGTAATTCATAATTCATAAAAGAAAAGGAAAAAACGAAGTTTTGAACTCGAAAAATGAACTTATTTTTCTTACATGTTATATAGAAAGGAAATTTATCTTTTATGAATAATGTGATACTTCATAAAAGAAGTAATTCATAATTCATAAAAGAAAAGGAAAAAACGAAGTTTTGAACTCGAAAAATGAACTTATTTTTCTTACATGTTATATAGAAAAGAAATTTATCTTTTATGAATAATGTGTTACTTCATAAAAGAAGTAATTCATAATTCATAAAAGAAAAGGAAAAAACGAAGTTTTGAACTCGAAAAATGAACTTATTTTTCTTACATGTTATATAGAAAAGAAATGTATCTTTTATGAATAATGTGTTACTTCATAAAAGAAGTAATTCATAATTCATAAAAGAAAAGGAAAAAACAAAGTTCTGAACTCGAAAAATGAACTTATTTTTCTTACATGTTATATAGAAAAGAAATTTATCTTTTATGAATAATGTGTTACTTCATAAAAGAAGTAATTCATAATTCATAAAAGAAAAGGAAAAAACAAAGTTTTGAACTCGAAAGATGAACTTATTTTTCTTACATGTTATATAGAAAAGAAATTTATCTTTTATGAATAATGTGTTACTTCATAAAAGAAGTAATTCATAATTCATAAAAGATAAATTTCTTTTCTATATAACATGTAAGAAAAATAAGTTCATTTTTCGAGTTCAAAACTTTGTTTTTTCCTTTTCTTTTAAAATATAGTTATTTTTGCAATGTTACACTTTGCTTCAGACGCAAAAATCTCTTGAAAATGATCCTTATCAGGATCGAAACGTCGAGATTTCAACTTGCAAATTTGTTATAAAACATGGAAATTTAGTTTATAATTGATCGAACCTGTGCGCCGAAACCATCTATCTATTATCAATTCTTTTCGATCGCAAAACTATTTCAATATATATCCAAGATTTAATCTTAGAACTGGTTCAAAAGTTATGCGTGTTTAAAATTCAGGGGTTTACAATGTTTCTGATTGGTAAAGGCGACGCCATGTTAATTGGCTCCAGTCATCTAACGAGCAGAGTCCTTTTTGGACTTATTTTTTTATGTAGAGTTGACCCCTTTTCTTCAATGTATAATAATTATTTCAAGCATTTGCTAAAATTAACTTTTCTACTTACACTTGTTCTCATTTTTCACATTCCAAATCGAACAAAGCTCATGATACTGAATAACAATACACAGCTCTATTTCACTTTTCTCTGTCGTTTCTGTTTATTATAAATAATAAGCCAGGCATTTGAAGTGATCAGATCAGGTTCAACAGCCTGTTATCAACGTTTATTTATAATTGGTATCGACTATTGTTCTGTACGATTCTTTGATTTCGTTTTTAACGATTTAAGCTGATTTCAAGCGATGAATTCTTCATAGGTTCAGAAATGTTATAGCAAGTGGTTATTGGTTGGTGCAAAGTCCTCGACCTTGTCGACGAAGTATTGGATTGGAGAGAAAGTGATCTCGGTATTTTAAAATGAAATATTACCAAATTTCTTTGTTCAAGCGATTAACTTTAATCAATAACATATTTTCTTATTTATTCTTTTTGACAAAAGATTGTCTTAGTTATTGAAGTTCATTGCTTGAGTGAAAAAATTGGGTGCTATTTAATCTTAAAATACCGATATTACTTTCTTGCAAAACCAATATAAGAGGAGATACGGTTATCATTAATGAATATTTATTAACTTTCCAAAACATTACGTTAGTACTGGGCACATTTGCTTGAATCGAGGCAGTACCGTCCCCACCATAGCTTTAACTGTCCCCTTCCATTGCGAGAAGCTACGGAGACACGTGACTGCATGAAAAAGAGGTTGGTGGGGGAAGCAAGCGTTTGAGGGGCCCCAACCGTTCCCAGCACTGCGCCATATCATCGATAAGAAAGAAAGCTGGAAATTTTAATTAGAAATTTGCCTGCATCAACCTTGCACTTGCATTCTATTTTAAATAACAATGATTTTATTGACATCGACTGCACGAAGTCAGCACTGAATTTTTTCGTTGAAACAATGGTCGATACATGGACGATGAAAAATACAGAAAACGTTATTCGTGAGATGACCTGACACTTAACGAAAACTTACACGATATGTAGTCTCTAAAAAGAATCAAATTATACGTTTCGTTAATCAAAAAATGAACAACATCCTATCAAATCACGTGCGTCATATTGTCGTATTGGAGCATTCGATATTATAGAAAATGTTTCCAATTTGAATTGGCAATTGCCGCAAGCAAGCTGGAAGAGTTATGAAATCGAAATGATTCGTAACATTTGAAAAATACGTTTTCCTAAAATAATGTGACTATTCGTTAGCTTTGCAGAAATATTGGTCAATCGATAAGTAAATTACGAGATAAGGACATCTATGTGTAAGAAATCGTGATATAAGCTGAAAGGAAGTAATTGAAAAAATTAGTTAGAAGTATACGATAAAAATTGCTCGTCTGAGATCCTGTTCACGGTGAAACTATGTTTTCGTCTTTGTAAATACATTTATAGTCGGTACAACCGACAAGAGATTTTTCTAATTGCAAAATTATATGAAAAATGTAGAACATGATTTTTTAATTTCGTATTTGTACAGTCTTGAACATTTAACAAATGCAGATTTTAGTTTTTCGGAAGCGTGGATCTAACAAAAAAATTTTATTCTACATTTTCTATTCACGTACGTATTTATTTATGATACTGATTGTCCATTAGGAGATCTGCGAGCCCCCACATCGCTCTGGTCCAATCACACTAATGGTAGGGATATCACGTGGTCCCTACAAGTTTCTCACTGCCATCTTCTGACGGACGATCAGTACTTCGGCCAACGAGACCTCAAACGAACAACTTTTAGTTTAGTTATTTTAAATTAAAAATCATCTCGGGTAAACTTTCCATTACGTAACCAGAAATTGTTGCCTTTCTCCTATAAACTTTTACCTTTTTCCTATGTCATCCAGTAGATTTTGACGAGAAGATGTGAGAAATCCAAGTTTCGATACTGGAGGATCAATGCTTCAAAAGTTATAAGTGTTTAAAGTTGATCCATTTCTAGTGTTTTTGACAGGTTAGCGCCGCCATGTTGTATGTAGTCGCGCTAGGTGGCGCCACAAGCACGCGCTGATCACTACACACAGCATGGTGGCACTGACCTGTTAAAAACACTGGTAATCGCCCAATTTTAAACAGTCGTAACTTTTGAATCGTTGATCCTCCAGGATCGAAACTTGGATTTCACGTCTTCGTCCAAATCTGCTGGACAAATTTCTGGTTATGCAAGGAAAAGCTATAATTTCTTTTCTGGTTGTACCACAATCTTCTTGACACTTTGTATAATTGAATAAATCTTTTTAGGCAGTAATTCAGTGATTAATTTGATTTCGTGGTACTTACGAAACAATTCCAGCACAGTAGAAGTGCAAATATTTTGAAATGCATACATCATTATAGTTCCTCGTTGCAACAAGTGTTTACAGATGATTAGTACCTATGTTGGCAAGTCGTAGATCAATATGAGTTTATGTTAACAATGAAAGACAGTGTCTTTACTCATTCCTGTTTTTGTAAAATAGAGAAGAAGAGTAGTAGTAACTTACGTATTGACTGACTCGGTATGTCTTGTGCATTGCATAACAAAATATACGTTTGCTAATCTAATTAGAAAATAAAGCACTATATTTTAATAAATATTCACATACAAGTTTTATTATTAACTAATATCAGTATAGGCCGTAACGCGTTGTTATTGAAATTTGTGTTCTAGTTAAGCATTGTCGACATACTGTACAATCCGTCGTAAAAGATTGTATACATTTGCCAGATTTGAACTATTTAACAAACATTTTGAACATTTTATCGATATTCCGAAAAATGATCATGATCTCGATGCTGGTTTTTCATACTCTGGAACTAATAATTGTAACAAGAAATTTTGTGCACTTTTATTTATTTAATAAATGATTGAATATCTTTCGAATCTCCAACATTGTTGTTTCCTTTAAATGTTTTGAATTTGATACGTGTAAAACACATTGATTACTTCAATCATTTCCATTACTTGCCTAGTCAAATTTAAAGAACAATTTTTTTATCAAGAAAACCTATAAACATTTTTATTAAATCATTCTTGTTAAATTTTTCATAATTAGTTCGATTTTTTATTAAAATAGAACATTAGATTAAATACACTGATAACATGAAGAATTCAACAGATACTGGATTGTAGTTTTTGTCTTTTTACATATAATTTATTGTTAGTTCCTTATTATTGCAAGTGGATAAATTGGAATTCTATCTGTTGTCGGTTCCCAAATTAGATTCTCTATTAAATTTCCTTATACTTCTTGTCAGTTTTTATAAATTAGGTATGTTACCTAATATTTTCGTTTTGGAATAAATTCAAAAGTTACCTTTCTAAATAATACTTGTTGGATTCGTGGCAGCTTTCACAAATTTTTATACTCAGGTCGCTTATATTTTTTAACAAAGGAATATAAAAATTTGTATAAAACATGGAAAAAATTAAAATAAAAAATAAAACTGATAGCCATAAAATGTTCAGAACCTCTGTTCCTATGTTTGAGGAAAGATGTATGCCAACTTTTATAACTGATTGTACCTTATTCGTTGATTATGTAAAACATTAGAGTAGAATATTGTTTGCAAATTAATCTTATTTGTTGCATTTTGTTAAGAAATCGCCTGACACGGAGCGATAAAATTTCCTAGCCATAAAAATGAACAGTAAAATGGAAAACATATAATGTCAGTCTTAAAGTAATCAGTCCACAATATAATTAGCTGTGTCAGGCCCGGGCAACTTGCGGCTCGCGAGCCGCGGGACTCTTCTCCCCACTCCTCGATCCTCCCCACCAAACTCTTGTGGAGTGTAGGAGCTCTACCGCTCTAAAATACGAGGACACTTGTTCAATTCTCTTCCGGGAAGAAAAAGAATCTTCAAGGGATTTAATCAAATTTCATATGATCTGCTTTATACAGTATTGGAGAATTTTTCTGAGCAATAATTGATTAAGAGATCGCTAGTTTTATGGAATTATAACAAACATTGTTATTTACTGGATAATCAAACATTTTTCTAGACTTAAAATATGTATTTCAATTTTTATTTATATTTTACTGAATAATGTACATTTTTGTGAACACAAAAACAAGAACAAGGCCTAGTTCCACATAACTAATTGTAGTTGTTCTAAAAACAATTCTTAAAGCGACCCGTAGAGTCGTATATTGTCGATATATCTTTTTATTATTCTATTATTTTACTTTTTGATTGTTTTTAGTTTATATATATATATATATATATATATATATATATATATATTTAACATATATATAAATATATATTTAGTTTATAATATATATATAAATATATATATTATTTAGTTTATAATATATATAAATATATATATATATATATATTATTTAGTTTATAATATATATATAAATATATATATTATTTAGTTTATAATATATATATATATAAATATATATATTATTTAGTTTATAATATATAGCACACAAATTTCAACGATAAGTGTCCACATATTTTTGAGCGGTAGATTTTAGCATTTAACATTTCAAACGCATGCGCGGCGGTTTCAGCCTGTGTAAAGTAAGATTTTCCCTAAAATGGGGTACCTTGAGCACCCCGCAGAATTTTATAAAATTGGTATGATTTGATTTTGAAAAATGATTGTACAAACAATGTGCTAACTCGCGTCTAGATCGCGCTCTGATTGGTCCGTGTTTTTCGTTAATAACTCCTAAACAAAGCTGCGGACGCCATTTTTAGAACGGAAGGAAAATTCCGCTTCAAATGACCCAAGAAAGTTTTGGGACACCCTGTATAGATACGTTACTGTTTTGGCCGCGCATGCGCGTGAAATGTTGCCTATATCGCATCACTGTGTAGGAGGTCGTATCCTCGCAGAACGGGTAGTATGAAATAGTTGATAGTGGGGGAAGCGGGACACTGGTAGTGGGGGAACCGATGGACCGATAGCAGTGTTCCGAGTGTTCCTTTTTTCACGTATGTGCGGCAATTTCAGCCTCAGTAACGTAACCTTTTCGGTAAAATGGGGCACCTTGAGCACCCCGTAGACTTTTAAAAAATTATTAGTATATACATCCGATATATTGAAATGATAAATCGAATATAATATTGTTCTAAAATCATGAGAATAATAATACCGGGTACATAGTCAGGGAATGTCGACTCCCATATAAAAAGTGGACACTAATTTAGTTGTAGTTCAGACCCTTAGGCATGGTGGCAGCACAGTAGAGACCAAAGAGTAGGGATACAAGCAGTGTGTGATCACACGCACACCTAACTCACACATGATCAACCTTGCATATATGTACGTGTAATCGTATTTTTCGCTAGCTATTGATGGTTATGAATTTATTTTCAGGGAAAATGAATTGGTAATGTAACATATAATAATTACATTGAACAATTACATTGAATTACATCAATAAATAAGCAGCAAATATGGAAACTCAGCAACAGTCTGACTCCGCAACAGTTTGCAACAGTTATAAATGGCGTCTGATGGCGTCAAATAGCTGAATGACGCTCAAAGCAAAGATAGGATTTCCCCACTACCGAGGCACTACTGTGCTGCCACCATACCCTAGGGGTATGAATTAGAATTATATTCGTCGCTATGGGAGTCGACAGCCCCTGGTCATAGTAGATACGCTAATCAGAGATGCCAAATGGAGGAACCTGGAGGAACTTTCCCCTCCGGCTGGACCCCCACTCTTACTTTTACTAGTCCTACTGCGCACGCGCCACACATGACGTACCTCTGCTCTGCCTGAGTGAGTCACATTTAGAGGTACGTTCATGTGTTGCGCGTGCGCAGTAGAAACTAATAGAAGTAAGAGTGGGGGGCCTAGCTGGAGGGGAAAGTTCTTCCAGGTTGAGAAAAAATTGGACACTCAATTGGAACACTGACCGGTAGTGGGAGTCGTGAAGCGACAACGGTGAAGAAGTTGCCCGGGCCTGAGCCATGTTAACAACAACTTCATGGATTATCATTAGACAGCGGATCTTTATGCAAAATAAAAATTTTCTACCTGAATTGCAAAAAACTGAGGCGATGTAGAAATCTAATTTCTTTTTTAGTATGTTTAATAGGTTGAAAATAATATAACATTATTTTTAAATTCTTGTGATGTTTTTACTACTTTAAATTACACCTACTCGGTTTTGTCACCAATACATACAAGCCGCTGTCTAATTATCACGTTCGCACGAGTGTGCACAGCAAACATAATTCCATTGTCCCCTAACGTCACTTGAATTTCTTAAGCGTGCTCAAAGTAATTAGCTCGAAACAAAGCATTCCATGGAACGAACGTTCACTTTCTGCTAGAATCATCGACTTTTCGGTTGTACAATCGCGGAGACTATACATATGTTCATCTCTATTACTTTTAACACCTTTCCTTTACTACGAACAATATTAAACAGAAGGTTGCCTTTAACTTGTAGATACACATTTCGCTGTATAGTCGTTCACCTATTGTTTGGTTGATGTTGAGACAAAATCAACGAAAATATTTCTTTCCTGAGGAAACAAGATGTATAACGTAAAAAATTTTGTGTTTCTAGAAATCAGATACTTGACCAATATACTAATGTAAAAACAAAGATGTATAGATGTTAGAATCATTGATTCAGTCTCAACGCCTGCTAAGTATACGATAAGCTACAAATATAAAAGTCATTTTACATATGAGATGCATAAAAAGTCAAATATTGTCACTTTGCAGGGCCCTCTTAATTATACGTATCTACGTACATGGTCAAAACAATTTTGTTAGATTCACTAACGACGAAAGTGATGAGTTTAAACAGTTTAGACTCACTGTTGCCACAAAACATCGTCTAACTGGACAATTGGTGGTCCGAGAGTCGACGACGCGTAATTGGCTACCCCCACCCGGTTAGCCAGCGCGAAAGGGGAATACCAGCTCCCGTTACTTCAGGAGTGGGTACGGTCGGGCCCCAAACCAGAGCTGCCAGTGTTGGCGTTTTTCACGCGCATGCGCGAGTTTTGCCAGGAACGTGTGCGTCCGAAGTTTGTCGGGGGCCTATTGGAGGGAAAATACTTGGGGACTAATAGCGAGAACGTCCAGCGGTGTCGATTACGACCGTTACGACATGAGGCGCGAGAGAAAAGCATTTTGGAATGGAGTATCCCCAAAGTGGAAGTCAGACGCAGAGTTTTGACGCGTGATATGAACAGGAGGGTGTTATGCGCAGAGCAGGTCCCAACCTGTCCATTAACTCGGGCTAAGGTCTTCTAAAATGGGGTTGAAGCCCCAAAAAAGGGTGAATGTTTTTAAAATGGGTAGGTGTCCTAATCCTTACATTACTATTGTTTTTTCTCTCACAGCCCTATAATTTTGAGCGGGCTGCGAGAATTTCAGGTAAGTTATTGTTAATATTTAATTAAATAATAAATTTTGCGAAATTAGCGGGACGGCCAAGGTACCCGATTTTTGTACTCGACTGAGGCTGTTTGACGTTAGAAAAGCGCTAACACTGGCAGCTCTGCCCCAAATTCCAACTTCCCCGCCAACTTCCCTTTTCGAAGCGTGTAAGGACACAAGGAGGAGGAAGGCCTCCATGGTATAGGTTTTGCACACCAAATTCACCCTTTTACACGGCAAATACACCCTCTTGCAAATCAAATTAAACCATTTACAAATTAAGTGTTTTTAAGTAAGGTTCTGTAAAAAAAGTCGAATCAAATATAAATTAATTGTTAATATTTAATTTTTCCATGCAACCACAAATTGACATCTTCAATTTTACAGTTTTTCGACAATTTCGAATTTCATTCTAGTAATTACCAATTCATCAACTTTGTAATGTATGAAAACTGTGTGCAGATATGTATATATTGTAGCCATTTTCTAATTAATAAATTAAAAAAATGAAAGTACATATGTATTTATTGAAGTAATGACTGTTCATAGTGACTTTTTTTAAACTGAACATAATTAATTGAAATATTTTTTATTAATATAACGGATGCAATAAAATTAATGGCTCGATGCTCCCAAGTGTAATTAATTTTAAATATTCTTAATGGGTAAAATTAATTCCCAAAAGGGTGAAATTGATTTACAAAAAGTTGAAATTGATTTACAAAAAGTTGAAATTGATTTGCACAAGATTGAATTTGATTTGTAAAAGGGTCACTTTTGATTGCAAAGCTTAACGACGGATGCTGGTGGGGGACACTGGGCGCTATAGTGGGAACGATGTTTCAATTGAGACAAAAATAGGGTAACTGCACCAGTGAATGAACATTTAAGAAATTGTTCAAGAAGATATTTTATGTAAAAAAATGTGTGAATTATAAAGGAATCTCATATATGCCAAATGGCTCCCTATACTTCATTTGTCAAAAATGAATGAACGCAAATAAAATGAAATTGTTATTATTTTTCTTCATTAAACGTTAAATAAAAAATATAAAAAATACCAGTCAATGAACATTCTAGTAATTGAACAACGATAGTCCAATGAATGAACAACATTGCTAAACAATATTCTTCTATTTATTTAACTCTTTAATCACAATTTTATCGCTAGTATGTTGTGCGGGTTCAAATTCGTTGAAATATACAAAACCGTTCATTTACTGGTGCGCGTTTATTCACTGGTGCAGTTACCCTACCCATTCCTGCATTACGTCGAGTTTGCATTTCCCCCTCTCGCGCTGACCGACTGGGTGGGGGAGCGACCGGAGCGCAATAGTGGGGGTAGCTGATTCTAGATTATGTCGGGAGTCGTCTCGCAGCACCAATTGACCAGGCGTGGTTTGACTGATACACTGTTTCGACAAACTTTGAACAGAGGAAAAGTAGCCGCAATTATTTGTCTTTTACATTTTTTATTGGTCGTAATCAAGACGAGATTATTCTTTGAAAATGAGAGATTTTGTATTTTGCATAAAAATTCGCTGTCTACTTATCATATATGTAGTGAAATGTTATATTACAGCAAAATGTTATTGTGAAATGCAAATTGGAATGAAATGAATTATTATCGAACGTCAAGAAAGTTTATACTAACTAACCCTTGTTAAAATTGATATACGTTTGAATTGAATAAATTTATTTGTTTAAATTCTATTGATATTTAATAGCATTTTCATGCCAAATTGAGGCACCTGATTAAAATACAATTATTATCCAACGAAATTTGATAATACAGATTTGAATCTTCTTATAATCATTAAAAGATTAATACAACTAAAATTGATAAACTTTTTTCTCGTGTCTGAATACTTTTGTGTTTTTTATATCTCATTATACACTGTGGTGATATTTATTATATACAACAGCTATATCTGGGATTTCGCCAAAACTATATTTCACTACTACAAAAAATGAAGCAACTTTTCTATGTAATTTTCTATTTATTTCCATTTTCGTTTTGTCTTGTTTTATATCTGTTCGATTCAATTGTTCGTGATTCTTCAAATATCAAGAATGATTTCGTCTTCGAAAGATAAATCTCCAACGATGGAAAAAGTCAAGTGTGATTACTTTACCTCTGTGCGAAGTTTTATTAGGAAATGGTGTACCGGTTCCGTAATATTCCTCGTGGGCAAAAATCTGATAATTCTCCTGCAGTGCTATCATCGCATGGATCGATTCGATTTCCAATTATTCTGTGAACAGAAGATACATCTAGGACCTATAATTACCATGTTCTCGACTGGGGATAGCAATTGTATGCTTACGTAAGTACATACGATTGGCAATCTCACTGTCTGCACCATCGCCGATGCAAGCTCTTTGCAGCTGCTTTGCATCACACATATGTATCTGGTTTCGTGGGGAATCTTCTGATCTACTATTGGCTTGATACACAAGTTCTATCGATTACATTCCAAGCGAAATGTCATCTCGAAAATAATCAATCGTCACATACGCAACGTTTTATATTATTTCTAACATGAACCGTACCGGGTACAAAATGTATCTCGGATATACAGGGTGTCCCAGTTTTTTCCGGCCAAACTTTGTCATATGTTATATGAACATGTGCTCTTAAATGTTTTATTAAGGAGTTATAACTAATAATACAGTTCACGTAATAATACAGTAAATGCCAGTTCATTATCATTTTGTATTATTAGTTATAACTCCTTAATAAAACATTTAAGAGCATACGTTCATATAACATATTCTTCTTACTTTTGCGTGTAGAACACACTGGCAAAGTTTGGCCGGAAAAAACTGGGACACCCTGTGTATTATTTTATAAAAAATACAAGACTGAATTAATTTAGATTTTTCACCATTTTAATAATAACGCGTGCTCGAGTAAAGAAATTTATTGAATCATTCCTAATGCAAGCATCTTTATAATCTCAATAATTAAAAAATAAATAATGTGTCAAGTGTAACACTTCTTCATCCACTAACGTTACTTAAGTAAATCGGAAACACTACATTCTCGATTCTGGAAAAATTGTTGACATTTAAATTGTGATCATTTTTTACAAAACAAATAGTACAACCATACGCCTAGGCCCGTTTTGAAGCTAGAAGTCTACTTTCGCAAAGCAGTGTTCATTTTCCTCTGAGAATCTTTTCATTTCGCGCTACGCAGTTTTCAAGCTGGAACAAAGGTAACTATTAAGCAGATTAAAAAACTCGAGTTCCGCTCGGAAGAGCAAAACTTTGAAACAAAAGCTTGTTTTCAAGATGAAATTGCGCTTGAACCATAAGCGACAGGACTTACGGCGTTCACCGAATAGAATGCGTATGCGGAACATCGTGAGAAATGAAATGGGGAGAGGAAACGAAAGTCCCGAAAACTGGTGAGTCACACTACTATGTGCAAGGTGATGCTATAAGTGGAGTGATCATTAAGTACGAAGCGGTAAGTTGAAACGAAAAGTTACAGGACGCGGTGGAGAAACGTGAATGAACGAAACTAACGAAGAGAAAAAGAATTGCGAGACGAAAATGTGAAGGATAACGAAGAACGAGATTGGGTTAAACTTCATTTTAGGGGATCCAGAATTTTTCAACTTTCTAACATTTAATCCCGTTGATTTTCACGAGAAAATGCCGAAAATCCAAGTTTTAATTTTAGGAATTTACTGGTTCGCAAGTTATGTTTGTTTAAAGTTCAGCGATTTGAGCAGGGAAGGGCGCGGCCATGTTGGTACGTACTCATCGTCGCGCGTTGTCGATCGAGCAGAGCTGCTAGGCGGAACAGTGGTGTCGATAACGTAGATCTGCAACTTTCCACCCCGTACACAAACTTAATCTCTTTTCTGCTACCACTTTTGTCAGTGCAGACTACAGACAGAGACAAAGCATGTCTCGGTTTAGCATGGAACAGAACCTATACCCGCTTTAACATGCCAAATGTGGTTTAGCATGGAACAGAACCGGTAGAATAGGTTCTGTTCCATGCTAAACCTGAGGAAGCACTCTTATATCCTTTCTACCCAGACCAACCATCCAGCGTCTATGCTGATTGGACGACGCCCAAGTAGGCACGATTACGATAACCCTACTTTGAAGGTTATATTTGTGTTCCTGGGATCATTTTAAGAAAAAAATGTGTATATAACAGTTATCCAATGAGCTTCGTTTAGCCGGTAAAGTAGATTTCTTGTTTTTTCTAAAACTGCAAATATCTCGGAAACTATGCGAGATATGGTAAAATATCAAGAGACCTTTTTCGTAGGAAATCTAATTTCCTATCAGAAACGTTAAAATGATGTTAAAAGTCCATTTTTCGCGAAAAATATTCACTTGAAATTACTACTAGACTACCCCTGGATTTTCGCAAGCGTGCTCTAACGGCCTAACCCTAACTCACTGTGTTTACATAATCTTCCCATTGTAGATGTCTTCCAGAATTTGATCTTTTCAGAACGAAGCCTTTACGTTCTGCAAAGTAGTTGTTCTGCAAATTCACCGAAATATAAATATACTCGGAAACTGCGCAGCTGATAGAAAAATGTCATAGGACATAAACTATTGGAAATTTAATTTTCTACAAAAAAGGTCTATTGATATTTTGCCATATCTCGCATAGTTTCCAAGATATTTCGAGTTTTATGAAAAACAAGAAATCTACTTTACCGGCTAAACAGAGCCCATTGGACACCTGTTATATACACATTTTTTTCTTAAAATGATCCCAGGAACACAAATATTCTGATTAATAAATTAAAAAACTGAAAGTACATATGTATTTATTAAAGTAATGGCTGTTCATGGTGACTTCTTCTAAACTGAACATAATTAATTGAAATATTTTTTATTAATATAACGGATGCAATAAAATTAATGGCTCGATGCTCCCAAGTGTAATTAATTTTAAATATTCTTAATGGGTAAAATTAATTTGCAAAAGGGTGAAATTGACTTGCACAAGATTGAATTTGATTTGTGAAAGGGTGACTTTTGATTGCAAAGCTTAACGACGGATGCTGTTGGGGGACACTGGGCGCTATAGTGGGAACGATGTTTCAATTGAGTTGTTGATATTTTGCCATATCTCGCATAGTTTCCGAGATATTTGCAGTTTTATAAAAAACAAGAAATCTACTTTACCGGCTAAACAGAGCCCATTGGACACCTGTTATATACACATTTTTTTCTTAAAATGATCCCAGGAACACAAATATAACCTTCAAAGTAGGGCCCACGGTTATCGTAATCTCCCCCCCAAGTACATGCAAACATGGCCGCGCACATACCTATCCAAACGACCAAAGTCGCTGAACCTTAAACATTCATAACTTCTGAACCAGTGAGTTCCCACCATTAAAACTTGGATTTTCGGCATCTTCTTGTCAAACTCTACATGATTACAGTGAGAAAAGTGAAAACTTTTTGGGTCCCTAAAGTTCAGCTCGAGATTGTGATATACTCGAGTAAAAGTACGCTCGCCGAGAAGTAACGAAAAACTGATCGAACACACTGAGAGAAAACTGTACAATGGAAAAGCTCAAACGCGATGTATAGCTCGCGATTAAGTAACGTAACCGTGCCGCGTGAATAACTTAGAACGTGGAGTAGATCCTTTCGGGAAAATGCATCGATAGAGCAATGAACGCGATCGATAGAGGTTTGTTATACGCGTGTTCTTCGTTGCTCGTGCTGTGTCGCTTCGGCTCGCCTATATCTCGTCATTTGAATTCACATGGGTTTCCTCGCTGTAGACAGGATATGCGATTACACAGGCAGTGATATCGAGTATGTTAATAGGACGGATGGTAGTGCGATCGTCGGCTATAATCATTACGTTGGATAAATAAGTATACAAATACCGATAGAATACATATTGGCGATTCGATATCGAGAAAAAAGAAATGAAACACACGTCGAACGATTTACTCGTACACTTTAAATATTTATGGAAGACACTTTGTTTTCCCCGAAACACCGCCCTTTCGTCACACATCAACACAGCACCCGCAAATCAAAATCGAGCAAGTACTCCTGTCGTTTTTCCATTTGCGATATAGTGCTTGCACACGCTGTCGTCAATGTAACATGTAAGTACAATCGTGTCTCAATCGTTTCGAAATTAATACACGAGATATGCGTGTTTGTGTGTATATGTGTGTTTGTGTGTTTGTGTGTGTGTTTCGTTCATGCGACGAAGTAACTTCTCTTACGGTAAAAATTGTCCTTTAGTACCAGGTATCGCGTGTATCGAGTGATATCACAACCGTATCTGGTATTCCACATAACGGACGGTCATTCTGACTCTCTCTCTCTCTCTTTCTCTCGCTCTCTCTCTCACACTCTTTCTTTCTATCGTCGTTTATTCTTGATGTATCTACACATCGTAGTAACTCTCTCGCTCCCCCTCTCTCGCATTCTTTCTTTCTCTTTCTCTCCCTCTTTCTCTCTCTCGATCGACAACAAGCGACAATCGACCGGTTCGATTCATCATGTTTAGCCGACATCCTCGGAAAAGTCTCGCGGCCGAAAATAACAGCTCGAATGCGACTTACTAACATTCATTCACGCAAATTACATCTTATCGAATAAACGCTCTAGCGATATGACTGAATCTCGAATCTTGTTTATATTTATATTTATATATATTTATATATGTATAGAATGTTGAGAACTTCCAACAAAGTCGTCAACATGAACAGACGTCTCTCTACGAGGTATATGCAGATGCACACCGTTGTTGTTTTATTTTCTTTTTCTTGTTGTCTCGCGCGAATCGTCTCTCGTCTACGATTCCGGTTATGCGTGTTGCTCGACGATTATAAAAAAAAAAAAAACAAAAAAAAGAATAAAACAAACGACGATTGTTCACGCACGGTGAATTTATACGACAGAACATTATTGTATTTCTTTTCTTTTTCTTTTCAAAGAGGCAATCAAGGAGCTCGCTGAGGTTACGAAGAAGTACGACGCCTTGTCGAAAAAGCGACAATCGATTACACTGGTCGTTAGTGAATGGCTATCAATGATTCAGCAGCGAGGCCAATTAACGACGACGTTAGGAACGAGAGGTCCGCGATCTTACCATAGCACCAGGTTTCCCGGAATCTCCGGGTTTTCCAGATTCTCCTCTCAATCCCATGGGGCCCTGTAAAACAGACACAAACATCCCGAATCAGTGACGCAACCCTAATCTCGCCGGGACAAGTTATGCGATCAACGCGAACGAATTTCATCGACTGACTAGAGCATCGACTGACTAAACTTTGGACCACTTTCTAAATAACTTCTTTATTTTTCATTATCTTTTTATGGGACCCTCGCCAAATTATTTCTGGCATTTTACTGATTAAAATGACACCAAACACGATACAATTCCAACTGTATTTAGTGGTTTACTTATTAGACGATGAAATTGTTCTTCGTTGCGTTCGAAACTTTCATCGTTGATTAAATCACTAAATACAGTTGAAATTATATTGTGTTTGGTGTCATTTTTATCAGACAAATGCCACAAGTAAACTGATCAAAGTCTCATCAAAAAATAATGGAAAATGAAGAAGTTTTGTAATTGGGTTAGTGGTGGTTCACACCGATATATCCAAGCCGAGATCAGATTATGCGGCACGTTTACACTGGTCACGGCCCTTGCGGCGCACAGTGGGCTGGATACTCATTTTTTGTGGCCAAAAGTCAATTTTTCAAGATTAAAATTGTCAAACAATTCTTTTTGGAACAGAGTAAGAACCCTTAAAAGCTTCCAAGTCCAAATTATTATTCATATCCGATTATTTATTGCTGACATACAGGGTCATCCGTTTTTAAACGGACAAACGTAAACCAGCTATAAAGAACCCCAAATGGAACAAGTTTTAGCCCTGCCACTTTTTTTGTTTCGGCCTTGATTTCTAGAAAATTGCAAAAAACCATAATGTTTTTAGTTCACATAAACTTGAATATCTCGGGACTCCAGTGATGAATCTTGATGATTTTTTCTTTGTTGTGTTGAAAATAAACAGGAGCATCTTTTTTTTGTTCCCAAAATTTGTTTGCTTCCAAGAATATAGAATATATTCCAAGAAAATATCATCCATTAAAGTCACGCATCCTGGAACCGTTCAGATAGCTACAGTCCGATCCAGGAAAAACCAAGATTCGAAGGTCATACAAAAAAATTTTGGTAACAAAAAAAAGATGCTCCTGTTTATTTTCAACACAACAAAGAAAAAATCATCAAGATTCATCACTGGAGTCCCGAGATATTCAAGTTTATGTGAACTAAAAAAATTATGGTTTTTTGCAATTTTCTAGAAATCAAGGCCGAAACAAAAAAAGTGGCAGGGGTAAAACTTGTTCCATTTGGGGTTCTTTATAGCTGATTTACGTTTGTCCGTTTGAAAACGGTTGACCCTGTATATCGTTTTGAAGACAAACTTTAAAATAGTTTAAAATAGTCATCATAGTCAACAGGTATATTTTGATTTGCAATTTTTGACAAAATTTTTGTTCACGTCCTGCAGCAAACTTTAGCTTCAGCTTCCAAGAAAAGTTCTTTTTTTTTTTTTTTAACAGGTAACACCTGTGTTGAATATCATGATTTACCTAAAGTTAACTGAAGCTGATGCTCCCTACACTTTAATCATGAGAATCGGTTAAGTTGCCTCCATGAAATTTTTGATAATCTTGGTGATAGAATTATGAATCAAAGCAAGAAAATTTTAAAAAAAACTTGCTGAACGGACTTCAGCTTCCAAGAAAAGTTCAAATCGTATAGTACAATATTAAAACAATTATCATCTTTGTAAGAGTGAGCGAATAATTTTGTGACTCACAGAAGGTCATTCGATAACTTAGCCAAAGAAAATACTTTTGTGCCTAGTTTCGATATGTCGACATGGGGGTAGTAATAAGGTAACAAAGAAAATCAGACTTTCCCATAATGTCTTTTATCCTCTTCTATTAGAATGCACATTTATGAATTTTATCAGAATTTTTCTTAGCTCCGAAACCGAATTTTAGAAAATAAAAAAATCATTTTGAAATGTTGATTTCGTGCAGAAGTTAGGAAATATTAAATTTATATTTTTACACTTTTAGCATCTCGTGATGGTTGTTAGCGTATAATGTTTTCAGATTTTTCAAAGTGGTGGCATATAATATTCGAGCATCCTCTGGTACAGATTAATAAATATTCAATTATTCAATTCTACGGATTATATTGTCCACTCTCTGTGTCGGACCAGCTCAAATCCAGAATTGGATTTTTTCTGCATTTCGTAACCTACCTAAACTACAAACCTAATCTGTGGAGTATAATACGTACGGGCAGTCCCATTGGACCAGGATCTCCTTTGGCACCCTTCTCACCCTGCAACGTAAAAAAAATAGTATTCATGAAAATGTACTCGCTACACATTGGAATGCGCTGGTTTATTACCTTTCTCTTGAGTTTACACTCTAAATTATTTATTACCTTAAAGTAATTTAATATCGTAAATGAAATTTCTATCAAATGTGCCCCAAATATGTCCTTACTTTCTTGAAAGACATAACTCCTATGGTTATTCAAATTAGCTCTGTGCTTTGTGAAAATGTTCTTCGTGATTTTGTTAAGGAGTTATTAAAAAAAAACTCGGATTTATCAGAGTAGAATCTATCAGATTATCCGAACTAAATAGAGAAACACGAGAGTTCGTACAATATATCAGTTGCTTAATTATAATGCTGGATTCAATCTTGATCGATTTGTACTACAAATGGCTTATGCATGCCTTTAGATTGAGCTATTTAAATTTAATGCTTGTTCGGTTAATAAAGATTTCAGATATTAGAGAACCGAGGTCGTACCAAAGAGTAGGGACAAGACACTTAGAAAGAAAACGAATTTTTAGAAGTACACAACCATACATACATACAACCAATTTAAAGGTCCGTTCGATAGTGATCGATAAACTTCTAAAATTGTATTAATAAAATTCTTAAAATATTTAAATTATTATAAGAAAAACTACATTATATATATTTATACTATTGGTTCTAAATAGATTGAATTGTAAGCAATAATAGTTGGAAATATTTGTATTGTAATTACTTTGATGGGTCTGTGAGATTAAAGTATATTCATATTGTTTGCAAGTAATATGTTCCCAGTTCATGCTACGATAATTTATTTGAAAAATATTTCTCTGTAATTGCCTTGTGATAAACAGTTTTCTAATATGTCTTTAATGCATATTCATGGAATATAATGTCTAGTTACCATTTTATTACATTTCTTCTTTTTTATCTTTTCAATTTTGTAAAATCAACGCGAACACTTCGAAAACCAATGTTAATAAATATTTATAACAATTAATAAATGATTTCGGCGCTACGGTTCGATCATTAGAAAAACAAAGTAAATTAATCAATAAGCAATTCTGCTAATAAACAAAAAAAAATCGACGTTTCGGTGCTGATTTGCACCATTTTCAAGATAATTTTTGAAAGTTAATAAATATTGCATTCTAAATTTAAAAAAATAGGTTTATACAGGCTGTCCCAAAATAAGTGTAACTCCCGGAAATGGGAGGTTCCTTGGGTCATTTGTAGACTGCGGATCTTTATGCAAAATAAAAATTGTCTTCATAAATTGTACAACATAGGAGCCAAATAGAAAAATAATTTTTTCTCTAATGATATTAATTAGCTGGAACAAGTACATTGATATTTGTAAATCCTTTTATCTGTCCTTTTAATCAGCCGCGGACGCCATTTTTGTAAAGGAAAATGTCGCTTCAAATGAAAATAAATAATAAATAATAAATAAATAAATAATAAATAATAAATAAATAAATAATGGACGTATGCAATTTAAAATAGCGGATAGATTAAAAGGATTTACAAATATCAATGTACTTGTACCAGCTAATTAATATCATTAGAGAAAAAATTATTTTTCTATTTGGCTCCTATGTTGTACAATTTATGAAGACAATTTTTATTTTTTTTTTAAATGACCCAAGGAACCTCCCATTTCCGGGAGTTACACTTATTTTGGGACACCCTGTATAATGATTAGATATTGACACGGAATAGAAATATTAAATCCAGTTGATTTAAATTGATACAAATTATGCACATTTAAGGTACCGCCGGAAGTATCGCTTCTGGTTGTATCCCTACTCTTCGATCGTACTGTATTTAAATTATTATAAACGAATAAACGACCGCTCGTAGGAATAGTAAGGCGTATTATGTGAAAGATAATATTCTCGTTTCACAGAATTTGATAATTAACGATGATTACTGACAGGATCGCCTTTGGCACCATCGTGTCCTCGATCTCCTTTGATACCAGGTGGGCCTTGCAGTCCGGGAGTGCCAGATGGACCGGGTGGTCCCGGTGGTCCCATTATCTACAATCATTCGAACATTATCAAGTATTTATAAAAATTCCTGTCGACATCGCAATTATTAACCCTCGTACGTTCGTCGAGTTCAAAATCATCCATTCTTTATTTCTAAATACAGTAATTTCTTGATTTTTGTCCTAGGTTCGACGACTCGATTTTTGTCCAGGTCTACTCACTATTGTTCTCGGCCAGGGTATATCGGTGTGAACACCACTACATTAACACAACGAATCGAATGTTCAAACATCTTAATTTCAATTATTTTTTTATGTCACTTTCAAAACGTATTTCTGGCATTTTTCTGATTAAAACAAGACCAGACACGATAAAGTTTCGTATGGGACAGAAAGAGACACGAACAGTCGCCGTCGCCAGCAATTCAAAGGCCCGCGTATTCCCACACCATGTATTGCCAATTAAAAATGATTTATTTTTCATTACTTCTTGGTTTCATTGACTTTATAGTGTAACTGTTGGATATGAAAGAGGATAGCGAGTGAGGCGGAAAGAAAAACTGTATTGTATGCTCTATTCTTTAAAATGACAATGCGATTAACACATTTATTAATAACTTATTGTAAGGAGACTCGGAGGTTCGACACAACACCTTGTTATCTTATTTAACCAAAACTGAACGAAACATACATTTGTTAACAAAAGCCTTAACATGACATATGAATCAATAAAATTATATATAACACATAAATCAATAAAATTATATATAACAAATAAACATATGATAGAAACAGTCATCTACACGGTGATATATTACAAACATTCAGTCATCCACACGGTGATATATTACATTATTAAATGAAAATTGTTCTGGTTAGGTATTAGTTTAAATATTTTTTATTGTTTAATTCTTTGAGAACATATTTTCGAGATGTTTATTTGTTTATTTAAACATATGCTATAGCTTCAAACAAATATTAAATGATCTCGGCGCTACGGTTCGATCAATGAAAAAAGCTAAGCAATTTTGCTAATTGATAATTAATTCGACGTTTCGGTTCCAATTTGAACCATCTTCAAGAACAATAATCATAATTGCGTCTGTAATCAGAGATTTTAAACATACAATTTTCAAAAGATATTGGAAAAAAAACTATCAAATGCTTGAATGTAAAGGCAACAAATTTATCACAAATTTACACTTACAAAAATTTCATTGACCGAACCGTAGCGCCGAAATAATTTAATATTTGTTTGAAACAATAATACGATCGAGAAAAAATAGTTTACTTATCGATCGTATGATTGTTAAAACAAATGATTAAATCAACTTACTTGATCGAACCGTTGCGCCGAGATCATTGGTACATCATCTCTTTTAACAATCGTACGATCGATAATAGGAATAACAATTACTTCTAGTAAATAAACTTGTGTTTCTCGATCGTATTATTGTTGAAAACAATTGCAAAATAATCTCGGCGCTACGGTTCGATCACTAAACTACTTTAAGCAATTTTGCTAATTATAAATTAATTCGACGTTTCGGTTCTAATTTGAACCATTTTCAAGAAAATTAACTGGAATTGCGTCTGTAATCAAAATATTTTAAATAAGACATACAATTTTCAAATTTCAAAGAACAAAAAGAAACTATTTTTTTAAGAAAACTAATAAATGTTTCAAGTACAGGAAAACAATTTGTACTCACTTGCTTAGGTGTGATTAAATATTCGAAAAATATTCCCCATGTCTGCTTGCACGACACTGATTATTCTAGTGAGAGATCTAGGTTATATGAATCGATACCTAGCGGTATAGTATACGATATGCTATAGCGTATGTTGAATGTATGATAAATTATAAATTATGCTTCTCACGTGTAGAGTAAATATGGGCCAAATTATATGGTGTTTGGTCTTGTTTTAATCAGAATATTGCCAGAAACAAGCCAATAAAAGTCTCATAAAAAAATCATGAAAAATAAAGCATTTTGAATTGGCATTACATTGTGAGAACACGTGGGCCTTTAAACTGTGCCGGCGACGGCGATACGCTATCTACATCGCGATTTTTGTCCGCTCCACGATCAGCCCCTGGGACAAAAATCGAGGGATTACTGTACTGCGAAATATTTGAACCTTTCTGGGTCATCCTGTCATTTTGTGCGATGTTTTAAACTTCGAATAAGTATCAAAGTACGAAGCAAAAATAGATGAATAACAACAATTGCAAAATGATCTCGGCGCTACGGTTCGATCACTAAACTACTTCAAGCAATTTTGCTAATTATAAATTAATCCGACGTTTCGGTTCTAATTTGAACCATTTTCAAGAAAATGAATTGAAATTGCGTCTGTAATAAAAATATTTTAAATAAAACATACTATTTTCAAAGAACAAAAAGAAACTATTTTTTTTAAAGAAAACTAATAAATGTTTAAAGTACAGGAAAACAATTTGTACTCAAAATTGCTTAAAGTAGTTTAGTGATCGAACCGTAGCGCCGAGATCATTTTGCAATTGTTTTTAACAATAATACGATCGAGAAACACAAGTTTATTTATAGATGAATAACCTTTTGCGCAACCATTTCTGAGGAACGCACGAGGGTTAATAGAATCAGATAGAACGAAATCAAAATTTAAAGCGATACTCACCACTTCGCCAGCATTTACTTCGAATGTCCCGTCTCCCTGTAACGAAACACACAGATATTTAATTGCGAGCTTCTCCTGATGATTCTCAAAAGGGAACCAATGATTTTAAAAGATAAATTCAGATCAAGAAAAAATTAATCGCACACGCACCTGTCTTCGTCTAAGCTTCTTGTATTTCTGTTGTTGGATTTTGGTTGGCGCATCATGAAACAAATAGTAAACAATATCGTTAAATCGTTCAAAAGCTGTTAAAAAATTACGTGTTAGATTTAGTTTGAAAAGAAACTCTCTAACATACCGTGAACGTGACTTATATTGTAGACTACGGATTTTATACATTTACGACACACTGAGTATGTGAAATATTGGGTTAGTAATTAATATCAATATAATGCTATAATATGTTCAGCTCGTTACAATTTTTAACAAGAAAAATTGTTATACAACATTTGTTTCTTGCAATACAAACACAGTAACTTTTGAAAAAGGATTGTACTGTTTAATTGAATAGTTCTGAGAATATGTGTTATTGCGAATTATCTAATACTTTAAATGCAATCATTGTGCAATATAATTTATCATTATATCTTATAATTATACTGACTACTTCTTTCTTTTGCACAGTAGTGTACATTATTGATAAACTTCAGAAAAGGACATAGCTCTGATTCTTTTATACTTTGGATTCTTACGTATTTTTGCTGATTACAAATATGACAGTGAAAATTGGCGCAAATTTTATTGTAATGACGGAAACCATAAAAATCGTAGTTTTTTCCATTTGTTTCCGTAAATAACGGTAATTTTGAAAATTATTTAAATAAAAGTTGTAGGTCTCATAGAAATCCACATTTCATGTCCTATTGAATTTTGTCATAAAGAGTTTTTGACAAAAATTACATTAAATGTTCAAAACTCCATGTAAGTCATCTAACAGAAATCAAGTTTTATCATTAATTTAATTAATTAATACTAGAAATGGATACAGCAAAATTCCACGTGTTTTCTTTATCATTGGATTTTTAACTTTCAAACGACCTCATATAAACTAAAAAATAAATCCGTTCGTTCTAAAAAACGAAAACAAAGCGGATGGAACAATATCATGAAAACGAAAAAATAGTTTGAAATAAAAAACAAACAAAATAAATTGAATTTGTGTTTGGTGAGTTACATGGAGTTTTGAACATTTAATATTGGTTTTTTTCGAAAACTATTGTCTTCACGATAAAAATCAATAGAACATAAAATGTGTATTTCGAGGAGACCTACAACTTTTATTTGAAGTATTTTCAAAATTACCATTATTTACGGAAGTAAATAAAAAACTATGATTTTTACGGTTCTTTCGTAATAAAAAAGTCGGAGGTATGTCCTTTTCGGAAGCACACCCTATATAACAAATGGAAATATACGAAGACTTTTGATTATGACTGAACTAAACCTTCTTGTAGAAGTATTTATGATAACAGTACCACAATGTCATTATCCAATATAACAATTAACCAATGCTCATAATTATAATATACAGGGTGTCTAGCGAGTTACGGTCAACCGATTAAGGTGAAGATGCTAGTAGTTGACTTGTTAAGAGAAGTTTTCCACGCGAACAATGGTAACCACTTACTCTGTCATCAAATAGCGAGAGTCGATGCCTGAACAAACTCTGTAAGTCTTCTAAATTATGTGCCAAGTCCACTTTTTAAAAAAAGTTTACTTATACAAAGGGTCTAGCAGATTAAAAATAGTGAATCGGCCCCCCCCTGGATTTTTATTGAAATTGTGTGGAAAACATTGGTTTTAGGTTGAAAGATAACCCCCCAAAATTTCAAGTCGCTAACCCTTCATATAAGGATTATATGAATACCCTTAACTATATCATTTTATTTCTCGGTTGTTAATTAAGATATTCAGATAAAAAAATACGAAAATACTCGTACTTACGTCCTTCATATCATATATTTTTTGCACAATTGTGATCATATTATTAAGGGTAGAAAAAAATTATTAAATTTTTCAGGGATGGAAATTGCAAACAACCCTTTGAGTGACCACTTTCAAAAAATTTAACAACAATGTTCTGTTATCTATCTAATATATACAAAAGTTTCAAGATGGTCGGAGGGGTGGAACATAGTTAAATATTGAAAAACAAATGAAATTACGCCATTATAATGATTTTGAGTTTAGGATTGAGCGATTGTGGGAGACCAAATAAAGAAACCGAATGAGTATAAGTGATAGTCGTAGCCTGAATATCTTAGAATCAATACTAAATACGTATAATCACTACTAAAATCTTCCACTGATAGTATTCCTACATCAAAGTGGCGTAATTTCATTTGTTTTTCAATATTTAACTATGTTCCACCCCTCCGACCATCTTGAAACTTTTGTATATATTAGATAGATAACAGAACATTGTTGTTAAATTTTTTGAAAGTGGTCACTCAAAGGGTTGTTTGCAATTTCCACCCCTAAAAAATTTAATAATTTTTTCTACCCTTAATAATATGTTCACAATTGTGCAAAAAATATATGATATGAAGGACGTAAGTACGAGTATTTTCGTATTTTTTATCTGAATATCTTAATTAACAACCGAGAAAAAAATGATATAGTTAAGGGTATTTACCCTCATATAATCCTTATATGAAGGGTTAGCGATTTGAAATTTTGGGGGGTTATCTTTCAACCTAAAACCAATGTTTTCCACACAATTTCAATAAAAATCCAGGGGGGGTCGATTCACTATTCTTAGTCTGCTAGACCCTTTAAGTAACATATTTAAAAATTCAGTAATTGCTTCAGAAGTTGACCACTCATGAAAATGAAAAATCTAGTAATTGACCTCTTATTCGTTAGTCGTTGACCACTTATACTAGAAAGAGGGTTAAAGCAATAACTTTGGGAATCATTTTACCATCATGTAGTTTCAATAATTACCAGCACAAATTACAATTAAAGAATGAAAATAAGATATAATAAGAAATAAAACAAATCAATTCCATAAAAAGTTTAATTGATGAACAGAGTAGACGTTGCTAGTTAATAGAGAATAGTAGAGAGAAATTTAACCAACAGATGGTATGTCATCCGAGGTTCGCTTTCATCAAAAGTGTACAGCTTATAAAAATCTTATTTTTTATGTTTTTCTATAAAATGGTCAACTACTGGTACCTTTACCTTAGGAGTAATTCTACACGTAAAAATGAGTCGAAAAGAAAGAATAAAATTGGATTCTCCACGTCTTCGTTTTCGACATCGATTTTCTCGTTTTAGGAGTCAGTGTGCACGAAATTTCATTAAGCATTTAAACCAACGGCTTAGACTCATTTAGGGGGATAACGAACGGATGTTCAACAACCCTTACATTCAATAATGGCGCTCTACGCAATAATGAATTGTATCGTCGACTTGCCATTGAATGGGAATAAAAGATGAAGGGATTCGATACGACGGAGCTTGGTATTCTGTCTACTGAATGTAAAGTATTGCTGAGAGATCAACTCACCGATTCACCTTTCTCTCCTCTTTCGCCTTTCGATCCTGGGTAGCCCTGTTCACCAAAAACACATCAGTAACGAAACATAAGTTCCCGGCTAGAATTTCAGTTTGGGAGACTATTAGGTCCGCATTAGGCTAGTTCAATGGCTGTTAGGCCCTAATGGGGCAACCCCATTAGGCACGCATGCGGAATGTAACGCGGAATATCAAGGAGTGAGATTACGTTCCCTCGACTTTTTTCAATGTCTATAAATAAAAAACTTGCATTTTCTATTTAAAAAATAACTGTATATTAGCAGATGTTATAAATTGTAGGATTAAAATTTAAAAAATTAAAAGACAAAAATGTCGTCAGCGTGTGACCCGAATCTGCGACCTACTGATTATGTACGAGTATTTCACGCTGCGCCCTCAGCCACTCTGGTTGTTGTTCATACGTAAACGCGATCTCTTTGTGACAAGAAAACAGTTTTTCAAATGCAAGTTTCTTGGAAAATCTTGAAAAGTGCGCGCTACTGTTTTGCTAAATTACGTCATATTTTCAAGATAAAATAAATGTTGAAGATGGAAATAATGTAACTTTATTGTTTAGTTGTGCAATTAAGTTTAATTGTTAAGGAAATCAATATGAAATGCAAATGGTTCTGTATCTTTAATATGAATAAATGTTGAAGATATATAATAGGGAAGATAAAATAAATGTTGAAGATGGAAATAATGTAACTTTATTGTTTAGTTGTGGATTTAAGTTTAATTGTTAAGGAAATCAATATGAAATGCAAAAGGTTCAGTATTTCCAATATGAATAAATGTTGAATATATATAATAGGGAAGATAAAATAAATGTTGAAGATGGAAATATTGTACCTTTATTGTTTAGTTGTGCAATTAAGTTTTATTATTAAGGAAATCAATATTAAATGCAAAAGGTTCAGTATCTCCAATATGAATAAATGTTGAATATATATAATAGGGAAGATAAAATAAATGTTGAAGATGGAAATAATGTAACTTTATTGTTTACTTGTGCAATTAAGTTTTATTATTAAAGAAATCAATATGAAATGCAAAAGGTTCAGTATCTCCAATATGAATAAAATTTGAATATATACATATAATAGGTAGATGTAATAATAAGGAAGGTAAAATAAATGTTGAAGATAGAAAAAATGTAACTCGCAGAAAAAAAGATCAAGTGGTTTGTCAGTAAAGTGTTGAAACACTAGAGCAGTGTTTAATAGTTTTGACCAGTAAATGGGTTAAATAACAATTGAGAAGAGTATAGGATACATAAAATGATTTACATACCGGAGGACCCGGTAAGCCTGGTGGACCCATAAGGCCTGGTGGTCCGATATCACCGAATTCGCCTTTCTCACCTTTTGGACCAGCGTTACCCTGTACAAATGTTGATAACAAATTATACACAACATACGACGAATATCATGCCAGAATATTAATGGAAATGTACAAAGTTACATTTATTTTGTTATGTAGATAAGTGTACTAACACTCTACCTACCACTAATGATGGAATTCCACCATTATGTTAGGTCACTGAATAAATTTCCTCTCTCAAAACTAAGTTCCCAAATACTGCCAAATTGTTAATTCGTAATTTTTATTTGTAATTATTCGAAATTATTCAATGGCCTTGAAATATGATATCAAGGTTATCATTCTCAACAACTTTTTCCTATGTTATCGCCGGTCGACCTTGTTTTATGATGTGTTTGCAAAAAACTGTTTGGCATGACTATAATAAAGTCTATCTTTTCTCATTGACCAAATTTGACCTTTACCGCAACTCCTGCACCCTTTTCCTGGAAACCTAACCCACACCTAAACAAAATTTATATATATTTATTTATTTAATGCTTTAAACCAGATATGGTTTATTTAGCATATTCAGTTAACACTTGTTGTCTTAATGCGCCTCTAAACTTAACTTAATATTAATTTATAATTCAAAAGGTTAATTCAATGAAATTAAATTTTTAGTGCGCAACGCTAAAAAAAATCGAAAATAATTAACAGACCCTTGATGTCTGGGCCGCATAGGAAGCATCCTATACAAGTGAGAGACAGTACTTCAAAATGACTACACAAATCTTAGTTAGGTCAAGTATCATATGATTACAGCGCTTCTCTTGGCCAATTTTCATAGATATCGCAAAATGTACGACATTCTTTGTGAAAAGAATGATGACTATGTAATTCATTAATAAAGCTGCATTCTTTAGAATTTTATTTTCAAATCGGGCACGAACTTATGCGATCACATATAGTTTAATTTTTGTTGGAGTCGTTAATAGTAGAACTACGCGATCTAAGAAACAGCACAGACCCGGAGTGTTTTCTTAGATCAAGACTCTACACCGTTCCTTCTAGTTTTAGATAATCAGTGCCTTCTATATTCTGTGTCTTTTCCTTCTTCGTACGACTCGTAAAATTCATCTTAAGTTGAAATATACGGCTGCGAAAATGACGGTTTAAAAATGTAATTACTTCCGCACAGACCAAGTATAATTATCCTGCATTAATAATCCCGCCAAGTCCAAGGTCTGTCTTTTAATATCTGTTGCGCACACAGAAAAATTCAGCGATGTACTTTATTACGATGCGACGATAAACTCCGCGGAATATTGCGGAACGTTAAGAAAATTGTGGAGAGGGGCACAAAATCGTAGTCATGGCCATTTATCTTCTGCCGTTGTCCTTCTTCGCGACAACGGACGACCGCACGCAGCTGCCGCATGTCGCCACGCGTGAGATACTTGACAAATTCAAATGCGAGATATTTTTACCACCTTCCTTTGCACCCTCTGTCTTTCTGCACTTCCGACAAATGTCTTAGCTTCGCAGATATTCGTGTAGAACAATGAACTCAAGAGTGCAGTTCTGAGTTGTTGTACAGGGCATTCCAAAAATGCTGTTCAGTAAATTCTCGATACTTCTCCAATAGCCAGTGTTCGGTGAAGATTCCGTTTACGTCCATTCTTAGAATTCGATGAAATTTTGAAAATAGGATCTTTTTTTACTAAAATGACGATTGCCAGAAGGATTTTTGCCTACTCGAACAAAATTTATTCTATCATTTCAATATCGCTCTCCAGCTTTACTCTACCAATTAATTGTACAAATGGATCATCACCAGCCTAGTTCATCTCATAACGCCATAAAAAATCACACATATATAATATACATAAGGTAAAATTTCAATTTTTAAAAACTACTTCTGGATTTTCGTATGCGTGATCAAAAATGAGTTATGGGACGGGTACCCTAATGGGAATTCACCAGTTTTAAGCGCCATAGTTACAGTGGCGTATAATAATATTCGGCCGCTCTAAAAAAGACGATAACTTTTTTAATATTAATCCATATTAGTTAATGTTAAACAACTTTATTGAAAAATTATTTGTGCCAGTTAATAGTCTAACGCATGCATAATAACCCCTATAAATTGCAGATCTGTAACTATTCGATTATAGACGCAATAATTAAATAATTCCTTACAATTTTCTAAACAATTCCTTACATCCAAACATATACCTTTAAAAAGGTATACATTTGTGTTCAATTAAACTGGAAAGTTAATTTATAAATACCATATACTCAAACAATATGGTATAGTGGCAGAAAACTGTATGTGAAAATATACGAATATAAGAATTATGTTTGAATTTACCGCTCAACGTTGATCAGGTATAGATCGATCCAATATAGATTAGGGTAACTGCACTAGTGAATGAACATTTAAGAAATTGTTCAAGAAGATATTTTATGTAACAAAATGTGTGAATTATAAAAGAATCTCATATATGCCAAATGACTCCCTATACTTCATTTGTCAAAAATGAATTAACACAAATAAAATGAAATTGTTATTATTTTTCTTCATTAAACGTTAAATAAAAAATATAAAAAATACCAGTCAATGAACACTACATTCTAGTAATTGAACAACGATAGTCCAATGAATGAACAAAATTGCTAAACAATGTTCTCCTATTTATTTAACTCTTTAATCACAATTTTATCGCTAGTATGCCGTGCGAGGTCAAATTTGTTGAAATATACAAAACCGTTCATTTACTGGTGCCCGTTTATTCACTGGTGTAGTTACCCTACATTGTTTCTAAATGCTCTGACATTATCGCAGTCTTACAGATGCCAGCTTGGGCTAAACATGTGGTTACACCAATGTCAGTTATATCTATTATAATTATATTTTAATTTACACTAAGCAAGTGAGTTACAATTATAATTTTCTTAAATTTAAAAATTAAAACAAAAGGTTTATAATTATATTTTTCTCCACAGTACTAATAGAAATTGTCGGTTAATTTACAGACGCAAAATTTTATTAATTTCTTGAAAATGATCTAAATATAGATCGAAACGTCGAAATTTTGATTTTGTGATATTTTGCAAACAGTGTAGAAATAGTTTTTGATCGAACCAGTGCGCTGATACCATTAAAAATTCTGTTTAAAACCTGTTTACGATCGATACTAAGATATTATAATAATTAAATAACTATGGCGTTGAAAACTGGTGAATTCCCAAGAGAGAAAAATAAGTTACTTGCCATGCCTATATTTCCGTAAAAAAAATTTTTTTAGAAATCGGACTTTGGCACATTGTACATCCACTATTTGGTAATATCAAAAATTAATTTTTTTTTTAAATCTAAAATTTATAAAATCGATTTCAGCCGCCTGGGCGCCACAGTGCGGCGCACAGTGGGAAAACTTGACCAAACTCGATTCAAAAAGGAATAACTTTCGATAGAAATGAGATAGAGCAATGAAATTTTTTTTACATACAGCTGAAACTTCATAGAATATGGGAAAAATAGGGAGATTATGGTACGAATGGTTTCTAACCTTGAAAAAATAAAAATTTAACTGTTTAACAATAATCCGACATTTTGAAAAAATCTACGTGAAATGATGTAGAGCATGTTCCAAAAAAATTGTGTTCGCGCGTGATGTTGGAAAAACCACAATTTTCTCGAAATTGCGCAACTTTGACGAATTTTTTCGAGGTTAAGAAACATTCGTACCATAATCTCCCTATTTTTCCCATATTCTGTGAAGTTTCAGCTCTATGTAAAAAAATTGCATTGCTCTATCTCATGTCTATCGAAAGTTATTCCTTTTTGAATCGAGTTAGGTCAAGTGTCCCCACTGTGCGGCGTGTAAACTTGATAAAAATGGTTTATGTCTATTGTTTACTTACTGGCAAGCCTGGCGGGCCTTGGATACCGGCTTCTCCATCCGTCCCGTTCAGACCAGGTGGACCGGAAGGTCCTGGCTCTCCTCTTTGTCCTGGAAGTACACATTTCTGCTAGTAACAGCTCACTTTATTGCGGGAAGTCGATCAAACCGCAGAATTAATACTTTCTATCCTTGCGCAAATAGAAAGCTCAGTTACGATTAATATCTTCCCGTTCATCTTTCAGGCTGCTCCGCAGATTCCATTCGCTCGCTCGCATCCATATTCAGTCACTCGAAAACGCTTTTTACCATTATTCGAAGCGCGACGACGGGTACGAAGAAACCAAGAGTAGAGACAGCTTTAAAGTAGTGTTAATGGAACTTCTGCTGGAAGGTTCTTGCAACGTATGGACCAACTTTTGAAAACTGTTCGGAACAAGATTGCGAGTCGATCAAAAACTTGTACGAATGCTCGACCGTGACTATACAGGGTGTTCGCTCTGAAACGGGCGATTTAAATTGTTTTTTTCTACAGCTACCACGGTTGGAGAAATTTTTCTTGTATAATTTACATAGTTTTACAACGCAAATCGAATTGGAGAACGAATCCTCCTTTCTTTGTCTTTCTTTCGAGGTCTTCTAACAAGGGAACATATTCAGTTGATACAAACCGATTTTGATGAAACTTATGTGACATATACAGTGACTCCCATTAATATTCGGATGCTATAAAAAAAGATAACTTTTTTAATATTGTACTATACTATTTGACTTTGTTTGGGAAGCTAGAGCAATTAGTTTCCAACAGGACGTGAAAAAAAAATTTTTCAAAAATTGCAATTGATCGGAGTTGTAGAAAAAATACTGAAAGTTGCATTTCACAACTTTTTTATGTGGGCCTATAGTGAAAATTTAAAAACGCGTTTTGTAGATCTGTGTCAATTAAACATGTTCTGAAAATTTTGTCAATATTGTTCAACGTTGCAATGAGCTACAAACGTTGAACGATGGTAAAAATTTCAGATTTTGACTATTTTCGGGCTATAACTGTAGTAAATCTATAGATTCTCACATCTTTCAATGCCTGTCGTTTTTTCCCGCATCAATCGATTTCGATGAAACTTTTGCAGTGCATATAATTGACACAGATCTACAAAACGTATTTTTTTCGATGAAATTTTGAAAATAGGTTCTTTTTTTTACTAAAATGACGATTGCCAGAAGGATTTTTGGCGAGTCGAAAAAAATTTTTATCATTTCAATGTCGCGCTCTACCTTACCGACTTACCGACTTTCTATTTTATATAGAATATCTTCAATTAATTATAAAAATTGATCATCACTAGCCTAGTTCACCTCAAAGCGCCATAAAAATTCACACATATAAACGATAATCAATATATATATATAATAAATAATAAATAATAAATATAAACGAATCCTCTTTAATTTAAAGTAATACATATATGAGGTAAACTTGAAATTTTTAAAGACTACTCCTAACCACAACTCATTCTAATTGACGCAAGCGTATAGCACGAACATAAAGCAGAAAGTCGGTAAGTCAGTAAGTCGGTAAGGTAGAGCGCGACATTGAAATGATAAAACTTTTGTTTTCGACTCGCCAAAAATCCTTCTGGCAATCGTCATTTTAGTAAAACAAGAACCTATTTTCAAAATTTCATCGAATTCTGAGATGAACGGTAAACGGAAGAACAGCCAAAATTTTTATTACATATTATCTACTAAACTGATGCATTTAACATGGCAGACGAAAGTGGAGTCTTTTGGTCCATTTCTGAAGAGATAATTCTGACTTATTGTTAGTTAGAGTGCCACCAAATTATGAAACTCCTGTATACAGGGTGTCGCATTTAAGTGTGAATATTTTCTTTAACGATGACAATAAAAAAATGTTTATATGTAATTGTAGTAGGGGTTGTTTTTTCATAGTTATCTAGGTTATCGATGTTTTTTTTAAAATAACTACGTATACGTTCGTGTTGTATCGTGTAACTAATAAAAAACACATTTAAATATGTACTGTGACACGTATCGTAATACTTCGAATATGAAGGACAAACTGAAATTTCGTTTTTTGGGAGAATGTAGGCATTGTGAGAAATGTTAACGCCTGCGAAACTGTGGAAACGGACTTTTGTTGCACAAAGAATATCGAGATGAATTGATCATGAAATTCTCAAGGACTTACCTTCATTTACGGTATCATTTTATTAGGTGTTTACGGTATCATTTTATTTTACAGATGTTCTCATTTCTCGCAAAACCTGGCACTCTCCTTAGAAATGGAATTTAAGTTTCACCTCCATCTTCGAAGTTCAAGGTCATCTGAAGGTCATGCCACAGTACATGCTAAGCAAAGACATGGATAACCTTGGATACTGCGCGAAAAAATCATATTTAAAACAAAAACAATCCTTGCGGAATACTGACCCCGTTTTTCTAGGATTGCAAGGGTCCAGGACACGTTTTTCCAATTCTCGATCATTTTCAGTAGTCAACAGCGTTAGATCGAAGATCAATTTACGTCACGATCGCCCTCAAAAGTCTTATTTTTGATAGTTACAGTAATCACTTGATTCTTGTCCCAGGGGCTGTTCGTGGAGCGGACAAGAATCGCGATGTAGACTTGTTTTTCTGATTTACGGCTGGGTCTACCGCTCCGATCGCGCCGAGCGAGACTACTAAAATGCTTTATTTTTCATTATTTTTTTTATGAGACTTTTATTTGCTTGTTTCTGGCAATATTCTGATTAAAACAAGACCAAACACCATATATTTTGGTCCATATTTACTCTACATGTGGGAAGCATAATTTATAATTTATCATACATTCAACATACGCTATAGCATATGTTTAAATAAACAAATAAACATCTCGAAAATATGTTCCCAAAGAATTGAAGAATAAAAAATATTTAAAAGATTACATAAACGAATACCTAACCAGATAAATTCTCATTTAATAAGTTATTAATGAATGTGTTAATCGCATTGGTATTTTAAAGAATAGAGCATACAATACAGTTTTTCTTTGTATACAGGGTGTCCCAAAATTCCTCCGACACCCGAAAATGGGAGGTTCATTGGGTCATTTGAAGCGACATTTTCCTTTACAAAAATGGCGTCCGCGACATTGTTTAGAAGTTATTAACGAAAAACACGAACCAATCAGAGCGCGATTTAGACATGCGATGACGCGTTCAGCCAATTGATAGTTGGCGCGTCGGGCCGACTGTACTAACTCGCGTTTAAGTCGCGCTCTGATTGGTCCGTGTTTTTCGTTAATAACTCCTAAACAAAGCCGCGGACGCCATTTTTGTAAAGGAAAATGTCGCTTTAAATGACCCAAGGAACCTCCCATTTTCGGGTGTCGGAGGAATTTTGGGACACCCTGTATAATACAGTTTTGCTCTGCGACGCGGCACGGCGTTGGCCGGCAGTGGAATGGGTAAGCTCTTGTCATAGATCGTAAAGGCATCCCCGGTCATAGATCGCGAGATTACTGTACAAATTACGCCTCGTAGACGCAAAAATAGGACTGTGATGGCGATCGCGGCCTAGATTGATCTTTCCTCTAGCACAGTGGTCGGCAAAGTGCGGCTCCAGAGCCGCATGTGGCTCTTTGGCTCTTTAAGTGCGGCTCTGGCACAAATGTCCACGGAAGGCGGAAAAAATTACATCTTATTTTGATAAATTAGAATTCTTCTATAAATCGAGAACATGTATGAAACTTACTTGTATTTAGTGTAATAAAAGTTTACCAAATAGGCAGATTTGGCTCCCAATTTTTATTAAAATTGTTGCAATGTTCATATTTGGCTCTTTGGCTAATAAATTGCCGACCACTGCTCTAGCACACATGGCTGCTGGAAACCCCCATCTTTGCATTATCGAGAAACGAGAAGGCACATCCTGCACCGCAGGAATCCTGGAAAAAGGAATCTACCCACCTAAATTTACACATAAAGTATTTTTAATATTGTCAAAATTAAGGAAGATCTTTTGGGGGTCTCGCCTAACAAGGGAACCTATTCAGATGAGACAAACCGATTTTGATGAAACTTATGTCAGATATAGTTCTTCGAAAAATATTTGACACGTGTTTTTTTTTATCGGCAACCATTCACTTTGAAGGGGTGAAAACAGCCCTCAAAATTCGTGGTCATATTTTCTGAGATAGGGTAACTGCACCAGTGAATAAACGGGCACCAGTAAATGAACGCTTTTGTATATTTCAACAAATTTTAACCCGCACGGCGTACTAGCGATAAAATTGCGATTAAAGAGTTAAATAAATAGGAGAATATTGTTTAGTAATTTTGTTCATTCATTGGACTATCGTTGTTCAATTACTAGAATGTAGTGTTCATTGACTGGTATTTTTTATATTTCTTATTTAACGTTTAATGAAAAAAATAATAATTTCATTTTATTTGTGTACATTGATTTTTGACAAACGAAGTATAGGGAGCCATTTGGCATATATGAGATTTCTTTAATTCACACATTTTTTTTACATAAAATATCTTCTTGAACAATTTCTTAAATGTTCATTCACTGGTGCAGTTACCCTATCTCAGAAACCAAAGATCGAAAAAAATTGATTTTCTTTTTAAATTGTGTGCTTTTAATGGGAAACGTAGTTATGCAAAAAATTTTAACAAAAGACATTTGTTTAAATATGTTAAAAATGAACGCTTATATTTCTGTGAAACAAGCCAGAATTCCTTCCTCCGCACACCAGGTGCAAACCCATATTTCATTATGCATAAATATTGTTAAATAGAAAAAAGAAGAAAATCCTAAAACATGTATCCCCTAATTTGGATCAAAGATCACACATAGTGTACATTAAAATTAACTAACGATATATAAGAGAAAGAAAACGTAAAATTTTCAAGGTATTGTTTGAACAAACATATTTTGTTAAAATTTTTTGCACTACTACATTCTCCATTAAAAGAAAAACACAATTTTAAAAAAAATCAAATTTTTCGATCTCTGGTTTCCAAAATGTCTCAAAAAATATGGATCTGACAGCGAACTTCGAGGGCTGTTTTCACCCCTTCAAAGTGGATGGTTGTCAATAAGAGAAAATACGTGTCAAATATTTTTCGAACAACTACATCTCGCATAAGTTTCATCAAGATTGGTTTGTTTCACCTGAATATGTTCCCTTGTAAGCGAGACACTCTACGCAGTCTTCTCAAACAGTTTCTTGGTCGGTTTTTACAGGAGCCTATCGTAGCTACTCTCTCTTCAGCTACCTGCAGATTCAACATGTGAGATCGGAGGGAAGCTGCAGCAGTTTTCAGGAAGGAAGAGAAAATAGAAGAAAGCGCTGTTACGTTCACGTGGAACAGTCCACGGGAACGTGGTAAAAGGTGCCTCGGCATAGAAGAAGCACCGGTCGAAAGAGCGGTCGCTGTTTTCAATCGTCAAGAGGAAAAGAGGAGAGATGAACGATCGTCATCCGTCTTTCTCTTGAATCCGGTAGAAGAATGGCTCGTGGAAAATCTACCTGGTGAGCCTGTGTCTCCCCTGGTGCCTTTCTCGCCCCGGTAACCCCGTACACCGGGTTCACCCTTGGGACCCGTTAAGCCGGGTGGGCCTCTCATCAATGCCATACCGCTTTCACCCTTGAAACCCTATAACGCAACACTGTAAGGTCAGATCCAACCAGGTCCTCCATCTTTGTGTTAATCGATTTTCTTTTTTGCTTTTCCCGCTCGCGCGACGAAGCGTTAAGCACGTTCTCGTTTTCCCCCATAGGAAGGACGGAGATAAAGGAGGGGATTGGTGTTTTATCGGACACTATCTTTATTCTCACGGCTGATTCTGGCACGGTTCCTCTTCACGCTTCCTGCTCGACAACAGCTGTCGACCAGCATCAGCTCGACGGCCCGTGTTGCGACAATACCGCATCGATCATGCGAGCGGGTTGCTTAATTCAAACGGCTCGTCGCGACGGCCCGTGCCAGAATCACCCGCCTCGACTACGACTACAATAACAACACGGTATAGAAACACAATAATTAACAATTAATCGACAACACGAAAGTACTACTCGCATGCAGATTGACAACAACGGGAGCGTGTGTTAGTGGGATCAAATTTAGTAGAAACTGGAAGCTATCAGAGTTTCTCTTTCTCCTTGAAAGTGGGATCTCCTGAAGGTGGAATCTGCTAAGCACGTCTGGACGCGCCGTTTTGCGATCTTGGGATCTCTTATATTACACTCGTCACTCTTTATCAGAAAGGGTTGCTTGGCTCTGCGTCTAGTCGACGAATGGAGGACCACAAATTCCTGCAGCCTCGTATACTCCACTCGTCCCGAACGCGAACTTCTGCGTCCAGACGCACAGCAGGAAGTTACGACAAATGAAGACAAATCGCAAGCTTGAGCGCCCAGAGTTAGGACAAGAAGTTACGGCGAATAGACTATGGATTGCAACTTGTGTATCCAGACCTTGGACCATTCGTGTTCTGAGATAAGAGAGTATCTGGTTCCCACAACTGACGTCAGAAAATCATTCAAAATTGGTTATGCGAACAAATTTTGAGCTGCAAAAAGGTTCACTTGATAGAGGAAGGATCAATGCAGAGCGCTGTGCCCCATCACATCACCCAACGAAGTTTTTAGTACTGAACGAAGTTTTTAGATTGGTTTTCTTACTTTCAACACTAATATTGTTAGGTATAAACATAATCTCGTTAAATCATGAGCAGAACGCTCCATATTTAACTATCCTCTTTAGAATGAGCTCTCACTCAGCCCAAAATTTGCTCAAATAAGGACAAACAATGAAACCTCCCAAATCCATGTTTCGACCCAAAATCTAGTTAGATTCTAGTTCCTTGCTAGTTATGTCACATGGGTACCCCTTAAGTATATAAGGTCCAGATGCACAGAAGCACGTTACGATGAATAGATTATGGATCACAAACTTGTGTGTCCAGACACACAGCAGAAAGTTAGGACGAATGGAGTATGGATCACAAACTTGTGTGCCCAGACAGGCAGCAGGAAATTACAACGAATGGAGTATGGATTATAAACTTGTGTGTCCAGACAGGCAGCAGCAAGTTAGAACGAATGGAGTATGGATCACAAACTTGTGTGTCCAGACACACAGCAGCAAGTTAGGACGAATGGAGTATGGATCACAAACTTGTGTGTCCAGACAGGCTGCAGGAAATTACAACGAATGGAGTATGGATTATAAACTTGTGTGTCCAGACAGGCAGCAGCAAGTTAGAACGAATGGAGTATGGATCACAAACTTGTGTGTCCAGACACACAGCAACAAGTTGGGACGAATGGAGTATGGATCACAAACTTGTGTCCAGACAGACAGCAGGAAATTACAACGAATGGAGTATGGATTATAAACTTGTGTGTCCAGACAGGCAGCAGCAAGTTAGAACGAATGGAGTATGGATCACAAACTTGCGTCCAGACAGGCAGCAGGAAATTACAATGAATGGAGTATGGATCACAAACTTGTGTGTCCAGACAGACAGCAGGAAATTACAACGAATGGAGTATGGATTATAAACTTGTGTGTCCAGACAGGCAGCAGCAAGTTAGAACGAATGGAGTATGGATCACAAACTTGTGTCCAGACAGGCAGCAGGACATTACAATGAATGGAGTATGGATCACAAACTTGTGTCCAGACAGACAGCAGGAAATTACAACGAATGGAGTATGGATCACAAACTTGTGTATCCAGACAGGCTGCAGGAAATTACAACGAATGGAGTATGGATTATAAACTTGTGTGTCCAGACAGGCAGCAGCAAGTTAGAACGAATGGAGTATGGATCACAAACTTGTGTGTCCAGACACACAGCAACAAGTTTCGACGAATGGAGTATGGATCACAAACTTGTGTGTCCAGACAGGCAGCAGCAAGTTTCGACGAATGGAGTATGGATCACAAACTTCTGCGTTCAGAAGCGCTTAGGAGATTCCACCTTGACACGGCTTTGAAGGCTGTGAAGATAGTATTTTTAATAAATTTAATCGATTAATATATACATAGTTTTCCGCGCAAGTAATCATTATTTTGAGAAGCAGTTTCTTCAATTTTGTTATTTTTGATATTATGGAATTTTTTATTGTTGGTCAGTGTCGAATAGGCTTGGACATTGATAAATCATATGAAAAGTTATTACTCGATACTGTTTTCGGCTCGATGTAATTCGAAAATAGATGTGCGTTACTTTATTTATGGAAAAATAAATGATTTTCCCTGGAGCTGTTATCACTTAATTATTAAGTAAAATAATTTATCTTATTTTGTAATTTGTTCTCGAATAAAATTACCTACAATCTCTCTACGTAAATTGATAATGAATGATGAAATGCTTACTCCTACACAAATTAGTTTTTGTTATAACAACAATGTCGAAACGGTGTTTACGTTTGCTACATTGTTGTGAAGTGCTTGAGCATCTTCTTCAATAAAGACAGGTTTTGAAAATATCTTGAGAACTAATAATTTATTTGCTATGGTATCTTAATAATTTTTTGTAAATGTATTTCTATTTAAAGAAATGATGCTATTGTTAATTTCACATGCACAGTTGCATCTAAAAAATCTAAGGGCCTACGAATGTAGCGTTCTTCGAACCATTAATCTTTTTCCTTTGATATTTTTTCGCAACTGTACTTATTAATAACTAATAACGGCGTTATGGCCTGAAAGAATTGCGTGAAATACCCTTTATATGCATTTGACTGCAGTCAAAGTATTTGTGTATATATATGTAGAATACAAACTTTAAATGTATATAATTATTTAAAACATTATATATATTATAACAATGTACACATATGTTTTTGTACTGAAGAAAATATATATTTATATCTCTTTGCCGTCAATATATATATTAATAGGATGCTTCATTAAAAAAAAGTAGTTTGATTTTTACCTAAAAAATGTATTTAATAGAATTATATGATTTGATATGAAAGCTCAAGAAAATATCTCAACAATTATTGAGTGTTTGCCCCTATAATGGTATATATTCGTAAATTCGAAGGCCTTGCACTCTCCTTGTTAGAATAAATTCTATTTCTTATACTAATAGAGTCTATTTTTTATATACCCATATTCCAATAGTAAAATTGTGTTATAATAGCCCTGGCAAACGTCAGATATTTTTGCAAAAAAAGGTCATTCTGTTCAACTCAGGCCTTCTCTCGTTAATAAAATCCTAGATGCACCACTGTTCATCACTAGGCTATTCCTCCTTCTTTCAAATGACTATTTCTCATCTCGATTTCAAATGTCCTTTGTCCAAGCCTATTATCAAACAAACAATAAAAACCTCGAAGTACGCCAGTTGGCTGAACCGAGAAAGGATCGAATTATTTGATTCCCGTAATAGTCAGTTACGGATAGTCTGACGCGAAGTTCGGAGAAAGGGAAGAAGAGAAACGAAAGAGATTGGGGACAAGTAAAAAAGAAATATTAATAAAAAACAACAAGAAATATCTCGGTATTACGCGGTGGACTTGGCGGTGTAAAACACGTTCTAGTAAACACAGATGAATCGCAAATAAAGCTACATACTTGAGGGTCTGTTTGATACTTACGCGACAATTGCAGGCTTGCATCGATCACCGGTGGATAAAGTTGCGAGAGCCTCAAAGCCAGTAGTAGTAGTAGTTATTAGTTATTAATGATTTGAACCGACACACAGGGAAGAAGTAATGTGGTGTTACTTGCTACATTAAACACAAATTAGTTATCAAGCTACGTACACTACGCCAAATACTACTGACTAAAGGTAAGCGGTCAGTCTCACTCTCTCTCTCCCTCTCTCTCTCACTCTCTCACCACGTCGCACTGCCCTTCTACCCGCTGTCAAACGTTTGCACACTAGGCTGACTCTTGTTCACTCTTGTCAAAAATTATTGTCAAAATTTCTTTGACGCCACTCCACGGAGTTGTTCCAAATACGTAAACGAAATCCGTGCAACGTTTTCGAGCTAGATTAGATAACGGGAAAAATCCCAAAATGGATAAAACATTGAAATAATCAATTTAATGCTCGTGAAATCGTTTTCCTCGAATATCTTCGAAACTATTTACTGCGCCGAAAAATATGTTGAACGATAGCGTCTCTTTTTTGTCCTGCTACTTTTTCTCGTGAAACAAACTGTTTTCACTATCCGCGTGGTTTCATTATCTTCTATCGATAAACATTAGCGAAAAGTATATTTTCTTTTTTATCTTGCTTTTTCTATCTTATTTTTTTTTAGTTGCAGATTTTTCTGCCGGGGATTCTATATACATGTTTTTTAAAGTGATTTTTCTAAATGCAGTTCCCTTTATAAAAGACTTATATATATACACATACATGTACATAAATAAATACTATATATACTATATACAATACATACTATATACAATACATACTATATATACTATATACAATATATACTATATACAATACATACTATATATACTATATACAATATATACTATATATAATACCTACCATATATACTATATACAATATATACTATATATAGCATCTACTATATATACTATATACAATACATACTATATATACTATATATAATACCTACTATATGCAGGGTGTCCCACATAAATAGTAACACCTAAATATCTTTCGTATTTACAGTCCTATCAGAAAACTTCAGAGGACAAAGTGACGCTATTGCAGGGGGGGCAATATAATAATGAAGAAAATAATTAGTTATGTCGTGTTTTTAAATGAAATTGCAATGTCACCGATGTTTTTTTAAATGGAATAGTATATTTTTGTTGCGATAGCATGATAGACAATAAAAAACTGAATTTAGTGGATACCACCTTTTTGATCTTGAAATGACCTTGATATGATATGTAAAGGTCAACCCGACGTAAACAACGCGCAATCTTTGCTGAAACACGTGAGTTTTAAACTTCCACGTTTCATCCGCTTCAACATGATTATTCTTGCTCAAGGTCATTTCAAGGTCAAAAAGGTGGTATCCACTAAATTCAGTTTTTTATTGTCTATCATGCTGTCGCAAAAATATTATACTATTCCATTTAAAAAAACATCGGTGACATTGCAATTTCATTTAAAAACACGACATAAAAAATGTTTTTCTTCATTATTATATTGCCCCCCTGCAATAGCGCCACTTTGTCCTCTGAAGTTTTCTGATAGGACTGTAAATACGAAAGATATGTAGGTGTTATCATTTATGTTGTTATCAGTTATCAGTTATCATGTGGGACACCCTGTATACTATATACAATATATACTATATACAATACATACTATATACAATACATACTATATGTATACTATATACAATATATACTATATACAATACATACTATATATACTATATACAATATATACTATATACAATATATACTATATACAATATATACTATATACAATATATACTATATACAATACATACTATATACAATACATAGTTTATATATGATGTACAATATATACTATATACAATAGATACTATATATACAATATACATATACTGTATACAATACATACTATATATACTATATAAAAAGAAGACCAAATGTTTCGTTAGTGTTTATTGATAGAAGATAATGAAACCCTATTTGAATTTCTTATTAAACCGTTTGTTTTAAGAAAGAAAGTATTCGGACACAAAAGACGCAGTCTATCCAGATCTACAGGTTTTGTTTAACAAGTTTATCGACTAGGTAAATAGTTTAGAAGGTATTCGAGATAAAAGTTTCCTTTTATCTGTGGACACTCAAACTTCGCACAGATTTTTGTTCAATTATTTGGAACAACCCTGCGGGTGCCATCAAAGAAATCCCAGAGTCGAAAACAGGAGCCACCCTATTCGCACACTCTCTCACACTAACAAGGAACACGACAACGGCGGTTAGAACTCGGATAGTCGTGGCTAAGGCTGAATAGCAATGTTCTGCGGCACAGAGACTACATTCCGTTTTTCCGAAAGAAGAGACCTAAAATATAGCGTTCGTCATAACAGCTGTCCACCCAGCTCCAGTTTCATGACACGTGATTGGCAGAAGTTGGGTGGACAGCTGTTCTGATAGCGAGCCTCAACATCTCTCCTTTCGAAAGGCAAATTATAGTCGGAAGTATCGCTCGGGCCGCTGTGAGCTCCCTAAAATGTTGACTTTGCGATCCACGCCGCTAAAATATAACATAACGTGCTTAACAAGTAAAATGATTATCCTAGCAGGATTTCGAATAACCGAGAATGCTTCTAGATCATCGAGAAGCTTTCAACCTGTCAGGAGTCTCTTTGCGACGACTCGAGATCGTCGTTCATTGCAAAATTCCTCGAGTTTCTCAAATAATCTTAGCGGCGATGAGCATCGAGAATCTCGGTTTCAGTTTGTTCGTTGGATCGCTGGATCCCTTAACCGTGGGTACATTATCGATCGCGACCAGTCACGTGATTCATGAGCTACGCGATTTTCGTCGCAGTTTCTTTGAGCGTCCTTGCCAGCGAATACCTCCGAGACCCAATTGCTCTTGTTAGATCTGCTGATGTACCAATACTTACGGTCAGACCATAAAGCAGAATGGATCAAGAACGATAGCGAGTCGCGAATGGTAATCGGTAGATCGCAGGTGTTTTTTCTGTTCTTTTTTTCTATTCGTGTCCGTCAGAAGAGAAACACCATTTCTCACCTCTTCTGCGAAGATTCGAACGTTTCGTACGCGCGCCTATCGTCGTCTAACATAACACCGGTGTCCCGAAAAGTCGATAGGTATATCGGGAAAAAGCAACAAGTATCGATTCACGTACGTGTTATTTGCTGCCACCAACGTTTCTCTATCGGTAATCGAAGAATGGTCATTTGCATCGTAACTGTTCCGGCTACGTGTCGGCGTACGCCCTGCGAGAAAGTGCTCGGACACACCTAGAATTCTACAGTTTCTCGAAACCAATGCGTTGCGGAACATTTTTACTGCGAATCGGCGCAAAGTCCGCCCCTTCTTGGATAACAAGGCCTGTTGCTTCTTGCAGCTTTTTACTCGGAATTTGCGGACCATATTACGCGGACCAAGACATTTTTAATTTTTTATAATGGGATTCTGTTGATCACTGGTTCTTTGCCTTTTTGAAGTCACGCAACACTTTTGATCGTATGAAAAATTTACCGAACACTAGAAGTAATTACAATTGCAAAATGATTTCGGCGCTACGGTTCGATCAATGAAATTTTTGTTACTTATCTTTATAATAGAGATTCTCGTCATTGATCGAACCGTAGCGCCGAAATCATTTAATATTTGTTTGATACGATCGATAATAGGAATAACATTTTGCTTGATCGAACCGTTGAAGATCATTGGTACATCATTTGTGTTACCAAAAGTAGTGATCCGAAAAACAAACAAAAACATTCGCGTAAAAATAAATATATTTTAGAAAATATATTCAATATATTTCGCGGAATTTCGAGGAACACCGGTTAGGAACCAGTGCTGTAGATTTCAGTGAGGGAATGTCGAAAATCCAAGTTGTAATGCTGGGAATATACTGGTTCAAAAGTTATGGGTGTTTAAAGTTCAGCGATTTTGGTCGTTGGGATTGCTATGGGCGCCGCCATATTGGTATGTACTCAGCACAAGCACGCGCAGATGTCGGTAATGTAGCGTGGCTATCTCTGACAAGGGGAAGCCACGGTTGATGGGTCACGGATTTTCCTGAAACTTCCAGTATATGAAGGTGACGTATCCAAATGTAATTTAGCAAAGCAGTAGCGCGCGCTTCTCAAATTTTTTCGAGAAAATTGCATTTGAAAATCTGTACGCGGTCATAAGGGTTCGTCTTCACTTTGCGAGAAAGACTGGTTATAATCAGTAGATAGCCGGTTCGAGTCTTGCTGCCGACATTTTTTAAAATCTTTTTTTTTCAGTTTTGATCGTCAAAATTTATGAAATCTGCCATTAAACAAATATTTTTTAAACAGAAAATGCATGTTTTCATTTCATTAATAAAAAATGTGCAATAATAAAGTAAATATAACACTGTATTATTTGTATATTCGATCTTTTTTTCAATACCCATAAATAAAAAACATGCATTTTCCGTTTAAAAAATATTTGTTTAATGGCAGATTTCATAAATTTTGAGGATTAAACCTGAAAAAAAAAGATTTTAAAAAATGTCGACAGCAAGACTCGAACCGGCGACCTACTGATTGCCAGTGTTTGCCAAATTATATTTCGAGACGACATCTTCCAATACTGCAAGTTTCAGAAAAATCTGTGAAAATATATCAAAAATAGTTTCGATTCTCACTATGCAATTTTTATACAGTTTTCCGTGCTGATTTCGAATCTGGTTTTAATTTTTCTCCTAGACGCACAGTTTTTAAGAAAATTTGAGTTTGAAAAAAAACATATTTTTCGACTTTGAATAAAGATTGTGATGTTATTATAACAGATATGGTATTGTTCTTTACAGCAAAAGATTCTTTAGACTTTCCCGAATCCAGTGATGTGCAATAGTAATACATTATGATTGTTATAAACATGTTTTTTGGTGATATTTTTTAATTTATCTGAAAAAATAGGGGTCCAGCGGAAAATTGAATTACTCCATAAAGAACGATACAATATCTGTTATAATAACATCACAATCTTTATTCAAAGTCGAAAAATATGTTTTTTTTCAAACTCAAATTTTCTCAAAACTGTGCGTCTAGGAGAAAAATTAAAACCAGATCAAAATCAGCGCGGAAAACTGTATAAAAATTCCATAGTAAGAATCGAAACATAATAAAAAGATAAAATTTGTTGGACAGTGTTACCTGTCATTGAATAGTAATTAATATATCGCGGAACATTATGCAAGATAAAAGTTGTTCGCATCAACTGCAACAAGCAAGGCCCAATTAATAATTTCCTTCATTCGTTAACGAAAATGTTCCCCCCAGCTTTGTTAACGAATTATTAACAAAGAAAAGAACCAATCAAAGCGTGGACCAATACGGTGGACGATTTTTGACTCTGGGACAGGTCCCGCTGAGCGGGGCCTTGCGATTGGCCGAACCGGAAAGCGTCTGCTACAGCTACTCTGATTGGACCACGTCTTTCACTAATATTAACAAAGCCGCGGAGAATATTTTCGAAGAGAAAAAAAATTAATTTAAATGATCCATCTCGTTCAACAAAATATAAAATTTTTGGGACAGCCATTTTTCATGAAACTTTGTCCTTTCAGTTTTATTTCGAAACCTATCATTTTATAAAATGTGAATTCCTCTCGATCGAAAATTTTGATAATTAAAGTTTGAAATGTTTTCGCCGCCTATCATTTTATCGCGTTATAAACTCAGTGGCGTATTTAACGGTATGCGGACTAAGCAGCGTGGGTCCCCGGGATACCATAGGGCCCCGTATTTCGCAGCATTAAGTTCTTTCACAAAAAATTCAAAAATCGTTCCCAATTATCAATTATAAATTATGCTTATTTTTAATACCACGAACGTCATAGGTAGGTGTATGTTAAAGACTAAACTAGTTGGAGGGCCCCAAAATTTTTACCGTTTGGGGCCTCCACTCGACTGGGGCCGGCACTGGATAAACTGCATCAATTCCTATAAAAAGTGCAAGATACATACCGCATGTGATCGCGGAAGGAATACAATTGACACGGGCGTTTAAAAAATTGTTTCAGATCGCATTGATTTCGAGAAACGACGACGATCAAGGAATGCCTCTCGTCAGTCTGTCGCGAGGCGTACAGGCGACGGTAGCAAGGTCTTAGAAAACGTTCTTTTGTCCTCGAGACAAGATACGATCTCCAGACTGCGCTCGTGCAATCCCTAAATTGTCACTTTCCGCCACGCGTTCGAGAATGTTACAGTAAAGTCGCGATACTTGTCTAAAGGCTGTGATCTGCACGGACACGTATCGTGTAGAGACATTATTTTTTTATTATAAATAGATATATGTTCTCGGCGCACCGTTTCGATCAATAAAAAAAAATATTATTGATCGAAACGGTGCGCCGAGAACATATATCTATTTATATTAAAAATTTACGATCGAGAAATACGTAATTATTATTTTTTTATGACTGCGTCTACTGCGCCAGGAGTACCGACGACGCCGAACGTAGAGAAGGACAGCACGTGAAGCGTATCGGTGTGAACCACTATACTAACTCAATTACAAAACTTCTTTATTTTTCATCATTTTTTTATACGACTTTCGCCAACTTATTTCTGGCATTTTTCTGATTAAAATGACACTAAACACGATATAATTTCAACTGTATTTAGTGATTTAATCAACGATGAAAGTTTCGAACGCAACGAAGAACAATTTCATCGTCTAATAAGTAAATCACTAAATACAGTTGGAATTGTATCGTGTTTGGTGTCATTTTAATCAGAAAAATGCCAGAAATAATTTGGCGAGGGTCCCATAAAAAGATAATGAAAAGTAAAGAAGTTTTGTAATTCGATCAGTAGTGGTTCACACCGATGTACGTTGGTTGGCTGGGAAGTGAGTAGGCACTGGATAAATTCTGGGTAGAAGGTTGCAGAAAATTATCGCGACTTTACTGTAACCTGATTTCGTCTAATCTCCGGAAAAGGAAAACGCGAGACCTTCGCCTGTATCACGAGCCACGATCTGTCTCGTTCGTGCATTCCTCAGCCGACGGAATCGAGAAATTCTTCGCGGTTGTAGATCGTATCGAATCCGAGCACAGCAAGAACATTCTCCATCCATCATCGGCCAAACGATAATGCAATTTAACGGCTACTTGTTCTAGTACACTAAATGAGAAGAAGCGGGTGAACAGTATGCCATGCGTGTTGCATGCTCGCATGCTTACGTGATAATAATCGTGCATGTGCTTTTCGTGATTTCTACGTAGGCGTTCCGAAGCATGAATAACAGTGTGGTCGTCGAGGGAGTTGCGGGTTCTGGGTCTTGACCTTGATCTTTGTACAGGTTGCTTCTATCGATGAAACAATTAGGGGTACCGTAGGCGTGTATACTCTTTATGCAAATATTTGGTTTGCAAGAAAGTAATTACGGTATTTCAACGTGAAGTAAAACCTAATTATTTAGTCAGGTAATGAACTTTAATAAATAAGATATTTTCTTATTCATTATTTTTGGCAAAAGATCATCGAACAGAATCGAAATATTTTATTTATCGAAGTTCACTGCTTGGATAACAAAATTCGGTTCTATTTCACTTTAAAATACCGAAATTACTTTCTTGCCAAACCAATATGTGTACGGTGAATCACATTAATGTATATTCGGACTCTGTCAAAAATAAAGACGATAACTCCTTTAATTAAGTTTCTTATATCGATCGTATCATTGTTAATAATAAATGTTATCGGCGCTACGGTTCGATCGTATAATACAAATAATTAATTAGCAATTTTGCCGATTATCAAATAATTGACGTTTCGAGCCTAGTTTGAATTATTTTCAAGATTAGTTTGGGGGGAAATTGTTCATAAAGTACACTCACTTGCTTAGGTGTGATTTAATAAGTTAATATTAACTTGTTAAGTTAATATTATTATATTAAGTTAATATTACCTTAGCAAGTTAAGATTATTATATTAAGGGAAAAATTGTTCTTAAAGTTTACTCACTTGCTTAGGTGTGATTTAATAAGTTAATATTAACTTCTTAAGTTAATATTATTATATTAAGTTATATTAAGTTATTAAATCACACCTAAGCAAGTGAGTGAACTTTATGAACAATGTTTCCCTTACATACAATCATTTAATAGTTTTTTGAAAATTGTGCACCTTATTTATTTGTACAGATGCGATTCGAATTAATCTTGAAAATAATCCAAACCACGATCGAAACGTCGATTATTTGATAATCAGCATTAAAATTAACTTGATAAGTTAATATCATTATATTAAGGGAGAAATTGTTCATAAAGTTCATTTATTTGCTTAGGTGTGATTTAATGAGTTAATATTAACTTGTTAAGTTAATATTATCATATTAAGTTATTAAATCACACCTAAGCAAGTGAGTGAACATTATGAACAATGTTTCCCTTACATTCAATCATTTAATAGTTTTTTGAAAATTGTGCAACTTATTTATTTTTACAGATACGATTCAAACTAATCTTGAAAATACTCCAAACCGGGATCGAAACGTCGATTATTTGATAATCAGCAAAATTGCTTATTAATTATTCGTATTAAACGATCGAACCGTAGCGCCGATAACATTCAACATTTATTATTAACTTCTTTAATATTGGACTACACGATTTGAATTTTTTTTGTGAAGCTAGATCGGTTAGTTTACTACAGGATGTGAAATAAATTTTTTCAAAAATTACACGTCGTCGGAATTGTAAACACTGAAAGTTGCATTTTACAACTTTTTTATGTGGGCCTATATTGAAATTTAAAAAATAGGTTTTGTAGATCTGTGTCAATTGTATGTAATATGATAGTTACGTCGAAATCGGTTGATACGGGAGAAACGACAGAAAATCGTGAAATTCTGAAATTTTTACACTTTTTTACCATTCTGACAAATTTTTTAGAATTTGCTTAATTCATACAGATCTACGAACCGTGTTTTCTAAATTGTCTATACATATAAGCCCACATAAAGAAGTTGGAAAATACAACTTTAAAAATTTTCTCCTCAATTCCGACAACTTGCAACTTTTTAAAAAAATTTTGGTCACGTGTAGCAAATCAATTCTTCTAACTTCCTCAAAAAAGTTCAAACCGCACGATCCAATATTAAAAAAGTTATCATCTTTTGAACAATGTCCGAGTATTAGCGGAATTCATTGTATTTGCGTGTATTATAGATTTGTATGCAAAATAAAAATTGTCCAAATCAGTAGTAAAAAAAAACAACAGAAATGAAACGAAGATGCATTTCCTGTCCCAATAATTTTGTTTAGTTGGAAATAATGTACAACAGCATCGTTCAATTCTTCTAATATTTTGAATCTATCAACCTCCGCAGTCTAGTAATATACAGGGTGACTCAAAAGTGTACTTCCTTGAAAGAGGAGATTCGTAATTTAGTAAACCCTTTTAGACCCAATAAATTCGAATTAAATTTCGCTCCAACAAACAAATTACTATAAAAATTCATCACCACGGAATTGTGTATCGCCTTTACGCAGTGGACAGAAGAGAAATACGTGAAATGGACCAGAGAGGATGGACGAGAGTTAAAGAGAGTGGAACAAAACGATCGGGGTGCAGTGTAATCGCGGAGACAAAAGAAGATCGCATCGCGTGGCGAATAAAACCGAACGTGGGGTAATAAAAATGTAAAAGATCGAACAGGACTGGGATCTAGGGATCGTCGGTGGACGGTAATCAAGCGGTGGGAGAAAAAGAGGTGAACGACGCCGATGATTGTTGTTGTTGTACGAGAAAAATAAACGTATTAAATGTCCCAGCCAGATGCATGCGTTCCACATGCGAAAAAGAAGCTGCAAAACGTTTCCATCGTGCATTACATATGACAGGACATGGACGTGAATGTAAACCGGTGAGGATCCCTGGAAACGGTGCTCAAACCGTGGCCCTCGGGTAAGGAGAGAAGATACACAAAAATACGTTAGGAGGTATGTCTTCTTTTCTGGTTGAATTTCGACGGAAAGCTGGAAGATTTTTTTATGGGCGGTTGTTAGGTAGGAATTAAGTGGTTTGTACGGTTGATTTGGTCAGTGGTCGTTCGCCGGAGGACCTCGCTGAAGCTTACCCTCTTCCCTTGCTTTCCCCGGCCACCTTTCTCTCCCGGCAGACCGGGTGGTCCCATCGGGCCCAGCTCCCCCTTCTCGCCCTGGGACCCTGCGGTGTGTACATCACGTGCATAAAATAAACCATGACACTCGGACTTCGTTCGCGCACGCACTCTTTCGCTCTTGCTCTTTCGATCTCACTCTCGCTCTTACTGCCACTCTTACTCTCGCACTCGCGCGAAATCGAACGATCGCATAATTCATAATTCCATTAATGATCTACATTGAAAATAATACGTCAAGGTCCATAGACAGTTTCATTTTCTTTACTGTTTTAAATTACATCGCTTTTGCCAAAAATGCATAAAATCCGCTGTCTATGAATGATATCTCATATTTCACTCTTCAGGGACCACGGTCGATTAACGATTGAAGTAATGTTATCGGCGCCACGGTTCGATGTAATTGTGCAACAACATATATACAGTGGCGTGCAATAATATTCGGCTGCTCTAAAAAAGACGGTATATGTACTGTACTAAAGGAAAAATTCTTATCGATCGAAAAATTGAAACTAGTGAGGCATACAGCTATTAATGGTTTTTTTTTATTTTGTGTGTGACTCTCCACGAGCCACACAAAGAACTTCCCGATTCGTTAGTTGTAAGCGGTAACATTAGCATTAACTGCATAATTAAAAAAAAAAATGAAATATATATAATTACGTTTGTTTATTTGGTGGAAAATTTCCATCCTCTCTTATAAATTGCATTGTTGAATGAACTTCTTTCGAAAAAAACTAAAAAATCTAAAAAACTGCTTGACCAATATGGACCAAAATCTAATCAGCTCTAAGTTACGACGAGGCACATCCATTGCATCATTCATCATTCTGATCGCATTGTTACTTTTTCAGAAAATGTTAACGAAAAATTTGACACACACACACACACACACACACGCACGCACGCACGAACGCACACACACACGCACACGCACACGCGCACGCACACGCAAACACACACACACAAACACACACACATACCGACATTTTGATAAAAATAGTCTAAAATGAATCCAATGACCATGAAACGTGAAGATCTGTTAAAAATTCGATTTTCGATTTTCGGGGTAAAAAAACATTAATAGCTGTATGCCCCACTAGCAATGCGTACCACTAACCCTCTCGAAAGAGCAGTCCTACCCGCGAGCTCGCGAAGCGGGCGAGCAACAATAACCAGCTAGTTTGATTATTGTAAGCGGTAACATTAGCATTAGTTGCATAATTGAAAAAAAAAATTTTTTTTTAATTAAAAAAAATTTTTTTTAACCCTTTGAACTCGAGGCCGTTTTCGCTTGCGCGAACCAGCAACTCGAGACGATTTCGGCCAAATTAGGTGAACATTTTACAGGTACTTCAAAAATATTTAATTTTTAAAAAATTAAAAAAAAAAAATTTCACCAGTTTATTCATTTATATGTCGAAAACAACAAATTTTGATAAATATTACACTCTGTAATTAGTTTTGGTGTGATACTTAGTAAAACAATAGCCAAGATGCATCCTTGCCACTTCACATCGGCCGGGCGCCGTATCGGCACCGCTCGAGTTGCTACTTAACATCGGCCGGACGCCGTATCGGCGCCGCTCGTGTTCAAAGGGTTAAATTTAAAAAAATTTTTTTTACATAAAACTGAAATATATATAATTACGTTTGTTTATTCGGTGGAAAATTTCCATCCTCTCGTATAAATTGCATTCTTGAATGAACTTCTTTCGAAAAAAACTAAAAAAACTAAAAAATCTAAAAAACTACTTGACCGATATGGACCAAAATCTAATCAGCTCTAAGTTACGACGGGGCGCATCGATTGCATCATTCATCATTCTGATCACATTGTTACTTTTTCAGAAAACGTTAACGAAAAATTTGATAACATAAAAACGGCCATACGCACACACACACACACACACACACACACACACACACACACATACTAACAATTTGATAAAAATAGTCTAAAATGACTTCAATAACCATGAAACGTGAAGATCTGCTAAAAAATCGATTTTCGATTTTCGGGGTAATTACAGTAACTTCCCTATGAATCGGGAAGTTAATATAAATTATAATTATGATATCGGCGCCAGATTCGATCCTTATTAGATACAACAAATAGGTAAGTTAAATATTTAAATTTCTCAACGTTCCGATCCCAATGCGGATCATTATCAAGAGACCCAAATTTTTGCGTCTGAAAAAGAAATTAATATTAAAATTTTGAAATTAAATATACTATTTTGAATGTGACACAGCCACGTAAATTACCAAAAATTGGTAAATTACCAAAAAGAAATTAATATTAAAATTTTGAAATTAAATATACTATTTTGAATGTGACACAGCCACGTAAATTACCAAAAATTGGTAATTTACGTGGCTGTGTCACATTCAAAATAGTATATTTAATTTCAAAATTTTAATATTAATTTCTTTTTCAGACGAAAAAATTTGGGTCTCTTGATAATGATCCTCATTGGGATCGAAACGTTGAGAAATTTAAATATTTAACTTGCATATTTGGTGTATCTAATAAGGATCGAACCTGGCGCCGATATCATAATTATAATTTATATTGTTCTGTACTATTTGAATTTTTTGGGAAGCTAGAGCAATTAGTTTGCCACAGAATGCGAAACAAAATTTTGACAACAATTGCAATTGATCGGAATTGTAGCAAAAATACTAAAAGTTGCATTTTACAACTTTTTGATCTGGGCCTATATTGAAAATTTAAAAAATACGTTTTGTAGACCCGTGTCAATTAATCCAAGGATTCTTATATCTTTCAGTGCCTGACGTTTCTTTCTGCATCAACAGATTGCGATAACACTTTCACAGTACATACAACTCACACAGATCTACAAAACGTATTTTTTAAATTTCCAATATAGGCTCACATAAAAAAGTAGACAATGCAACTTTTTAGTGTTTTTTCAGCAATTCCGAACAATTGCAATTTTTGACAAAATTTTTTTTCGAATCCTGTGGCAAATTAATTGCTCTAGCTTCCCCAAAAAATTCAAATAGTATAGTTCAATATGAAAAAAGCTGTCGTCCTTTTTAGAGCGGCCGAATATTATTGCACGCCACTGTATATACAGGGTGTCCCAAAATTCCAAATGACTCAAGGAACCTCCCATTTTCGGGTGTCGGAGGAATTTTGGGACACCCTGTATATATATATATATATATATATATATATATATATATATATATATATATTACATTTACATTACTATTAAAAACATTTTAATTAACAATTGCAATTTAATTTAAAACATTGTTATATTATATATATACAGGGTGTCCCAAAATAAGTGTAACTCCCGGAAATGGGAGTTTCCTTGGATCATTTGAAGCGACATTTTCCTTTACAAAAATGGCGTCCGCGGCTTTGTTTAGGAATTATTAACGAAAAACACGGACCAATCAGAGTGCGGCTACAGTGGACTGATTCTGGTTCGGCCAATAGCGACACCACGTTAAGAGGGAGTCGGACTCCGTTCGCTATAGCCAGGCTCTGATTGGTCCATGTTTTTCGATAATAACTCCTAAACAAAGCCGCGGACACCATTTTTGTAAAGGAAAATGTTGCTTCAAATGACCCAAGGAACCTCCCATTTCCGGGAGTTACACTTATTTTGGGACACCCTGTATATATATATATATATATATATATATATATATATATATATATATATATATATATATATATATATTGTTGTAGAATTAGACCGAACCGTGACGCCGATAACATTATCTCAGTTGTTTAAACAATGTACGATCGATAAAATAAATTCATGATTAACAATGTGGATGGTGCAGATGTTACTATAGGGCAGTGGTCGGCAACCTCATTCGGCAAAACAGCCAAGTATCAGCAGCACAAGGATTTGGTTTTCTTTTGGCAGCCAAAGGGTACAGCAGGATAAGCATGGGCCAGCGCCCCCGCTTCGATTTTTCTGGTTCCTGACTTAAAGCATAGCTTTATGTCTAAAGCAACATTGTGTAAAATTTCAAATGTCTACCCCCATCGATAGGGGTGATGTTGGGGTAAATTCCCCCGCATTTAAATGCAATTTGCTCTAAAACGAAAAAAGATATCGACATTGGATGAACGGCAAACAACAAATATAGATACACTATATTTCAGATTTTTTCAGAATTTTTTGCTAATTATTTATAGTTGAAAATAATTAATTAATTTTTTGGGAATCTTCCCCTGGTTTGACACCTACCAAAAATTCTAAAATATTGCTATGATGCTAACCTATTTTGTATAAAAATCTTTCAAAATGTGACTAAATTTTCTAATTAATTTCTTAATTTAATTGATTTAATTTTAATTGAATTGACTTAATGTTCGATCGAGAAGAATTTACCTTTTAAATCTTCTAATATATGATTACAGTTGGAATTCTAAACAATTATATTTTAGGAAATAGCTTACATTGAAGAAGAAAAGTACGTGTAAAGCTAGTTTGTTGCTGTCAAGTAACAGAAAGAAGAAGCTTCTCACAAGTATTGGGAATTTACCCCAATATCACCCCTATCGGTGGGGGTAGACATTTGAAATTTGACACAATGTGTTTTTACACATAATTCTATGTTTTAAGACAGGAATCAGGAAAATCGGAGCGGGGGCCGCTGGCCCATGCTTATCCTGCTATAGCCTTTCTTGACAAATGATCTTTATTTGAATTTATATATAACACATTGACTGATTGAAAATTGTATTAAAATACTCTTTAAAAAAATAAAATATATTTATTTGAAACAGATTGTTTGTGGAAGAGCCGCAATCAAGTAGCCAAAGAGCCGCAGTTTGTCGGTCATTGCCATAGGGCAACTGTTCCAGTAGTCAGCCATTTTACCCTGTCCAACTTATTCCCCCTATTTTACTTCAGAACTTGCTGCAACATGATCTACAGTCACTCGCATATTGGATGGCACATACTTTATATCAGAATAACTTGGTTACGAATGGATAAAGCGACTTCATATTTTCTGCCAAATTAGACGAATTTATTTACTGGATATACAGGGAGTTTCGTTTAAATAGAAACACCTAAATATCTCTTCAGGCTATTGTGATGCAACAAATATTTGTTACGTAATGTGCATGGTGTCAATGAACCAACATCTGGCACGAATATTTTTTTCCAATGGTCATTTTTTTCGAAGTTGTTAAGGACATCGATGTTTTTTGATAGGTAACTACATTTTTTAATTGCATCGTGTAATTGATCGAAAAATACATTCAGATATGCATAACAACATGTCCTTGAAATGACTCATCTCGCTGCACCGAACAACCGAATGTCAAAGTCATTTCAAGGTCATGTTACTATACATATCTGATATACATGTATTTTTTGATCAGCTACACGTTACAATTTTTAAAAAATGTAATTATACATCAAATGTTGTAGTTATACATCAAAAAATACCGATGACCTTGATAACTTCGAAAAAAAGACTTTTGGAAAAGAATATTCGTGCTAGATATTGGTCCATGGACACCATGTACATTGCGTAACAATAATTTGTTGCATCACAATAGCCTGAAGAGACATTTAGGTGTTCTTATTTAAACGGACCTCCCTGTACAATGAAAATATTTTGGAAAATTGCGTTCAGTCAGAAGTATGAATAGAAATAGTAAAAGTTCCGCTTCACAAGCTTTTTATTTGAGCTTGTGACGAAAATTTAAAAAATGCATTTTGCATTTCTATTTGGAATAGAAAAGAGGCACTACAGTTTGACTTATGCACCATTTAATTATGATATTGTAGACGAGTGTAATGGGAATAGTTAAAGTAGATAGATAGCCCTGCATGTGACTTTTTAAGAATTAAATAGCATTCTTTAAAACTAATTTTTACAAACGCTTTTTTCAGTATTGCAAGAAGTATTTCTGAGCTAACGAACTTGGCTATTTTGTTTGATCTCACAACTTTTTACGACCATAGAGAACTTCGCTCCTGTTTGCAGAACGTTTTTGTTGGGATTATTATTAATATATTATTTTCTAAAGTTTTTTATATCCGGAGTTGAAGTTACATATTAGAAGCAGTGTTGGGCAAATTTTATTTTAACTAATAAATAAACGTGTGATTTTATTTGAAAATAATAACTGAACTTGTTATTTAAATTAAAGTTATTTAAATAATTCCATAAATAATCTATTTATTATTTCTTATTTGCAAATAAAAGTTTATTTATTATTTGGATTGAGGTGGAAATCAATGTGCCAGTGTTCGGGCTCGTCCGGAGGGCGGATTAATGAATGAAAATACAATTTAATTTATTATTTGTTAATAATTGAAAATTGTATTTGTAAATATCAATTAACTTTATTATTTTAAATAAATTCATTTAGACTTGCTCAAATAAAAAATAATTATTTCTGCGTTTTATTTGAATATATTTATTTAAATAAATTTATTTATTGCCCAACACTGATTAGAAGTTAGGAATAAATTGATTGTGCTCATTCAAATGTATAGTACATACTTAATATAGTACATAGTTCGTAAGTACTGTGGTGAGATGACAATGAGGTTCCTGTGTCGCCACTCTACCCTCCCCCACCATCCGGTACTGGGAGAGAGTGGGCAATTTTTCTCACCACAGTAGATTTCTCTTATTTTCAAGCAACGTATTTCGAGGAAAGCTGACTACTGGGTACAGTTACTCTAGTGTGTTAATATTTCTCTAGAACTACAGTTATTGCGTTGTAAACGATATCCGAATAATTTTGTACTAATTAATACAGTGGTAATAATAATTACCAATGTATTTCTAATTCTGGAAAGTAAGGAATAATGGATGACAGTGTATCGTATTGATAAATAATCGGACCGCATTTGACATATTTTCTTTGCATTGCACAGACCTTGCCCTGAAGAGTTGAAAACTGGTTGTAACATCTTTTAATGAAGCTATGTAATTTAAATAATATCGAAATATTTAAATTATGAATATTATATACTATATCTAAAACAATGATGCGTGGCCTTATAAGTGAATGATATCTAATGTTTAAAAATTATATAAATAATGATACACCTATTAATGAAGCTACCTAAAAATAAATTATATTTAAATTACTTATATTATGTTGCATTCTTAATAGTGATATGTGAACCTAGAAATGAATGATATTTAATGTGTGTATAATGATACTTGTTAGTGAAAATTCAATATGAATATTCGAATCAAGTATTCTCACTTTACCTTGGTTCGTAAGGTGCCATGAAAAAGAAAAATACTATACTAACAAAGATCTCTTAGCATTAACAATTTCATTAGTTATGCATAGTAGAATGGAATATGCATGTAAATACACAAAGTTGTTATTAATGTCTTGTTTCACAGGGTGATGTGAAAAAAAATTTAATTAAATAATAAAACAATTTTCTTAACTAAAACAGCTTTTGTTGGCAAGTAGATAGAGTAGGAACATATATGTATAAATAATATATTTATTCAAGTGAATGAAAGTGATTAAAAAATGAAATATTCTTCTTGAGTTTAAGAGTCTTTTTCGTTACGTATGCAGGAAAAGAGTATGTACAATAATTTGAGTGCAGATCGTCATGTAAACTTTTTTTTTCTGCACAAGGTAGTATACTGATAAATGCCCTAGAAAAGGGGTACCCTACCCCCTTATATTACTTGAAAAGGTTGCACATCACAACAACACAATGTGTACCGTTCACTACACTTAACACCATTAGACTTTCTACCTGGGAGAAAGCTAAACGGAGACATTAACTGCGATTCACTTACCACTCTGTGTAAACATTCGCATAATTACAGACTACGGTTCTCGGTGCTGTCGGAGCAGTACTAATTGAAAAAGCGTCGGAATCTATGATTTCGCGACGCAGGAAGTGCATAGTCACCAATGAACATCATTGGAGTACGGATGTTCATGTGTGTGTGGTTATTCAGAAGTTTTAATACAGCAAACGTGTACAGGGAAACTCGCATAATGGCAGACAGTATTTTAGCTACTCAGGAGCGACATGTGGACATCGTACTGACCCTGAAGAATATTTAAAAACTGATCATAAAAAGGCACATTGTTATTTTCATTATTATTATTGTATCGTTAGAAATGGTGGGGATAGAAAATTTACTTAGATCCTGAAGCTCCCGTTTTCTTAGATCAAGACTTTACTGTATTTGGAAAGTTTTTGTTCACACGTCTAGAATCGTATTTTAGTAGAAAAATTGAAATTGTTTCTAGCATCGCGTCAAGTACATTTGTACAAAGTTAACATTTTCATTTAATTCTGGAATTGCCAAACTTTTTTGTCAATTTCGCGAAGTGGTTTCGGTAACATTGTTATCGTCGTTGGAACATAGCAGGCCACATAATAAGCAGCACAAATTTTGTTTCGTTACGTTAAATTCTATAAACCCGTTACAGAAATCTACATGTCATGAAATTGTTTATTTTGACTATAAAAACGGTCACACTCAAGGGATTTACACGATGTTGAACCACGTTCCCACGGCGTTAATCAGAGCGTTTATCACACTCTGCCTATCACATTAATATTTACCATGTTTCAATTTCTTGGATAAACAATTAAAATCGTAAACTAAAAATCATTGTTTATAATGTTTTAAAAGACTGGTATTTCAGATTTTCCTAAATATATAATTAGGTAAGATTTATGTTCTACTTTTCCCAATTACACGAATCGTTACTCTGTTTATTCAGAAGCTTGTCAGGTGTGACAGGAACTTTTCTCAAGATATTATTTAGAATAATTCCACCGGGACAAATAAAGCTATATGAAATGCAAAGGGGTACATTATTATTTTCATTATTATTATTGTATCGTTCGAAGTGGTGGGGATAGAAAATTTACTTAGATCCTAAAGCTCCCGTTTTCTTAGATCAAGACTTTACTGTATTTGGAAAGTTTTTGTTCACACGTCTAGAATCGTATTTTAGTAGAAAAAATTAAAATTGTGTCTAGCATCGCATCAAGTACATTTGTACAAAGTTAACACTTTCATTGAATTCTGGAATTAAGTGATTTCGGTAACATTGTTATCGTCGTTGGAACATAATAGGCCACATAATAAACAGCACAAATTTTGTTTCGTTACGTTAATTCTATAAACCCCGCTACAAAAATCTACATGTCATGAAATTGTTTACTTTAAACAATAAATAATTAAAATCGTAAACTAAAAATCATTGTTCATAATGTTTTAAAAGACTGGTATTTCAGATTTTCCTGAATATATAATTAGGTAAGATTTATGTTCTACTTTTCCCAATTACACGAATCGTTACTTTGTTTATTCAGAAGCTTGTCAGGTGTGACAGGAACTTTTCTCAAGATATCATTTAGAATAATTCCACCGGGACAAATAAAGCTATATGAAATGCAATTCTAGATAAGCCTTCGACTATTATTTGTACAAAATTAACATTTCCATTTAATTCTGGAATTGCCAAACATTTTTGTCAATTTCGCGAAGTGGTTCCGGTAACATTTTTATCGTCTTTGGAACATAATAGGCCACATAATAAACAGCACAAATTTTGTTTCGTTACGTTAAATTCTATAAACCCCGTTACAGAAATCTACATGTCACGAAATTGTTTATTTGGACTATAAAAACGGTCACAGTCGAGGGATTTACACGATGTTAAACCGCGTTCCCACGGCGTTAATCAGAGCGTTTATCACACTCTGCCTATCACATTAATATTTACCATGTTTCAATTTCTTGGATAAACAATTAAAATCGTAAACTAAAAATCATTGTTCATAATGTTTTAAAAGACTGGTATTTCAGATTTTCCTAAATATATAATTAGGTAAGATTTATGTTCTACTTTTCCCAATTACACGAATCGTTACTGTGTTTATTCAGAAGCTTGTCACGTGTGCCAGGAACTTTTCTCAAGATATCATTTAGAATAATTCCACCGGGACAAATAAAGCTATATGAAATGCAATTCTAGATAAGCCTTCGACTATGTCCTTCATTTTCTGTCTGCATTCAGTTGAAACAGTATTATCCGAGGTTGGCACAGCGAGTTTTAATTAAACTTAGACTTCGTCACAATTTCTTATAGAATACTACTGAGCTCTCCCTGGAACGGAAAAGATTGCTCAACTTCAAATTATTTCTAAAAAAGAAAGAATAAAATGTGAAGTCAGTTTCTGGTGTTTCTCTAGAACAGCCTACAAGGTTAGACAAATTATTAAACAAACAATATCACATTGCGTTTGTATCATTACAAAACAATGATTTAATAAAATCGAATCACAGGCTCGAAAATTAAAGTAGAATTCGTTTATGTATTATGTATCGTGTCTGCTCTTCAATTCAATTATACCGTGGTACTTATAAGTTTCTTTGAAACTAAAAGGAAAGAGATTACTTAAACTTGAAAAAGTCGAATTAGTATTCTCAACGCGCGCTTAAAACTGCACCGTAATTTTGTACAAACGGGTAGGCATGAATAACAAACGCCAAAATAGTTCGGCTTTACATAAAATTCTCTTTAAAGTTACCAGGTTCCCTGTGTTGCGAGCAAAATGAACAGTTCAAGAGGGCATAATCGTTTAAATCTTCAAAGAGTGAGCACAGTTTTCGGGTTTACTCATCAAACTTTTAATTTTTCATTGCACTAATACCTTGACTACCTGGAGTTATTTAAGTGTGTCGATCGGTCTCTACCTTCACTAGTGTGACAGATACACAGTGCTAGACACGTATACCTACACAAGGATTGCATGGGTTCCATATTTATCGATTCCTGTCTCTATAATGCACATTTGAATGTTCTGGGTAGTCACAATCGCTAGATAAAAGATTAAGGCTGTTCTTCCGTTTATAGCAAAAATCAGAATTCGATGAAATTTTGAAAACAGGTTCTTTTTTTACTAAAATAACGATTGCCAGAAGGATTTCTCCCGTTTCGAAAAATTTTTTTTATCATTTCAATACTGCGCTCTAGCTTACCGACTACTGACTTACCGATTTTCATTATGTTCGTGCTATGCGCATGCGTCAATTAGAATGAGTTGTGGTTAGGTCAGAAACATAAAGTACAAAGTACAAAGAAAAACATTTTTTCTTCATATTGCTCCTTCATTAAAAACCGCCTTTATTTTTAATAGCAGACTGACATTAATCATGTAGCATGGAAAACTATTAAATTTGATACATTCGAAAAACTCATTGCCAGACTACCCTGAATATGTCAGGTTCTTATTATAAATATGGGCAGTTTCTTTAATGAAAGAGCAATTTTAAGAAAAATACGCATTCCTTGATAAAAATAAATAATACAAAATGTAAAACATTAAAATTGTAAATTTTTTGACAAGTTAATCTGCTTTGGTTGTTCTGCAGGATTATGTTTCGCAGAATTTACGCTGTGATTCCAAACTTTTGGCTGGTAGTGTATATCCATGTCACTGATCGTGTACGTTCTAGCTGGCCGAGTGGATATAAATCAGAAAACAATATGCTGATTCACGCTCGCTAAACAATTTTGATAATTGTGATAGGCAGAGTGTGATAAACGCTGTGATTAACGCCGTGGGAACGCGGTTTAATATCGTGTAAATCCCTTGAGTGTGATCGTTTTTATAGTCAAAATAAACAATTTCATGACATGTAGATTTCTGTAACGCGGTTTTTAGAATTTAACGTAACGAAACAAAATTTGTGCTGTTTATTATGTGGCCTATTATGTTCCAACGACGATAACAATGTTACCGAAACCACTTAATTCCAGAATTAAATGAAAATGTTAACTTTGTACAAATGTACTTGACGCGATGCTAGAAACAATTTTAATTTTTTCTACTACAGTACGATTCTAGACGTGTGAACAAAAACTTTCCAAATATAGTAAAGTCTTGATCTAAGAAAACGGGAGCGTCAGGATCTAAGTAAATTTTCTATCCCCACCACTTCGAACGATACAATAATAATAATGAAAATAATAATGTACCGTTTTGCATTTCATATAGCTTTATTTGTCCCGATGGAATTATGCTAAATAATATCTTGAGAAAAGTTCCTGGCACACGTGACAAGCTTCTGAATAAACACAGTAACGATTCGTGTAATTGGGAAAAGTAGAACATAAATCTTACCTAATTATATATTTAGGAAAATCTGAAATACCAGTCTTTTAAAACATTATGAACAATGATTTTTAGTTTACGATTTTAATTGTTTATCCAAGAAATTGAAACATGGTAAATATTAATGTGATAGGCAGAGTGTGATAAACGCTCTGATTAACGCCGTGGGAACGCGGTTTAACATCGTGTAAATCCCTCGACTGTGACCGTTTTTATAGTCCAAATAAACAATTTCGTGACATGTAGATTTCTGTAACGGGGTTTATAGAATTTAACGTAACGAAACAAAATTTGTGCTGTTTATTATGTGGCCTATTATGTTCCAAAGACGATAAAAATGTTACCGGAACCACTTCGCGAAATTGACAAAAATGTTTGGCAATTCCAGAATTAAATGGAAATGTTAATTTTGTACAAATGTACTTGACGCGATGCTAGAAACAATTTCAATTTTTCTACTAAAGTACGATTCTAGACGTGTGAACAAAATCTTTCCAAATACAGTAAAGTCTTGATCTAAGAAAACGGGAGCTTCAGGATCTAAGTAAATTTTCTATCCCCACCACTTCGAACGATACAATAATAATAATGAAAATAATAATGTGCCCTTTTATGATCAGTTTTGAAATATTCTTCAGGGTCAGTACGATGTCCACATATCGCTCCTGAGTAGCTAAAATACTGTCTGCCATTATGCGAGTTTCCCTGTACACGTTTGCTGTATTAAAACATCTGAATAACCACGCACACATGAAGATCCGTAATCCAATGATGTTCATTGATGACTACGCACTTCCTGCGTCGCGAAATCATAGATTCCGACGCTTTTTCAATTAGTACTGCTCCGACAGCACCGAGAACCGTAGTCTGTAATTATGCGAATGTTTACACGGAGTGGTAAGTGAATCGCAGTTAATGTCTCCGTTTAGCTTTCTCCCAGGTAGAAAGTCTAATGGTGTTAAGTGTAGTGAACAATAAACACTGTGTTGTTATGATGTGCAACCTTTTCAAGTAATATAAGGGGGTAGGGTACCCCTTTTCTAGAGCATTTATCAGGGTACAACCTTGTGCAGAAAAAAGTTTTTTGTGATAATACTAATAAACCTACATTAGTATCAGTCTCATCATCACTGTTGCCAAACTGTTTTTCAGCGTGGAGGTTGGTTACACTGATAAATACTCTAAAATCCATGGGTACCGTACCCCCTTAATCTTCCTCTTTAAAATGAGCCATCACTCACCCCAAAACTCGCTCAAATAAGGACAAATAGTAGCCGAATCTAAACCCATGTTTCGGCCCAAAAACTTTTTCACAAACACCCTGTTATGTATGATTATATGCATCTCTGTTAATATATTGTGAGCCATAATCATTTATTATGGAAAAGAATGTAATTTATTTGTAGTTACTAGAATAAGATATTAGTTGAGATCAAAGAGGAACGACGATTGCTTATTATTATCGAGTCGATTATGATGGATGATTTAATAATTATTGAGGAACCAGGAAAAGTGTGTATTAAAAATATTACCAAATTTTTATCTCAGATAATAGACAGAATCTAGTTTGTGTAAAAATACATATTAAACAGATATTTAATATTAATCTCTTTGATATTAAATAGGTATCTAATATTAATCTTTTTGATATTAAATAGGTATTTAATATTAATTACTTAATATTAAGTTATTTAATAATATTAAGCTGCTTAATATTAAGTTATTTAATAATATTAAGTTGCTTAATATTATTTTATTTAATAATATCAAGTTGCTTAATATTAAGTTATTTAATAATATTAAGTTGCTTAATATTAAGTTATTTACTAATATTAAGTTGCTTAATATTAAGTTATTTACTAATATTAAGTTGCTTAATATTAAGTTATTTAATAATATTAATTTGCTTAATATTAAGTTATTTAATAATATTAATTTGCTTAATATTAAGTTATCTAATAATATTAAGTTGCTTAATATTAAGTTTTTGAATAATATTAAGTTATTTAATAATATTAATTTGCTTAATATTAAGTTATTTAATAATATTAATTTGTTTAATATTATTTTATTTAATACTATCAAGTTGCTTAATATGAAGTTATTTAATAATATTAAGTAAGTATTTTTAATATTGAGTTACTTAGTATTTTTAATATTGAGTTTCCTAATATTAAGTAAGTATTTATTATCAATTTACTCATAATAATGATAATAGAGATAACGCGCGGAAGGACAGCAATTTCTCGAACAATACAAAAATACACAATTTTCGGATAATTAATCTTGAATATTGGAAAATTGTAAATAGCCTAACTTTATGTAATGAATTCATATGACTTGGATGCGTGATGTGCGATGCTATCTGCTTCGAAAAAATAAAAATTATACCGCCTATCTGCTTACCGGGTGGTCCGGGTGGACCGGGTGGTCCTTCGAATACTCCAGTTGAGAATGCTTCGCCGTTCATTGATGTCGTTAAGCCTCGATCACCTTTATCGCCGTGGTCACCCTGTGGATAATGTCGTTTTAATTAACAATTGCCGATGTTTATAACCGCGTTAAGAACAGCCTCGAAGTAGGCTAGATCAGAGGGTATCTGAAAGATCGAGAAACATGAGGCACGTTTGGAAATGATGTATCGAAAGATTTTGTACAGGGTGTCCCAAAAGTGTAGGAAACACCAGGGCTAGTTGACTAATGAGGTTAGTCGTCTAATCTACTCTAATTGCAATACTATAGAATAGATAATGCTGCTTTCCGCGATATTGAAACATAAGAATGATTAGCTCACCATGTATTGTGTTAATCTTGACCGAAACGTGTGCGTTAAACGAATAAGAATAAGAAATCTAAAAACATCGGCGGTAAGTGAATATTTTTGTTTCGACTGTTTTGTCCAGTAAGTGCTGCTTGATATTTTTTCATGATTGGTTTTTGGAAATATGATACATTGACTATAATTTGAGGTATTTTGTTTTGTCTACAACGATAGAAATGTTGAACCGGACTACTTGACTAAGCATACGATTTACGTAATCCAAGAAAGATTTATCCTCAGAATCAGAAGATGACTCAGAATGCTCCCTAGTAGCACAAAAATATTGTATAAATATTTTTTTCAAATATTGAAAAAATATTTTTTAAGCCACATTTTTTAATATGAGAAAAATATTGGATCTGAATATTGTATACATATACAAGAAATATTAATCGAATATTTAAAAAATATAAGCTAAATATTCAGAGAATATAAACTACATATTTAAAAAATGTAAAGTAAATATTCAGGAGATATAAACTAGATATTTAAAAAATATAAAGTAAATGTTAAAAAAATATTCTATTTCCAATATTAAATAAAGATTCATTTTATAATGAGAAAAAAATATTTTTTTCATAACATGAAATAAATATTTCCTGAATATTTAGAACAAAATATTTTTTTCATAATATGAAATAAATATTTCCTGAATATTTAGAACAAAATATTTTTTTCATAATATGAAATAAATATTGTATGTATATTTGAATATTAAAAAAAGATTGAATCTCTTTTTAATATTATATGAATATGTATACAATATTTTGTGCTACTAGGGCTTGATCTGCAATGAATTATACTGCTTATACTGAGCGTTTGTGGTGAAAACTGAGTGCAGTGCACACGTTGCAGCAAAAGGCCTCACGAAAAATGCATCGCATGTGTGTATTAACTGTGACTCGGATGATGATTTGTAAGCCTAATTCGGCGCAATTTTGGGTAATTATTTACAAAGAGGAATTCCTCTCTGATTTTCATGAAATTTAAATATGTTATAGATTTCGACATTCCGAACAACTTTCTCCTTTTCCAATATAGAGGGAACGCTTTTAGTTTTCGAGATATTCGCAAAAATAATATATAATGTAAACAATTACCTAATTTTACCTACAAATCATTGTCCGATTCACTACAGTAGATATGTATGAACGAATAAAAATTTAAGTATTGTTAATACTATTATCTTTTCTTAAACCCTCAAAAGTAACTGTTAAGTCAATTAATCCCATCAGATATGTCAACTAATTCTACAAAAGGGGTTTGTTGACTTGTTGCTCTCACTAACCTGAATTTCCAAAATTAAATCTGTATACCTAAGTCAATGTGCAAACTTGTATGTAGAACAAGTCAGCAAAATACTAATGGTTCATTGGTAAAAACTAAATATGTTCAACGTTAGTTAACTACCCTTGGTCTCTCCTTCTTCCTTGAAGAATATCAAGTCGGATTGAGCTCAAATTTTGCGCACAGCCTGATGTTAAGATCCAGCCAAAATTCGTCGGCAACGTGAAACATGAATAAATTTTTGAATCGCAAAACATCATTTTGGGAAACACGTGTTCAACCCTTTGCAATCCTTTGTCGAGTGTGACTCGACATTAAGAAAGAGAAATGTAAATAAATGGGGTTTTATATGTATTTAGTTCTGCCTTTATTTGTTTAATTGTCTTATTTTCTAGTGAAAAGCATGAGAAATTACAACAAAGTTTGACAACGTATTTAATGTAATTAGTAAACGAAATTGTTTAATATAGCAGAGTAAAGGAACTGTCCTTTGAAGTAAATTTCAAATAAAACACTCGAAATACTACGGAATTGCTGGTAACAAATTGAGAAATAATTCGGAGTACGAAGGGTTAATGCAAAATGATTCTGTGTGCAAAGTTCGAGTTGAATCCGGTTTGACCGATTTTTGGAACTTCAGCCGAAACGAATCCCTGTGTCCATCGATTTTGTAAAATACAGTTAAATTAGATGGAAGAATTACAATGCAAACCGGCCACTATGAGCAATAAACAAAAACAAAAGACTGTGGTGGTGTAAATAACGTGAATATTGAAGTGGTAGAATATGAAAGGACGTTCTATGGACAAACGAATCCAACAATAGAACTTCGATAAACTGAAAATTCCGTTTTTTTTCAAGTGCACAGTATTGCAGGGGATTCTCAAGAGAGGTATCGGGCGTTTCGTTTTTGGCCCAAATTCGGTTTATTGGTGTGAAAACATCCATTGAACGCGCAGACAGGTATATCTCTATATCCTCGCGTATTTTCCGAACTATGGCAGATTAATAAAAAAAATTGTAATAGGAATTAAATGTACTTTCTGAGTATTTATTTATATATTTTATATTCTCTATGTATTATATAATTATTTCAGAAATGTCCTCGCGTATTTTTCGAACTATGATAGATTGGAAAAGATTCTAATAGGAATTAAATGTACTTTCCGAGTATTTATATATGTATATATATATTTTATATGCTCTATGAATTATATCATTATTTTAGAAATGTTCTTGCGTATTTTCCGAACTATGGCAGATTAAAAAAAATTGTAATAGGAATTAAATGTACTTTCTCAGTATTTATTTATATATTTTATATTCTCTATGAATTATATAATTATTTCAGAAATGTCCTCGCGTACTTTTCGAACTATGATAGACTCAGAAAAGATTGTAATAGGAATTAAATGTACTTTCCGAGTATTTATTAATATTTTCATATTCTCTATGTGTTCTATGTATTATATAATTACTTCAGAAATGTTCTCACGTATTTTCCGAACTGTGATAGATTCAGAAAAGATTGTAATAGGAATTGAATATTCTTTGTAACTATTTAAATATGTATATGGGTGTCCCAAAATTCCCTCAGCATCGGGAAATAGGGGAGTTTCCTTGGGTCATTTCAAGCACCATTTTCCTTTACGAAAATGTCAACGGGGCTTCGTTAAGAAGTAATTAACGAAAAACACGGACCAATCAGAGCGCGAGCTAGACGCGTATTGTATCGTTCCGCGCCGCGCGCCATCAGCTGAGCGTTGGGAGCACACCGTGATGTCGTACCGAACAAGAGTTTCTCGATGATGTAAATCCTCTCCGATTTCGATGAGCTTCGGACACTTTCTCAAGACCACGATTCTGAACAACATTTCCCTTTACAGTTTTTGTCTGTTGACATTAGTTTACGAAGTAATAGTGCAAAAACTAGTGATTGAAAACCGATCGATGTAAAAAATCTATGTTAATTAGATATTTAATTCGTGGAATTTATAACATATTGTATCTCAAGGTGATCGAAATCTGTAAGGACCCACATCATCGGCAACTTTATCCGAACTAGAGAAAAAGGATAAACTGATTAACTTAAAAACTAACCTATTCAGTCGTTAAACCGGCTGAACTTTAGAAACCCCCCCCCTTCCTTTCGACATGTGACATACGTCATTCCATTCGTTGTGACATGCTGAACACAAAATGTATGTGTCATTTTTGGCTGAAATGAATGGTTTGTAGTAATGTATAATAATAATGTGTAGTAACTGCAGTTTTTCACGAATATCTCGAAAACTATTCATTTCAGCCAAAAATCACACATACATTTTTTGTTCAGCATGTCAAAACGAATAGAATGACGTATGTCACATGTCGAAAGGAAGGGGGGGGGGTTTCTAAAGTCTTACCGTTAAACCATATGCATGTTACACCAGTGAAGCACGATACACCACACTTTCACACAATTGCTCAACACTACACGTAGCACACTTTTCGAACTCGAAACGATAGCAAACGAAATTCCATACTCCGACGCGGCGCGGAAAGAGTTCCGTGTTCTTCGCGATTTCGCGCGAGACTGTGCTCCCCCAGCATACCATGTTGTCGACGAAGGCAGATTGTTTGAAACAACTGAAATCGTGGCCTTGAAGATATACCCCCACAATACAATAATAAAGTCTGAAATTTTTATTGCATTAGGCACTTTTTATTGCACTAGCCTAATTTGGCTGTTAGGCTCTAATGGGGCATGTAACGCCTATGAGGACCCATCTGTTTTTTTTCACTTAGGCTAGCCTAACGCAATAAAAATTTCAGACTTTATTGTTGTATTGTGGAGGTATATCTTCGAGGTCACGATTTCATTTGTTTCGAACAATCTGCCTTCATCGACAACATTGTGTGAGAGCACAGTTTCGCTCGAAATCGCGAAGAACACGGAACTCCTTCCGCGCCGCGTCGGAGTATGGAATTTTGTTTGCTATCGTTTCGAGTTCGAAAAGTGTGCTACGTGTAGTGTTCAGCAATTGTGTGAAAGTGTGGTGTATCGTGCTTCACTGGTGTAACATGCATATGGATTAACGACTGAATAGGTTAGTTTTTAATTTAATCAGTTTTTTCTAATTAACATAGATTTTTTACATCGATCGATTTTCGATCACTAGTTTTTGCACTATTATTTCGTAAACTAATACCGGCAGACAAAAACTGTAAAGGGAAATGTTGTTCAGAATCGTGGTCTTGAGAAAGTGTCCGAAGCTCATCGAAATCGGAGAGGATTTACATAATCGAGAAACTCTTGTTCGTTACGACATCACGGCGTGCTCCCAACACTTAGTTGATGGCGCGCGGCGCGGAACGATACAATACGCGTCTAGCTCGCGCTTTGATTGGTCCGTGTTTTTCGTTAATAACTCTTAAACAAAGCCGCGGACGCCATTTTTGCAAAGGAAAATGTCGCTTCAAATGACCCAAGGAACCTCCCATTTTCCGCTCCTACAGTAGTTTTGGAACACCCTGTATGAATCAAAGAGGCGATTCTGAAAACGTCGGTAAATCCAACAAATATCATTTTAAATCTAACAAATGCTATTCACAAAATTGATTAGATAACATTTATGGGATCCATTATAAAAAAGATATTTTATTTACAAAAGATATATCCATTACTTTACTCGAAAAAGTTTCTAATTTCTAGAGTTTAATTTAGTAATGACGCTTTTAGATTGTAAAATTACCTTGGGACCCGCGACTCCGGGTATTCCCGGTGGACCGATCGGTCCAGGTGGTCCTGATGGTCCTTTTTCACCCGGTGAGCCGACGTCGCCTGGAGAGCCCTGTCTGCCTTCGTGTCCAGGAAGCCCTTCGGCTCCCTGAGGACCGGGTGGCCCTGGTGGCCCAGGTTCTCCTGGTTCTCCCTGTTACGTTCCAAGAGTGTTACGTCGTTACCGCTTTCTTCCGGCGAGAGCCCTCAACAAGAGTGTCTCTCGGTACTCGTCGGTTTGTGTCATAAGTGGAAGGAGAACAGGAAAGGAGCAGCCGAGAAATATTCTCGACGGTGTATAGAGAAAGAGGCAGTCAGAACAGAGAAAAAAAAGAAAGATAGGAGGATATTAGGCGGACCCAGACAGAGAAGGTGTGAACAGGTCGAAGAGAAATTGCGGACAGTGGCGAAGAAAAAGCATACGGAGAAACTCTGCGTGGAAGCAACATTCATATAGTGAGCAACATTCAAATTCGATAACCAACACCGTTTTTGTTGTGTCAGTCTGTAATTTTGTTAGTTGAGATGTTTTTCCATTGTTCTTACAATTCTTGCTTGTGTACATCGTTACGACATTGTGTCTTGCCAACAATGGTGTACGTTTGTGTATGTGAATTTTTTTTTTATTTTCGGGTTTAATGGAACGGTAATGTCTAGACTTTGGAGCTATACTCCCGCTCAAAAGTATGTGGACAACACGCTTAATTTTAGTAGGAATCTTCGATCAGTTTTATTCAATTTTATGTGATCCAGTTTACACATTTAATAATAGTTCTTTACATATGTCGTCAATAAGTATTATTAGACTGCGGATTTTTATGAAAAACAAATATTGTCTTCATCAATTGCAAGACACGGAAGCTATATAAAACTTTCTTTCTATTTTGAACAATTTTAATAATTCAATGATAATATATAGGCGCTCTTAATTACATGAAACCACCAGTCTAATTATTATTATTGTCCTGAGAAGACAGCAGATCACATTAATGGATCATCAATTAAATTGTACAATTTCGTACCATTAGAATAAATTATACTTCCAAGAAAGTGTTCACATACTTTTCAGCAGGACTGTACGTGTAAACTTATATTTTTCACTAATAATTTTAACGTAGTGGAAATAATATTTTATAGCTCTTTTAATCTTTTCATTGTGTTAAATTGTGCAGTTACACAGTTTACATGTAATTTGAACTTTAACGTCAATTTTCAAATCTATTACTGCAAGGTTGTAAATAATGAAATATTCTATATTATATATATATATATATATATATATATATATATATATATATATTATATGATATATACATTATATATTATATATGTATATTACATACATTATATATTACAATATATATATTATATACTATAGACATTGTATATGATATATATTATATATTACATATATATTATATATGATATATATCTATATTATATATTATAGCTATTGTATATGATATATATATATATATATATATATATATATATATATATATTATATTACATTATATATGATGTATATATATTACATATATTTTATATGATATATATATGTATATTATATATTATATATGACATATATATGTATATATTATAGATATATATATTATATTATATTATATTACATTATATATGATGTATATATATTACATACATTATATATGATATATATATTATACATATTTATTATATATTATTTATGTATATATATATTATATATTATTTATGTATATATATATATTATATATTATAATATTATATATTCGTCACAACTAGAACTATAAAGTAAATCAAATAAAAATTGTTACGAAATATTTATTTTTATAATTAGGCACGAAATAATTGACGTTTACGTTTAACGATACCTACAATATGTAGGTGTGTTTAGTTTAAAAAAATGTATGCAGTATACGTTTCACATTGTCGGCATCGTTCAAACGACTTCCAACGACCGCAAATTGTTTTTGTAGTCACGAAATTAAATGAATGGCTCTACACCGTTCGACATACATACATAGTTCTAGTTTCTGCAGTAATTGTAGTTTCGCGTGTAGTTCCGTAATAATCGAAACGGGAAGAACTCTCGTTACATAAAACTCTTCGTAGGATGTTCAATTCGCGGGCTCTCGGAATAAGTGAAATCATTTCAAACGAATGACTAGTTCTGAAGTTTCTTTTTAATTTCCGAAACTTTTTAAGGATGGATCCGCTTTGCCGGAGTTTGATCGTTTCGCCCTTATCCCGACAATCCGTAGAAATAACGAGAAGTTAGAAGCTTTTTACGGCTGCGTTGCAATTTTATAGATCGATCAATACAATGTCTTTGTTCGATGAGCACCACATATTCTAGTCTTTGTGAGAATATTAATATCAATTATGACAAAAGTGATATTTATTTTATTGTAGCTAGTACTTCAAGTAGTAGTGTGTTCAATTCTATTATTGTATGAAACATCATTAACAACTCTGCACTCCGAAATATTTTTCAAATTTGTTGCCAGCAACTTCTTACTATTTTCAGAGTTTTATTTGGAATTTACATCGAAGGACAGTTCCGGTACTGCTACATACTTTAAACAATTTATTTACCAATTATAATAAATATATCAATAGTTAAATTTTAAATAATACAGCTTTATTAATCAATTATTCTAATCACATCGTAGTAATATTGTTGTATAATAATAGTATTATACAATAATTATATGTAGTATATATTTCAATTAATTATTCTAATTGTAGAAAAGAATGGTGACTATGTAATTTCTTTTTTACAGTATAACTCGTTTGTGAACGGACAAAACGTTCCGACATTTTTTGAGCAATTAGAAGAATTGATTTATTAAATGACATGCAAAGAAGATTTTGAAAAAATTGCAATTAAAAGAGGCACCATTTATAACTTTTTTATTCGAACCTTAAAAGAGCTTTATTAGAGCATTAAAACATATATTTGAAATTTTCATTATGGGCCCAAAATAAAACAATTTAAAAAATGCTTTTTTTACTTTTGCATGCAACCTTGTAAATTGTAATTTTTGAAATTTTTTGCAGATCATTTAGTAAGCTAATGCTTCTAATTGCTTACAAAACAACAGGTCGTTTGGTACAATTATAAAAGAGAATACTTATGGGTCTGACTCTATATTGATCTGCAAGATGTATTTTTTAAATTTTCGCTACAAACCCAAAAAAGAGTTGCAAAAATCAACTTCTATCTGTTTTCGTCATTCAGACGAAGCACAAATTTTCAAAATTTTTCCTCTACATATTATTTGGTAGTAAAGTAATTCATTCAACTTGATGGAAAAACCGAAGTCTTTTGGTCCACTTGTAAAAAAGTTATTCTGATTTGGTGAGTGCCGTCAATTGTGAAACTGACTGCATGTAGGAAACGGAACTTCGACTCTCAGTACAGTAGTTCAGCACATTACCTTCACGCCACTGCAAGTACTTGGTCCCTCCTTCAACTCAACTGTACTTGAACCAACATTGAAACTCCAATCACGAATATCTCGAAAAGTATTGAGCATCTGACCACAATGGGATATTTTCAAGCTGTATAACGAATTCTACCACTGTTTAGAGACTCAATTGGTGACTCGACACTGTTGTATTATTCTTGTCACGGTCTCTTCTGTAACCCTTTCGTAACGGTGGTTGGGTCTATTTTGACCTAACTTTTTGAAGACATCGTCTAACTTTTCTGCGTTTTGTTTCTAATTGTAATTATTAAGGTCAATGTACTTTCCACTCGAACAATAGTAACCATTTACTCTGTCGTCAAATAGTGAGAGTCTATTTCTAAAGACACTCTTTAAGTCTTCTAAATTATGTACCAAGGCCACTTTTTAAAAAAAGTTTACTTATACAAATTTAAGAAACATATTCAGAAATTCAGTAATTGCTTCAGAAGTTGACCACACATGAAAATGAAAAATTTAGTTTACTTATACTAGAAAGAGGGTTAAAGCAATAATGTTGGAAATCATTTTACTATCATTTAGTTTCAACAATTTCCAGCACAAATTAAAATTAAAGAATGAAATAAGAAATACAACAAATCAATTCCATAAAAAGATTAATTGAGGAACAGAGTAGACGTTGCAAGTTAATAGAGTATAGTATTAGAGAAATTTAACCAACAGATGGTATGGCATCCGAGGTTCACTTTCATCAGAAGTGTACGGCTTATAAAAATCTTATTTTTTATGTTTTTCTATAAAGTGTTCAACTACTCGTTCATGGTCAACTACTGGTACCTTTACCTTAATTATTCATCGTGCATTCGCGATATTGAAATCAAATACCAAATATATAACAGTTGTTCTAAAATTTTCCACGATAAAAAGTTGATTATTATTCACATTTAAGATAACAGAGATAAGCAAAATATTGATCTGCAAACTTTTTGATTACAAACAACATTGATTAGTAGACTGCGGATCTTTATGCATTTATGGCTTCTAAAAATTTTGAAAGAATGCTGGAATATAAAATTTCATAGCATTTAATACAATTTTTATTTACTTCACATCTGTAAACGCTACTACCACTGAAAATAAGATTTTGATTCAAAATTTTTGAATTCGTTCCCACTTTCTTGAAATTTGGCTGTAAAAATTAAAAATTGCATAAACAGCCGTAGTATCTAGTGATTAGTGATTAGTGATTACTAATTAGAATGTACAATTAAGAGCATAACTCTTCACAAATTATTTTAAATCAGATTAATTAATTTTTTGTATAAATGGACCAAACGACTTTCTCTGTAAGGCTAGAAGAATTAGTGTAGTAACTGATGTCTAAAAGATGTCTTGAAAAAATTCATTTGGTCGGAATTGCGACAAACAATAGTAAAGATTGATATTTACAATTTTCTTAGGTGGTCCAATAACGAAAATTTCAATGAAATTAGTTAATTGGTTTACTAGTTATAAACGATCAAAAGTGGTAAAAAGGCTGATAATCATGAAAAATCGCAATTTTTACCACAATGCAATTACGAAAATTCGTAAATTCTCTATTTCTACTTTTTCTCAAGTACGTTTGAAGCACTGAAATGCACACAAAATAAATGTGTGATTTAATGGATTACGGGTTAATTTGAGTATATTTATATTATATTATATAAATATATATTATATAAACGTATATTTCGTTTGTCATTGATTTCAGACATTGATTGGGAAGGTATAAATATTTTTGTGACTCACTGTACCTTTTAATGATTACAAAAAAATAAGGTAACTATTTAAAAAGTACCACTGATCTCCAATTTTGATGAAATTTAAATATGTTATGCAAATACTTTTGTGACTCACTGTACCTTTTAATGATTCCAAAAAAATAAGGTATAATATATAAGGTAACTATTTAAAAAGTACCACTCATCTCCGATTTCGATGAAATTCAAATATGTTATGCAGATACACATTCTGAACAACTTTTTCTTTTCCAATATAGGAGGGTCGCTTTTAGTTTTCGAGATATTCGCAAAAAACCATTGCTAATACTGTATTGAATTTTACGTAATCCTGCACGCTCCGTGGAAAACGGCTGCTCCGGCGCGCCGTCTTACTTTTTTCGTAAACACGTTGTGGGGATGAGAGAGAAAACAGGATTTCACTCTACATAGGGTAATACACAGAATAGAATATCATAGAATTTGCTTTGTTTCAGTCACAGCTAAGAAATGTGACTAGGCTTACATTAACCTATGTGTACAAATCTATTTTATTTCACGCATCCGGTCCATACTTTCCCTCATTGTTAAGTTTGTCTCACTTATTCCTACCCGGCCCTACTCTCTTAGTATCTTAATTACTAATTATTACTTAAAAATCACTAACCTACATATTTATTTGGTCTATAACTTAAAAACCGGAATTTTTTTAGGAAATTTGGAATTTATTAAAGAAAATCTTGTACAATTCTCTTATTCAAAGTATTGTCCACCGGAAGTTACATTTACCCATCTTTTTTGCAATTTGTGGATGCCATCCCCAAAAACCGGTCATCTTTTGAATCAAAGAACGAATCGAGCCAAATTTTGATGCCTTGGACTGAAGTGAAGCGTACTCCGGAAAGTGCATTCTGCATCGACCGATGCAAGTGGTAGTCAGAAGGCGCGAAATCTGGACTATACAGGGTGTCCCAAAACTATTGTAGGAGCGGAAAATGGGAGGTTCCTTGGGTCATTTGAAGCGACATTTTCCTTTACAAAAATGGCGACCGCGGCTTTGTTTAGGAGTTATTAACGAAAAACACAGTTGGCGCGTCGGGCCGACTGTGCTAACTAGCGTCTAGTTCGCGCTCTGATTGGTTCGTGTTTTTCGTTCATAATTTCTAAACAAAACCGCGGATGCCATTTTGTAAAGGAAAATGTTGCTTCGAATGACCCAAGGAACTTCCCATTTTCCGCTCTTATACTAGTTTTGAGACACCCTGTATAGCGGGTGGAGCAGAATTTCCCATCCGCTATTTTTCAAATAGTTTTTAACGGGTTGAGCAACATGTGGTCGAGCATTGTCATGTTGGAAAGTCAATGTCTCGTGTCTGGTCTCTCATTCTGGCCGTTTTTTCTTCAATGCTCTCTTTAAACGAATGCTTTTAGGCGCTTGGAAATGGCTGCTTGAGTCACGCCCAATGATTCCGCAAGCTCTTCAGTCTCGATCAAGTAATGCTTTAAATTCTTCATCTTCAAACTTCTCCGACTGTCCAGGCCGCTGTTTGTCTTCGATGTAAAAATCACCACTTTTAAAGCGTTCAAACCACTCGCAAACACTGTGTTCTCGCAAGAGCATGTTAGCCATACAATTCCACGAGCAGAAGATGACATTCGGTTGCAATTTTCTCTGCAAAAAAGTGACTCGGGAGAACTTCCCGTAAATGCTGTTTTTTCGCCAATTTTCAAAATTTTCCATGATTGAAAAAAATATGATGCGCACAAGCAAATCAAACACTGTCGACTGTTTTTGACAGGTTATCAATGGAGCTTGAAAATGACGTGTACGTCAATGATTTGCTACAGTGTATACACAAATGTTAACATCTAGTGTAAAATTTCGGTTTTTAAGATAGAGACCCAATACTTATTGCATCTTTCCCAACTTCCTAAATTTTGCATTTTTGTTAGTTTGGTATGGTCTTTAGCATCGTTATGCTCTCTTATCTCTCTTTCTCCTCAACTTCTCCAACAAGTCTTCAACATGTCTGTCTTTTTTCCCGCTCACTACATCCTCGATCCTGATCATTTCCCTCACTATCCTGCATTCCCTTGTTAAATGTTCTAAGCTTCCATACTTGTCATATAGGTCGCATCCTCTTGCCTCGTTCTCCAGCCAGTATTTATTCCAATTCTCCGAATTTCCGTGTCTTACCCGCGCTATGAGATTTTGACTGTCCTCTCTACCCTCCCTACTCAGATATTCCGGTAGCACTCCTGTTCTTATGTATTTATATCTTTCATTGTATTTGGACTGCTCTACCTTCGTATGCTGCTCTGCTAGGCTGATACATAGATAGGGTAAGCTTTCAATTTTGAAGACTACTCCTGGATTTTCGTATACGTGGTCCGGGGGCCCTCTCCATCCCCTTCACGACCTAACCACAACTCATTCTATTCGCATGATGTCTGCATCGTTGCTGGCATCCGGAATTTGTAATGGAAAAATTATGCGAATAACTCTATATTAAAAACCAATTATAATTTAAATTTTATACAGAGTCATCCGTTTTTAAACGGACAAACGTAAACCAGCTATAAAGAACCCCAAATGGAACAAGTTTTACCCCTGCCACTTTTTTTGTTTCGGCCTTGATTTCTAGAAAATTGCAAAAAACCATAATTTTTTTAGTTCACATAAAGTTGAATATCTCGGGACTCCAGTGATGAATCTTGATGATTTTTTCTTCGTTTACTAACTTTGGTTAGTAAAAACGTTCAGTTTTCGAAAAAATAGTTTGTTAATTTTTGAAAAATCTTAAAATTTTGAATTTTGCTCAAGAAAATATGGAACGATAAAAAATTCCCAGTTCATACACTCTTCTTCTTTGCGTCGCAAATTTTGATCCTTCATTAATATTTTTTTTCTATTATCTTCTACGATTTTATCATTGAAACAATTGGCTTGTGATAGCTGCAATATGATATAAATATTCTTTATTCAATTTTGTCTAATGTCTTGCAAATACTGCATCGAGAGTTGTTCTTGATCTTGTTGTCGCTTCATTAGGATTATTTATCATTTCCGATCTAATTTACTTCTAAACATTATTACACTGCAAGAAGTTTTATTTTTCTTATTGAAGACGTTGCGCATTTTCGTGTCACGAATTCCGTGACGCAAATTAGGCTTACACCCTGCCAAAGGAAGTTTCACTTCAAAAAGTAAACAGACGCCGCGCCGGAGCTGTCTTACTTTGTCACAGAGCGTGCAAGAATTCGGAAAATTCAATACGCTGTTAGCAATAGTTTTTTGCGAATATCTCTGAAACTAACAGCGACGCCACCATATTGGAAAAGGAAAAAGTTGTTTAAAATGTCGAAATCTATAACTAATATAAATTTCATTAAAATCGGAAATGAGTGGTCTTTTCTAAATAATTTCCAAACTTAAATTAGCATTTTGTATTTTACACAACATCGTTAAATGTGGTCTACAACAATTTGTCGACGTCTGAAAATTATTTTTCCATGAAAAGATAGTAATAACCAAACTTTCCTTGTAAGACAATAAATTATATGTTGAACAGACTAGGCACAATACGCTGTTAGCAACAGTTTTTTGCGAATATCTCGAAAACTAACAGCAACGCCGCCATATTGGAAAAGGAAAAAGTTGTTTAAAATGTCGAAATCTATAACTAATATAAATTTCATTAAAATCGGAGATGAGTGGTCTTCTCTAAATAATTACCAAACTTAAATTAGCATTTTGTATTTTACACAACATCGTTAAATGTGGTCTACAACAATTTGTCGATGTCTGAAAATTATTTTTATCCATGAAAAGATAGTAATAACCAAACTTTCCTTGTAAGACAATAAATTATATGTTGAACAGACTGGGCACAATACGCTGTTAGCAATAGTTTTTTGCGAATATCTCGAAAACTAACAGCGGCGCCGCCACATTGGAAAAGGAAAAAGTTGTTTAAAATGTCGAAATCTATAACTAATATAAATTTCATTAAAATCGGAGATGAGTGGTCCTTTCTAAATAATTACCAAACTTAAATTAGCATTTTGTATTTTGCACAACATCGTTAAATGTGGTCTACAACAATTTGTCGACGTCTGAAAATTATTTTTCCATGAAAAGATAGTAATAACCAAACTTTCCTTGTAAGACAATAAATTATATGTTGAACAGACTGGGCACATAACAAGTATATGTGAAAGGTAATTTGATTGCCGGCAAGCTGTTATTACATCGTTGGCGTAATTTCATGGGCGATTGTCAATACCGTTGAAATATAAATATACGTGTGTGCTCGTGTGTTGGTAACGAGCGAGAGAACACATGCTCGTGGGACTTTTACGCACCTACACGCCCCATGCAAATACTCGTAGTTATTTATGCAAAAGATTTACGGTTGCACATTCCTATGTTCAAACACTTTTAACAAGTCTACACGTCGAGAGCTACGCTTTCAAGGAGTTATGTTTGTGGGCGACGGAGCGAGATCAAAATATAGCATGCAATATACAGTACTGTTCAAAAGTATTTGATCGTTTGTCTGTCCTTAACACGAAACGTACCGGCTAGAAAATGTGTCGGATATATGTTGTTTTATAAATATTACAAGACTGAACTTATTTAGACTTTTTCGATATGTTTATAATAATACGTGATCGAATAAGGAAATTTATTATTATATTATATATATATATATTATAATATATTATATATATTATATTATATATATTATAATATATTATATATATTATATTATATATATTATAATATATTATATATATTATATTGTATATATTTATATATATATATATTATAATATATTATATATATTTATATATATTATAATATATTATAATATATTATATATATTATATTATATATATTTATATATATATTATAATGTATTATATATATATTATATTATATATTATTATTATTATATCTCTATATTACAATAATTACAAAATTAAAAAACGTGAAGCCGGTCATTTAATACGGGCCTAGCAACAAATGTACTTTTAAATTTCTTTTGTCTCGAGGCACGCACGCGATCAACATTAGCAGCTAGTATCTCGATAACTACAGTGACGATAATTTTTTTAATATTAAAATACACGATTTGAAACTTTTTGGGAAGATAGAGGCAATTAATTTATGTACTACAGGATGAGAAAAGAAATTTTTTTGAAAATTACAATTAATTGGAATTTTAGAAAAAATACTAAAAGTTGAATTTTATAACTTTTTAATGTGGGCTTATATTGAAAATTTAAAATATTTGTTTTGTAGATCTGTGTCAGTTATATACACTGTAAAAGCTTCATCGAAATCAGTTGATGCGTGAAAAATCGACAGGCATTGAAATATGTGTGGACTAATTTGCTGCATTTGGATTTTTGATCATCCAGTATATTGATACAAGATGTTAATAAAAAAACGAATCGTTCCTTTGCGGCAGTATTGATTAAACTGCTTATTCCTCTTACATATTATTCAACGTTCAGATGTATATTTGTATTATGATTTCTTCGATCGAAATTGTGTTCAAAATAAATAACTATGGTTAATGATCTTTGAATTAATTGATTATTTAAAGTATATTTTAAAAAATTCCCACGATATGCAAGAATCGTTAGATTTATTGCAGTTAGGCCGACACTCATGAAAATCTGCAATTTTTACCATCTTTAATCGTTTGACAAAATTTTGGTTTTGACAAAATTTTCAAAATTTTACGAAACAAAATTTTGAATTTACAATATAGGCTCACATAAAAAAATTGTAAATGCAGCTTTCAGTATTTTCTCTACAATTCCGATTAATTGCAATTGTTTAAAAATTTTCTTTCCACATTTTGTAGTAAACTAATTACTATAGCTTCTCAAAAAGGTTCAAATCGTATAGTAACAATATTGAAAGAGTCATCGTCGTTTTTCGAGCGTCCAAATATTAATTTGAATCACTGAACATCAGAGTACGTTTTGTAAATTCGTTTCAGTTACATGCCACCTTAAAAATTTTATAGAATTGTGATTTTTCCAAAATTTCCTTTACACGTCATCTAGTAAACTAATCATTCTAATTTCCCAAAAGAAGAAGTCCTTTGATGTAATATTGAAAAAGTTATTCTTCTGTAAACAGTGTCGGAGTATTAATGAGTAGACTGCGGATTTTTATGCAAAATAAAAATTGTCTACGTTAATTGCAAGAGCTAATGTATGCTATATAAAACAAACATGGTTTACGACATCAATAAATAAATAATTCATTAATTCATTTGTTCATTGCATTCTGTTGAAAATAATACATTAGTACTTTTAAATTCTCGATCCACTCCGTTATTATAAACGCACGAAATCCGCAGTTTATTAACGATACACGACTGTATGTGTAAAATCGATTTCTCCAATGTATTTTTATGAAACGCTGTTAACTTTAAAGCACCACTCTGAAATTTTCTTCTGGAAATCATAAAGACGTCGACTTGACAAGTACGAAAAAAATCATGATTACATGGAAACGCTTTTAAGGAAATTATAAAAGCGTTCCTCGTGAACGGTCTTTCTAAAAATGGCGTTAAGAGTATCTCGAGCATTAATGACCTAATTTATATGAAATTCTGTACAGTTATATTTGCTACAATTTTCCAATTTTTGCTTAGAACGTTTCTATACGCCTCACAAACTTTTCATTAAAAATAATACTCGGAACCACTCTGTTTAGAGTAAAATAATTAATCATTATTCGGTAAACGGGAATTTACTAAATTGGGAGTGACAAATATTAGTTTTATCATCTTCATTTTAAAAAAGTAATACTCTCGTTTTGAAATTGACAGAAACTGGGAGTGACAAATATTAGTTTTATAATCTCCATTTTAAAATAATATCCTCGTTTTGAAATTGACAAAATTGATATTGTTAACACAATTTTTTCAAATCTATCATACAAAAGAACTCTCCAAAATTTTATTACACTATAATTTTGCGAAGTTACGTTTGAAACTGTATTTTTTAATAAGATTTCACAATAAAATATGTATAATTTTGGACTCGTATAAGAGATTTCAAGATGAACGTATACTTCTTAAAAAGGTGTAAGTATAAATACGTATATGGGTAATTTCAACATACTTTGTGGTCATCAAAATCAATGAGGAGGATCCTTTTCTAAATAATTGCTTTTTTTTCTTATTTAACGTCGCTCTCAACAATTGCTTTTTTATGTTCACATAGTCCAAGCCAAATTAAGCAAGGAATATATATAAGAAATAAATAAAGAAATTATATATAATAAATTAAATAAATAAAGTTATATATTATATATAATAAATATAAATTATATATATATTATTATATATAATTATATATATATTATTATTATATATGTAATTATATATATATAATATATATATAAAAATATTATATATATATATATAAAATTTAAATATCACCTCAATAAAATAATTAATATAATAAATTAATCATATATATATGATTAATTTATTATATTCATTATTATCATATATATATATATATGATTAATTTATTATATTCATTATTATCATATATATATGATTAATTTATTATATTCATTATTATCATATATATATATATATATATGATTAATTTATTATATTCATTATTTTATTGAGGTGATATTTAAATTTTATAATCATAGACTAATGTAAAATGAATGACATTTGTCATATCAAAAGTAATTTTTCTTTTTGATTTCTCTTCACATTTTTCAGACGCAAAAGTGTCTCTTTGAAAAAGATCCACATCGGGATCGAAACGTTAGAAACATGTTTAAATAATTGCACATTTGTTGTTTTCTAAAAATGATCGAACCTAGCGCCGATATCATTCCATTTATTATATTACTAATTTTCGATCGAGAAGAATTTACCGTAAATTCTAGTTTGTTAGTTACATCTTTCGTTTGATTTTCTTCTGTAAACTGTGAAGTAAGCTGCAAACGATCAAATAATTTTCAGCGGTAGCGTAAGATAATAATAGTTACATGCGGATGCGTTCGTTCACACAGGTTGTATTCGCTCGAGGCATATGGAAGTGAGCATGCAGAAAAGACAGGGCCGTGCAATTTCCTTGAACATCTATTTACAATTATCGGCTATCGTGTTCGGTAGCTATGTTTTTAGACAACCGTACAGTATTAAACAAAGTACGTATCAAGTTTTACAGCGCTTCGTAACGATTCGGATTGGAGATAGTAATGTAGTATAGATCCTCAGATCCGATATTGAGTTTGCAACAGGCACTTTTTCCCGTGTATCTTGAATTTAAAAGATGTTTCGCATCTATCTTAAGTTCATAAGTGCTGCGTGTATCTTAGTACGTTAATTATCATGATATCAGGTGCACGAGTACCGGGATCAACGTGTACGTCGGCTGCTGATTCTATCTAGGGATAGCACGAATAACTTTGATGAAACGCGAGACGGACAGGAAATCATTAGTTATCAAACCTTGAATGAGCTTGGTGAAAGTAACTTGCATTGTAGACATTGGCTCTAGTTGGCAACATCAATAGGCCTAGCTTACCCGGAAAATAACGAATTGTCAGACACTGCTTTGCAGATTTGCTTTTGCAACAGCAAATTGAGACTGGAATTAACCCTTTGCACTCGGAGGTACTTTAACATTTTACTTACCGAAAGCCAATTAATAGGATTTTTAATAACTGAGCTGTACTAAAGGAGAGCATAGAAATTTTCTTTAACATTGCAATTTTAACGAAAATACACCCTAAATACTGACAAAAATATGTTCTACTAGTTAAATATCGACGACCTTGAAAAGTACACTAAATGTGACCTTGACAGACAAAGACAAACTCAAGATTAACACTTTGCCTACCTAAGCCATTAATTGAATTTTTAATAATTGTGCTGTACCAAAGGAGAGTATAGAAATGTTCTTTTACATTGCAATCTTAACAAAAACACACCATAAATACTGACAAAAATATGTTCTACTAGTTAAATATCGACGACCTTGAAAAGTATACAAAATTTGACATTGGCAGACAAAGACAAACTCAATATTAACACTTTGCCTACCTAAGCCATTAATTGGATTTTTAATAATTGTGCTGTACCAAAAGAGAGCATAGAAATTTTCTTTTACATTGCAATCTTAAATGAAACTATTAGATGACGTTATATTGAGGATGCCTTGTCAGTACATAATGAAATTGCTGTTGCTATTGAAGGTTCCTGTAAAACCTGTTTAGTCGTGTGCCATAGATTTTTCATAATTATGCAATAATCGTCGGTTGATAACGCGTTAACTCGAAAATTAAATTTTTTTTTTCGATCTAGAATAATTCAATTGTGTACATGGTTTTGTTCATTTTATGGTTATAGTTTTGGAACTCCAAATTCACCCTTTTGCAAGTCAAATTAAACGTTGTGCAAATCAATTTCACCTTTTGGTAAATAAATTTCATCCTTTGGCAAACGAATTTCACCCATGAAGAATATTTAAAGTTAATTAGTCATTTAGGTAAACGTAAGACTCGATACTCGCTCCAATAAATACATAAATACTTTTTAGTCTGGAAATGGCTACAATGAATATACATTCTACACATAGTTCTGACATATTAGAAACCAAATAAATTGGTAATTACTTTGAAAAAAGTATTTGACGTACATTTTTGCTATAAATGAAATTTTGAATTTCCTAACATTTCATTTACGTTTGATTTGATTTTTTTTTGCGGAAACTTACTTAAAAATTCTTTATTTGTAAAAGATTGAATTTAAATTGTGATAGGGTGAAATTGATTTGCAAATGGTTGAATTTGATTTGCAGAAGGATGAAATAGATTTGCAGAAGGATGAAATAAATTTGCAAATCGATGAAATAAATTTGCAAATGGATGAAATAAATTTGCAAATGGATGAAATAGATTTGCAAGAGGGTGTGATTGACTTGCAGAAGGGTGAATTTGGAGTGCAAAACCTGTATTCAATTTATTGTATAATACTTTTACAATACTTAAATGCTTGTTAGTTGATTAGGTACCAATATATTCAATGGTACAGCAATTTTTGGTGGTGATTCTGAGTCAGCCCTCGACTGCTAAGCGTTAAAAAAGGCTGTAAGATTTCTCTAGCAAAGTAGTTGGTCTGCCATCGTAAAAAAATGCAAGTCCTTCAACCAATTTTTAAAAAGTTATGTGATTGAGTGTCCAAAATAATCATTTTCAAAATTTATTAGGATTCACTAAACAGTTGTATATAGTAAAAATTATGTATTTAATTATGTTCAAAATTTATTAGGATTCACTAAACAGTTACAGAGCAAAAAATTATAAACTGTTACAAAACTTCAAAATCGTGTTGTTATCTCACTAGTTCTTCACAAAATCATTTACAATTTACTATAATATGCAGACAATTTGATTAAAAAATAAATATAACATGAAATTCACTAATTAAACGAAAGCTTTTTAAATTAATCTATTTTTTCATGCAAAATATACTCGTGAATGGCTTTCATTGCCAATATATTGATTGATTTCGAATTTCTTGTACTTTTGTCTGCCATTGTACCTGCAGACAGTAACTACGGTACTGTCTCTGTGTACACACCACCGATTGAAAAAATTACGAAAGATAGCGTTCCGATAGAAAAACTTTAAAGCCCGCAGCACGGCCCTGAAGAAACAGGTAGGAAAGAGTGAAACGATACGAGTGAAAATACTAAAATTGTAAAATAAAAGGGTGCTGAAGAAGTACAGATCTTCGGGATGCGTACATAAACGGATGTTTCCGTACGTGTTCCATTGAGAAAACGTATCTCCGGAAGCTCCGTCTAAGCACGCACTGTTCGATTCAGCAAGCAAACGAGGTAATACTCAAACGCATTGCTTCCGATTTGATCAGATCAAATTTGCGGCGGGAGAGTGCCTCCCTCTTCAAACGAAATGTACACGCGCGCATAATCCGAACGTTTCCTCGCGAAAGCGTCGGCAAAATGAAATCTCCGAAGACGTCACCGGTAAAGTTGAACACAGAACCAAAATGTCGATCAATCCTGCACGGTTTTCGTAAAGTAGGATCCGGTGATTTTACAAGTGCGGAAGAACCTCGCTAGTAGCACGAAAACGGGCCCGAGAGTGGGTGAATCTGTGCAACGAAAGTAGTGTCCATCTTCTTTTGTTTTCACGTGACCACCGCAATCCCCACTACGCGTCCCAGAATTTCTAACAACTCGTGGTGGGGGATCCCGGCCGATCATTGGACAGCTGATTTGTAGTATTTATGACAAAAATCAGTAGGAGAAATTTAACGCTGACCATACACATTTTTTATTTTATAATCATTGACGTTTTAAAGACAACTCCATTAGAAATTATTAAATGAACTTCTTCGTTCGTGCACGTATAGTCATAAAAATTGGAAGAAATATAAATGAATTCACAAGAACCCCCGCTCTGTCCCTCACGGATTTAGTTCAGACTACAGAGTTATAGATCTCGTTCCCCTGATTACGAAAATACCTCATTATAGGCGCAGACGATCAATAGTTTCCGAGATATTTGCAATTAAAGTTTCATAACCGTAAAAGTAAAGCTTAGTTCAGATTTTTAGCAAGCAGTGGCGTAGCATAACAACAGCGAGTTGAACTGTTATGCCGCAGGTCCAGGTTCGAATCTCTTCGTAGTAAATTATTTTTTATTGTTTTTTTTTCATGGAAAATTCTTCTCTCTTCTATCTGAGAATTTCTATATTAATTCTACGTAACGTATATTTTTATATCATATTACTTTCTTTGCATTTTCAGGTATGATTGATATTATACAAGCTACAGGAAGCGTGATGGCAAGCCACATTAATCGCTCTACTATTCATTGCATTTATTTTATTTTGTATTTGTTGTTTGTTATGTATTATTATTTTAATATTATTATTGTTTTATAATTATTAACTTTTGTACACGTAGTAATAGATCTAGTGTTTCTTCTATAAAATAATAAGTATCATTTTCAATTAGTCCTTTAGCGAATAAAGATATTTTATTTAAAATTTATTTAACATTGAAAATGCATATTACTTTCTTTGCATTTTCAGGTATGATTGATATTATACAAACTACAGGAAGCGTGATGGCAAGCCACATTAACCGCTCTACTATTCATTGTATTTATTCTATTTTGTATTTGTATTTATATTTGTTGTTTGTTATGTATTATTATTTTGAATATTATTATTGTTTTATAATTATTAACTTTTGTACACGTAGTAATAGATCTAGTGTTTCTTCTATAAAATAATAAGTATCATTTTCAATTAGTCCTTTAGCGAATAAAGATATTTTATTTAAAATTTATTTAACATTGAAAATGCATATTACTTTCTTTGCATTTTCAGGTATGATTGATATTATATAAACTACAGGGAGCTTGATGGCAAGCCACATTAATCGCTCTACTATTCATTGCATTTATTCTATTTTGTATTTGTTGTTTGTTATGTATTATTATTTTAATATTATTATTGTTTTATAATTATTAACTTTTGTATACGTAGTAATAGATCTAGTGTTTCTTCTATAAAATAATAAGTATCATTTTCAATTAGTCCTTTAGCGAATAAAGATATTTTATTTAAAATTTATTTAATATTGAAAATGCATTTTCCATGAAAAAAAATAATTTACCACGAAGGGATTCGAACCCGGGTGTGCAGCGTAACAGTTCAGCTTGCTGTTGTTAGGCTACGCCACTGCTTGGTAAAAATTTGAACTAACCTTTACTTTTACGGTTATGGAACTTTAATTGCAAATATCTCGAAAACTATTGAGTTTCTGCACCTATAATGGAGTATTTTCGTAATCAGGGGAACGAGATATGTAACTCTGTAAAGTCTGAACTAAATCCGTGAGGGAAAAAAATATTCAGATATTTTGCACCTTTGGCATCAAAGATACGAGCAAAGTTAATACAGGAAGGTAAGATAATTACAATAGTGTTGCAAGAAAATGGCCATATGTTAATAAAATAAATTAGTTAATTAAATATGGCAAAAGGTCATCGACCAAAAACGGACAATACCTAATTCGTGCACGTATAGTTACAAAAATTGGAAGAAATATAAATGAATTCAGTGTTGTCATTTTTATAAAACAATTTATAGCAGTCGCATTTTGCGATCGGTATCAGTGTTAAAACAGTAAAACCATTTAGAAGATGTAAAAATACAATGACAGTATTTTCAATCAATTAAATTTGTTTATACAAGAAGTAAATCTTTGTTCAGCTTCGTTTTCATTCGAATAATGTGTAAACATTTTATTTTGCATAATGATCAGCTGTCTATCGATCATAGTGATTCGTGGTATCCACAATTTACTAGTCCCAGGATTTCTTGAAGCTCGTGGCGGGGGATCGGTAGTATTCATCGAACGAGGACTCCGTGCAATAAGTTAGATGGCAACGAGCGAGGTTCTACTGTACTTCTTTCGCGGAATGAATATCGAACCGAAGCGCTTGCGGAATCGATGAGGAGGAAAGGAGAAGGAGGAAGGAGGGGCTCCCAAAGAGCAGGCGCACTTACTTTCAGTTGTATGATGCTCTGCGCTGAGATATTATGCCCTTGCTCCAGAAGTCCCTAGAAGTAGGTCAACACTACGGGTAAAAACCAAATCGCTACCAGACGAAAAAACATAGGTTGTAAAAAGGTCTAGGTGGGAGAACCTAAAATGGATCTTTCAGGGGGTAATCTCGTTTCTCATTGCTCTTCCGAATCCAAGGCATGCCCAGAGATATACCTAAATACTGTAACTTAAAGTAAGTACCATTACCAACCAAAAACCAAGGATAAACAAAGTGCGACGATTAACACTTCGATGGAAAACACAGTTGCTCCGATGATGCAGAACAGATCTCAACTATGGAACCAAGCGGTTGGAAAAAGTTGTTCGATTGTTTGTTTATTCATGCGATCGTCGCCGAGATTGATGGACAGTTAGCCGGATAAACTACGTACTGTTGTCATTCGGATATGCGAAACGTAGGATTCGAACATTCGTGGACATCGATCAATTCGTTCGGTCGAATTGGACGCATCCTGGAAAGATCACGAGACTTTTCATGAAAAGTGCACATCTGTGCACGTATTCATTTTAGTTATGAGAACAAGAAGAACAACTTTACGAATTTTACCACGTCTGGTTGTATAGTGATTTTTGTGACTTTAGGTTTCTTATTTGTTCGCATTTTTATGTACACGACTTCAAACCAGGTGTACTTCCGAATGCGATAACCCTCCGATTTTGATGTAATTTTTGCCAAAATTTATTCTTGATTAGAGAAAAAAGTCCTTACAACGATTTTTGGCGAATAGCCTCGTTCTTACTGAATATTTTCGAAAATATTTATTTTAGAGAAAAAAGTTTCAAACAAGAAATGAAGCTCATAAAAAGCTTTACCAAAAAGGTTATATGCATTTTTTACGTAAACCTATTATTTTGGCTGTTATGTCCCAAAGTGCGATCAGAATTAGTTTGGATTAGGTGGTGGTGGGGGCGAAGAGAAACCGGTGAACTTCCGTTTATAGCAAAGATCAGAATTCGATGAAATTTTGAAAATAGGTTCTTTTTTGACTAAAATGACGATTGCCAGAAGGATTTTTGGCGCATCGAAACAATTTTTTTTATCATTTCAATGTCGCTCTCTACCTTACCGACTTTCTATTTTATATAGAATATCTTCAATTATTTGTAAAAAGGGATCATCATCAGCCTAGTTCACCTCACAGCGCCATAAAAATTCACACATATCATCTATAAACGAATCCTCTTTAGTTTAAAGTAATACATATATAAGATAAACTTGAAATTTTTAAAGACTACTCCTGGATTGTACTAACCACAACTCATTCTAATCACATAAATAATAAGTAAACTTTTCGGGTTAACCTAATCCAAATTAATTCTCATCGCATAATCTCCCCATTGTAGTATAAAAAAATAGTTAATCTTTGTCCTTTTTTAATTAACTTCATCAGGCGCAAGCAGACTTCTTAGGACACAGTGTATACGCGTTCCATTTTATTTGTCCAGTTTTAATCCAGAAAATATGAATTTATGTCCACAAAATGTCCGAAACCCTTGATGTTCGTCTGAACTATTTAGAAAATAATGTCATAGATTCCAAAAATGAAAGAGCAAATCCAAATCTACTTTCAACGAAATTAGTTCATAATTAGACTGCGGATTTATATGATTTCTGAAGAAATTAGTTGGGTGAAATATAAACCAGTGAAAAATTACAGAAATCTAAGAGTATTGTTACAATGTTTCCAATGGAATCAATCTATTAAGAGATGAAGCGAAGTTTTATTGAAATCCCGCTGGTCGTAATCGTTGCAAACTATTTTTATTTTTAATATAAACCAAATATATGTTTTCGGCGCATCGTTTCGATCAATAATAACAGCAAAAACAAAGCAAATTAGCAATAATTAAATTTAACAACGTTTTGATCCAGGTGTGGATCATTTTCAAGAGCAATTACGTCTGAAAATATATGTAAACATAATGTACTGGTTTACGCACAAATGATATCGGCGCTACAGGTTCGATCAAAGATACAAAAATTAGCAATTTTGCAGTTTATAATATATATATAATATAAATTGCAAATTATAAATTATATAAATATATATATATAATATAAATTGTAAATTATATAAATATATATAATATATATAATATAAATTATAAATTATATAAATATATATAATATATATAATATAAATTAGCAATTTATAATTTCAACGTTTCGGTTCTAAACCATAAAATTTCTTGTGTTAATGAATAACAGTGTCTATGAAATTCCACAGACGCGGACTTTTCTTGATGATGGTTCAAAACCGAACCGAAACGTTGAAATTATAATTCTGCAAAATTGCTAATTTTTGTATCTTTGATCGAACCTGTAGCGCCGATATCATTTGCGCATAAACAACAATTTACAACAAAACTGTAAATATAGTAATTTCGCGATAGTTGTCGTAGGAGCTGTTCTCTGGAGCGACAACTTCCAAGCAACTGCTCGTCTTTTGATTTATGACTGGCCTCAACAGTCTACCGCGCCGAGACATCAATCGAAAGCCGAACGTAGAGAAGGACAGAATAATTCTCACCATGTAATGCCAATTAAAAATGCTTTATTCTCCATTATTTTTTAATGAGACTTTACTGGCTTATTCCTGGCAAAATTCTGATTAAGACAAGACCAAACACGGTATAATTTGGCCCATCAGTAATGTCTTGAAAGTTGCCGTAGTGCCAACTAGTGAATTTTGCCAGGAATAAGCCAGTAAAATCTCATTAAAAAATAATGAACATTCAGTAGGAAATTCACTAGTAGGCACTATGACAACTTTCGCGTACAGCCCTCCGACAACTATCGTGTACAGCTCTTGCGACAACTATCGCGACATTACTGTAATATTTTAGAGAACCATACTTGCTAAGTGTAAAGAAAGTTCCAAAAGTTTTTGCTTTTATTATCGATCGAAACGGTGCGCCGAGAACATGTATTTGGTTTATATTAAAAATTTACGATCGAAAAACGCGTAACTATTTGTATTTTTCACGAAGATCCGCAGTCTGTGCATCGAGAATAGATTTGCACTGTCTTTACAAATGTACAATCGTGTAACTTGAATGACGCCTGAGTCGGTTGAACGACTTTGGCAAGATTCGTTCGAGACAGCGTGAGCCTGAAATTCGGCGGGGGATGGAACCGAGATTCAAACAATTTTTTCGTTCCGCATGGTCCGTCTAATTGCACACTGGCAGGGATACAATTGAGCGCGTAACGAAGCGTTTTTCGTTGAAGCAAAGTGTCGCCGCACTTTAAACGAACGAGAACGTTACACCGAAAGCACCGTACGAGGCAACGACTAGAAATAGGATTGCGTCTAGGAGTACTAGACTACTAGACGGGCAAGGGGGCGGGTAACTCGTTGGTAGAGTGGGCTTCAAACGGGGAAACAAAATATGGTCTGGCGAGGACGCTACTGGATATACCGGAGATCAAAAAAGGGAGCAAAAGGAGAAGGGGAAACGAAGGAGAAGACGAGCCACGCCAGGCGGGGGCGGAGGACGAGGAGGCGAACAAGGAGGAACAGGAAGAAGATACGGCGAGGAAGACGGCGAGAGGTAAGGAGTAGAAGAAGCAGGAGCAACGACGACGAGAACAGATTTTTCTGAGCTACAACACAAGCCGTGTTGCCTTCGGAAGAGGCCGGTTACCTTCAGAGCGACGATTTCCGCATAGCCGAGCGTCCCGCCGCGGAGTGTCGTCACCGACCTCTTTAACCCTAATCCCTGTGCATTGACCCGTAGGCGAAAAGATGATTTATATTGTTAATCTGCATCGTCGAGGATCGATACGTCGTCGAGAGAGAAAAAAACATATATTAAACCTTGCGCCGCGTGGCTATCAAGAATCCGTACAACCACGCTCATCCATCTTACGAGGGATTAACGTTGTTAACCACTGACGTTTGATAGTTGCGAATCTATTCATCGATCAAGTCGCCGGAACACACATGGTTCAGCGTTCTGACGCGTCGGCTGCTCGACCAAATTATAATGATCTTGTTTATGCTCAAGCCGCTGGGAAGGCTCTTGTAGACACTGTTCAAATAGCAGAATTTCGCTGCGTTCGCTCCGGAATACGGTTGCTATCTATCAAATCGCATACCCCGGACGAACGATATGAGAAACATGAACTTTTTCGCCTGAGACCCGGACACTTCTTGTTTATTAACACTTTAACTACCCTAAGCCTATTAATAGGATTTCTAGTAATTTTGCTGTACTAAAGGAAAGCATAGATTTTCTTTTACATTGTATCTTAACGAAAACACGCCCTAGTACTGACAAAAATATGTCCTAAATGTTAAACATCGACGACCTTGAAAAGTATACAAAATTTGACCTTGACAGACAAAGACATAAACTCAATATTAACACCTTGCCTACCACAAGCTTATCGATAGGATTTCTAATAATTTTGTTGGACTAAAGGGCAGCATAGATCTTCTTTTACATTGCAATTTTGACAAAACCACGCCCTAAATACTGACAAAAATATGTCCTAATAGTTAAATATCGACGACCTTGAAAAGTACACAAAATATGACCAGACAAAGACATAAACTCCATATTAACACTTCGCCTACCCCAAGCCTAGCAAAAGGATTTCTAATAATTGTGCTGTACTAAAAGAAAGCACAGATTTTCTTTCAAAAACACGCCCTAGTACTGACAAGAATATGTCCCAATTGTTTAATATCGACGACCTTGAAAAGTATACAAAATATGACCTTGACAGACAAAGACAAACTCAATATTAACACTTTGCCAACAATACGCCCATTAATTGGATTTTTAATAATTGTGCTGTACTAAAAGAAAGCATAGATCTTCCTTTACATTGTAATCTTAACGAAAACACGCCCTAAATACTGACAAAAATATGTCCTAATAGTTAAATATCGACGACCTTGAAAAGTACACAAAATGTGACCTTGACAGACAAAGACAAACTCAAGATTAACACTTTGCCTACCTAAGCCTAGTAAAAGGATTTCTAATAATTGTGCTGTACTAAAGAAAGCATAGATCTTCTTTACATTGCAATCTTGACGAAAACACGCCCTAAATACTGACAAAAATATGTCCTACTAGTTAAATATCGACGACCTTGAAAAGTATACAAAATTTGACCACGACAGACAAAGACATAAACTCAATATGAGCACTTTGCCTACCACAAGCACATTAATTGTATTTTTAATAATTGTGCTGTACCAAAAGGGAGGATAAAACTTTTTGTTACTTTGCAATCTTAAATGAAACTATTAGATGACGTTATTGAGGGTGACTTGATAGTACATAATGAAAATTGCTGTTGCTATTGCAGATTCCATTAAAAAGTGTTTAGCTGTGTGTCATAGATTTTTCAAAATTATGCAATAATCACCGGTCGATAACGTGTTAACTCGAAAATTAAATATTTCTTTCGATCTAGAATAATTCAATTGTGTACATGGTTTTATTAATTTCATGGTTATAGTTTTGAAACTCCAAATTCACCCTTTTGCAAGCCAAATTAAACCTTGTGCAAATCAATTTCACCTTTTGGTAAATGAATTTCATCCTTTGGCAAATGAATTTCACCCTTTAATAATATTTAAAATTAATTAGTCGTTTAGGTAAACGTAAAGCTCGATATTTGATACACTTCAATAAATACGTAAGTACTCTTTAATCAGAGAATGCCTACAATGAATATACATGTCTACACATAGTTTTGAAATATTACAAAACAAATGAATTGGTAATTACTTATAACAAAGTATTTGAGGTACATCTTTGATATAAATAACATGTTGAATTTCCTTACAATATATTTCCATTTCATTTAACATTCTTTTACAAAAACTTACTTAAAAATATTTTATTTGTGAAATCAATTTGATTTGAACAGGCTGAAATAGATTTGCAAACGGGTGAATTTGGAGTGCAAAACCTGTATGCAAGTTATAACATACCTCATACGATACTTAAATTTAGTGGTTGAATATATGTAGATTATAGACTATAGAGAAATTAGATTTTCAAATTCATATCTAAGATCTGTAAAATGGCCTATTGGTTTGATTAAGGTACATAGAAGAAAGGTTACTATTTATTGAACGAAATTATTGTAATTAGTTTTGCTTCAAACAATAATTTACTACCTTAATCATTATTACGAAATGGTTGTCCGCAAGTGACAATTAGAGAACTACTCTTTCATTCGGTCTACCTTTATATCATATACAAAATTTATAATAATTTAATTTTATTGCTATAAAACCCCTATGGGGTTATTAGCAACATGCACGTTGCTGTGCATGCTAACATTACAAGAATAACTTAGAATCTGGGTTTGACAATAAACGTTTCTTAATTCAGTGCAAACTGTGAGAATTAACGAATTTATGGATGCAAAGTAAATGGCAAAGGGAGAGTCCGCGCAGAAAGACATCTATTGTATAAAGTGGAAAATATCCCTTGTTGAAAAGTTCACAGACTAGAACATTTTTATGCCCTCAACTTTGCACATATATTTTAAATATTTATTGGAACATCCCAGGGGGTGCCGCAAAAAATATTCAAATACTAGCTGACCTGACAAACGTTGTCCTGTCCACATTTCAATAAATTTGGCTATGATCATTTTGTGAATTTGTGAAAAGCTATAGGGTATATGTGAACACAGTAAAAATTGATAATGTAAATTCCTATAGAAATATTGATTAAAAGCTGCGACGTTCGTTTTTTGTTGTATTGAAATATGATTCAGAAAGCATTTTTAGTTTCCCCCGAATTTTCATGTTTCCGAGCAACTTTTCCAATTTTTTGTACTGTAAAAACGTGATTCGGACTACAACCAATATTAAAAAAAAAACAATTAGCCAAATCGGTTCAGCCGTTCACACGTAATGTCGTGACCAACGAATAGCATTTCATTTTTATTATATACATAGATTTTGCACCTTTGGCACCAAAGATAAGAGCAAAGTTAATAGAAGATAAGATAATTACAATAATCCCGTCTGCGCAAACTATTTGAAGACATGGTCGCGTTGCAAGAAAATTGCCATATGTTAATAAAGTAACTTAGTTAATTAAATTTGGCAAAGGTCATCGACCAAAAGCGGACAATACCTAATTTAACAAAGTAATATTTTCAAGTAAAGATTTCGAATTTTGCTTCTCATTTAAAATCTGCAATCACTGAGTTCCTAACCCAATATATAGGGTGAGTAATATGTACATACATCCTATTGTGTTATATAAAATATATTATACAAATCTACATAAAATGTTCAATCATTTTGTCCAGCACTGTATGTTCAAGTTCATGGAAGGCTAAATTTGCTCATCTTGAGCTTTTACCTGGACTAAACAGGTATCGCTACGGATTAAATCAAACCCATTACTTCGGATTCGTTCTACAAGATATAGATCTATATGCAAATCGGTGAAGTGTCACCGTCGTTGCGACTTGAGCAAGACCATTATAATTTGTATATTCGCAGCCGTTGTCAATACGAAGTCAGCATACTTTCCCCGAAGATTTGAAGCTACACTCGGGTACAAATCTTCTTAATCGCCACGTAGCAAATCATCAGTACAATTCAATGCGAGGCATTGTTCGGTATTCAAGATCGAGAACGTGACTTCGGTTTCTTAGGTACACATGCGTATTCGTATGCGATAGCCGATTAGCATAACGCTGATGAAATGCTTAGACTCTGTTCGTTTGGTCAAACATAAGAACGCAGAACGTTTTGTGTCACCAAGAGCGAAGCTATTGTTCTCGATCGTTTCACGAGCTAACGAGAAACATCGGTAATGTGCAAATGTTTATTCAAAATATCCGGCGCACGTTTGTTTAACTGATCGCCAGAGAAACATGCTTCAAATCGAAAAATTTCGGAATTAAATAAATAAACATTTCAGAAATATTCATCGCAATCGTTTTCATTTAAAACACGACTCGTGCCGTTGCCTAAATTCTGGAATATTTCGTTGTATTTTAATCAGAGTAATAAAAGGATAACAAGATAAGTGCAGTGATAAAAGTTTCCTGTTAAGTGTTACCACTGTTGTATTACTCATGGACGACTAGGGGCGTAAAATATAGCCCCTCTATAATAACCGGACTGCAGCTCTTTATGCAAAGCAGAGTCGAGCAAATATTATATGGACTAAAGATAAGATATAACAATTAGTAACGACAAAAGATTATCTTGTTCTATTATTTTTATCAGGAAAAGTTATGAATCTTCTTAACTGGTTACACTTAAAGCATGAGCTGCAGATTTTCAAGAAACGTTCTTGGAAGTTCCGACGAGCGTAGATGGAGAAATGCTCTTGGAAGTAAAAGTTTTAGGTCGGGTTGAAATTATTTAATTGAAAATATATTTTTACTTTAAAAAATGTTTCAAATAATAACTTTGATTTTGTTGACTTGACATTTTGGTGGAACAAGAATAGATATTTTGTTCATTAATGTTAAAGAAAGTTCTGAATCATTATAAGTAGTGAGTACTGTTCAATTAATGATACTACAACAAGTTCCAACAATAACTATAAGCCTAATTGATATTGTGAATATATTACTCATTTGCAACATTTATGTATAATAGATAATTTACAGTTCAAGATTAATTTGTTTGTTTCATATGACACTTCTTCTAACAACTTTTCTAAAACAAAATTTGATTCTGTGAAACTTTGATTTTGTGGACTTAAAATTTTGGTGGAACAAGAACAGATATTTTGTCCATTAATGTCAAAGAAAGTTCTTAGTCATTACAATAAGTAGTGAGTACTGTTTAATTAATGATACTACAACAAGATCCAATAATTACTATTAGTTTAATTGATATTGTGAATATGTTACTCATTTGCAATATTTATGTAGATAATTTACAGTTCAATACTAATTTGTTTGTTTAATATGACACTTCTTTTAACAACCTTTCTAAAACAAAATTTGATTCTGTGAAACTTTGATTTTGTGAACTTAAAATTTTGGTGGAACAAGAACAGATATTTTGTCCATTAATGTCGAAGAAAGTTCTTAATCATTACAAGTAGTGAGTACTGTTTAATTAATGATACTACAACAAGATCCAACAATTATTATAGTTATTCATTTGCAATATTTATGTAGATAATTCACAGTTCAAGACTTATTTATCTGTTTCTTATGACATTTCTAAAACAATTTAGTTCTGTGAAACTGTGATTTTGTAGACTTAAAATTTTGGTGGAACAAGAATAGATATTTTGTCCATTAATGTTAAAGAAAGTTCTTAATCATTACAAGTAGTGAGTACTGTTTAATTAATGATACTACAACAAGATCCAACAATAACTATTAGTTTAATTGATATTGTGAATATGTTACTCATTTGCAATATTTATGTAGATAATTTACAGTTCAATACTAATTTGTTCGTTTCATATGACACTTCTTTTAAGAATCTTTATGAAACAAACTGTGATTTTGTGGACTTAAAATTTTGGTGGAACAAGAACAGATATTTTGTTCATTAATGTCAAAGAAAGTTTTTAATCATTACAAGTAGTGAGTACTGTTTAATTAATGATACTACAACAAGATCCAACAATTATTATAGTTATTCATTTGCAATATTTATGTAGATAATTCACAGTTCAAGACTTATTTATCTGTTTCTTATGACATTTCTAAAACAATTTAGTTCTGTGAAACTTTGATTTTGTAGACTTAAAATTTTGGTGTAACAAGATGTTTTGTTCATTAATATTAACAAAGAGATTCATTCAATCGTTATAACAAGTAGTGCAACATTATGACAGTTATTATAGTTTAATTGAAACTGTGAATTTGTTATTCATTTGCAATATTTATGTAGATAATTCACAGTTCATAACTTGTTTGTTGCTTATGACTACAAAGATAAGACTAAAAGATTAGACAAATTTAAGAATGTTGCAATATTTTTAATGCAACAATATCGTCAAGGCATGATATCAAATGTCATTTTACTCCTGCTTGTCATGATCAATGCAGACCATTTTTATTTTGCATGGAGATCCGCAGTCTACTTATGACACTTCCAAAAGAAAGTTAAAAAAAATTTTTTCTCTTTCTTTCTCAAACTTTGTCAAACAATTTGTTTCCATGAGACTTTTATTACATACATAGAGTTTAAAATATCTGTTCCTTGAAAATACTTTTAAAAAGTTCCTAAGGGCAACATTTCCTTTTATAAAAATTTCACAGAAACAGAAGTTTTCTTAAACAAAATTAGCAGCTGTAAGTTTGCCCACAACTTCTTACAAAACCAAAGATAACTTCATTTCAATCCTCGATTTTTACGTTTAGAAATATCGAAGGGAGAGTAGTTTTACTTGAAATAAAATGCAATAGCTGATTATGTGAAAATAAGTTTTTAATTTAAGCAATAAGACTCATCACAAAATAGTGTCTTATTTAAGAATTAAATTTTCAATTTTATTACGTACAGGGACTTTAAAGATCTGTTCCATGAAAATACTTTTAAAAAGTTCTTAAAGGCAACATTTCCTTTTATAAAAATTTCACAGAAACAGAAGTTTTCTTGAACAAAATTAGCAGCTGTAAGTCTGCACACAACTTCTTACAAAACCAAAGATAACTTCATTTCAACCCTCGATTTTTATGTTTACAAATATCGTAGGGAGAGTAGCTTTACTTGAATTAAAATGCAATAGCTGATTATGTGAAAATAAGTTTTTAATTTAAGCAATAAGACTCATCACAAAATAGTGTCTTTTCTAAAGTATTTTCAAGGAACAGATATTTTAAAGTCCCTATACGTAATAAAATTGAATTAATTTTACTTTAATTAATTAATTACTTATTGCTTAAATTAAAAACTTATTTTATTTATTTATTATCAAAGATAACTTCATTTCAATCCTCGATTTTTACGTTTAGAAATATCATAGGGAGAGTAGTTTTACTTGGATTAAAATGCAATAGCTGATTATGTGAAAGTAAGTTTTTAATTTAAGCAATAAGACTCATCACAAAATAATGTCTTTTTTAAAGTATTTTCAAGGAACAGATATTTTAAAGTCCCTATACGTAATAAAATTGAATTAATTTTACTTTAATTAGTTAATTACTTATTGCTTAAATTAAAAACTTATTTTCACATAATCAGCTATTGCATTTTAATTCAAGTAAAACTACTCTCCCTACGATATTACTAAACATAAAAATCGAGAGTTGAAATGAAGTTATCTTTGGTTTTATAAGAGCTTGTGTGAAGTTCCTAAAGGCAACATTTCATTTTATAAAAATTTCACAGGAACAGAAAATACAACATTTTCGGGATACCCTGCGCACGATAAAATTCGGATCATAAAATATGACTAAATCGCAACGATACTTTTTCGTTTGAAGCATGTTTCTGTAGTGTATGTAATCTCTACAGCAAAGAGCGTGGAACATGAATAAACAATATTTTCTTTATTCATTAAACGCATCGTTTTATCAACCGCCGCCGCTTCCGTGCGCAGAATGGCTTTTACACCTTTCGCACCTTTCACGTCTTTCACACCTTCCTTAGCAGCCGTTTTTCGGCCCTGTGCTTATCCGTGAACTTGTGGACTGTAGACCGCCGAAGCTGGCGCAGAATTTTACAGGGCGGCTCGTTAAATAAAGTAAAACGATAAAACGATGCGTTCTTGTGTTACGTACGCTGAACTGTAGCGGGAAAATCCGCTCCTCTCGCGCCGTATCGGTCTCGTTAGATAGCGTAGTTAGATACCTTTACTGCAGAAAAAACGTCAAAGCCTGGACTTCCGAGGTCTCCTTTCTGCCCTTTATCTCCAGGCCGGCCCTGTGAAGAACAAAACAAAATGTCGTTTTATTTAATAGAAAAATAATGGCGCACCACGCTAACACCGGAAACAACCAGGCAGTATGCTTTCATAGTTCCCGGAAGAAGATACAACTTTTATGTACCGTACTACGGGGAACAGTTACACGTTATTTTACAAGTGAAACACGAGACGCGAGAACGCGCCCGGAATTTTATTTTCCCAAGTTGTTGTCCCCTCGATCGCGCGACTAACGCAAATGTACCGCAGATTTGGGCAAAAATTTGAACAAAGATTGACGATTATTAATTTTTATCTCAACCGTTAATCGCAATTAACGATTCAACTCCTACTTTAGTCGTTAATTGCGGTTAACGATTACGTACTTTTCAATTGTAATCGTCAATCGGATAATTGATTAATGATTAACTGAGGTAATTTAGAAATGAAATACGGAATTTCTGTCAATTCATCATCGCCGCTCTTTGTCTCTCTCTCTCCCTCCTTATTTCAATTTATGGATAGACCGTCTGCCAAATCAAATGCATTTGATTGACATCAAACGATTAAATCAGTCTCCGATTTTTCAATGATTTTTTTTTTTCACCACGCTTATGTTAGCTTGTCGTGTTGTTTGTTGTATGCGTCAAATCTTGTAATCGAATTTTAAAACATTTCTCGAAAGGCTGGAGACTTGGATCTTTAAACACAGCTCGAAACTGGATGGCAATGCAATATTAAAAAATAATTTGTTTAAAAAACTCTGTGTTTGGAAGATAAGAAATAGGGCCTTGTACAAATTAATTTCATCTTTTTACCACGCTTATATTAGCTTGTCGTGTTGTTTGTTGTATGCGTCAAATCTTGTAATCGAATTTTAAACCACTTCCTGATGGGCTAGAGTCTTGGATCTTTAAACATAGCTCGAAATTGGGTGACAATGCAATATTTAAAAAATTGTGCGTTTGGGAGATAAGAAATAGGGCCTTGTACAAATTAATTTCACCTTTCTACCACGCTTATATTAGCTTGTCGTGTTGTTTGTTGTATGCGTCAAATCTTGTAATCGAATTTTAATCTATTTCCAGAAAGGCTAGAGACTTGGGTCTTTAAACACAGCTCGAAACTGGATGGCAATGCAATATTAAAAAATAATTTGTTTAAAAAACTCTGTGTTTGGAAGATAAGAAATAGGGCCTTGTACAAATTAATTTCACCTTTCTACCACGCTTATATTAGCTTGTCGTGTTATTTGTTGTATGCATCAAATCTTGTAATCGAATTTTAAACCACTTCCTGATGGGCTAGAGTCTTGGATCTTTAAACATAGCTCGAAATTGGGTGACAATGCAATATTAAAAAAATAATTTGTTTAGAAAATTGTGCATTTGGGAGATAAAAAAAATGTATGACCTCAGCGGGAATCGAACCCGGGCCTCACTAAATACGCTTGGTAGTACGTCATCGCGTTCTGCTATCCCCACTCCGCGCGACAGAGCTCCCTACTCCACTACGTGATCCCACTCCGACTCATCCCCACTCCACTCAACTTCGCACCGAAGGAGCTCAGTGTGGAGTTTCGTTTATTCAGTCAGTGTTCGGATTGACTGTCCAATTTTTCGCACATGCACGGCCAAAACAGTAGCGTACCTACTATGATGCACCAGAGCGGCCAGAGCCCTGATGCACAGTGCGGTACTTTGATAGTGTGGGGAATAATGGTGTGAGTAATACCTTCATAGCGAGAGAACACCTGACGGCATTGACGACACGTCTTCGTCATATAAAATAATAACAGTGCAGTTCAGTTGAATAGACATTGACGTATTGACGTATTGTATTGCATATTGTGATAGTTGTAATAAATATTCCTATAATAGGAATTTCGGACAAAAATAAAAAAATTCGCATGGCGTAGCAATAATTAAAATTTTTTTGTTTGGAATTGTTTTAAATGCACTAATTGAACATTCGGAATACTATTTTAGAATTTTTCATTCTTTTACACTACATAAATTTGAAAGAAGCAATAAGAGGCATATTTTACGTATAATGTAAAAATGAAATGTTAAATAACAGATAAATCACGTTAATGATAGTTCGTATAACAATTCGTTCCCTAACTCTGAATCAAAAAAATTTAATTTTTGGGGATATCTACCATTGTGTACTAGATATCAACACACTGTCTTATGTCCTCAGGATCTCTGTTTTGAAACAGTTTTCATACAGCTTGATATGAAGAGATCCGATGAAAGTGTTGAAGTCTTTTCATCAAATCTTCATTACTAAATTTCCTACTTGTTTTGCGAGTATGATTTAATTGGGTTTTCATAATTTTTTTACGAGTCGTTTTTAATGCTTCTTCCGAAAGAAGGCCTATATGTAAATCGAAACTTTCAAATACTATTTTCTTGAATACTAATTTTTACATACACATTTCTTATTTACCAAATGATGATTTTATCGGATAATTAGATTAGAATCGAACTGTGACTATTTTGGTTCGTGTTCATTGGTGGTGTTCAGTGTCGGACGTAGCATTCGCCGAGGGTTAACGTTGAATAACTTTGCGTGTAGCAGTTTGTAGCAGGAAAAACTTGTGGGAAATTGAAGTATAATGTCTACTAATTACGAAAAAACAAAAACTACAGGATGTTTTGAACCCTTCTTGAAATATCTCTATTTAAAGGAGGAGAAGGTGACATAAATGATTTCAACTGTATTATTTACTAGTATAATGCATATAAGAGACTTTCAAATTTTGAAATTTCAGTCACATTAGTTGTACTTTAAGGGGGTGCGGTACCCATGGATATGACTAGCATATTACTAGAAAAACAATTGAAAACTGTGTTTACGGGAAACCATTTTTTGTTTTTGTACAAGCATGTTACGAGCTGTGTGAAGGCTCATTCTAAAGATCGCAGGTCGCTCAGCTCATGATTTTGTTAGATTATGTTTATATCTAATAATATGAGCGTCCAAAGTAGGGGGAAAAAATGAAGAAAAATTCCGCAGATTCTAATGTATTTTTCTAATACAAAACGATTTTTTCGACTTGAATCATGAGCTGAGCGACCTGCGACGAACCTTCCTCTTTACAATGAGCCCTCACACAGCTCGTAATATGTTAATATGAGGACAAAAAATAATTTCCCGTGATCGCATTCAATTGTTCCCCAGATTCCGTTCATGAAGGGCAATGAAGGGCAAGTAGAACTAATTTTAGTTCAGCTACTCAAACGAGATGGCGCTTAGCCAGAAATATAAAGGGCTTGAAGCCACTCGGATCCATTAATAGCAATAAAGATATTGATAAAAAGAAAAAAACCTGTATTGATAGCGAAATTGAAGCATTAGATTGATACAAATGTATGTTCATCACTGTTGCCAAACTGTTTTTCAGTGTGGAGGTTGGTTACACTGATAAATACCCAGATCAGGGGTTACCGTCCCCCCTTAAGTTATATTCCATAGGACATAATTCATAAAATTCTTTTTCCTGATACCATGAAAGTAAGTGATGGTTCGGATTAAAAAACTGCTTGATATAGCATTTTTTTAGAAGAAGATCGTTTGCAACTAATCCCCTACTGAATTATTTGAATTTTCTATTGATAAACATGATAATTTAGATGTTAAAACATAGTTTCATCATAGAATCCTGTGGATATTAGACAAGGAATTTTTAGATTTTTGTCCACAGGGTACCGCACTGTGCGTCGGGTCGACTGTGCTACCGCGTGTCTAGATCGCGCTCTGATTGGTCCGTGTTTTTCGTTAATAACTCCTAAACAAAGCCGCGGACGCCATTTTTGTAAAGGAAAATGACGCGAGGAACCTCCCATTTTCGGGTGTCGGAGGAATTTTGGGACACCCTGTATATGGTCTAAGGTCTGTCCGTACAGTATAAACGAACCCTAAAGGGGCGTTTACTGTATGAAACGCGAAGTAGGAAATTCAGAATAAAATTGCAAAACCAGTGATTTTGACTGGCGTGGTAGACCAAGTGTTAAATCCTCCCTCGCACACTGCTTTCCCTGTAGAACTGTGTGAACAGAAAAAGGCTTACGGATCGTATTCAGCGTTCGAAGATCGATGACACGAGCCAGCCTATTGAAAGCGCGAAAGAAGCGAAAATCCATCGAACAGCGTAATTCATGAAGTATACTCGCGTGATACTAGCCGGGCTTATCTCTTTGTTTCGCGGTTCCTCCGCGCGCTTTACGCGGATCCGCGAATAGGAAAATTCCTGGCTGTACCCGCTGTCTGTGTATCCGCGATTCTCGGTATAAATCGAATTCGGCTCCGTTAAAGCACGAGACGCTAAAATAAAACTCGATCAAAGAATCGCGGATGTACACGTGCGATACCGCGAAATGGAAGAGACACGAGCAATGTCGTTCCGGCAATCAGCCATAAATATAATACCGCGGCGCGAGCCATACTATGGCATAGTATGGCGTTCGTAGCATTCTGTCGAGAAAATACACAGATTGTCGGTCGGATACACGGAACGCAGAACAGACGGTCACGACCCGCATCGAATGCATGTTACGTCCGCGAATGTAACCGCACGAACGAGTAAATACTTTGCAACGATACACGGCATGTAACACGAGTGCAAATGGGTCTTATGGGCATGTGCCTGCGTGTACGTAATTCCCCGCGATACCGACCAAGAAAAATGAAATTACGCTTTGGATTTCACAAATTGTACCGGCGCTTTTGTCATTCTTTTACGAAGCCGAAACTAAAGGATCGCGTGGATTGATTTACTCCATTGGAATTTGAGCACCCAGTATGTGGATCAAGTTGTTCATAAAATAACAGCGAATTATTCCTTTGCGACATGAATATTGATTTATTACACCATATTCTCTCAATCTTCCGATAAACACGGTTCCGTTCGGTCGTATACAGGGTGTCCCAAAACTACCCTAGGAGCCGAAAATGAGAGGTTCCTTGGGTCATTTGAAGCGACATTTTCCTTTACAAAAATGTTGTCCGTGACTTTGTTTAGGAGATATTAACGAAAAACACGGACCAATCAGAGCGCAGCTATAGCGAACGGAGTCCCACTCTGCGACAGGTTCCGCGAGGCGTGGTGTTGCCATTGGTCGACTCAGAATCAATCCGCTGTAGCCGCGCTCTAATTGGTCCGTGTTTTTCGTTAATAACTCCTAAACAAAGTCACAGACGCCATTTTTGTAAAGGAAAATGTCGCTCCAAATGACCCAAGGAAACTTCCACTTTCGGCTCCTAGGGTAGTTTTGGGACACCCTGTATACTTATAGACACGGCACAGATAATTTGGCCTATGGCAAAGATAACGGTAATGTGTGAGTCACCGTTTCGAAAGATGTACAAGCTATGCTCATCGACAGCGCCTATGCTTGGCTTATGAGGGTGAGGAGGGTATACCCGGAAAGAATAGACAAGATAATTTCAAAGAATTTGGCATTTTATCATGAAATAATCATTATGTAAAGTATATTTGAGATACAAATGTTTATTCTCTATGTTTTATTCGAGTATTACAATGAAGTATGAATGTAAAAAATTTTTCGGCTCCTAGGGTAGTTTTGGGACACCCTGTATATTTTGTGTTAGGTTTTCTAGTCAAACTTCTTTGCTGAGGGGGCTACAATTTTCAAGTGATACGAAAATCTGATCGCATGATGGGAATTCGTTTTTTTTACATTTTCGATCATACTATTTGCGTAAAAATAATAAATAATAAATAAAATAAATGGTAAATGATAAATAATATAAGCCTCGTACATACAATTTACAGTCCAATGAAACAAGATCGTGTAATTTATCTCTATCTACACCTAATAAGCAAGAAGTTTCAAACGATTTTTTTTTATTATAATTGTGTTCGTAATTAATAAATTGTTTTTGATTAAACAATCTTTGGTTTGCTTAATTTAAACTATGTATATTTCAAACCTCCCACAGATAACACATCTCCTATTTTGTCGTATTTATTGAGAAATAATGTACACTATGGATATCACAATCCAGTAAGTATTCGATTTAAGAAAAACACTCGGGTTTGCGCTGTTTCTTGGATCGTGTAGTTCTATTACAGTAAGGCCTCGATATAAGAGAAATTCTCAGGCTGTATCTTAGATCATACAGTACAATTATTTCTTTTCGATGCGATTTTAAAGAGGGCTTGACGTCTAATAATTTAAACAAATGAAAAATATTTTTCATAAATATGTTCTCGACGAATTAAACTAGAATTTTGCAAATTATCAGAGTTACTGTTGGAGGTCTTTAAACCAATCATTTGAAAGAGAAAGACGTGACAAATGTCTTGAGAAAAGTTGTATACGAACAAAATTGAAAAATTGAAAATTGAAAATAAAGAAGTTAGCATCACATTGATATTTTAAGGATGTTCTGGAGGTACAATATGAGACAAAAGTACAAGAAATTCGAAATCCATCACTATATTGGCAATGAAAGCCATTCACGAGTATATTTGACATTAATTTAAAAAGCTTTCGTTTAATTAGTGAATTTCATATTATATTTATTTTTTAATCAAATTGTCTTCATATTAAAAAAAATTGTAAATGAATTTTGCGAATAATTGTACCCTCCGAATAGTAGCTATATTCAGTGGTCTACAGTATTGTTGCGTTTTCATGCTAGTGAGATGACAACACGATAAATTTGAAGTTTTGTAACAGTTTATAATTTTTTGCTCTGTAACTGTTTAGTGAATCCTAATAAATTTTGAACAGCATTAAATACATCATTTTTACTATATATAACTGTTTAGTGAATCCTAATAAATTTTGAACATAATTAAATACATAATTTTTACTATATATAACTGTTTAGTGAATCCTAATAAATTTTGAACATAATTAAATACATAATTTTTACTATATATAATTGTTTAGTGAATCCTAATAAATTTTGAACATAATTAAATACATCATTTTCACTATATATAATTGTTTAGTGAATCCTAATAAATTTTGAACATTATTCTTTACATAATTTTTACTATATATAACTGTTTAGTGAATCCTAATAAATTTTGAAAATAATTTTTACTATATATGTATAACTGTTTAGTGAATCCTAATAAATTTTGAACATAATTAAATACATATTTTTTACTATATATAACTGTTTAGTGAATTCTAATTAATTTTGAACATAATTAAATACATAATTTTTACTATATACAACTGTTTAGTGAATCCTAATAAATTTTGAAAATAATTTTTACTATATACAACTGTTTAGTGAATTCTAATAAATTTTGAACATAATTTTTACTATATATAAAAAAGACTGGTGTTCCTAGTTGCGTTTTTTCAAGGTTTAAATGGAATTTGAAGTGGAATTTTTAGCAACTTTAAGTTGCTATAAATATTAAACGGTGTAATGAATCCAACTCAAACTTTGGTCATTGCATTAATTATAGTTTATTTAGTAGTTGCATTAATTGCATTAATTTAGTAGTTGCATTAATTGCATTAATTTAGTAGTTATTTATTTAGTTGCATTAATTTAGTAAGAATTATATCTCGTCAAATTTTCAAAAATTTTGTTGCGTTTTTATATACCTCCAGAACTTCCTTCAACAATACGATACGTCTTTCATTTCTGCTGGTTTCGTTTCTTTTTCACTCGCTGTCCCCTCTTCTACATCCTACATTCACTACGTTCCGTCAATTGAACCACTGAATACATTTCAAATTATATCGTCTGAGGTGACATTTTAATCGAAAAAATTTCACAAATAAGTTGGCGAATCCATAAAAAATAATGGAAAATAAAGAAAATCTTTGTCGTGCATATTCACAATGTCACGTGACTAATTCGGTACGGACAGGGAGGGGGTAACTTCTTCCCCTCAATTCGAGTCAATTCCCCAAATCTAACGACTATGGTCACCATGTGACTCGAGCAGTTGTGCACTACAATTTGCGTTAACACCTTGAACAGTGTCCCAACAAGAGTGCAATATTTAAATTCTCGAAGGTTTCAGTTCTCCCCTTGCGATTCGAGTTATCGAGGTCCGACTGCATTATATCGAAACCGTGTTATTACACCACAGTAGCATCTGAGTCTGCTTCGAGCAAATTTTGATCAATGTTTGTAATCGTACTTTGCGAGCAAAAGGCGGTCATTTTGGTGGCACGAGTCGTGCTTGAAGCTAAATTTGGTTCCTATTTGCTATGAATTTGCCACCGGAACTCGTCGACAAATTGCGACAAATTGCGAAACACATGGCTCGGTATTTGAGTGCAAAGTTTGCAGGCGCAATGCCATGCCAAATCGAGGGTAGACTCTGCCCTTGTGTAGGAGGTAGGTCAGTCACACTACGAGCGGACCTAATCTTGCTTAAAAAGTAAATATCTGGCAAAATTGGAGTGGAATTAAATGTAGGAGGGAAAACCGAATTTTATTCGAATTTAAAAATTGTGTAATTTTATCTATACGTATTAAATGCTAAAGTAACGACTATAAATTTAATTTCTTTAAATTAACCTTTTCAATTATAAATTAATATTAAGTTAAGTTAAGAGGCGCATTAAGACAACATGTTATACGCTAATGGACTTATGCATTCATGGCTTCAAAAAATGTTCAAAAATGCTGAAAAATAAGATTCCACTGAATCTAGTACGATTTTGATTTATTTCGGATCCACGAAGACTACTACCACTGAAAAGTAGCGTGTACATGTTGTTCCTGAAAAACAATCCCTGAATTTCTGATTTTCAATCACTTTAATTCACGGTCAATCATGTTGCGCAATAAGCACTGTCGCTCAAAAGTTGTGATATTAATAACGATTAAACCAAGGCTGTTTTATCATATTCGTTGCACATGTCCTTATATGAAAGCTGCATCTGTATTTATGCATTATACAATGTTTATTTCAATTTTTATTTTAAAGGGAATTTTGAGAAACAATGTTTCATCACATTTTTCCACTTTCTGTTTTATGGAGTAAATCGATTCGGCAAGTGAGCGGCTCAATTATTGAAATTACGAAGTTACTTACATGGCAATTGATTCGTTAAATTTCTTTATCCAAGTGCATATTGTAATTAAAGTTGCACGAAATCTAAATAAATGAAGCCTTGTCATTTTTGTGAGCTAAGATATTTTAATCGCTTTTAGTACTCGGTTAGGATAGTTGAGATTAGTGCTAACAACCATAACGAGATGGTAAAGCTGTTCTCAAAGGGATGACATGCGTGCATCTAATGTTTGAGATTACCTGTACGCATTTGAAATGTAAACGAGGTTTTTCGTTTGCTATACAGTCGTCTTCTTTCGGAGTCGATCGATTGTTTGAAGTGCATAGTCCGAAGCAACCGTTTCAAGAAACCATAAAATATTAGGTTAATATTATTAGAAGTTCCCGTTGTGACCATTGGAGAATTATACATAGCTTAAGGCTCCGGTTTACAGTTCGAGAAACAGTTAGCATAAAAGTCTAACGTGAACGATACCTGCCATTAGAAGACAGAAGAAATAATATGCAATATGATAATTTCAAAATACCTCATTAACCAAGTATGTTTTTGAAATAAATCTCGTATAAGATTTTCTGCAATGAAAAACAAAAACCAAGTATGTTTCAGTTATACCACACTCCCAAAAGAATTTGACTTTTTTACGTAGATTGACGAAAAAAGAAGTTTTTATTTAACGTTATATTTTATTATTGTATGTAAAACATAATTTTTTAAATTTTGCATGATGTTTCAGTTATACCACACCCCCCAAAAATTTGACTTTTTTACGTAGATTGACGAAAAAGGAAGTTTTTATTCAACGTTATATTTTATTATTGTATGTAAAACATTATTATTTAAATTTTGCATGATTCCTACCAATTGCAATCTAAACAAATGTTTTTTTACGCGTTATCAAGCAAACTAGACGGTCTAACATCTTAAAAAAATTCAATTTCAAGACGTAATAACTTGTGACTGAATAAACAAATATTACAATTTATTATATTACTAATTTTCGATCGAGAAGAATTTAACCTTTATTGCAATTTGTTGTTTGTAATTAGTCTACGAAATTATCACCTTTCAGACGCACTCAAGTAATGCCAGATCCGATTAAGGATGTTCTGGAGCTATATAAAAACGCAACAAAATTTTGGAAAATTTGACAAGATATAATTCGTACTAAATTAATGCAAATACCAAAGTTTGAGTTAGGTTCACTACACCGTTTAATATTTATAGCAACTTAAAGTTTGCAGATTTTAACACGTCTTCTTATGGAGAATTCATAAAATTCTACTTCAAACCCTATTTAAACCTTGAAAAAACGCAACTAGGAACTCCATTTTTTTATATATAGTAAAAATTATGTATTTAATTATGTTCAAAATTTATTAGGATTCACTAAACAGTTATATATAGTAAAAATTATTTTCAAAATTTATTAGGATTCACTAAACAGTTGTATATAGTAAAAATTATGTATATAATTATGTTTAAAATTTATTAGGATTCACTAAACATTTGTATATAGTAAAAATTATGTATTTACTTATGTTTAAAATTTATTAGGATTTACTGAACAGTTATATATAGTAAAAATTATGTATATAATTATGTTTAAAATTTATTAGAATTCACTAAACAGTTATATATAGTAAAAATTATGTATTTAATTAAGTTCAAAATTCATTAGGGTTCACTAAACAGTTGCAGAGCAAAAAATTATAAACTGTTACAAAACGGCAAATTTGTCACATTTTTCTTATTATCACAACATAATTTTACGCAAAACGAAATTTGCACACTTGAATGTTAAATAAAAGAAATTAATTCGACATAATATAGAGGGTATTTTAAAATTCCTTCAACATCTGGAAATTGGTGGTTCCTGAGATTATTTGAAGCGATATTTTCTTTTGCAAAAATGGCATCCGCGGCTCTTAATATTAAGAATTAATATATAATATATATACATGTAAAGCTGCGGACGCCATTTTTGCAAAAGAAAATACCGCTTAAAATGATCTCAGGAACTTCCAATTTCCGGATGTTGAAGGAATTTTAAGATACCCTCTATGTTATGCCGAATTAATTTCTCTTATTTAACATTCAAGTGTGGGACAACGGTGGTACGCACCACCCGATGGGACATATGAGAAGTTTAATGAGTAAGTTTCACCCCCTCCTGGAACGATGGAGTTTTACACGCGGGTGTGGGGAGTGCAGTTTTTCTATGTAGAAAAAACGTGAAAAGGTTCGCGAAATATCGATATATTTTCACCACTTCGCGAAGAGCCGACGCGTGCCTCGCACCTGCATCGGCCGAAGCTCGAGGGTGAGGAGACGGCATCACGAAAGGGCAAGAAGACTAGACTCAATCTGGCAATTTTACTATAACTTTGCAACCATAAAAGATATCGGGATGAAATTTCCACTAAAATTCATTATAAAATTATTCCTACCTACTAACTATCGTAATAAATATATTTTTTCTAATAATGTTTTAATTATTTCTTTAAATTTGATTGTCTTAAACAATATATAGATTTGTTTACTCGGTTCTTATGTTCAGTACTTTTTCAGATGTCTTTGAGTGTAATTTTCTCTGTATCTATTGACATTTATTCTTCATATTATAAATATTTCATACTTTCAATATAATTATATTAAATTTTTCAAGGAACGACGCTACAGAAAAGACACGGAATAAAATAACGACAGAAATTAAATCATCTGGTATTAATATAATTATAAAAAATCACGTCGTCCTCGTAACTCGACATCTTTGTTTGCTTTTCGTAACTGATGTGAAGTTTGCTTTCGCATCGTACGCTAATCATAATGACGACTGCATGTAATGACGATTACGCTTCGTGAACAGACGTCAATTATTTTACATTGGTCGCAGCCATACTGAATCGTACTTATATTCCTACATCCATGATCGTACTGCAATCGATAGTTTGTCGTGTACGCGTCTGTGATGCGACGACCCGTGGACGGGGTTCTAAAGATTTCTAATTAATATAATCACAGTCGTTCTTTGATCCGGAAACATTAACGTAAAGCAAAGAACCTACAGCGTTGTAGAAAGCAAATTTCCATTTTTGTCGAGCGAACATGTTTGTCGTGTAGTTTACCAAACTTCGAGGTTGCAAATATCAAGTTTGTTTGAAACAATCGGGAGACATCTGTTGAAGATGTCTGGCAAGTTTGAAGTATGTCGGATTGTTGGTTCATACGACATTATATCTGCCGTTTCGCGAAACGTCGTGTCAAGTTGCTTGAGTTTATTGTCCCTATTGGTTGCAACGGGCGTGTGTATTTAAGGATGTTCTGGAGGTACAATGGGAGACAAAAGCACAAGAAATTCGAAATCCATCAATATATTGGCAATGAAAGCCATTCACAAGTATAGTTTCGATTAAAAAAATAGATTAATCTAAAAAGCTTTCGTTTAATTAGTGCATTTCATGTTATATTTATTTTTTAATCAAATTGTCTTCATATTATAAACAATTGTCAATGAATTTTGTGAATAATTGTACTCTCCGAATAGTAGCTATATTCAGTGGTCTACAGTATTGTCGCGTTTTCATGCTAGTTAGATGACAACACGATAAATTTGAAGTTTTGTAACAGTTTATAATTTTTTGCTCTGTAACTGTTTAGTGAATCCTAATAAATTTTGAACATAATTAAATACATAATTTTTAGTATATGTATATAACTGTTTAGTGAATTCTAATAAATTTGGAACATAATTAAATACATAATTTTTACTATATAGATTTGTTTAGTGAATCCTAATAAATTTTTAACATAATTATATACATAATGTTTAATATATATAATGGTATACTGAATCCTAATAAATTGTGAACATAATTAAATACATAATTTTTACTATATATAACTGTTTAGTGAATCCTAATAAATTTTTAACATAATTATATACATAATTTTTACTATATATAACTGTTTAATGAATCCTTATAAATGAACATAATTAACCCTTAGCACTCGAATGGTGACTCTGAGACACCATTAAAAATTGCTGTACCATTATTCAAAATATTGTATACATTATTAAATACAAGGGTATCTAATCAATTACTAAACAGTTAGGTATTGTATGAGGTATTATATCAATATCATATCAATGCAATTATTATTAAAATTAAATTTATTATTAAATTTATTATTAAAATCATAGGGACTGAAAATATTCTAGGTAGGAAAAAATGTTCAATTTTTTAGTTAAAGTAGCTCATTGTGCAAAGGGTTAAACACATAATTTGTACTATATATAACTGTTTAGTGAATCCTAATAAATTTGGAACATAATTATATACATAATTTTTACTATATATAAAAAAACTGGAGTTCCCAGTTGCGTTTTTTCAAGGTTTAAATAGTGTTTGAAGTGGAATTTCATGATTTCTCCATAAGAAGACATGTTAAAATGTGCAAACTTTAACTGAAACTTTGGTAATTGCATTAATTTAGTAAGAATCATATCTTGTAAAATTTTCAAAAATTTTGTTGCGTTTTTATATAGCTCCAGAACGTCCTTAATAGCCATGAGTAACTTCGTCGACAAGTAACGGGGTAGGGGGAGGTGGCCAGCTCCGTGTAATCCACGTTTGACCCATTTTCGTTGGAAATCGAAACAAATAAAAAAATAAAAAAAAGAATACAACTTATTGGTCACAACGGGTTGTTTGTGCTGCGTCGTTTATGACGTGTGGCTTGTTTTATATTGCGCACCGCTCAACGTCCATTCATGCAACTGAAACGCAAATATACCGTGACGCAAAACCGACATACGTCCGTGTGGTCGCTGTACGCACATATAGATAGAGCTTAAAAAACATAACATGCAAAACCCTTGTACACTCGGGAGATTACTACACAAACACGCTGTTCAAATAGAAATCATTAATACGAAATGCAGTAACGTCACCGAGATTGAATTTTCAGCAACTGAACCGTGTTTCCACGAGGCACGAGTCGCATGTAAAATGCGTAACAAATAGACCGTGAATTTTTATGCAAAACAAAAATTGTTCGGATCGATTACAATAAACAGGAGCCAAACAAATATTCCTTTTAATTTCGTTTAATCATTTTGATCAGTGTCGGTGTACATTGAGAATCTAAAATTCTTCTAATCGATCACAAGCCTTCTTTTTAACGTGATTGTAATCCTGAAAGTTTAACGATGACTGATGGCCGGTACTAGTTTATGGGGGATGCAAGGACCTACGTGCAACTCTAATTGGGTCACCCGGTAGTAAATATACGATGTGAAATACAGAAATCTTTACAGTATCCCAATTAAAGCTACATGTGTGCACAGACCATTCGTACAGACTTTAAATGCGAATCATTTAGAAGGAGACCTTAGAAGGATTAGTTGACTAGCTATTCTGTAAATAATTATTTTTTTCAATTGTTATTGGTCGCAGGTGCGAATAAAAAAGTTGTGGTCACGATATTTTAATTTTTTGTCTGTGCCTGTGATGAAAATTTAAAATATATATTTTGTAAATGCAAGTGTAAGGTATATCATGTGGAAAGTTTAATGTCTAGACGTCTGCTAGTGGCCTTAACATCAAACAATTGATGAATGGAGTTAGGACACTTTCAAAATAAAAATTTGTATTATTCTATTAACCATCTAATTTCTTTTTTACAAACTCTGTGATTTTAAATATATTAGTTACAATTTGCTTCAAAATAAAGAGATAACTTACAAATGCAAATATTAAAATTTGCTATTTTGATTTTCCTCGAAAATGGACTTAGGACACTTTCAAAATGTAAATTTGTATCATTCTCTTAACTGTTAATTTCCTTTTTACAAAATCTTTGTGATTTTAAATATATTAGTTACAATTTGCTTTAGAATCACGAGAAAACGTAGAAATGCAAATATTAGAATTGCTAGCTTAATTTTTCTAAAAAATGAAATTGGGTCGTTTTCAAAATAATAATTTGTATCATTCTCTTAACTGCTAATTTCTCTTTTACAAACTCTTTGTGATTTTAAATATGTTAGTTACAATTTGCTTCAAAATAAAGAGATAACGTAAAAATGCAAATATTAAAATTTGCTATTTTGATTTTCCTCGAAAATGGACTTAGGACACTTTCAAAATGTAAATTTGTATCATTCTCTTAACTGTAAATTTCCTTTTTACAAAATCTTTGTGATTTTAAATATATTAGTTACAATTTGCTTTAGAATGAAGAGAAAACGTGGAAATGCAAATATTAAAATTGATAGCTTAATTTTTCTAAAAAATGGACTTGGGTCGTTTTCAAAATAATAATTTGTATCATTCTCTCAACTGTTAATTTCCTTTTTACAAACTCTGTGTGATTTTCAATATATTAGTTACAATTTGCTTCAGAATAAAGAGATGACGTAAGAATGCAAATATTAAAATTTGCTATTTTGATTTTCCTCGAAAATGGACTTGGGTCGTTTTCAAAATAAAAATTTGTATCATTCTATTAACCACCTAATTTCCTTTTTACAAAATCTTTGTGATTTTAAATATATTCGTTACAATTTGCTTCAGAATAAAGAGATAACTTAAAAATGCAAATATTAAAATTTGCTATTTTGATTTTCCTCGAAAATGGACTTGGGTCGTTTTCAAAATAATAATTTGTATCATTCTCTTAACTGCTAATTTCCTTTTTACAAAATCTTTGTGATTTTAAATATATTAGTTACAATTTGCCTTAGAATAAAAATAAAACGTAGAAATGCAAATATTAAAATTTGCTATTTTGATTTTCCTCGAAAATGGACTTAGGACACTTTCAAAATAAACATTTGTATCATTCTATTAACCATCTAATTTCATTTTTACAAACTCTTTGTGATTTTAAATATGTTAGTTACAATTTGCTTTAGAATGAAGAGAAAACGTGGAAATGCAAATATTAAAATTGATAGCTTAATTTTTCTAAAAAATGGACTTGGGTCGTTTTCAAAATAATAATTTGTATCATTCTATTAACCACCTAATTTCATTTTTACAAACTTTGGTGATTTTAAATATATTAGTTACAATTTGCTTCAGAATAAAGAGATAACGTAAAAATGCAAATATTAAAATTTGCTATTTTGATTTTCCTCGAAAATGGACTTTGGCCAGTTACGGAATAAATGGCTCATTTGTACAATATTTATGGAGCACTCTATATGGGAGGCAGTATTTTCGCAGTGGCACGAGTCAATGCATAGTAGGGGCAATATGAAATAGTTGATAATGGGGGAACCGGTAACTGATAGTAGGAGTCGTGAAGCGACAGCGGAGAAGTTGCCCGAGCCTGATTTAAACCCACAACTGTACCGGAAGGGTTCACGAAGTAATCTACGTGTTAAAGTGTTAACTCACCGGTTCACCTTTTGGTCCATCCAGCCCGATGGGTCCCTGGAAAAAGATACTAGTAAGTTCGGATACTTAAATGTCGATTACGAAGGCGAGAGAAAGTGAAAAATCGAGAAGGCTGTGAAATGCCTTTGAAAAAAATGATCACGTGAACGTAATGTGTACGTACTCGTGTTAGACATGTGTATATGCAACAGGTAAAAGTGTAGTCGAGTATCGCAGTGCAGTCGAACTGCTTCCAAATATGTGTACGTCTACAGGGTGTCCCAAAACTCCTGCAATTCCCGGAAATGGGACATTCCTGAGCTCATTTGAAGCGACATTTTCCTTTGCAAAAATGGCCGCCACGGCTTTGTTTAGGAGTTATTAAATGTCCGACTCAGCAACAGGTTCCGTTTAGCGTGGCATCGTCGTTGGCCGAGCCAGAATCAATCCGTTGTAGCCGCGCTCTGATTTGTCCATGTTTTTTGTTAATAAATCCTAAACAAAGCCGAGGCGGCCATTTTTTCAAAGGAAAATGTTTCTTCAAATGTTCTCAGGGTAGGGTTAGGATAGGATAGGGTTATTAGGGATTATTATTAGGGATTATTATTAGGGATTTGTCCGTGTTTTTCGTTAATAAGTCCTAAACAAAGCCGAGGCAGCCATTTTTGCAAAAGAAAATGTTTTTTCGAATGACCTCAGGGTAGGGTTAGGATAGGATAGGGTTATTAGGGATTATTATTAGGGATTTGTCCGTGTTTTTCGTTAATAAGTCCTAAACAAAGCCGAGGTGGCCATTTTTGCAAAGAAAAATGTTTCTTCAAATTACCTCAGGATAGGATAAAGTTATTAGGGATTTGTCCGTGTTTTTCGTTAATAAGTCCTAAACGAAGCGGAGGCGGCCATTTTTGCATTGGAAAATGTTTCTTCAAATTACATCAAGATAAGGTTAGGATAGGATAGGGTTATTAGGAATTTGGCCGTGTTTTTCGTTAATAAATCCTAAACAAAACCGAGGCGGCCATTTTTGCGAAGGAAAATGTTCTTTCAAATGACCTCAGAATAAGGTTAGGATAGGATATGGTTATTAGGGATTTGTTCGTGTTTTTCGTTAATAAATCCTAAACAAAACCGAGGCGGCCATTTTTGCGAGGAAAATGTTTTTTCAAATGACCTCAGGAGAAGGTTAGGATAGGATGGGGTTATTAGGGATTATTATTACGGATTTGTCCGTATTTTTCTTTAATAAATCCTAAACAAAGCCGAGGCAGCCATTTTTGCAAAGGAAACTGTTTCTTCAAATGACCTCAGGATAAGGTTAGGATAGGATATGGTTACTAGGGATTATTATTAGGGATTTGTCCGTGTTTTTCGTTAATAAATCTTAAACAAAGCCGAGGCGGCCATTTTTTCAAAGGAAAATGTTCCTTCAAATGACCTCAAGATAAGGTTAGGATAGGATAGGGTTATCAGGGATTTGGCTGTGTTTTTCGTTAACAAATCCTAAACAAAACCGAGGCGGCCATTTTTGCGAAGGAAAATGTTTTTTCAAATGACCTCACAATAAGGTTAGGATAGGATAGGGTTATTAGGGATTATTATTAGGGATTTGTCCGTGTTTTTCGTTAATAAATCCTGAACAAAGCCGAGGCGGCCATTTTTGCAAAGAAAAATGTTTCTTCAAATTACTTCAAGATAAGGTTAGGATAGGATAGGGTTATCAGGGATTTGGCTGTGTTTTTCGTTAACAAATCCTAAACAAAACCGAGGCGGCCATTTTTGCAAAGGAAAATGTTTCTTCAAATTACCCCAGGGACCTCCTATTTCCGGGGTGTGCAGGAGTTTATTTATTATTTAATAGTTATTTGACAATTGTATGACACATTTAATTTACAGACGCGATTCAAATTAATCTTGGATAGGGTTAGGATAGGATCAGCAAAATTGCTTATTAACAATCAGCACCAAACAAACGAATCGTAGCGGCAATAACATTCAACATTTATTATTAACAATAACACGATTGATAGAAGAAAGATATTTGCAGGAGTTTTAGGACACCCTAAGCGAACAGAGTCACATAATACAGGAAGAGCCACCTAACGTAAAGCAAGTGACTCTGTTCTGCTTTGTTTTTGGAGAACACAAGTTCAAGATGTTTTTTATTTATTTATTTAACGTTGCTTCAACATCTAAGGTCATTAGCAACACGCAGTGTTGGGCAATAAATAAATTTATTTAAATAAATAATTATTTAAATAACAAGTTATTTGTTATTTGGATATTCAAATAAAACGCAGAAATAATTATTTTTTATTTGAGCAAGTCTAAATGAATTTATTTAAAATAATAAAGTTAATTGTTATTTACAAATAGAATTTTCAATTATTATTTGTATCAACAAATAATAAAGTTAATTGTTATTTACAAATACAATTTTCAATTATACTTTGTATCAACAAATAATAAAGTTAATTGTTATTTACAAATACAATTTTCAATTATACTTTGTATCAACAAATAATAAAGTTAATTGTTATTTACAAATACAATTTTTAATTATTATTTGTATTAACGAATAATAAAGTTAATTGTTATTTACAAATACAATTTTCAATTATACTTTGTATTAACAAATAATAAATTAAATTGTATTTTCATTCATTAATCCGCCCTCCGGACGAGTCCGAACACTGGCACATTGATTTCCACCTCAATCCAAATAATAAATAAACTTTTATCTGCAAATAGGAAATAATAAATAGATTATTTATGGAATTATTTAAATAACAAGTTCAGTTATTATTTGCAAATAAAATCACACGTTTATTTATTATTTCAAATAAAATTTGCCCAACACGGTTCACGTTCGAGATCTGTATCTCGCTAATCAACAAGTTCTTAATTTCACCGCACCATTTATTTTCGGTACGGACGTTCGACGTCATATTTGGAAGCAGGGATCGAGCTTCGGTTCCATGATTGATGTGTAATACAGTACACGTATGTCGAGTGTCTGTATAGTCTGTAATAGAACAAGTATAACAGGTGAGCTTTGCACGAGAGTTTCCGGAAAAAGCACAGTTCGTAGTTGCTGAAAAAAGTCATACAGGAAAAAACAACAACGAAAAAAAAGAAAGAACAGCTGAAACAATGAAAAGAGTACTACACTGTATGCGCCAACAAAAAGAACGATTTAGTAGGTGTTATGTACGAATGTGACAGACATCGAGTGGATGGTTTATCGAAACAAAGGTGTCACAAAAGAGAGAGAGAAAGAGAGAGAGAGAACAGTATAGCCAAACAGTTAGAGAGATAAAGGACAGGAATGAAAATAAAAAATAATATACCGGAAAACCGCTCTTGCCCGCCAACCCGGCCACGCCCTGTAAGAAGGGGTATACAAAATTAAAAAATCAGTTACACCAAAACAGGTTAGGTACTCTGAGGATCATGCAGAAGCAGTTCCGCGGGCCAACTCTACAAGCAACAATATCCCAACGAGGGTGAAACTGCTGGACAGCTACTCCAATTACCATGATTTTTGGATGCGTGACGATCTCAACATTTTGAGTCGCGTCATTCTTCTGTGCACGTTAGTGACGATCTCGCTTACAACGGAACATATGCAGGTGAAAAAAAATCAATCTTGATGAAACTTATGCGAGACGTAGTTGTTCGAAAAATATTTGACACGTGTTTTCTTTCATTGGCTACCATCCACTTTGAAGGGGTGAAAACAGCCCTCAAAGTCAGAGTCATATTTTTTGAGACATCTCGGGAACCAAAGGTCGAGAGAAATTGATTTTCTTTTTAAATTGTGTGTGTGTTTTAATTGGAAATGTAGTTGTGCAAAAAATGTTAACAAAAGACATTTGTTTAAATAATATGTTGAAATTAAACGCTTATATTTCTGTAAAACAAGCCAGAATTCCTCATCAATCTTGATGAAACTTATGAGAGACGTAGTTGTTCGAACAATATTTGACACGTATTTTCTTTCATTGGCAACCATCCACTTTGAAGGGGTGAAAACAGCCCTCAAAGTCAGAGTCATATTTTTTGAGATATCTCGGGAACCAACGGTCGAAAAAAAATTGATTTTCTTTTTAAATTGTGTGTGTTTTAATTGGAAACGTAGTTGTGCAAAAAATGTTAACAAAAGATATTTGTTTAAATAATATGTTAAAATCAAACGCTTATATTTCTGTAAAACAAGCCAGAATTCCTTCCTCCGCACATCAGGTGCAAGACTATCTTTGATTATGCATAAATATTGTTAAATGGGAAAACGAAGAAAATCCTAAAACATGTATCCCCTATTTTGGATCGAAGATCACACATAGTGTACATTAAAATTAACTAATGATATACATATAAGAGGAATCGAAAGAAAACTAAAAATTTTATGTTTTCTTATGTATTTTAATAATAATGTAATTTTATGTATTTTTTGAACAAACATATTTTGTTAAAATTTTTTGCACTACTACGTTCTCCATTAAAAGAAAAATACAATTTTTATTAAAATCAATTTTTTCGATCTCTGGTTTCCAAGATATCTCAAAAAATATGGATCTGACAAGGAACTTTGAGGACTGTTTTCACCCCTTCAAAGTGGGTGGTTGCCAATGAAAGAAAATACGTGTCAAATATTTATCGAAGAACTACATATCTTCATCAAAATCGGTTTGTATCAACTGAATATGTACCCTTGTTAGTTTCCGAGATATTTGCGAAAAACTTTACCACAACAGTATTGTCTCCGTAACTGTCACGATGGTCTCCACCGTAATTGTGAGAACTTCGAGGAGAATACAGTAAACGCTCGTTTAATAAGTATTACAAAATTTTTGAAGATAAATTATAATTAGCCATCATTTTTTAAAAAGGTTGTTTCTTACAAACATCTTTTGTTCACAACGTAACATAAACCAGTTACGCAATGAACTTATGTATTATTTCATCTTGCAAATTGTCGCTTACAGATTCGCTTGTAATTAATTTCCTACTCAATGTTTTGAAAAAAAATAATATTAATTTAACAAGTTGATATTGACTTATTAAATCACAGCTGAGCAAGTGAGTGAACTTTATGAACAATTTGTCCCTTAATATAATAATATTAACTTAGTAAGGTAATATTAACTTAATATAATAATATTAACTTAACAAGGTAATATTAACTTATTAAATCACACCTGAGCAAGTGAGTGAACTTTATGAACAATTTTTCCCTTAATATAATAATCTTAACTTAACAAGTTAATATTAACTTATTAAATCACACCTGAGCAAGTGAGTGAACTTTATGAACAATTTTTCCATGAATATAATAATCTTAACTTATCAAGGTAATATTAACTTATCAAGGTAATATTAACTTATCAAGGTAATATTAACTTATTAAATCACACCTGAGCAAGTGAGTCAACTTTTTGAACAATTTTTCCCTCACATTTAATCATTTAACAGTTTTTTAAAAATTGTACAACTTATTTATTTTTACAGATGCGATTCAAACTAATCTTGAAAATAATCCAAATTAGGATCGAAACGTCGATTATTTGATAATGAGTAAAAATGCTAATTGATTATTTTTACTAAACTATCGAACCGTAGCGCCGATAACATTCAACATTTATTATTAACTACTTTAATATTGGACAAGTCGATTTGAATTTTGTTGTGAAAAAATGACTTATTTGGACATTTTAACATAGTATGAACATAGTTTTCAATCGATACGAAGCTGTGACTTTTCCGATTTTCGTCAATGGCTCGTGACACTGCGCGGGCTTTGGTGTGATTTAATAAGTTAATATTAACTTGATAAGTTAATATTATTATATTAAGTTAATATTACCTTACTAAGTTAATATTATTATATTAAGGGAAAAATTGTTCATAAAGTTCACTCACTTTCTCAGGTGTGATTTAATAAGTTAATATTAACCTGTTAAGTTAATATTACCTTACTAAGTTAATATTATTAAATTAAGGAGAAAATTTTGCTAACACGTGTCTAGGTCGCGCTCCGATTGGCCCATGTTTTTCGTTAATATCTCCTCAACGAAGCGGCGGACGCCATTTTTGCAAAGGAAAATGTTGCTCCAAATAATCTCAGGAACCTCCATCTCATTTCTGAATGCTTAGGGAATTTTTAAACACCTGATGCACTGTGAAAGTTTCATTAAAATCGGTTTTATGCGGAAAAAAACGACAGGCATTCAAAGATGTAAGAATCCTTTGATTTACTGCAGCTGTAGACTGCAATTTTTACCATTTTTAAACGTTTGCACCTCACTGCAACGTCGACCGATTTAAACGAAATTTTCTGAAAATATTTAATTGACACAGACCTACAAAATGTATTTCTTAAATTTTCAATATGGTCCCACATAAAAAAGTTGTAAAATGCAACGTTTGGTATTTTCTCTACACTTCCAATCAATTGAAATTGCAAAAAACATTCAAATCGTATAGTACAATATTAAAAATGTTAATAATTACGTGTTCCTCGATCGTAAATTTTTAATATAAACCAATTATATTGATCGAAACCGTGCGCCGAGATCAGACAATTGGTTCATATTAAAAATGTTATCGCTTTTTAAAGAATGAGCGAATAATTTCGCGACGCATTGTACACGCAGAAATTCACTGTAGTGGTAGCGATAGTTTTCTCGCAAATATCTCGGAAATGAAGCTGGACTAGCGCTCGCGCGCAATGGAAAAAGTTATTCTCGAAATATCGATTTCTACATCATGTCCGAACACCACCGAAATCAGTGGGCAGGTAGTAGGCTCCGCAGTTTCGCCCCCAGCGTGCATTCCGGTGCGGAATGCATCGCAGCGATAATTAATCGCACCAACCAATTAGACGCTCTTGTAACAATCATTGATCGATCGCATGTATGCACGGTTGTCGGCGTAACGCTTTATTGCAGGCCGATTCGTCAATCACGCGATTTTCACAGCCGAGTTTTCCTCTGAAATCGAATGCACCCACGATGAAACAGCGCAAATCGAACGAGCCTATTTCAAACACGAAATGGACTTTTGCCAAGAACAACAGTCGCGAATTCGCACGTATCCATACTCTACTGACGCTGTTTACGACTTTGTTGCATCATGAGCGGACTGCGGATATTTATGCAAAACAAAAAATGTTTGCAGACAAATAGAAATTGATATTATCGGCGCCCTAGTTCGATCATGATTCTACAAACATAATTTGAATAAATGCTACAAACGTTGATTCGGGTTGAATCTATTTGTAGGTCTTACAAATTTTTGACCACACGTTTGAGATATTCCGAATGTTTGGAATATATAAAAAGGAAAAAGGAATTTGTGTTTCGTCCTTGGCCCGCTAGATATATATATATATATATATATATATATATATATATATATATATATATTGTCACGTCCGGTGGTCCTATCATAAATAATAATTAATAAACTTAATCATCAATTTCTTTGTAATCATTTTTCCTCTTAATCCATCGTCTATCTCTTGACCGGACGCTTGATATTCGATTCATTTGCACCGGTCTATTGTTCATCAATTTTTATCAATTTTTATATTCTTCGATAACGAATAAATCTCAACGGAAGTTTCTTTTAGTTAATCGCTCGCATATTATGTTTCGAATTATTTCATTTGTTAACAATCCTATGTAGTTCGCTGCAAAATATATCTTATAAACTTTTCTTAATTCGATCGCTCGCAGTACGGTATAAAATACGATAATTCAATATTCAATATAATATTTGATATAATAATTGGTTACAATTCTCGCAAAAAATTAATAAAACAAATAAGAAAAGAAATATATGATTAAGTTTATTAATTATTATTTATGATAGGACCACCGGACGTGACAATATATATATATATATACATATGCGTATAAGGAATATACGTATGTATATGTGTGTAATAGTATCAAATATATAATATAATATAATAATCTTATGAAACATTATAATACACAAATTTCCCTCAAATTTTAAAATTATACTAAAATTTTTATTTTATACGAATTACTATTTAAAATCATATCATCGACAAAACATCGAAATAGATCATCGTGTGCGTCGTCATTCGCGATATTTTGATTATACGCACGATCCTACAAAATTTGCAAAAAATGACGCGGGATCCCACTTTGCGGGGTTGCAATCCCTAGTTTGTAGCTCATTGCAACGTCGACCGATTTTGACGAAATTTTCAGAATATGTTCAATTGCCACACGTCTACAAAACGCATTTTGAAAATTGTCAATATTGGCCCACATAAAAAAGTTGTAAAATGCAACTTTTGGTATTTTTGCTACAATTCCGATGAATTGCAATTTTTGACAAAATTTTTTTTCGCATCCTGTGGCAAACTAATTGCTCTAGCTTCCCAAAAAAATTCAAATACGATATTTAAAAAGTAATCGTCTTTTTAACAGAGTGCCAATACTTTTTTTACCCACTGTAAATCTTTTTGATCACTGTTTTAAATTATGCGTAGCTGTGTTTATCATGAATGCATAAAATCCGCAGTCTATGAGGATATTCTACTCTAGAAATCAAATTATAGCCGTTGAATTGAAAATTCAGTAGTATGCCAATAGACTCGTTCTGCAAACCCGAATTGCCCCTGAATTTCTTCCCCTAATAATTCTAAAAAGTAGAAAATATTGTATAGATCATTTTCAATGCTCGTTCCAATTTTGTTTAAACTTCACCGCTAGAATATTATGAATTTCGCTTTCATACCGAATTGTATTGTAATCTGTAGGTTGCATGTAAGACGAAACTTCTTTGTACCAATTACAAGGAATAAGAGTTAAATACAGTAATCTCGCGATCTATGACCGGGGATGCCTTTACGATCTATGACAAGAGCTTACCCATTCCACTGCCGGCCATCGCCGTGCCGCGTCGCACAGTGGGTAAACTTGACCAAACTCGATTCAAAAAGGAATAACGTTCGATAGAAATGAGATAGAGTGCTGAAATTTTTTTACATACAGCTGAAACTTTACAGAATATGGGAAAAATAGGGAGATTATGGTACGAATGTTTTTTAACCTCGAAAAAATTCGTCAAAGTTGCGCAATTTCGAGAAAAATGTGGTTTTTAAAATACCACGCGCGGCAAAAATTTTTTTGGAACATGCTCTACATCATTTCGCGTAGATTTTTTCACGCTGATTTCAAATGTAGTCTCAAAATTTTTCTATGACCTCAGAATTTTCCAAAATGTCGTATTATTGTTAAACAGTTGAACTTTTATTTTTTCAAGGTTAGAAAACATTCGTACCATAATCTCATCATTTTTCCCTACTCTACAATGTTTCAGCTTTAATTTACAAAAAATTTCATTGCTCTATCTCATTTCTATCGAAAGTTCTTTGATTTTTACACAGATTTCATCGGTTGGTCCCATAGCGTGGCGTTAGCATTACCCTAGATGTCACTGTGGGACAAACCGACGAAATCTGTGTAAAAATTAAAGAACTTTCGATAGAAATGAGATAGAACGATGAAATGTTTTATAAATTCAAGCTGAAACATTGTAGAATATGTGAAAAATAATGAGATTATGGTACGAATGTTTTCTAACCTTGAAAAAATAAAAGTTTAACTGTTTAACAATAATCCGATATTTTGGAAAATTCTGAGGTCGTAGAAAAATTTTGAGACCAGATTTGAAATCAGCGTGAGAAAATCTACGCGAAATGCTGTAGAACATGTTCCAAAAAAATTTTTGCCGCGCGTGGTATTTTAAAAACCACAATTTTCTCGAAATTGCGCAACTTTGACGAATTTTTTCGAGGTTAAAAAACATTCGTACCATAATCTCCCTATTTTTCCCATATTCTGTGAAGTTTCAGCTGTATGTAAAAAAAATGTCAGTTCTCTATCTCATTTCTATCGATAGTTATTCCTTTTTGAATCGTATTTTGTCAAGTTTACCCACTGTGCGTCGCAGAGCGGCGATGATTGATCTCGGCACGGGTGTGTCGGTGTGAGCACCACACATTGACTCGAATAAATCGAATTTTCAAGGCCCTTAATTTTCATTATTTTCTTATAGGACTTTCGCTATCTTATTCCTGGCATTTTTCTGATTACGACAACACCAAACACGATATAATTCCAACTGTATTTAGTGGTTTAATCGACGATGACAGTTTTACTTACAAGGAAGGACAGCGTGTTTGATCTATGCCGACGACGGCGACTCTTCGCATCTCTTTCTTTCCAACACGCTGTCCTTCCTTGTGAGTGAAACATTAATCGTCGATTAAACCACTAAATAAAGTGTTTGATATTGTTGTAATCAGAAAAATGCCAGGAATAAAGTAGTAAAACTCCCATAGAAAAATATGTAATTAAACATGTAATGAATAAAACATTTTGAAATGCCGTTACATTTTAAACTGCGTCGACGACGCACAGATTGGTATTTGGCCGATCTGACTGGCCAAAATTCTTGATTGCTTAAAACTGATTAAATTTATTGTTTCATTAAGTTATGCTTACATTAATGAAAAAGAACAATTTATACGTTATAAACAACGGGGTCGGTTCGAGGGACTCCCTGGCTCTCCTAATGACAATATTATTTTTTATCTGGGGGTAGTTCCAGGAAATCGACTTTTGGCCAGCTAGATCGGTCAAATACCAGTCTGTGCGACGGCGGCTCGCTCGGTCATCCGATCCGTGTATCATTCAGTCTTTCTCTATGTTCGGCACTCTTTTGAAGTCACGCGATCGATTCCGAGAAAAAAAGTAGCATACCCTTTACGATCTATGACATTTAAAACCCCCGTTTTCTGGTCATAGATCGAGAAATTACTGTAGAAGTTTCCATTCAACTTCACTTTAGGGACCTACAAAATGTCAACTATTCTTAATACATATAATCCTGTAGATTTTGACGAGAAGATACCGAAAATTCAGGATTCAATGTTAGGAATTCGCTGGTTAAAAAGTTGAGCGATTTTAACGAGTGGAGCCGCTGGATAGAAATGACCACGCGTGCATACATGACGTCAATTACAAACGAGAAGATTCGTTTAAGTATCGTCAGTAGATAAAGCATGCGTACAACTGCACTCTAAGATACGAGAATGTTACAAAATACGTACAAGCATACTGGATGCGCTACGGGAGGAAGGATTTGCAGTGCTTTGTTACAGTGGAAGCGTGTCTACTCACCTGAGGGCCGATATCTCCTTTCCTTCCTTTCTTTCCTTTTTTTCCAGGAGGACCTCGCTCCCCGGGTGGACCTGCGACGCATACAAGAACGATCATTGTTAATGTGTTCCATGTAATTAATCCACATATCAATCGCATATTTAACACTTTTGTTCATAATCGAAAACATTCACACTGTTTCATGACGGGGCACAGTGGGCCAGATCGAATAAGTACAGTAATGTCGCGATTGTTGACGCAGGAGCTGTACACGATATGTAATATAAATTATAATTATGATATTGTGATATTCGACAGGATCGAACCTGGCGCCGATATCATAATTACAATTTATATTTCAATTTTTCGATCGATAAGAATTTGTCCTTTAACACGATATGTAGTTCGCAATTCACTGCAATCTTGAAAATTGTCCAAATCAGTGACCGAAACGTCGATTATTTTAAAAATTAGCAGAATTGCTTAGTTAATTTTTGTTTTTGTTATTAACGATCGAACCGTAGCGCCGATATCATTCAACAATTGTTTGTTAACAATAATACGATCGATATAAATAAGTTTATATACTTATACCAACATGTGTAAATTGTTTACCAAATATTTTGTATTTTTATGTAAAAGGTTTTCATGAATGAAGGAGAATTTATCTCACTTTTTTTACAACAATAAAAACGTAGATGTTTTTACAATTGTTTTATTTTTTCCAACTAGAAAGTTATTTAGTCGGAGTTAGGGTCCCCGAAAGTCTACTTTGCTCAAGGCTCCAACTAGTTATAACGCGCCACTGGTTGAGAATTAAAAAAATGTACTCGAAAATCTTGACATCATTATAAAAATGACATTAGCATGTTGGTAGGTGTACAACACGAATTCCTTCATCGGGCAGCCTATCACATGGGTTGTTCCATGTCTGTAGCCTGTCATGTCTACGAGTTAATCTCTCTACAATCAACCGTACGATCTTCGAGCAAAGGCGTATGACATTCGGTGTGTTATTCGTTTATAAAGTCTCAACGACATGGTTGATTCGCCGAAGATATTAGCTCTGATAAATTTTTATGCTTCGTCGAGACATCTCAGACATCACTCATTTTTTTTTATAGTGTTCTATCACGCGCTACATGGTCATTATAACTTCGTCAGGTGACGCCATTTGCATACTGTCTAATTTGTCGATCTCTTGTCTTTTTGAGAAATCGGTGTCAATGCTATAAATCTTTTTTTTTTTGTTTATTGCGTATGTTTTTGTTAATTTTTTTATTTTTATTACTAAATTGCTGTTCCATCCAGAGTTGAGCAAACATTTTCATTTCAATAAAATTGTTGTTCCATCCAGAGTTGGGCAAAGATTTTATTGAAATGAAAATGTTTGCCCAACTCTGGATGTAATAAGAATTTTATTGAAATAAAAATGTTTGCTCAACTCTGGATGGAACAACAATTTACTAATTTAGTAAATTTTATTGAAATGAAAATGTTTGCCCAACTCTGGATGGAACAAGAATTTTTTATTTCAATAAAATTTACTAAGTTACTAAATTGTTGTTCCATCCTGAGTTGGGCAAAAATTTTCATTTCAATATAATTTTTACCCAACTCTGGATGGAACAAAAATTTTTTATTACAATAAAATTTTTGCCCAACTTTGGATGGAACAAAAATTTTTTTTTCAATAAAATTTACTAAATTGTTGTTCCATCCAGAGTTGGGCAAACATTTTCATTTCAATAAAATTTTTGTTCCATCCAGAGTTGGGCAAAAATTTTATTGAAATGAAAATATTTGCCCAACTCTGGATGGAACAAGAATTTAGTAATAAAAATAAAAAAATCGTGTGCGTGGAATCCACACGCGACAGAAATGAAACTTACTGCTCACTAGATATAGATACAGATAAATTATTAATATTGTGTTATTGAAAACAAGAGATAATAATAATAAGTAAAAAATAAAATAATTAAGAACTAATAAATAATAGAACAATTAATGTTGTATTTTCTAGAAGTTTAGAACGTATTAAATTACAAACATATGTGTCATATTTTAGCTGTCATAAGCCAATTGTCACAATGATAGAAACTGATAATTCTGCGGAAAATTATTATTGTTTGAAAAATTTTTGTTCCATCCAGAGTTGGGCAAGAATTTTATTGAAATCAAAATTTTTGCCCAACAATGGCTGTAACAACAATTTAGTAATTTAGTCAATTTTATTGAATTAAAAAATTTTTGTTCCATCCTGAGTTGGGCAAAAATTTTGATTTCAATAAAATTTTTGCCCAACTCTGGATGCAACAACAATTTAGTAATTTAGTAAATTTTATTGAAATCAAAATTTTTGCCCAACTCTGGATCGAACAACGATATAGTAATTTAGTAAATTTTATTGAATTAAAAAATTTTTGTTCCATCCTGAATTGGGCAAACATTTTCATTTCAATAAAATTTTTGCCCAACTCTGGATGGAACAACAATTTAGTAATTTAGTACATTTTATTGAAATGAAAATTTTTGCCCAACTCTGGATGCAACAACAATTTAGTAATTTAGTAAATTTTATTGAAATGAAAATTTTTGCCCAACTCTGGATGGAACAACAATTTAGTAATTTAGTAAATTTTATTGAAATGAAAATTTTTGCCCAACTCTGGATGGAACAACAATTTAATAATTTACTAAATTTTATTACAATGAAAATGTTTGCCCAACTCTGGATGGAACAACAATTAAGTAATAAAAATAAAAAAATTAACAAAAACATACGCAATAAACAAAAAAAAAGATTTATAGCATTGACACCGATCTCTCAAAAAGACAAGAGATCGACAAATTATACAGTATGCAAATGGCGTCACCTGACGCAGTTATAATGACCATATAGCGCGTGATAGAATACTATAATAAAAATGAGTGATGTCTGAGACGTCTCGACGAATCGTAAAAATTTATCAGAGCTAATATCTTCTCGGCGAATCAACCGTGTCGTTGAGACATAAATAAAAATGTTTGTCCAACTTTGGTTCCATCTCAACATACAGGGTGTTCCACGTAACTGCCGCCACGAATTTTCAGGCACTTCCGGTAGCCAAATGAAAAAATGTTGGTCTAATAAAATTAATTAGTTTTTATATTCATAAAGAAATTTATCCACGGGAAATGAAGGTCACCTTCATTTTTTAAAATGGCGCGACCTATTGTTTGGTATAGATGATCGCTTATGTCAATACGGTTTAGTGTACTATGACCTTGACGTTAACAGTAAAACGTGTTACAGGTAACCCTTCACAGCAAATTTTTAGGACTTCATAACTATTTGTTCACAAACAGTTGCAATATCAAATACGTGTGACATTTATTCAGATTTTTCAAGAAGATAGCAACCCAGTATCGAAGTCATTCTTACTGACGTTACACAGCATGTTTTAGCAGTTTAACGAGCAGGAAGTTTCAACGTGTCAGATTCGGTGGTCTCGGTGAAAATTCAATACGGCCACCACGTCCAACCCAACGATAGGGATACTTGCTATTCAATACGGCTCGAACTGCACGGTGATAGCGATCAGAAGCACCGACCTACTGAGACCGCATTTGTTGCCCCGTTGCTGGATCAACCTCTCACTGTACCACCCACAATTTGTCCCGAATAAAATCGTCGCGTCTCCATTTATCGAGGGCGCCGGAGAAAAAAGCTGTCAGTACGAACGTGAAACAGAAAACTCGAAAATATCAACTAAGTTTGTGCAGAAATGCTTAACAAGCCTTTTTTGACAGCATAAAAATGCTATTTAACTGTGGCTACTCTTAAACACGAAGTTCACAATGGAAATGTTCTACCGATAAGTATGCAATATTCCATTTGAAATATTTTTCAATTCCTCCATGTACAACAAAATTCGTTAAACAATTTCAACGAATTTTTGTTCGAAAAGACTCGCATTTAACCCTTTGCACTCAGAGTTATTTTAACTAGAAAATTAAACATTTCTTCTGATCTAGAATACTTCCATTCTCTATGATTTTTGAAATTTTATCGATACGAAATTGGTATAAGGTACCAGTAGTTGACCATGTACGAGTAGTTGACCATTTTATAGGAAAACATAAAAAATAAGATTTTTATAAGCTGTACACTTTTGATGAAACTGAATGAAGGATGCCATACCATCTGTTCGTTAAATTTCTCTAAACTATTCTCTATTAACTCGCAACATCTACTCTGTTCCTGAATTAAACTTTTTATGGAATTGATTTGTTTCATTTTTTATTTAATTCTTTAATTGTAATTTGTGCTGGTAATTGTTGAAACTAAATGATAGTAAAATGATTCCCAACATTATTGCTTGAACCCTCTTTCTAGTATAAGTAGTCAACTACTAACGAATAAAGGAGGTCAATTACTAGATGTTTCATTTTCAAAAGTGGTCAACTTCTGAAGCAATTCCTGAATTTTTAAATACATTTCTTAAATTTGTATAAGTAAACTTTTTTTAAATAGTGGCCTTGGTACATAATTTAGAAGACTTAAAGAGTGTCTTCAGGCATCGACTCTCGCTATTTGATGACAGAGTAAGTAGTTACTATTGTTCGCAGTTTCTTTTATTTATTAACTTCCCGATTCATAGGGAAGTTTAATTACATTACAATTCTACATTACACTACAACAGGATGTGAAAAGAAATTTTGTAAAAATTTGCAATTGATCGGAATTGTTGGAAAAATACTAAAAGTTGATTTTTTAACTATTTTATGTGGGACACGCATCCTCAACAATTATTATAAATTATCACATTGCAAACATGTATACGTAGGATCGATATGCTGCTTGTATATATGCTTATACGTACGCGATTGATTAGTAATGTGCAATTTGAGTTAACTAAAAATTCATTTCCGAAAATTGTTGACAAAATAAATGAGATTCATAAGAATTTTTCAAGATTTCAATATCTCGAGAAATGAGAAAAAATTGCTTTTTAAAATTAATAATTTTATATGTTTTAATTGAAACCAAAATTAGGTAAATTATTGTTAATAATTTTTTTGAAATTTAACCCATTATAAAATTTCTCGAGAAAGAATTCTCGAGAAGGAACACTATAGGTGATATAGCGGTGTGTGCACTCACACACTAGAATTGAGATTAACTAAACATGCTTATTGTATAGTGCACGTGGAACTGTAAAAAAATATAACAAAATAAAATAACTAAATTCCATGTAGAATGTAAATAATAATTTTTCGTCGCATTTAATATGTTTTTATTAATAAACTATGATTTTGATAAACGTAATAGAACCATCGAAATGTCATCAGTAAATCTGTACGCTGCATAGATGCACGGAATGCCATAACAGAATGGGTTCATGGATTTGCATGACAAACATTAAACGGATTCATGAAGATTAGTTTTGCTGCAATATGGTTGTGCTCGAGGGGATTTCAGATCAATATGTTAACGTTTCTAATTAATTATCTAATTAATATCGACGTATTAATTAAAAGTTTATCTATTATTTGGTATCGGTGTTTGGTATTGAAGGGCAAGTAGAACCAATTTTAGATTGGCAGGCCCTCTACACCCCCTCCGTGACCTAAACACAACTCATTTTATTCGCATAATCTTTGCATTGTAACTGTCAGCCAGAATTTGAACTGGTAATGGAAAAATCGTGCGAATAGAATGAGTTGTGATTAAGTCGTAGAGAGGACGGAGAGGCATACGAAAATCCAGGAGTAGTTTTTCAAAATTAAATGCTCATCCTATATGTATATGTATAATACCACATAGAATGTAACCCTGTTTTCTGTCATTTTCTACTCTTCAAAACAAAGTCCGAACGTTGCGTTTGCGTTTTCATTGATATTTACACAAAATTCAATGTGTAGTAACTGCAGTTTTTCACGAGTATCTCGAAAACTATTCATTTCAGCCAAAAATGACACATACATTTTGTGTTCAGCATGTCAAAACGAATAGAATGACGTATGTCACATGTCGAAAAGAGGGGGGGAGGTTTTCTAAAGTCTTACCAGTTGTTGAGATGGGCGAGGAGGGGCCGAAGCCTCCGCAACAATATTTATTGTATTTATTTATTTATTGATGCCGTAAACCATGATTGGTTTATATAGCATACATTATAACATATACAGGGTGTTCGACTACAGGTGGGAGAAAATTTAGGGGGTGATTCTTAACGATGATATAAGACGAAAATGAAGAATAAAAAAATTGCAATTTCGGCTTCGTTATCTAGCTATTAACAATTAAAAATCAGCAACGCGTCTAAGAAAAGTGTACGTTGTGTACGTCAAAGAGTTCAATGTTATTCAACGATTTGTTAAACATTTTCACCTCGCTGGAGCCCCAAATGAGAACCAAGTTATGCATGCATCTGTCACTCGATACGTGACAGTCGCGTTGTTAATAGCTAAATAACGAAGCCGAAATCGCAATTTTTTATTCTTCATTTTCGTCTTATATCATCGTTAAGAACCAACCCTTAAATTTTCTCCCACCTGTAGTCGAACACCCTGTACATGTATAATACTATATAGAGTGAAACCCTGTTTTCTGTCATTTGTAGTTGTCAATGTGTAGTAACTGCAGTTTTTCACGAATATCTCGAAAACTATTCATTTCAGCCAAAAATGACACATAAATTTTGTGTTCAGCATGTCAAAACGAATAGAATGACGTATGTCACATGTCGAAAAGAGGGGGGGAGGTTTTCTAAAGTCTTACCAGTTGTTGAGATGTGTTCACCGGCGAGGAGGGGCCGAAGCCTCCGCAACAATATTTATTTTATTTATTTATTTATTGATGCCGTAAACCATGATTGGTTTATATAGCATACATTACGACTTACAATATAATATTTCCAGGAAACTAATGAGATATTAACATAACATAAGGAAAAATAAGTATAAATGGTGATCGTTAGTTAAAAGTTATTCAACTAGCCCCGGATTCCTTCAGTTACACGACGTCCTGTATAAGTACAGTGGGCAAGATACACGGAGGAATACCGATTACGTATCTCAATCATGAGAAACTACCGGGGCGGGAATCGAAACTGGGGTTCGGTATAACCGTACTGCCCCGCGGCCGCGACATGTGAGGTCCCTAGCTCCACTCAGCGTTACTCTGTTCCGGCTTACCTCCTACTTCCCTCTGCCCTGCCCTGTTATGCCTTACCTTCTGCCACCCTGTTTGATTTCCTGCTCTACCTCTTCGGCTCCCAACTCCAGTGATTCTCAGCTTCCGAGCGCGGTCGCGTTACCACAGATCGCAATCGAAACTTCCAATGAGTTCGAGAAGTGGGCAAACTTCTGCCCAGCAGCGGACACACACAGTATCCGGAATTAATATTCGGACACAGTGTATGATAGAATAACTTGCTTAGAATTCAACCGAACGTCCTTTTCTTTTAAGTTTATATTCTTAGTGTTTTTCAAGGACGTCGACATTTGTTAAAAATTGTTATTTTACTGCTTTTATTAATAATATTTGGTTATAACACTTGTTCCTTTATTAAATATTTGTACGTAACAAAATTGTTTATATTTTTTGTATAAAATTAATAAACATGGCACAGAAACAAGTGTTTCCTATTCACAATTTTGATCATTGACAAACATATTACATACTAAATTATTAGCCCTCTTTAACCATTTAATGAAACAAAAAATTAATTCGATATCTTCAGTAGATTCTGAGAAAACAGCTTGTAACTCTTTATCCGGTACACCCTGTATACACAATTTTGTAATCTGTTTCATTTTCGTTTTACTGCGGACCTTTATACAAAATCAAAATTGCCTGCACCAGTTGCAAGTGACTGGAGCCACACAAATAGTTTATTCTTACTTTAACACTAAATCGGCCTTTCATTAAAAGTATCTGTTAACTATTGCCTTATAAAAATGACAATACTAAATTTATTGATGTAATTATTGCGATATAACAGATGCTCGGGCAAAAAGAAGTGTATTTCATTATTTTCTATAAATGGATATTTACAATTTTGATCATTGACAAACATATTATATACTAAATTATTATCCCTCTTTAACCAATTAATTAAACAAAAAATTAATTCGATATCTTCAGTAGATTCTGAGAAAACAGCTTGTAACACTTTATCCGGTACACCCTGTATACACAATTTTGTAATCTGTTTCATTTTCGTTTTACTGCGGACCTTTATACAAAATCAAAATTGCCTGCACCAGTTGCAAGTGACTGCAGCCACACAAATAGTTTATTCTTACTTCAACACTAAACCTGCCAAGCATTAAAAGTATCTGTTCAGTATTGCCTTATAAAAACGGCAATACTAAATTTATTGATGTAATTATTGCGACATAACAGATGCTCGGGCAAAGAAATGTATTCCATTGTTTTCTAGAAATGGATATTTACAATTTTGATCATTGACAAACATATTACATACTAAATTATTATCCCTCTTTAACCATTTAATGAAACAAAAAATTAATTCGATACCTTCAGTAGATTCTGAGAAAACAGCTTGTAACACTTTATCCGGTACACCCTGTATACACAATTTTGTAATCTGTTTCATTTTCGTTTCACTCCCACAAGTCCTGATTTAAAACCGTATAAATGTATGGGGGCACGTTTAATAAATTGATTTCGAGTAAACATTCCTTGAAAATCGGCTTCGTTTACACGAGGGAATCTCCCTTAATGGAAACCCCCCGGCGTCTTCCCGCAAATCGGTTTACAGTTATCAAAAAGCAATATTTCCCGAAGCACCGAACACTGTGTAAGCTCGCCTCGTTCCGTTTCGCCCCTACCTTAGAGTGTTAGCGTATTTGAGAATAATTGTTTGTCCCGCGGAACTAGCCATGCAACTCGGTAGTGGAATCGTCAACACGATCTCGGAGTCCCATAAACCGAGTGCGTCCCCGTTTTCGTTTACTCGCCTAGCGATGGTATTTGTCGAGCCGCGAGCATGATTTGGGGAGAGGACTACCGACTCGACGAGAGCAGTGTAAACGAATCAAGGACAGGGTAAAAGGGGGGTACGAGGACACGCGAAAGAAAGGAGCATCTCCATGCGCGAGAACACGACACACTCTCGAGGTTGATGATATGGGTACGTGCATACAGGGTGTCCGGAAAATGTTGTACTTCAAACGGGCGATTCCTGTGCGATCGTTTTAGATTATTTTTCCCTTTATGAGAAACCATGGACCAATCAAAGCACAGCGCAGCAAAAGCATACCTGGTGTGGCGCGGCCAATGGCAACGCCACCCTTAGCTGATTCAAAAGTAAAACTGTCATTCCTGGCTTCAATCGCGAAGGTCTCTACACCTATCGGTTACACTGACAGTATGAATTATGTTGCGACGATTCGCTTTAAGGGGGTACGGTAACCATGGATCTAGTGTATATATCAGTGTAACCAACCTCCACGCTGAAAAACAGTTTGGCAACAGTGATGAACATACATTTGTATCAATCTAACGCTAATTAAACTAAGTTTCGCTATCATTACAAGTTTTTTTCTTTTTGTCAATATCTTTATTGCTATTAATGGATCCAAGTGACTTCAAGCCCTTTATATTTTTGTTGTTACGAATCTCCGCTGACAGTTCTCCTGACTAGGCGCCATCTCTTCTAAACCAACTAAACTAAAATTGGTTCTAGACTTGCTTTAGACTATGTCTGTATGAACGAAATATGGGAAAGTTAAATGCAATCACGGGAAACGGCTTTTCGTCCTCATACGAGCATATTTTGAGCTGAGTGACGGCTCATTGTAAAGAGGAAGGTTGATCCCGCTTCGCCCTGGTCATGATTTAATTCAGAAAAATCGTTTTGCATTAGAAAAATACATGGGAACCTCCGGGTGGTTGTCTCGACTTTTTCCCCTACTTTGGACGCTCATATTGTTAAATATAAACATAATCTCGTTATATAATGACCAGGGAGAAGCGGGATCAACCTTCCTCTTTACAATGAGCCGTCACTCAGCTCAAAATATGCTCGTATGAGGACGAAAAGCCGTTTCCCGCAAACACTGTTTTTACTTGCTTTTCTAGTAATATTCTAGTAATATCCATGGGTGACCGTACCCCTTAAGGGGGTACCGTAACCCCTGATCTGGGTATTTATCAGTGTAAGCAACCTCCACGCTGAAAAACAGCTTGGCAACAGTGACGAACATACATTTGTATCAATCTTACGCTTCAATTTCGCTATCAATACAGATTTTTTTCTTTTTATCAATATCTTTATTGCTATTAATAGATCCGAGTGACTTCAAGCCCTTTATATTTTTGTTGTTACGAATATACGCTGATAGTTCTCTTGTCTAAGCGCCATCTCGTTTGAGTAGCTGAAAAGTAGCTTCATTGCCCTTCAAGAACTGAATCTGGGGAACAATTGAATGCGATCACGGGAAAACATTTTTTGTCCTGATATTAGCATGTTATGATCTGTGTGAGGGCTCATTGTAAAGAGAAAGGTTTGTCGCAGGTCGCTCAGCTCATGATTCAAGTCGGAAAAATCATTTTGTATTAGAAAAATACATTAGAATCTGCGGGATTTTTCTTCATTTGTTTTCCCTATTTTGGACACTCATATTATTAGATATAAACATAATCGAACTAAATCATGAGCAGTGCGGGCTATGATGAACCTTCCTCCTTAGGCAAAATTTAAATGTTATCGGAGCATTGGTTCGATCAATTAAATACTTTAAAACACTGTTTGCAAAATATCACAACATCTTATCTCGACGTTTCGATTTAAATTCAGATCATTTTCAAGAGATTAACAAAAACAACATTGTATCTGTAATGAAACAAAAGAAAATTATAAATTATAAATTAAAATAAATTTTTCTAAATAAATCCTTTTTGTTTTGGTCACGCTGTAATTGATTTTATATATATATATATATATATATACATTTATATGTATACATTTATATGTATAATCTTTGTGGCAAACCATTCTAGATGTGTATCTCATTTAATTACCTCAAAAGGTTTATTGAGGTAAAAGGTTGTGGTAAAAATGAAAGTATTACGTTTATACAATGTTTGAATTTACCGCCGTATATTGATATTGGCCAATAGATCGATATCTGATCAACCATTGATTTCCCGAATGTCTATACGTTTTCCTGCATTTAACTCTCTTCACTACCATGGTGACTGTCCAGGCAGCAACATATATGTCATACATATATTAATTTTTCTAATTTAAAGTTTGTTTTGTAACACTACGCAAGTGAGTAACATTTTGCTTATTATAGTATAGTTCATCGTTTTGGGGTTTCTTATTTAAATTGAAATAATTTTCTTTTGTTTCATTACAGATACAATGTTGTTTTTGCTAATCTCTTGAAAATGATCTGAATTTAGATCGAAACGTCGAGATAAAATGTTGTGATATTTTGCAAACAGTGTTTTAAAGTATTTAATTGATCGAACCAATGCGCCGATAACATTTAAATTTTGCTTAAAGCTTATTACGATCGCTATACGTATAACCGCTTCCTCCTTAGAACAAACCCTCACACAGCTCGTAACATGCTTGTATAAAATCAAAAAATGGTTTCCCGTAAACACAGTTTTCACTTGTTTTTCTAGTAATATTCTAGTAATATGCTAGTCATATCCATGGGTCTGGGTATTTATCAGTGTAATCAACCTCCAGGCTGAAAAACAGTTTGGCAACAATTGATGAACATACATTTGTATCAATGTAACGCTTTAATTTCGCTATTAATACAGGTTTTCTTCTTTTTATCAATATCTTTATCGCTATTAATGGGAGTCGCTGTATGAAGTAAAAAGTAAAATAGAATAGGCGTTGTATCAGTGCCCCGCGGATGTACCGATAAAAAGTTCGTTTCAGCTTTTGTTTTTTAAGCGAGTTCGGCTCGAGCATTCTGTGCGATCCTCGCGCATCGTTTGAAAGCTTTCAGGAGCTAGAGCGGCGGATACTTCGCTTGTTAAATGTTGCAAGCGTAAGCGTTCGAATATTTTCGCGGGCGACCGTGTGTGGCGCTGTACGAGTGAATTTATTATCGGGATTCGTGACACGCCGTGTACCGATGTACTTTGTCAGAATCCTGTCGCGTGGGTCTTGGTAACGCAATAATACGCACACGACCAACGACTCCACGGATTCAACTGAAATTCACAAAGGGACGCTGATTCTCGCTCGGTTCCGCAGATATATTTTATCGCTCGCAGAAAATTATTCCGAAACCTGTAACTTGTTCCCCGTGGCAAGCAATCAGCATAACTGGAGAACGGTCGGGGGGCTTGGTGGAGTGATGGAAAGGGGGTGGAGGGAGGGGAAGTGTTGGTGGAGGGTTGTGCTTGCCGCTCGTCTAATTGCAAATGCGAACTTCTATGGGAATTTCGCGGAATTTCGGAAACGGACGGCAGTACTAATTTCGCGGAAATGCATGGCTGCTAAATTGTCGAGATGATAAATACGGGACGGTTAACGCGCGGTGTTTTCAAGTACTCCGTTGACCAGTAATAATAGATCGTGCATTTATACGCGAGCAACACTTGCCCCGAGTGGACGCGACAAGCCGCGTTTTCAAATACACCGTACAGATTTACTTACGAATTACCGTGTAGACGTACTACATATCTTTCTAACTGTAATACGGTTAACAATAGATTTACCGGCAATTGAAATACAGGGTGAGTCCGCAGAAACAGAACAGCTGAATAACGCGGCTGCTATTGGTGTTAGGCCGTTATTACACGAGGACACTAGTGGCACAACTTGATTGCGCCACCAGTGTCTCAACACATCACGGGGCACTGAATCATATGGAGCCTATTACACGAGGCAACTTGGTTGCGCTACCGAAAATTGTTGCCGATCCGGTGACCGCACAGTGGCCCAGATCGAATAAGTAGAAGGAAAGAAGTCCGAAATTGAAGGTAAAAATATATAATTATTGGTGAATATTTTATGTATGATTTCATCGACAAAACAGTGTTTGCGGGAACCATTTTTGACATTTTATGTCTTTACTTTGGCACATAGCAGAAAAAAGCGTTACCGAAAAGTGTCACGAAAAAGTGTCACGAAAATTTCGAATGCGGTTTGATCTAAAACCTTCCAGAGAGAGAGAGACAGAGAGAGAGTGACAGTCAGAGCGAGGGAGAGAGTGAGAGAGAGAGAGAGAGAAGGCACGTTGCTGCTTATAACTTTTGATCGAATGGACTTTTTTTAAATAAATCTTTCCACATGACGTAAGACGTATGTTCTCAATTGACCTATACACTTGACCAAATCATATAGGACAGCAAAGGAAGAAAAGCGGGAGCGAGAGGGGGTGGGGGGGGGAGCAAAGTAAAGACATAAAATGTCACTTCTTTGCGGACTCGTATGCAAAATTTCGAATGTTTCCCCTCTTTTCTCACTTCCCGTTTCTTTACCCGCGGCGTTTTCTTTTTTTCCTCATATGAGCATATTTTGAACTGCATAAAGGTTCTTTTGACAGAGGAAGGTTGATCGCAGGTCGCTCAGCTCATGATTCAAGTCGAAAAAATCGTTTTGTATTAGAAAAATACATTAGAATCTGCGGAATTTTTCTTCGCTTTTTCCCCTACTTCGGACGCTCATATTATTACATATAAACATAATCTAACAAAATCATGAGCTGAGCGACCTGCGATCAACTTTCCTCTTTAGAATGAGCCCTCACACAGCTCGTAACATGCTCGTATAAAAACAGAAACTGGTTTCCCGTAAACACGGTTTTCACTTGTTTTTCTAGTAATATTCTAGTAATATGCTAGTCATACCCGTGGGTACGGTACCCCCTTAATAGCAATAAAGATATTGATAAAAAGAAAAAAACCTGTATTGATAGCGAAATTGAAGCGTTAGATTGATACAGAGAGTAAATGAGAGTGCCCACGCCCGGGTTTCGGCCGTGCCTATTATAGTGCTTTCCCCTAGTCTAGTGCTTAGCTTGGATCAGCTCCTACATCGACTTTTCTAGTCCGGACAAGAACCTACATCGACTTTTTGGTTCTCGCAAGAGCCTACAGCGACTCTCACATCGGACAAGATCCTACATCATCTTTGACCATCATCAGAACGTTCAGTTTATATTGTTTGCTTCGCAGCACCCGTATTATATTCCCTTTCTATCAAACAATTTTTACCTAAATGTTTTTTTCCAATTTTCGTCTCTCTCTCTCTCTCTCTCTCTCTCTCTTTCATAAAATAAAGGAAATATTCTGTATTAAATTATTTATGCAGTTATCTGCAAAAAATAATTATTTCATAGGGTCAAGTAAAGGAACAATTACAGAAGTAGACACGTTATACGGAATAAATAATTTTATTTAAACAAGAAAGATCAGACAACATTTTAAATCGACTTCCAACAAATTAGAAAATATACAAGGTACTATTTACAATTCCTTATTAGTACCTTCAAAAGTGATGTTCAGTTTGGAAGTCGAAATAACTCTGATTTTACACATCAATTATTCCGAGGAGTGTAGTGAGGGCAACAAATGAGACACGAAGGGGACCGGTATAAATGTTTCGGTTTTTCCCTGCAGATTAGTGCGCAGAATCGATGAGTAGAGTTCGAAAACAAGGTCTGTCCTTTACGGATCAACAAGTACAATGACAGGTATGCGTGGCGTTTATGACTCTCTATTGTCCTATACATCTCTTAAGAAACTTTCTTGTATAACAGACGTGGGCGCGGTTGGCCCGCGGAACACACGTTGCTGCTTCTCCTCTTCGCTTGGTCGGCCAGTGAGTCCCCACCACGGCCACTCTGACTCTTGAGCCATAGTCCCAGCGGCTAAGGGAAGAGTCGGAGTGGCTGTGGTGGGGACTGACTGGCCGACCAAGCGAAGAGGAGAAGCAGCAACATGTGTTCCGCGGGCCAACCACGCCCATGTCTGTTGTATAAGAAGGACAGACAATGTTCAGTCTTACAGTGGTCCCTCTCGTGCCCTGTTATTGTTTGATAACCTCTCCATTCGACATTCATAATGCCCTCCCTAAACTTTTGAGTACAGTTTCGCATAAAGTCAGTGTCGTTCGAACTGCGGTAGAGGGAACATCTCTAAAAATATATCAATTCAAAGCTCGCGGTTGTTATCCATCACCCGCTGTGATGCACGTTGACTTGACCGTGACACACACTACGGAGGAGAAACAGCATCTACGGTTGAATAAGTGAGTTCTAATTATATCTATTTCTTCTTTTAAGTTTTCCTCGCTGAGATATTAAACCTGTAGAAAAATGAGATATGAGATATAGCTCGAGGCACCTTTCTTTGTCCGACTTGTGTATTAGTATTTATACGACAAAGTGATTTTTCTAGAAATATTTTCAATCGAAAATTATGGTACAATATTTTTAGATTTTTCTAATCCATCTATTCAAATTTCTATTTCATTTATTGAATTTGGCCGTAAAAGAGTAAAAACATAATGAATAAAATGTCCAGTATTTTAATATTGCATTGTTTCAATATTTTAAGTTATATATTTCAATATTACAATATTACAATATTACAATAATTCAGTAATTCAGTAATTCAGTAATTCAGTAACTCAGCTAATCAGTAATACAGTAATTCAGATATTCTGATATTCTGATATTCAGATAGTCTGTAGTTCAGTAATTCAGTAATTCTGTAATTCTGTAATTCTGTAATTCTGTAATTCAATAATTCTGTAATTCAGTAATTCAGTAATTCAGTATTCAGTAATTCAGTAATTCAGTACTTGGTGCATCAGTAATTCTGTAACTCAGCTAATCAGTAATACAGTAATTCAGATATTCTGATATTCTGATAGTCTGATAGACTGTAGTTCAGTAATTCAGTAATCCACTAACTCAGCAATTCAGCAATTCAGTAATTCTGTAATTCTGTAATTCAGTAATTCAGTAATTCAGTAATTCTGTAATTCAGTAATTCAATATTTCGATATTCAATATTATTAGATTCTTTTAATGGCGTTACAAATTTCAATTTCATTTAACAATTTGGTCGTAAAGGGATAAAAATATTATAATGAATAAAATATTTCAGTAATTCAATATGTTTAGATTCTTCTAAAATTCCTCTACAAATCTCTGTTTTAGTTATTCATTTTTTTTTTGGAGATCAAGTGTGTTATACAGGGTGTATCGTCTAAAACAGGCCACCTAAATATCTCCTCTATCTCTGAAAATACAAAAAATGTTTCTAACGTAATCTAAATGGTTTTAAAAGAGGAATCAGATGGAAGAATCGGTTTTTATAGCACGACCTTGAAATGACCGTAAAAATGTATGTATATATGTAAAAAAAAACACGAGTAACCTTGAAAAGCGATTAAAAAATTGCAATTCATAAAGAACCATTTGATTCGGTCTTTTGAAACCATTTAGATTATGTTAGAAACATTATCTGTATTATCAGAAATAGAGGAGACATTTAGGTGGCCTGTTTTAGACGAAACACCCTGTATAAATATATTAAAATCGTCCGAGTATTACTGTGATGCACTGTAGATATCTCGAACAACGAAAATCCCTTCGAAAATCCTTTTCATAATTCCACCCTAACCCCGCATGTCCATCAAATGTTTTTCGATTTTTGGCATTAGGCAGGGTCCACACGTGCGTAACATAATTTCGTTACCTAACCCCCTTCTTCCCGTCGCGAACAGTGTCTGAAGTAGAATCATGATGCGCATACGAACAGCAAAGAACTGCTATGGAACGGAATTTCGTCGCGTCGCGAACATTTATCGTGGCCGACGTTATTTGCCAGTCGTTGTTTATCATGCTCTGAAGCGGCGCCGTGAAGACAATACAAGTTAATAAATTATTAATAGTTGTGCGCTAGCCGACAGCGTTTTCGCGTGTTGTCAAAACACGCGGGGCAAAGGAGAAATATTTTGTTGACCTCAAACTGACTGATTTTGAAATTTTAGACTGATTATGTTTCGGATAATTTTACCTATCACAGTAATTAATGGTATAGTAATTAATTTATTTTTAATCTTTTAATGCAAATAAAACGCATTTTTTTAAAATTTCCTTTTTTTCGGGAATTGTAACTTCCCTTTAGTCTTATTACATTACAGAAAGACAAACTCATCTTTCCTGGAAGGGTGGAACGTGGTGGTTGTGACGCTGGAAGCGGGCACGGAAAAATTAAGAAATTTTCTATATTGTATATAATATATTGTAATATTGTTTATTTGTATATTACCTAACCATCAAGACCGAAAAAACGTCCTACGGTGTTCGACAAATTCTGCTCGTTCCACTAAAGAATGTGAAATAAAACAATTAAAACGACTTCGAAACACGCTAAAAAGTATAAAATAATTTCCTTTTGATTTCTATGAATACACACCAACTGCTAATACAAATTATTTAAAAAATGCACTAAAAAGTATGAAATAATTTCCATTTTATTATATAAATATTAAATATTATTATTAAATATATAAATATTAAATATTATTATTAAATATATAAATATTAAATACTATTATTAAATATATAAATATTAAATATTATTATTAAATATATAAATATTAAATATTATTATTAAATATATAAATATTAAATATTATTATTAAATTTATAAATATTAAATACTATTATTAAATATATAAATATTAAATATTATTATTAAATATATAAATATTAAATATTATTATTAAATATATAAATATTAAATATTATTATTAAATATATAAATATTAAATATCGTATTAAGTACAATACAACAATCTTTTCGGAAAGTGTGTAAAATTGAAAATTTTCCAAATGACAGATGTTGCTGATTATGATTTCATTGGAATATGGAGGACTGGGAAATCAGTAGGTGGGAGAAGGGAATATATACATTAATATGTGAAAGTATGTAGAAGAATTTAAGGATTTTTGTATCGAGATAGTTTACTTCGATATTATTAATAGAATTTTCAAAAAATAATCATTAAAATTACATTATTGTCAGAGCTGTGCCACAGAGGTGATATGGATTTGCTCTGCGCTCGCTTCACTGTCTAATTTTGATGCATGAAGTGCTGACCTAACCACGTGTTCCAAATTGGCGTTCTCGATCATTCAAAAGCTGATCGACTGATCAATTTCAGCTCAAATTCAATCAACTTTTTATGCACATCTTCGTGGATTTGCATCTAACAAAATTAATTTATGTGCAAGCCAATGTTCCTTCTTACAAATCCTGGAACTATCTAAATTTTCCCTCCCTTTTCTAAAGCCGTATAATTACAACATAAACTGTTTTCACATTAGAAACGATTGATATACTGACGAATAGCTGCTTCGCTACAGAATTTCAGTGGATTGCATACAACAGAAAATCCAAAATCCATCATTTTCATTTAAGAGTGTATCATGAATAGATTTTTCAAAAAATAATCATTAAAATTACATTATTGCCAAAGCTATGCTACAATTTCAGTTCAAATTCAATCAACTTTTTATACACATCTTCGTGGATTGCATCTAACAAAAATTAATGTATGTGCAAGCCAATGTTTTTTCTTACAAATCCTGAAACTTTCTAAATTTTTCCTCCCTTTTCTAAAGCCGTATAATTACAACATAAACTGTTTTCACATTAGAAACGATTGATATGCTACAATCTGTACTGACGAATAGCTGCTTCGCTACAGAATTTCAGAGGATTGCATACAACAGAAAATCCATCATTTTCATTCAAGAGTGTATTGTGAACAGATTTTTCAAAAATTAATCATTAAAAATACATTATTGCCAGAGCTATGCCACAATTTCAGCTCAAATTCAATCAACTTTTTATACACGTCTTCGTGGATTGCATCTAATAAAATTAATTTATGTGTCAGCTTCTTGCTGACAAACCCTGGAACTTTCTAAATTTTCTCTCCCTTTTCTAACGCGGTATAATTACAACATAAACTGTTTTCACATTAGAAACGATTGAGATAGACGCCACAATCTGTGTTCACGAATAGCTGCTTTGCTGAAGAATTTCAGAGGATTGCATACAACAGAAAATCCAAAATCCATCATTTTCATTTAAGAGTTTATTGTGAACAGATTTTTCAAAAATTAATCATTAAAATTACATTATTGTCAGAACTATGCCACAATTTCAGCTCAAATTCTATCAACTTTGTATGCACATCTTCGTGGATTGCATCTAACAAAATTAATTTACGTGGAAGCCAATGTTTTTTCTTACAAATCCTGGAAGTTTCTAAATTTTCCCTCCCTTTTCTGAAGCCGTATAATTACAACATGAACTGTTTTAACATTAGAAACGATTGATATGCTACAATCTGTATTGACGAATAGCAGCTTTGCTACATTTTCATTTAAGAGTGCATTGTGAATAGATTTTTTAAAGAATATTCATGTAAATCACTTTCCCGCCAGAGCTGTGCCAGAGAGGTGGCGTGGATTTGCTGTGTCTGCGACGCGTCATAGCAGCGTTCGCTCCACTGTCTAATTTTGATGCATGAAGGGCTGAAGTTCGCTTACTATCGCAGATAGTGTCTTTACTATGGAAATCGCATTGCTAAAGGGACAAATGGCAAGTCGTTAAACATTGCGACTCCATAATATTACACGATAACGTCAGACCTCATTTTACATGAATAAATTAAGGCACTAAATTCCCTGGGACCCTAACTTTAATACTAATTCAGCTATAAATATAAATTTGCTATTATTACGTCCGGCGCTCCAACTATTAGCAATAATTGATCAAATCAATCATGATCGCAATATTTTTGAATCTCGTTTGATACTTACTTTAATAATGTTGCGCGGGGAAATAAAAGCGTCAAATATTATAATTATAGTATACTGTAACATATGCCGAGCGTTAGAATTAAGGAGAACTCAAAAGAGATAATCCAAAATGCATTCTCATTAATATTCGGACGCTCTAAAAAAACGGAACGGTTTTAACCCTTAATTGGGCGAGCCTAAAAAGTTGCATAAGTGGTCACGGGGGTGTTTAGCACCTCTAATTAGTAAATTAAAATAAAACACGGAATACGTACATGCAAAATCAGACTTTTATTAATGAGAATATTTGAACTTACATATTAATAAGTTAACTTAATTAAGTGAAATTACATATTAATAATATACATATTAATCAATCAATCAACTCAACTTCTAAACTTCTCTTCAATGGTAATTAATAGCCTGGAAATCTGCTTTGGGGTGTACAACCTAACCCTACGCGGCTATTAAGGGTTAACATGCAACTATACGATTGGATTCTGTTTGGGAAGCTAGAGCAAATAGTTTGCTACAGGATGAGAAAAAAGATTTTTTCAAAAATTGCAATTGATCGAAATTGTAGAAAAAATACGAAAAGTTGCATTTTTCAATTTCGTACAAGTTTTGTAAGTTTATGCCAATTATATGCACTGTGAAAGTTTCATCGAAATCGGAAAAAACGACTGGCATTGAAAGGTTTATAAGAATCCTTAGATTTACCGCAGTTATAGCCCGAAAATCGTGAAAATCTGCAATTTTTACCATCTTTAAACGATTGCACCTCATTGCAACGTCGACCAATTTTGACAACATTTTATGAATGCGTTTACTTAACACAGACCTACAAAACATATTCCTTAAATTCTCAATATAGGACCACATTAAAAAATTGTAAAATGCAACTTTTAGTATTTTCTCTACAATTCCGACCAATTATAATTTTTGCTAAAAATTGTTTTCACATCCTGTAGCAAATTAATTGCTCTAGCTTTCCAAAAAAAGTTCAAATCGTATAGTACAATATTTAAAAAGTTATCGCCCTTATAATGTGAGCGAATAATATGTTAGTCACTGTAATTCGTTCTGATTGTAAATGTTTTTCTTCAAAAGGTTCTGAAACGTGCACAACTTATTAATTACAATTAATATGAATGTTAAATAATAATACCTACATAAACCTACAAAACTTGTACAAAATTGTAACATGCAACTTTTAGTATTTTCTCTACAATTTCAATCAATTATAATTTTTGATAAAAATTGTTTTCACATCCTGTAGCAAATTAATTGCTCTAGCTTTTCAAAAAAAAGTTCAAATCGTACAGTACAATATTTAAAAAGTTATCGCCCTTATAAGGTGAGCGAATAATTATGTTAGTCACTGTAATTCGTTCTGGTAAATGTTTTTCTTCAAGAGATTCTGAAACGTGCACAACTTATTAATTACAATTAACATGAATATTAAATAATAATACCTACATAAACCTACAAAACTTGTAAGAAATTGTAAAATGCAACTTTTAGTATTTTCTCTACAATTCCGATCAATTATAATTTTTGATAAAAATTGTTTTCACATCCTGTAGCAAATTAATTTCTTTAGCTTCCCAAAAAAAGTTCAAATCGTATAGTACAATATTTAAAAAGTTATCGCCCTTATAAGGTGAGCGAATAACCTGTTAGTCACTGTAATTCGTTCTGATTGTAAATGTTTGACTTCAGAAGATTCTGAAACGTGCACAACTTATGAATTACAATTAATATGAATGTTAAATAATAATACCTACATAAACCTACAAAACTTGTACAAAATTGTAACATGCAACTTTTAGTATTTTCTGTACAATTTCGATCAATTGTAATTTTTAACAAAATTGTTTTCACATCCTACAACAAATTAATTTCTTTAACTTTCCAAGAAAGTTAAAATCGTATAGTACACTATTAAAAAAGTTCTCGTCCTTTTAATGTTCAAAAAATTCTAGGATATAAAAAACGACAGAATTTAATACGACTTTAATTTATTTCAGATCTAAAAAGGCTACTACTACGTAAAATAAGATTTTATAGGATATGAAAAACGACAGAATTTAATACGACTTTAAATTATTTCAAATCTAATAAGGCTGCTACTACGTAAAATAAGATTTTATTTGATTCGAGTTTCTTAAAATTCGTCTACAAAAATTGCAAATTACATAAAACTCCGCAGTGTAATAATAAGGGTAGATGGAAGAATCAAAGAATCCGTAGATCATATTCGGCACGAAAATTGTAAAAAGTAGTCCAGCAGAAACAAAACCCCGACAGAACTAAGAACGCAGAAGGGACGAAGGATGGACCAGGAAAACGCGCAGAACAATAGAATCCAGCCAAGAGAAAATGACGCAGGGCTGAAATCTGACCAAAATGCCGACAACAATATTAATTACGTAGTACTATGCTGTCAGAAATTACAATTTTTTTAATCGCTCGCATCACAAACTTTTCTGTGTAAAAATGACTGAATAATATGTGCTTGGCACGGTGTTATTAACTGTACAAATCAGTTCTTCCCGATTAAATTCATACAACCAACAGAGGTTTTCCTCCTCTTTTCACGGTTTCGAAGCGTCACCGTGACAATAAAACAACTCTACTCGATACTGTAGTCCACAAGTGTAATCTCATGATCCTGAACGATGAAGTATTGCAAAAAGAGCCATTCTCTGGTCAAAGTAAACGTTAAGTGGTTCGGCTCCATGAAAACACGCGCTGCAAAAGCAACAAAGGATGTCATCCTCTCTTTAGGCTGCCAAGTTTTCCCTCGAACTGTTTTCTTGCTTGACATGGCTCTGTCTGTTTAATCATTTTAAGGGTCTGCTGCAATAAGGAGGCAGCTCTGCATTTTACACATTTCTTTTTACATATCACATTTCATTAAAGAAAATGTCGTCTTTTACGCGGTGCAAAAAGGAGCTCGCTTCGAGGAATAAGTATGACATTTTTGTAAGAGATAGCATTGCGCGTTTGATATATTTTTGGTGTAATCGAATGGAAGCACTGTAAACTTATATTTCACTGTGTCGTAACAAAATTATTACTTTTGCAAGAAATTATCCATCGCAGCAACGACTGCCAAAAAATATTAAAATTGTATTGTAAATTGTTGTAACAGCAAGTTGACAAATTACAAAACGTTTCTGAAATAATTTGAATTTTGAATTGGTTTTTAACTATTTTTTAATTAGGGTAACTGCACCAGTGAATAAACGGGCACCAGTAAATGAACGCTTTAGTATATTTCAACAAATTTTAACCCGCACGGCATACTAGCGATAAAATTGTGATTGAAGAGTTAAATAAATAGGAGAATATTGTTTAGTAATTTTGTTCATTCATTGGACTATCGTTGTTCAATTACTAGAATATAGTGTTCATTGACTGGTATTTTTTATTTAACGTTTAATGAAGAAAAATAATAATAATTTCATTTTATTGCCTCCTAGAAGTTAGCCCCCCACTTTTGGAATTAAATAATTTCAACAGTTGTGCTGAATTGTGCTATGTTTGTGCTATATTGTGCTCGAATATTATAACTATAATAAAAAAAATAAGATGAAAAATGGGAAAAGACGATTTTTTGAGTGGCCCCCCACTTTTCATTATTTTCAATTTTCTCAATTGTGCTGAGTTTTGCTAGATTGTGCTAAGATTGTGCTAAAGTATTACTTTACAAAAATAATAAATAAAAAAGTTATAGCCAATAATCGTGTTGGACATCTAATTAACGTTTGAGTCAGTAACATTTATCCAAACAGCATATAATCATATATCTGAGTTGTGCTAACCTAGAACTTAAACTTTTAACCCGAAAAGTTTATTTCTTATTTATGTGATTAGAATGAATTGTGGTTAGGTCGGGGTGGGGGCGGAGAGTGCCACGCACACGACAATCCAGGAGTAGTCTTTAAAATTTCAAGTTTACCTTATATATGTATTACTTTAAACTAAAGAGGATTCGTTTATAGATATGTGTGAATTTTTATGGCGCTGTGAGGTGAACTAGGCCGGTGATGATCCCTTTTTACAACTAATTGAAGATATTCTACGTAAAATAGAAAGTCGGTAAGTCGGTAAGGTAGAGCGCGACATTGAAATGATAAAAGAAATTTGTTTCGATGCGCCAAAAATCCTTCTGGCAATCGTCATTTTAGTGAAAAAAGAACCTATTTTCAAAATTTCATCGAATTCTGATTTCTGCTATAAACGGAAGTTTCGCCAAAACATTATTTTTCCTGGCTCAAGCACTATCATATTAGGCGACCAGAAATTTTCAGAGTTTCACCTCAAGCTAGAATATTTTTAATCTGCAGAGGATTAACACATTGTTACATTGTTCGTCGCAACAATGGCGTTTTCATAGACGCACATACGCTTGAAGACGTTGCCATGCCGCCACGTCTCGCAATAGTCTCGCGAACTGTGACATCTCGAAAATAATGGAGATGGTTAACGACTGACAGAATATCAGCCGCGTGATTTTCGACTGGTATTCATGAAACCTAATTAGGCCGCCACGAATGCGAGCCATCGATCTCGCTCGAAAATCCAATTACATCTGCATCTCTCCTCGAGCAGACCGACGCATAGTCGTCCCAATGAGTAGGCAGAACTCCTGAATTGCTTGTCGACCCGTATGCATCGGTAAATCACTTGTGCGTCGATTATGATGAATTTTCTACTCATTTGGAATGGAGAGCTGTCGAATCAAAGGTTACTTCGACTCTCGAGTGATCCGGTAGACTCTTCGCAACGTTCAATCGCTCGATTCCTAACTTCAGTAGAATAAACACGAGGAATTCTTAATCATTTTTTCTACCTCGTTCTACTATACCAACTAATAATAACATTTCATAGCGATGTAGCACCCCGACTAATATTCTTTTGGGAGAGTCTGGGCTCTGTTTACTTCGACACAGATTCATTTATCTTTGTAATAACCTCCTCATCAAAAACTTTTCAAACAAAGACACGTGTCTTTACAATTTAATACAAAGTCTCATAGAATCCACAGGGTGAAACAAAGCTCGATCCTTGCTCCCACACCAAATTGAGAATCTAATTCAACACACAGTCTGGCTCAGAACTGAAAATAACTTCGCTCCATACACCTGCAATTATACCTTCCTTAATCCAACAGTCGAAATTAATATTGAGCTTGGACCTCTTTTACAAAAAGCAACAGACCCGAACTACATCTTTCTGGACCACCTTATCAATAGACCTAACAATTCTGTTTCCATCTTCACTGATGGAAGTAGAAATGAAGAGATGGGAATTGTTGGTGCTGCATGCTTCTCGCCTAAGACAAATGAATCACGCTTATTAAGTTTACATAAAGATATGACTATTTTTTCTGCCGAATGCATAGCAATTAAATCTGCACTTGAGCTTGCTTCTAATTATTCTCATCCTTACGTGTACGTTTATTCTGACTCTCTGAGTGCTCTACTAGCTCTAAGTAACTACTCCGGAAAAACTAAATCCAACTCTCTCTTACTTGATATCCATAAGTTGATAAACTCTTACTTTACAGAGTCCAAGAAATTATTTCTTTTTTGGATCCCTTCGCACATTGGAATCACGCATAATGAAAAAGCTGACGCATTAGCTAAAGAAGCATCTTCTTTATCTATTTCTCCCAACATCCTAGTTCCCTACTCTGACTATTCACATATTTTTAAAAAACAAGCTAGAATGTTAACACACAATTATATTCTTGAAGAAGCAGGGTTTAAGGGCAAAAAATTTATCAGTTCCTTTTATCACTCTGGATCTAAACCTTGGTTTTTTCACCTAAAACTTCCTAGAGACTTCATCTGCTGGATTAACAGACTTCGATCTGGACACTATCAACTGAATGCCTCCCTTTTTAAAATGAAACTTGCAGATAACACAACTTGTCCATGTGGTTGTTTGATACAGGATCATAATCATATATTATGGCAGTGCCCGATCTATGATAACAATAGAGAGGCGCTGATTCACAAACTATGCAGCAAAGGTTACTTATCCACCTTATACAATAGATGCTTTTTTGTGTGGACCTTCTCTTTGTCCTCTATTTCTTATTCACAGTTTTCTTAAATCTCACTGTTTGTATCTATAGTGTTGTACTAGAATTGTTAATTATGTTACTTCTCCTAGTTTATAAGTTGTTATTGTAATGTTAGCATGTACAGATATGTACATGCTGCTAATAATCCCATGTGGGGTTTCATAGCATAATAAATAAAAAAAAACATTTCATAGCGAAGCATCAAAGCGAAGACAATGTGCATTCTATTTAATCTTTTTGTCTTCTAACTTTAAATAGTAGAAGAATTAATTCAGATGCTCGAGATAAAATTAACACCCTGTATGATTTCTAATTATATCTTTGATTTGTGTCAGCAGCTTCCGGGGATTATTTCTTGAACGTCGGAGACAAATAACATTTTTAGGTCACCCTGTGGAGTAATTATGTATACTGGTGTTCATGTTTAATTAAATTGTTTACTTTTAAGTTTCAATTAAGTTTTTTTGCATAATTGATTCATTGTTTACTTCCACGAATTTCTAGCCATAGATTATATTTTTTCTTACACAAAAGTTGTTATTCTGCAACAACTCGAAATAATAGCTTCCATGTTGTATGTGTATCCAATCAATTTTTGAAGTTAAACTTCTTTGCTGAGGTAAACAAGAGAACAATTCTTAAGTATTACGAAATTCGAGCGTTACGAAAATTCCAATCGCATGAGGGGAATAGTTAGATATGTGGTGGAGGAACTTGTAGAGGAGCAGAGTGCCTTAGCAGCGACGACCCTCAATTATAAATTTAAAAAAAAATTGAATAAAATAGAATAAAGTAGAATAAAATAGAATAAAATAGAATAAAATAGAATAAATTAGAATAAAATAGAATAAAATAGAATAATATTACATATAATATAATTTATTATTAAATTTAGAATTAAATAATTATTTATCATTTTAATAATTATTTTATTATTTAATTTATAATTATTAATATTTATTTAAGTAATTAATATTAATATAATATAATATTAATTAATATAATATAATTAATATAATATAATTAAATTTAAATTTAATTTATAATTAAATAATAAAATATTTACTAATAATTTATCACTATCTACAGCTAATAAGCAAGAAGTTTCACTTCTGTCACGTGTGGACTCCATGCAAACGAATTTTTAAGCTGTTGCAATAATAAATAATAATACGTTGAAAGAAAAACGTAAATCGAACGGGTTCTTATTTGTATTTGGTTCTTCCCTTGTTTATATTTTTTAGTTAAAAACAAATATAAGTTGCAACTAAGTTTGAGAGCTACATTTAATATAATTAGTAAACAAAATTGTTTAGAATAAATTTGTTGGCCACAAATTTGAAAAATAATTCGGATTGTCAAGGGTTAATAAATGCATTTATGCGTTAATTGTTTTTTGAGAAAGTTTACTTTGCGAAGAATAATAATACGTAAAAATAGTTAATACTTAGGAATAGTTAAAAATACTTGAGAATAGAATAATAAATATTCTATTTGCAAAGTATTTTATTTATTTATGAAACGATAAGCGCGATTCGAGAAACTGTTATAAATGTAGACAGCTTATTATAAGGTTCATTTCCACGTAGTTCCGATTAATTATCGACAAATCTTGACCAGAAATGTAACCTTTGATTTTGATCACGAGCGTAATTAGATGGCATAATCACTCAGTGAATGTTACACATCAAAATTGGTATTGGACGGTGTTACCGAGGAATCGTATCGAATCATTTTGCTTTGATCTGTTAGCGATATTAGAGTTCAATTCGAACTCAAATTTTATCAAAATGGAATCTAATGATATCGTTAATTCATGTATATGTATATGTACATACTGGATGGGATAATAACTTCGTCCACTGTAAATATTTCCGTGACAATATGAAAAAATGATCATATACAAAACTTGCATTGCATTTCGGAGATTTTATAAACACCTTGATTTCTTTAAACGGACATACCCACTTTTTTATTATGATTCGATAAAGTATCGAATTTTGAATAAAAATTCTGCAAAATCGACAATATATATATAGTTCATGAGATATTGCAATATTTTTGAAGATTATTGAGATATTATTGAAATGTTATGAAATATTATTGAATTATTATTCTGATATTATTGAGATACTATTGAAGATTATTCAGATATTATTGAAATATTATTAAAATATTATTGAAGATTTTTGAAGATTATTAAGATATTGTTGGAATATTACTGAAGATTATTGAGATATTATTGAAATATTACTAAAGATTATTGAGATATTATTGAAATATTACTGAAGATTATTAAGATATTATTGGAATATTATTGAAATATTATTGAGATATTATTGAACTTAGACGAAGTCCCAACCTTTACAACAGTCCCTTACGTAAACGTGATTGAAAAGAGAAGCCACTTGCAGTCAGGAATTATACAATTGATTAATTATAATTCTGTCCTTTATTAATAATTAAAATCAGATAACATAATCGAATGTATTCATGTTACGATCCAATCAATTAAGTAGGTAAGTACAGGTCAAATCAAATAAATCTTCCAAACACTCTTTCCCATATTACAAAAGTAAATAAGTATTTCAAGAGGACCAACAACGCTTAGTAAATAATTTTTAAAAACATTAAAATCCTTTAATACAAATACTATGTTACTTAGCATCGTCGAGAACGTTAATGAATATAGTGCAGTTACCGAATGCAAATTAATGCAGACAATTAGATGGTCGGTTCACGTCGATGTCGTTCGATGAACAATTAAATAATTCAAGATGAACAATTAAATAATTCAAGTTGAACAACAGCTGGGAAAATCATTTTTAAAAACATTAAAATTGTTTTAATACAAATACTGTTACTCAGCATTGTTGAGAACGTTAATGAATAGTGCAGTTACTGAATGCAAATTAATGCAGACAATTAGATGGTCGGTTCACATTGATGTTGTTCGATGAACAATTAAATAATTCAAGATGAACAATTAAATAATTCAAGTTGAACAACAGCTGGGAAAATCATTTTTAAAAACATTAAAATTCTTTTAATACAAATACTATGTTACTCAGCATTGTTGAGAACGTTAATGAATAGTGCAGTTACTGAATGCAAATTAATGCATACAATTAGATGGTCGGTTTACATTGATGTTGTTCGATGAACAATTAAATAATTCAAGATGAACAATTAAATAATTCAAGTTGAACAACAGCTGGGAAAATCATTTTTAAAAACATTAAAATTGTTTTAATACAAATACTATGTTACTCAGCATTGTTGAGAACGTTAATGAATAGTGCAGTTACTGAATGCAAATTAATGCAGACGATTAGATGGTCGGTTCACATTGATGTCGTTCGATGAACAATTTATTTTTATCGTGGCACGTATGTACTCGATACTTTCCCATTTATTTTCACTTTCGGGCTCTGCAATGAATTGGGAACGCCGGACGCGGAGCGACGCGGTGGCGGGGGTGGATTTATGAAATAACGGTGCCCATATTACCGTCAACTTCCCTGATCAAGGAAACGATATTCGATATCGATAGTGTAGTCGTCTGTATGCATGTATTTGATACGCGATACGTCAATCGTGAAATCGCGGTCGTCGCTCTGTTCAAACGCATTCACAGTTCGACGCGTTAAACATGAGTATCGAAAATTTGATTCCTAGGCAAACATCGTTAAATGAGATCCGAAATATGGTGTGTGTGTGTGCATCGTATTGAAATTGAACACGGTAATACGTTGTTTTTAATCTCGATGCACGATGATTACATTTAAACCTCATCACACCGTTTCATATACACGGTGGGGCAATAACTTTGTCCACCTTCAATATTTCTGTTATTTATAATGATATGAAAGAATTATATAATGTATCGTAAAATAAAGAATAATAGTAACGAATAATAATAATAATATAATTTATGTATATGAATGTATATATGTATATGTGTGTGTGTGTTCGCGTGTGTGTATGTATGTATGTGTATACATATAATGTAAATATATATATACTTATATATATATAAATATATATATAAATATATGTATATATAAATATTAAATATATATATATTTACATTATATATACATATATATACACATATTTATATATATATATTATATATATATATATATATATATATATATATATATATATAATGTAAATATTGTAAATAAGGTAGAAATTAAGGCTTTTGTAAATATCGTTTCTCTCTCTATATATATCTATGTATAGTAATGTAAGATAATTAATAATTATAATTAACTAATAATTATCTTACTAGTAATTAATTAATTAAGTAAATTAAGCATAGTTAGTATGAGCAATGAGCAAAGGGAGTGAATAAGGAGAAAAGCTGCGTATTGGGTATTGGGCAAGAATTGTAACCCTAAGGGGAACCAATAAAGAGATATATATGTGATATATAAATAATAATAATAATATAAATGATAGTAGACTATGTATCTAAGCAGAGTTGGGGAAAAATTTAATCAACGATTGACGATTAAATTTCTACTTGAATCGTTAATGGCAATTAACAATTAAACTCCTACTTTAGTAATTAATTGCGGTTAACGATTACATTCTTTTCAATTGTAATCGTCAATCGAATAATTGATTAATGAAATTTCCAAATGAAATACGGAATCAAAACTGTATGCATACTGAAAAAAATTTTGACTGATTTTTTGTTGAGATATATTTCTGTCAATTCTCCACTTTTTGTCTCTCTCTCTCTCTCCCTCTTGATTACAATTTACGGATAGAATGACGATTAACTTCAACAATTGATTAAATCAGTCTCTGATTTTTCGATGATTTCTTTTTTTAATCAACTAATTGACGATTAACTTCATCAATCGATTGAATCAATCATCGATTTTTCAATGATTACTTTTTTAATCATACACATTAATCAATCAATCTTGGTTAAAATTTTAATCGATTAATGCTCAACAATTCTCGATTGAAATTTTGTTCAACTCTGTCCGATATCACAATTCGATTAGATTTTTCTATGGCCGGTGAACGCGTCGTTTCTTTTCCCTTAATCAGTATTATTAAGGTAGAAGCGCTCTACGTTTAAAACCTTAGTGTATCGTTGCGCGCAAAAAGGGATTAAGATGCAGCGGGCAATAGGGTTCAACGAGAAGAAGAAACTTCCAAGCAAATGCACATAAATTGCGCTAGTCTCGAGCACTATTCACAAGAATGTATCCCCTAAGCCTGTGATTTACATTCAGGAACTAATGCGAGCCATCCTTTCACTGTGTCTCGTGAAAATCTAAGAATCCTCAGACAGACGCGCGTTACGTTACGAGAGAATTCTCGCGTAAACATTGCAAAACTTCACAGTTAGTATTATTATTATTATTGTTATTATTGTCACACCTATATTAGCTTGCAGTGTCGATGTTGTTATATGCTTCAAATCTTGTAATTGAATTTTAAACTACTTTCTGATTAGCTAGAGACTTGAAACTTTAAACGTAGCTCAGAACTGGATGACAATGCAATATTAGAAAAATAATTTGTTTGAAAAACTGTGCGTTTAGGAAATAAAAAAGTGTAGAATCTCAGCGGAAATCGAACCCGGGCTTCACTAAATACGCTGGATAGTACCTCATCGCGTTCTGCTATCCCCACTCCGCGCGACAGAGCTCCCTACTCCACTACGCGATCCCACTCCGACTCATTCCCACTCCACTGACCCACTTCGCACCGAAGGAGCTCAGTGTGGTGTTTCGTTCATTCAGTTCCGTTACGGACAATTTCAGACTCTATTAAGATATCTGTATTATCCATATCTTGCATTTCCATCTTGTATTTCCATATCTTGCGCTTCTGTATCTTACTATTCCATAGCAGTATTACTACATCTTGCGTTTCATTTAAAAAAGACTAAAAAGTAGAAAATAAAAAATATATAAATTCTTTTTAAAAACCACGCTTATATTAAAATGCACTAAAAAGGAGAAAATCATTTTTTTAGACATTATTATATAGCTCAGAAATGGATGACAATGAAATATTAAAAAAAGATTTTTTTTTAACTGTGCGTTTAGGAGATCAAAAATGTAGGACCTCAGCGGGAATCGAACCGGGCCTCACTAAATACGCTGGGTAGTACCTCATCGCGTTCTGCTATCCCCACTCCGCGCGACAGAGCTCCCTACTCCACTACGCGATCCCACTCCGACTCATTCCCACTCCACTGACCCACTTCGCACCGAAGGAGCTCAGTGTGGTGTTCCGTTCATTCAGTTCCATTACGGACAATTTCGGAGTCTATCAAGAGACGTCGCATAGTGGGTAAAACCGATAAAATCTGTGTCGAAATCAAGGAACTTTCGATAGAAATGAGATAAAGCAATGAAATTTTTTTAAATTAAAGCTGAAACTTTGCAGAATACGCAATAATTATAGAGATTGCCTTAAACTTTTTTGTGTCTAGTCGTGATTATTGAATTATTGGATTTTGGGAACATGTTTAACAAGATTGGAAATCTCCAAAAATTCGAGGAAAATGTTCTTCTTTCTCAGAATTTTTATATAGTGCATCGTAGTTAAAACAAATAAAAATCAATTTTTTCGATGTTGCTTTACATTTTTGTATATTTATGGATATAAATGTGTGTATCATGTCAATAATACACATAGAAAAATGTAAAGAAACATTGAAAAAATTGATCTTCGTTATTATGAAATAGAACATAATTGATCAATAGACAGCGGATCTTTATGGAAAATAAAAATGTTCTAACTGAATTACAACAACCTTGCAACAGGTTTAAAATAACATGACAGCATTTTTAAATTCTTCTAATGGTTTTACTGTCTTATATTGCACCTACTAATTTTTTTCATAAATGGAAAAAATCCGCTGGTGTATTGATAAATTTGAAATTTGTCACAGAGGGTGATCTGTGGGAGCCCAAAAATCAATTTGGAGACATTTCACCATCTCATTTCACTATATCCTTTATCATTGTAATGAATCTAAACATTAAATTTTGGAAAAGCATTTTTAAAGTGCACCTTTAAAAAATGCAATAAAAAAATATCGACATTTTCAACGTATTGCATGAGACTGCCTTCGCAAGCTGCAGATTATTTTTCTGCAAGCCATGTACGTGGTATTACCAGATCGCAGATCTTTAGAAGCAATTCTGATTTTTATAGACAAGGTTTTATAGACTATCGAGCAAAGCGAATAAAAAGAAAATAACCTTTGTCGTTCACGAGGGAAACGCGCCAATTGATAAATCGATACTGCCGAACAAGCTACGACATGTTATGATAGTAGGAGCATTAAAAAGCTGTCTGGATTTACAACTTTTTCCCCGTATACTCTCTCCTCAAGAAATTTAACGTAAACTGTTTATAAAACGTTCGGTAAAAAAGTGCTCCTGGCGAATAACGATTTTATTCGTTTTTATTTTATCACATTTTGGAAATGTGTGTATAATATTGTAAGAGAAAAGATATTGAATAACTGTTTTAATTCGAAAAGAAAGTACACAACTGATATATGAATAAAAATTAACGTAATCGTATCGTATTTAAATCAAACGTGACGTGTTTCGTGTCTCGAGAAAAAGTCGAATCGCTACGTGAACACGTCATTTTGTATCCTACTTTTCTCAAATGTTTATAAATTTTCCAGAACAAATATTGATTAGACAAGATGCATAGCAATCGCAGTATCACGGCATTCGCGCACACATACATGATCCTCACATTCATATAACAAGTAACATTATACAAATCCCACAATTCCTACAATATAAATTGTAAAATTTTATGTTTGACACTAAACATGCCTCGAAGGATCAAATTTGTAAACTGTTGTTCATGTTGCGCCACCCGGTATATTGTAAATGTTATTTACAAGCGGTTCGTTGCCAACGACAAGCGAACGTCAAAAACGAAACGAACAACACACAGTTTCGTCAGGTCCATCGCCGGAAAAAGACGTTTAAATAAAGTTGATTCGTTCTTATCACGTTTGCCATTTTAATCCCGGCCATCTTTTACAAATTGTCCATTTTGTGTTCCAACGATTGGTTTTAGTTATAAGTCTATGTAAATGCAGTTATCGCATACATAACAGTATCGAAATTCAATTGTAAAAATACCAAATTCAATTGTTCTCACTTCATATATTAATGATAATGTATTGGAAATCGTATATTTCGTGATAAGCAGCTATATATCAAAATTAATATTAGGATAAATGAAAATTTGCAGCGATCTTTTCGGCAGTTCGCTTATCTGTAAAAACACTACAATTTGCTCGACTTTAAGCAAACGTGATTTCTGAACCATTGATCCTACAGGATCGAAATCTCGATTTTTAGGTTCATCTGATACAAATCTACTGGATTACGTGCCAAATAGATAATAATTTATAGGAGAAAGGACAAAATTTTGAGTCCGGTAAAGTAAAGACCAGCTCTGTCCGTAAAACTATTACCGATAGACATAGATAGAAAGTATTAGATGACGTTATTAAGGATGCCTTGCTAGCTCACAATGAAAATTGCTGTCACTGTCAAAGATTCCATTAAAAGGTTTATAGCCATGAACCATAGATTATACAAAATTATGCTATAATAACCGGTCGGTAATGTGTTAATATTTGTGACATTTCCGTAAAGTCACTTATATTTTGACTTTTTTTAAAAATATTGTCAAGTTTATTACTCTTTATAAAAGATATAACAATGAGTCGCGACTTTGGTGGCAGTCCAATAATGACCTGGATCATTTAGAGCCGATGCAAAGACACCAATCTGTTGCCTTACCCTTAAAATGAATTCTGAAACATGTACAGAGTTATTAAACAAATTTTATTGACGATACTGGACATGTTTCATTTTTATTGAAGATATTGAACATGTTTCATTTTTATCGAAGACATTGGACAGGATAACTTCATTTATCACCACGATAACGCTACCATCCATACATTAAATTACACGAAGCAGTGGTTAGGTCAAAAAATGGCCAGCTCATTCCCCAGATTCTAAATCCAATAGACAAATTTTGGGGGATACTCGCAAGGACAGTTTATTAGAAGCATGGGCATCTATTCAAGGAGACACACTTCAAAGTTTGATTTCGTCATGCCCTATTATATTTTCGAAGTTATTCGAGGAAATGGCAGTCCTCTTAATTATTAATACAGAAATAAAAAAGAACTTATTGTTAATTTTTAATCTACTTACTTAAAAAAATATACTTTATAAAAATTTGGTACTTTATTTCATATATAATTATATATTTACGTTTATTTTTAAAAATAAATATTATTTTTATTATTTCTATCGATATATGTGTTTTTAGTACGCCTAAAATCAAATCACAGTCAAATTTATTATAAGTACAGAATAATTACAAGATATTACCAAAAATCGTGGTGGCTTTATGGAAATTTCCGGCACTGATACTTATTTAAAAAAATATGTGGCTTCATAAAAATTTCGCAATTTATTTCATATAAAATTATTCATTTACGTTAATTTCTTTAAAATAAATACTATTTCGATTATTTCAATCGACGTATATGCGTATTTGTTTTGTTATTTCTCGATCGTAAATATTTAATAAAAATAATATATGTTCATATATTAGCATATAATAGAATATATTGAGCATATATTATTTTTATTAAATATTTACGATCGAGAAATAACAAAACAATTACAATGGATGGCGAAATTTATACACAAAATGAGGATAGTCTTTTTTTACGTCAATGTCAAGAACGTTTGGGATTGATACTATGCGGATTCTCAAGATAAGTAACAGAAAATTATTTCTTCTAAAAAAAAGTGAGCATATATTATTTTTACGACTTATATTTTTTAGTACGCCTAAAATGAGATCACACTCAAATTTATCGTAAGTACAGAATAATTATAAGATATTACCAAAAAACGTAGTAATTTTATGGAAATTTCGAGCACTGTAGCGTCAAGTCAAAATAACCATTCATACATCTTGGAAGAAGCTGAAAATTTGAATTTCGTCTGCCTGTTGCAATTCCAGCACACCGCGCGTTGTTTTTATTGCGAGCAATAAGCAGTAGGGAACAATCCAACTTAAAACCTCTCTTTCATGAGCCTCGAGTGTATTCCGTGTCACCCGTAAAAACAAGAATTTCACTCTATGTTCCCGCGCATACGGCGACACATGTCACGGAACCACTTGAAGCGTTTCGAGAGGGTTGCTTTTTAAAGGGCACCACGAGAGTCGAGGAGGCGTCGTAATCGCAATCTCTGCTGCGCGTTGCACACGTGGGGACACGCTGTGTTACGATACGTAAGCTCCCGAAGGCAGCACTGCATCGCGTTCCTCGACGGAACAACTTGCAATTAGGAAGAAGTCGGAGAAATAATCCGACACCCTAGGTGGGCGGGGATAGAGTCACCGAAGATACTTTCCAAGAGCAAATAAGAAGTAAATGATCGCTAATCAAAGCACAAAAGTTTATCAGAAGTGTGTGAAGTAAATAAACAGACGTATGTCTGGTATGTTGAATTTAAGAAATAATATATAAAAATAACTCTTATTTAGTCACTAATAGTCTAAAAAAATTATTTTCTCCTTTTTAGTGCATTTTAATATAAGCGTATTTCTTAAAGAGTTGTTTTTATATATTATATATAAAAATATAAAATATATATATATATATTTTTATATATATTATATATTTTTTTATATATATGTATATTATATAAAAAAATATATTATATAAGTGTATCGCGCTCACGAAAATTACGACAATATAGTAGAGCAACAGTTTAATGTATAGCGATCGTAATGAGCTTTAAGCATAAATTAAATGTTATCGGCGCGTTGGTTCGATCAATTATATACTTAAACACTATTTGCAAGATATCACAAAATTTTTCTCAACGTTTCGATTTGAATTTAGATCCTTTTCAAGAGATAAACAAAACATTGTGTCTGTAACGAAACCAAACAGTTTTAATTTCAATTTATATAACAAAGTATAAACAACTAAAAATGCTACTTACTTGCGTAGTGTTACAAAACTATATAAACTATATAAATTAGAAAAATTAACAGTCTGTATGTGACTAACATGTTGCTGCCTGGACAGTCAACAAGGTAGTGAGGAACGTGTCCACGTTAGAAGATTAATGACTGATCGCGTATCGATCTATTGGCCAATATCAAAATAAGGCGGTAAATTCAAATGATCAAAAATAGAAGAACATAAAAATAACGTATTTTCCATCAATCTTATACTTCAATAAACATATGAGGTAATTAAATGAAATGAACACATCCAATGGTTTGACACAAAAAATAAACATGTGTATGTATGTATAAATTCTATTAAAGTGTGACCTGAATAATAAAGAATTAAACTTGAAAACAATTCATATGATTAAACAACGTAGCGTAAATCTTAGGTACGAAACACCTAAGATACATGAATATTACGCCACATTACTGAACCAGTAATGTGTTACGATGAATTTTTCTAAATATATCCTTTATTATTCAGGTCACTCTTTAATAGAATTTATACATACATACACATGTATATTTTTTCGTGTCAAACCATTCGATGTATTCATTTCCTTTAATTACCTCATATGTTTATTGACGTATAAGATTGATGGAAAATACGTTATTTTTATGTTTTTCTATTTTCGATCATTTGAATTTACCGTCTTATTTTGATATTGGCCAATAGATCGATACGTTTATTTATTTATTGAATTGATTTCAATGTATATATTAAATTAATGAACGACTTGAAACCAAGTGGTTTCTTCAGCAGAAACATACAACAATGCTACATGTTTTATATTATGCAGAATAGATTTAACCTGTATCCATTTGACAAATTTCATATGAAGGCATATTTTCAAATTTAAAAGCAGGATGTCTATTGCTTTCGATGAGTTGTTGTATAACAACCATTATTTCACTACTTTTACCTTATACTTTGTGTCTTGCCAGACAACAAAAATTTTTTAATTCATGTTTTTACCAGTGAGTTCTAAATTTTTTTTAAATATTATATAATATGATTCTTTTGATAAGATCCTCGGTGATTATTGAAAAAAAATCGGGAAACGTATCGGTACGACTTGAACGCTCTTACATCAGAATCGAATGAACAGAAGCATTTCGTTTTATTGTTTCGCGTGAAACGCAAAGCTTTTCACTATCTCTATCTCCTCTATCCGGTCTATCTCCCCCTCTCTCTCTTTGTTTCTCTTTTACACTTTTTTCTACTTTCCATTTTCACTTTTCTGCCGGTTTCCCGCGTAACGAGTTTTGCAACCCTCCCAGCCGAACTTCTTTCCCGAGGAATCTTTTATGCTCGTAGGATTTTAATCCGTTCCGCAAAAAGCATAAGGCCACTGTTAACTAACCCCTATACGCGCTTAATAAAGGGAGAAGTTTAATATTTTCATACGGAAGGAAAAGCGGCTGTCGGTACGAACTCAACTGCGCGCGGCACTGTGACCCCAGAGAATGCCGGAAATTGTTTGAACATTTCAAAACATTGCATTTGCTATATTAGGTGTAGCATATGAAATAAACGATTGTTAAATCTCCGCAGGCAACGTGTATCCTTTATGTCCGGAACGCGCTCTTTAATTCCTTTGTTCGCAATGAAAATTTGATAGAAGATTAAAATTTTACTGCAAAAATTGGAAAATGCATGACCATCCACAAGTCTACAAATAACAGTCAATCACATAACAATTTGATAGAACTTTCTACAATTTTTATTCGTTGTAGATCTACAAAGTATGTTTAAATTAAAAATAGGATATTCATATCATTTCGCTTTCTTAAAATTGGACTGCAAAAATTGAAAAATGTATGACCATCCACAAGTCTACAAATAACAATTTGATAGAACTTTCTACAATTTTTAATCGTTGTAGATCTACAAAGTATGTCTAAATTAAAAATAGGATTTTCATATCATTTCGATTTCTTAAAATTTTACTGCAAAAATTGGAAAATGCATGGCCATCCACAAGTCTACAAATAACAATCAGACACATAACAATTTGATAGAACTTTCTACAATTTTTAATCGTTGTAGATCTACAAAGTATGTCTAAATTAAAAATAGGATTTTCATATCATTTCCCTTTCTTAAAATTTTACTGCAAAAATTGGAAAATGCATGGCCATCCACAAGTCTACAAATAACAATCAATCACATAACAATTTGATAGAACTTTCTACAATTTTTATTCGTTGTAGATCTACAAAATATGTCTAAATTAAAAATAGGATTTTCACATCATTTCGCTTTCTTAAAATTGGACTGCAAAAATTGGAAAATGCATCCACAAGTCTACAAATAACAATCAATCACATAACAATTTGATAGAACTTTCTACAATTTTTATTCGTTTTAGATCTACAAAGTACGTTTAAATTAAAAAATTGGATTTTCATATCATTTCGCTTTCTTAAAATTTTACTGCAAAAATTGGAAAATGCATGGCCATCCACAAGTCTACAAATAACAATCAATCACATAACAATTTGATAGAACTTTCTACAATTTTTATTCGTTGTAGATCTACAAAGTATGTTTAAATTAAAAATAAGATTTTCATATCATTTCCCTTTCTTAAAATTGAACTGCAAAAATTGGAAAATGCATCCACAAGTCTATAAATAACAATCAATCACATAACAATTTTTAATAAAGAAACAATCAATGTGCAGGTTTACGAATATCAACGAACACGTTTTTGCTCGGACAAATTTGCATTAAACACAGTACATGTTAATAATAATTTTCAAATCGTCGTGACGAAAAATGTATTGCTCGTTACCCTAAAATTGAAATATTTAAATGAAAAGGAAAACCCATTTTGAAGAAATCCAAAAGGGGATTTTGGATTTCTCCATCTTCTCATACTACATGAACTCTCCCCTTGCCTTTCCCTTGGAAAATGGAAAAATTAAAAAAATGAAAACACTTCAAGGCTGCTCTCGCATTAAAACTTTAATGGATCAACCATCGAGCAAAAATTGCAAATTTTAAGTATATTTAGAAATACGAAAAAAAATCAATTTGAAATATAACTTATTTTTGGTTGCAGCAACACTACTACCGTCTGTTAGACGATATATTTGAATGTTGGCAGATTTTCGTTGGGCCGATGTAGTATAATCGTTGTAAATTTCACGTTACTTAACCGACTATACCACCTTGGTAAAAAAAGTTTTAGGACTTCATTCATAAAATCGAAAATACAAGTTTATTCGTAAAAATCGATATGGTCCCCTTCAAAGTACTCCCCATCGATTGCAACGCACTTACGTCAGCGGTTTATCCAATCCTCGAAACGTCTAAAAAAATAATTTTCTCCTTTTTAGTGCATTTTAACATAAGCGTGGTTTTTAAAAAGTTTTTTATATATATTTTTATTTTCTACTTTTTAGTCTTTTTTAAATGGAACGCAGCACATAGTAATACTGACATAGAAATACGCGAAATATAGAATGAGAAGATGACTCGGATAGACTACGTCTCTTAATAGAATACGAAATTGTCCGAAATGGAACTGAATGAACGGAACACCACACTGAGCTCCTTCGGTGCGAAGTGGGTCAGTGAAGTGGGGATGTGTCGGAGTGGGAACGGGTAGTGGAGTAGGGAGCGCTGTCGCGTGGAGTAGGGAGCGCTGTCGCGTGGAGTGGGGATCGCTGAAGTGTAACAATGAATGTTTAAATATTCTCCTAGACACACAATTTTTTCAAAATTTGTTTTTAGAAATTGCATTTTCATCGTGTTCTGAGCTATGTTTAAAGTTTCAAGTCTCTAGCACAGTGAGAAGTGGTTTAAAATTCGATTAAAAGATTTGATGCATACAACATCGATTCGGCAAGCTAATATAAGCGTGGTAAAAAATAGACCCCACAAATAGTAACGAAAATACCTGCAGCTGTTAACAAGTATTTTCAGAAGAATGTTCACTCGGTACATAAATATGTGAAGCATTTTGTGAAAAAGCAATATGAACGGTTAGAACGAAAACCGTACATTAGTGCGAAAAATAACAGCGAGAGACTTGAGTTTCGACGAAGATAGATGTACATGAATTCCTTCCTTTAAACAAACGTGCGTCACAGAGGCGAAAGTAAATTCAATATTTGTAGTTTAGATGGAAGTATTATTGCTTGGAAATTACTTAAATCTTCGTATCGTTGAACAAGGAAACGCAATAGATACGCCTTTATTAAGGGAAATATAAATAAGTATTGAATGAAGAAAGATGGTCTTCTTCGGGTTTATGTAAGGTTATATTATAAAATAAATTATTATTGTATATGTATACTATATTATAATTTCTGTCATGAAAAAAGTGTTTATATATATATTTTATTTATTTATATATATATGTATATATATATATAAATATAGACTATATTTCTTGAGAATTATCGAGATTTATCTACGATTTTTAATGAAATAAAAAAGTATTGCAAACCTTATGATATTTGGAGTATCGTTGATAATATTGATAATTGATAATATTCATTACTTGATAATATTCATTATTTTGGAACAGCAAAAAACTTGAACTCAATGTCAAAATATAGGCGCTAAATACAACCGATAAATATATTTATTTAAAACTAAACTTTTATAAAATGAAACATTACTATATTAAGTAATCTACTTCTTTTTTTTTTGTAACAAAATCTGTAACCGTAGATAAATTTCTTTCATTTGGTGTGGATGTTGGCTTTATTGTATATATGCAATTTGAGTTAACTAAAAATTAATTTTCGAAAATATATTATACAATAGATGAGAGTCATAAGAATTTTCCTAGATTTAAATTTCTCGAGAAATTCTGTAATTTCTCGAGAAATGAGAAATAACCAATCATAAAATTTCTCGAGAAATTCTCAAGAAAGAATTCTACCGTACCGTACCCATGGATATGACTAGCATATTACTAGAATATTACTAGAAAAACAAGTGAAAACCGTGTTTACGGGAAACCATTTTTTGTTTTTATATAAGCATGTTACGAGCTGTGTGAAGGCTCATTCTAAAGAGGAAAGTCGATTGTAGGTCGCTCAGCTCATGATTTAGTCAGATTATGTTTATATCTAATAATATGAGTGCCCAAAGTAGGGAAAACAAATGAAGACAAATTCCGCAGATTTTAATGTATTTTGCTAATACAAAATGATTTTTTCGACTTGAATCATGAGCTGAGCGACCTGCGACGAACCTTCCTCTTTACAATGAGCCCTCACGCAGCTCGTAATATGCTCATATGAGGACAAAAAATGGTTTCCCGTGATTGCATTCAATTGTTCCCCAGATTCCGTTCACGAAGGGCAAGTAGAACTAATTTTAGTTCAGTTACTCAAACGTGATGGCGCTTAGACAGAAGAACTATCAGCGTAGATTCGTAACAACAGAAATATAAAGGGCTTGAAGCCTCTCGGATCCATTAATAGCAATAAAGATATTGATAAAAAGAAAAAAACCTGTATTGATAGCGAAATTGAAGCGTGAGATTGATACAAATGTATGTTCGTCACTGTTGCCAAACTGTTTTTCAGCGTGGAGGTTGTTTACACTGATAAATACCCAGATCAGGGGTTACGGTACCCCCTTAACCCGGGAGTACGCGCGCCACCAGCACTTACGTTAGTAGGCGCGCGTCGGTCATTTCGACCGATGCTATTATAATGAGAAATAATTGAATAAAATGACTAATATAGTATAAATAATGTGTAATATTGTATTTTAATTGTTTTAAATAAACAGTAACAATTTTTTATTATAAAATAAATGGTTACCTGGTAACACTTAATCACCATAATCATCTTAATCACCATACATAATCACCTGGTTTCACATCTCGTTTTCTTTTGAATTTGTCTTTTTGCTTACTATTTATATAAATATTAGTATATAAAACAATCTTTTCGATCATATCGTCAGATAAATAAAGTCTCCATACAACAATAGACGTTTTAGGATTCTTAGCAGTAGGTTTTACTCCTTGATGTTCTTTGGCAACGTTATGTTTTTTAGTTTTACTTTTGGTTCTAGGTGGTAGTTTAGACCATATAGTTGTTTTATCTTTGCTAATGTAATGGATTGTAGAGTTCTGAAAATTTTATTTTTATGCAAATGATACATTGTAATTAATTTTAAAAATAAAATATTATACACAAATTTTTGCGAACGCAAAATTTACATATAATAGTACAGTGTCCTTTTATCAATTTGAATTTATAACTTGATTTTTATTTTTTCATAACAACAATAATTTAACATATGTTGTATCTATTTTTCGCAAAATGTACTCGTTTCTTTTATATTTTCTTCAGATTAGAAATATATCTTGAAAATAACGAATAAGTATTTACGTTTTCTTCATTGGAAATATATGTCACCTCTGAATCAGATATTTCTATATCGGAACAATTAGTTTCCGAATCTGTATTATGATCGGATTCTATTATATAATCGGTATCTTCAGCTGAATCACTGACATCGTCTTCAATATCTTCAAAATATCCGAAATTGGCCATCGTTGTCACACAGATACGTCAAACTCGATGGACGAAATCAGACTGACGTTAGTAGGCGCGCTATGGTCGAATGGACCGACGCGTAGCGATGGTATGTTTTAACACCAACACGACTGCACTAAGTATCGCCACATAAGATAAACAAGTCGAGACCCCCTTCAAATGAGAATAGCTCGACGGAAAAAATCAACAGTCGAAGACTTCGTATCGTATTTCAATATATACGAAATCGTCGGTCGAAAAGACCAACGGCGCGCGTACTCCCGGGTTAAGGGGGTAGGGTACCCACGTGACATTACTAGAATGTAACCAGAATTTAACTAGATTTTGGGCCAAAACAGGGGTTTACGGGAACACACCTCACGTCCTCATACGATTTTATTTTGAGCTGAATGAGGGCTCATTCTAAAGAGGAAGGTTAAATGAAGCGCGCGTGGGTCCAACTTCAGTTACACTATGTTTATATCCAGTAATGTGACTGTCCAAAATAGGGAAACAAATGAAGAAAAATTCCGGAGATTCTAATGTATTTTACGATCACAAAAAGATTTTTCCTGCTAATGTAGGGACCCACGCGCGCTTCGTTTAACCTTCCTCTTTAGAACGAGCCCTCGCTCAACTCAATATATAATCGTATGAGGACTTGAGGTGTGTTCCCGTGATCGCATTCAATTGTTCCCCAGATTCCGTTCATGAAGGGTGAATAGAAGCAAATTTAGTTCAGCTACTTCGACCAGATGGCGCTTAGTCAGGAGAACTATCAGCGTAGATTCGTAACTACAAAAGTGTAAAGGGCATGAAGTCACTCGGATGCATTAATAGCAATAAAGATATTGATGAAAAGAAAAAAACCTGTAATGATAGCGAAACTAAAGCGTTAGATTGATACAGATGTATGTTCATCACTGTTGCCCAATTGGTTTTCCGCGCGGAGGTTGGTCACAATGAAAAATATCATAGTCACGTGGGGCCCCTACCCCCTTAAGGGACACCCTCCTATCCCGGGTGCGCCACTATCATAGGATCAGAACGCTCAAGACTCACCAGTAGTTCAAGTCAATTACAATGTAATGATAACCAGACTTCTATCAAACAGAAGCGAACGCTTGTTTTCGGTTGTGATCTCTGGTAAGTCGGCGCGCAACGAGTTGAATAAATCAGGGGGAAAAATATATAATGTGAATCCGCGGTACCGGTCATATTGGCGAAGTTGCGGGGCGTTCGCTATTGTGGCGAAAAGTTCGCGTGTTCCGCAAAAGTTTTCACTCTCTGCGGCCAGGAAGTCAGATCGGATGCATATTCTAGGTACGTACATGAACCTGTATAGCAGTATAGTGGTTTTAGTCGAGTAGAGCAAGCGAGCCCAAGCACGTGAAAAGCGCGAGCCTAATAAGAAGGCGAGAAAGCAGGGAGAAAATCAGTTTCGCGAACGAACGGATCGTTTCTTCGTTGCGGAGTCGGAAACTTCTGAACGGCACTGTGGTTTACCAAATAAACGAAGGCGTCCATTCGAGAAGCATTATATTTAACTCTTTACGCGAACGAAACTCTGCGCGGAGTACTCCATGAAATATTGTTCTCGGTCAAACAGGGATGCCTCTTTTCAACGAAGAAACTCCATTGTACGCCGCCTTAACTTAACATACTTGCTTTCAACGGTGCCGTTTAATCGCGTAAATTCGAGCGCGACAATTTTTGAACAATAGCCGCCATTGTCTGCTTGCTTTAGAACAGATTTCGTCGCCCGTAAACATCCGATTGTGTCGACAATTAATTTACGAGAGAAACATGTTCACGGAACTTCGTTTTATTAGGTTGTTGCATATCAAATGATAGATTTTAGAATGCAACTCTTAGAAAACGTTTCGATCAAGAAATGCAATTACAATCTGTAGGTTTATTATAGTACTAGCTGACCTGACAGACGTTGTCGTGTCCAAATTTCAATAAATTTGATTGTGATCATTTTGTGAATTTGTGAAAAGCTGTAGGATATACGTAAACAAAGTAAAAATGAGAACAAAACGTATTTCGCAGTGATCATTATAGCAAACAGACGTGGATAATGTAAATTCCTATTGAAATATTGATTAAAAGCTGCGACGTTCATTTTTTTGTTATATTGAAATATGATTCAAAAAGCACTTCTAGTTTTTCCCGAATTTTCATGTTTCTGGGCAACTTTTCCAATTTTTTGTACTCTAAGATCCTGATTCGGACTACAACGAACATTTAACAAAAAAAATTAGCCAAATCGGTCCAGCCGTTCTCACGTGATGTCGTGACCAACGAACAGCATTTGATTTTTATTATATAGAAGATGAAATTTTGAGGTTCAAAGCTAATCCTTGACAATAAACGTGCCATGATCAGTCGAATGATTGGTTCTAGAGTTTTTATTTCACAATTAATGAAATGATAAAGATGCTTTCATAAGAAATGATTTAATTGAATCAATATCGGCTGTTCTTCCGTTTATGGCAAAAATCAGAATTCTATGAAATTTTGAAAATAGGTTCTTTTTTTACTAAAATTACGATTGCCAGAAGGATTTTTGGCGCGTTGAAAAAAAAATTTTTCTCATTTCAATGTTACACTCCACCTTAGCGACTACTGACTTACCGACATTGTAATTTATGTTCGTACTGTGCGCATGCGTCATATATATATTCTGGAAATTAATGTAAAATGTATAGAAAATTTCAATTGTTAAACTAAGTGAACCAATATCTACAACGGGAAGATTATGCGATGAGAATTAATTTGGATTAGGTTAACCCAAAATTTGGAAAATGCATGAACATCCGTAGGTCTACAAATAACAATCAATCACATAACAATTTAATAGAATTTTCTAAAATTTAAAAAAAAAAGTATGTTTAAATTATAAATAGGATTTTCATATCATTTCGTTTTCTTAAAATTTGACTGCAAAAATTGGAAAATGTATGATGATAATGAAAATAATTGTAAGGTATAACTGGGGCGCAAGATAATAGTAAAAAGTTTAAAGTAGCTATCGTTAAGAAAACTCGCAAAACAATTCATATCATTTCCAGTGCAATAAAATTGTTCCCGATTTAAGTGAACTATTCATACATACATTGCATCCGCCCCACGTTTTTCGTTTTAAATCTTAGTGTTTTCATAGCTTTTAAAAACGCACAATCACAAATTTTGAGGACTATCTGTATGAGGCTAGGGAAAATTTTATTTTATATTTTTTAGTGCATTTTAAATTATACTTTTTAATCCGTCTTAATTGTACTTTTTAGTCCGTATATTAAAATAAGTTTCATTATTTAGTTTTTTTATTTCAATAACTTAAATAATTATTTTTAGTTCGTTTTAATTTCAACTTAAATAATTATTTTTAGTCCGTCTTAAAGACGTGGTTTAAAAGAATTTTTTTTATTTAAATAATTATTTTATATTTTTTAGTGCATTTTAAATTATACTTTTTAATCTGCCTCAATTGTACTTTTTAGTCTGTATATTGAAATTTGTGTCATTATTTATTTTTTTATTTGAATAATTTAAATAATTATTTCTAGTTCGTTTTAATTGTAATTTAAATAATTATTTTTAGTTCGTTTTAATTGTAATTTAAATAATTATTTTTAGTTCGTTTTAATTTCAATTTAAATGATTATTTTTAGTTCGTTTTAATTTCAACTTAAATAATTATTTTTAGTCCGTCTTAAAGACGTGGTTTAAAAGAATTTTTTTTATTTAAATAATTATTTTATATTTTTTAGTGCATTTTAAATTATACTTTTTAATCTGCCTCAATTGTACTTTTTAGTCTGTATATTGAAATTTGTGTCATTATTTATTTTTTTATTTGAATAATTTAAATAATTATTTCTAGTTCGTTTTAATTGTAATTTAAATAATTATTTTTAGTTCGTTTTAATTGTAATTTAAATAATTATTTTTAGTTCGTTTTAATTTCAATTTAAATGATTATTTTTAGTTCGTTTTAATTTCAACTTAAATAATTATTTTTAGTCCGTCTTAAAGACGTGGTTTAAAAGAATTTTTTTTATTTAAATAATTATTTTATATTTTTTAGTGCATTTTAAATTATACTTTTTAATCCGCCTTAATTATACTTTTTAAGCCCTGTATTAAAATTTGTTTCGTTATTTATGTTTTTATTTAAAGAATTTAAATAATTATTTTTAGTCCGTTTTAAAAACGTGGTTTAAAAAAACTCTTTTTTTATTTAAATAATTATTTTTAGTGATTTGATGGAAGGGTAGCCTTCCATAATTCAACGCGATGCTGCTAACAGCTGTGCTATCTTTTCGTCCGGGAGTGTAGGAGCTCGTTCGTGAAACAGAATAGAGAAATTCGGAAAAATCGTGGTTGATCGGTGGACTTTCCGTCTGGATGGAAGTTCGCGCGGAAAGTATCGAGCGAGGCGTGGCGTGTAGACGCGTCTCCGAGTTGCATACATTCCTCGGGAACAAGGTATTTTGTCGCGGCACGAGCGACAATTCGGAATAAACGGATCCTGGCGGTTTCTTTAAATTATGCCGACCACTCGTCTTCTATCCTCGTGTAGAGCTGCAGACCTTCCCTCCGGTGCTCCGCGGCACCGCAGGATATATTAGCATCTTTTATTAGGTGCTGCCACAGCACGGTGTCAAACAAATCTGCTCGCGCCCAACGGCCATCCGTTATACACACCTACGTGCCCCGTTCGGTCCGTTTTATTGGCCTGACTCTGACACTCTCGGCACCGTGGGGAACCACCGTTCGGCTGTTCGGCTGTTCGACGATCGTAAACTCTAAAATACACGTTCCCGACTACCTTCGCGATTTAATGCTCACGATTCCGCCCGCGACCACTTCGATCTGTCGCCTATGACGGTGGCAGCAGGGAACCGGAATCGTTATTCCCCGATTCGTCGGGCAACATCCGAACAGGACAATTCCCTCGTCCGGTTCGCAAGACGCATTCAATACTATTCCGCCACCGGCTGATTCCCGTCCGACGAAACGCGGTAACGTTCGTCCCCTGTCAAAACTAGGATCTACGATTTCGCCACCGAAATGTTCAGTGAATGTTCACTTCGCACCGTTAAGGGGGTAGAGTACCCACGTGACCATGGTATTTTTCAGTGTGACCAACCCCCGCGCGAAAAACCAATTTGGCAACAGTGATGAACATACATTTGCATTGATTTGCATCTATCTAACGCTTCAATTTCGCTATAATTACAGGTTTTTTTCTTTTAAGCATTATCGTCATTGCTATTAATGGATCCGAGTGGCTTCATGCCCTTTACACTTTTGTTGTTAAGAAACTACGCTAATAATTCTCCTGACTAAGCGCCATCTCGTCCAAGTAGCTGAACTAAAATTGCTTCTACTCACCCTTCATGAAGGGAATCTGGGAAACAATTGAATGCGATCACGGAAACACACCTCACATCCTCATACGATTATATATTGAGCTGAGTGAGGGCTCATTTGAAAGAGGAAGGTTAAACGAAGCGCGCGTGGGTCCCTAAATAAGCAGGAAAAATCTTTTTGCGATCGAAAAATACATTAGAAAATCCGGAATTTTTCTTCATTTGTTTTCCCTACTTTGGACAGTCACATTACTGGATATAAACATAATGTAACTGAAGTTGGACCCACGCGCGCTTCGTTTAACCTTCCTCTTTAGAATGAGCCCTCACTCAGCTCAAAATATAATCATATGACGACGTGAGGTGTGTTCCCGTAAACCCCTGTTTTCACTTGTTTTCTAGTTAGATTCTGGTTAGATTCTAGTAATGTCACGTGGGTACTCTACCCCCTTAAGAAGTTAGGCCACCGCACAGTAGGGTATTTCGCTGATGAACGGGAATAAAATATTGTAGCGTTATTTATGGGCTCAGAGTCGCAAATCAGTAGGTTGGATTCGTCCTGACGCCAGCTATATGATCTATAGTGTAGGATATGAGCTATAAATAACTTGATACGTTCGTAATTTAAATGTTTTAAGATTTAATTTCAAATATATTGAGTACAACTTTTAAACAAAGTCGTCTGTGATCATCGAGAGTTCCATCGAATCTTGCGTCGTTAGTAACTATAACGACGCGACGATTCGATGTTTGTGACTTATCGATTTATTTTGCGTTCTTCTTGTTGATTAGTTACGTTGTTTCATTCATTCCGGTTTGACAGTTGTAAAAGTAAAGACGTGTTTAAAAGTTGTACTCAATATATTTGAAATTAAATCTTAAAACATTTAAATTACGAACGTATCAAGTTATTTATAGCTCATATCCTACAATAGAATAAAAATGAAATGCTGTTCGTTGGTCACGACATCACGTGAGAACGGCTGGACCGATTTGACTAATTGTTCTTTTTAAATGTTCGTTGTAGTCCGAATCAGGTTTTTAGGGTAAAAAAAAAATGGGAAAAGTTGCGCGGAAACATGAGAATTCGTGAAACTAAAAGTGCTTTTTAAATCATATTTCAATACAACAAAAAAACGAACGTCGCAGCTTTTAATCAATATTTCAATAAATTTTTTTGAATTTTGAGAATTTACATTATCCACGTCTATTTTCTATAACCATCACTGCGAAATACGTCTTTTTCTCATTTTTACTTTGTTTACGCATATCCTATAGCTTTTCACGAATTCACGAAATTATCACAACCAAATTTATTGAAATTTGGACAGGACAACGTCTGTCAGGTCAGCTAGTTATGAAATAAAAATTGTACTTTAACATTTAAAAAATTAAGATAATTCTTAGTTTTGGCGAAAAATAATTTTTTTGAAATTTTAAGTATTTAATTTTTTACATGTTTCAATACTATTCAACTTTTATTAGAACCATTTTGTCGTCGGATTATCCGAACTCTTGAAAAGTGGTGATAATGGAATGCTTTGATTACTAATTACCGAGTTGAGATTGGTGTATAAACTCTTTACAGATTTTATTCTGTTATCATCTGAATTAGTATTGTTATTCATATTTCAATATTACCAATCATTCTGTAAGTTTTTTTTTTATTTCAAAACTTTATTGATGATTTTGGTGTACAATTGAGCTGAATTGAGCACTCCTTCGAATTCGGAAAAATTCGGAGGAAATTTTTGTTGGACTATGATCGCAAAGCTTTATAGAATGTAATGGTACCAGAAGGAGTGCTCAATCGAGGAAGCTTATTTATTTAAAAATTGTGAAAATGGATTTTTATAACATTCAATTTTAATTGGGGAATATGAATTAAATTTGTATAATAAATTATTTTATAAATAGTATGAATTAGATTTTTATAGAATATTATTTTATTATTAGTATTTGTTAGATTTACGTAAAATTTAATTTTAATTGGGGAATATGAAATTTAATTTTAATTGGGGAATATGAATTAAACTTTTATAATAAATTATTTTATAAATAGTATGAATTAGATTTTTATATAAAATTACTTTATTAATAGTATTTGTTAGATTTATGTAAAATTCAATTTTAATTGGGGAATATGAATTAAACTTTTATAATAAATTATTTTATAAATAGTATGAATTAAATTTTTATATAAAATTACTTTATTAATAGTATTTGTTAGATTTATGTAAAATTCAATTTTAATTGGGGAATATGAATTAAATTTGTATAATAAATTATTTTATAAATAGTATGAATTAGATTTTTATATAAAATTATTTTATTAATAGTATTTGTTAGATTTTTATATAAAATTATTTTATTCATAGTATTTGTTAGCTTTATGTAAAATTTAATTTTAATTGGGGAATATGAATTAAATTTGTATAATAAATTATTTTATAAATAGTATGAATTAGATTTTTATATAAAATTATTTTATTAATAGTATTTAATTTGAATTTAGATTTTATATAAAAAGATTAAATAGTAAATTTTATAATATTGTATTAGAAGAAGTGTAAATATATAGTAATTGAGAAGGAAAAAAGATAAATTATAGAACAGACAATAATAACTTATTAGGTATAATAATTTATCTGTATCTATACCTAATAAGCAATAAGTTTCACTTTTATCGTGCGTGGTTTCCACGCACACAATTTTTATTATATTTTATTAATTTCTTTATTTTCGAGGAAGATGGATATTATAGTATATAATATATATCTATTATATAATATATAGAAGTTTCACTTCTATCGCGCGTGGTTTCCACGCACACGATTTTTTTTTTGTTCCACACACGGTAGTTTAAAAAATATATACATATGTCTAATATGTCTATAATATATTTAATTATATTACTTTAATTCATGTAAATAAAAATAAAAAACGTGGTTGCACGTGTTGTTCTAACCATTCACTATTATTCTGAGATCGTTGTTCAAGCGGTAGACCGGGGTTCGAATCCCGTCGGGTTAAGAAATTATTTTTCTCCGTTCAATCTCAGTTTAAATTTTCGCGCCACTCGACTTTCGACTTCCGTAACATCGACTTCCGTTACATCAGAAAATTGTTACCCTCAGCAAAGAAGTTTCACTTCAAAAATCGACTGAAATACACCAGCAAAAGTGCGTTCGTAGGGTAACTGCACCAGTGAATGAACAGGCAGCAGTAAATGAACGCTTTTGTATATTTCAACAAATTTTAACCCGGACGGCATACTAGCGATAAAATTGTGATTAAAGAGTTAAATAAATAGGAGAATATTGTTTAGTAATTTTGTTCATTGATTGGACTAGCATTATTCAATTACTAGAATGTAGTGTTCATTCACTGGTATTTTTCATATTTTTGATTTAACGTTTAATAAAGAAGAATAATAATAATTTCATTGTATTTGTGTTCATTTATTTTTGACAAATGAAGTATAGGGAGCTATTTGGCATATATGAGATTCCTTTAATTCACAGAGTTTTTTTTTAAAATAAAATATTTTCCTGAACAATTTCTTAAATGTTCATTCACTGGTGCAGTTACCCTACACTGCATAAATGTCAGACACTGTGGAAATGCTCGTATGGCCTACACCGCGCGGAAAAGTGAAAATCTCGGAAATCGGGAAGACCGAATCGGAGGAATGACTTTGGCTGGTGCATGACGAATGCGTCTACTTAGATAACCGAGCAGGGGAATTAGGCGAGCGCGACACGGCGTACAGACACATTGTTACGCGAGTACCAGATAGGATAGAGTCTACCGGCTCATGGACGGTCAGGATTATCTTGATTCCACGTTACGGGCTCGCACACCCCCGTATCTCTGCACCCCGTACGCAGCCGCCCGGCGAATCGCGCAACATTGAAATCCCGCAAAGTCACTTAACGTCGAACGTTGCGGTTTAAAGTCTGGAACGTCGCCGGAAACTGGGCAATAAATTCTGGCGACGACCGCCGCCGGGAGCGTCCCTATCGTCAAATATATGCAAAGGAACCCTCTGTCGCGTACCATTGAGTCTCTAACTCGCGACCATCTCCTTGATGGGACGATTGTTCTGTTCTGTCCTGCTCTCCTCTCCTCTGCTCTGCTCTGCTCTGCTCGCAGCTTCCTCTTCCTACATGTTCAGCATTCTCGGTTATGGTACTTACGACGAAATATCGCCTAGCCAGTGGTTTCTCTTTCGATTCCAGCCACTCACTCCCGCAATCCTGACGAAAGTTTCGAATTTTCGACACTGCGCCACGCAGTGAAACGAATGCACGAAAATCCGCGACATTTACTAAAATTTAAAGTTCGTTATGCAGGATACGGCAGATAGTTCACACAGTGGTCCGGATGGAGAAATTCGCTGACATTTTGTTAGAACTTTTAAACCATTAGAGATACAGCAATGAAATTTTCACTGAAAATATTTTACAAAATAGTCATTTTCAACTATAGGTAATTAAATATTTTTGCATTTGTTAAACAATACTTTTTCCATTGATACTTGTTGTATTAAAAATAAGATTGTTTAAATACAAGTTTACAAACTATTTTTTCTATTAATTCATAACAATTGAAATCCTTTTGGCGGTCCGGATCAAGAAATTCAGGAGACATTTTAATATAACTTTTAAACCATTAGAGATACAGCAATTAAATTTTCATTAAAAAAATTTAGAAATTAGTCATTTTCAACTATAGGTATTTCAATATTTTTGCACTTCTTAAACAATACTTTTTCCCATTGATACTTTTTGTATTAAAAATAAGATTGTTCAAATACAAGTTTACTAACTATTTTTCTATTAACTTATAACAATTAAAATCATTTAGCGGTGCGGATTAAGAAATTCAATGACATTTTGGTATAACTTTTAAACCATTACAAATACAGCAATGATATTTTCACTAAAAATATTTTTGAAAATAGTGATTTCCAACTATAGGTAATTCAATATTTTTGCACTTCTTAAACAATACTTTTTTCCCATTGATACTTTTTGTATTAAAAATAAGATTGCTTAAATAAAAGTATACAAACTACTTTTTCTATTAATTTATAACAATTAAAATCCTTTTGACGATCCTGATCAAGATATTCAGTGACATTTTGTTATAACTTTTAAACCATTAGAGATACAGCAATGAAATTTTCACTGAAAATATTTTAAAAAATAGTCATTTTCAACTATAGGTAAATCGATATTTTTGCATTTGTTAAACGATATTTTTTATTAAAAATAAGATTGTTGAAATACAAGATTACAAACTATTTTTTCTATTAATTTATAACAATTAAAATCCTTTTGGCGGTGCGGATCAAGATATTCCGTGACATTTTGTCATAACTTTTGAATCGTAAAATTTGTAGGGATGAAATGTTTACTGAAAAATATGAACAAATCTCCCACTCGTTAATGATAAACAATTTAATATGCTTAGTATCTATTTAATTATTTTCATTAACATTTTACTTAAATAAATTACTAAACATTTGAGTATTGCATGAGTACGTTGTTTACTATGCATAAAATGAAAAAGAAATCGTGTAGAATGAAAATATTCGAAATCAGAAGAACTGTTTAGTTTTCGTGTTATGTAAAATAGTTCCTCGTGCAAAGTGTTAAAAGCCGCAAGCGAGTTCCAGCCAGTGATGCTGCACCATCCACGACAAAGCCCGTGGGATACGTAAATACAAGATGGTGGCGTTCCGAATAACTGGAAACGAAACTGAGAATCGTTTGATAATTGTCGTCGTCAATTTTTCGGCAACAAGTGCGACGACGCGATTACTTTAAGGGTCTGCACGATTCGATTATCCCTGTATATCGTTCGCAGCTAAAGTACGTGGAACGGTTCGGCGCAGACAACTCTCGATGCCGGTAAAATTATGCACTTACTCTACGATATTGCATTTACTCGAACTAACGCAAACTAGCGCATAGAAGTTTGTTAGAATAGCACGTGCCCCTAGCGAACCAGCGATATGGCGGCGGGAACTCTGTGAAGTAGAGTTGCCATGTCTCTCGGATAATTAAAACTTTCGAGAATGTAATTCTGCTACGAGTGTGCTGATTCAAGTGTAACGGGGAACCAACGATTTGTAATTAATAGGACCGATAAAAGTGAGGATAAGTAGCCGGAGTCCCTCGTGAACTGTTTTCCCCGACGCACATTGGTCCAGAAGCCCGGTTTTTGTGGCCAAAATTCAAAATGTCATCATTTTCTGAAAATTGGTAATTAGGAGTTTTTGGAGTCGTTGATGACGAATCTGACATTTAAAATTAAACATTTTTTACGGCAGGGTTATTATGGCGATCTAGAGGTATTTCGTGGCCCGATTAAAAAATGTTGTAAATCGATGTTTTTCTTCATTTTCATAGAACAATATCATTGAGATACTTAATGCCATTTTTTAAAAATTAGTACAGTAATCTCGCGATCTATGACCGGGGACGCCTTCACGATCTAGGACAAGAGCTTACCCATTCCACTGCCGGGCAATGCCGCACAGTGGGACCTTCTGTCCAAATCGTGGACAAAATCAAAGAACTTTCGATAGAAATGAGATAGAGGGCTGACATTTTTTTTATATACAGCTGAAACTTCACGGAATATGGGAAAAATAGGGAGATTATGGTACGAATGTTTTTTAACCTCGAAAAAATTCGTCAAAGTTGCGCAATTTCGAGAAAATTGTGGTTTTTCCAATACCATGCGCGGAAAAAATTTTGTTGGAGCATGCTCTACAACATTTCGCGTAGATTTTCTCACGCTGATTTCAAATCTCAAATTATATATAATTTTTTTTTATTTAAAAAAAATTTTTTTTTTTAAATTATGCAACTAATGCAAATATTACCGCTTACAATAATCGAAAATTATCCCAATGCAAGAGTGAGTTAATCGTCTCTTCTGTCGAGAATACATTTTCAAAGAATATCGGAAGTACCAAAAAAATGTATATTACAATCTTTTAAAAAACAATCAGTCAAAACGAATTATTAATTGAGAATAAATTGATAATTAATATAAAAAACAAGCAGTTCAATATGAATTATTAAGTGAGATGAAATTGAAAGTTAATATAAAAAAATGGTTAATGGAGCATGCGAGCAACGAGCATACGATGTTGGTTTAATGCGACGCCATACAGCAAACATTTTGATAAGTAGAAAACTATTGAACTTTCCTGAGAACGTATGATCTTCTTAAAACGTACACTAAATAATGATAATAATATACTGCAACTAACGAATCGGGAAGTTCTTTGTGTGGCTCGTGGAGAGTCAGATACCAAATAACATCCGTACTACTAACCCTCTCGCGAACTCGCAAAGCGAGCTACAACACCCCCACCCGCGAAGCTCGCGAAGCGAGCGAGCAACAATAACCAGCTAGTTTTTCCCGTATTCCACAATGTTTCAGCTTTAATTTACAAAAAATTTCATTGCTCTATCTCATTTCTATCGAAAGTTCGTTGATTTTGACACAGATTTCATCGGTTTGTCCCATAGCGTGGCGTTAGCATTACCCTAGACGTCACCGTGGGACAAACCGATGAAATCTGTGTCAAAATCAACGAACTTTCGATAGAAATGAGATAGAACGATGACATTTTTTATAAATTAAAGCTGAAACATTGAAGAATACGGGAAAAATAATGAGATTATGGTACGAATGTTTTCTAACCTTGAAAAAATAAAAATATAACTGTTTAACAATAATCCGACATTTTGGAAAATTCTGATGTCGTAGCAAAATTTTGAGACCAGATTTGAAATCAGCGTGAAAAAGTCTACGCGAAATGCTGTAGAGCATGCTCCAACAAAAATTTTTCCGCGCATGGTATTGGAAAAACCACAATTTTCTCGAAATTGCGCAACTTTGACGAATTTTTTCGAGGTTAAAAAACATTCGTACCATAATCTCCCTATTTTTCCCATATTCTGTGAAATTTCAGCTGTATGTAAAAAAAATGTCAGCCCTCTATCTCATTTCTATCGAAAGTTCTTTGATTTTGTCCACGATTTGGACAGAAGGTCCCACTGTGCGCCGCACAGTGGGTAAACTTGACTAAATACGATTCAAAAAGGAATAACTTTCGATAGAAATGAGATAGAGGGCTGAAATTTGTTTCACATACAGCTGAAACTTTACAGAATATGGGAAAAATAATGAGATTATGGTACGAATGTTTTCTAACCCTGAAAAAATAAAAATATAACTGTTTAACAATAATCCGACATTTTGGAAAATTCTGATGTTGTAGCAAAAAAAACCTAATAAAAACGTGGTAAAAACTGGGAAATTTTCCTTACCGTATAGAGATCAGAATATTTTTATGTAACATTTAATAAATTTCCATCTGGTGATATATATCGATATGATGAATCATTATAAGAAAAATTTGATATTCAAAATGAATAAATCGAAAGTGTTACTTAAAATTGAATTCGTTGGGGGTTTCTAGATTGTGTTGATGAAATATTATGAAAAGTGATCTAGGGACTAAGGGGAAAAATGAATTAGTTTTTCAAGTCCCAATTTTATTTAAACTAAACTGTATATTTTACTTTGAACATTTCCATCTAAATGGTAACGCAATATTGAAACTTCTTCCTATAAGATCCGACGACAAGTTTAGGTGATCGATTTAAGTGAGAAATACTGTGAGTGTAAAATTTCTTGCAACCAGAACGGTCATGCTTCTTTCGTGAAAACCTTGATTTCACCGGGGCTAATGGTTCTAAGCAGCACTTTTGGTGGTGTGATGAATGGCACTCAACACCTAATCCAGACCTGGAGGTAGGAGTTAGCCCGATTTGCTCGACTAATGAAAGCCAGTAACCGATTTCAGTGAATGGAGCACGTCCCAAGGAATGTGATCTCGGTTTAATTCGGATTTGTTCGCTGAAATCGCTTTTGGGGACAGTCTTACAGTATGTACGCCGCGTTCAGGTCCGGAAAGGATATTGTCTCTTTCAACCCTTATCCGTCTCCCCGTTTCCAAACCTAATTTGTCTCCTAGTGTCAAATTGACACAATGGTCAAAAATCGATATCTAGGTGAAATTAAAAACAGTTCCAACAGACTGATAGAAATTGATCATGGATCTCGTTGCTAATCAAAAGTTTTAGTAATTTTTACTGAACAATGTCAAGATAAAAGAAACAATTAAAACAGGTTGATAGAAACTGATCATGGATCTCGTTGCTAATCAAAAGTTTTAGTAATTTTTACTGAACAATGTCAAGATAAAAGAAACAATTAAAACAGGTTGATAGAAACTAATCATGGATCTCATTGCTAATCAAAAGTTTTGGTAATTTTTACCAATCAATATTAAGGTGAAACAAACAATTAAAACAGGTTGATAGAAACTGATCATGGATCTCATTGCTAATCAAAAGTTTTGGTAATTTTTACCAATCAATATTAAGGTGAAATAAACAATTAAAACAGGATGATAAAAATTGATCATAGCTTTCGTTGCCAATCAAAAGTTTGAATCATTTTTACCAATCAATATCAATGTAAAAGAAACAAATAAAACAGGCTGATAGAAATTGATCATGGATCTCGTTGCTAATCAAATTTTTTAATAATTTTTACTGATCAATGTCAAGATAAAAGAAACAATTAAAACAGGTTGATAGAAACTGATCATGGATCTTGTTGCTAATCAAAAGTTTTAGTAATTTTTACCAATCAATATTAAGGTGAAACAAACAATTAAAACAGGATGATAAAACTTGATCATGGGTCTCGTTGCTAATCAAAAATATATGTATATTTCATGTTACGAGAAAAATATGGTTTTCTCATTACAAAATGAATCTTTATCAACATTAGAAATAGAATATTTGTTCCTAATGTACAAACAATATTTATTTCCTATGATGAATTTCATATGTTTCTCTCATTATAAAATGAATCTTGATTTCATATCAGAAATAGAATATTTTCTTTTAAATATTCAAGAAATATTTTAAGTTTATCATCTATATAAATATATGTTCCAGAATATTTTTATTAGGGGTATATCAATAATAATAATAATTGGAGGTGCGTTAACAGTGCACCGCTGACAAACAAAGTGTGAAGGGCTGATTGCAGAGCCTGGAGGAAATTGTCTGTTCCGTTGCAACGTCAATTTATAAAATGAATCTTGATTTCATATCAGAAATAGAATATTTTCTTTTAAATATTCAAGAAATATTTTAAGTTTATCATCTAAAAATATTTGTTCCAGAATATTTTTATTAGCGGTGTATTAATAATAATAATAATTAGAGGTGCATTAACAATGCACCGCTGACAAAGTGTGAAGGGCTGATTGCAGAGCTTGGAGGAAATTGTCTGTTCCCTTGCAACGTCAATTCATAAAATGAATCTTGATTTCATATCAGAAATAGAATATTTTCTTTCAAATATTCAAGAAATATTTTAAGTTTATCATCTAAAAATATTTGTTCCAGAATATTTTTATTAGGGGTATATCAATAATAATAATAATTGGAGGTGCATTAACAATGCACCGCTGACAAACAAAGTGTGAAGGGCTGATTGCAGAGCCTGGAGGAAATTGTCTGTTCCGTTGCAACGTCAAGTTCCAATTTTCTTTCTTCGCGCCATTTGCAATTCAACCCCGAGCAATTTCAGCTCGAATGTCCAAGTGTAAGCTGCTGGTATCGTTCAATATCTCACTTGTTACAGCGTATTACTGCAACATTCTGTTTCTGTTCGGGGTTTTCACTTGAAGCAGGTTGGGTAACGATTACGACTGCTGGTCTCTACATAGCATTGTAATCCGCTCTTGCCAGTGGAACCGAGTTACCCTCCGCCATCTTGACACAGGTTACATGGGCTAAATGGGTTACAGTGAGAATGCGGGTTGCTGACAAGGGAACTGAATTTCCTTCGGGTTACGGTTACAATCCTTGAGAAAAAACGAGCCACGCACCTAATCCGCGTGGGAAACTGGTTGAAGGGTTCTGCCATTTTAATGGACTAACAAATTCAACATCTCTTTTGGTTTTTCTTGCAGTTTCATACGGATAAATTGTAAGGGACCGTCGTAAGGAGGTTGGAACACCGTATAAGTTAGGACAGTGCTTTTTTCCACATTAACTCACTGAAAACAACAATGGTTTCCATCTTTATTTCTGTTCATAAACTTTTCATGAGCATTAGAAGCAACAAGTCGTGCTCAGTGTAGCTGTGCCAAGCAAAAATGTTCCGAAAAGTTTAATTGTGTTTCTTACAGTGTTGGGCAATAAATAAATTTATTTAAATAACAAGTTATTTGTTATTTGGATATTCAAATAAAACGCAGAAATAATTATTTTTTATTTGAGCAAGTCTAAATGAATTTATTTAAAATAACAAAGTTAATTGTTATTTACAAATACAATTTTCAATTATTATTTGTATCAACAAATAATAAATTAAATTTTATTTTCATTCGTTAATCCACCCTCCGGACGAATCCGGACGCTGGCGTTTAAATTATTTAAAGTCAAACATGAACTGCGAATTATCAATTGGAAAAGCAAATTGATACAAAAAATAGTTGTATTCACTTAAATATTATATATACGGGTAATCATGATATTAATTTCGTCACGTGTTCATTGTATACGTATACAAAATACAAGAAATAAGAGAAGACCAAAAACTATTTAATCGATTTCCACCTCGATCCAAATAATAAATAAACAGTTATTTGCAAATAAGAAATAATAAATAGATTATTTATGGAACTATTTAAATAACATTAATTTAAATAACAAGTTTAGTTATTACTTACAAATACAGTCACACGTTTATTTATTGTTTAAAATAAAATTTGCCCAACACTAGTTTCTTATCGATTCGTTTTCAACTGGAAATTTTTCAACCCTGATTGCTGAAATGTATTTAATTTTTTGGAAATTTTATACATCTCAAGTGTGCAAAGAGAATTGTGCACTTACCGCAAGTGTGTTTGTTATTCTTTCTTGCGTGTTGGAAATGGTAATTATCTCTAGGATACTCTGCAGAAATTAAAAATATCTGCGAAAAATTAAAATCGAAACTGGATGAAGTAACATAAATATACGAAAATATTATGACACTTCAATTACGCAAACCTAGGAATCTTCTTTTAGTAAATAGATCGGATAAGACCAACTGAAAATAGTACACGTTGTTGCAACTCATGTAAAAATATTTCCTGTTGTGCATTACACCGAAATATCCTTCTCTTCCATCCCATTTCATTCTCAATCCTAGAAAGGATTTCTCAAAGAGATGGAAATCTCTCCATGCATAAACAAACAATATGTTTGAAAAACATCGTTGCTCTTCGAGTCTGGCTACGTGGTAAGCATTGAAACAGTTAATAATTATACACGTGTTTTCCTAGATCTCGTTAATAATTTTCGTTAATAATCGATTTTTTAAAAACAAAGTTGATCTTTCTCTCTGTTTGCATTTTTTTAAAAGGCAAATGTTCTAGAAAATGTGTGTATAAAAGAAAAATTTGAGAAAAAGAATTCTTCATGAAAACAATATATACATATAAAATATAATATATATATTTATTTTTTTATATACATATATTGTTTTTCTATCACAAAGAAATAAAAAAGTACAGAGAAGTAAATACGAGAAAATCTTCACGGAAATCCACAATGGAAGACATATTTCATATATTATTAGTTGTAAATTTATATACTTATAAACAATTTTTTACATATAGCAAGAACGGTAAAAAATTATGTTATGGTTATTATAGCGAAATTTCTCATAAAAATGATTCATACTTGAATCGAAACGTTGAAGATTTTTTAAATTGCAAAATTGCTTTGTCTTTGTTCTTGGATCGAACCATTGGGCCGATAGCATAAATTAATTTCTGTTAAATTTCTACGATCGACAAAATGAAATATTTATTATTAGTTACCTCTGATCCCGTAATAAATAATTATACGCAAAGAACATCCAAATCAACTTCGAAACTGTTACCAGAAGTTAATTCTTTATTAATGGATTTGAATAATAACTGTAGTGGCGAGGATGTAACAGCAATTATACAAAGTGATTCTAACGATGTAACAGAATCTTCTGGTTGCGATTAATTCGAATATTATATGTAATTAATTAAGGTTGATAGAAATTGATCATGGATCTCGTTGCTAATCAATTGTTTTAATCATTTTTACCATTCAATATTAAGGTGAAACAAACCATTAAAACAGGCTGATGGAAATTGATGATAGATCTCGTTGCTAATCAAAAGTTTTAATCACTTTTACCAATGAATATTAAGGTAAAATAAACAATTAAAACAGGCTGATAGAAATTGATCATGGATCTCGTTGCTAATCAAAAATTTTTAGAATTTTTACCAATCAATATCAAGATAAAAGAAACAAATAAAACAGGCTGATAAAAATTGGTCATGGCTCTTGTTGCTAATCAAAAATTTTAATAATTTTTACCGATCAATGTGAAGATAAAAGAAACAATTAAAACAGGTTGATAGAAACTGATCATGGATCTCGTTGCTAATCAAAAATTTTTATAATTTTTACTGATCAATATCAAAATAAAAGAAACAATTAAAACAGTTTGATAAAAACTTATCATGGATCTCATTAAAAATATGTTTTTCTCATTACAAAATGAATCTTTATCAACATTAGAAATAGAATATTTGTTCCTGATGTACAAACAATATTTATTTCCTATGATGAATTTCATATGTTTCTCTCATTATAAAATGAATCTTGATTTCATGTCAGAAATAGAATATTTTCTGTTAAATATCCAAGAAATATTTTTTGTTTATCATGGAAAAATATTTGTTCCAGAATATTTTTATTAGTGGAGTATTAATAAAAATAATTAGAGGTGCATTAATAATGCACCGCTGACAAAGTGTGAAGGGCTGATTGCAGAGCCTGGAGGAAATTGTCTGTTCCGTTGCAAAGTCAATTTATAAAATAAATCTTGATTTCATATCAGAAATAGAATATTTTCTTTTAAATATTCAATGATATTTATATTATTTTTTTTCAATTTATGTTTATCATTGATTCATCATTAATTGATTAATTCGAATATTATATGTAATTAAGTTAATTTTTTAAAATTGTAATTTCTAAAAAAAGTAATCATAATTAAGTAATTTTCCTATGTTCACAGACCCTTACAGACGGTTACAAGAAAAAATCCGTTTGTTGTCATTTTTATGTTCAATTCCATCATAGAGAAAGAATAAAATCATAATTGCAATTATCAAGTATCAAGAGGATATAATTTGTAAAGAAATAATTTTGTCCAAGTAGAATTAGATATTTTACCAGTACGCGTCGAAAAGAAGAGAACCTTCTTTAAGATAACCGTGGCAAGACTGTGTAAAGTACGGTCGCGAAAGTAAAGAGATAAAAAATCAAGATGACCGGCTTGGCGTGGGCAGTCAAGTTACTACTTGACTGCTACCGCCTACGTTTGCGGAGGAGAAACTGTTTGTACGGGCGAAACGTCTTCTTTAGGGTGGTCCTCAAGGGTACTGAGCTAATTGTAAGAGGGTGCGCGCCCAGCGGGCCCGTTAATTACTGTGTCACGTCGTGAAGTTTATGACACGTGAATTGCCATTGAGCTGGGAGCCAAAAGCTTATGTGTTCATCAAAAGTGAATAATAAATCAACTGTTGCGTGCCGACCCGAATGGTGATTAACATTCATATTAATTGTAATTAATAAGTTATACAGGGTGTTCGACTACAGGTGGGAGTAAATTCAAGGGGTGGTTTTTTAACGATGATATAAGACGAAAATGAAGAATAAAAAAATTGCGATTTCGGCTTCGTTATTTAGCTATTAACAATTAAAAATCAACAACGCGTCTAATAAAAGTGTACGTTGTGTACGTCAAAGAGTTCAATGTTGTCCAACGATTTGTGAAAAAAATTTTCACCTCGCTGGGCCCCAAATGAGAACCAAGTTAATAGCTAAATAACGAAGCAGAAATCGCAATTTTTTATTTTTCATTTTCGTTTTATATCATCGTTAAGAACCAACCCTTAAATTTTCTCGAACTTGTAGTCGAACACCCTGTATGTACACGTTTCGGAATCTTTTGAAGAAAAACATTTACAATCAGAACGAATTGCAGTAACAAAATTATTCGCTCGCCCTTATAAGGGCGATAACTTTTTAACCCTTTGCACTCGGATCTGTTTTAACTGCAAAATTAAACATTTCTTCCGATCTAGAATATTTCCATTTCCTATGATTTTTGAACTTTTATGTATATGGAATTGATATAGTACCTCATACAATACCTAAATGTTTAGTAATTGATTAGATACCGATACATTTAATAATGTAAACAATATTTTGAATAATGGTACAGCAATTTTTAGTGGTGACTCGGAGCGGACAACTGACAAGGAGAACCCCCGCTCTGTCCCTCAAGGATTTAGTTCAGACTTTACAGAGTTATAGATCTCGTTTCCCTGATTACGAAAATACCCCGTTATAGGCGCAGACGCTCAATAGTTTTTGAGATATTGCAAATTAAAGTTTGATAACCGTAAAAGTAGAGGTTACTTCAAATTTTTAGCAAGCAGTGGCGTAGCGTAACAGCAGCAAGCTGAACTGTTACGTCGCAGACTCGAGTTGGAATCCCTTCGTGGTAAATTATTTTTTTTATTGTTCTTTTCATGGACCCTAATAATTTTTTACGCAGAATAAACAGAGTAATCGATTAGTACATCAAAAAATGTGCATTTCTACTTAAAGAAATAATGCAATTGTTAATTGCACATGCACAGTTGCACCTAAGAAAATCTGAGGGGCTACGAATGTAGCATTCTTTGAACTATTAATCTTTCTAACTGCATACAAAATTTCTGAATTTTTAATAAACTCCTCCCGACAACGAAAATAAATGTTCCCTCAAGCAGTGCACAGAAAGTAGTGTTATTATATATAGTTTCTAATTTTTGTTACAAAATTTTTCTTAAATTTGAAGATTTAATTGAACGTTATTTAAAAATAGATTTCACGTCTTTTAAATATTTACTTTATATTTTGTAAATATATAATTTATTTTCTCTGAATATTTAGCTTATATTTTCTAAACATTCAATTTACATTTCTTGTATATGTATACAATATTCAAATCTAATATTTTTCTCATATAAAAAAGTGTGGCTTAAAAAACATTTTTCCAATATTTGAAAAAAACATTTACCCAATATTTTTGTTGTTTTCAAACTAATGGCTATGAAAGGTGTTAGGTAGTGGCCAAGTTTGAACAATTTAGCCTTCCATGTAGCTCATTAAGAAGTAAATAGTGTTCGTTCAAACTAATTTTCACAAACGCTTTTTCGGTATTGGAAGAGGGATTTCTAAGCAAACGAGTTTGGCCGTATTCTGTTTGATCTCACAACTTTTTACGGCCATTAATCATTACACGTACTCAGTTTCACGGTAGGGAGTAACAAATGGCAGTCGACCAAACTTGTAACAACTGTATAATGAAAACATATACTGCTAAATGAGAAACTGCAACAACAGCAGGGTCTGACATTGTTTAGACAAATTTCGTTCTGATACGAACGTATATACAGCTATCCGTCTATTTACCTTGTTATCTGGCTTCCTACCAATAATATATATTATTCAGGGGCGTGCGGGAGTTCCCAAGAATGCTATTGGATACGCGCCAAAGATCCGCAACGGCAGCTCGACGGCTTTCGACGATACCAGACGAATGTATGTGGGCACATATATCCGCAACACGACTCGTCGCGATTATTCACGACCACTCGCTACGAATAAACATAGTTTACATATACCTTATCGTGGAAACCCGCTACAGTAGGCGCACAAAGTTTCCGTACATCTTTTAACAAATAACACTTTGAAAATTGGATTTAAGGACTTGCATTCTTTTGAGATGTTGGAAGGTTTAGTTTACTAGGTAATGTACAAATCATTTTTTAAAAATTAGAAGAATAAAAAAACAAGTGACTTCAGTTTTTTGAGATGTTAGAAGGATTAGTTTATTAGGTAATGTGCAAATAATTTTTTAAAAATTGCTACTGTTCCAAATTGATAATAGAAGAATAAAAGACCAAGTGACTTCAGTTTTTTTTAGATGTTAGCAGGATTAGTTTACTAGGTAATGTGCAGATCATTTCTTAAAAATTGCTGCTGCTCCAAATTGATAAGAGAAAAATAAAAGACCAAGTGACTTGAGTTTTTTTTAGTTGTTAGCAGGATTAGTTTACTAGGTAATGTGCAGATCATTTCTTAAAAATTGCTACTATTCCAAATTGATAAGAGTAAAATATAAGATCAAATTACTTGCATTCTTTTGAGATGTTAGCAGCATTAGATTACTAGGTAATGTACAAATCATTTCTTAAAAATTGCTACTGCTTCAAATTGATAAGAGAAAAATAAAAGACCAAGTGACTTGAGTTTTTTTTAGATGTTAGCAGGATTAGTTTACTAGGTAATGGGCAGATTATTTCTTAAAAATTGCTACTATTCCAAATTGATAAGAGTAAAATATAAGACCAAATTACTTGCATTCTTTTGAGATGTTAGCAGCATTAGATTACTAGGTAATGTACAAATAATTTCTTAAAAATTGCTACTACTCCAAATTGATAAGTGAAAAATATAAGACCAAATTACTTGAGTGTTTTTGAGATGTTAGCAGAATTAGTTGACCAGGTAATGTGCAGATCATTTTTTAAAAACTGCTCGGAATTGATAATAACAAAATAAAAGACCAAATTACTTGCATCCTTTTGAGATGTTAGCAGTTTTAGTCTCCAAATAATATGCAAATCATTTTTCAAAAATGGCTACTGCTCCAAATTGATAACAGAAAAATATAAGACCAAATGACTTGAGATTTTTTTAGATGTTAGAAGGATTAGTTTGCTAGATGATGTTTAAATAATTTTTTTAACGAAAGAACACATATTTTAATATTTTATATCTGCGACTGTAATGAAAATTTCAAAGATGCATTTCGTACATCTAGGTATTCTATGGCATTTTTAATCACTTATGGTTCACAACAACCTTAACCCTTTGCACTACGAATTAATTTTCAATTCTGTTACCAACAATTCCCTACTATTTTAAGTGTTTTAAATTTACTTCAAAGAACAGTTCCTGTACTGCTACTTGTTTTAAACAATTTTGTTTACTAATTATATTAAATATATCTCTCGAACTTCGTTGTAATTTATTCCTGTACTGCTACTTGTTTTAAACAATTTTATTTACTAATTATATCAAATATATCTCTCGAACTTCGTTGTAATTTATTCCTGTACTGCTACCTGTTTTAAACAATTTTATTTACTAATTATATTAAATATATCTCTCGAACTTCGTTGTAATTTATATTTGTTTCTAACTAAAAAATAAGACAAATAAATAAAGAAAGAACCAAATAGATATAAAAACTCGTTTCATTTACATTTTCCTTTCTCTAATGTCGAGTCGCACTCGACAAAGGAGTGCAAAGTGTTAAGGAATTGGTATTAATCAAATATGAAACGTGATTTCCAGTGTTACCGTTCTCGTTATTATAATTTACATAATATGAAATGTAAAACTGTGGAGACATTGAAAAATGTCAAGAGTTTTCGTCCGTTGCAATTGACTTGGAAGATTTTAATTTCGCATAAAGACCTATTATACAATCTAGCTGTAACGATCTGAAAAAATACAGTTTCGTTTGGAACGCGTTTTCCGTGTTTGGTGGTCTTTTGTCGTGAACGGAGCACAATTTCCTTATAAATCTTGATCATGTTTTTACAAGTCCTGACCTTTTTAGATGAATTGAACGCACAGCGTTCCGGTTGGTTGGCTCGCTCGTGGCAAGACGTATGAATGGGTCTCGGCTCAACTGGTTATGTCCATGCAATCATGAAACTTAAGTACTACTCATTTTATATAAAACTCACTTAATCAATAATGTACGTAAGTACCGTTCGCGTGTAATATTTTGTTGCATGGCCTTCCGTCATCTTTATGGTGACTTTAATATTACATCGTTACATGCAGCGATTGCAAGTTTCACTAAAGACTTCATGTTCAGATACGTACTTCCTGCACAGTTTTGAACGATGTACTTGTATAACAATTTTACAATTAACAAAATAAGTACAAATTCGTTGCAGCGAAGTTCGACGAATTTAACTACCGAAGTAAAACATCTTAATCAAGTTGCAATGATTTTTGTCTCATAATTGAAGGAAATCACTATAAATCAGAATAATTATGGGTAACACTGTGCAACAACAAAAATGTTTATAAATAACTGTTGGGTCTATCTTATTTCTTTCACTGATGCCAAATCTCCCCTTAATTTTTATCCTACACGCACAGGTTTTGAGAAACATGACTTTGAATAAAAACGTATTTTTCAACTTTAAACAAATATTGTGATGTTATTGTAAAAGATATTGAATTGTTGTTTGCAACAAAATATTCTGTAGACCTCTCGAATCCAGTGATATCTATTATTTATATGTTATGATTGATTAAACACGTTTATATTACTGGGTTCGGAAAAGCCTATAGAATCTTTTGCTGTAAAGAACAATTCAATATCTTTTATAATAACATCACAATATTTGTTTAAAGTTCAAAAATACGTTTTTTTCATGTTCCTCAAAAACTGTGAATGTAGGATAAAAATTATGGGGAAATTCGGAATTAGAGAAAGAAACTCTATAAGATCCACCCAACAGTTACGTAGAAACATGAAAAAAGTTGAAATTTGTTGGACAGTTTAATTATTCAGAAAGTACCATTCTAGATTGGAAAGTACCAATTGATGGATTAATTTACGAATTAAAAACGACTAACCAAAATTAAGGAGAGATTCGGAATTAGCGAATGAAACTCTATAAGATCCACCCAACAGTTACGTGGAAACATGAAAAAAGTTATTTGAAAAGTACCATTCTAGATTGGAAAGTACCAATTGATGGATTAATTTACGAATTAAAAACGACTAACCAAAATTAAGGAGAGATTCGGAATTAGCGAATGAAACTCTATAAGATCCACCCAACAGTTATCTGGAAACATGAAAAAAGTTATTTGAAAAGTACCATTCTAGATTGGAAAGTACCAATTGCTGGATTAATTGACGAGTTAAAGAGACTAACCAAAATTAAGGGGAGATTCGGAATCAGCAAATGAAACTCTATAAGATCCACCCAACAGTTATCTAGAAACATGAAAAAAGTTGAAATTTGTTGGACAGTTTAATTATTTAGAAAGTACCATTCTAGAAAGAGACTTTATAAGATCCACTCAACAGTTACGTGGAAACATGAAAAAGTTAGAATTTGTTGGACAGTTTAATTATATAGAATGTACCATTCTAGATTGAAAAGTACCAATCGATGGATTAATTTACGAATTAAAAACGACTAACCAAAATTAAGGAGAGATTCGGAATTAGCGAATGAAACTCTATAAGATCCACCCAACAGTTATCTGGAAACATGAAAAAAGTTGAAATTTGTTGGACAGTTTAATTATTTAGAAAGTACCATTCTAGAAAGAGACTTTATAAGATCCACTCAACAGTTACGTGGAAACAAGAAAAAGTTGAAATTTGTTGGACAGTTTAATTATTTGAAAAGTACCATTCTAGATGGGAAAGTACCATTCTAGATTGGAAAGTACCATTTTAGATTGGAAAGTACCATTCTAGATTGGAAAGTACCAATTGATTGATTAATTGACGAGTTAAAAACGACTAACCAATTTTGATGAATGTTTCAGCATAGATGCTGTAAGTTAATGAAGTTCACAAATACACTTTTGAATTTTGTATCCTAAATATCTCGCCAATAACATTTATCGAATGGTAAATCTTCATAATTGGCTTTAATAGTTTTCTAAACCGATTAGTTAATGCAGTACTTTATTAAATTCTAATGTCCTAACTGAACTTTAATTGTCACAATTGTTCACCCTTTTGAAATATAATTTTTTAAATATTTGGAAAGTGTTTACACGCATGTGTTTTAAGAAAATCTTAAAAACTAACGTGTAAAACGATGTATTTGTCAATATTGAGGAAACGTAAAACTGGTGTTTCGAATTCCGCTCGCGCAGCTTCCTATTTTTCCGAGGATTCTGCATAAATAATAACAACATAAACAAGCAACATTCGTACGCACAGCTGTACGAAACACAATTACGCTTACAAACAGAAAGTTTCTGAACAACATCGTAAAATTAGGTTATACCAACAAGCGATATATTGTTAATATGTACAGTGGGGTGAAAACTATTCGTACACCCATTAAAAACGAATCAGTTTCACAAAATTCGACCAAATGACTTTGGTTGTTGGAGATATTAGTATTAGATATTTTTAAATAATTAAAAAATTGCTATTATTCGAATCGACGAGGAAACAAGTAAACTTTACAATTTTTAAGTTTTTTAATTGTTAAGTAAGTTGCAATTAGACTTCTGCGGTTCTTTATGTAAAATAAAAATTTCTTACCTGAATTGCAACAAACTGGAGTGAAACAGAATTTTATTTTTTTCCCTATTATATTTACAATAGTAGGTTGAGAATGACATAACAGTATGTATAAATTTTCCTTACATTTTTTGCTGTTTTAAATTAGACCTACTCATTTTTCTTATAAATGCATAAAATCCGCAGTCCAATTATAATGTACGTGCACAAAGTTTCACAAAAGTTGCAAACTCTAAATACAAAAATTTTTACATCTTACAATGGCACACATTTTCTCGCGTCAACCATTTTGTATGAATGTTTGTGTATAACTTTATTTGTACTAAATTTAAAAATTTAGACCTGGACTTTTATTTTCGCAATCGCGATCGAGGCCAATTAAAAAAAACATATTTACACATTCGATAGTAAACTAATCTTAGTAACGTCTCAAAAAAATTCACTTGAACTTCTATAATTGTGATGATTTCGTTCCTTCTTTTCGAACGCATTTCGTAATTTTGAAGATGATGTTAAACGACCCTAGTTACAAATATTGTATACAGTATAGTATACAAAATATTGTATACATATTGATATAATATTAAAAAGAGATTAAATCTTTTTTTAATATTCAAATATACATACAATATTTATTTCATATTACGAAAAAAAAATATTTTTTTTAATATACATACAATATTTATTTCATATTATGAAAAAAATATTTTTTTCTAAATATTCAGGAAATATTTATTTCATATTATGAAAAAAATATTTTTTTCTAAATATTCAGGAAATATTTATTTCATATTATGAAAAAATATTTTTTCTTATTGTAAAATAAATTATTATGTAATATTAGAAAGAGAATATATATTTTTTAATGCACAGGAAATATTTTATGTTTATCATAGAAAAACATTATTCCGGAATATGCTGAAAGACACACCTTTCATGTTACAAATGAAGTATTGATTTCAAATATAAAATAAATAATCATTGAACATTGGAAGTCAAATTTTTACTTCCAATTTACTTTGAATTCGTGTGTGTCACTTAATCGACATACATTTATATTATATGAATATTAATTAACTATGAGTCTGTTGCTACAAACTTTTTAATCTTACAGTTCAATCACATATTGTATAATTAAATATTCAATTTATATTTTTTAAATATTGGATTCACATTTTTTAAATATTTACTTTACACTTTTTAAATATCTAGTTATATCTCCTGAATATTGCTTTACATTTTTTAAATATCTCGTTTATATTTTCTGAATATTTAGCTTATATTTTTTAAACATTCAATTAATATTTCTTGTATATGTATACAATATTCAGATCCAACATTTTTCTCATATTAAAAAATGTGGCTTAAAAAATATTTTTTCAATATTTGAAAAAAATATTTATACAATATTTTTGTGCTACTAGGGGATATTGAAGAAAAGACAATGTTCAAGTTACTTTAAAATTAAGTTGAAATTATTCACCATTAAATTATTGGTTTTTACTGATTTTTACGAAATTTATGTGAGGGGTAGTTCTCGGTAAAATATTTGACACGTTTTTTTTGTAGGCCAGTAACTATCTTAAATGGTTTCAATGACTTTGAGGGTTGTTCTCACCCTTTCAAAATGAATGCTAGCCTATAAGCAATAAAATGGGTGCGAAATTTTGTTCCGAGAGCTACCCCTCGCATAAATTTCATAAAAATCGGTGTGTCCAGATTCAATATGTCCCCCTTATCAGGGGAGAATATTTTCAACCCTTAGCACTCGAGTGGTGACTCAGAGTCGCCACTAAAAATTGCTGTGCCATTATTCAAAATATTGTTTAGATTATTAAATAGTAACAGCTATATAAACTAGTTCTTAATTGAGTTAATGAATTGCATATGCTACATAAATTATACTCTGAAGTTTAAAGCATTAAATAAATAATTAATTGAACAGCAGATTTTACGCATTTATGATAAAAATGAGTAAGTGTAATTTGAAACAGTAAAAGCATTAGAAGAATTTGAACATATCGTTAATATTATTTTTAATCTACTGAACATATTAACAAAAGGAAATAATTTTCTATTTCATTCCAGTATGTTGCAATTCAGGTAGAAAATTATAATAAATATAAATAATAATAATAATAATAATAATAATAATAATAATAATACAATATGTTGGTATCTAATCTATTACTAAACATTCAAGTATTGCACGAGGTAATTATCAATTTTATATTGATACAAAGAAAAAAATTAATATTTAAAGGAATTATTGTGTAGGTCAAAAGATATGTTTAATTTTCGAGTTAAAGTAACTTTTTACTAACTTACCGAAGTGAGTAAAAAAAGAAAAAACCTGTCACTTGTTTCTTATTATTTAAATGTTTATTTTGCATAAAGAACCGCAGTCTAATTGTTCAATTTCGCAGCGTCTACATGAGAGCCGTCCTTGAAAAATAATTCACGAAAATTACCTGCATTTGTGGCCTTGAACGGCGTGCAATATCTCTTTAAATCGCCGAATTTCGGACGAACATTTGCAAACGAGATAATCGCGATGTGTGGAATACACATTAACATGTGTTATTCGGATAATCACAGCGTGCACGTGTGTGCAGTACTGTGGACACTAGCGAAGAGGATAATTGCAGTACGTAGTACATGTTGACACATGGAGCGTGTGCGAGAGCTTGCAATGGTATTTACATGCGTACGTGTTGGTGATTTTTAGAGGAAAATTTATGCATCGCGTAGATTGTTCATCCTATCGATCTGAATAATCGAATGGAACATTGTTCAGTGCATTATTTTATATTTGGTACAACATCGGTTTTGTTAATGTCTTTTATTAATGTAATTTAAACGTCTACTTTTATTCGATCATTTTTTTCAATATCTTTGATATACCTCAGTACTCGAGTGATGACTCGGAGTGTTGCAGTAATTATTTCTATATTACTACTTGTACATTAATTCCACAGCATTAATACTTTGTAAATAATATTTATTATATTTTAAATATCAAATCTATATATATAAAAATGGGTAATTTGGGTAGTTTTATTAGGTGGTAATTGATATTATTAATCATATAATAATAATTTTTATGCACAAATATTGTTAATTTTTTTAAAATTTATTATTATTATTGTTAAATTTTTGCTGTTCTGAATAATTACTATTGCATTTACATTATTAACCAAATTTAGATTTTTATAAAAAATTTTACCATGTGTCACACTCTCTGGAGTCCCAAAAATCAAATAATATTACATTAATATTACATACATATAATAATAATTTTTATGCACAAATATTGTTAATTTTTTTAAAATTTATTAATATTATTGTTAAATTTTTGTTTTTCTGAATAATTACTATTGCATTTACATTATTAACCAAATTTAGATTTTTATAAGAAATTTTACCATGTGTCATACTCTCTGGAGTCCCAAAAATCAAATAATATTACATACATGTAATAATAATTTTTATGCACAAATATTGTTAATTTTTTTAAAATTTATTAATATCATTGTTAAATTTTTGTTCTGAATAATTACTATTGCATTCACATTATTAACCAAATTTAGATTTTTATAAAAAATTTTACCATGTGTCATACTCTCTGGAGTCCCAAAAATCAAATAATATTACATACATGTAATAATAATTTTTATGCACAAATATTGTTAATTTTTTAAAAATTTATTAATATTATTGTTAAATTTTTGCTGTTCTGAATAATTACTGTTGCATTTACATTATTAACCCAATTTAGATTTTTATAAAAAATTTTACCATGTGTCACACTCTGGAGTCCCAAAAATCAAATAATATTACATTAATATCACATTAATATTACATACATGTAATAATTTTTATTAACAAATATTGTTAATTTTTTAAAAATTTATTAATATTATTGTTAAATTTTTGCTGTTCTGAATAATTACTGTTGCATTTACATTATTAACCAAATGTAGATTTTTATAAAAAATTTTACCATGTGTCACACTCTCTGGAGTCCCAAAAATCAAATAATATTACATTAATTGTAAATCAGTGTTGTCACAATAATTCTGTATAATGGAAAATGCTCACCAAGGTATATGCATTCTTTTTACATTTAATAAAGTAGATTTATTTTTTGTATAAATTTTCGAACCCTACGCATAGTTTACAAAAATTTTCTTTTTAATATTGCATTGTCATCCAGTTCTAAGCTATGTTTAAAGTTTCTTAGTTCCTCTAGTTGAACGGGAAGTTAGTATAAAATCAATTGCAAGATTTGTACCGAACAAACAGACAAGAAAACGAGCTAATGAAAACGTGGTAATAACATTAGCCGTTCACGCGACGTTCCATTCGCAGCAAAGAAATATTAGCATCAAAAGATAGAAATTTCTTTCTCGCGCGTAATGCAAGATGCAGCGGTGCAATGGCGGGCGCGATGTTATAATGACAAGTAGTTAGCTTAACTTAATTTACCGTGAATCGTTACTCGCAGCTTAACTTTAAATACCGGCTAACACGAGCATAAAACCTTTAAAACTCTGGTTTGTGTTCATCGTCGCGGCAAAGTGGTTACAAAGCACGTGGCAGCTCGAACGACGTTTAAGAAAAACGTTCAACGTACTTGGTAATACTTTAATCTCGCGATTATTTCAACTGTACATACATACGCGGACAATGGTTTAAAACGAGAAGGAAAACAGGAAGTAATTATTTATTTTATATGGAAAACGTGAATGGAGTATTCACATTTTCGCTGTAGCAAATTTATCACCTGTCTACAACATTTATAATAAGCGTTTGCATTATCCTTCTGAATGTATCAGATTACGTGCCTTTTATTTTATATACCGGGTGGTTCGCGAGAAACAGAATACCTAAATACATACTGCGTTTAATGCAAACTTTATTAATGCAAACGAATGAAATATAATTATTTAACCCTTTGCACTCTGAGCTACTTTAACTAAAAATTTAAACAGTTTTTCCTACCTGGAATATTTCCATTCCCTATGATTTTAAAAATTGTATTGATCATTATCAAGAGACAAAATTTTTGCGTCTGAAAAAGAAATTAGTAATATAAATTTTCGAAAATTAAATATACTGTTTTCATATAACACAGCCATGTAATTTACCAAAATTGGTAAACCAGAAAAAGAAAAAGAAAAAATTGATCCACATTGGGATCGAAACGTTGAGAAACTTAAATATTTAAATTGCATATTTGTTGTTCCTCTTGAAATGATCGAACCTGGCGCCGATATCATTAACATATTTTATATTCCAGATACGGTTTGGTACAAGAGACAGGATGTTGTAACAAAGACAACGGAGCCAAAGAAAATTAATTCTAGGTGTTTTTTGTGATTAAAGAGTTAAATAAATAGGAGAATATTGTTTAGTAATTTTGTTCACTCATTGGACCATCATTGTTCAATTACTGGAACGTATTGACTGGTATTTTTCATATTTTTTATTTAACGTTTAATAAAGAAGAATAATAATAATTTCATTGTATTTGTGTTCATTTATTCTCGACAAATGAAGTGGGAGCTATTTGGCAGATATGAGATTCCTTTAATTCACTTTTTTTTTTTTAATAAAATATTTTCCTGAACAATTTCTTAAATGTTCATTCACTGGTGAAACTTCTACAAAGTATCCGCAAACTTCGCGACATTCGTACTCTTAATCAAAACTGTCACTTGTAACTGTAATTTGTTAATTACTTTCCTCTTATCATGTTTTCCGGCAACACATAAGTAAACTCTCTCTGCTGACTGCTTCGGAGCACTCGAAAATAATACTTGTAAAATAAGCGAGGTTGAATTATACGACGCTTTATTTCCGTTTGCAAGAAGCGAGTAACTGCGGAGCGTCTAGATAAGAAGTGGTAACAATGTTTGAAACGAAGATTTTTGAACTTTTGTCTACGTGTAAAAGGAACTGGTTGAAGCGAAATGTGATACAGTTGTGAACTTGCGACTTGGAAACAATTTTCTGGTTTTCCATTACGTTTGTATCAGACCTGTGCGAATGTACAGTTGCTCCGGCTTGAAACTGTGTAATCAAAGGTGGAATCACGAAACCGGGGGCAAATAAAATGGCAAGATTGTCAATAAACCAGCCTAAATATTTTAGAAAGGATACTTGCATTTTTCAATTAATTAATTGAAATTTACACACTGAACACTAGACTGCGGATGTTTATGTAGTTTTTAATTTCTCTAGGCAAATTTTAAGTAACCGGAAACAAATATAAATAAAAATTATTCAAATTTTTAAATGTTATCGCCGCCAAGTTCGATCATTTTTAGAACATAACTACAAATATGCAATTAATACATGTTTCTAACGTGGATCTTTTTCAAAGAATCATTATTGCATAATAGATGTATGATGATTTCGGCGCACAGGTTCGATCAATAATAAAAACTTATTTTATAACAATTTTGCAAACTAAGATCTCAACGTTTCGATCCCGATGAGGATCATTCTCAAGAGAGATTTTTGCGTCTGCAACAAAATGTAACTTTATAATACTAACTGTGATTTAAAAATATGTTTTTTAACTGGAAAATAAATTTATTTTTCTCACTTGTTATATAAAATTTACGTTTAATCTTATAAAACAAGTGAGAAAAATAAATTTATTTTCCAGTTAAAAACATATTTTCTATAAGATTAAACGTAAATTTTATGAAAGATGTAATGTTTCCATACTGGTAGATATTAATGGAAACATTACATCTTTCATAAAATTTAAGTTTAATCTTAAATAACAAGTGAGATTGATTATAATCTTAAATAACAAATGTCCAAAAAATGTTCTATTCCCTTGAACGTGATGATACGAAAGGTCATTTGAAGTACATTTTTTCCTTTGCAGAACTAAATTTTTATGTGTCATAATTAACACTATATCCAGTGACAATTTTTTAAAAACATTTTTTAATGAATTATCCAATTATAATGAAGTGATTAAAATAAATTTATTTTGTTTTCATTTAATAGTACTTTAAACATGTCAATATTTTAATTTTAGTAATAAAAATGTGATTTGTATCGATATACATATAAAATTATTATAAAGTGTGATACCTAGTTTTATTTAGTGTACTTAGTTGTGATTTTTATCGATATACATATAAAATTATTATAAAGTGTGATACCTAGTTTTATTTAGTGTACTTAGTTGTGATTTTTATCGATGTACATATAAAATTATTATGAAGTGTGATACCTAGTTTTATTTAGTGTACTTAGTTGTGATTTTTATCGTTGTACATATAAAATTATTATAAAGTGTGATACCTAGTTTTATTTAGTGTACTTAGTTGTGATTTTTATCGATGTACATATAAAATTATTATGAAGTGTGATACCTAGTTTTATTTAGTGTACTTAGTTGTGATTTTTATCGATATGCTTATAAAATTATTATAAAGTGTGACACCTAGTTTTATTTAGTGTACTTAGTTGTGATTTTTATCGATGTACATATAAAATTATTATAAAGTGTGATACCTAGTTTTATTTAGTGTACTTAGTTGTGATTTTTATCGATGTACATATAAAATTATTATGAAGTGTGATACCTAGTTTTATTTAGTGTACTTAATTGTGATTTTTATCGATATGCTTATAAAATTATTATCAAGTGTGATACCTAGTTTTATTTAGTTTACCTAATTTTAAACGATTTTTAACATTTCAACGCTGAAACTATTGAGCCTTAAAAGTAACTGGTACACGTTCCCTTATAAAAATGACAAGTTTGATTTTATTTAGATTTTGTGCAGCTCCTACTGTAATATGTGCTCCACTAAGTATATCTATACAATCATTTCTTACGAAATTATTATTTATTACGTTTTTATAAAAACAGGGTTTTAGTAAACAAGTTTGCCTCTGAAAAGAAATCTAGATCAATATGTTGCTCATGTTTCAAAAATATAAATATTCAAAATAAAAAATGTTTGCATTGATTGCAAAACACAGGAGACAAATAGAAATTTCTTTCTCGTTTTAAATCTTCTTATTCCGTCCACTGCTTTAAATGGTACGTGCCCATTTTCGTCACAACTGCATAAAATCCGCAGTCTACTAATGAGTTTGCAGACCACTGCGCTATACAAAAGATTGTGTAAATTTTTGTTTCACAATCCCGAGAAATGGTTAAATCCGATGGAGTGTATATGTTTATAATTATTCACAGCACTGCATAAAAGGAGACTCGAGAAAATTTCGCCGTTGACTCATCCGGATAAAATAGTTCGCCTATAATTTAGCTGCAACTATACGACTTGGACGACAGAACAATGGCGCGCAGTGATCTTCGCCGACGAAAAGCGTTTTCGCTTGGATGAACCGCAGAGATATGAGTAATATTTTCACGATGCACGCAGAGAAGAACGAATATTAGTTCGTCGTCGTAGCAGCCAAGGATCGGTTATGGTGCGGGGTGCCGTTTCGAATTATGGCGTCATAGACCGTGCCATACCGGGACGCGAAGGAAGGAAAATTACTGGCAAACATATTGTGTTAGTGGGGAATAAAGGAATGAAATATCTGCAATAATGGCTGACGGAGATTGGATTACGAGCACTGGAAGGAATAACTCAATGCCACATAATTACGAGACACGAATGTGAGCAGAAATTTAGTACTAAATTGGTGGAAAATTATCTAGGATAATCTGTACCATTGCTGGCACTGCAGTAGTTATTGGCACTTTTGATTCGAACGGCAAATATTCAGAATTCCTGATATAGAATATCATTTTTTCATAATAAAACATACATAAAAGTCATAAATAAAACAATAAACTTCTCTGCACATACTGTCCGTCCAGAATACGATTTTTTTTGACAGTATTCGAGGATTTACTGTATACCACTCAATTGAAGTCTCGCCGCGGTAGACGCTAGACGCAGTCATAAATAAAACAATAGACTTCTCTGCACATACTGTCCGTCCAGAATACGATTTTTGGACAGTATTCGAGGATTTACTGTATACCACAAGTAGCAAATGCTACTTGTTATTGATTCTTTAATTGCAATAGTCTCTATGTATAAAAATATAAACATTACTCTCTCTCTACTGATCGTATTACTTATCATACAGTTAGCATGCAGTTATTATAATTAGCATACACTTATCGTACAGTTAGCAAGATGTCTTCACACATAACCGTTGGCATCTCCGACTTACCTGCAAAAGAAAAAACAATAGTATTAGATTTAACTAGAAATTCATTTATACAATATCATAAATATTATAAATAGTTTAGAAATATATTTAGATAAGAATTTAACGTCTTGTAGTGTGGACTGTTACATCTTGAGGTTATCAACTAGTATTAAATAGATGTACTAAAAATAATAACAATAATAAACAGTTCTACTAAATAATGAGGATTTGCTTGCTTCTCTAAATAGTTCTAAATAAATCCAAAATTATTTCAGTTATAACCTTGTATTAAAAGGATGCATTTGAAATAATAACAATAATAAATACTTCTATACAATAATAAAGACTTAATTGTTGTTATTGTTGTTACTTTTAACAACAATAATAAATAGTTCTATTCAATAATAAAGACTTGCTTGCTTCTCTAAATAGTTTCATATAAATCCAAAATTATTTCAGTTATAACCTTCTATTAAAAGAATGCATTTAAAATAATAACAATAATTAATAGTCCTACTCAATAATGACTGTGTGTGCTTGTATTTCTAAATAGTTCTAAATAAATCCAAACTTATAGCAGTTATAACCTTGTATTAAAAGGATGCATTTAAAATAATAACAATAATTAATAGTTCTATTCAATAATAAAGACTTGCTTGTTGTAATTGTTGTTATTTTTAACAACAATAATAAATAGTTCTATTTAATAATGAAGACTTGCTTGCTTCTCTAAATAGTTCTATATAAATCCAAACTTATTTCAGTTATAACCTTGTATTAAAAGGATGCATTTAAAATACTAACAATAATTAATGGTTCTACTCAATAATGACTATGTGTGCCTGTATTTCTAAATAGTTCTAAATAAATCCAAAATTATTTCAGTTATAATCTTGTATTAAAAGGATGCATTTAAAATAATAACAATAATTGATAGTTCTATTCAATAATAAAGACTTGCTTGCTTCTCTAAATTGTTCTATATAAATCCAAACTTATTTCAATTATAACCTTGTATTAAAAGGATGCATTTAAAATACTAACAATAATTAATAGTTCTACTCAATAATGACTATGTGTGCTTGTATTTCTAAATAGCTCTAAATAAATCCAAAATTATTTTAGTTATAACCTTGTATTAAAAGGATGCATTTAAAATAATAACAATAATAAATAGTTATATTGAATAATAAAAACTTGTTTATTGTTACTTTTAACAACAATAATACATAGTTCTATTCAATAATAAAGACTTGTTTGCTTCTCTAAATAGTTCTATATAAATCCAAAATTAATGTTTAAAAACATTCACAATGTATTACACACATTTTTCTGGAGACCGATTTGAGTTTGCAACATGATAATTGATAATTTATCAACGCTTTGTATAATATATAATACCGTCAGATAGATTGTATAGAACATTGTCAATCCATTTTACGCTCGTTCCACATTAAACGTTGTTTAATCAAAATCAAACTTTTGAATTGATAATTTCATTTCCCGATGCTACCTCGAGAGAAAATTTGCACAAGAATCGAACGAAACTGCCGCTACTTGATACGGATTCCGTTGGCGATCGTGCATATTATTTTATGCGAACGCATACTTGAGCACAATACAATAGAAACTCATTGTTCCCTTTTTACCATGCACGTCATATTAAACGAAAGTTACGAAACATTATTACGTGCTCGTAACTCGGTGGTTGTATTACATAAAATCCGCGGGAAGTGCAGCATTGGTCGACGAACACACATAATTTCAGTATTCCCGGGAAAAGATGTGTCACGCGCATAACAGTCTGTAACGGAACGACCCATTCATAAAACGTCTTCATAAAATACGACCGGCATTTTAAAAATCGTACACCGAAGACGCGTCACCGTGTTCGAAATTATTTATTTTTCATTTATATGCACCGTTAGATTGTTCTTTTTCCGTTCCCGGAAGAAGCCAAAGAAATGGCTGAGAATAATGGTTTATGGGGACATTAATGCCTTTCGCCAGCGAAAAGGTCAGTTTTAGTTTATAGTTATTATATGTAGGTCCATAACCTAAGTATAATTAGACTGCGGATTCTTATGTAAAATAATAATTTTCTACCTAAATTGCAAAAAATTTAGCTTTTTATAACTATGCTGCGGATTCTATGCATTTATGGCAAAAATGGGTTCGCACAATTTAAAACAGTTGAGGTACTAACAAAATTTAAGGCCACGATTTTGAAAAAAATCAATTTTTTTCGATCTCTGGTTTCCAAAATGTCTAAAAAAATATGGATCTGACAGCGAACTTTGAGGGCTGCTTTCACCCCTTCAAAGTGGATGGTTGCCAATGAAAGAAAATACGTGTCAAATATTTTTCGAACAACTACATCTCGCATAAGTTTCATCAAGATTGGTTTGTTTCACCTGAATATGTTCTTGTAAGCATGGTCCAGCGACCTCGGTCACAATTTTTATTGATATTTTATGGAAAACAATGGTTTCATTGTGACCAACCTCCGCGCGGAAAACCAATTTGGCAACAGTGATGAACATACATCTGTATCAATCTAACGCTTCAATTTCGCTGTAATTACAGGTTTTTTTCTTTTAATCATTATCTTTATTGCTATTAATGGATCCGAGTGGCTTCATGCCCTTTACACTTTTGTTGTTAAGAAACTACACTGATAATTGGTTCGATCTAGTAATACTTTAAAACACTATTTGCAAATATTCACAATATTTTATCTCGACGTTTCGATCTAAATTTAGATCATTTTCAAGAGATTAATTTAACAACATTGTGTCTGTAATGAAACCAAAACGTAATTATATTCTTTAATTATTTAAACTTATAACGATTCAACTCACGCGTAACATGTTGTAAGAAGAAAAATAAAAAAAGTAATAGAAAACTAAAAAAACATGTTACTTACTTGCGTAGTGTCGCAAAATAACTTTAAAATAAACAATTTAGAAAAATCAATAGTCTGCGTAGGACCCACATGTTGCTGCCTAGACAGTCACTATGGTAGTGAGGAACGCGAAGAAAGCTAAGAAAACCAATGGCTGATCGTGTATCGATCCATTGGCCAGAATCAATGTAAGGCGGTAATTTCAAAAATAGAACATAACACTTTCCATACTTCACCAAGAACTTATACCTCAAAAAACTTTTCGAGGTAATTTAATAAATGTACACATTTAATGGTTTGCCACAAAGGAAATATACATTTGAATGTATATAAAAATTAATTAAAGAGTGGCCAAGAACAAAAGGAATATGTAACGTCTAATGACACTAATGTGTATGAATCATCTGGAAGTTCAATGTTTTTAATTTCATTAACGAAATGCCAACTGTCAACAGTGTGGTATGGGGATTTACCTATCAAAAAACTTTTCGAGGTAATTTAATAAATGTACACATTTAATGGTTTGCCACAAAGGAAATATACATTTGAGTGTATATAAAAATTAATTAAAGAGTGGCCAAGAATAAAAGGAATATGTAACGTCTAATGACACTAATGTGTATGAATCATCTGGAAGTTCAATGTTTTTAATTTCATTAACGAAATGCCAACTGTCAGCAGTGTGGTATGGGGATTTACCTATCAAAAAACTTTTCGAGGTAATTTAATAAATGTACACATTTAATGGTTTGCCACAAAAGAAATATACATTTGAATGTATATAAAAATTAATTAAAGAGTGGCCAAGAACGAAAGGAATATTTCATTTAGAAAAATTCATCAAATAACATTACTGGTTCAGTAATGCCGCGTAATAGTCATGTATCTTAGGTGAAAGCCGAAAACATTTAATTTTTGCTCAAAGCTTATTACGATCGCTATACGTTAAACTGTTACACTGATAATTTGTGGAAATTCTAGTTGTTGATAAATGATTCTTCTTTTGGCCGTTCCACTTCAGCCAGATCTCGTAAGTCTGAGAAGAGAATTGAATTTAAACAAATAACTCAAACATTGAAAAAATACTAGACATGTTTGTTTAGAATAATTACGAGAACTTTAGAATTAAGATTTACAGTATGATTCGCTTTAATGATTAAATTTTATATAATCATGTGCAAATGTACGATAAATATAAACGTGTTGTCACGTCGCGAGGTCGAGTTAAAAGAATAAATAACAACAGTTGCCGCTTGGCACCAGGAAGAATTCTCCTGTTCCTTTGCCATGACAACTGTTGTTAATTAACAACGACAGTTGTGAATAGCGATACAAGGAATATTCGAATTTCGCGCCGCTAAAGATATTTCGCACCGCTATGAATATAGCGTTACAAGCAATATTCAAATTTCGCGCCGCTAGGGATATTTCGCACCGCTATGGATATTCCCCACAAATTCTCCTGACTAATCTCGTCCAAGTAGCTGAACTAAAATTGCCTCTATTCACCATTCATGAACGGAATCTGGGGAACAATTGAATGCGATCACGGGAACACACCTCACGTCCTCATACAATTATATATTGAGCTGAGTGAGGGCTCATTCGAAAGAGGAAGGTTAAATGAAGCGCGTGTGGATCCTTAAATTAGCAGGAAAAATCTTTTTGTGATCGAAAAATACATTAGAATATCCAATACATTAGAATATCCGGAATGTTTCTTCATTTGTTTTCTCTACTTTGGACAGTCACATTACTACATACAAACATAATGTAACTAAAGTTGGACCCACGCGCGCTTCATTTAACCTTCCCCTTTAGAATGAGCCCTCATTCAGCTCAAAATACAGGGTGTCCCAAAACTACCCTAGGAGCCGAAAATGGGAGGTTCCTTGGGTCATTTGAAGCGACATTTTACTTTACAAAAATGGCATCCGCGGTTTTGTTTAGAAGTTATTAACGAAAAACACGGACCAATCAGAGCGCGGCTATAGCAAACAGAGTCCGACTCGGCGACAGGTTCCGCTTAACGTGGTGTCGCTATTGGCCGAACCAGAATCAATCCGTTGTAAACGCGCTCTGATGGGTCCGTGTTTTTCGTTAATGAACTCCTAAACAAAGTCGCGGACGCCATTTTTGTAAAGGAAAATGTCGCTTCAAAGGAACCTCCCATTTTCGGCTCCTAGGGTAGTTTTGGGACACCCTGTATAATCGTATGAGGACGTGAGGTGTGTTCCCGAAAACCCCTGTTTTGGCCCAAATATAGTTAGATTCTGGTTAGATTCTAGTAATGTCACGTGGGTACCCTACCCTCTAAAGGGGGTACGGTCACCCATGGATTCTAGGATACTTATCAGTGTAACCAACCTCCACGCTGAAAAACAGATTGGCAACAGTGATGAACATACATTTGTATAAATCTAACGCTAATTAAACTAAGTTTCGCTATCATTACAAGTTTTTTTCTTTTTGTCAATATCTTTATTGCTATTAATGGATCCGAGTGACTCAAACCCTTTATATTTTTGTTGTTACGAATCTCCGCTGACAGTTCTCCTGACTAGGCGCCATCTCTTCTAAACCAACTGAACTAAAATTGGTTCTAGACTTGCTCTAGACTATGTCTGTATGAACGAAATATGGGGAAGTTGAATGCAATCACGGGAAACGGCTTTTCGTCCTCATACGAGCATATTTTGAGCTGAGTGACGGCTCATTGTAAAGAGGAAGGTTAATCCCGCTTCGCCCTGGTCATGATTTAATTCAGAAAAATCGTTTTGCATTAGAAAAATACATGGGAACCTCAGGGTGGTCGTCTCGATTTTTTTCCTCTACTTTGGACGCTCATATTATTAAATATAAACGTAATCTCGTTATATCCTGACCAGGGCGAAGCGGGATCAACCTTCCTCTTTACAATGAGCCCTCACTCAGCTCAAAATATGCTCGTATGAGGACGAAAAGCCGTTTCCCGCAAACACTGTTTTTACTTGCTTTTCTAGTAATATTCTAGTAATATCCATGGGTGACCGTACCCTCTTAAAACCATTGTTTTTCATGCAATATCAATAAAAATTGTGACCAGGGTCGCTGGGCCATGCTTAGCATGCTAGACCCTTTGTTGGACGGTATCAGGTCGTTGCAAAGGAACTGTCCAATTTCAGAATGCAAATGCTGTGAAATGATTCGATCAAGAAATACCATTATATGGTTATATACAGCGTGTCACCATAACCACGGGGCTAAATGGGCTCTATGAAGTATTGCTTTCAACCACAGCATTATTCTCCAAAGAAAGGAGCCCAGGCGGTGTTAAGTCCGATGTTCACCGGTTAGGATTGAGCCGAAAGCGCGAGGAGAAGACAAATCGCGCCGTGACTTAAGATATCCTGCGACGTCTTTGCCACGAAAATGGCAGGATCGCGACGGATCGAGTCAGAATTCCGCAAATGCGGCTTGTCCTAATGAATTGCCTACTCCATTTGCCGTGCTGCGGTATGCTGCATGCCGCATGCCGCGCCGTGCAACCGCACCGGAATTACTTTTGCTCGATCAGTGCTGCTTCCACGGCGAAGGGTGCGAATCCTAGAATGCTCGAGTGTTCTTGACTTTGCGTCTCGTTCAGCATAAACGCCGTCATTGTCCTCCATTACTCTCTCTTGCCAGAGGACGCCATCGAATCTCCTCTCATTTGGCCATCCGAACACACGAAACGATAGTAAAAGAAAGTATGACTTGGACTCCATCGCACCGCAAACATCACAGGAAATGAAACTGGAGATCAACTAGCCAAAGAAGTAACAAACAGAACCCAGGACTTAGAACTGCCCAAAGCGCACGAAGATTAAGTGTACCCACGTGACATTACTAGAATCTAACCAGAACTTATTTTTGAAATCGTTATATTATTTTCAAACTTTATACATAACAATATGTTCAATTGTCTAAATTAATTGATATAATTTCACAATTTTGATACAGTGACTGAAGTTCACTTATCAACTTGAATGTGTTTCGGTTAAAAATGTTTTCAAATTTGCCGCTCTAACTTGTATACACCACCATCAATCGATATCGATCTACCAATCGTAGCAAGTCACATAGATATATGTCATAGCCTCTATGCCTTTGAAACAGCACATGCTTCAGTTACATATCTATCATTTTTTTTTTTTTATTGTAGAAAATCTCATATGAGATTTATTTCAACATGATTATAATACAGAATACAATACATAGAATACAGAATATAAAAATTACAAAACAGAATTGGATACTGTAAACACTAATGCATTAAGGCCGCAAAGTTAATTGTACGGAGTTTATTAATTGAACATATCTACCATCATGGAGTAAATTTCATCCACGTGTAACTCACTAATTTTTGTTCCAAAATGTTGTTGTCCACTTTTCACACAACAAGTATGTATATAAAATTTAATTTTTGATTTTTCTATGTGATAATTGTTTTCATACCAAAAATAATTTTTTCCTTTTTTTGTTTTCTTTCATATTTTTCAGACGCAAAAGTGTCTCTTTGAAAAAGATGAAACTGCGGAATATGGAAAAATAGGAAGATTATGGTACGAACGATTTTTAAACTTGAAAAATTTCGTTAAACTTGCACAATATCCAATACCACGCACGGAAAAAGTGTTCTAACATGATACACATCATTTCCCGTAGACTTTCTCACGCTGAATATAATATTTTAATAAACTTTTAATAAATGCACTAAAAAGGAGACAATAATTTTTTTATATGTTTTATAATGTTTTTTATACTATATTTACGTAATCTTCGTGAGCGCTCCACGCTTTTATTCATAGTCACTACATAATGTCTAAAACAATTATTTTCTCCTTTTTAGTGCATTTTAATATAAGCGTGGTTTCTAAAAAGTTTTTTTATGTTTTTCTATATTGTAGTTTGTCATAATAGAGTTCCACATATGATTGTTACCAACGCTCATTAACATTTTCCTTACTTTACTAGTGACAACATTTTAAATGTATTAATTCTTTAATTGCAATAGTTTTTATGTATAAAAATATAAACATTAATCTCTCTCTACTGATCGTATTGCTTATCATACAGTTAGCATGCAGTTATTATACGACCTCTGGATTTTGCAAAAAAGGCTAATAAGTGGAAAATAAAAAATATATAAAGTGATGAAATTTTTTAAAAATTAAAGCTTATGGATAAAATACGGTACTGTTTCTTGGGGGGGGGGGGGAGCAAGGCCCGCTGGCCACCCCAAGTGCGCCACAGGTTGGAGTCAAAATTGTCGGATCACGGTGGTTGTGAACTAATGTAATCGGTGAGTTCGTAGCCGATCTGCATGCGCTTTTTGCCTGTGAAAAGATTAAAACATCCGTTCCAGGTATGTCGGTTAATCCCCTGGAGGAACAGCGAGGTACGTTTTGCCTTCGGTGTTGCCCTCGCAACATGCCTGACAGTTGTAGGTTTAGTGTCAAAGAAACAAACGATGGGCATGCAACGTCTCGAAAATAGGTTGCATCTGTTGCAAACGTAATTCCCGAATATTCGGAAATATCTGCATAAGCATCGTGAACCTATTCTCGGAAACTCGGGCATGGAATCCAATCTTCGTCATAACACTCATAACTATCTAAACAAACTACACGCGCAGATTCTTCAACGACAACATCCGGTGAAATGGACTAGTTTTGAATAGCTTTCGAAGTTTGTGCTCGTTTTATGACTTGCTTTCTTCGTTTCCTGCGGTCCACTATTTCAATCAAATTTTTTGCGATTATTAACTTTTCCCGATTTTCCACCCGGGTAAAGCCTTTCCGTTACGTTTTAGTTATTAGTCGATGGCGGATTTGATGCATTTTTGACAAAAATGGGAACATTCAATTTAAAGCAGTGGTAATGTAAAAAATATTTAATTATATCGATGTTTCAATTCATATTCAATTTAATTTATATAGAAAATTTAATTATGAATACTATTTTAATTTACTCTAATTTTTAAAATTTTCTTCAAATTAAATGGTATTTTTTATATAATTCTAAATTTAATGTATAAATTAAATAGTATTTTTTATATAAATCTAAATTTAATGTATAAATTAAATGGTATTTTTTATACAAATTTAAATTTAATGTATAAATTAAATGGAATTTTTTATATAAATTTAAATTTAATGTACAAATTAAATGGAATTTTTTATACAAATTTAAATTTAATGTATCAATTAAATTGAAAATTAATTGAAATAGTATTTATAATTAAAATGAAATGTTCAATATGTTAGTTTCAACTTCATGGGATAATTAAAAACGAATACAACTTTCATTTGGCTTCTGTATCCTGCAATCAATGCAAAATAAAAAATGTTTGTATCCTAAATCCTAAAATCCTAAAAATCCAATTCCTAATATTGCATAAATTGTTCCTAAATTTCCAAAAATTTCTTTGTTCCCTCTTTAATTAAAAATAATATGTGAAATTAATCCAAATCCAGGTAAAATTAAAATATAAACTTCTGGGTGACCAAAAAATCAAAATAAATGTTGGTAAAGAATAGGATCTGTACATGCTGCTAATAATCCGATGTGGGGTTTCATAGTATAATAAAAAAAAACAAAACAAGAATTTCTTCCCTCTTTTAATGATCTCATTAAGGTGAAACTAATTCACTGCACCATGAACGAGATTTTACTGGCCAAGAGTCAAAATGTCATTGGAACATTCTAAAAGTTGGTGATGTTTTTGAGGTCACTGATAACGAATCTGACATAAAAAATAAAAAATGGTGGATTCAACACCAAGCACATATGTTCTGAAAACTAGTTTTTTGTTGTCAAAATGAAAGACACACACAGACATTTTTTAACGTAATAAATTTGTATATACAGTGAGTCAAAAAAGTATTGGCACACTCTTAACAAGCTGATAACTTTTTCAATATCCTACTATACGATTTGAACTTTTTTTAGAAGCTAGAGCAATTAGTTTTCTGCAGGTTGCGAAAAAAATTTTTGTCAAAAATTGCAATTGATCGGGATTGTGGAAAAAATACTGGAAGTTGCATTTTACAATTTTTTTATGTGGGCCTATATTGAAAATTTAAAATATACGTTTTAAACGTCTGTTTTAAATGACTTTTTCAATCGTCGCGATAAGTAATTGCTGGCCGAAAAAGGCAACGGACTGTTCGATCCTGACGAAGCTCCCAGGAATCGTCTCCAGAGCTAATTGTTCACCAGTTGTTTCAGCCGTCTTTAAACGTTGAAAAAGAGCAAGTCGAATATAACGAACCAATCGAACGTGAGGAGACTAATCAAAGAATGTTTCAACGGACATTGGCTCTCCATAGTTACAAATGTGCGGTTTGACCATTTCTGGCGTGGGTCATAACAACCAAAATAATAAGTTTATGTAAAAAATATAATTAAAAATTAAAAACTAACCTATTCAGTCGTTAACCCACTTGCATGTTACACCAGTGAAACACGGAACACAACACTTTCACACAATTGCTGAACACTATACGTAGCACACTTTTCGAACTCGAAACGATAGCAAACGAAATTCCATACTCCGACGCGGCGCGGAAAGAATTACGCTCTTCGCGATTTCGCGCGAGACTGTGCTCCCCCCGCATACCTACCATGTTGTCGACGAAGGCAGATTGTTCGAAACAACTGAAATCGTGGCCTTGAAGATATACCCCCACAATACAATAATAAAGTCTGAAATTTTTATTGCATTAGGCACTTTTTATTGCACTAGCCTAATTTGGCTGTTATGCTCTAATGGGGCATGTAACGCCTATGAGGACCCATCTGTTTTTTTTTCACTTAGGCTAGCTAACGCAATAAAAATTTCAGACTTTATTACTGTATTGTGGAGGTATATCTTCAAGGTCACGATTTCATTTGTTTCGAACAATCTGCCTTCATCGACAACTTTGTTTGAGAGCACAGTTTCGCGCGAAATCGCGAAGAACACGGAACTCTTTCCGCGCCGCGTCGGAGTATAGAATTTCGTTTGCTATCGTTTCGAGTTCGAAAAATGTGCTATGTGTAGTGTTCAGCAATTGTGTGAAAGTGTGGTGTTCCGTGTTTCACTGGTGTAACATGCAAGTGGATTAACGACTGAATAGGTGAGTTTTTAATTTAATCAGTTTATGCTTTTTGTCTAGTTCGGGTAAAGTTGCCGATAATGTGGGCCCTCACCGATTTCGATCACCTTGAGATACAATATGTTATAAATTCCACGAATTAAATATCTAATTAACATAGATTTTTTACATCGATCAATTTTCAATCACTAGTTTTTGCACTATTATTTCGTAAACTAATGCCGGCAGACAAAAACTGTATAGGGAAATGTTCAGAATCGTGGTCTTGACAACGTATCCAAATTTCATCGAAATCGGATAAGATATTGGTACATCGAATGATTGTCAATTAAAAGTTTTTAGAATATTTCGTAAACTAATGCCGGCAAACAAAAACTGTAAAGGGAAATTTCGTTCAGAATCGTGGTCTTGACAAGGTGTCCGAAGCTCATCGAAATCTGGGAGGATTTACATCATCAGAAACTCTTGTTCGGTGCATCGCACAGTGGGCCAGATCGAATAAGTAGGAGGAAAAATCAATAATTATATAATTTTACAAAAAGTTCTGCTGTCGCATGGATGGACGTTTTGAAATTTTCTACATGGAGATTGAACCTACTTGATAGAACTTGCTAAGAACTTACTAAGAATATAAAAGTCTTTGATAATAGCTAGAAGATATTCACAACACACGTTCTGATACTCAATATTTCGCAGCAAACGTTCGAGAAATGTAAAACAACGCAACGCGGCATTTGCCTTTGTCATTTGTTTCATTGTTGATAATACTAATACCAGAGGTCACTTTACGTCTCAGGGGAATGTATAGTACATCAACTATTCACCGATAATTGTATTCTTTTACCTTCAATTTCGGATTTTTTCTTCCTACTTATTCGATCTGGCCCACTGTGCATCGCGGCGGAACGATACAATACGCGTCTAGGTCTCGCTCTGATTGGTCCGTGTTTTTCATTAATAACTCCTTAACGAAGCCTCGGATGACATTTTCGTAAAGGAAAATGGTGCTTGAAATGACCCAAGGATCCTTCTATCTCCCGATACTGAGGGGATTTTGGGACACCCTGTATATATAACCTTTTCGTAGAGCGTTTCATGTGCTTCATTTCGTGTTTGAAACTTTTTTCTCTAAAATTAATATTTTAGAAAATATTTAGTAACAACTATCAAAACTTTGAAGGGAGTGGGGAGACGAGGCTTTGTCGTCAAAAATCCTTTTAGGGACTTGATTAGATTCTCTAATCAAGGATAAGCTTTGGCAAAAAATTCAGCAAGGTTGTCGCTTTTCGAAGTACATCCAATAAATGAGATTCTCCCTAGTAGCACAAAATATTGTATACATATTCATATAATATTAAAAAGAGATTCAATCTTTTTTTAATATTCAAATATACATACAATATTTATTTCATATTATGAAAAAAATATTTTTTTCTAAATATACATACAATATTTATTTCATATTATGAAAAAAATATTTTTTTCTAAATATTCAGGAAATATTTATTTCATATTATGAAAAAAATATTTTTTTCTAAATATTCAGGAAACATTTATTACATATTATGAAAAAAATATTTTTTTCGTAATATGTAGGAAATATTTATTTCATATTATGAAAAAATATTTTTTTCGTAATATGCAGGAAATATTTATTTCATATTATGAAAAAATATTTTTTTCGTAATATGCAGGAAATATTTATTTCATATTATGAAAAAATATTTTTTTCTTAATATTAAAAGAATCTTTATTTCATATTACAGGAAAAATATTTTTTTCCAAGTATTAAATGAATCTTTATTTCATGTTATGAAAAAAATATTTTTTTCTCATTATAAAATGAATCTTTATTTAATATTGGAAATAGAATATTTTTTTCTAATACGCAGATAATGTTTATTTCATATTAGCTGACCCGACAAACGTTGTCCTGTCCAAATTTAAATAAATTTGTTTGTGTTCGTTGTGCTCGACAACGAACTCGTTGAAAACCAATAATGCGTAACGAAATGTGTTAACCTGCTACTTGTACCGTTTCAAAAATTATGATTTTTGCAGTCTGTCCGAAATTTTCAACTTTCGTTTGTAATTGTCTCGAATTTTCTTTACTGAAAACTTTTTCAGTACCATAACGAACAAAACAAAAAAGAATTATTCATATCCATCGTTCGAATCATGAGTTATGGACTTAAGTTCATACAAAAATCGCATAAGAAAGCACTTTCAATTTTTCCAGAATTTTCCATTATTCCGGGACTACTTTTCTAATTTTTCTTTCCCTAAAAACCTTATTTGGACCATTACGAATTTTTTTTTTTAAATTAGCCAAATCGGTCCAGCCGTTCTCACGTGATGTCGTGACCAACGAACATCATTTCATTTTTATTATATAGATTATGAAAAAATATTTTTTTCTATATATTCAGGAAATATTTATTTCATATTATGAAAAAAATATTTTTTTCTATATATTCAGAAAATATTTATTTCATATTATGAAAAAATATATTTTTCTAAATATTAAAAGAATCTTTATTTCATATTAGAAATAGAATATTTTTTTCTAATGTACAGATAATATTTATTTCATATTATGAAAAAAATATTTTTTTCTTATTATAAAATGAATCTTTATTTAATGATAGAAATAAAATATACGGGGTGTCCTGTTTAAGTAAGAACAGCAGAATATCTTGGATGGCGTTGTCGGTATCAAAAAAGTGTTCATACAAAAGTTGTATGCTATGAAGGAAGCAATCATATGGTGAAATTTTTTCGGAACTAGAATGGTGGGGAGGGAGGATTTCAAAGTCGAATTAAGTTTCTTAAATGCAATGTCCTACTTTTTATACCATACACCGATAGAGTATCGAATTCTGAGTATAAAAGTGTTGACCTTCATATGTCCTAAATCTAATAGTTAACGAGATATTATCCAAAGAAGAAAGAAAATTGTTTCGATAATATCTCGTTAACTATTAGGTTTAGGACATAGGATGGTCAACACTTTTATACTCAGAATTCGATACTCTATCGGTGTATGGTATAAAAAGTAGGACATTCCATTTAAAAAACTTATTTCGACTTTAAAATCCTTCTTCTCGATCATTCTAGTTTCGAAAAAATTTCACCATATGATTGTTCCCTTCATACCAATCAAATTTTGTATGAACATTTTTTTGATACCGACAACGCCTTCCGAGAGATCCGTCCGTTGGCCATCCGCGGATCTTAAAGTTAACGGTCGATGACATGATGACACGACACAACATTTTGTGTAATAACGAACAATATATATAGTTATACAGTGGATTCAACACTTGCATTTCGTCGTTTGCAGAAAAGGTAAGAACATTTATGTAATATAGGTATATTTCATATTCTAAAGACTTGCAATTAACGTTTTCAATGATAATTTTTCATACAATATTTAATTTGTAGTTACACAAACTTCACAATGGCCGAAAATCGTTACAAGAAATATAAATTTATAAAGAAACAAATGGCTTTGAATTTGAATGAAAATCAGATAAGTCGCGACATAGTAGAAGAATCAATTGAAATCATACAAACTAATTCACAAACGGTTAATGATGATCCCGTCATATCTGATATGAATCAACCATTTGATTGTCAAATTACAAATAACACAAATGACACTACAGATGATACATGCACTGCTTTTCGAAATTTGAAATTACTTACGTTTTTAAAAACATGGTCCCTAGAAAATAAAATCAATCATTCGCAACTAAATAGTTTATTAAAAGGCTTGAAGGACATATTTCCTGAATATACGATTCCACGCGATGCACGAACTGTATTAAAGACTAAGCGCTCATCAAACAGTATTACACCAATTATTAGCAAAAAGAACACGATAGCTCAATTTTCATATTTAGGTATAAAGGCGCATTTATTAAGTCTGTTACAAAATGCAAGTGTTTTGACGGAGCTAAAAGAAACATTTATGTTTCAATTAATTTTTAATGTCGATGGTATTCCACTTTCAACAAGTTCAAATAAACAGTTTTGGCCCATTTTATGCAAAATAGTACTGAAACATTCTACGGTGTCCCCTTTCCCGATAGCAATATATTATGGCGATGCAAAACCTGATTCCTTGACTGATTATTTAAATGATTTTATACATGAACTGAACGATATGTTAGAATATGGATTATCTTACGATGGTAATAATTTTAAAGTAACTGTTGTATGTTTTGCCTGTGATGCACCTGCGAGAGCATTTTTAAAAAACATTAAAGGGCATACGGGTTACAAAGGTTGCGAAAGATGTACAGAAACGGGTATATATTACAAAAAACGAATCAGTTATTTAAAACATGACGCTAGTGCTCGAACGCATTTCCATTTTGAAAATTTTCATGACTTTTCTCATCATCAAGATAATCAAAGGACACCTCTGTTAAATATAATTAAATTCGACATAATACAACATTTTTCTCTAGATTATATGCATTTATGTTGCTTAGAAGTAATGAAAAAATTACTTCGTCATTGGTGCAAGACACAGCTTAAAAAGTCAGATAAAAAGAAACTATCAAAGAGAATGACATCTTCAGTCAAATATGTACCCAGTGAATTTAATCGTAAACCGCGACCGATATCGGAGCTATCGAGATTTAAAGCTACAGAGTTCCGACTATTCCTTTTATACTTGGGACCCATTATAATGAAACAAATTCTTCCAGACAATTATTATGATCACTTTTTATTATTTCATGCCGCTATTAGGATTTTATTACATAAACAGTTATATCTAAACCCAGAGTGGTTAAACACAGCTCGAGAAATGCTATTTAAATTCGTAGATAATTGTTCAGGTCTGTACGGCAGAGAATTCTGTACATACAATGTTCATAATTTAGTCCACATTTCAGACGACGTAGAAAACTTGAAATATTCTTTGGAGGAATTAAGTTGCTTCCCTTTTGAAAATTATTTAGGGAAGTTAGTAAGCATGTTGCGTAGATGGAATAAACCTTTAGCACAAATAATAAATAGATTATCGGAAAATGGAGCACCTACAGTCACAGAAAATATTAATACTCAAATAACGATTGAAACACACAATAATAAAAAAACAATACAACTTCCTAATTTTAAATTAAAAGCTTATGGATTGAGTGACCGTTATGTCTTTTTAAAAAATGGCCATGTCCTACAAATGACAGACATATTAGAAAACAAAATAGTTGGGAAATTATCATCGCAATTAAAAAATTTTTATAAATACCCTATTAAATCCAAAATAATAGGATTATTTAAATTTGATAAATTCGATGATGAAATTGTATCTTATGAACTAAGTGAAATTTTGTACAAATCATTTGTAGTTAAATGCCAGTCATATTTCGCAGCATATGAGCTGCTTCATCAATATAATTAATCATACTTACTACTTTATTTTAAATTAGATATTAGCTGGTGTATTTATAAGTTTATAGTTTTTAGGATTGTTTCATATCATTTTTAAAATGTCACCATCGAGGAAATCGCGACACGACATTGTGCCAAGGAAGCGAATTATTTTCGAATCGTCCGACTCATCTGATTCTTCAAATCAAAGCCAACCAATTGAGCAATCGCATATAGAAACACCAAGTAAGTCGGAAAATAAACAAAAATGACGAATTTTAATATTAATTTGTAAAATTGTATAATTGTAATAATAATACTTTGTGATATTCTACACAGATGTACATCATGTATCCAACAAGAACGAGGATCAATTGGCCACATTAAGTCGACAGTACCTAGACTTAAAATATGAGATTAAACAAATTTTTAATAAATTAGAAAGAATTGAAAGATTACTAAACGTCACAGTAACGGCTGGAAGCAGCCACAGCGAAATTGAGAATGAAAATAATTTTCTGAATCAATTGCCGTTAAGCTCTGTAGTTAGTATCAACGAGTTCGATGCGATCATATCAGAAAATACAGAAAAATTTAATTCGCTAGTATGTATTTGGAAATATAAACATTATTATCATTTTTAGATAATTTCCGAAATATATGAATTTTATGGTTTTTTTACATTATACGTGATTCATATTATTTTTGTTTAGTAAATAGTTAATATTTATAATTGTAATATTGACATTAAATAAATAATGACATATATTTTTCAGGTACAACTGTTATATTTAGTCGGTGGAGACACTAATAAAAGAATTATTTTTAATATGCTCCGCAAACTTTTAACAAATGCAGCAGCGACATATTATTCCGGGCAAGGACGGAAGAAAAAATTATCTTTCGTTAACTTAAAGATATATGATGCTGTAATGAGTAAGTATACTTACACTTATCACTTTTATGTGGTATTGCCACGTACTATATATACGTAATATATATGTATTTTGTTTCATTTTTAATTTCACAGCTGCCACGAGAAGAAGACAGAAATCAATTACGGAAGTAGAAATACGACAATGCGTATCTCTGTTTTTAGCGACAGCTAAGTCTAGGCTGTAAGAAATAAATATATAAATACATGTACAAATATATATATATATATATATATATATACACACACACATATATAAATGCGTATTCATTATTATGTATCATTTGTCCCGTTGCCTTTTTTCCCTAGTTTCCTGCGCTTTCCTAAATTCAATTTACATAGTAAATCACATATTTTGATTATAATAAAAAATCGTGAACGCTAAAGTTAATATAAGATTCTGTTCAGGTTTCTTCAAACTTTTGAAGTGTAGTATATCTATTTTGTGCCACTTTTATTATTAGACAAAATTGAAATGGTAGCACAACGATTTCATACGTTTTGAAGTAACTGAAACACAGATTACCGATGTTCAACGTCGTAGACGGGCGCACGTAATATACTATGCTATATTATTTTATTGTTTTTACTATTTATTATTTTATACTATGTTATGCTATATTATTTTTATACTGAATTACAACAATATATTTTTTCACAATAAAATGTTTTTGTTTATTCAGCAAATATATTGTATGTGTTTCCATTCTTACGTACGATTGAAATACTTATGAAAAAAAAATATATATATCTTTGTCGTTAATATACTAATAATATGCTTCATTAAAAAAAAGTAGTTTTATTGTTAGTTACAAATTTTTTAACAGAAATCTATCTCTTCGAATAATTGTATGATTTGAGCCTTTATAAGAATAAAAAGTAATGAATGAAACCATAGGTTCACATGGCTCAGCGAGGAAGTACATCATCCAGTAAACGGTAAGTCCCGAGATCAAATCCCATCAACTGCACAAAAATTTCTGAATTGTAATCATGTTCTTTCGATGACAAAGTGGAATATTCCCTCAAGTAGTGCATAGGAAAGTATATATATTGATAGTTTCTAATTTCTTTTATAACTTTTTCTTAAATTTTAAGATTTGAATAAATGTTATTTGAATATTGAATTTATATTTTTCAAATGTTATATTCACATTTTTTTAATATTTACTTCATATTTTTTAAATATCTCGTTTATATTCTCTGAATATGTAGCTAATATTTTTTTAATATCCATTTTATATTCTCTGAATATGTAGCTAATATTTTTTTAATATCCATTTTATATTCTCTGAATATTTAGCTAATATTTTTTTAATATTCATTTTATATTCTCTGAATATTTAGCTAATATTTTTTAAATATCCATTTTATATTCTCTGAATATTTAGCTTATATTTTCTAAACATTCAATTTACATTTCTTGAACATGTATACAATATTAGATTTAATATTTATCTAATATTAAAAAGTGTGGCTTAAAAAATATTTTTTCAATATTCGAAAAAAATGTGTATCCAATATTTTGTGCTACTAGGGCTCTCTCTCATAAGAATGTTCCCAGATTTAAATTTCTCGAGATATAAGAAATAATCAATTATAAATAATAATCAAATTTTGGACGAATAAGAAATGATGTTATCGGCGCACAGGTTCGATCACGATTCTACAAAAATAATTTTGAGTGGTAGAATCATGATCGACCCTGTGCGCCGATAACATAATTTCCTATTTGTCTAAAAACAATTTACGATCGCGAAAAATAATCACTTAATAATCAAATTTCTCAAGGAGGAACACTATTTTCACTGTCTCAAATTGCGCTACTCTCGTCATAAATACATCATATCCGCTGTGTACTTATTATCAACAATGCCAGTTTCTACCAGAGTGATAAGGACCATTTTGATTTCGGCGATCTTCTTCAGCCTCGCTTCGCGTTTCAACGATGAGAAACGAGTCTGCACGATCTCGTACCTATAAAACGCGAAACACAAAACCTGACTACAATACATAATTTTGGGGAGGAAGCAGGAGCATTGTAAGCATCCCTGTACACTATGCTCTCCTCAACCGAACGGTAAACATGAAAGCAGGATTTCGGGGCTCCCTCCGCGATTCCTTAGACCCCACGTTGATAGTTAGTGCCCTAGTTCCTATAGTTCCGCTCGTGGAAACAGCGCCAAATGTTGTTTACAGTAATAGATCAGAACAATCGAACGCGATAAGCGAACTTCGGATTAAATCGCTCTACGAATCCCACAAATGGCTATTCCCACGGCAACATGACAGTACCGTTCAATCGTTTTCCATCGTTCTATCTAACCGTTGTTTTTCACGTTCAATTTTTCCCATTCGACCCTAATTTGTTGTACAGAGTACTTCACCAACTCAATTCTAATTTGTAGACAGCGGATTTGATTAATTCTACTGGAAATTGCTGTATCATTATTGAAAATATTATTTACATTATTGAATATGTTGTTATCTAATTATTTACCGTATTATTAAATATTGTATGAAGTATTATATCAATTTCATATCCAGAAAACGAATGGAATCATATAGAACGAAATTATTGTTAGTCGAAAGAAATGTTTAATTTTTGAGTTTAAAGTTAATTTAATTCGTTACAAAAATTAGTAGGTGTAATTTGAAACAATGGAAACATTAGAAGAATTTGAAAATGCTGTTGTATTAGTTTTAACATATTAAACATATTAATAAACGGAATAAATTTGTATTATATATTATATAAAAATATATTATATATTATTATATTTTTTTATATATATTATATATTATTTATTTTCGGCAATAAATCATGAAAATCTGCGAATGTTTAATTGATACAGGTCTACAAAACGTATTTTTTAAATTTTCAATATAAGCCCACATAAAATTGTTGAAAAATCAACTTTTAGTATTTTTTCAACAATTCCGATCAATTGCAATTTTTGAAAAAATTTCTTTTCACATCCTTTACTAAACTAATTGCTCTAGCTTCCCAAAAAAGTTCAAATCGTATAGTACAATGTTAAAAAAGTTATCGTCTTCTTTAGAGCGGTCTTAAACTTTTGTCCGCTACTGTAGATCCGCTGTCTACTAATTTATTATACACGGTATTTCACCTAACTTGATCATCTTAAATATCTCGATTAAATTTTCTCAACGACAAATTTTCCGAGATTTCAAGGCCATCGAAGTTTTTTTTAATTACAAGAATCATATAGCTCACAAGGAAAAACAAAATTAACAAGATACGATATGTTGACTTTCAGGTGCCCTTTAAAAGGGTTAATTTCTACACATTTTTAAGGCTAATCTTCTCTATCTTCCTCTATCTTCCTTTATTATAAAACATTTTAGCTTTAGTTTAAAAACATTTATGTGTACAGAAACAAGCTGTTCAGAATGTTGAATTTTAAAACATATATTGTATTTAAATTATGCCGTATTTAGATTCAATTAAAAAAGTTCTACAAAAGTTCTTTACGAATGAATGCAAAGTAAAAATATGTTGAATATGATAAAATAGAATATCTTATTGTAATGTTGTTTAACTAGTCTTTGTTGAAAAATTCAGTTAAATATATTAATATAGAATATCTTATTAAAATAATATTTAAGTAACATTTGCCGAAAATTAAGTTGAATATGTTAAAATAGAATATCTTATTATAGTGTTATTTGACTAGCATTTGCAGACAAATTAAGTAGAATATGGTAAAATAGAATATCTTATTATAACATTATTTAACTAGTGTTTGCTAAAAAATTAAGTAAAATAAATCAATATAGAATATCTTATTACAATATTATTAAGTAACATTTGCCGAAAAATTAAATTGAATATATTAAAGTAGAACATATTATTATAACGTTATTTATCTGGTGTTTGCTAAAAAGTTAAGTGAAATCAATGAATATACAATACCTTCTTAAAATATTATTTAAGTAGCCTTTTCCGAAAAATTAAGTTGAATATGTTAAAATAGAATATTTTATTATAGTGTTATTTGACAAGCATTTGCAGACAAATTAAGTAGAATATGGTAAAATAGAATATCTCATTATAACGTTATTTAACTAGTGTTTGCTGAAAAGTTAAGTGAAATAAATTAATATAGAATACCTTATTCAAATATTATTTAAGTAGCATTTGTCGAAAATTAAGTTGAATATATTAAAGTAGAACATATTATTATATCGTTATTTATCTAGTCTTTGCTGAAAAATGTAGTGAAATATATTAATATAGAATCTCTTATTACTATATTATTAAGTAGCATTTGCCGAAAAATTAAATTGAATATGTTAAAATAGAATATCTTATTATAGTGTTATTTAACTAGCATTTGCAGACAAATTAAGTAGAATATGGTAAAATTAAATATCTTATTAAAACGTTATTTAACTAGTGTTTGCTGAAAAGTTAAGTGAATTAAATTAATATAGAATATCTTATTACAATATTATTAAGTAGCATTTGCCGAAAATGAAGTTGAATATGTTAAAATGGAAGAACATATCACCGCTACGAGCCGAGTTTGGTCATTACGAGATTAGCCCCTTGTTCGGTGAAGATTGTATTACATAAGACCGTAGATAACGGTGTAAAAAATAAGATGTTGAACCGTGAATAAATGTCCGATGAATGAACGGGGCTTGGCGCGGCTGGACGGACGGAAATCAAGGAGGAATTCTACTTGTTCTTTTTACGAGGCTGAATATCGGATCCACGCTCGGACTTTACGGGCTTTCACCAGTAGAAGGCACGTTAGTTATGCCGACGTACCTGCCGATAACGCGTGTTCTTTTTATCGGAACCTGACACAGGATTGTAACGGGTCAGACGTCGCGTCTCCCACGCACGTTTAGTTTAGTTTTCACTGGGAGGGTTCCCACCCTCCCGGCGGGGCTTGCAGCAGCCTGCCGCGCAGTCTTGATGCAATATTTTCTCGCAAATAAAAGCGCGTCCCGAACATCTGCCGATACCGAGAACATCGGTTTTGGGGACCCTTTAAAACGCCACTCGTACCAAACGCAAAAAAAGAAAAGAACTGTAAGGCGGAAGTCAATGAACCGGAGAAACCGTGCTTCTTCCTTCGTGCCCTCTGCCTTCAGCGGTCCACGTACGTGGCTATCAACGGATGATCCCTACGTAGGCGATCGATGACTGATCATCGTATGCGTCGGCCAACCGAGCCAGAGAATCATTTCACTTTGAATGAGCTGGGAGATGAGTCGGTAGATTAACGTACAGGGTGTCCCTGTAATAGTTACATTTTATCGGTCGGCTGCTATCTAAATGTCCCTCGAAAATCAAACGTCGAGAACTAAGGTAGGTTATCTTAACACTCGCCGGAATACCTCTGCCGGTCGATATGATCGTGTGTGGATGTTTTATTTCACAACTCTCGAAGTTGCGTAGACGCTTTCGTAGAAAGTAATTGAATAAATAAGATTGAGGATGTTTTGCAGGTATATAAACAGGTAACAAAATGTTCGACAACTTGACAAGATATGATTCTTATTAAATTAATGCAATTATTAAAGTTCGAGTTAGATTCACTACACCGTTTAATATTTATAGCAACTTCAAGTTTGCACATTTTAACACGTGTTCTTATGTGGAATTCATAAAATTTTACTTTAAACCCTATTTAATCCTTGAAAATACGCAACTAGGAACTCCAGTTTTTTTATATATAGTAAAAATTATATATTTAATTATGTTCAAAATTTATTAGGATTCACTAAACAGTTATATATAGTAAAAATTATGTTCAAACTTTATTAGGATTCACTATACAGTTATATATACTAAAAATTATGTATTTAAGTATGTTCAAAATTTATTAGGATTCACTAGTCAAAATTATGCATTGAATTATGTTCAAAACTTATTAGGATTCACTGAACAGTTATATATAGTAAAAATTATGTATTTAATTGTGTTCAAAATTTATTAGAATTCACTAAACAGTTATATATAGTAAAAATTATGCATTTAATTATATTCAAAATTTATTAGTATTCACTGAACAGTTATATATAGTAAAAATTATGTATTTAATTAAGTTCAAAATTTATTAGAATTCATTAAACAGTTGTATATAGTAAAAATTATGTATTTAATTATGTTCAAAACTTATTAGGCTTCACTAAACAGTTATATATAGTAAAAATTATGTATTTAATTATGTTCAAAATTCATTAGGATTCACTAAACAGTTATATATAGTAAAAATTATGTATTTAATTATGTTCAAAATTTATTAGAATTCACTAAACAGTTACATATAGTAAAAATTATGCATTTAATTATGTTCAAAATTTATTAGGATTCACTAAACAATTATATACAGTAAAAATTATGTATTTAATTATGTTCAAAATTTATTATGATTCACTAAACAATTATATATAGTAAAAATTATGTATTTAATTATGTTCAAAATTTATTTTAATTATTCATTTTGATTATATTAATTATCCAGAATTTGGTCTTTTCAGACCGGAGCCTTTACGTTCCCCCGACCATCATTTCGGGGTAGAGGCAGTTATTCTCTAACTTCACCGAAAAATAAATATACTCGGAAACTGCGCAGCTGATAGAAAAAAGTCACCAGATATAAATTGTTGGAAATTTAATTTTCTACAAAAAAGGTCTCTTGATATTTTGTCATATTTCGCATAGTTACCGAAATATTTGCTAAACCTGCCGATCTGACAGCATGTTATATATGTACACATTTTTTTCACGAAATAACCGCAAGAACACACATATATGACCTCAAAACGAGGTGCCACGGAAATCGTACTCTCCCCTAAACTTCTCTGTATTTATTAAATCACCGACGAATTGTTGAAATATGAGATATACGAAGTTTTAACTCAGTTCAATACTGCATCGTTGAGCAGTCCATAGATGTGCAAACTGTAGTCAACGCTCGGCACGCCGATTTCCCAGTGAAGGACTAGAATCTTTAAGTCGTAGAGGTTCCATCTTGTTGAAGTTTTCGAGCAACAGAGATTCAGCAAAGGAAAATGCGAGTTTCTGGGACTTCTGAACAAATTCTACTGTCAGAAGTCAGTTCATTTTGCTTTTATACGTGTTCGTGCAAGCGTGTACAGGGTGTACAGAAAGTAATGGTCATCTGCCCTAGGGATAAATGTACACCTCTGGATCGGTGGACATTTGTAAGAGAAACTCGTCGCAAAATTGTTTATAACAAAGAAAGCGCGAGACAAACGAAATTTAAAGGGACATTCGTTGCTCGACTCGTAACCGAGTCATCGTCTCCGAACCATGCACGCGATCATGTTCTGTCTCATCGACACGGACATGTGGACTAATAATAGTAATAGGATTTCGTCTCTACGCATAATTTCGCACAATCAAATTTTGTAAAAAAATTTAACAGCTTATATCTCAATAACTAATTGTTTGCGAGATATGGCTCCTTTCAAACTTTTTCTCTCATCGATGAGTAGAAAGCGTTCGTGTAAAAGAACTTTAACAATTTTCTTTGTTATAAACAATTTAGTGGCAAGTTTCTCTTACAAATGCTCACCGGTACAGAGGTGTAGATTGTAGATCCACCCCTAGGAAGGATGACCATTACTTTTTATACACCCTGTACATACAAGCATAGTTTTTAATATATAAGATTACATTCGTATTAAAAATTAATGTGAATATCTTATTATAACATTATTTAAGTAGTAATTGTCGAACAAGTAAGTTAAATATCTTCAAGAGTCACGCTCGTCCTGAAGATCTTAAATAAAGTTTAACAAATATGAATGTTACAAGTTTCGCACTCGAGATTCACCCTTTTGCAAATCATTTTCACCCTTTTGTATTTGAAATTAATTTACGAAAGTGTAGAATTGATTTACAGAAAGGAGAACTTGATTTGCAAAAAGGTGAAATTGATTCGCATAAGGTTGAATTTGATTACCAAAAGGATGAATTTCAAGCGCAAAACCGCGCTTCTTTTTCGACGAATTAAAATTTGATTCTCTTGTAATCAATAATTTACTCGTTCAAATAAAACTGTAGCCGTATAAAGAATCCAAATTTTCTTCTCTTTCTTACATTTTTCGGAATAAAGACGTTTTAATCACTGTAAATGTAAAGAAAATGATACGGCAAGGGGTTAAGAATGTTATGGAGGTACAATGGGAGACAAAAGTACAAGAAATTCGAAATCCATCAATATATTGACAATGAAAGCCAATCACAAGTATATTTTGCATTAAAAAAATTAATTAATTTAAAAAGCTTTCGTTTAATTAGTGAATTTCATGATATATTTATTTTTTAATCAAATTGTCTTCATATTATAAAAAATTGTAAATGAATTTGTGGATAATTGTATCCTCTGATTTGAACTTCAAGCAAAAAAATTTGTGAAATTCAATATATATACTTACGCAATAAAATGTTGAAAATAAATGTTTAAATAAATTAAAGATACTTCAGAAAGCAATATTCATGGTTATTATTGAAAATTAACATGTGAAATTTCCGTAAAATTATTGCTAGTGAGATGACACGATAAATTTGACGTTTTGTAACAGTTTATAATTTTTTGCTCTGGAACTGTTTAGTGAATCCTAATCAATTTTGAACATAATTAAATGTATAATTTTGACTAGTGAATCCTAATAAATTTTGAACATACTTAAATACATAATTTTTAGTATATATAACTGTATAGTGAATCCTAATAAATTTAGAACATAATTAAATACATAATTTTTAGTATATGTAACTGTATAGTGAATCCTAATAAATTTTGAACATAATTAAAGACATAATTTTTACTATATATAACTGTTAGTGAATCCTAATAAATTTTCAACATAATTAAATACATAATTTTTATTATATATAAATGTTTAGTGAATCCTAATAAATTTTGAACATAATTAAATACATAGTTTTTATTATGTATAAAAAAAAGCTGGAGTTTCTAGTTGCGTTTTTTCAGGGTTTGAATGGGGTTTGAAGCGGAATTTTATGAATTCTCCATAAGTTGCTATAAATATTAAACGGTGTAGTGAATCTAACTCAAACTTTGGTAATTGCATTAATTAAATCTTGCCATATTTTCAAAATTTTTGTTGCGTTTCTATATAGCTCCAGAGCATTCTTAATTTCATTGAAACGCAATCTCTTAAATATCTCAATTTAAACTTAAATGAACTCGGGCCACTTTCGAAGTAAACGTCTGACTTGCTGAAACTTTTTCGGACGATAACACTCGATTCGAACATACTGTTTCCAAAGATAATGCAGCTGCGAATGTTTCTGCGAGTGACTGTACACGCGTATGCCACGGTGGACGTATTTTTGTTGTCCAATGCTGCTACCGTGTTCTTCGGTGAAAAAAACAGCCTGCCGGTTGAATAATTTTCCGTCCCGTTTTAAAAATGTAAATTCGAGGGAATTCTGCTTGTGTAGTTCCTCGGTGTGATTTTTATTGCGAACAAATCTCCGCAGTGTAATGAAATTAATTACGCCGTATACTACGGCCAGCGCTTTATAGATACAGGGTGGGCTATAAGTAGCGTTACCGTTTTAACCGTGAGGAGGTCGCGATCTGATCTGACAGATGCATGCGAAATCTTTTTATAAATACAGACGGTTCTCGGTAGCTCGAAACTCTGCAAGATTATAATATTCTCCGTTTCTTTCCGTTTCACCTTGAACACCTTGCAAGTTGAAATTATAAGATTCGTTTGATTCGTAAGATTCGATCATTTTTTTCTTCGATCAGATCATTCGATCAGACTATATGTATGGGGCTAGAAATCTATATGGATCCAGGAAAAATTATTTTATACTTTTCAGTTCGTCTTAAAAACATGGTATATTAAGAAATTAATTTTTATTTAAATAATTATTTTCTGCTCAAAAAAATGTGGGGAATAATGGTGTGAGTAACACCTTTATGGCGAGACAACATCTGATGGCATTGACGACACGTCGTCGTCATATAAAATAATAACAGTGCAGTTCAGTTGAATAGACATTGACGTATTGACGTATTGTATTATATATTGTGATAATTCAAATAAACATTCCTATAAAAAGGTAATTAAAGCATAAGAAGAAGTTGCAATAAGGAAGGTGATCATATATGTATAAGGCATAATGTTACATCTTTTAGCATAGCATTAGAATTAAGATTGCGAAAACTCTAATAATAACCATGTACAGTATGGGCTACAATGGCTTAAAGCATTTATTATAAAAATATATATATTGTAGGATATGAGCTATAAATAACTTGATACGTTCGTAATTTAAATGTTTTAAGATTTAATTTCAAATATATTGAGTACAACTTTTAAACACGTCTTTACTTTTACAACTGTCAAACCGGAATGAATCAAACAACGTAACTAATCAACAAGAAGAACGCAAAATAAATCGATAAGTCACAAACATCGAATCGTCGCGTCGTTACAGTTACTAACGACGCAAGATTCGATGGAACTCTCGATGATTACAGACGACTTCTCCCTACACTATATATATTTTTATAATAAATGGTGTTCGACTACAGGTGGGAGAAAATTTAAGGGTTGGTTCTTAACGAGGACATAAGACGAAAATGAAGAATAAAAAAATTGCGATTTCGGCTTAGTTATTTAGCTATTAACAACGCGACAGTTACGTATCGAGTGACAGATGCATGCATAACTTGGTTCTCATTTGGGCCCCAGCGAGGTGAAAATGTTTAACAAATCGTTGGACAACATTGAACTCTTTCACGTACACAACGTACACTTTTGTTAGACGCGTGGTTGATTTTTAATTGTTAATAGCTAAATAACAAAGCCGAAATCGCAATTTTTTATTCTTCATTTTCGTCTTATATCATCGTTAAGAACCACCCCTTAAATTTTCTCCCACCTGTAGTCGAACACCCTGTATATGTGGGGAATAATGGTGTGAGTAATACCTTTATGACGAGACAACACCTGATGGCATTGACGATACGTCGTCGTCATATAAAATAATAACAGTGCAGTTCAGTTGAATAGACATTGACGTATTAACGTATTGTATTACATATTGTGATAATTCAAATAAACATTCTTATATATACATATATTGAGGGTGACTTGTTAAGTTCACAATAAAAATTGCTGTTGCTATTGAAGGTTCCATTAAAACAGGTTTAGCCATGTACCATACATTTTTCAAAATTATACAATAATCAGCGGTCGATAATGTGTTAACAGCTTCGGTAGTGTAAGCATTTGAAAAACACAAAAAGTGACAAATTTTCCCAAAGTTGCAATAAGTGTAAAAAGTACTCGTACACCCTTTAAAAACGAGTAACTATTTAAATGTTGCACCACGTAGTTTAACAGCTTTTTGAGATGTTAGAAACCAATGTTAGTACCAAGTAATTCATCAACAACTTTTTTCAATTGCTATTGGTCGCAATTGCAAAGAATAAAGTGAAGTTCACAATTTCTAAATCCATCATCTGACTCTGTAATGAAAATTTAGAAGGTGCCTTTGTTATACATATGTTTAATCGATTCAAAAGAAATCGATCAAGATTGTTATGAAATACAATATAATTGATCAAAAATAGCTAAAATTGTATCTGTGATTCAAATGATTTGCAATCCCTAAATTCAAAGATTTTTACATCTTAGAATGTCCTTTTATGCGTCAACGTTATAGCTCTTTTATGCGTCAACCGATTTCAATGCAACTCTGTATATTATATTAAAGACGAAATCGGTTTCCATAATAAGGAAAGGCTCAAATGAATTAATAAACTCCGAAAAATTAACTTTCAACTTCCAATGTATGTCTCCATAATAATATCCAAACCTAATGTTAAGGTCTGTCGTTACATGCTTTCATTTTTTAAGAGCTGTGGACTTGAAGTATAAGTGTTTGTTCATACCGTTTCTAACATTCTTGTGTCTTTGTTGTATCATTTATGTTACTTCAGTGTCCTGTTCTGTTTTGCAATTTTTGTATTTTGTGCTGTACGCATTGTATTATATATGTACCGTATTCTATGTATTGCATTACGATTATGTTGAAATAAATCTCATATGAGATTTCTTCAGTGTCCTGTTTTAATTTCCAACTTCCAATGGATGAATCCATATTAATATCCAAACCTAATATTAAGGTCTGTCGTTACATGCTTTCATTTTTTAAGAGCTGTCGACTTGAAGTATAAGTGTTTGTTCATACCGTTTCTAACATTCTTGTGTCTTTGTTGTATTATTTATGTTTCTTCAGTGTCCTGTTCAGATTTGCAATTTTTGTATTTTGTGCTGTATGTATTGTATTCTATTTGTACCGTATTCTATGTATTGCATTACGATTATGTCGAAATAAATCTCATATGAGATTTTCTACAATAAAAAAGAATCGGTTTCCATGACCTGTCTACGCGAGACTGGGTCCCTAAAAACAGCTCGGCTGAGAATACTTATGCGACTGACTGTAAATACTTCGCGCTGTTGCTTGCGTTACCACGGCGAGCACGAGCTTTGAAAATTAAACTGCAGTCTCCAGCAGCCTCGTATTTGCTTCCGACTCGAGTCCTGCGTATCTCGGAATTGGGTGTTTGTGGTCGAACAATATTCTGAGACAATTTCCTTGGAAAGTAGTTAGATAGTTGGATAAGATAGACAAGAGGAGACGAGGCGAGACGAGTGTGATCCTCGCGCTCGCGGTTCGTCTAACAACGAACAAAGGAGGAGACCCGGTGGGTTCTAGAGGTGGGAGTATGCCTCTGCAAACTCCTAAACCACCTATAACACCTTTCTCTCTTTCTGCTCGGATTCGCAGATTTTGATTAGTTTCGAAAAACTTTGTTCTGTGTCCGGTAACCGGGTGGGATTCGGTAAACTGCTACCTTTACCTTGTAAATTTGCAAAAATTGGAGTCCCGAGATATTCAAGTTTATGTGAACAAAAAAATTATGGTTTTTTGCAATTTTCTAGAAATCAAGGCCGAAACAAAAAAAGTGGCAGGGGTAAAACTTGTTCCATTTGGGGTTCTTTATAGCTGGTTTACGTTTGTTCGTTTAAAAACGGATGACCCTGTACAAAGAAAACGACATTACCTATGAGTACGCTTAATAGAGGGTAATTCACAACTGTTATGTTTCCTTGAAAGAAGGAACGACCCCTTTCAAATACATCATTTTTGGGGCACCCTGTATAACTTTCATCCTGCGGAACTTTATGCAAAATAAAATCTATTTGCATTGCTTGGAAGACACAGGAGCCAAATAAATATTTGTCCTTCTTTTAATTATCTTATTAAGCTGAAATTAATACACTGATGTTCTTAAATGTCTTTTGTTATAAATGTATAAAGTGGCAATGTTTAATCAAATTGTGAAAACGACATTATCTATGAATACGCCTAATAGAGGGTAATCCACAACAATTACGCTTCTTTGAAAGAGAAAACGACCCCTTTCAGATACATCATTTTTGGGGCACCCTGTATAACTTTCATCCTGTGGATCTTTATGGAAAATAAAATCTATTTGCATTGCTTGGAAGACAGAGGAGCCAAATAAATATTTGTCCTTTTAATTATCTTATTAAGCTGAAATTAATACACTGATGTTCTTAAATTTCTTTTGTTATAAATGTATAAGGTTGCAATGTTTAATCAATTTATGAAAACGACATTATCTATGAATACGTCTAATACAGGGTAATCCACAACAGTTATGTTTCCTTGAAAGAGGAAACGACACCTTTCAAGTATAACATTTTTGGAACAGCCTGTATAACGTATGGACTGTGGATCTTTATGCAAAATAAAATCTATTTGCATTGCTTGGAAGACACAGAAGCCAAATCAATATTTGTCCTTCTTTTAATTATCTTATTAAGCTGAAATTAATACATTGATGACCTTAAATGTTTTTTGTTATAAATGTATAAGGTGGCAATATTTAATCAATTTGTGAAAACGACATTATCTATGAATACGCCTAATAGAGGGTAATCCACAACTGTTACGCTTCCTTGAAAGAAGGAACGACCCCTTTCAGATACATCATTTTTGGGACACCCTGTATAACTTTCATCCTGCGGAACTTTATGCAAAATAAAATCTATTTGCATTGCTTGGAAGACGCAGATGCCAAATAAATATTTGTCACTCTTTTAATAACTATCTCATTAAGCCGAAACTGATACGCTGATGTTGTTAAATCTTTTTCTAGAGGAGGAGGGGATGCCTTTGCAAACTCCTAAACCACCTATCACACCTTTCTCTCTTTCTGGTCGGATTCGCCGGGTATCAACCGTGCACGGGAAAGATGACGAGATTGTACGATAACCGCAACCCACCGCTGCGCGACTGCGTTCCGAGGTACTTTCTGCACGAGAAATTTCACAAACGAAACCAATTTCCCGTGCCCGCCGTATTTTCCTTCGTTTCTCCCTCCCCTAGGTATTCCCAATATTCGGAATGCCCAGGGTTCCCTTCGCCTCGGTACTTCTCGGCAATAGATTTTATGACAGACGTATCACCCGGTCCCGAACTCCTGGAAACCGACACTGATAGAATCGACAACCAACCAAATCAATTTCTTATCATCGGGTTTAAGAATCCTAGGTTCGATTTACAAGAAGAGACGAGCCTGCTTCTGCCGGCAACGCGGAGAACTTCCCCGCTCACTCAGTAAAACTGACAACGAGATAAAAGATTTGTTGGTTCTCCGATCAAGTTGGTACAATGGAATCGTAATGAATAAAACTGAAAGGTGAATATATTAAATGCAAGACATTGACGCATCAAAATCACCAATATCATGGTTATCAACTTCTTTTTTTGTTTATTAAACAAACTTTTCATTAGCATTGGATGGTTTTACGATCATGTTTGTACAATAGAATCGTAATTAATAATTCTTAAATTTGAATATACTAAAATAAAGACATTGACGCATTGAAATTACCAATGTTATGGTTGTCAACATTTTTTCTCTTTATTAAACAAATTTTTCATTAGCATGGGATGGTTTTACGATCATGTTTGTACAGTAGAATCGTAATTAATAATTCTTAAATTTGAATATACTAAAATAAAGACATTGACGCATTGAAATCACCAATGTCATGGTTGTCAACATTTTTTCTGTTTATTAAACAAATTTTTCATTCACATTAGATGGTTTTCCGATCGAGTTTGTGCAGTAGAATCGTAATGAATAATTCTTCAATTTGAATATATTAAATGCAAGACATTGTTGCATTGAAGTCACCAATGTCATGGTTGTCAACTTTTTTTCTGTTTATCAAACAAAATTTTCATTCACATTAGACGGTTTTCCGATCGAGTTTGTACAGTAGAATTGTAATGAGCATTTTTTAAATTTGAATATATTAAAATAAAGACATTGTTGCATTGAAATTACCAATGTCATGTTTGTCAACTTTTTTTCTGTTTATTAAACAAATTTTTCATTAGCATTAGATGGTATTCCGATCAAGTTTGTGTAATGGAATTCATTAGAATAATACTGAAAGATGAATATATTAAATGCAAGATACTGTTGCATTGAAATCATCAATGTCATGGTTGGCAATTTTTTTCTGTTTATTAAACAAATTTTTCATTAGCATTGTATTGTTTTAGGATCATGTTTGTACAGTAGAATCGTAACGAGCATTTTTTAAATTTCAATATAAAAAATAAGAAACCGTCGTAATGGATGATTTTTTTGAACGCACTTTAAAACAGTATAACTTTTTTATGATCGGACCTGACAGAAATAATTACCCGTTGTTACGTATTAAATCAACTTGACTATATCTGACAGATTTAATTCTTTAATTTCCAGACTATCGTGACGTGGCCGTTAAAGCTATCCGTAGATCTTAATTGTTCTATTACGGGCAGTCACGCACCGCTAGTGTTCTCGGATGGCAGATAACACCGTTCAACACGTACATGAATTTCTAACCCCTAATAGACGTCTTTTTCATGATTTTTTTTGCGTGTTGCAAATATAAATTTGCAAAAACCTATTGTCTCTTCGTAGTCCCTAAAAAATCAGTTTTCACGAAAATTGGCCTGCACCACTTTCATAATCAATCACTACGCAATTTCTCCTATCGGTCAATTTTAAATTGATCACAGCGTTGGGATATTTTAAGATATAGAATATTAACTAATTATAAATAAAAAGTGCTTACTTAGTTAATATTTCTCGATCGTAAATTTTTATAATATATAATTAATATATGTTCTCGGCGCACAGATTCGATCAATAATAAAATCAATAATAAATAAATCTATAAATCTAATAATATAAATAAATCAATTTAATTATTGCAAATTTGCTTTGATTGTTTTTTATGATTGATCGAATCAAGAGAACATATATTAATTATATATTATAAAAAGTGCTTACACTAAATTAATCACGAATTATATAATGTTTCACCATGTTACACCATTATCAAAACAAACGGTCCATATCATTAAATAATTATGAATAGACTTCCGATTTTATACAATTAAAACAAAAATGGGTACGTAAAATTTAAAACAGTGAATAAATAAATCTATAAATCTAATAATATAAATAAATCAATAAGAAATCAATAATAAAAAGAACGCCGAGTACAAATTAATTATTGCAAATTTGCTTTGTTTGTTTTTTATTATTGATCGAATCTGTGCGCCGAGAACATATATTAATTATATATTATAAAAAGTGCTTACACTAAATTAATCACGAATTATATATTGTTTCATTTTTTTAAAAAATGGACTTACACCATTTTCAAAATAACTGGTCCATATCATTAAATAATTATAAATAGACTGCCGATTTTGTGCATTTATACAAAAATGGGTACGTAAAATATAAAACAGTGGACATATTAAAAAGATTTATTGCCACCAGTGTACAAGTTTCGCGTTGATAAGATAATGAAAAGAAGAAAGAAATGTTTATTTGGCTCCTGCGTCTTGCAATGGATGCAAACATTTTTTATTTTGCATAAATATCCGCAGTCTAATTATGACACATAATAATGTTCCCCATTCAATTCGTTATATTATATCAGACTCGTATATTTTCTACATCGACAATTATTTGTACTCGTACAGATTGTATGGAAATCGCTTCATTACCCGCGATGCCATTATCAATTTACGATTCGTAATTAAATTGCTGTATTTCGTGTTTAAACGAACGCGCATTAGTCACAATCGCGATTGAAACTAAATGTGCGAAACTGTTAGGTATATCAGAATCATTGACCGTCGGATTATGGGAATTTTACTCGTTATACTCGTTATACCTTCGTGGAAGTTTTACTAATGAATCGGCGGCATTTTCACGGTGAAAAATACGTATTCGAACTGAAACTTATTTGAAATATTTTTTAACGATATGTCACCGGGGATTCTTTCGCGACGTAACTTTAATTATTCATATAATTGAAAAGAATCTGCGAATTGTTGAACGTAACTACTACTGTTCATTTTCATTCAGCATTTTTTAAGGTGTTGAATATCTTCATGGCTATTCAAAATTGACAATCACAAATTCTCAGGACTATCTGTACAGGGCTAGGAATCTGTATGAGGCTAGGAAAAATTATTTTATACTTCTTTGTCCATCTTGAAAAACGTAACATATATATACATATATATGGATGTTTGTTTGTGTGTGTATATATATGTATGGATATATACATGTTTATGTCTATTTTGCATACAACAAGTACGTATATTTAATTTTATTTTTGGTTTTTCTATATAGAAGATTTATTATGTTTTCCTTTCTAATCATTTTTATAATTGTTCAGACGCAAAAGTGTCTCTTTGAAAAAGATCCACATCGGGATCGAAACATTAGAAACATGCTTAAATAATTGCACATTTGTTGTTATTCTAAAAATGATCGAACCTAGCGCCGATATCACTCAATTTAATATATTATTAATTTTCGATCGAGAAGAATTTAACCTTTATATATATGGATGTTTGTGTATATATATTATATATATATGTGTGTGTGTGTGTGTGTGTGTGTGTGTGTGTGTGTGTATGTATATATGGATGTTTGTGTGTATATATACATACATATATATATGGATGTTGGTGTGTGTGTGTGTATGTATATACATATACAGGGTGTCCCAAAATAAGTGTAACTCCCGGAAATGGGAGGTTCCTTGGGTCATTTGAAGCAACATTTTCCTTTACAAAAATGGTGTCCGCGGCATCGTTTAGGAGTTATTATCGAAAAACACGGACCAATCAGAGCCCGGCTATAGCGAACGGAGTCCAACTCGGCGACAGGTCCCGCTTAACGTGGTGTCGCTATTGGCCGAAGCAGAATCAATCCGTTGTAGCCGCGCTCTGATTGGTCCGTGTTTTTCGATAATAACTCCTAAACGACGCCGCGGACACCATTTTTGTAAAGGAAAATGTCGCTTCAAATGATCCAAGGAACCTCCCATTTCCGGGAGTTACACTTATTTTGGGACACCCTGTATAAATAATAATAGAACAATGTAAAATGATATACTTATTTTTAAATAACTACACGAGGCTTGCTCCCAGATAGAAACTCCAAAAAGTCAATACATACATACACCAAATCGAAATACCAAAAATATTGCATATCCACTCGCCTCACGCTAAATGACAGAATTAGTTAAAATTATTTTAAGATCAAAATCAAAATTCTTCTCACTCTTAGCACGGGGAGCGAAGCCATGTCGGGGGCCGCTAGTTAAACATATATTAAAATCAATTATGCATTAAGATCCGCAGTCTACAATTAAGTTCGTTGCCGAAGCAAATACGCATCCGCTAAGAAAATCTAGACAACTCGTAGAAGCCTCCACCTCGAAGAACTCTGGCTCTTGAAATTCGAATTACCCCGGCTCGGCTGTCCATAAATATTGTTTCAGTCCATTGTATCTTTTCATCGTTCCTTCAGCCGCTCGATACCATTTCCTCGGGCCCGTGGCTCGTATGAGTTACGAGCAATGTATACCGTACCGTGTTCGGGGAAAGCAAAACGGTAAATGGTAAATGGAATGGTCGCCGCGATGATCTTGGCATAGTCGATGGAGGTGAATCAAGTTCAGCCGATGCACTCTTGGCGCGGCAGCGGCGATTGTTCATGCGTTACGCGACTGGCGACGCGCGCGACTTGGCACACGCGCGTGTGAATGAAGCTTAAATACCGGTATCAAACTGAACGCGTGGGAAGTCGTATTCGCGATCGTAAATCAGATGCCAGTTGGAACGTTCTAATCTATCTGAGCGAATATATATATACATACATATATGTATATATACACGTCCACGTGTGGGTAATGATACGTATGTGCACACGAGTCTCGGATACATACGTAATCTAGGAACCTAGTGTCTGTCGTTCGGCTATTTATAGGCGCGGGAAAAATGGCCCGTGTCGATATATCGATTTACGCCGACCTCCGTCTTGCACTGCCGCTTATCTACTCCTATCGCCTACGAAAACGCTTTTGAACCGCATTTGCGAACTCCAAGTCGTAAAAATCCAATCCGTCCGCAAGTTTGTCTTTCGTCTGGACCCACAGTGGTTCAAACTCGCAACAACCCGGCCGGAATTCGCAAATCTCGTAATTCTAGTGGGTCTGTAACTTAAACACCGGAATTTTACACTAGATGCTAACATTTGTGTACACGCTGTGGCAAATCATTGACGTACACGTCGTTTTGAAGCTCTATTCGTAACAATAGTTAAGGTAAAGGTACTAGTAATTGACCAGTTAAGAGAATTTTTCCACGCGAACAATAGTAACCACTTACTCTGTCATCAAATAGCGAGAGTCGATGCCTGAAGACACTCTTTAAGTCTTCTAAATTACGTACCAAGGCCATTATTTAAAAAAAGTTTACTTATACAAATTTAAGAAATGTATTTAAAAATTCAATAAATGCTTCAAAAGTTGACCACTTTTGAAAATGAAAAATCTAGTAATTGACCTCCTTTATTCGTTAGTAGTTGACTACTTATACTAGAAAGAGGGTTCAAGCAATAATGTTGGGAATCATTTTACTATCATTTAGATTCAACAATTATCAGCACAAATTACAATTAAACAATGAAATAAGAAATAAAACAAATCAATTCCATAAAAAGTTTAATTGAGGAACAAAGTAGATGTTGCGAGTTGATAGAGAATAGTATAGAGAAATTTAACCAACAGATGGTATGGCATCCAAGATTCAGTTTCATCAAAAGTGTACAGCTTATAAAAATCTTATTTTTTATGTTTTCCTATAAAATGGTCAACTACTCGTACATGGTCAACTACTGGTACCTTTACCTTACGTGTTTCTCGATCGTAAACTTTAATATAAATCAATTATATGTTCTCGGCGCACAGATTCGATAAAAAAAGCAAAAATAAGTCAAAAAACGGAAAGAGGAAAAATTTAAAAATAGATCACTGCTGCTTATCTACACCTATCGCCTACGAAAACGCTTTTGAACCGCATTGTCAACCGCATGTCCGAACTCCAAGTCGTAAAAATCATCTCCGTCCGCAAGTTTGTCTTTCGTCTGGACCCACAGTGGTTCAAACTCGCAACAACCCGGCCGGAATTCGCAAATCTCGTAATTCTAGTGGGTCTGTAACTTAAACACCGGAATTTGACACTAGATGCTAACATTTGTGTACACGCTGTGGCAAATCATTGACGTACACGTCGTTTTGAAGCTCTATTCATAAGGCCTCGTACAGATCTAAACGGTTTGCCGAACCGTTTGTCGAACCGTTTGCCGAACCGTTTGACGAACGCGCATTTCGCCAAACCGTTTGACGAACGCGCATTTCGCCAAACATTTGGCCGCACAGAACAGCGAGCATCGGCTAACTGCGAACGGAACGGATTTGTGCTATTTTCAGAATTTCTTGTGAACAACTATGGAAACTGCAACGGCATACAGTACACAAAGAAATACAGAAATTGTTGGTAGTTTATTCAGTGAATTAAAGTTTATAAATGAAATGTTCAGGTCAGGACGAAGCATTAAAGACATCAGATTCGAGACTACATGACTTGAATTTTTGTTTGCCTATACGTTTGCCGAACCGTTTGCCGAACCGTTTGCCAAACCGTTTGCCGAAATGTTCGTCAAGATGCGCACATTCGTGTTCGTCGTCGTTCCCGGAGCTGATGGATCAACGGCAAACACGAATGCGCGCATTTCGCCGCGCATTTTGCCAAACATTTCGGCAAACGTTTCGGCAAACGGTTCGGCAAACAAACATTCAAGTCATGTAGTCTCGAATCTGATTGAACATTTCATTTATAAACTTTAATTCACTGAATAAACTACTAACAATTTCTGTATTTCTTTGGGTAGTATATGCCGCTGCAGTTTCTATAGTTGTTCGCAAGAAATTCTGAAAATAGCACAAATCCGTTCTGGTTCTGCGCGGCGTTCGGCGCGGCAAAATGTTTGGCGAAATGCGCGTTCGTCAAACAGTTTGGCGAACGGTTCGGCAAACCGTTTAGGTCTGTACGAGGCCTAACAATAGTTACGTGTTTCTCGACCGTAAATTTTAATATAAATCAATTATATGTTCTTGGCGCACAGATTCGATAAAAAAAGCAAAAATAAGTCAAAAAACGGAAAGAGGAAAAATTAAAAAATAGAGGCCCAATAAATTGGAAAAATACAGTGGTTATTCCATATGTTGAAAACATTTCCAACGGTATAAGAAGAATTTTCAAAAAAGCTGGTATTCACACAATTTTTAAAATTCCACTTTATTTATTTATTTAATACTTTAAACCAGATGTGGTTTATTTAGCATATTCAGTACATGAGTCCATTAGCGTGTAACATGTTGTCTTAATGCGCCTCTTAACTTAACTGAACTTAATATTAATTTATAATTCAAAAGGTTAATTCAAAGAAATTAAATTTGTAGTGCGCAACGCTTAAAAAATCGAAAATGATTAGCAGACCTTTGATGTCTGGACCGCATAGGAAGCAAACTATACAAGTCGGGAGACAGTACTTGTGTCGAAATAGAGTAGAAAGTAGTGTACCACGTTCGTCTTCATAATTTGTGCATTGCCATATAACGTGATCGAGATCTTGAGCATCCGCTCCACACTCACAAGTGCTGTCTGTAATAAATTTTACTCTGGCTAGCGAAAATTCCACTTCATATAAAAAAAACTGGTTACTTATCACAATTGAGAAAATTGAAAAAAGTGAAAAGTGGGGGCTACTCAAAAAATCGTTCTTCTCAATTTTTCATCTTATTTTTCATATTACAGTTATAATATTCGAGCACAATATAGCACAATTCAGCACAACTGTTGAAATTGTTTAATTCAACAAGTGGGGGGCTAACTTCTATGAGGCAGTGTGGTACTGACCTAAAAGTAAAATCTATTTTACTTTAAGATCTTAAGTGACTCTGTAATCGTTATTTGCAGAAATTCCCACAGGGCAATTATCATGTTAGCTGAACCACTTCACCTTAAACGAGTGTAATTTGTCTCTTTGCTCGAATTGGCTTGTTTCGACTCGTTCGAGTTTGAATATTCAAGCGGCTTGAGCTTATCGACTGACTGAAACCGAAAATGCTCGAGGACCCATCATCGGAGAGAACCAAGCATGAAACTCGTCACTTGACCTTCGAACTTGACATACTACGTGGGAATATTAGCCCATTGCACGCCAAACCGATCATTTTTACGCCATCGATGTCAGGGAGTCTTTTCAAAATGAAATCCAACTGAATATTCATAGACTTAAAGAGATTTGACCCGTAGCACTCGAGTGGTGACTGAAAGAAAGAAAGAGAGAGAAACAGAGACTCACCACTAAAAATTGCTGCACCATTATTCAAAATATTGTTTACATTATCAAATATTCTGGTATCTAATCAATAATCTGCGGATATTTATGCAAAATAAAAAATGTTTGCATTGATTGCAAAACACAGGAGCCTAATAGAAAGGGTCTAGCAGACTAAGAATAGTGAATCGCCCCCCCTGGGATTTTTATTGAAATTGTGTGGAGAACATTGGTTTTAGGTTGAAAGATACCCAAAATTTCAAGTCGCTAACCCTTCATATAAGGATTATATGAGGGTTAATACCCTTAACTATATCATTTTTTTTCCCGGTTGTTAATTAAGATGTTCAGATTAAAAAAATACAAAAATACTCGTACTTACGTCCTTTATATCATATATTTTTTTCACAATTGTGATCATATTATTAAGGGTAGAAAAAAATTATTAAATTTTTTAGGGGTGGAAATTTCAAACAACCCTTCGAGTGACCACTTTCAAAAAATTCAACAACAATGTTCTGTTATCTATCTAATATATACAAAAGTTTCAAGATGGTCGGAGGGGTGGAACATAGTTAAATATTGAAAAACAAATGAAATTACGTCATATGTACTGGTAAAGTTTCATCAAAATCGGTTGACGCGAAACAAAACGACAGGCATAGAAAGATGTAAGAATCTGCAGTTATAGGTCGAAAATCATGAAAAATGTTTATAACTCATTGCAACGTTGACCGATTTTGACGAAATTTTCAGAATATGTGTAATTGGCACAGGTCTACAAAACGCATTTTGAAAATTTTCAATATTGGCCTACATAAAAAAGTTGTGAAATGCAATTTTTAGTATTTTTGCTACAATTCCGATGAATTGCAATTTTTGACAAATTTTTTTTCGCATCCTGTGGCAAACTAATTGCTCTAGCTTCCCAAAAAAATTCAAATCGTATAATTCGATATTTAACAAGTTATCGCCTTTTTAACAGTGTGTCAATACTTCTTTTACCCACTGTAGATGCACGAGAGTTGGCGAAACTTCCGTTTATAGCAAAAATCAGAATTCGATGAAATTTTGAAAGTAGGTTCATTTTTTACTAAAATGACGATTGCCAGAAGGATTTTTGGCGCGTCGAAAACAATTTTTTTTATCATTTCAATGTCGCGCTCTACCTTAGCGACTACTGACTTACCGACTTTGTACTTTATGTTCGTGCTGTGAATATATATTCTGGAAATTAATGTAAAATGTATAGAAAATTTCAATTGTTAAACCAAGTGAACCAATATCTACAATGCGAAGATTATATACGATATTTAAAAAGTTATTGCCTTTTTAAGAGTGTGCCAATACTTTTTTTACCCACTGTTGCTATGTAATGAGTTTATACTGTGACCAGATGCATCTTCGTTTGTCATGTGCAACACCTAATAGATAGACATTAGACACCTAATAGGTAACACCAGATACTGTTACATTGTAATTTAATTAAATAATTATATATTGCTTTAATTATTATTGCTTTAAACCAAATGGCTTATATAGCAAATGCATTATTATTACATTTGGCTTACATAAAATTGATGTTGCATTGTTTCTAAATTCTAAGGGAACATTGCTTGAGAAAATTAGAAATTATTTTCTGACTTTCCATATTAGGTTCAGATAAGAAAGAACTGATACAAAAAGGGAAACAGTATTTGCTTTTATTGTAATTTATTTTATCATCTTGAACAATGCTGCATTGCAGGATATGTTTTATATTTTTCAATTGTTTTTCAATACGTGCGAAATTCTAAACAAAATACGTTCACATTTTAGCGTCGCTGGATTTTCAGATTAAATATTGCTTGCATAGGCTTGCAAATACGAATGAACATTCACGTGTATCATATTGTGCGAGTTAATATAATACTAAATTGCAGCATTGTAGTAGGATATCCCTTTTCGCAACGCTGCAGTTAGGAGATTTAGTCTGGTTTATACTTAACCTAAATTTACAAGCGTATCTCAATCCATTCATTCGTCTCATTCATTCTCCCCTTTCTCTTTCTTATTTTTTTCCGTTTTGTCCGTGTAATTCATTTCTATCCTTACTGTCCCATTTATTCCGCACTGCATGCCATTCTATTTTTGTTTGAAATACTATTGTGCATTCCACGGCTCTCTCTCTCTTCCCATTAATTTTCCGAAGCATATTTTTCGTGTGCGTTCAAAAATGTTCGCACATTCAAATTTTTGATTAATTCGCATAGAGAAATGTCGCGATACGCTAATAATTTACCATTCGACGGAAATACATGAATGTAAAAAATTTCTTGATTAAAAAAGAAATTCATTATTCCAGAGAAAAGGGAAACGTTGACGCGAAATCGGAAAAATATTGCGAAACCACACATTAACTATTCGACTATTGAAATTATTATTTGTTATATATACGTATAAAACAAAAGGTAATAGCAAACAACCAGAAAGTTCTTCTTACTTTAATTACTTTAATAGTTTTAGTGGTAAATAATGTTTATAACTGTTTATTGCAAATATTGTTTTTATTAACATTTATCAGAAACTACTGTTATACTACATAAACGTTTAATGACAATTAATCATTTTATTTATTGTCTTACGAATACAAAAACGATTTGATAAATCGATTATGATCATGATTGTGGCATTTTGTAGTAGTGTATTACTTCTTCAATTATATTTTACTGAATTTGATGTTTAAATCTTGTTCCAACCATTTATTCAACATTTGTTTTAATCCTTGGTAATCAAATGGCGGAAATTATCATACAATTAATTGAAGCAACCTTAAGCTTCTTAAATTAATTAAATAGTTGTTTAATATATATTTATTGTATATTGCACTCGAAAATAGACAAAACGTGTTTCGAAAGCTTTAACGTCCATTGAAAAAAGCAACAAACAAACAATTCTGTGAGGCCACAGTGGAAGTTAGTTGAAAAAAATAATGGCAGACCAGGTTTCAGCGAGAACAGGGACGTTTGAAATGTCGAGTGATGTCAGTTGTGGAGAATCGTGCTAGAAGAGTAAATAAAATCCATTCAAAAATTGAAAATCAGGAATAACTAAATAAATTGAATTCATAGAATTAAGTAATTTTTTTGTAAAAAACAGAGTTAAACAGAGTTCTAAAACCGTTTAAGTTTTATTACACTGGATTTCCACACAAACAATCTGTGGACTAATTTGCTGCATTTGAATTTGATCATCCAGTATATTGATACAAGATGTTAATAAAAAAACAGTTTAATCCTCTTACATATTATTCAACGTATAATTACGTATAATTTCTTCAATCGAAATTGTGTTCAAAATAAATAACTATGGTTAATGATTTTTTGGATTAATTGATTATTTAAAGCATATTTAAAAAACTCCCACACAATCTGGTTATTTTTCTGAATAAATATTGCATCGTGCAATCAGAAAAATCAGTTAAAATTGAAAGCTCGAGAAATTGAACAATTTCCAAAAATATCAATAACTACTTATACCTTGTTAATTTTCTATCACAAATTTCCAAAGGAAAAGTTTTGAGAGTTTCAAAATGAAAATTTGAAAATACACTAAGGAAAAGGAATTTGTATGCAAATTTTAAATTGAAATGCAATTTATAGGTCAGCCTGTGTTTTATAATACTGGGTTGGCAAGAAAGTAATTTCGTTATTTTAAGGTGAAGTGGAGAAGCGAATTTCTTTATTCCACCGATGAGCTTTAATCAATAAAATATTTTCTTACTTATTTTCTATGGCGAAAGATCTTATTCGTTAAAATTCATTGCTTGAATTAAAAAATTCAGCTCTGTTTCACCTTAAGATACCAAAATTACTTTCTTGAACAACCTAATACATAAATTCATTTTCAGTGTTTGATTCTCTTATTATAAATCTCAGAAAGAGTACAATCTAAACGTGTTAGGCTTCTTTACTGACATTCTAGAGCAGCTGTGTCATTCGAATGTCATGATTATTATCTCATATTGTCTCGCTGCAGATTATAGGCTCTTGCACCATTGTAAGCTACAGCTGATTTATTATTCGCGTGTAAACCTGTCAATCAAATTAAGCTAAGTCAGTCGAGTCGAACAACGAACGTTTAGGCAATCGCGTGCTTTTTCTCATTAAACGTTTCCATACTGGTTCTTGGCCAACAGGTAAATACAGTCGCCACGGAAAGTATGGTGACACGTCTCCAAAATGCATATTTTCTATTTTTATTATTATTACCTCGTTTATAGAAACTTGCAGTGTTGTTTGTTGTATGCGTCAAATCTTCTAATCGAATTTCAAACCACTTCCCGATGAGCTAGGGACTTGTGACTTTAAACATAGTTCACAACTGGATAATAATCCCTAGTAGCACAAAATATTGTGTACACATCCATATAATATTAAAAAGAGATTCAATCTGTTTTTACTATTCAAATATTCATACAAAATTTATTTTATATTAAGTAACAAATATTACTTTTTAAATATGCAAAGAATATCTACATGTTACGAGGAAAATATTTTTTTCTAAATATTAAAAGATTCTTTATTTCATATTAGAAATAGAATATATTTTTTTAATATACAGATATTATTTATTCTTATTATAAAAAAAATGTATTATTTTTTTTTATTATAAAATAAATCTTTATGTGATGTTAGAAATAAAATTTCTTTTTAATATGCAGATAATATTTATATCAATTTATGAGGAAAATATTTTTTCTCATTACAAAACGAATCTTTATTTAATATTAGAAATAGAATATATATTTTTTAATATACAGATAATATTTATTTCTTATTATAAAAAAGTGTATTATTATATTTTTTTATTATAAAATAAATCTTTATGTGATATTAGAAATAGAATTTCTTTTTAATATGCAGATAATATTTATGTCATATTATGAAGAAAATATTTTTTCTCATTACAAAACGTATCTTTATTTAGTACTAGAAATAGAATATTTTTTCCTAATATACAGATGATATTTCTATTTCAAACCTTGAAAAAAATATTTCTTTTCATAAAATGAATCTTCATGTAATATTTAATAATACATCGAATATATAATATGTTTCAACTTTTTTGTTGTAATCAACAGACTACCATATTGTTAGTCTCAATTGACAATTTATAGTAACATATCAAACGAATGAAATCTTGTCAGGATCTTTAAAATTTAAGCAGGTAAGAAAAAATATTAACAAATTTAGCTTCAAGTTTCTGTTTCACCCAATAAATTGGTTCACGTTTTCAGAATTTTTAATCTTGCTCCGGTAGTCGACGTGTCGCGAGATTTTTTCTTTAAAAGGATGAAAAAATCGATTTTCTGAACACTTCCTCAATCTCCGTGCCTTAAGAATATCAAAGTTCAACGTCGTTTTATGTAATTCGGAAAATTGTAAAAGTTATACAGGTTTAAAGGTCTCGGCGCCGTGGACGGCACGTTTACAAAACTTTAAACGCGTTTTTCTCGGAACCCAATTTTCGACCTTGTCTCACGCTTCTGTCGGAAAGTATTATGCTAGCTCGATGGGCTTGCACTCTATACCTGTACCTCTATACATACGTATATCTACTTACAACAGTATGTATAATAAAAATTTCAGATTTTCCAGGAAATCATAATCGCAAAATTAGTTAGAATCACATCGATTCAATTTCTTAGAACGAATTGCAGTGAAAAGGATAAGAGAAATATTATGTAAAGCGAGCTTCCAATATCCTCAAAAATTTTGAAGTATTATTTTATTATACAGATTTTTGAAGATGGGGACACATACATAGCTAAAAAGAATCAGAAATCGGTAAGTTTCGAGTTACAATAACTCCGAGCCTAAAGGGTTATCAAATATAATAAATTTTCAGATTCGGATTTCCTATAGAAGTCATGAAATACTAAGTTTATATTTTTATAGTTTCAGAATCTCGTTATGGTTGCAACCATATAATTTGTTCAAAATTTTCAAGATGGGGACACATACATAGCTAAAAAGAATCAGAAATCGGTAAATTTCGAGTTACAATAACTCCGAGCCCAAAGGGTTAACAAATACAATAAATTTTGAAATGCTGATTTCTTGTAGAAGTTATGAAATACTAAGTTTATACTTTTACAGTTTCAGCATCTCGTTATGGTTGCAAGCATATAATTTGTTCAAAATTTTCAAGATGGAGGCACGTACATAGCTAAAAAGAATCAGAAGTCGGTAAATTTCGAGTTACAATAACTCCGAGCCCAAAGGGTTAAAAAATATAATAAATTTTCAGATTCGGATTTCCTATAGAAGTCATGAAATACTAAGTTTATATTTTTATAGTTTCAGCATCTCGTTATGGTTGCAAGCATATAACTTGTTCAAAATTTTCAAGATGGGGACACATACATAGCTAAAAAGAATCAGAAATCGGTAAATTTCGAGTTACAGGAACTCCGAGTGCAAAAAGTTAAAAAATACAATAAATTTTGAAATGCTGATTTCTTGTAGAAGTTATGAAATACTCAGTTCATTTTTTACAGTTTTGGAATCTCGTTATGGTTGCAAGCATATAATTTGTTCAAATTTTTCAAGATGGGGACACATACATAGCTAAAAAGAATTAGAAATCGGTAAATTTCGAGTTTCAATAAATCCGAGCCCAAAGGGTTAACAAATACAATAATTTTGAAATGCTGATTTCTTGTAGAAGTTATGAAATACTAAGTTTATACTTTTACAGTTTCAGCATCTCGTTATGGTTAAAACCATATAATTTGTTCAAAATTTTCAAGATGGGGGCACATACATAGCTAAAAAGAATCAGAAGTCGGTAAATTTCGAGTTATAAAGGTCTGAGCCCATGGGTTAAAAAATACAATAAATTTTGAAATGCTGATTTCTTGTAGAAGTTATGAAAGACTAAGTTTATACTTTTACAGTTTCAGCATCTCGTTATGGTTGTAAACATATAATTTCTTCAAAATTTTCAAGATGGGGACACATACATAGCTAAAAAGAATTAGAAATCGGTAAATTTCGAGTTTCAATAAATCTGAGCCCAAAGGGTTAACAAATACAATAATTTTGAAATGCTGATTTCTTGTAGAAGTTATGAAATACTAAGTTTATACTTTTACAGTTTCAGCATCTCGTTATGGTTAAAACCATATAATTTGTTCAAAATTTTCAAGATGGGGGCACATACATAGCTAAAAAGAATCAGAAGTCGGTAAATTTCGAGTTATAAAGGTCTGAGCCCATGGGTTAAAAAATACAATAAATTTTGAAATGCTGATTTCTTGTAGAAGTTATGAAAGACTAAGTTTATACTTTTACAGTTTCAGCATCTCGTTATGGTTGTAAACATATAATTTCTTCAAAATTTTCAAGATGGGGACACATACATAGCTAAAAAGAATTAGAAATCGGTAAATTTCGAGTTTCAATAAATCTGAGCCCAAAGGGTTAACAAATACAATAATTTTGAAATGCTGATTTCTTGTAGAAGTTATGAAATACTAAGTTTATACTTTTACAGTTTCAGCATCTCGTTATGGTTAAAACCATATAATTTGTTCAAAATTTTCAAGATGGGGGCACATACATAGCTAAAAAGAATCAGAAGTCGGTAAATTTCGAGTTATAAAGGTCTGAGCCCATGGGTTAAAAAATACAATAAATTTTGAAATGCTGATTTCTTGTAGAAGTTATGAAAGACTAAGTTTATATTTTTATAGTTTGAGAATCTCGTTATGGTTGCAAGCATATAATTTGTTCAAATTTTTCAAGATGGGGGCATATACGTATCTAAAAAGAATAAAAAATCGGTAAATTTCGAGTTCCAATAAATCCGAGTACAAAGGGTTAACAAATATAATAAATTTTCAGATTCGGATTTCCTATAAAAGTCATGAAATACTAAGTTTATATTTTTACAGTTTCAGCATCTCGTTATGGTTGCAAGAATATAATATGTTCAAATTTTTCAAGATGGAGGCACATACGTATCTAAAAAGAATCAGAAGTCGGTAAATTTCGAGTTATAATAACTCTGAGCCTAAAAGGTTAACAAATATAATAAATTTTCCGATTCGGATTTTCTATAAAAGTCATCAAAAACAAAGTTTATATTTTTATAGTTTGAGAATCTCGTTATGGTTGCAAGCATATAATTTGTTCAAAATTTTCAAGATGGGGACACATACATAGCTAAAAAGAATCAGAAATTGGTAAATTTCAAGTTACAATAACTCTGAGCCCAAAGGGTTAAAAAATACAATAAATTTTGAAATGTTGATTTCTCGTAGAAGTAATGAAATACTGCGTTCATTTTTACAGTTTCAGAATCTCGTTATGGTTACAACCATACAATTTATTCAAATTTTTCGAAGTGATGGCATACGGCAAAAATTAATCAGCAACTGGTGATTTTCGAGCTCTCTTTGTGAAATCCAAGAGCATAATAAAAATGGTTCCACCTAATATTCGTTAATCGAATGAAGTGCACGCGTTATGCTGCTATTAGAATGTGCAGCTGACAAAATTAATTAATGCGACAGTCACCGTGGAAACTCGAACATTCTCTAATTAATTAGTGCTTAAGCGTTACGAAAGTTACGCTAACAAGATTCGCTTTAGTTATCCGCGCGAACAATGAACAGTTACGCGATGCGTGATTTCAGCTCGATGCGTTCACTGCGCGCACTATGTAATGTAATGTAACCGGCGTTACTGGATCATTACCGACGTTGACCGAGAGATTGCATTAATTAGACCGAGCATAATTGGTGTTCATAAATGGTACCGCTTGATTCAGATTTTACGTATCAGTACATAGTACGCCCTTGTTTAAAGATAACAAACTCTTCGGCCCGCACACACGAATCCATCGTTCCTTAAATTCGACTGTATTCAACCGGATTGTGGGTAATTGCTCGCTCAATTTAGCTGTCTGTGTGCACACGCCGGTCCAGAGTACAGTGTCAGTATTGATTGTGTAGAGTAACGCACGGACGACATGACATTCTTAGTTCTAATTAGCAAATTGCAGGCATGTATGCGCGTATCGAGTCTAACACATAGGAAATACAGGAAAATCGCGTACGATAAACTAAATTTAACGACGCTACAGTTTTTATATCAAGTCCGTGAAAGATAATAATAATACACTAAAAAGAAATAATAATAATAAAAATAAGCATTATTCCTGAGTTGACGCGAGTGTATATTTTCTGTATGGCTACATTTATTTGAATGCTTAAATATTACTAGACTGCGGATGTTCATGCATTTTCCAATGTTTACAGACAAATAATATCTTAGTATCGATCGTAAATAGGGTTTAAACAAAATATTTAATGGTATCAGCGCACTGGTTCGATCAAAAACTGCTTCTACACTATTTGCAAAATATCACAAAATCAAAATCAATCTATAAATCAATCTATATTTAGATCATTTTCAAGAAATTAATAAAATTTTGCGTCTGTAAATTAACCGACAATTTCTATTAGTACTGTGGAGCAAATATGATTATAAACTTTTTTTTTATAAATTTTTAAATTTAAGAAAACTCACTTGCTTAGTGTAAATTAAAATATAATTATAATAGATATAGGGTAACTGCACCAGTGAATGAACGGGCACCAGTAAATGAACGCTTTTGTATATTTCAACAAATTTTAACCCGGACGGCATACTAGCGATAAAATTGTGATTAAAGAGTTAAATAAATAGGAGAATATTGTTTAGTAATTTTGTTCATTGATTGGACTAGCATTATTCAATTACTAGAATTTATTGTTCATTTACTGGTATTTTTCATATTTTTGATTTAACGTTTAATAAAGAAGAATAATAATAATTTCATTGTATTTGTGTTCATTTATTTTTGACAAATGAAGTATAGGGAGCTATTTGGCATATATGAGATTCCTTTAATTCACATAGTTTTTTTTTTAAATAAAATATTTTCCTGAACAATTTCTTAAATGTTCATTCACTGGTGCAGTTACCCTAACTGACATTGGTGTAACCACATGTTTAGACCAAGCCGGCATCTGTAAGACTGCGATAATGTCAGAGCATTTAGAAACAATGTAATCTACAGGGTGTCCCAGAATAAGTGTAACTCCCGGAAATGGGAGGTTCCTTGGGTCATTTGAAGCGACATTTTCCTTTGCAAAAATGGCGTCCGCGGCTTTGTTTAGGAGTTATTAACGAAAAACACGGACCAATCAGAGCGCGACTTAGACGCGAGTTAGCACAGTCGGCCCGACGCGCCAACTGTCAATTGGCCTAACCTGCCGTCGCATGTCTAGATCGCGCTCTGATTGGTCCGTGTTTTTCGTTAATAATTCCTAAACAAAGCCGCGGACGCCATTTTTGTAAAGGAAAATATCGCTTGAAATGACCCAAGGAACCTCCCATTTCCGGGAGTTACACTTATTCTGGGACACCCTGTATATTGGATCGATCTATACCTGATCAACGTTGAGCGGTAAATTCAAATATAATTCTTATATTCGTATATTTTCACATATAGTTTTCTGCCACTATACCATATTATTTGAGTATGTGATATTTATAAATTAACTTTCCAGTTTAATTGAACACAAATATATACCTTTTTAAAGGTATATGTTTGGATGTAAGGAATTATTTAGGATCTAAATAATTCCTTTAACTTAGAATACTTTTTACCATTACTTTTAACCAACTCATTGTTACACCATTCTTTTTACACTTGCACTTCGAATTTCATTTATATCGTTTAGAACCGTTTTACCGACCCCGACCTAACCACAACTCGTTCCAATCACATAAATAACAATATAACTAAATAATAAATGAACTTTTCGGGTTAACCTAATCCAAATTTGCACTCTGAGCTACTTTAACTAACAAATTAAACACTTTTTCCTACCTGGAATATATTTTCATTCCCTATGATTTTAAAAATTGTATGGATATGATATTGATATAATACCTCATACGATACCTAACTGTTTAGTAATTGATTAGATACCCATGTATTTAATAATGTATACAATATTTTGAATAATGGTACAGCAATTTTTAATGGTGCCTCAGTGTCACCATTAGAGTGCTAAGGGTTAATTCTCATCGCATAGTCTTCCCATTGTAGATATTGGTTCACTTGGTGTAACAATTGAAATTTTCTATACATTTTACATTAATTTCCAGAATATATATATATATATATATATATATATATATATATATAGTCAGTTTATATATATATAGTACAGAAATAGTCAGTAAGTCAGTAGTCGCTAAGGTAGAGCTCAACATTGAAATGATAAAAATTTTTTTTCGACGCGCCAAAAAGTATTATATTAACTCGCACAATATGATACACGTGAATGTTCATTCGTATTTGCAAGCCTATGCAAGCAATATTTAATCTGAAAATCCAGCGACGCTAAAATGTGAACGTATTTTGTTTAGAATTTCGCATATATTGAAAAACAATTGAAAAATATAAAACATATCCTTCAATGCAACATTGTTCAAGATGAAATAAATTACAATAAAAGCAAGTACTGTTTCTCTCTTTGTATCAGTTCTTTCTTATCTGAACCTAATATGGAAGGTCAGAAAATAATTTCTAATTTTCTCAAGCAATGTTCTCTTAGAATTTAGAAACAATGTAACATCAATTTTATGTAAACAAAATGCAACAATAATGCATTTGCTATATAAGCCATTTGGTTTAAAGCAATATTATATAATTATTGTATAATTAAATTATAATGTAACAGTATCTGGTGTTACCTATTAGGTGTTTAATGTCTATCTATTAGGTGTTGCACATGACAAACGAAGATGCATCTGGTCACAGTATAAACTCATTACCTAGCAACAGTGGGTAAAAAAAGTATTGGCACACTCTTAAAAAGGCGATAACTTTTTAAATATCGTATATAATCTTCCCATTGTAGATATTGGTTCACTTGGCTTAACAATTGAAATTTTCTATACATTTTACATTAATTTCCAGAATATATATTCACAGTACGAACATAAAGTACAAAGTCGGTAAGTCAGTAGTCGCTAAGGTAGAGCGCGACATTGAAATGATAAAAATTTTTTTTCGACGCGCCAAAAATCCTTCTAGCAATCGTCATTTTATTAAAAAAAGAACCTATTTTCAAAATTTCATCGAATTCTGATTGTTGCCATAAACGGAAGAACAGCCAAATTTCCTTTGATGTAAACAATTTAGCGGCAAGTTTCTGTTACAAATGTCCACCGATCCAGAGGTGTAGATTCACCCCTAGGACGGATGTGATACTTTTTATACACCCTGTACGTGCCGATTAAGCGGCGAATTGATTAGCAGATGTTCAGAAAGAACGGAGGCATACTACTTACACGGACGTGAACTTGACGGGGAGAGGAATTGTACTAAAAATGAAATTCATTTTAGCAATAATGGTAGCCGTATTCAGCTTGATGGGAACGATAAGCTACGCTCGCCGGTAATAGGTATCCCAGGTAATCCTGTGTCTCCTGAGAGGGGTACCTACTGCAACCTAGGGAAATTGAGGTTAGCCAGTGGACCGTATCGAGGCGAATCAACCCGGGGATCCAGTACCTTCCATTGTACGTATAACATTCTGCTCTAAGAGCGAACAAATATCCTGAATGAAACCTATTGAATCGACTTATGGAAGCGCAACGGACAATAATAATTTATTCGCTTCCTCGGCCGCGCGCGATCCTCCACCTACGAAGCAATTCTCGAAAGAGAAGTTGCTTAACTCTCCACGTCCAATTTGAAACAAAATACTGTCCATAAAATATAACTCGATGAAATATTTCTGCTGTTATTCCGGAAAGATGTTCCCGACAAACGTTGCATAACTCTGACCGGCATAGTTCAACGGAAAACGTGGCTACAATTCGTTATTGCTAGACTGCGGATCTTTATGCGTTTATAGTAAAATTAGACGCATAAAATACAAAATTGTTAGAAAATTTAAAAAATTGAAGATTTCAATAAATATTTGCTCCTCTGTTAGAATCATTAAGGGAAGATATAACAATCAATTTAGTTTCTATTCCTTGCAATCGATGCAGACAATTTTTATTTTGCATAATGATTTGGAGTTTAGTGATAATTGAAAACGAAATTATACTATAATGTAGCAAAATTACGTGCATAAAATTTAATATTGTTGAAAAATTTTAAAAATTTTAAATTGAAGATTTCAATAAATATTTTTTCCTCTGTTAAAATCACTAAGGGAAGATATAACATTCAATTTAGTTTCTATTCCTTGCAATTGATGCAGACAATTTTTATTTTGCATAATGATTTGGAGATTAATCATAATTGAAATGTAAATTATACTATAATGTAGCAAAATTACGTGCATAAAATTTAATATTGTTGAAAAATTTTAAAAATTTTAAAAATTAAAGATCTTAAAAAATATTTTTTCCTCTATTAATATCACTAAGGGAAGCTATAACATTCAATTTAGTTTCTATTCTTTGCATCTGATGCAGACAATTTTTATTCTGCATAATGATTTGGAGATTAATCATAATTGAAAAGTAAATTATACTATATTGTAGCAAAATTACGTGCATAAAATTCAATATTGTTGAAAAATTTTAAAAATTAAAGATCTCAATAAATATTTTTGCCTCTATTAATATCATTAAGGGAAGCTATAATATTCAATTTAGTTTCTATTCCTTGCAATCGATGCAGACAATTCTTATTTCGCAGAAAAATGTACAGTCTAGTTATTATTGTGCTATAGATCTTTATGCACAATGAAAATTTTCTAAGTTCATTGTCGCAATCAAAAATTAAATGCAAATTTTTCTTTTAATAATTTTAATCAGTTGTGCACTTCTACCGTCTATTTATTTTTGTCAAAAATTTTTTATAAACTTTTCTAAAGTCTACATGAATCTTTTTGTCTATGTGAATTAATGATAAATGATACATACAATATTTGATATATGATGTTGATTGTCAATGTATTGAATATGTGATGGTATTATTATAACATTGATGTTAATATTTTTATTATACAGGAGACACAAGTCAACAATACAGCTTTTTTTAAAAAACAATATTTTTCAGCACACAAAATTTCACTGTTCCACGACTAAGAAATACCAATATTTAATAAAATTATAATAATAACTTAATTGATGCAATAAGAACAATAAGTAATAAAAAAATTGTGAAGTTTGGAGATCATTTTAATAAAATTATATTTCAGATGACTTTCATTAAGAATTCAATTAATTTCGTTAAATAACTACTTTGGGATAGTTAATTGAAACTAACATGACCTATATTAATGGATTTTATTGAAATTTATTGCGAAGAATAGATAGATTTGATTGAAATTTATTGCGAGATTTATTGTGTTTTATTGAAATTTATTGTGTAATGTTACAAACAAAATTTTCGCGTTACGTTAACGCTATATATTTTTTAAAGCCACAACAAGAATGAACGTACCATTTATAATTCTTTCGTTAATATTATTCCTATATAAATAACACGTCATATTACGCTTGAACGATTATACCGTTTTTTATCATTTTTATTTAATGGATACATCGCCTACCAATTTGCTAGTCTGGTTAACGTCTTTTGCAAACTTTGAAAGCCCCTGCAATGAGGCCATTATTGGAAAAGTCTGTACACCTTCGGTAACAAGTTTTACTTGCTGCTATTTGAGAGGCAATCGGTAATCTCATAAAACACCATTATGTACACCGCTTTGAAAAATATTATAAATCTTTGCTTTCATGTTTTTATACAGGGTGTCCCAGCATCGGTAATACAACCGTGAACGGGGTGATTCTACATGAAAAAACAAATCGAAAATAAACAAAAGAATTTTTTCATTTGAAACTTCATTTTCGAGAAAATCAGTTTCGAATATTCAGCGAGTACGTGTACACTTAAAAATGGTTTAGATCAGGGGTCGGCAACCTGCGGCTCGCGAGCCACATGCGGCTCTTTAGTTCCACATGCAAATATTATTTATTTTATCGAAAAAAAAACATTTAAAAATCGTTCTGAATCGATTAACGAGGATTAGGCACCGATTCTATCTCTCAGCCACTTGTACTCGCTTTTCTACTTTTCAATTTTCTACTTGAATAACCATGCAAAGCCATCGCTCCCATTGAATTTGCTTGCTCAATTGTTTATTATTGAAATACAAGTCAGTGTTGTAAGTAAATGTTTAATTGTTTCAATTTTTTTAAAATTATTTAAGTAAAAAATTAAAACAATTATTATGTATAATAATTATACTTTATACTACTTTACTATGTATAATAATTTATGTATAATATATATATATATATATATAAACAATATATATATGGCATTATTTGATAATTACTTATTATTTATGTAAAAAATTTAAACAATTATTATGTATAATAATTATACTTTATACTACTTTACTATGTATAATAATTATGTATAATATATATATATATATATATATATATATATATATATATATATATATTATATAATATAATATATAATATATAATAATTATATAATATAATATATAATATATTAATTTAATATATATATATATATTATATAATATAATATATAATATATAATAATTATATAATATAATATATAATATATTAATTTAATATATAATATATATAAATATAATATAATATATAATATATATATAAATATAATATAATATATAATATATATATAAATATAATATAATATATAATATATATATAAATATAATATAATATATAATATATATATAAATATAATATAATATATAATATAATATAGAATATAATATAGAATATATTAATTTAATATATAATATATAATATAATATAGAATATATTAATTTAATATATAATATAATATAGAATATATTAATTTAATATATAATATATATATAAATATAATATAATAAAATATAATATCAATAAATCTATGGATAAATATCTGAATCTTGTCTTTCAATTTTAATTTACAAATGTTACGAATTTTCGTTCCAACCGTATATTTCAAAGATTCACTCATTGGACTGTAAAATTTTTTAATTAGCGAGAAACGCTACACGAGATCTGAGATATCAAGATAAGAAAATTAGATGTAAGATGAAAATAATCAGGTTCCTCGTTATAGGTGAAGCAATTGTCCTATAAAGAAAACGACCAATCCGTTCTCGAGTGATCGGAAGAGTGACTAGCAGATTGATTAAACGGGAAGATATTAAGTTGAACGAGAAAAAGTAGTGATCTGACCAATACACCGTGATTTCAAGACGTTCCAATTTAACCTATCCTATTTATATAATACAGCAGTGTATGTCACGACGCGACGTTAAGACGACAGTGAGGACAACTAACTCGTTGAGACGGTCGAGGAGTCGCGACAACATCGAAAGAGGATTCTTCGGCATAGATGGCCCTCGACCTGTCTCTCCCACCTATCCAGTGGAAGCCAGCATCTGTCGGCTATAACATCAAAAAGGAGAAGAGCCAAGTGAACGGAGAAAGGAGATTTGAAAACGTATGGAAGAAGGATATTGTAAAGTCGTGAGAGATGGCTCACAAATGCATGCTAGCTGCTCCATCTGAAAAGCTGGATACCAAACGATCCGTTTGCAAAATCCCAGACATTAATTACGATGGCCGAATCATATTTTTAGTTCCGGTAACGTACAGGTGATTTTTCTAGACTTTGGAAAAGCATCAGCTTCTGTCTAGGGATTGCAATACCGGCATTTTGTGTTATTTTGCAATTTCGGTACTGGCTATAAATAATTTTTTATTTGGACATCTACTCTTATTTGAAATACGTATTTGCGGTAGATAGTCCAATATATGCATTGTTTTTTTATTTTTTATTAATGTATTACATATTGCTAGGGATTGCAATACTGATATTTCGTGTTACTTTGCAATTTCGTGAAATCGGTGTTTGCTAAGGTACTTCACCGATATTTTCAGTGTTAGCTATATATAATAAATGTTTTTTTTGGTCGTTAACTCGTATTTTTAATGTAGGTGCTTTCTAGGGACTTTTTCGAGTCCCTACCTTGCAGCAAGCAACATTAAGTTATTTAAACATAACAACAAGTTATTTAAAAATAAGTATACTATTTTATATTGTTCTGTTATATATACATTATATATATATATATATATATATACATTATATATGTGTAATATATATATTAATATATATTAATAGTAATATATATAGTAATATATATATTAATTTAATATTAATTAATATATATTAATTAATTTAATATCATATAATATAATATTAATTTAATATTAATTAATATATATTAATTAATTTAATATAATATAATATAATATTAATTTAATATATATATTAATTTAATATTAATTAATATATATTAATTAATTTAATATAATATAATATTAATTTAATATATATATTAATTAATATATATTAATATATTAATATATATATCACGTTCATTAAATTTCTACCAGAAAGGCATTCAGGCACGTGTATCACGATGGAAGAAGTGTATTGATGTCGATGGAATATATAAAGCTTGTAAAATTCAAGTTTATGTTAAAGATTGAAAACTGCCATTTCATTTGCAACAACCTAATAATCAGTGTTGGGCAATAAATAAATTTATTCAAATAATTATTTAATAACAAGTTATTTGTTACTTGGATATTCAAATAAAACGCAGAAATAATTATTTTTTATTTGAGCAAGTCTAAATGAACTTATTCAAAATAATAAAGTTAATTGTTATTTACAAATACAATTTTCAATTATATTTCGTATTAACAAATAATAAATTAAATTGTATTTTCATTAATTAATCCGCCCTCCGGACGAGCCCGAACACTGGCACATTGATTTCCACCTGAATCCAAATAATAAATAAACTTTTATCTGCAAATAGGAAATAATAAATGGATTATTTATGGAATTATTTATATAACTTTAATTTAAAGAACAAGTTCAGTTATTATTTGCAAATAAAATCACGCGTTTATTTATTATTTAAAATAAAATTTGTCCAACACTGCTAATAATATATCTTAAAAGGTCCACCTTGGGGCGCAACAGTGCCGATCGCTTATGAGACTGTAGGAAATGAATGATTTGTATAATGTAACTTGTTGTAACTTGTTGTATAAATGTAAGAATTGCGATGAAAGCATCTGAGGCCATATGCTTTTTCAGGGCGGCCGAGTGTAGGAAATGAATGATTTGTATGATATTATTTGTTGTTTGATTGTGAGAATCGAGAATCGTGTATGTATGCGTGAGTGCCGTGATATTGCGATTGCGACACATCTTGTTAAATCAATATTTGTTCTAGAAAATGTATAAACATTAGAAAAACTAGGATATAAAAGGACGTGTTCACGTAGCGATTCGACTTTTTCTCGAGATACGAAACACGTCATCACGTTTGATTTAAATACGATAAGTTTACGTTAATTTCCGTTAATTTCATATTTCAGTTGTGTATTTTCTTTTCGAATTAAAACAGTTATTCAGTTATTTAATATATTTTCGCTTACAAGACTGACTGTATGCAACCCCCTGAGTAAAGGTCTGCTGAATGAAAGGCTGAGAATCGTAATTTCGTTAAATCTGGGGATTGTGAAAATTCTGGACCCCCCACAACAGTCTGTTAAAACAACGGCTGGTCTTCAGCGGGCTGTTATATAGGGTTATAGTGTACTATGGCGGGTAGGGGCAGCGAGGGATGGGGATGGAAGCGCGAAACTGAGATTTAGGTTGGCCCTTTTCGGCGGTGGAGTGTGACCGCGCCGCGACGTGGCGAAATTACATGGTGCTGGCCGATCCTTCGTGTAATACCACGTTATTATGTGGGGATTATTATTATAGACTACCTATTAGCCGCTTAATCCGATCGAACGCTTTGTAACGCATTCTAGGCCGCATCCGTGGTTAATGCCACGGTTCGACCTGTGTGTATGCAATACCGGCGGAGCGCTGTATCCCTATTTATTCGATCGATCGCAAGGCCAGTGTTCATCCGAAACATAACACAATCGCGTGCACGTGCTTCCAATTCTGGATTCGTTCTCGGTTTAATGAAATCAAACGCGCCGCGCGCGCAGATACGCCACGCGGCTCTCTGCGATCTTGCGAATTATCGCGGAGCCTCCCACATCCGAATCAAAACCGAGACAAAAGCGCCCTCGGACAATGGAATTTTTCCAGAACGGAAGAATCACTTTTCCAGTGGCACCACCAGGGGGAGGGGCAGCGGATCTTGCCCCCCCCCCAAAGAAAGTAAATAGAACATTGGAAAATTAGTTAAATCTTACAACGGCTGCTTCTAATGTGCAGGACCTAATTAGTTGCAGTGCGTGTTTGCACAAAATTTGCGAGTTTGAGGTCATTTCAAGGTCATAGTGTAATACACTGTTAAATTCGTCTCGACATCAAAAACAATCCTATGGTGTCCAAAATATACAGTGTCATTTAAAAAAGTCAAGGTGACCTTTACTTTTTTACGTAAAAAGCATTTTCTCAGTTTTGAAAATATGTGAGCAGGTAGCTCATCAAACACTGAGAAACTTTTGTATAAAACATCTTTTAATTGCACTACTGGAAATGCCTAAAGAATGGTGACATAATGATACAGGGGGGTAGGTAGTGAGCCTTCCCCCTGTCTTCCAAGAAGAAGGAAATGGAACATTGGAAAATTAGTTAAACCGTACAACAGCTGCTTCTAATGTGCAGGGCCTAATTAGTTGCAGTGACTGTTTGCACAAAATTTGCGAGTTTGAGGTCATTTCAAGGTCATAATATAATACACTGTTACATTCGTCTCGACGTCAGAAACAATCCTATGGTGTCCAAAATATATAGTGTCATTTAAAAAACTCAAGGTGACCTCTACCTTTTTACATAAAAAGCATTTTCTCAGATTTAAGTATATGCGAGTATGTAGTTCATCAAATATTGAGAAACTTTTGTATAAAACATTTTTTAATTGCACTACTGGAAATGCTTAAAGAATGGTGACATAATGATACAGGGGGTAGCTAGTGAGCCTTTCCCCCCTCCTCCAAAAAATGGAAATGGAACATTGGAAAATTAATTAAACCGTACAATAGCTGCTTCTAATGTGCAGGGCCTAATTAGTTGCAGTGGGTGTTTGCACAAAATTTGCGAGTTTGAGGTCATTTCAAGGTCATAATATAATACACTGTTACATTCGTCTCGACGTAAGAAACAATTCTATGGTGTCCAAAATATACAGTGTCATTTAAAAAAGTCAAGGTGACTATAATTCTATATGTATACATACCCAACAGATGTAAAAACGAACAAAGAAACTGGATTCATACCTGTAACAGAAGAAACAGCACAATTTAACAAATTGATTTAATTGATTGTATTAAGTATAAAGTAGGCTTATCGTTGTTTATATTATCTGTATGCAAAATAAAAATTGTTTGCATCGATTGCAAGATATAGAAACTTGAACGGAATATTATTTCTTCCCTTAATTATTTTAATAGATGAAAAATCATAAATGTTAATTTTCAATTTCTGAAGTTCTACAATTTTGAATTTCGTCTACTCAATTTTACTATAAATGCTATATACAGAGTTGCCACACACGCATTAGCCCTATAATGCATGAAAATCCGCAGTACTTTTGAAGTTTTTTTAATACATGTTTGTTCGTATTTATTATAAATTTGTTTACTGTACATTTTATACGTCTACCACGCACATTGCATGGTTTTTTAAAGTTTTATCCATGGTACTCATTAGGAGTTAGCATTTTTCATTTGGTAAATTGCACAGGAAAAAATGCAACGAAAAAAATTTAATGCGTTGGCTAACATCATTTGTTTTGCTACTGCAAATAATAAATTACAATTACAATACACAAAAAAACAATAATTACAATATACTTCTTAAAGAATATGAATCACCATAGTGGACATGTTAAACTCATACCTACACATGTACGGAATAAAAAGTTAATTAAAATGTAACGAAACGTCATTTTATTATTCGGTGATGGAAACAATTCCCGAAGAAAATGAAATTTTATTACAATTTTCTGCTGTTTAATTTGTCGATGAAAATGTTGATTTACGTGAATGTTCAATTACTACTTTAATTAATAACCGTGTTCATTGATTAGGAATAAATATTGAAATTGTCAGCATTACAAAGCTAGCGCTTTATTGACATTGTTGTTAATTTTTTCGCCGTTTCAAGTGATTAATAAGAAATTAACGATGTTCTGGAGGTACAATGGCAGACAAAAGTACAAAAAATTCGAAATCCATCAATATATTGGCAATGAAAGCCATTCACGAGTATATTTTGCATTAAAAAATTAGATTAATTAAAAAGTTTTTGTTTAATTAGTGAATTTCGTGTTATAATTATTTTTTAATCAAATTGTCTTCATATTATAAAAAATTATAAATGAATTTGTGGATAATTGTACCCTCCGAATAGTAGCTATATTCAGTGGTCTACAGTTTATAATTTTTTGCTCTGTAACTGTTCAGTGAATCCTAATAAGTTTTGAACACAATTAAATACATAATTTTTACTATATATAATTGTTTAGTGAATCCTAATAAGTTTTGAAAATAATTTTTACTATATACAACTGTTTAGTGAATCCTAATAAATTTTGAAAACAATTTTTACTATATATAACTGTTTAGTGAATCCTAATAAATTTTGAACATAATTAAATACATAATTTTTACTATATATAAAAAAACTGGAGTTTGTAGTTGCGTTTTTTCAAGGTTTAAATGTGGTTTGAAGTGGGATTTTATGAATTCTCCATAAGAAGACGTGTTAAAATGTGCATACTTTAAGTTGCTATAAATATTAAACAGTGCAGTGAATCTAACTCAACCGTTGGTAATTGCATTAATTTAGTAAGATTTATATCTTGTCAAATTTTCAAAAATTTTCTTGCGTTTTTAAATAGCTCCAGAACATCCTTAAAGTGTTCGCAATATTCAGAGCCATGGCGCGTGACGCCATCCGAACATCCTTGCTAACTGACCTCAAGGCTGGCGGCTTCGTAGTGGTTCGAAAAGATTATACCAAGCATTTTTTAAACCCGCGTAAGTATTACTGTCACATTTGTCGGGATCATTAATTATAAAAGTGTGTTTCATACAAGGATTGCCGGGTTGAAATCAGGAATACGAGACGTACAGAAATAAGGAGTAACAGGTTCAGGTTCTTCTTAAGGTTAAGCTCGAGTAATCCGCAATGATTTTATTATTTCTTAGCTACTGTTAAGCATGAGCATTCACAACTTTTACCTTCCAATAATGTGTCACGTATTATCCCTTGTTTATGATAATACCAGGGCCGGCGTGATCTTTTGCGGGGTCGGTTTCGAAAATTTTGCGGGCCTGAATGCACATTGAAATCCTACACTTTAATTTTACGAGGAATTATTTATTTACAAATTCTGTTACATCTATATACAGGGTGTCCCAAAACAAGTGTAACTCCCGGAAATGGGAGGTTCCTTGCGTCATTTGAAGCGACATTTTCCTTTACAACAGTGATGTCCGCGGCTTTGTTTAGGAGTTATTAACGAAAAACACGGACCAATCAGAGCGCGGATACAGCGGATTGTTTCTGGTTCGGCCAATTGACAGTTGGGCGCGTCGGGCCGGCTGTGCTAACTCGCGTCTAGGTCGCGCTCCGATTGGTCCGTGTTTTTCGTTAATAACTCCTAAACAAAGCTGCGGACGCCATTTTCGTAAAGGAAAATGTCGTTTCAAATGACCCAAGGAACCTCCCATTTCCTGGAGCTACACTTATTTTGGGACACCCTGTATATACACAATATACACATATATATATCCTCAATATTATATTAAAAATTTCATTTAATTATGAACATATTATTGAAGTTTATTCTATAATTTTAATTATTCCTCAATATTATATTGAAAATTTCATTTAATTATGAACATATTATTAAAATTTATTCTATAATTTTAATTATTCCTCAATATTATATTGAAAATTTCATTTAATTATGAACATATTATTAAAATTTATTCTATAATTTTAATTATTCCTCAATATTATATTAAAAATTTCATTTAATTATGAACATATTATTGAAATTTATTCTAATTTTAATTATTCCTCAATATTATATTGAAAATTTCATTTAATTATGAACATATTATTGAAGTTTATTCTATAATTTTAATTATTCTATATATATATATATATATATATATATATATATATATATATATTAACATACTTAAGATCAAAATCTAAATTCTTCTCACGTTTAGCACGGGCGAAGCCATATTATATATACTTTATATGATGAATATTAAATAATAATACAATAATAGCTTATAATAATATGTTGTATATGTATAAGAATATTAACGAAACAACAAACAATAATTTTTGTACATTTAACACCGATCATCTTAATAATTTTGAAATGTTGCTTGGTACTGTATATTTTCTAGAAAAACAGATCCTTTTAATCCCATAAATTGCCAATATAACTCAACCTCTAAGAAAATACATAAAGACTCAACTATTTTCTTCTGGGGCTTTGACGGCTCAAAGAGATTCCAGTTTTATATTAATTTCCACGATGTTAAAAATAAACTTTTACAGTCAACATTATTTACATGTTTACATTTTAGAGTATTTAAAATAAATGTGTGTTTTTCGAGCAAGTTTCATAAAACTCATCTATTTTCACCTTTCTTTTTTAGCGGTTCGAGGTAACCCCCAGTTTCGCAGCCATTTCTGTCATATTACGGATAAATTCTGGGGATTTAAAATGCATTTTTGGTTTCCAAGTAATGCTGAAACTTATCTTGTACCTTTTTCAGCAGCTTAAGGAAGCTTCCAGCTTTACATCCACGTGTACTGCGTTAAGGATAAACTTGTACGGACTACAAAATGTTTTATTTTAGAATATTTAAAATGCATTTTCGGTTTTCAAACGAGGTTAAAACTCATTTATGTTCATCTTTCTTTTTTAGCGACTCAAAGAAGCTTACAGCTTTACATCCACATTCACCATGTTAAACATGAACTTTTCTGGACCACAACATGTTTTATATAATAATACTTATATGGATTTTTGATTTTCAAACTAGGCTAAAACTCATTTATGTTCACCTTTATTTTTTAGCGACTCAAAGAAGCTTACAGCTTTACATCCACGTTCACCATGTTAAACATGAACTTTTCTGGACCACAACATTTTTTATATAATAATATTTAAAATGAATTTTTGGTTTTCAAACAATGCCAAAACTCATCTATTTTCACCTTTGTTTTTCAGCGAAATAATTACGCTTCCAACTTCGCAGTCATTTCACATGAATATTAGAGATAAATGTTTGTAGACCACATCTAGGTAAAAAATATTTTAACTAACAATAGGAAGTACAAATATTTGCAAATATTATTTCTCATAACTGCGTTACATACAGCGACTCCCATTAATATTCGGACGCTAAAAAAAGTCCATAATTGTTTTAACATTGAACTATACTATTTGAATTTTTTTGGAAAACTAAAGCAAATAGTTTGCTACGGGATGTGAAAAAGAATTTTTTCAAAAATTGCAATTGACCGGAATTGTAGAAAAAATATTAAAAGTTGCATTTTACAACTTTTTTATGTAGTTTTATGTAGTACTATATTGAAAATTTTAAAAGTACGTTTTGTAGAAGTTTTAAAACTTTTAGAATTTTTTCTCCAAATTCCGATCAATTGCAATTTAAAAAAAAAATTCTTTTTCACATTCTGTAGCAAACTAATTATTCGAGCTACCCAAAAATGTTCAAATCGCATGGTATGTACACGATTTAAAAAGTTATCGTCTTTTTAAGAGTGTCCAAATATTAGTGGGACTCGCTGTATGTTTCATTTAAAACGGACACTTAGTTCCAAAGGAAACATATGTAACAATAATGAGAATTAGCATCTACAAATATTTATATTCCTTAGTTAAAATATTTTTTACCCAGGTCATATTGTAGAATACTTAAAAAGGAATTTTTGGTTTGCAAACGAGGCAAAATCTCATCTATTCTCACCTCTGCTTTTTAGCGGTTCAAGAATGCTCTCGAAGCTTAGCTCCTTCTGTTTTTAGGAGTGACGACACGGATCTGACACGAGCCGCACGCGTAAAGAAACTACTTGTCAAGATAATGTAAAGTGTATTAAAGCGTGCAGCGCGAAGAAATATTGGACAGCTCTCGGAAAGAAAAAAATACATTGTTCCCGCGGAATATTTAACGACACCTACGCTCTCCCGGTTCTCCTATCTCCCGAAGAAGATGATACTTCAGGAACGTTCTCCGAGACGACGTTTATCGCCGTTTATTTATCGCTCGATACAGCTTACCAGTCGCGCTCACCCACCACCTTATTATTTAAGCGTGCACGCGTACGCCTACATGTTTACCATCCATATTTTTCGACGGCGTTTCCTCCGCGATTGAACGGAAGGAGCCATCGAACCAGCCAAACGATTATCTTCGTTTAGCGTTGCGAAACGTCTACATACGTTATTGTCTCCGCCGTTGCGACACGGTGCTTCCCACTTGGTCGAAAATTAAGAAATTCACCGGTTTATGGCAACCGTAAAAATCACTGTTAACAATTGAACTCGCACCAACATGCTTTTGTGTACGAACTGCAACGAACAATTGGTGTCTAGGATTTACAATACCGGTATTCGGTATTTTTTTAAACGTTGTACTGGAATAAGGGTGTTTATACCGGTATTAGAAATTTTCAAAAAGGTACAAACACACAGTTATTTCTTGCCACATTTATTAGGTTTATGCAAAAAATAATGAACTATAAAAGTGTAAACGATTTTGTTATGTATTATACAAATATAAAATAGAGCATTAAATGTTATACTCAAATATTATTAATGAGACCAGTAAAATTTTTAAAATTAGAAACGATAATATAAAAAATAAACCATTATAGTATTATATTATATTATATACAATAAAGGAACAAAACATACAGTATTATTATTAAGAAGATACTAATAACTAAGAGTAAACAGATAATATAGATAGTAAGAGAAAATATCACTAAGAGTAAATATAATATCTATTATATCTATAATAATATTATATCTATTATATCTATTATATATATAATAATATTCTGTCTATTATATCTATAATAATATTATATCTATTATATCTATAATATCTATTATATCTCTAATAATATTATATCTATAATATCTATTATATCTGTAATAATATTATATCTCTAATAATATTATATCTATAATATCTATTATATCTGTAGTATCTATTATATTTATAATAATATTCTATCTATTATATTTGTAATAATATTCTATCTATTATATCTGTCATGTCTATAATAATATTATATCTATTATATCTATAATAACATTATATCTGTTATATCTCTAATAATATTATATTTATTATATCTATAATACCTATTATATCTATAATAATATTATATCTATAATAGATATTATAGATATAATATTATTATAGATATAATAATATTCTGTCTATTATATCTATAATAATATTATATCTGTTATATCTATAATATCTATTATATGTCTAATAATATTATATCTATAATATCTATTATATCTCTAATAATATTATATCTGTTATATCTATAATATCTATTATATGTCTAATAATATTATATCTATAATATCTATTATATTTATAATAATATTCTATCTATTATATCTGTAATAATATTATATCTATAATATCTACCATATCTATAATATCTATTAATAGAAAAAAACAATAACTAAATTAACTGCACATTTTTGGAATGTGATTGCAGAAAAACCTAATGCATCTACTGGACTGTTATTAAGCCTGGAACGTATTTTGCTGCACAAATTACCGGCAGTTGAAAATGTTCTTTCCGCATCCACGCTGATTGTTAGACTTCGTGAAAATCTTCATAACAAGTCTGATTCGTTAAAATACGGCAAGGAGAAACACAGAAAAACAAAGTTAAATCAATGAACAATGAATCAAATTTTATTCCATCTAAAAAGAAAAGCACAACATTCATATTTGTTAGACTTTGTTGAAATCTTCATAACAAGTCTGATTCGTTAAAATACGACAAGAAGAAACACAGAAAAAAGCAAAGTTAAATCAGTGAACGTATTTGAAAAATGAACTAAAATGGGATCAAATAAAAATAAAATTGTTCGCAACTCAAACACAATAAAGCCATCCGTAGATCATACCGCTTTCCCAGGGAGCGGCGGAAAATTTGTCGAACTGACACGAAGCGCGAGAGAGGGTTAATTAAGCGTACGGAACGTGAATTTGCATTTCGCCTTTGAAATCGCTTGTATTATGCAGCAACTGTTTTAAAATACTCGGCATAAAGGAACATTTAATGGCGTGGAAATCTAGTTTAAGTCTGCGCCTGCACAGTATCTTCGCTGCCTGAGATAATACGAAAATTCGAATTACTTCTTCCTACCAAAGGAGTTCCAATGTTTGTAACTATATTAATAACCCGGTTCCATTGTAAAATATGTATAGCATCGCCGTGAGGTGAAAGAAGAAGGTCTACGCTTGTTTGCCGTGCCGGTCTAATTTCGAAGCTTTTGTCTCGCCGCCTCTGATTATTAATGCATCCCTTTGGGTAATTCTATGCTCCTTGACCCAGCAATTTGCAACAGCTTTTATATAGAACGATTTCGTCCCGTAATATTATCTGGCCATGTATTCGTCCATAATCTCTTTATCTCCGGAGGACGTTGGATCAGAAGATATACAACCTACAGGGCTATTCAGTTCAGTGTGCCACCTAAATTCTTGGTTCAGAGCCATCATAAATAAACAAATGAAATACTTCGAAATTATCGGGTATAAAAGATGGTTCGCCAGATATCAGCACCTCGATTTTCTCCATTTTACATTGGATCGATGGGCAAAGTTTCTTCGCATATTCCTTTTCGATTTACAAGCCGTTAGCACCCTACGATGATACGCCTTTGCCGCTCAAGGTGTGTCTAATTAATTCAAATAAGTTAGGAATCAACGGAACCACGTCCCTGTCGCTAATAGTGGCGACCCGGTGGAGAAAGAGACATTGAGAAGTCCACTCCTTTGTTCATATGAGGTGACCCTGTGGTGAAAGACACGTGGGCAAGTCCTTGTGCTACCCTATCCAATATAGTGGCGAACCGGTGATGAAAGAGATATCAGCAAGCTCTTGTGACACCCTATTCTATATAGTTACGACCCGGTGGTGAAAGAGACATCGGGAAGTCCACTTCTTTGTTCATACGACGCGATCCGATGGTGAAAGACACATGGGCAAATCCTTGTGGTACCCTATCCAATATAGTGCCGACGCGGTGGCAAAGGAGACGTTGGCAAGTCCTTGTGGCATCCTATCCAATATAATGGCAAACCGGTGGTGAAAGACACATCGAGAAGTCCACTCCTTTGTTCGCAGAAGGCAACCCTGCCGTAAAAGACACATGGGCGAGTCCTTGTGACACCCTATCCAATATAGTGGCGACCCGTTGGTGAAAGAGATATCAGTAAGTCCACTCCTTTCTCATACGAAGCGATCCGATGGTGAAAGACACATGGGCAAGTCCTCGCGCTACCCTATCCAATATATTGGCGAACCGATGGCGAAAGAGACATTGGGAAGTGCACTCCTTTGTTCATACGAGGCGATCTGATAGTGGAAGACACATGGGCAAGTCCTTGTGCTACTCTATCCAATATAGTGATGACCCGGTGGTGAAAGAGATATCGGTAAGTCCTTGTGGCACCTTATTCTATATAGTGGCTACCCGTTGGTGAAAGAGACATCGGGAAGTGCACTCCTGTGTTCGCAGGATGCAACCCTGTGGTAAAAGACACATGGGCAAGTCCTTGTGCTACCTTATCCAATATAGTGGCGACCCGGTGGAAAAGGAGACATTGACAAGTCCTTGTGGCACACTATCCAATATAGTAGCGAACCGATGGAGAAAGAGACATGAGTAAGTCCACTCCTCTGTTCGCAGGAGGCAACCCTGTGGTCAAAGACACATGGGCAAGTCTTTGTTCTACCCTATCCAATATAGTGGCGAACCGGTGGAGAAAGAGACATCAGCAACTCCACTTCTTTGTTCATACGAGGCGATCCGATGGTCAAAGACACATGGGCAAGTCCTTGTGGCACCCTATCGAATATAGTGACGACCCGTTGGCGAAAGACACATCGGGAAGTCCTTGTGGTACCCTTGTCCTACCCTATCCAATATATTGGCGAACCGATGGCGAAAGAGACATTGGGAAGTGCACTCCTTTGTTCATACGAGGCGATCTGATGGTGGAAGACACATGGGCAAGTCCTTGTGCTACTCTATCCAATATAGTGATGACCCGGTGGTGAAAGAGATATCGGCAAGTTCTTGTGGCACCTTATTCTATATAGTGTGTACCCGTTGGTGAAAGAGACATCGAGAAGTGCACTCCTTTGTTCACACGAGGCGTACCAGTTGTAAAAGACACATGGGCAAGTCTTTGTGCTACCGTATCCAATATAGTGATGACCCGGTGGTGAAAGAGATATCGGCAAGTTCTTGTGGCACCTTATTCTATATAGTGTGTACCTGTTGGTGAAAGAGACATCGAGAAGTGCACTCCTTTGTTCACACGAGGCGTACCAGTTGTAAAAGACACATGGGCAAGTCTTTGTGCTACCGTATCCAATATAGTGATGACCCGGTGGTGAAAGAGATATCGGCAAGACCTTGTGACACCTTATTCTATATAGTGGTTACCTGTTGGTGAAAGAGACATCGGGAAGTGCACTCCTTTCTTCGCAGGATGCAACCCTGTGGTAAAAGACATATGGGCAAGTCCTTGTGACACTCTATCCAATATAGTGGCTACCCGGTTGCAAAACAGACATCAGCTAGTCCACTTCTGTGCTCCACACGAGGCGATTCGTTTGGTGGAAGAGACAACGGCTGGTCTTACGTGTACACTTCTTACCTTAACGGAAAATCTCTTAAATCTAAACTCGCCGCGGTAGCTGTCTATACCTCGGTTCATAACAGTATCATTTTCACTAGAAAATAACCACGAATATGTTGATGAAAGTTCCGTAAAAAAATTATGGAAAATGAAGAAATGTTGTCATTGGGCTAGTTACGTTTACACTTCTCTGCGGCCGTTTACACCTCAACGTTCAGCAAAAGTCAAAGAATAGTATCCCCGGTGTATAAGTGTCCCTGAGCAGGCCTGTTTTCGGGACTTGTATCGATAAAATAATGTATTGTACAATCTACGAATCTATCACAAATGGCCACTACTTTTTATACACCGTGTACAATAATCCTGGCCCAGTAATCCCCGAAGTATGCTACCTGCGATGTTTCGATCACGTTCGCTCGGACGATTAAGAACAGTTGCTCTGACGGAGTCGTCGTAACGCGACGCTACATTTCCACTTTCCATCGGTCGGATTAAGAGAAACACGATACACACCGACCGGCAAACGATCAACTTTCGTTGAATCGGTGCGTTGGATATTGAAGCTTCAGGACCTGGAAATAGGAATGCCTCGACGTAATCTTCGTTAGACGATCTCGGGAAGAGCTTCACGCGTTAAGTGAAAAGTCTCGGGAAGTTTTATGTCCAACAGAAAGTAGGTGAACACGTCTTTCCAATTTTTGGTAACTCGAAACCTTCGACCTATCTAAATACGCATTTCCTTTGTCTTCGAGATTACATGCTTGTTTCGTCCTCCTTCGGAATCTTACTAACTTCTGTCGAACAGTTGAAATGCCCACGTTATGTGTCAAAATCCCATTTACCGACATTTTCAGCGACTTTAAAATCCAATCACGGAAATCCACTAACAACTTAAGCAGAGAGCTAGGTATATTTAAGGGGGTATGGTACCCATGGATTCTAGGATATTTCAGTGTAACCAACCTCCACGCTGAGAAACAGTTTGCCAACAACGCTGAACATACATTTGTATCAATCTAACGCTTCAATTTCGCTATCAATACAGGTTTTTTTCTTTTTATCAATATTTTTATTGCTATTAATGGATCCGAGTGGCTTCAAACCCTTTATATTTTTGTTGTTACGAGTCTACGCTGATAGTTCTCCTGACTAGGTGCAATTCCGTTTGAGTAGCTGAACTAAAATTGGTTCCAGATTTGCTCTAGACTCTGTCTGTATGAACGAAATATGAGAAGTTGAATGCAATCACGGGAAATCATTTTTTGTCCTCATATGAGCATATTACGAGCTGTGTGAGGGCTCATTGTAAAGAGGAAGGTTCATCGCAGGTCTCTCTGCACATGATTTAAGTAAAACAAACGTTTTTTATTAGAAAAATACATTAGAATCTGCTGAATTTTTCTTAATTTGTTTTCCCTACTTTGGACACTCATATTATTAGATATAAACATAATCTAACTAAATCATGAGCAGAGCGACCTGCGATCAACCTTCCTCTTTAGAATAAGCCCTCACACACTATTTTCACTTGTTCACTTCCCGATTCATAGGGAAATGCTTAATACATTACTTTGTTTTATTATATGTAACATTCCTTCTAAACAGTTTTGTCGATAGCGGAATAATTATTTGTAGCAACGTTTATCCAAATGCAAAATACAAAATTGAATGTTATTTGATATTGTAGTTAAATAATGCAAATATTTTCAAGTAAAGTAATGTATAATTATTTCACAGTAACGGAACACAGAATAATGTCATCTCAATAATCATTCTTCAATTATTTCATTCAAACAATGATGTATACAATAAAGTTATAAACGTTAAATAATTTTCAACTTCTGAAAATCGATTTCCAATACTTATTATAATATTTTTACAAAATATTTTAATATATTAGACATATTTAAAGTACTAAATGGTAAGAAGTTTTACTGAATAATCAAACATGATACAAATACACGGGTATCCATTGTCTACTAATGAGTTATTAGTAATCGCAATATTTTGCTTGCTGCAACATCAATTTGGAAATTCAATATCTTGTTTACATTGCAGGGGATTGTTTTCCCTAGGGTGCATTAGCAAATGTATAACAAAGTGCCGCTGACAAGACTCTCGATGAGTGAACAGTTCAGTTACACGACATATGATCTTTGAAAACAACATTTTAGTGAAAAAATCCACTGCCACGTGCTTTAAATAAATGGTACCTCCCTGTATTACGAGTAGACTCTGGATTTTATGAATGTATAACAGAAATAAGTAGATGCCATTTAGAACAGTGAAGATTAAAACACTTTAAGAGTATTAATATATTATAGCATGACAATCTTCCTTTTCCGAAAACTTTCAGAAGCCTAAATGCATTAAGATCCGCAGTCTAATTATTATAACTATTTTTAAAACGAATTCAAATTAGCTCGACCGTGCGATATATTTCCAATCAATATTTAAACAATATAATACAAAATTACGTACTAAGCAATGAATGACACTAATTAGAAATTCCACTACCAAATGATATTAATAATAATTGAGATATTTAAAAGTTATATAAAATTGGATTCCTTTAAACTATTTTTATACAAATCTCCTGTAATTTTCACTAAATAATTTCATTAATATTATCTGTTAATAATCATTAATAATTGCTAATTATTTTAAATCAGATTTAATTAGATTTAATTCCTATATTTTTCTATATTTTTATATAGAAATATAACTTTTATTATTAATATTAATAATAATTGAGATATTTAAAAGTTATATAAAATTGAATTCCTTTAAACTATTTTTATACAAATCTCCTGTAATTTTCACTAAATAATTTCATTAATATTATCTGTTAATAATCATTAATAATTGCTAATTATTTTTAATTAGATTTAATTAGATTTAATTCCTATATTTTTCTATATTTTTATATAGAAATATAACTTTTATTATTAATATTAATAATAATTGAGATATTTAAAAGTTATATAAAATTGGATTCCTTTACATTATTTCTATACAGATTTCGTGTAATTGTCACTAAATGATTTCATTAATATTATCTGTTAATAATCATTAATAATTGCTAATTATTAGTTATAGCTGTTGTTCATATTGCTATTTAAATAAATTGTTTATAGATTAGTGTTTATTTGCAAGAAAATATTAAGATCCTCAAATATTCGTTATATCTTTTGATAACATTCTTTTTCTCTGGGCTGCTTTGAGAAGATGGCGATTGTAATGCAATAAAATCATCAAGGCTTTTTGAACCTCGTTCATGCTTTGAACGCGACATCTCGTGACGCGATGTCGTTCATCCTTTAGACGAGAAATCTCGCATGTTTATTCATTAGGACGCGAGTCCAAAAATTCGGATAAAACCAGTTCAGGGATCGGATCGTGCATGAATGCGAAGAATCTTGGTTAGTGATAATGCATGCAGAATATGTTACATCCATTATTAATTTGAAATATTTATTTGAATATTACGAGAATATACTGGAAAGTGAACCACGAAAGTATTTTTTAAAATAGTCTAACTTTTTTATAATTGTACCTAACAATGTTTTGCAACCAATTAGAAGCATTGGTTTACTAAATGATCTGCAAAAAAGATTTTCCAGAAATTACAATTTACAATGTTGGATGCAAAAATTAATAAAGCATTTTGTAAAACATTTTTATTTGGGCCCCAAATGAATATTTAAAATATATGTTTTTATAAATCTATGTTAGTTATATACACATGCTGAACATTTCATCAAAGTTGATTAACATAAATCCAGAAGTGATTAAATGTGGTGAAAATCATAGTTTCTCGCGACTTTTGGTCAGTTTCTGCTTAAAATCCACAAATTCTTAAATCTTTCGATGCATGCCGTTTCTTCTTCTGTGTCAACTTTCAAAATAGAGTTTGTACCATTCTATTAATCAGCCAATTTCTTTTTTACGAAATCTTTGTGATTTTAAATATTTTAGTTACAATTTGCTGCAGAATGAAAAGGTAACAGAAATGTAGATATTAAAATTGCTAGCTTGATTTAAAAAAAAAATGGTCCAAATCCATTTTCACGAAAAATCAAGCTAGCAATTTCAACATTTACATTTCTACGCTATTATTTAAATCTGAAGCAAATTAAAACTATTATAATAAATAATATCATAATCTATAAATGTAACAAATATCATATTTTAAGGTCATCGATGTGTCACAATATTCTCAAATTTTCCTCTCAATTTGAGTCAATTTCCTTGATTTAATCAATTCGAGTCAATTTCCTTGATTTTCTTGATCTAGCGTCAAGATTATTTTTACTTTGAGTAAAAGAAATCCATTTTCGAGAAAAATCAAGCTAGCAATTTTAACATTTACTTTTTTACGTTATCTTTTCAATCTGAAGCAAATTATAACTATTATAATAATCTATAAATGTAACAAATACACTTTAAGATCATAACTTAAGGTCATCGATGTGTCGCAATATTCTCAAATTTTCAACTCAATTCAAGTCAATTTCCCTGATCTGGCGTCAAGATCGTACTTACTTTGAGTAAAAGAAATCCATTTTCGAGAAAAATCAATCTAGCAATTTTAACATTTACATTTGTACGTTATCTTTTCAATCTGAAGCAATTTGTAACTATTATAATAATCAATAAATAATATTATAATCTATAAATGGAACAAATATTGTATTTTAAGATCATAAATTAAAGTCATCGATGTGTCACAATAGTTTCAAATGTTCCCTTCAATTCAAGTCAATTTCCTTGATCTGGCGTAAAGATCATATTTACTTTGAGTAAAAGAAATCCATTTTCGAGAAAAATCAATCTAGCTGTTTTAAAATTTACATTTCTACGGTATTATTTAAATCTGAAGCAATTTGTAACTATTATAATAATTTATTAATGTAACAAATATCATACTTTAAGATCATAATTTAAGGTCATCGATTTGGTCCAATATTCTTAAATTTTCCCCTCAATTCGAGAAAAATCAAGCTAACAATTTTAATATTTACATTTCTACGTTATCTTTTCAGTCTGAAGCAAATTGTAACTATTAAAATAATCTATAAATAATATCATAATACATAAATGAAACAAATATCATATTTTAAGATCATAATTTAAGGTCATCGATGTGTGACAATATCCTCAAATTTTCCCCTCAATTCGAGTAAATTTCCGTGATCTGGCGTAAAGATCATATTTACTTCGAGTGAAAGAAATCCATACGTTTTTCCCGAAAAATTTCCGAAAAACTAGTGCATTTGTGTCTGATGGGTGGGCGTAACCCCGGACAGACCAATGATTCGCACGCGTCGTTCCAGTGGAATTGGTTTGTTTTTTGGGATACTCGTCCGGACGCGATATTCTCACAGCGTTTCGTAAATTGCCGCGACGATTTTCGAGACAATCGAGCCGTCGGACTTGATTTCGTGTGCTCATAAAGCGGTGGTGGTTGGAGCAGGGGCTTCGTGTTGTCCGGTCGGCGATCGAATCGATTGGACGCGGTGCAGTGCGCTAAGCGGTGTCGGTGTACCTAGGGAGATATATCTCGATCGAAATGAATTCCGTTCGCGGCGTGACACTGTCACGGGAAAAACCGTAAAACGGCTACAGTAGCGGACAAAAGTTTGAGACGACTATCTCTTCTCAGTAGCTTATCGTTTTTGATTAATTGCTCTTAATCCAAAAGTGAACCGTCAAACAGCTTACTTCAGGCAGCTGATTAAAGTAGACGTGTTTGCTTTGGGTAGAAAAATGGAAAACTTGAAAAATCGTGCATTCGTTGAATATTTATATAACAAAAAGGATTAAATTGACAGTGCTCCTCCATATGCAATGGTAAAACAATGCGTTGCTCTATTTAAACGTGGTCGTACAGAAATTAATGACGATTCACGCTCAGGAAATTCGAAAACACTTCGAACTAAATACACTTCGAAATATTCGCGGGAGGCGCAATAATATTTTCATTAAAAAAAAACTTGGTAAGAAAAAAATTACATCTTATTTTATATATAATTATATATAATAGATAAATTATATTTATTATATTATTTATTATATTTATTATATTATTTATTATATATATTTATATATATATTATATATATTTATTATTTATTATATAATTATATAAATATAATTTATATATAAGGTAAAGGTACCAGTAGTTGACCATGTACGAGTAGTTGACCATTTTCTAGAAAAACATAAAAAATAAGATTTTTATAATCTGTACACTTTTGATGAATGTGAACCTCGGATGCCATACCATCTGTTGGTTAAATTTCCCTAATACTATTCTCTATTAACTTGCAACGTCTACTCTGTTCCTCAATTAAACTTTTTATGGAATTGATTTGTTCCATTTCTTATTTCATTCTTTAATTGTAATTTGTGCTGGAAATTGTTGAAACTAAATGATAGTAAAATGATTCCCAACATTATTGCTTTAAGTCTCTTCCTAGTATAAGTGGTCAACTACTAATGAATAGGAGGTCAATTACTAGATTTTTCATTTTCATGAGTGGTCAACTTCTGAAACAATTACTGAATTTCTAAATGTGTTTCTTAAAGGCCCTAGGGGTGTAAGCATAGTGAATTTGCCCTTGAAAGATGTCGGCACGATACTGAGAGGATTTTTAGGTACTAATGAGATAATAAGATCCTGAATGTTTCAGATCTCTAACCCATTTGGTTTTTGAGAAAAAGCAATATATGTAAAAATCAGAAAAAATGAAAATTCTCTGAAACGCGTGAATCGATTTATTTGAATTTTGGATATGTTTTGGGGGTTGATGGTAGCTTCTAGGAAAAAAATTATGAGCTATATCGGTTGATAAAAACCTCGAAAAAAATGACGCTTTTGTTTTAATTTTGATTTTTAACTATGATACGATCCTGGCACAATTATGAAACCATTTTTTTCGAATTCCTCATCCATTTTTCTATGGATTTATGAGCTTTTAAGATTTTTAAAAAAGGTACGCCATATTGCAAAAAAAGAAAAACCATTTTTTATGCAAATATTCACTTTATTTATGTATTTTATGCCTAAATCTTTATTTTTGTCGTTCATATATATCTTTTAACCTCATTTTAAATAGTCATTTCTAAATCAAAAATTAAATTTTAAAATATCAATGAATATTAACTAAAATATTTTAAACATTGTGCGCTTATAACATAAGAAACAGATTTTAGTTGCTAAATTATAAATAAATAACAACAAATGTTTGAAAGGTATATTTGGAAGAAAAAGTTTATGATCATATTTTATCAGTCTTCATCACTATCATCTTCGATCACCGGCGCAACATTGTCTCTATTAAATAATTCGCTTAGTGTTTCAGCAGGCCTCAGAATTTTTGTCAAATATCTTCCGTGTGACAAGTAATAAATAATAGCAGCGACGTGAGAGCAACATCCAATTGTTCTAAGACCATTTGCACACTCACAACTATGCCTCAATATGCTTTTGGTACCAATAGCGTTTTTTTTATACTCAATAAAATATCTATAAACCTTCTTATTGATATGACGGGATTGAACTTGAGCTTTGAGTATGTTTGACTGGTCTTTTACATATTGAATAGTAAGATTACCTGTTTCATCAAGCATTTCTGCTAAATACGACACAGCCTGCTTCAATTGATAAGAACCGGTGAAAAAGATTCGCAGATCTTTTTCCGTCATTTTTGGAAAGTCTTCTAGAGCTTCAGATGAAATAGTTTGAAACGGCAATTTTTTACGTTGCCAGCCATTTTGTTGAACTTCATTAGCTAACGTATTTTCTACACTATTTTGTGATTTCATTGTTTCGACGACTTCATCCAAAAACTCTGAGTCGGAAGTAAGACGCTTACTGTACGTATTATGTAGAAATGAGGCAATTTTGAAAAAACTTCCAATTCTCGGAAGCATTTTATTGTCAATTCTTTGATCAAGTAAATGATATTTTTGTTTTAACATTCCATGAGTTGCCTCTACGGGCCAACGAATTTTAGTTACATATCTTGAAGCATTAGACTCGGCTGTTGTTAATTGATTTCGTTTTCCCTTAAGTGCTGGCATTAATACTTTATAATTTTTACTTTCTAAGTATTCTTTAACATCACGGAATCCACGATCAACCACAAATGCATCGCCAGGTTCTAATAAATGACATATACCATCAAAAAAAAATAATTATTGTTAAAAGTAGAGAAATGACTATTTAAAATGAGGTTAAAAGATATATATGAACGACAAAAATAAAGATTTAGGCATAAAATACATAAATAAAGTGAATATTTGCATAAAAAATGGTTTTTCTTTTTTTGCAATATGGCGTACCTTTTTTAAAAATCTTAAAAGCTCATAAATCCATAGAAAAATGGATGAGGAATTCGAAAAAAATGGTTTCATAATTGTGCCAAGATCGTATCATAGTTAAAAATCAAAATTAAAACAAAAGCGTCATTTTTTTCGAGGTTTTTATCAACCGATATAGCTCATAATTTTTTTCCTAGAAGCTACCATCAACCCCCAAAACATATCCAAAATTCAAATAAATCGATTCACGCGTTTCAGAGAATTTTCATTTTTTCTGATTTTTACATATATTGCTTTTTCTCAAAAACCAAATGGGTTAGAGATCTGAAACATTCAGGATCTTATTATCTCATTAGTACCTAAAAATCCTCTCAGTATCGTGCCGACATCTTTCAAGGGCAAATTCACTATGCTTACACCCCTAGGGCCTTTGTATAAGTAAACTTCTTTTAAAAAGTGGCCTTGGTACGTAATTTAGAAGACTTAAAGAGTGTCTTCAGATATCAACTCTCGCTATTTAATGACAGAGTAAATGGTTGCTATTGTTCGCGTGGAAAACATCTCTTAACTGGTCAACTACTAGTACCTTTACCTTAATAGATAAATTAAAATTCTTCTATAAATCGAGAACATGTATGAAATTTAGTTTTATTTAGTGTAATAAAAGTTTACTTTTATTATTTTTTGTTCTCATATTAGCATGTTATGAGCTGTGCGAGGGCTCATTGTAAAGAGGAAGATTCATCATAGCCCGCTCTGCTCATGATTTAAGTCAGAAAAACCGTTTTGTATCAGAAAAATACATGGGAACCTAAGGGTGGTTGTCTCGACTTGTTTGCCCTAATTTGGACGCTCATATTATTAAATATAAACATAAACTTGTTAAATCATGAGCAGAGCGGGCTATGATGAACCTTCCTCTTTACAATGAGTCCTCACTCAGCTCAAAATATAATCGTATGAGGATGTGAAACGTTCCCGCGTAAACCCCTGTTTTCACTTGTTTTCTAGTAATATTCTGGTTAGATTCTAGTAATGTCACGTGGGTACTCTACCCTCCTAACTCTGTTCAGCTCTGTCCGACTGGGCGCAGCGAGGCACAGCGAGGCACGGCTCGGCGGCAGTCTTGCCGAGGCGAAAAATCACTTAGCCGAAGATGTTATCGCGCACTCCGGCACTCATCGACGAAACGTCGGCCGGGGTTCGTCTGGCACGGATTCGCTTCTTTTCCAAACGATAAGAATCTGATTTCCGCGAGACGCAGCTAGAAAGGACACGATGCCTTTCTTCCTTCCTTCCTTCCTTCCTTCTCCACTTCCTTCCTGCTTCCTTCCCCCAAAGCTGAAAACCCTTATCGAATCCCCGATAAAATGCCGCAAGCTTCTCTCTCAGGCCGTCGAAGCTGAATCAGGTCGCGTCTGTGAGAAACATTCCAGGAATTCTCCCTCTTTCGATTACACTCAACTATCCGGGGAAGGATCCTCGAATCTGAATTCCTCCTGTCGGCGAATCGACACGGACCTAAACTCCCTCTTGCCTTGAATTTTCTTTTAATTGTTATCTACCGTCCCGTTCGCGCCAATTGTTTGCACTTTTCTCATTCGGCCCGCGTCGGTGTACGAGCATTTCGCCGCTCGAGTGCACGTACCGGGTGGCTCTATCGAAACCACTCGATTATTAGCGTATTGTTATTAACTTCTTCAAGTTGTAGCAACGGTCTGATAAGCGGGAAAGATTTCGAACGAAATTTACTAAATATCAAGAATATCTGTATGTTATAATCGATTTATGAAAATTATTGAAGAACGATGATAGAATATGTTCTTTAATCATTTCCATAAATTGAAGATAACATACAGATACTCTTCAATTTTTTTCACTTTTGTATTGTTTAAGAACATTGATAGAATATGTACTTTAATCATTTCCATAAATTGAAGATAACATACAAATATTCTTCAATTTTTTTTACGTTTTTATTGTTTACGAATATTAATAGAATATGTACATTAATAATATTCATAAATTGAAGATAACATACAGATATTCTTCAATTTTTTTCACCTTTTTATTGCTTACGAATATTAATAGAATATGTACTTTAATCATATTCATAAATTGAAGATAACATACAGATACTCTTCAATTTTTTTCACTTTTGTATTGTTTAAGAACATTGATAGAATATGTACTTTAATCATATTCATAAATTGAAGATAACATACAGATACTCTTCAATTTTTTTCACTTTTGTATTGTTTAAGAACATTGATAGAATGTGTACTTTAATCATTTTCATAAATTCAGGATAACATACAGATATTCTTTAATTTTTTTATCTGTTTCTTGTTTAACCGATTGCATTGGAATAGTGTCTCTGAGAAGTCACTAAAAATTGATGTACCAATATTCGAAATATTGTTTACATTATTAAATATGTCGATATTTAATCAATTACCAGGTATTTAAATCTCGTGTGAGGTATTGTATCAACTTCATAAAATCAATACCATCAAACGAATAGAATCATATACAGGGTGTGCCACGTAACAGTTTTCACGAATTTTAAGTACTTGCTATAATCTGCCAAAAAATATTTTCAATAAAAGTTGGTCATTTTTCGATTGGCTATATATTGCAATAAAAGAAAGTTTGAAAAACATTTTTTTAAATGGCACTTTGTATTTTGAAAAAAGCAATGAATCTTTTCACTGTTAGAATACATTTTTTACAAGTTAATACTACAATTTGCTCTCGTGACAAGTCGAGAACAAACAGAAGAACTGTTTTGAGGTCTAGTCACCAACTACCTTAATAACTAAGCCATCATATGTATGTTCATATGTGAATTCGTACAGCATGCAAAGAACTTCGCTACGACAGTATCTCTAGTAGAAAGGTTTAATTTTCGAGTTTAAGGTAATAGTATAATACACTGTTGAACCACTAGAAATTGCTGTGGCATTACACAAAATATATTTTACATTATTAAATGTGTCACTATCTACCCAATTACCAACCATTTAAATCTTGCATGAGGCATGGTATGAATTTCCTATCCATGAAACGAATAAAATCAAATAGAATAGAATTCTTGTAGGTCGAAAGAAATATTTAATTTTCGAATTAAGGTCAGTCGAGAGATTGCTAAGGTCAGTAAAAAAAACTGCTATGTCATTATTGAAAATACATACGGTTTACATTATTCGACATGTTAGTATTTATCCAATTATCAAACATTTAAGCATATTATATCGTACATTACGTCTCTTTCTATGGAATGAAATTATTTGAATTGTAATGCAATTGTTCCAGGTGCGAAGCAAGTTTAAAAGAACCACGTTTCAACTTTAGTTTAAAAACGCTACGAAACCGTCGTCGCAACCTACTGTTTCCGTCGGGGATGTTAATACTCGAGCGTCTGGGAGCGTTATGGTTACCTTGGCGCGGGGTACAGACGCTTAAGTATTTTCAGGGTTCGTAGTCGAATTATACATACCCGTCGAAATAGCTTACCCATTCATTATACACGAGTATCGGGTTTCTATACGGCGGTCCACAATACGGTAATACGAAGACCCGGTCGGAAGGGTGCGGTGCCGTCCCTGCACGACATTGGCGCCTAATTTTGAGGCTCGGTTTGGTCAGGGGCCCCACCCATGTCATCTTGAAACGGGTAGGTATGCGTCCGTGTCTAATGAGCCAAGATGGCAGCCTCCGCCTCCTTCCTGGGCTCTCTCCCTCTACCTCTTTCACTCTCTCACCCTCTCTCTGTCTCTTTCTCTCTTGTCAGTTTACCCGTTTACCGTGCACGAGGCAAACTACTCGGCAAACACGAGCTCTTGTGAATGGAAACGAGAAAAGGACAGACAGACACACCGCTGGAGCCGGAGCCAGAGCCAGAAACGACTCTCCTACCTGCCACCGAGCTATCAAACGCGCTAACGATTTTTATCCCTTACGTAATATGAAAGACTTATTTCCCCTTTGTACGCGAACGATAGAAAGCACGATTTATAGTCGAGTTACCCACATTAATAATTGTAACGACATATCGATCGAATTTGTTGTGAATATTAAATTAGCAATGCTCTCAGTACAATGGTTCGATCATTTTTATTTCAAATTTTCAAATTTGAGGATGCATAACGAAGAATTATTAAAAATTAGTTGTAATAAGTCGTTGAGGAAACCACCTAGTAGCTTTCTGGTGAAAATTAATAATATTAATAAATTAATAATATCATTTTTATTTTAAATTTTCAAATTTGGGGATGCATAACCAAAAATTATTAAAAATTAGTTGTAATTTAAGTCGTTGAGGAAACCACCTACTAGCTTTATGGTGAAAATTAATAATCCATCGTATTTGTCTTGAATATTAAATTACTAATGCTCTCAATAAAAAAGTTCGATCATTTTTATTATAAATTTTCAAATTTGGGGATACATAACCAAAAATTATTCAAAATTAGTTGTAATAAGTCGTTGAGGAAACCACCTACTAGTTTTGTGGTGAAAATTAATAATCGATCGTATTTGTTGTGAATATTAAATTACTAATGCTCTCAATAAAAAGGTTCGATCATTTTTATTTTATATGTATATTCAAATTTGGAGTTGCATAACCAAAAATTATTAAAAATTAGTTGTAATAAGTCGTTGAGGAAACCACCTACTAGGTTTCTGGTGAAAATTAATAATCGATCGTATTTGTTATTAATATTAAATTACTAATGCTCTCAGTACAATAGTTCGACCATTTTTATTTTAAATTTTCAAATTTGGGGATGCATAACCAAAAATTATTAAAAATTAGTTGTAATTTGAGTCGTTGAGGAAACCACTTACTAGCTTCATGTGAAAATTAATAAATTCGGTGTGATAATGTAATACCTGTTGAACACGGCGCCGGTTATCGAGATAATGAGGTAAACAGTAAACATCAGGCAAGAACGTATAGGATCATCGATTGAGGCATGGCCATCTATTAGGTTGTTGCGAATGAAATGGCCGTTTTGAATTTTTAATATAAACTTTAATTTTACAAGCTTTATTCGTGTTCCATTAATCGAAATAATTTCCATCGACATCAATACACTTCTCCCATCGTGATACAAGTGTCTGACTGCGTTTCTAATAGAAATCTAATAAGTGTGAGGCAAAGGATCTGAATCATATTATCTGGCAATGTTCGGGGTATGATTCGGATCGGGAACATCTGTTCAAATTGCTTCTCGATCGTAAACACTACCCTCCCTATAATATTAATATTTTTCTTAGTTTACTTGATATTTCAGCGTTAAGGATCATTTATAATTTTCTTAACAAATGTAAAATTAAGATCTAACGATCACCATTTATACTTATTTTTCCTTATATTATGTTAATATCTACTTAGTTTTCTGAAAATATTATATTATAAGTCATAATGTACGCTATATATATGTTGTAATGTATGCTATATAAACCAATCATGGTTTACGGCATCAATAAATAAATAAATAAAAAAAATAAAAAGTGTGAGGCAATGAAGCTATCAAATGCAGTTTTTACTGCACGTTCTTCTTTGAATATTTTTTGATTTATTAGAATTATTTTGAATTACTTTTGAAGATTTTTCCATTAGAGAAGGTGTTTTCCATTAGATAAGTCCCATCTAGGTGCTTGAAAAAATGATGATCAGCAGGTGATAGGTCAGGGGAATAAGGAGGTTGAGGAAGAACCTCACATTTCAACTCTGCTAATTTTTGTACTGTTTTTTCGCAATATGTGGTCGAGCATTATCGTAGAGCAAAATTATAACATACCTATTGACTAATGTCAGCTGTTGAACACGAGTTTTTCGTACATTGTATCAATTTCCTGACAGTATTTATCAGCACTTATGAATTCACCTTTTTTTTTAAATTAATTGTGTACAATACCCTTTGCTAACCACCATACAGACAACAATATTTTTCAGCATTTATGATTTCACCTTTTTTTTAAATTAATAGTGTACAATACCCTTTGCTAACCACTATACAGACAACAATATTTTACGCGGATGAATATTCGGTTTCGACAAATGTTTTGGAGTTAGGAGTTTTGGAATTAATCATTAATCAATCATCCGATTAACGATTACAATGAAACAAAATGTAATAGTTAACCGCAATGAACGACTTGAATTCCTAAATTATTAAATTTTAATCATCTAATTTCAACAAGTTATTAATTCAGGAATATAATTGTTAATCGCCATTAACTTGAATTCCTAAATTATTAAATTTTAATCATCTAATTTCAATAAGTTATTAATTCAAGAGTATAATTGTTAATCGCCATTAACTTGAATTCCTAAATTATTAAATTTTAATCATCTAATTTCAATAAGTTATTAATTCAGGAGTATAATTGTTAATCACCATTAACTTGAATTCCTAAATTATTAAATTTTAATCATCTAATTTCAACAAGTTATAATTCAGGATTATAATTGTTAATTGCCATTAACGATTAAGTAGAAATTTATTCGTCAATCGTTGATCAAATTTTTGCCGAACTCTGCACTGCAAGTGAGATTAATTGCATAAACATCCGTGGTTTGATAACAATAGTTCCCAGCTATTTTCTCGATCAACCACCTGAAATACAGTATCATAAATCGTCCCGACGTTCAACAGGAGTGTCGTTCTTAATTCAATCAAAGAACAATGATAGGAAGTAATCAATTTTCGGACCGGTGAAAAAATGTAATCGTTGCACCGTTGAGTGCATAGGAGAGTGACGATGACGGAAGTAAACGTTGGCGAACTATCCACATGCCGACGGTATCGGAGAAGATAGTTCAACAACTTAGAAACTTGAGATACTTAAAGGAAGAGAGAGCGGTTTACCCGAAAATTCCGGCTTTTCGAAAGTTTGCAGGTTTGTATAGAACCTCAATGAAACTACCAGACTATTGTGCTCTTGCTACCTTCTGATTTCTCAGGGTGGAAACACCCAGTGGCGCATTTCGTAGGGGGGTAGCTAGTGAGCCTTCCCCCCTCCCGTAAGAAAAAGGAAATAGAACATTGGAAAATTAGTTGAACCGTAGAACAGCTCCTTCTAATGTGCAGAAAAGGAAGGAAATGTTTAGCATGTAAAATTGTGTAATAATAGCCCTATCTTTATCTTTTTTTTAATTATTATTATTTATTATAGACGGACAGACGTCCTTTTGCAAAACTGTTTACAATAACAAAGGAGAATAAGAAAAAAAAACAAAAAAAATATAAGATTACTCGTTTAACAACAAAGACGGGACATGCATAATCGACCTGGTACCATCATGCGATCCTGAATTGTTGTATTTTAAACTTTAATAAAGAGTTGATGAAAAAATCAACACGATTATAGATAGTGCAAGATTTTGCAATAACGCGATTTATTGGATTAATTAGTCCATAATTAGATTTCGCTTTAAGTGATTGATAGCTCGTTCTTGTTCTCAGTACAAGTTCCGGTACATAAAAATTGATTTGCTCAAGTAGAGAGGAGCAGTCAACATGATTATTAATTAAATTGAAAATAAAATAATTTTGCAAATTTTTGCAAAAAGAGGTTCATACTGTTTAACTCGCCCCCCAAGATTAAATCCTGGGTGCGCCACTAGAAACACCCTCAAACAATAGTATACAGTGAACCCTATAAAAGTATTTGATCTCTGTCACTTGAGTCACTAAGAGCCGCTACTAAAGTATTGCTGTACCATTATTTAAAATATTTTTTACATTATTAAATATGTTGGTATCTCATCATTTACTGTACTATTAAATATTGTATGAAGTATTATATCAATTTCATATCCAGAAAACGAATAGAATCATAGAGAACGAAATTATTGTAGGTCGAAAGAAATGTTTAATTTTCGAGTTTAAGGAAATAGTATAATACACTGTTGAACCACTGAAAATTGCTGTATCATTATTCAAAATATTATTTACATTATTAAATATGTTGGTATCTAATTAGTTAGTAAACATTTCAATATTGTATAAGGTGTTCTATCAATTTCATATCCAGAAAACGAATAGAATCATAGAGAACGAAATTATTATAGGTCGAAAGAAATGTTTAATTTTCGAGTTTAAGGTAATAGTGTAATACACTATTGAACTACTGGAAATTTCTGTATAATTATTTAAAATATTATTTACATTATTAAATATGTTGTTATCTAATCAGTTACCATACTATTAAATATTGTATGAGGTGTTCTATCAATTTCATATCCAGAAAACGAATAGAATCATAGAGAACGAAATTATTGTAGGTCGAAAGAAATGTTTAATTTCTGAGTTTAAGGTAATAGTATAATACACTATTGAACAACTGAAATTTAAACAAAAATTGATGAAATCCCAACAAAAACGTCCTGTAAACAGGAGCCAAGATCTCTGTGGTCGTAAAAAGTTGTGCGATCAAACAAAATACGGCTAACTTCGTTCCTGTTGCAATACTGAAAAAAGCGTTTGTAAAAATTAGTTTAAAAGAACGCTATTTAATTTTTGAAAAGTTACATGTAGAGTTAAATTATTCACACTTGGCCGCTAACAAACACCTTTTATTATGGCCATTGGTTAAAAAATTAACGGTCAAGTTGAATAATTTATTTCTCCATGTAACTTTTTAAAAATTAAATAGCGTTCTTTTGAACTAATTTTTGCAAACGCTTTTTTCAGTATTGCAACAGGTATTTCTAAGCTAACGAACTTGGCCGTATTTTGTTTGATCCACAACTTTTTACGGCCATAGAGAACTTGGCTCCTGTTTACAGGATGTTATTGTTGGGTTTAAATTACAATATACAACAATAGTGTCAGCTGTCAAAAACATATTTGAAGTCGATGAATTTGTAACAATGAATAAATGAATAAATAAATGAATTTGTTTGATCCACAACTTTTTACGGCCATAGAGAACTTGGCTCCTGTTTACAGGATGTTATTGTTGGGTTTAAATTACAATATACAGTAATCCCTTGATTTTTGTCCAAGGGGCTGTTCGTGGAGCGGACAAAAATCGCGATGTAGACTTCTTTTTCTACAATAGACTACAATAGAGCAACGGTGCCAGCGACGGCTACGTGTGGCAGCGTGTGGTTGCAGCGTATCGCCGTCGTCGGCAAAGTTTAAAGGCCCACGTGTTCTCACAATGTAATGTCAATTCAAAATGCTTTATTTTTCATTATTTTTTTAAGAGACTTTTATTGGCTTGTTTCTGGCAATATTCTGATTAAAACAAAACCAAACACCATATTTACTCTGCATATGAGAAGCATAATTTATAATTTATCATACATTCAACATACGCTATAGCATATGTTTAAATAGACAAATAAACATCTCGAAAATATGTTCTCACAGAATTAAAGAATAAAAAATATTTAAACGATTACCTAAGCGAATACCTAACCAGATAAATTTTCATTTAATAAGTTATTAATAAATATGTTAATCAAATTGGTATTTTAAAGAATACAGCATACAATACAGTTTCTCTTTCCTGCTTACTCGCTATCCTCTTCCATATCCTACAGTTACACCATAAAGTCAATGAAACCAAGAAGTAATGAAAAATAAATAATTTTTAATTGGCAATACACATTGTGAGAATACGCGGGCCTTTGAATTGCCTGCCACGGCGACTGTTCGTGTGTCTTTCTTTCCCATACGAAACTTTCACAGTCGATTAAACCACCAAATACAATTGAAATTATATCGTGTTTGGTCTTGTTTTAATCAGAAAAATGCCAGAAATACGTTTTGAAAGTTCCATAAAAAATAATTAAAATTAAGATGTTTGAACATTGGATTCGTTGTGTTAATGTAGTGGTGTCCACACCAATATACCCGGGCCGAGAACAATAGTCGCCGCCCTGCGGCGCGGGACAGCGTTGACAGGCAGTGGAGTGAGTAGGCCTGGACAAAAATCGAGTCGTCGAACCTGGGACAAAAATCAAGTCTGTACTGTACAACAATAGTGTCAGCTGTCAAAAACATATTTGAAGTCGATGAATTTGTAACAATGAATAAATGAATAAATAAATGAATTTGTTTGATCCACAACTTTTTACGGCCATAGAGAACTTGGCTCCTGTTTACAGGATGTTATTGTTGGGTTTAAATTACAATATACAGTAATCCCTTGATTTTTGTCCCAGGGGCTGTTCGTGGAGCGGACAAAAATCGCGATGTAGACTTCTTTTTCTACAATAGACTACAATAGAGTCGTCGAACCTGGGACAAAAATCAAGTCTGTACTGTACAACAATAGTGTCAGCTGTCAAAAACATATTTGAAGTCGATGAATTTGTAACAATTCTATATTAGAAAGGCGGGGGGTCTACCCAAAACAGACTATTGGCAAGTGTTCGAGAGAAAAAAGTTTGGGAACCTCTGATCTACAGAATCGTGGCGAGTGAAATGAAGAAGTTGTGCTACTTTCGATCTGTTATTCCGTTTGCTATTTCCTTACTGCCACCTCAAGGAAACCGCGCCCGATCATAGGAGAAAGCTCATCACGCCTACGTGCCTCGCGCGAAATGCCTGGCTTATCGAGCATGCGAGAGCATGTTTTCTCACCACTGGTTGCCGATCCGTGTTAGCGCGAAGTCAACATTATCCGTCGCGCCGTTAACAACGATTCCGAAAGCGAGGCTACCGCATAAATTCGAACCGAAAGGAATTACCCTTGATAAACTAAAACGCTGCTGTTGACTTTCAAGCAAGCTCAACACTTCCCACGTGTGGCACACCGACGCGACGCTACGGTACACGTGTACATTGTGTAATGTATGCGGTGTACATTAAATCATTTGCGTCCTGCGGGAAAGTAACTAACGGTAACCGACGAACGAGATTCGGTTTCGTATTACATATCTGCACGCTCTGCGCCATCGATTCAACGAAATCGAAAGGTTTCGACACGCTTTAAGGTCGTTACGTACGTTTTCACCGCTGACTTATCGTTGGTTGAATTGCAGTAACGAGGCATCGAAGGATCAACGAACTTTCGGTAATAAAACGGACGACATTCGGTCCGCTGTAACCTGACGAAACGGATAACGATCTGCCCGGACTTGTTTCCGTTGGAAATGCGCCCACATAGTCTTGAAAGGTAAGGTGGTTCGGAACACACCGTTTTAGACTGCAGATTCCGCTGAAAATTAGGCTGAAATTAGGCGACAGGGAGAAATGGAACGAAGGGAGATCGGTAAATGGATTTGAAACCCCAAGGGGAACAAATATCGTGTACAGAAAAGAAAGAATCGTCCTTTCCCGCCTGAGAACTGATCACTGTAAGATAACGCGTGAATTCCTCATAAAAAACACAGATCCTCCTTTCTGCTGTAACACCACGCTCACAGTCCACCACATCTTATACGACTGCCAAAAATTCTCCGACCCAGCGACTCAAATTCGGAATCAACCAGAACACGGCCCCGACATCCAACCAGGGCCGGCGCACAGTGTGTCGAGTATATGGGAATTCGGGAAAAAAGTCGTAACTCTTAAACTATGCAATTTTCGAGTAAAGTACCTTAATACTTTTTGAAATAAAATGCAAAACCGAATCGAATGATGTAAAAAAAATTTTTTTTTAAATTATTTAAACAAAAATTTTATTTTTTAGTTGCGATGATCTTGTTTTTTATGACTTTTTATTGAATAAAAAGTGGTTTGCAATTTTAACGAAAATTTTTTTAAAAAGTACTATACTATATACATTGTTTATCTAATTGTAAATCTTCACAACGAGGAATTAAAACTTAGGAGTCCTTAAAAATTCCGTTTGTTTACCTAGAAAGAAGTCTAATGTGCTTTAAATTAATATAATACAAAATCTCAAAGGAACCTTTTGGTACTTTCTGTAATACTGAATTGGAAGATTGTAAATATTTAAACAATTTTAAAACTAAATATATAATTTATAAGAATAAAATTGACCACATATGTAACTACTTATCAAATGGCATGGGTTTAAAAATAATTGCAACAAATTTCTTCGAAAGACTACGCAGAAAGCCGCCGAGCGCGAGCGTCTTTATATGGTTTTTTATTATTTTCTCCCCTTGAGCAAATGTGAGCAGATTTAAACCAACGCGAAATTAAAGTTTAATATGCCACCAATTACTGTAAAAAAATTTACGGATGTACTTTGATGTACTTTTTTTTAAACTCTAATCAAAGTTGATAAATGTTAAACATAAAAAATTAGGACAAATTGCGATTATTTTTAAAAAATTTTGTGGGAGATTGAAGGTCTTATAATGCTAAACACATCCTCTAAAAATCAAATTAAAAAACCAAATAGCTTGCGAGAGACGCATGTTTAAAATAATGCACGGAATTTGACAGTAAAGTTTCAGCCTCAATTTTAATAATAAATTGATTTATTCAGTTAAAATTTAATGCAGTTTCAGAAACTACGTTTTGTTACGAACATTTTAGCATACATAAACTTTTTTGGTCTTACACTTTGATTTTCGGACTTTTTTCCATTGGACGACACACTGTGCGGCGTGACCTTTCGCGGGGCCGGATTCAAAAATTTTGCGGGTCCTGAATACACATTCAAATCCTATACGTAAATTTCACAATAAGGAATTATTTATTATAAGTAGGGTAACTGCACCAGTAAATGAACGCTTTTGTATATTTCAACAAATTTTAACCCGGACGGCATACTAGCGATAAAATTGTGATTAAAGAGTTAAATAAATAGGAGAATATTGTTTAGTAATTTTGTTCATTGATTGGACTAGCATTATTCAATTACTAGAATGTAGTGTTCATTCACTGGTATTTTTCATATTTTTGATTTAACGTTTAATAAAGAAGAATAATAATAATTTCATTGTATGTGTGTTCATTTATTTTTGACAAATGAAGTATAGGGAGCTATTTGGCATATATGAGATTCCTTTAATTCACATAGTTTTTTTTAAAATAAAATATTTTCCTGAACAATTTCTTAAATGTTCATTCACTGGTGCAGTTACCCTACAAAGTATGTTACATATATTTTTTGTAAAATGAATATTAAATAATTTTGCTCGCTTTTTTCGCCGCAAATTCTGTGATGACGTCATCAAAAGTGATGGAATTTGCTATTTCGCTTTCCATTGAAAGAATAGCCAGAGATGTATGTAAATCGTTCTTGGCTTATTGACGATCGCAGATAATTTTTGATTAGTTTCAACCGCGAGAAACTACGTTCAGCTGAAGCCACGGTTACTGGCGTAGTTAACGTTATCTGTAAGGCAATTAATAAATTTGGGTATGCTTCCGAAAGGTTGTTTTTTGCAATGTATTTCATCGCATCTAGAACCGAATAATTGGCTTGCATTATCGACCGGAACCTGATGCGTCTTTGTTTAAAACGAATGAAACGCGATTTAAGATTTGGACAACGAACCGCAAGATGACAATTGTCTTCAAAAAACAGAGACAAAAAATCTGAGACTCGAATATTCAATATAGTATACAGAGCATGTAACAACAAGCATGTAACAAACACCATTGAATTTCTTAAAGACATTATCTACCTCAACAATATAGAAGGAAAAAAAAGCAAAACACAATAGTTCGTCGCTAATGACCTAGACGTTGATGCGACGTTAAACGTTAATATAAAAAAATATATATATCATGTACGTACATACTCTTGAACGGTGGGACTAGTGATACGCAATTAGTGTTCCTGATTTCTCAACATTTTTAATTTCATGAGAAATGAGAAATAAGACTACATTTCTCGAGAATTCTCTAGAATCTTTAAGACAGTAAAAAAATATTAGAAAACTTATGATATTTGGAATATCGTTGATAATATTTATTGATAGCTGATAAAATAACTTCAACTCAATGTTTATTTCTGTTCAATATGTACAGGGTGTAAAGAAATGTTTGGTCCTGGCTGCCATAGGCGTATTCTACACCTTCGGATCGGTGAAGATCTGTGAAAAAAAGTTGCTGTAAAATTGTTCTTGACCTTGAATTTCAAGGGCAAAGTTTTGTGTTATTGCATTGTATTCTACACATTTTTTTAAATTAATTATTAATTTCAAAATTAATCTTGAAAATGGTGCAAATCAGCACCGAAACGTCGATTTATGTATTTAATTATTAGCAAAATTGCTTAGTTAATTAATTAATTAAATATTTTTATGTTTATTGTATTTAATGATCGAACCGTAGCGCCGAAACCATTTATTAATTGTTTGAACGATGATACGATCGATATAAACTACTTTATTCTACACATCATGGGGACAAAACGTGAGTTGAGTTTTGACTTTTCAGGAATTAATTCTTTTTCAGGAATTAATTCGTGTATACTAATTATTTGATCGAATACCTTGATGCAAACACCAAGTAAGTCCTTCCTTGGTGAAATTCTTTCCAAATTTTACATATTTTACATGTGATATAAATTTTAAATGTGTAGTACATATACGTACTTTTATACACCAAAATCTGGACTTACCCAGATTTTGTACCGGACTATTCAATGATCCTTAAATGCTTTTCTCTTATTCCTGAGCTGGATCGTCTCCCATAATAGCCATTTTTTGCTCCAGATTTCTCTTGAAACGGTTCTGTCGTTTCTCCTTCTTTTCCAATAATTATACCAAATTTCGACCCAGGTATCATTAGTTTAACGAACTCCATTCTACTACCACTTTCGTCGGTATTCATGCCACCAATTCCCTCAGTTCTATTCTATTAAGTTGTTTGAAAAGTAATTTCGCCTTTTCAAGGAAAAATGATTTTCGCTATTTAGAATGAATTATATTAGGTGATGTAGAGACTATTCGTGCAGCTGATTATGAAGTTTTCTTTCTTCTATTTAGGCTTTCGAGTTTGATTTAGTGAAACATATTTTATTGGGTTGGCAAGAAAGTAATTTCGGTATTAAGCGAACAAAATATAAAATATTATACTGGTTAAAAGTTCATTGCTTGAATAGAAAAATTGGCTTTTATTTCACCGTAAAATACCGAAATTATTTACGTGCCAGCACAATGTTTCTTTGGCTCTTTGGCTACTTAATATTTTCATTTAAAAAAAACTTGATAAGAAAAAATTACATCTTATTTTATATACAATTATATATAATAGATAAATTATATTTATTATATTATTTATTATATATATATTTATATATATATTTATTATTTATTATATAATTATATAAATATAATTTATATATAACAGATGAATTAAAATTCTTCTATAAATCGAGAACATGTATGAAATTTAGTTTTATTTAGTGTACTACTTATTTAGTGTAATAAAAGTTCACCAAACAAGCAGATTTGGCTCCCAATTTTTTTTTAAATTGTTGTAATGTTCATATTTCGCTCTTTGGCTAATAAGTTTGCCGACCACTGTCCTAATCCAATACATACTATGATAAGAAATTGGTCGAATAATCTATATATACATAAAAATGGATGTTTGTATATATATTTAACTATTATTTCAACAATAAATTGTTATTAATGAATTAATAATGTTCCCCAGGGTTATCAATGCGAAATGTGAAAAAATTTAATTTTTTATCTTAAGTATATTAATATACTATACAATGAGATTTAAATTTATATACATTTATATTATAAAAATTGAAAATTTATAATTAATTGAGAGGGAAAAAAGATAAATTATAGAAGAGATAATAATAACTTATTTGTTCTATTAAAAACAATAAATAATAAAACTTCGAGGAAACTTTTTTGAAGAAATTATGAAATATTTTATAAATTTAATTTTAATTAAATAAAATTTCATATAAATTTTATTAATAGTATTTGATTTATGAGATTTAAATTGAGGAATAAATTTCGGATAAAATAATTTTATTAATAGTATGGATGTTTGTATATGTATATTAATATACTTAAGATAAAAAATAATTTTTTTCACATTTAGCACGGGCGAAGCCGTGTCGGGGGCTGCTAGTATCGTATATAGAGCAAATCTGTATTTCAATCAGAGTAATCGCGTCTCGTTTCACCCAGCTACAGAACATCCCAACTGTATTGTTAACTTTCCTCCTAAAAAAAATTCTTGCGCGTTCTTGCTCGCGAATGATCGTACTTTAAATAGTGTCGAACAAAATAAAAGAGACCGACTGTTTTTACCTGCAAGTCGGGAGCGCTCCCTTAAGCGTTCGTGCACGTTTCTGGTATCGAAATACCTTGGAGCATTATACATGAGCCGACGCCACGTCAGGCGCCTAAGAAGAACTCCGTTTAAACGTGGAACTTCGGCGAAGTCGCGTTAGCTGAGTCAAAGTGCATTCAACCGTCAAAGCGGCGATTTTCGGCAATTACAGCGTTGCCTAAATAGAATCTCGAGAAGTTGGGCCCGGTTTAACACCTGGTAATGTCGTGTACATACGTGTACAGCAGTACCTCGATAACTCGACAATTTTCTTAGCTGCATTGCAACTTGGGTTACCAGAAATTTTTGTCTTTCGCTTATGTAAACCAGTAGATTTGGAGGAGGAAATGTCAGAAATCCAAGTTTCCATCCTGGGAGATTAGAGGTTCAAAAGTTACGAGTGTTTCAAGTTGACCTATTTTCAGTGATTTTAACAACTCCCCCCACTGTATCATCCCCATCTGCGACTCTATGCAGTCGCAATGTCACGTGACAAATCCAGTACTATCACAGAGAGGGAGAGAGAGGGAGAGGGAGAGAGAGGGAGAGAGAGGGAGAGAGAGAGGGAGAGAGAGGGAGAGAGAGGGAGAGAGAGGGAGAGAGAGGGAGAGAGAGGGAGAGGGAGAGAGAGAGAGGGAGAGGGAGAGATAACTAATAACTACTAAGTACTTTTAATATATAAATAAAAATTTTAATATATATAATTTTAATATATTATTTATATAATATATAATGAATTATATATATAATTAAATATATAATATATAATTTTAATATATTTTTATTAAAAAAAAAATTTTTTTTAAATAAGAATGAAATATATATAATTACGTTTGTTTATTCGGTGGAAAATTTCCATCCTCTTGTATAAATTGCATTCTTGAATGCATACTAAGTACTAAGTACTAATAAATAAGTACTAATAACACTGTCCAAAAGCCATAACACGTTTCGATTCTCACTGTGCGATTCTTATAGAGTTTTTCGATCTGATTCCGAATCTGCCCTTAATTTTTCCCAGACGCACAGTTTTTGAGAAATTTGAATGAAAAAAAGACATATTTTCCGACTTTGAACAAATATTGTGACGTTATTATAAAAGATATTGTATTTCTTTACAGCAAAAGATTCTCTAAACAATTATAAACAATGACATGAAGCAGAGTTGTTATTTATAAATTGAAACTTTATACTAAACCAAAGAATAATTCTTTCCCGTTAGAATATGTCTGACTCTCCAAAAAGTAAATTAGCAAATTATATTTACATTCTTTTTGTCCATAATTAAAAATGACGTCTTCTTTGATAGTATGTACTAAATGTTAAATCATTCTGACTCTCTACGAGCCACACAAAGAACTTCCCGATTCGTTAGTTGTAAGCGGTAACATTAGCATTAATTGCATACTTAAAAAAAAATTTTTATTAAATATATTTTTAATATATAAATAAAAATTTTAATATATTATTTATATAATATATAATTAATTATATACATAATTAAATATATAATATATAATTTTAATATATTTTTTATTTAAACAAAAATTTTTTTAAAATAAAAATGGAATATATATAATTACGTTTGTTTATTTGGTGGAAAATTTCCATCCTCTTGTATAAATTGCATTCTTGAATGAACTTCTTTCGAAAAAAACTAAAAAATCTAAATATCTACTTGACCAATATGGACCAAAATCTAATCAGCTCTAAGTTACGACGGGGCACATCGATTGCATCATTCATCATTCTGATCGCGTTGTAACATTTTCAGAAAACGTTAACGAAAAATTTGATACACACACACACATACTAACAATTTGATAAAAATAGTCTAAAATGACTCCAATGACCATGAAACGTGAAGATCAGCTAAAAAATCGATTTTCGATTTTCGGGGTAATTACAGTAACTTCCCGATGAATCGGGAAGTTAATTAACAATAACCAACTAAATGTTGTAAAAAGTTAGTAATTGTTCATATTTTATACAACTATGAACATATTAATTGATACATATAGAAAAATACAAAGGTGATTTAGAATTTTGTTCAGCTAAAAATGCCATCCGTCACACTTTGCGACGGTCCATTGCGGAGGACCGTGAGGAGGAGTTAAGACCTAGCTACTTGTCGATGTTAAACTTGACCAAATTCAGTTTGGCAAAGCCAGCCGTCGATACGTCGCGACGGGACGCGACTCGTCGTCGGTGCCGACGTTCCTGCGCGACGTACGTACAGCCGGTGAGTCGTGAATTGGAGTTCAATTGGGGATTGACCCCTCCGGCGCAAGACTTCTATAATTACATTTCGCATTCCTCGACGTTACGAGCAACCCAACGAGCACCAAACGAGCGCGACATGCTCGTCGTCGCCCCAGACCGGTTCTTGTCTGCGTCCGTCCGCTAACGGTCGGTCAAGTTCGTCGTCGTACCTAGCCACGAAAAACTAACCGATCAAATCTTCTCGACTCGGGGAAAACGCCAACCAGACGATCCCACCGCGACGTGTCGGAAACGCCACTTTTACTTTCACGAGCATCGACTCCTCACACTCTAATTAGATTCCCACACGTCATGCTTTGGAAACGTAAAGATGTCTTTCTTTTTTTGTGAAATACCGGATGTACGAGTACGTATAAATTTTTACACATTGTGCGTCGAGGAGTAGTGGGTATTTTTGGAAGTCTAAAGGTCGAATTTTTATTTTGCTATTTAAGAGCAGACGATATTTTCAGACGGAATTATTTTTTGTCTTGGTTTACGTCACAACTGGTTCTGAGAGTTTTAATTTATTATTGTTGAGATTGTGAAGATGTATCCATGAGGAATTATTTAACGAATTTGGAATTAGAATTATTTTAACAGTAGGTGTACGGGACCCGTTCAAATGAAGGGTTCCAATATTTTTAATTTACCATTCTTGAAATTGTAATGATGTATCCATGAGGAATTAATCGACAAATTTAGAATTAGAATTATGCTAACACCAAAAGGTTCTAACATTTTTGATTTACTATTATTCAGATTGTAAAGATGTATCATGAGGAATTAATCGAGAAATTTAGAATTAGAATTATGCTAACACCAAAAGGTTCTAACATTTTTGATTTACTATTATTCAGATTGTAAAGATGTATCTATGAGGAATTATTCGAGAAATTTTAGAATCAGAATTATGCTTACACCAAAAGGTTCTAACATTTTTGATTTACAATTATTCAGATTGTAAAAATGTATACATGAGGAAGTATTCGACAAATTTTGAATCAGAATTATGCTAACACCAAAAGGTTCCAATATTTTTAATGTACCATTGATGAGATTGTAATGATGTATCCATAAGGAATTAATCGACAAGTTTAGAATTAGAATTATGCTAACACCAAAAGGTTCTAACATTTTTGATTTACTATTATTCAGATTGTAAAAATGTATCCATGAGGAATTATTCAACAAATTTATGCATAGCTTCATCTATAATGGTATGATTATACAGAGTGTCCCATAAATGTTGTATTAATATAAGTATTACGCATTAGTTCTCCTTATTTCGATTGACAATTGTTGATAAATAATAATAATGCTATTGGCGCACTGGTAAGATCATTTGTGACTAAGCAATTTTGCAAATTATTACATTAAATTTTTCTTCGACGTTTCGATCTAAATTCAGACCATTTTAAAGAATAGAATTTTGTTGTCATTGCGTCTGTAAGAATTCACCAATTAATTAATGTATGGTTGACAAACAGCAAAGCCACTTGTAGAAAAAGCAAAAAACAATAAATATATAAACTCACTTGCTTAGAGAAATTATTAATTTAAATTCTTAAGAGTTACGGAACAATGTGTTGAAATACCAATCAAAGAATATTGGTAATATATTAATTGACATTCAATATGCTTTTTGGTAAGAAAATTATTAAGATTTATTTGTTGGAAAACGATTTCCAATAAATCGGGAATAAAAGTGCGCCAATAGTATTATTATGTGTATATGTATTATGTGATGTGTTACAATGTTTATTCACAACTCATAGTGCAAAATATAGTCAACGATATAAGAAATAAGATATTGAAGATCATAAAGATAAAGATATAGATTTTTAAAAAATATATTTAATATTGCTTTTGCAGAAAATTATTTGAAGAAAATTAATATGCATTTGAAGAAATTTAGAGGAAAATTTATTCGAATTTGAAGAAAATTCGAGTAAAATTTATATGCATTTAAAGAACATTTGAAGAAAATTGATTTGCATTTAAAGAAAATTTAGTCGTACTGGAAGAAAATTGATTTGCATTTGAAGAAAATTCGAGTAAAATTTATATGCATTTAAAGAACATTTGAAGAAAATTGATTTGCATTTAAAGAAAATTTAGTCGTACTGGAAGAAAATTGATTTGCATTTGAAGAAAATTCGAGTAAAATTTATATGCATTTAAAGAACATTTGAAGAAAATTGATTTGCATTTAAAGAAAATTTAGTCGTACTGGAAGAAAATTTATTTGCATTTGAAGAAATTTCGAGGAAAATTTATTTGAATTTGGAGAAAATTCGAGTAAAATTTGTATGTACTAAAAAAACATTTCAAGAAAATTTACTCGTACTTGAAGAAAATTGATTTGCGTTTCAAGAAAATTAATTTTCATTTGGATAGTATTTAGTCATACTTAAAGAAAACTTGGAGAAAATTGATTTTCTTGAAGGAAAATTGACTTGCTTTGAAGAAAATTTGATGAAAAGTATGCTCGTGTTTTTTAATATACTTCCAGAGATATCTCGCATACGTATAAATTCACAGAGGGAATAGAAGATAACCGGAAGTACCGGTGACCCATAAGCCTGGTAATCCTAACGCTGTCCTCTTGAAACTACTAGCAGCAGCGATGTTTTACACGCGGCACTTGAGAATTCGATTTCCAGCGTCATTGATACTCTCGATTCAGTTAGTTTTTGTTCTCTTTCTCCGTGAGACCGTACACGCGATATCTTTTAGGTCGCGGCATATGAGATGTCGGATTTGTAACACGTTCGCTTCAAAATTTCAATCTCTCTAAAATCCTACATACTCAAACAAAAAGATTGAAATTAAATTAGTTAACGATACCACAGCTGGGAAGATGAAATCCATCATGGTTCTCATTTCTTGAAACTTTCCACTGTCTTCAAATCATAATACAATTTTCATCAATCAAATATGTCACATTAAAAATGCATTTCTGAACCCAGTCGAAGAATAATGTTACCCACATACGACCTAAATGGCGGACATAAATGTCAAATGAATATTAAAAACTTCATTTTTGAAAAGGATATTTATTTAATCAGTATCTGTTCCATTTGCTTCGGTGCATTTATCCAAACGAGTTTGTAACTTGAAAATTGTATTCTTCAGGAAATTCTGATCCGTTAAATTAATAAATTCTGTTATAAAGATAATGAAATTATATCAGTAAAAACATTCATCGTATTATTGGGTTGACAAGGAAGTAATTTTGGTATTTTACAGTGAAATAAAAATTCCTTTACACAATGTAAGTCCTTTAAAAAATTTTGTTCGATGATCTTTTGCCATGTTTCTGGTAGCTTTTTTATTGTCTATCATGCTATCGCAAAAAATATACTATTCCATTTAAAAAAACATCGGTGACATTGCAATTTCATTTAAAAACACGACATAAGAAATTTTTTTCTTCATTATTATATTGCCCCCCTGCAATAGCGTCACTTGTTCCTCTGAAGTTTTCTGATAGGACTGTAAATACGAAAGATATGTAGGTGTTATCATTTATGTGGGACACCCTGTATATTACTAATTTTCGATCGAGAAGAATTTACCGTTTATTATCGTAAAATTTCCTGTTCCTAAACGAGAAAACGCTTCCTCTGCCCAGGGCCGATCAGCGCGTATGTACTTCATAAAATTGAATTAAGCAACGATGAAAAACTGCGAGCACTGTGTCTTAATAAAAACGCAGGAGCTATTCTAACGTTCCACTGAACAAGATCATATCGGTGCCGCATATTAAAATTGTTCGTGCATAATTCAGAAGAAAAGAAGGGAAAAGAAAAGCGGAAAAGAAATATGGTAAGCAGGAATTCCATTAGGGGTTATCACACTCTGAAGGCGCGAAAGAGTGACCCGAATTCGCCTACTGTTTTTGGATACATGTTCCTCTGAACGACATTTCCATTGCATAGTTTAATAAGCAACCAGCGTTGGGCAAATATTATTCAGAACAGATGATCTGTTATCCGCGAATTAATTTATTTATTATACATATTTACGAATTAGCAATGAATGGTACTTATTTGTTATTTAAAATTTTCCAATGAAAAATTTATTTGCTTATCTTAAGGATGTTCTGGAGCTATATAAAAACGCAAGAAAATTTTTGAAAGTTTGACAAAATATAATTCTTAATAAATTAATGCAATTATCATAATTTGAGTTAGATTCATTACACCGTTTAATGTTTATAGCAACTTAAAGTTTGCACATTTTAACACGTCTTCTTATGTGGAATTCATAAAATTTTACTTCAAACCTTATTTAAACCTTGAAAAAACGCAACTAGAAATTCCAGTCTTTTTATTTTTTATAATAAAAATTATGTATTTAATTATGTTCAAAATTTATTAGGATTCACTAAACAGTTATATATAGTAAAAATTATGTATATAATTATGTTCAACATTTATTAGGATTCACTAGACAGTTATATATAGTAAAAATTATATATTTAATTACGTTCAAAATTTATTAGGATTCACTAAACAATTATATATACTAAAAATGACGTATTTAATTATGTTCAAAATTTATTAGGATTCACTAAACAGTTATATATAGTAAAAATTATGTATTTAATTATGTTCAATATTTATTAGGATACACTAGACAGTTATAGAGCAAAAAATTATAAACTGTTACATAACTTAAAAGAGTAGGCCACTGAATATAGCTACTATTCGGAGGGTACAATTATTCACAATTTCATTTACAATTTTTTATAATATTAAGACAATTTGATTAAAAAATAAATGTAACATGGAATTCACTAATTAAACAAAAGCTTTTTAAATTAATCTATTTTTTTAATGCAAAATATACTCGAGAATGGCTTTCATTGCCAATATATTGATGGATTTCGAATTTGATGTACCTTTTTCTCCCATTGTACCTCCAGAACATCCTTGAGTGTATCCATTGGAATATCTTCTTATGAATCATATGTATTTGTATTGTTTGTAATGATATTAAACATGTTTACTTGTATTGTTTCTATTGCAGATTATCGTATTATTATCACACGATCACTAAAAATACGAAATAAAGGATTAAATGAAATGCAAATGTATTTTTTTGAACTTTGAAGACCCTTCGAAAAAAAATCTTGCGTTTCTATATCTCACTATTTCATACCAGTATTTCTATATCTTGCGTTCCATTTAAAAAATACTAAAAAGTAGAAAATAAAAAACATATATAAAACTTTTTATAAACCACGTGTATATTAAAATGCACTAAAAAGGAGAAAATAATTTTTTAGACATTGGTGACTATAAGTACCATAATCTATATCTATAAGTATCACGCTTTTATTTATAGTCACTAATGTCTAAAAAATTATTTTCTCTTTTTTAATGCGTTTCAATATATACGTGGTTTTTTAGTGTTTCATTCGTATACGCACACGCATTTTTGGATGTTGTACGTTATAGCAAACATTATTGTGCTTTCATCCACGTTTAATAGCACCGGATAGTGCCAGCTAGCAAATGGACCATAATGTGAATTCAATGCACGTCCACATAATCGGGAGAAATTTACAGGTACCGAAAAAAGCTTTCAGTATTCACTTCTCTATAATCCAAAGACCTTCGGTTCAACAGCCATACATTCTCTACTTCAACGGAATTTTTGCAGAATATTTTAGCCATTATTTTTCAGAGATCAAGTTTTTAAAATGTTCCATCAAGCTCAGTATCAAGTTAGTAAGATGAATTCGCGTATGTCGAGAACTTACTGTAAATATTATTGATTCTATAATTACTTATCGTGAAGTTAGCAATTGACCATACAGCTGTGGGATCTGCGACTTACCTGCAAAAGAAAAGACAATATTATTAGACTTAAGTAGCAAATTGTTTCCATAAACATTATAAACATTTCAAAATTATACGCGCTGTGTACAATTGTACAGGATGATCATCTATGTTTTTTTAATAAAGTACGTGCTATAAGTACGTTAATATATTATTATTATATATATACAAAATTAATATATATAATAATTATGTAATAGATATAATTAATTATATAAATTAATTAATAAATATATATATATATATATTGAATTCGATGAAGATTTAATAATATAACAATAATAAAGAATATTTTGAATAATGGTACAACAATTTTTAGTAATATAATAACTATATAATAGATATATAGTAATTATATAAATTAATTAATAAATATATAAAGAATATTTTGAATATTGGTACAGTAATTTTTAGTAATATAATAATTATATAATAGATATAATTAATTATATAAATTAATTAATGAGTATATATATTTAATTAGATGAAGATTTAGTAATATAAAAAAATATAAAGAATATTTTGAATAATGGTTCAGCAATTTTTAATAATATAATAATTATATAATAGATATAATTAATTATATAAATTAATTAATAAATATATATATATTTAATTAGATGAAGATTTAGTAATATAAAAAAATATAAAAAATATTTTGAATAATGGTTCAGTAATTTTTAGTAATATAATAATTATATAATAGATATAATTAATTATATAAATTAATTAATAAATATTAATTATTATATATATATTAAATATATATATATATTAAATATATATATATATATATATATATATATATATATTAAATATATATATATATATATATATATATATATATAAATATATATAATAATTAATTAGAAATATTTATCGGCCAGACTTTTGGGACACTTACGGATAAAATACTGTATTCACACTCATGTAATATTGAAATAACAAAACCTTGTACTTATAATTACATACCAAAGTGGTCGCTAATGACCTCTACGTTAATGCGACCTTTATAAATAAACAATACCAAAAAAAATCATTTAAAATAATGGTACACGAATTTCTGTGATGCCTCAGAGTCACTATTCGAATGCAAATGAAGAAGACGATATCGCAATTCTACAGGGTGTCCCAAAACTAGTGTAGTAGCAGATAATTTGAAGTTCCTTGGGTCATTTGAAGCGACATTTTCCTTTACAAAAATGACGTCCGGGGCTTTGTTTAGAATTTATTAACGAAAAAGACGGACCAATCAGAGAGCAGCTATACCGAATGGAGTCCGACTCTGCGACAGGTCCCGGGAGCCTGGTGTCGCCATTGGTCGACTCAGAATCAATCCGCTGTAGCCGCGCTCTGATTGGTCCGTGTTTTTCGTTAAAAACTCCTAAACAAAGCCACGGACATCATTTTTTGTAAAGGAAAATGTCGCTTCAAATGACCCAAGGAACCTCCCATTTTCGGGTGTCGGAGGAATTTTGGGACACTCTGTAGATCGCGCTGTGATTGGTCCTTGTTTTTCGTTAATAACTCCTAAACAAAGCCGCGGACGCCATTTTTGTGAAGGAAAATGTCGCTTCAAATGACCCAAGGAACCTCCCATTTTCCGCTCCTACACTAGTTTTGGGACACCCTGTATAGTTACATCGCCATGCTGGCGGTGAGAAGCCGCGATGATTTGGAGAAAAACGTCCGTTTCGGTGGGAGGAGGATGACGCGGGTCCCTGGGAAATTTAATTGACGTATTAATGTCAATTCATTAAAGCCTGCCGCGGTTAATCCGTTTACTCGGCCCCGTGTTCAGCATCTGCGTCTACGGGCGGTACACGTGCGCGGAGAGAAATATCGGGGCGATGTGCAGACAAGGCGAGCTCTAGCTCGAGCCCGAACCCAAGCCCGGCAAAACAGCCGGACAGAAGAAACGCGGAGGAGTCTTGCGGGCGATCGATAGTCAAGCTGGATCGAGACGCGATAGTGTCGAGGAGAAAGGTTCCGAAATAAAGTGCCGGCAATTTAATCCGTCTTGGGAGCGAGCTAGCCTAAGCCTGGGAGCTTAGCTCGCGAATGATCTTCGGTGTACACATACCTATGTGTGTCTGTCGGGTGCGTATGTGAATCTAACCCTCTTTCTACCAGGCTAACAGGGAGATAGCTATCGTCGCAGAACAGACACTGTTTCAAGAGTCCACGGATCTACAGTCGGGCGCCAGGGAAACCTCTAATTCCAGATGAATCTTGATTACCCCGAATTCTGCGCAAGAAAATCGAACACCATCAAGGACAGAAGGTGGCAACAAAGCCCTATGTATCAATGAGCGTCGCGTTATAGACGCGAACGCGACAAAACATCGATTGCTGTACGTATCAATGCTGCAAGTTATGTAAAATAATTGAGGTTTTGTTTTGCCTCATCGGGATCAGTTCAGATAATATTCAGACCTAGTCGTTATTCATTGTTTAGTTGATAGTGAAAGTTCGACGCCATTATACAAATTTTGCAACAGCTTGTGTAAAAGTGGAGTTTTATAACATTAATACATAGCGTGACACCCGCTGGATTGATCATCGACATCGTCCCTCATCGACATCGTTATCAACATCAAAACGAATTTGGAAGCACCTGTACACCCGCTAGATTGATCATCAACATAAAAACGAATTTGGAAGCCACCTGTACACCCGCTAGATTGACCATCAACATCATCTCTCAACATCATCCATCATCAAAATGAATTTGGAAGCGACCTGTACACCCGCTGGATTGACCATCGACATCGTTATCAACATAAAAACGAATTTGGAAGTCACCTGTACACCCGCTAGATTGATCATCAACATCAAAACGAATTTGGAAGCCACCTGTACACACACTGGATTGATCATCAACATCAAAACGAATTTGGAAGCCACCTGTACACCCGCTAGATTGACCATCAACATCATCTATCAACATCATCCATCATCAAAATGAATTTGGAAGCGACCTGTACACCCGCTGGATTGACCATCGACATCATCCCTCATCGACATCGTTATCAACATAAAAACGAATTTGGAAGCGACCTGTACATCCGCTAGATTGATCATCAACATCATCCGTCATTAAAACGAATTTGGAAGCGACCGTCCTATACATAAGCGAGTTTCAATTATCGGTAAATACTAACAATTTATAATAAGATCCTGATAACATAATGTATCCGAAATTTGTTGCATAACATATATTTTGTTCAATTTTTTTTCTAAAATCATACTCTCAAGTAATTTTAAAAACTTGACTTCGATCTCTACGTTCCAAATTCTACCAACAAGGTCAATTTGTTTGAAGAAATCCTCAATTACTCGAACCGAAGCCGGTGAATGCAAGTAGGTTAAAAAAACTGCGTTACATCTCTCATTAAAATCTTTAAGTGTACTATTACATCTTAGGACTTAATAGACACAACAGACTCCCAGAAATTACTTTCTATTGCATGCTAGCTGACCTGACAGACGTTGTCCTGTCCAAATTTCAATAAATTTGATGTAATCGTTGTCTGAATTTGTGAAAAGCTAATGTGTAAACAAAGTAAAAATGAGAAAAAAACGTATTTCGGAGTTATCATTGTATCTATTAACGATTGTGGCCATGGATATTCAATTTAAGGAGGAGTACATTCAGAATTACTTTAACGGGAAATTTTGCATGCGAGATGAATTCTATCAGCAGTACACCGCCGAAATGCTGACATGTCAATTTATAAATTGGAATAGAAGTACTGGCGGATGTTGATAATGTCGATAATGTAAATTCCTATTGAAATATTGATAAAAAGCTGCAACGTTCGTGGTTTTCTTATATTGAAATATAATTCAAAAAGCACTTTCAGTTTTTCTCAAATTTTCCATTTTTTCCATTGTTTCCATTGTTTTCATTGCAAAAATAGCGTTCGCGGCTTTTTTGAGGAGTTATTAAGAGAACACAAATTGTCCATGTGGTTGTTTGATACCGGATCATAATCATATATTATGGCAGTGCCCGATCCTATGATAACAATAGAGAGGCGCTGATTCACAAACTATGCAGCAAAGGTTACTATCCACCTTATACAATATATGCTCTTTTGTGCGGACCTTCTCTTTGTCCTCTATTTCTTATTCACAGTTTTCTCAAATCTCACTGTTTGTATCTATAGTGTTGTACTACAATTGTTAATTATGTTACTTATGCTAGTTTATAAGTTGTCATTGCAATGTTAGCATGTACAGACATGTACATGCTGCTAATAATCCCATGTGGGGTTTCATAGCACAATAAAAAAAAAAGAGAAATAAACATTGAGTTAAAGTTTCTTTCGCTGTCGATAAATATTATCAACGCTATTCCAAATATCATAAGCTTTCAAATACCGTTTTATTTGATTAAAAATTCTAGTGAATTCTCAAGATTCTCGAGAAATATAGTCTTACTTCTCACTTGTCGAGAAATGAAAAATGTTGAGAAATCAGGAACATTGCTTGCCAGTAAACCTGCCAGTGCCAGTCAAAAGTACACCCACGTGTGTCTGTTGGGTGCGTATGTGAATCTAACCCTCTTTTTACCAGGCTAGCAGAGAGATACATAGCTATCGTTGCAGAACAGACACTGTCTCCAGAGTCTGCGGAGCTAGAGTCTACAGTCGGACGCAAGGGAAACCTCTAATTCGAGATGAATCTTGATTACCCCGAACTCTGCGGAAGAAAATCGAACACGATCAAGGAGAGAAGGTGGCAACTAAGTGACAAACAACGGACTCCCAGGAATTACTTTCTCACAAATTCACCGGGAAAGTTCGCGCACGGGCAAATCCAATTACCAAGAATATAAACTCTCTTCATTCGGTTTTCCTCGTCGCTCGGTACATCCGACGAGACGTTCCTGAACGAAACCCTGGAAAATGGAGAACCGATATAATCGGATTTATCTCTTTTTAAGTGCAGATCGAGTGTTGCACCTACATGGTAAACTGTTTCAGTTGACGCAGGAGCGGCGAACTTCGTTTGGAAAGGGCCGGAACGTAAAATTTTTAGGCTGGGGGTATATTTTGGTAATTTCCTGTCTTTTTGTGGTATCACTCTGTATTCATTTATAATTGGATCTGAAGTAATTAATAGCATTGCGATTAAATCGTAATTTGTATTTGCATGGGAACTCTTCCTTGTGTGGCCAATCTTAAACCTTCTTACATCTTTGTTGCGAGCTTCCTGAACCTCTTCAGACATCATTCCAATGGGCAATAGTAATTATTTAAATTTTAATAATAATATATATACAGGGTGGGGCAGTAACTATTAGCACCTCAGATATTTTCGAAACTATAAGTCTCACAGAAATATTTGCTGAAATAAAATTGCACAGTACGAAGGAGGCCATCCGGTGGCGATAGTAGTTTTTTTGCAGGTGGACGTACTTCGGGCAATCGTACTAAGACGTTAGTGTTACTTACTGTTGTAACGTCTTAGTAGGAAAGTAATGGTATTTTTGAGTTATTTAAATTGTAATATCTCCTGAACTACTAACTTTTCGACATACATAGGTTAGTACTTTTTTGTAACGAATGTCCAGCTGCATTGGTTGATGTATTCAAAAATACCTCATTCCATTTAAAAAAATTGAGGTAACCTTGAAAAGTCCGAAGTACCTCCACCTACAAAAAAACTATTATAGCCACCGGATTGCCCCCTTCGTACTGTACAATTTTATTTCAGCAAATATTTCTGTGAAACTTATAATTTCGAAGATATCTAAGGTGCTAATAGTTACTGCCCCACCCTGTATATAATGTAAATATTGTAAATAAGGTAGAAATTAAGGCTTTTGCAAATATCGTTTCTCTCTATATATGTACATATATCTATAGTAACGTAAGATAGTTGTAAGTTACAGTATAAGATAGAATTAATTAATTAATTAAATTAAGCATAGTTAGTATGAGCAAAGGGAGTGAATAAGGAGAAAAGCAGCATATTGTGTATTGGGCAAGAATTGTTACCTTAATATATATATATATATATATATATATTTATATTAATATAGAAAAGCGTGCATAGAAGCTTAAAGATTCTTATTTATTGCTCAGATACAATTTCCTTTGTAACGAATATAAACGTACGATTTCGTCGTATTACGGTTCAAAGTTTTCACGTATTGATTTCTATGCTTATATCGCTGTTAAATGAATTATAATGAAGAAGTATAATACGAATGTTATATCTATTTTCTGACATGACTTTCTTCCATCTAAAATGGCCATTCGTCCCACTGTGCACTGGTCTAAATTACACGAATTTTAGAACTAGTTCGAATGCTTAGAATGATGCTTAAAATGCTTGGAATGCTTAAAATAATAAGCAGACTGCGGATCTTTATGCAAAATAAAAATTGTTTACATCAATTACAAAAAACAGGTTCCAAATAGAAGCGATATTCTTTTTTCTGTAATTTTAATAAGCTGAGCCTAATAAATTAATGTTCTCGAATTCTTTTAACTTGTCAACCGTATCAAATTGCACCTATTCATTGTTGTCACAAATGCATAAAATCCGCAGTCTAATAATAACGGAAACTTAATTATCCTTAAAAGTTTACAAATGTCTGATGGAGAGACTACTCCCAAATAAATCTTTACTGATGCTCGTTTGAAATAAAAAGAAAACATACTGTATATTCACAAAACAGTAAATATAAATATGAATGAAAATTAATAAAATTCTAATAAAACATTGAGCCTAATAATTAATGTCTGCAACGACACAAGAACAATCGTTAAACGAAACAGTGATTTATACATTTCGAATACGTGTCCCTGATGTTAATTAACGTCATAATATTAAATTCATGCTGATTTGTAACTGCAAATCACGTTCGTTAATATTTATGCGCGTTGGCGTTGCACATTGCACAACTGCTTCATCAGATTAAAATAATGATCAGCTTCGTAAGTAATACACTGTTGTAACTAGACAGCGGATTTTATGCATTTAAGGCAAAAATCAGTAGATGTAATTTAATTCGACAAAGGCATCATGTAAATTTAAAAATGCTGTTATACTACTTTTTAAACCATTGAACATACAGTGACTCCCATTAATATTCGGACGCTCTAAAAAAACGATAACTGGTTTAACATTGAACTATACGACTTGAATTTTTTGGGCAAGCTAGAGCAAATAGTTTGCTACAGGATATGGAAAAACATTTTTTCAGAAATTGCAATTGATCGGAGTTGTAGAAAAAATACTAAAAGTTGCATTCTACAACTTTTTTATGTGGGCCTATATTAAGTTTGTATTAATGTAATGTAAATGTGATTTGGAAATAAAACAAAATAGCAAATAATAATTACGAGGGCCACAAACTAATTTCTACACCTAACATATTGTTATAGTATACTAATATCAAATTAATAAATATTAATCGTGAGAAATAGAATTTCAAATAATTAATAGAACTTTAGACACATTAAGTACTGTTGAATATAGAATAAAGTGGGTTTTTTCCAAGTTTAATTGGCACAGGTCTACAAAAAACATTTTGAAAATTTGTGAAAAATGCAACTTTTAGTATTTTTGCTACAATTCCGATCAATTGTAATTTGTGACAAAATGTTTTTCCACATTCTGTAGCAAACTATTTGCTCTAGCTTCCCAACAAAAATTCAAGTCGTATAGTTCAATGTTAAACCAGTTATCGTTTTTTCTAGAGCGTCCGAATATTAATGGAAGTCACTGTATCTAGACGTGTATAAATTTCCATTTAATTCCAATATGTTACAATTCAGGTAGAAAATGTTTATTTTGCATAAAGATCGCAGTCTAGTTATAATAGTTGCATGTTCTTTTCAGTGGGTGCGCTATTTACTTGAAAAATATGTACTTTGTTTTATTTAATATTATTTTTACTACATGTTTCGGTCCCCGAAGCGAGGCTCAAATCCTCGAATCAAAAATGTTTTCAATATTTCCATGTTGCACGGACGCGACTTTTCGCGTGTAAAGGGACACAGTGGCGAAGAATAATCCTGTACGATTAAACTAAAAAAATACGGGACTAGTTTCATAGTCGCAGAGATAACGTTTCATTTGCGAGAGCGATTCTCGCAAAAATCGATGGGAATCGTCAAGTTTCGGGGGAGCGGATTTTTTTAAACAATTTCGAAATCAAAAGAATGATAACTTGAACCCCCATTCTCTCGTATGTGCTACAATACATTTCAATCCGGGACAAAAACCCATACATCCGCAGACAAAAGTGATCGAGATGGCGTCGGTCGACCCCTATATACGTGACTAAAAATTGGAAATGTTTCTCTATTCCTGTGCTGTCGATTCGATTCGTTCCAGCGCATGAAAAAGTGTCAGATATCCATAGTGATCGAACGGATGCCAAAACTTGTGGAGGAGACTCGGTCAAAACCGAGCACCTCGATAAAACCAGGTATCTGAATCAAACTGGGTCTTGCTCCCATCTTTACATTGGTTTCAAATATCCTCGCGTTTCTATTTCCAGCCACGAGTAATGCTCATTCGGATTGATTCATTAACGCAGATTATTATTCTACTTAGAATCTTTATTCAAAATAATCAAAATTAAACATTTACTGGAAAAATTCCAATCGGCTCAAGATTATACTTTCTTATTATTATTATTATTATTATGGTATTTTAAACCTCAGTAGAGTATTAATATTTTCTACTTTACATAAATCTGGATAGCGTAGTTTGGATTCATAAGATTTTATCAGAGTTGGGCATTAATCAATTAAAATTTTAATCAACATTTATTGATTACCGTGTACGATTAAAAAAGCTAATCATTGAAAAATGTTCGATTGATTCAATTGATTGGTGAAGTTAATCGCCAATCGTTGACTAAATAGAAAAATCATGCGCCCAAAGGGTTAGTAGTGGGGATACAATTGTGACACTTTCGGTAGAGATGATTTACTCACTATGGGAGGGAAACGTGTACGTGGCATTCGAAGCGTTGAAAAGTAAGTTTCAATATCTAAACAATTGCGTAAAGAAATGCGTCCGAACATCTAATGGGGTTTGTTTTTATAGTATATTTTTTGTTTCTGACGTTAAAAATTATCATTTTACTGCTTGTATTAATAATATTTGATTATAACGTATGTCCCTTTATTAAATATTTGTACATAACAAAATTGTTTATATTTTTCTAGTTCATTATTGTTTGTAGAAAACTAATAAATATTTCACAGAAACAAATGTGTTCTTGTACCTATTTGAAAATTCCTAATACCGATATTAGTACCGGTATTCCGGTACAACGTTTAAAAAATACCGAATATCGATATGTATGTTTGTTCCTTTTTTGTATTATAATACAGTAATGGTATGTTTTTTATATTATTATGTATTTTTTGTTTCTGACGTTAAAAATTATCATTTTACTGCTTGTATTAATAACATTTGATTATAACATATGTCCCTTTATTAAATATTTGTACATAACAAGATTGTTTATATTTTTCTAGTTCATTATTGTTTGTAGAAAACTAATAAATATTTCACAAATACAAATGTGTTCTTGTACCTTTTTGAAAATTCCTAATTAGTACCGGTATTCCGGTACAACGTTTAAAAAATACCGAATATCGATATGTATGTTTGTTCCTTTTTTGTATTATAATACAGTAATGTTTTTGATATTATTATGTATTTTTTGTTTCTGACGTTAAAAATTATCATTTTACTGCTTGTATTAATAACATTTGATAATAACATATGTCCCTTTATTAAATTTTTTTACACAACAAAATTGTTTATATTTTTGTATAAAATTAATAAATACGGCACAGAAACAAATGTATTCTTGTACCTTTTTGAAAATTGCTAACACCGGTATTCCGGTACGTTTAAAAAAATACCGAATATCGATATTGTATTTTTAGTCCGGTATTGCAAACCCTACTCAGAATCTAAGCACAAACCAAGTGGATTTATAGACATTTCGTACTTGTACTTCGCTTTGTGCAGCAAAAAATGTAAAAACACTCAAAAGGTGATAATTTCCGAACAGATACTCGTACATTTATGATTATTATGAACTAAATATAATTGTAGATGAGATAAAATATGAAATAATGAAAAAATGGCGTTACGGAAATTTTGGGCACAGTGTTATGCAGCCTAATGCGCGCTGTGTTTCCCATTGAGAAATAAAAATCCAAGTTGTTTCGAGTTTCGGGCGAAATGGTAGATTCGATAAGAGCCCATCGGTGACAGAAAACGCGTTGGCGCTGATGTTTTCTGTTCTCCATTTCAGCACCATCTTCTCGTGTCTCCCTTGCTTCCTTCCTTCCTTCCTTCCTTCCTTCCGGTCTCCCTCGCGACGCATTTATTTCCAGCGTAACAGGAATCTTCGAACTCTCGGCAGGACCCGACGGAGAAAGGGCGACTGGGAGCAGCAGTGCCGAGAGCGAGGGTCGTAGGTGAGGACAAAAACGTACATTTCGTTCGTTTGATCGCATTTGCTCGGTACATGTCTGATGTGCCACTCAGGAATGGCAATATACAGCGTTGTTACGTCGGCTTTCGTGATTTTCCGGAATTCACTTAAATGAAATCTGTGTACGATGCCGAGGACTCGGTATGCGTCAAGGGAGTGGAAAAGTGTGAAATTAAAACACGGTGTGCCGCAGCGAAAAATACGAGGACCAATTTTACGAGCGAAAAAACCTGGTCGACAATTTTACCGAGTGGACCCAACAATTAAATCTCCTCTGCGCGTGCCGCGTCGCGTCGCGTTCATCGTCGACAACCTCGGTTCCAAGTAATGAAAGTTTGCAACCGGACATCTTTTATCGATACGCTAAATAACATTGTTAGATACGAACTGTGACTGCCAGTAATATTCGGACACTTTTAGACAGACGACAACATTTTTAATAATGGAACATACGATTTGAAATTTTCTGGGATGCTGGAACAACTGGTTTGATGCACAACGTGACAAAGTTCTTTAAACAAATTTGCTAGGGTCGGAATTCCAGGGAAAATACTGAAAGTTGCCTTCTACAACTTTTTTATGTGGAGGTATATTGAAAATTTTAAAAATACGTTTTGTAGACCTGTGTCAATTATATGCACAGTGTAAATTTCGTCGATGTTAAACGGCAGAAGGATGTGAGAATTCTTAGATATACAGTGGGTAAAAAAAGTATTGGCACACTTTAAAAGGCGATCACTTTTTAAATATCGTATTATACGATTTGAATTTTTTTGGGAAGCTAGAGCAATTAGTTTGTCACAGGATGCGGAAAAAAATTTGTCAAAAATTGCAATTCATCGGAATTGTAGCAAAAATACTAAAAGTTGCATTTTACAACTTTTTTATGTGGGCCAATATATGTATACATTGTATAAAAACACATTAAAATACACATGATTTAAGTATGTTTCTCTCATTAGAAGATGACATAAATATTTCCTATCTAATAACCCAATAATTAGACTTATGCTAAATAAAAACTTTGAACTTGGAGGATCCAGTTCAACAATGCCTAGTGATCCTCTAAATGCGATAGTTGTCCGTGCAGAACACAGACTGTTTGACAGGAATCGGGACTTCACTGTACAGTAATCTCGCGATCTATGACCGGGAATGTCTTTACGATGTATGACAAGAGCTTACTCGTTCCACTGCCGGCCAACGCCGTGCCGCGTCGCAGAGCGGCGATGCACAGTGTGACGTTTCGAACATTTAGGAGCATTTAATTCTTAATAGTGTTGTTTCTATTTTTTAATCATGTATTTTGTTAAAATTACTCGAAATATGATGATTTCTAATAACTTTAACATGATTTTTGTTGTATTGGCCGAAAATACGTATTTTAACTCTTGCAAATTACTGCGTGAATGGGTATTTAATTTAAACGATATAAGGAAGTTGCAAACACAGTCTTACATAAATATATTCAAAGTTTTAATAAACTAAATAGATGTAGAGAAATACACTCTAAACAAGAGCTTTCCATTTACAACACCAGATACATATGTATCTATTCTTTTCAACTGTCAGAACAGGAGTCGACTTCATCGTATTCAGACGAACAATCACTATCGTCTTCTGTGCTATTTAATTTAGGCACTGCAAGTAATTGTACTATTCCTCGGGTAAGAATTCCCGTAAATACGTAATTTTTAAAAAATGTTCAATTTCGGAATTAAACGACCCTAAATGATCGAAATGTTACACTGTGCGATGATTGATCTCGGCTTGGGTATATCGGTGTGAGCACCACGCATTGACTCAAATGAATCGAATTTTCAAGGTCCTTAATTTTGATTATTTTGTTATCGGACTTTCACTATCTTATTTCTGGTGTTTTTCTGATTACGACAATACCAAACACGATTATAATTCCAACTGTATTTAGTGGATTTATCGACGATGAGAGTTTTACTTACAAGGAAGGACAGCGTGTTGGAAAGAAAGAGACGTGGGCATTTAAACTGCGTCGACTGTCCTTCTCTATGTTTGGCACTCTTTTGAAGTCACGGCGCGATCGATTCCGAGAAAAAAATAGCATACCCTTTACGATCTATGACATTTAAAACCCCCGTTTTCTCGTCATAGATCGAGAAATTACTGTACTACTTCCTTGTCCCGAAATTGATCTCCTCAATGATCTCCGCATTAACTCCTGAGGAGACTGCTTCGGGCTGTAATCTGAACCTGTAATCTGAATTACAACAAACTGGAGTAAAATAAAAATTGATTTCCGTCAACATACATTGGGAATCATATAAAAACATGGAAACATTCGTCGAATTTGTTTACTGTTTTTATATACACACAAACACACACACTATATATATGTGTGTGTGTGTATATATATATGTAAACACATACATATATATGTATGTATGTTCACATATTCCTACATTCATAATTTCTTGTACACTGATGTTTTTCATTTACGTTCTAACAATTTGTATACGTATACTTGGTATTCCTATTAATGTATAATACAACATTTTATTTATCTCAGAAATTAAACATGGAAGAAAGAAGCGTTAAAATTTTTCTTTATTTAGACTTCTACTTTATAAAAACTGTTCCCCACTTTGTTACATAAATCGTGTAATTTCCAAGGAACTTAATACTTAATGGTTAATTAAAAAGAATGTTTGAAACACCTATTATGGAATTAATATTTTCCAAACTACGTCCAACCGATTTTCTGCATCGGTTGACGCTTTCGTCACTAATCTAGTGTCTGCTTCGTACTCGCCTTTACATTCTTTTTTACGGCTGATGAAAAATTGCAAAATCTCTCTGGACCAGCGTTCTTTGAATAATTTTACATCGATTTACATTTGCAGCATGAAAATATGCGCAGAAAGTTTTTGGTATAAAGACTTCAATCCCGTTGAGTACCGTAGGAAATTTAATAATAGAAATTATAATTTTAAATGGGGGACCGATATTGTTGCATAAAACCTTTCCCTGGTGATTAAACATTTTTTCACATTTCCACTGCTTTTTGCACACAGGTTTCACAAAAAGTTGGATAATTCGTTAAACATTATTGAACGCGTTTCAAGAACGTTTCGTGGACAGTTTCGTTTCGTAACAGCAGAGAGCTATTTTATTAATTTCGGTTACTTTATATATAATTTATTAATACTTTTGTTCTTTAACTTGTAATAAACGTGCAATCTGTTACAAACAAGTCAATGTTACACAGCGAATTTATTTATAATTTATTAATTCTTCCGTTCTTTAACTTGTAATAAATGTGCATCTCATATATATGTAGACAAGTCAATGTTACACAGCGAATAAATAATATAAATAAATATGAAAACAAAATTTTATTCGTTGTATACCTCCTCTACAATAGCAAATGTAAGCAGTAATCTAAGAACTTTGTTTATGAATACCTCAAGAACTATTGAGCGTTTGCGCCTATAATGGTATATATTCGTAAATGGGAGATCGAGTACTAACTCCTTGTGAGTAAAACAAGACCAAACACGATATAATTTCAATTCCACATATTTAATGGTTTGATCGACTGTGAAATTTTCGGTCGTAAGAAAGGAAAGCGTATAGGAAAGGAAGAGACGAAGACAGTCGCTTTCTGCCACAATTTAAAGGCCCGTCTGTTCTCACAATGCCAATTAAAAATGCTTAATTTTTCATTATTTTTGGTTTCATCGACTTTATGGAGTAACTGTAGGACATGGAAGATGATAGCGAGTGAAAAAGAAAGAAAAACTGTATTGTTTAGTCCATTGTTTAAAATATTAATGTGATGCTAACACTTTCATTAATAACTTCCTCGTGATTATTTTTCTGATTATATAAAATAAAATACTTTTCTTTGACGTTGCATAGCCTAAAAAAAATGTTGAACCTGGAAGAGGCGCAGGAGAGGATTAGTTCTGCATTGATCTGGTCGCCAAATGTGTACATAATGTACCAGGACTGACCAGACCCGCCAAAGAGAGGCTTCTTGTACGAAGAGGCCAAATTATTGTATATGTGCAGGTCGCTCAATGTTTCTACGGGCTGTAACTCCGTTAATTTGCAAAATTCAAGTCTAATTCTCTGAGAACATATTTTCGACATGTTAAGTTGTTTATTTAAACGTATGCTACATAGCGTATGTTGAATTTATGATAAATTATAAATTATGCTTCTAACATGTAGAGTAAATATGGGCCAAATTATATCGCGTTTGGTCTCGTTTTAATCAGAATAATGCCAGAAACAAGCCAGTAAAAGTCTCATGAAAAAATAATGAAAAATAAAGCATTTTGAATTGGCATTACATTGTGAGAACACGTGGGCCTTTAAACTTAAAGTTTAAAACTTTAAGCCTTTAACTTTAAAGTTAGACGCAGCCATAAATCAGAAAAGCAAGTCTCCCTCGTAAGTTGTCCCGCCAGAGACCGGCGTTTAGACAACTTACAAGAAATTAGTGTATACGCGTAGTATTGAATCCACCATTTTAAATTTTTCACTTTCGATGTCAGATTCGTTACCAGTGACCTCAAAAACATCTGATTACCAACTTTCAGAAAGATCCAATGACATTTTCACTTTTGACCAGTGAAATCGCGTTTCCCGACCACTGTGGGACTTAACAACAACAGAAAGGGGGAATGACATGAGGGCTAACAGACATTAATGGAAGGGTTCTCCTATTACAGGACGGTTCCATCATTGGTCGATTATTCCCGTAATTGTGAAGCACTTTTGCCTATCCCAAGTCGATCGTCTACTTCGCGTATTGCGAAAGAATGTCGGCGACGGTACAGCGCAGAGCATCTCGCCGAAGAGGGCATTTTACATATCCGACGATCGTTCTGTTCGGCAATTTGCGGGGGCGAGTGGCGCGGGAGTGCCGTTTTCCATTCGACAAAGCGCTCTGCAAATTGAATACATTAATCGTCGGTGGCCGAATCTCCGTATCCGCGGTGTATTGTTACGACGAACGAGAAGAAAAAATTCATTACTATTTGCGCGATGAATTATACTGGCGCGGCAAGCGGCGCGGCGGCGGATTCCTTGAGAGGTTTGTTTTAGTTGCGACTGAATAACGAGTGTCGCAACTTGACTCCGCTCGATTCACCCTTTCGACGCCCTTTCCATCGAGAAACGCCGGAGCTTCTCTCCCTCGCAAATAATGTATGGAACGTCAGGCCCGTCGTTACGTCGCGAGAGGCCATTAGCAGAGTTAAGTGAGAAAAAGTCCGCGACAGGTATTCGTGCAGCGTATCCTTGATGCGGTGGTTACCTATCGCGGTCGCGAACATTTATCAACCGTATATTCGCACAAAGTACGCGAGAATACCAGATACAATGGGACCGCGAAACCTAAATTTTATTACATTTGATTTTATCGATGATTTCTGCGACACGATCGCACACCTGAATTCACCTGAATCGTGTGACAACCTTGGGAGTCTCCGGAATCGTGGAGGTACTACTTTATTTGAAGTTTGCCGAGCGTATTGGAAAAGTTATTCGTTTTTAAAAGCTGCAGGGGAGATTGGGGTGAAATAGCGAACGTATGTTTTGCTTTTATTCGTAACGTTACGAACCGAGGTTTTGTCAGCTAGCGGAAACCAGGGTTGTTCAGGTGTTTGATGAGAAAAGAACAGGTGTGGCTCTAGCCCGAAGCAGTCTCCTCGGGAGTTAATGCGGAGATTATTGAGGAGATCAATTTTGGGACAAGGAGGTAGTACAGTGAAGTCCCGATGACTGTCAAACAGTCTGTGTTCTGCACGGACAACTCTCCAATTAGAGGATCACTAGGCACTGTTGAATTGGATCCTCTAAAAAAAAAATAAATATACAAGGCTGAAGTTAATTACTTGAATTTATTTACAACTTGAAACATTGAAAATATAATATTTTAAAAAACAATTTTAAACGAACCTCTACAAAATCTCTACAAAAATTATTTTCTCCTTTTTAATGTATTTTAATATAAGCGTGATTTTCAAAAAGATGTTTTATATTTTTTGTATTTTCGACTTTTTAAATAGAAGACAAGATATAGTAATTCTGGGATGAAATAGTAAGATATAGAAACGCAAGTTATGGAAATACGCGAGATAAAATGAGAGGACGACTCCGACAGACGACGTCTCTTGATGGAGTCAGAAATTGTACGAAATGGAACTAAATGAACGGAACACCACACTGAGCTCCTTCGGTGCGAATATATAATAATGTAAATTGCGCCTCGATAACGTAAAATGAAGCCATTCTTAGGATACGTCCCCCATAGATTAATCTCTTATCTAGCGATTGTGACTACCTAGAACACGGAAATGTGAATTATAGAGTGAGGAATCGAAAACTACGGAACCCTTACAACCCTCGTGTACGGTTATGTGTCTAGCGCTGTGTGTCTCTCACACTCGAGAGTTTCTACTGGAGGTCAAATTCGTATCTACACCCTTAAGAGGTCAATAAGAAGATAAATATCCGAGGGTGTTGCGTGGATTACTAGTAATCGGTAATTGTTTTTTTTTCTAGAAATTGATACCCCTCCCTCAATTTTGAATGTAAACTCTATTGTTTACAAGTTATTTTTCTTTTTTAAGTAAAAAATGCATGTTTTTTATTTGTGGGCATTGGGAAATAATTCGAACATACAAATGATACAAAATGTTATATTTACTTTAGTATTGAATATTTTCTCTCTGTATTAATTACATGCTAGTATGACACGAGCGAGGATGATATTCGTCGTAAAAACTTGATTTTTTAAAAAATTGTGTTTTTCTTTTAATGGAGAATGTAGTAGTGCAAAATATTTTAACAAAATACGTTTGTTCAAACAATACATTAAAAATTATGTTTTCTTTCGGATTCTCTTATATATCGTTAGTTAATTTTAATGCACACTATGTGTGATCTTTCATCCAAAATAGAGAATACATGTTTTAGAATTTTCTTCTTTATTCTATTTAACAATATTTATGCATAATGAAATATGGGCTTGCACCTGGTGTGCGGAGAAGGAATTCTGGCTTGTTTTACAGAAATATAAGCGTTTATTCTTAACATATTATTTAAATAAATGTCTTTTGTTAAAATTTTTTGCAAAACTACGTTTCCCATTAAATCAATTTTTTTGACCTTTGGTTTCTGAGGTATCTCAGAAAATATGACTCTGACCACGAATTTTGAGGGCTGTTTTCACCCCTTCAAAGTGGATGGTTGCCGATTAAAAAAAAACACGTGTAAAATATTTTTCGAAGAACTATGTCTGACGTAAGTTTCATCAAAATCGGTTTGTCTCATCTGAATACGTTCCCTTGTCAGACAAAGTCAAACGCGCGGAGTACAACGTCGCGCTGGAGGGATGGGAGGACAAAACCGAAAGAAATTAAAGCAGGCAGTGTTCAGAGGCGCAAGCCGCTGTTGTCGAGTATATCCGTAAATTGAAATAAACGGTGGAGGAAGATTGGAAAAAGGAAAGAAAAAAGGGATATGGGAAACAGCGGAACGGAACGACCTTCCGAAGTGCAGCACGCAAGGGAAAAATATCAGAGTATAAAGTCGGGGTGGAGCAGAGGTCTGCGAGCAAGGGAGCGGAACGGCGAACCAGGGGTAACCTCGTACGACGTGGAAAATAAATATGACTGTCAAAACTAGCGTGGAAAATATCATGTCAGACTCTCTGGAAGCTAACTGTATCGCGAAGCGTGTTCAGATACTAATGTTCAGATACAATGTTTGGAGACCAAGTATGAAATACTTGTAAACGAAGTTGCGAAAAATGGAATCCTCCCTTCGAAGTAATCTCCTTCGGAAAAAATTCTGCTTATGAAACGATCTTTATACAAACTGAATGCAGAAGAAAGAAATTTTGCATACGAGTCCGCAAAGAAGTGAGACATTTTATGTCTACTTTGCTCCCCCCACGCCCCACCCCCCGCTCCCGCTTTTCTTCCTTTGCTATCCTATATGATTTGGTCAAGTGTATAGGTTAATTGAGAACATACGTCTTACGTCATAGGTCTTACGTCATGTGGAAAGATTTATTTAAAACAAAAATAACCTATCAAATTTTCGTGACACTTTTTCGTGACACTTTTCGGTAACGCTTTTTTCTGCTATGTGCCAAAGTAAAGACATAAAATGTCAAAAGGAATTTCTGGAATCTGTTTTTCCAGTCTTCAAAAGCCTAGCAGGCCAAAATTGCGGCACGATTACGATTACCTTGGCCTTTCGTTTTGAGATTATGTTTGTATTCTTGGGGTTGTTTCAAGAAAAACATGTCTGGTTTAGCCGGTAAAGCAGATTTCCTGTTTTTTTTAAAACCTGCAAATATCTCGGAAACTATGCCTGATATGGCAAAATATATACAGACCTTTTTTGTAGGAAATTGAATTTCCTATGAAGAACATTTTGAACATTTTTTTCCTTTTCAGAGATGAGCGGATCTCTTAGTTTTCTTGGATTTTCGTATGCCACGACTTAACCACAACTCACTCTGTTCACATAAACTTCCCATTGTAGACTGCGCAGGTGCTAAAAAATGTCATAGGACATAAATTGTTGGAAATTTCATTTTCTACAAAAAAGGTCTCTTGATATTTTGCCATATTTCGCATAGTTACCGAAATATTTGCAAATTTATAAAAAACAGGAAATCCACTCTACTGGTTAAAACCAAGAGCACAAATATAACCTCATAACCATAAATACATTATACTTCATATAATTGTAATTGATATCAAGCCTAATACACAAAAATCTTTCAAGAGAAAGTTAATTGCCATTCCACCGTCCACAAAAATCGACATATTCAAAATTTTAAAAACAACGTGTTTTCTGAAATTCAAGAGCACATTGCCATTTTGCAACACAATAGTATTATTGACTTCATAGTATCGTAACAGATGTCAAGTTGAATACAAAAATATTGCAAATGAAAATGATTAGTCTACTATCATATACAAAAAAAATTACAATATCCATAATTTTTTGAAAAATTCCTTTTTATAAAACAAGTCAATGTAACCTTGACATATTGAATGGCAATAAATATATTATACTTCATATTATTGTAATTGACATCAAGCCTAATACACAAAAATCTTTCAAGAGAAAGTTAATTGCCATTCCATCGTTAAAGAAATCGATATATTATAAATTTTAAAAATAACGTGTTTTCTCAAATTCAAGGGCACATTGCCATTTTGCAAGACAGTAGTATTATCGACTTCATAGTATCGTGACAGATGTCAAGTCAAATACAAAAATAAAAGTAGAATTGTTCTCGATCGAAAATTTATAACTTCAATACAAAAACAAAAATAGTTACGTGTTTCTCTATCGTAAATTTTAGTATAAATCAATTATATGCTCTCGGCGCTCAAAAATAAATTTTTGATCGAAACTGTGCGCCGAGAACATATAATTGATTCAAATACAAAAATATCGCAAATAAAACTAAATTAGCACTCCACAAAATCAATATACTAAAAATCGAAACAAAAAATCTGTCTACTGAAATTTGAAGCTTCGCGAATAAAAACAACTCTGTAAAAAGGAAGTATTTCATTCTTTCAAAAGTAGCCGATGGCTAGTATCGAGTTCCACGTTCAAAACCATTTTTCTATTCCGCCATTTATTCTGCATTCTTCGTACGAGTTTTTCAGGACCGACCGGCCATGAAAATAGAAAAATAGATGTGCAGTAAATGGATGGCCGCCTGGTCCCGCGAGAGATAAGCAAATAAAACAAATACAATTGAAAAGAAAATAGCGAACGGGGGCTGGTGCGAAGGTGAAGCGATTCTAAACCGGAGGGGAAGAAAAAAGGGGTTCGAGGGAGAACGAGAAGGGCGATCAAGAGACGGGACGAGACAAGGTGCGTCGATGTCGACGACGATTGCCGGTGAATGACGAGCGCCATTAGTTCATCGACGTTGTCAATGGATTCATTGCTGGCCATTACGACGTCAAATCCTCTTGTACGATAATCTAGCGATAATGAGAGCTCGTTAAAGACGAACGAAATAACGGCGGCATGTACCGGTGCCTGCTCCGCTGTGTTCCACAGTGTTCCGCAGTGCTTTGCCATGCTCTGCTGTGCTTTGCTGTGGGGATCGATGGGGTTCGTACACGTGGTGCTCTGCCTTTTCTATTTCACTTCCCTTCCAATTCTCCTCTTTGCCACCGGGCCCAGCCACCCGATTCTGTTCGTTTAGACCATTTAAACGATTTTCTTTCTCTACTTTTTCCCATTCATTGCCCTCATAGAATTTTTTAATTCACCCCCGACGCACACACCGTCGTGAAAATAACGAGGAGACGTCGTTCTTCCGATCTCCCCGCTCGTTCCCGTTGCCCACGACCGCGTCGCTCGATCGATGTTGTTCGCGTTTATTGTTGTTTCGGATTAAGCGATTCAGTCTCCGGCTGGCACACATCGTCAATGCGGTTGGGAAACAGTTAATAGCTTCAATCAAACCAGCAACATCGGTTTTATCGGTTCTTCCTAGGGGAATAGACGCGAAGCAACTTATTTTTCTACGGGTTGATCGAGTGTGGGAAATTTTCATTTTTATAGATCGTTTAACGGTAATTCTACCATCATCCGAAGCATGATCGGATCTAGATTTTGTATTTCAGAATTATTGACATTATAGAGACGCTTTCGTGGTCAATGATTAATCAAATACGTTTAACCCTTCGGTTACCCTGAAGAGATATCTCGCGCACTGATACTTCCGATAAACGCTTTTGAAGAGATATCTCGCCACCTAGCACCAGTGGTTGCAGTAGAAAGTATGTATGTATGTGATATTTGGTCCCCTCAGGGTTTCAAATCCATTTACACAACAAGTTGCGTAATTCGTCAATCATTATTATTCACGGTCAATAATGTTGCGCAATAGGCACTGTTGTTCCTGAAAGAAATCCCAGAATTTCTGATTTTACACAACAGGTTTCGCAATTCGTCAATCATTATCATTCACGGTCAATAATGTTGTGCAATAGGCACTGTTGTTCCTGAAAAAAATCCCAGAATTTCTAATTTTACACAACAGGTTTCGCAATTCGTCAATCATTATCATTCGCGGTCAATAATGTTGCGCAATAGGCACTGTTGTTCCCGAAAAAAATACCAGAATTTCTGATTTTACACAACAGGTTTCGCAATTCGTTAATCACTACCATTCGCGGTCAATAATGTTGTGCAATAGGCACTGTTAGTGTAAAAAAACCCTGAATTTACGATTTACACAACAAGTTGCGCAATTCATCAATCATTACCACTCACGGTCAATAATGTTGCGCACTAGGCACTGTTGTTCCTGAAAGAATTCCCTTAATTTCTGATTTTACACAACAGGTTTCGCAATTCGTCAATCACTACCATTCACGGTCAATAATGTTGTGCAATAGGCATTGTTAGTGTAAATAAACCTGAATTTACGATTTACACAACAAGTTGCGCAATTCATCAATCATTACCACTCACGGTCAATAATGTTGCGCAATAGGCACTGTTGTTCCTGAAAGAATTCCCTTAATTTCTGATTTTACACAACAGGTTTCGCAATTCGTCAATCACTACCATTCACGGTCAATAATGTTGTGCAATAGGCATTGTTAGTGTAAATAAACCTGAATTTACAATTTACACAACAAGTTGCGCAATTTGTCAATCATTACCGTTCACGGTCAATAATGTTGTGCAATAGGCACTGTTAGTGTAAAAAAAACCCTCAATTTACGATTTACACAACAAGTTGCGTAATTCGTCAATCATTACCACTCAAGGTCAATGATGTTGCGCAATAGGCACTGTTGTTCCTGAAAGAAATCCCAGAATTTCTGATTTTACACAACAAAGTTGCGCAATTCGTCAATCATTACCATTCACGGTCAATAATGTTGCGCAATAGGCACTGTTGTTCCTGAAAGAAATCCGAGAATTTCTGATTTTACACAACAAAGTTGTGCAATTCGTCAATCATTACCATTCGCGGACAATAATGTTGCGCAATATGCTTGTCTGTGAATGGGCCCCTTTATACGGCAAGATATCTTTCTGCCAAAATAGTCTTCAGAAAATTACCTATAACTTCTTATCCCTTAACGCTATGATTATATTATACTTTCTGCAGCAGAAATATAGCTGGCAACTACAACTTTTCCAACAGCATATACGTATATTTTTACGTGATTCCGATGTTGTGCAATTTTATAGATAAAAACCAAAACGTGTCCCAACTTTTACAACAGTCCCTTACGTAATGAAACAATTTTAGGCGTGAAAATAAATGAATCAAAGAAAATTTCAGTAGGTGCAGCTGTGGTCCACCCTAATACGCACGTATTTTCGATTTTATGGAGGATACCAGTGTCCACTCGTTTATGGGCGACGGTGATTGTTTCGTCACTGGAAGTTAGCGTCAAAAAGGGGTATTGCGGGTGGAGCGACTCGATTGACCAGTTTAAATCCTGTAAACCGTCACCCCTCGATTTAATGCGTCCAGTTAACGATGAAATCGTACAAACGAACGGCGAAACGGGAAGTATCTGTCTTCGATTGTGCGCGGGGGTGAATTACAGAAAAGGGGGAGCGAAGTATCGGTGTGTGAAACCGAAGAGGTCGAAAGGCACGGGGTTTCCATCGGCCTGTCGATTTATATCCACACAGGAGAGAGCACATTAGCAGACTGCATTCTTTACGCTCGTTTATTCACTACTGACGACCCTTTATGCACATCCATTTATGCTTTAAGCGGCGTCCAATTACTGCGAACCTAAAAAAAGACACCGCCCAGCCACGCGCGACAGAGCAAGATGGGAAACGGCCACCGTGTATCGGACAAGGTTATTTTTAACCTTTGTCTGCGCCGCGGATTCCCATAACGACGCGACGTATTAAAGTTTCCCCGAAGAAAACGACTAAAGGGAAAGTGTTGTTATGCGTCGACAGATTACGTGTAAGCTAAATTGCTCGTTCAACCGCGAAAACGCGCTCGTCCCCCACCCCTTTCAATGTTCCCGATGTGTGCTCGATGTTTAACCCTTGATGCCGCCTTCCGAGGGAAGTGTTGCCAAGCAAAGTGATCGTTTTCTGTCATTTATATCGGCAATTTTGTTACAAATTAAGTACGATACGCTCTGCGTTAAAGAAGGTTTATGTCTTCATTCTGTTGTTTATTATCAACAACTGGACTGTTGAGGGTTGCGAATTATGAATATTGAATTAATGTTTAATCAGTGTCGTTTCCAGTGCAGGCCAAAACATGGAGAATTTAATTGTCGTAGTAATACTTGCTGCTGTCGTCTGACGAAAGTTTTACAGTGATAATTCATAGGTTTTTTGTCATTTAGGTCGGCCATTGTATTATGAATTAATTATGATTCATCACACCCTAAGTCAGGGGTTTATGTCTTCATTCTGTTGGTTTCTAGTTTATTATCAACAACTGGACTATTGAGGTTTGCGAATTATGAATATTGAATTAATGTTTAATCAGGGTCGTTTTCAGTGCAGGTCGACACATGGAGAATTTGATTGTCGTGGTAATACTTGCTGCTGTCGTCTGACGGAAGTGTTGCCAAGCAAATTGATCATTTTTTGTCATTTAGGTCAGCCATTGTATTATGAATTAAGTATGATTCATTATGCCCTAAGTCAGGAGTTTTTATCTTCATTTTGTTGGTTCTCAGTTTATTATCAACAACTGGACTGTTGAGGTTTGCGAATTATGAATATTGAATCAATGTTTAATCAGGGTCGTTTCCAGTGCAGGCCGACACATGGAAAATTTGATTGTCGTGGTAATACTTGCTGCTGTCGTCTGACCAAGGTGTTGCCAAGCAAATTGATCATTTTTTGTCATTTAGGTCGGCCATTGTATTATCAATTAAGTATGATTCATTACGCCCTAAGTCAGGAGTTTTTATCTTCATTTTGTTAGTATCCAGTTTATTATCAACAACTGGACTGTTGAGGTTTGCGAATTATAAATATTGAATTAATGTTTAATCAGGGTCGTCTCCAGTGCAGGCCAACACATGGAAAATTTGATTGTCGTGGTAATACTTGCTGCTGTCGTCTGACGGAAGTGTTGCCAAGCAAATTGATCATTTTTTGTCATTTAGGTCGGCCATTGTATTATGAATTAATTATGATTCATCACACCCTAAGTCAGGGGTTTGTATCTTGATTTTGATAGTTTCCAGTTTATTGTCAACAACTGGACTGTTGAGGTTTGCGAATTATGAATATTGAATTAATGTTTAATCAGAATCATCTCCAGTGCAGGCCAAAACCTGGAAAATTTGATTGTCGTGGTAATACTTGCTGCTGTCGTCTGACGGAAGTTTTACAGAGATAATTCATAGGTTTTTTGTCATTTAGGTCGGCCATTGTATTATGAATTAATTATGATTCATCACACCCTAAGTCAGGGGTTTATGTCTTCATTCTGTTGGTTTCTAGTTTATTATCAACAACTGGACTATTGAGGTTTGCGAATTATGAATATTGAATTAATGTTTAATCAGGGTCGTTTTCAGTGCAGGTCGACACATGGAGAATTTGATTGTCGTGGTAATACTTGCTGCTGTCGTCTGACGGAAGTGTTGCCAAGCAAATTGATCATTTTTTGTCATTTAGGTCAGCCATTGTATTATGAATTAAGTATGATTCATTATGCCCTAAGTCAGGAGTTTTTATCTTCATTTTGTTGGTTCTCAGTTTATTATCAACAACTGGACTGTTGAGGTTTGCGAATTATGAATATTGAATCAATGTTTAATCAGGGTCGTTTCCAGTGCAGGCCGACACATGGAAAATTTGATTGTCGTGGTAATACTTGCTGCTGTCGTCTGACCAAGGTGTTGCCAAGCAAATTGATCATTTTTTGTCATTTAGGTCGGCCATTGTATTATCAATTAAGTATGATTCATTACGCCCTAAGTCAGGAGTTTTTATCTTCATTTTGTTAGTATCCAGTTTATTATCAACAACTGGACTGTTGAGGTTTGCGAATTATAAATATTGAATTAATGTTTAATCAGGGTCGTCTCCAGTGCAGGCCAACACATGGAAAATTTGATTGTCGTGGTAATACTTGCTGCTGTCGTCTGACGGAAGTGTTGCCAAGCAAATTGATCATTTTTTGTCATTTAGGTCGGCCATTGTATTATGAATTAATTATGATTCATCACACCCTAAGTCAGGGGTTTGTATCTTGATTTTGATAGTTTCCAGTTTATTGTCAACAACTGGACTGTTGAGGTTTGCGAATTATGAATATTGAATTAATGTTTAATCAGAATCATCTCCAGTGCAGGCCAAAACCTGGAAAATTTGATTGTCGTGGTAATACTTGCTGCTGTCGTCTGACGGAAGTTTTACAGAGATAATTCATAGGTTTTTTGTCATTTAGGTCGGCCATTGTATTATGAATTAATTATGATTCATCACACCCTAAGTCAGGAGTTTTTATCTTCATTTTGTTAGTATCCAGTTTATTATCAACAACTGGACTGTTGAGGTTTGCGAATTATGAATATTGAATTAATGTTTAATCAGGGTCGTCTCCAGTGCAGGCCGACACATGCAAAATTTGATTGTCGTGGTAATACTTGCTGCTGTCGTCTGACCGAAGTGTTGCCAAGCAAATTGATCGTTTTCTGTCATTAAAGTCGACAATTTTATTACAAATTAAGTACGATACATCACGCTCTGAGTTAGGGGAGGTTCATGTCTTCATTCTGTTGGTTTCCAGTTTATTATCAACAACTGGACTGTTGAGGTTGGCGAATTATGAATATTGAATTAACACTTTACTTACCGGAAGCCTATTATTAGGATTTTCAATAATTGTGCTGTACCAAAAGAAAGCATAAAAATTTTCTTTTACATTGCAATCTTAAATTAAAATATTAGATGACGTTATTGAGGGTGACTTGTAAGTTCACAATGAAAATTGCTGTTGCTATTAAAGGTTCCATTAGAAAGTGTTTAGCCATGTGCCATAGATTTTTCAAAATTATGCAATAATCACCGGTCGATAATGTGTTGATGTTTAATCAGGATCATCTCCAGTACAGGCCAAAACATGGAAAATTTGATGGAAGTTTTACAGAGATAATTCATAGTTTTTTTTGTCATTTAGGTCGGCCATTGTATTATGAATTAATTATGATTCATCACACCCTAAGTCAGGGGTTTATGTCTTTATTCTGTTGGTTTCTAGTTTATTATCAACAACTGGACTGTTGAGGTTTGCGAATTACGAATATTGAATTAATGTTTAATCAGGATCGTTTCCAGTGCAGGCCGACACATGCAAAATTTGATTGTCGTGGTAATACTTGCTGCTGTCGTCTGACGGAAGTTTTACAGAGATAATTCATAGGTTTTTTGTCATTTAGGTCGGCCATTGTATTATGAATTAATTATGATTGATCACACCCTAAGTCAGGGGTTTGTATCTTGATTTTCATAGTTTCCAGTTTATTATCAACAGATATTTATGCAAAATAAAGATTTTCCACCTGAATTGCAACAAACCAGAACAATACAGAAATTTAAATTTGTCTAGTATTTTTCACGTTTTAAATTACACTTACTCGTTTATGGCATAAATGCATAAAATCCGTTGTCTAATTATGAACTATTCTGATCTATTTTGATGTCATCCAATTTTATCAAGTTTACTATTTTCAGTGTCTTCTACAATTTTACTCTGTAACATTTTCTGAAATTTGTTCAAAGTTTTATTTTGCAGTTAAAATTATACCCTTTAACAGGGAATGACCAGTTAACTCATCATTCGTGTTTATTGTTACTGTGCCTTATCCAACGGGACGAGGCAGTAAAGTGCCAGCGTGCATCCTTTGCTGCCTACTTGAGAAGGGTAACTCTGTCGCACTGCAGCCGTTACGGTCACGTTTACGTTTACTGCCACATCTCGTTTGACAAGGTATAGTCTGCGGCTTTTATGCATTCATCACGATAGTACATCCAATGCGAAACAGTAAACTCATTTCAAGAATTTAAAAATATTGTTGCACTGTTTTCAACTTTATAAAATTGGTAAGTAGTGAAACTAATTGAATTAAGAAGAAAATTAAGGGTTTCTGAAAGGTAATAACTAGACAGCGCATCTTCATGCAAAATAAAATCTTTCTATCAAAAATTGCAACAAATACAGTGAAATAGAGATTGATTTTCTTCCTTAATATGTTCAATAGGTTGAAAATAATATAACAGTGGTTTCAAATTCTTCTAATGTTCCTATCGTTGTAAATTACACCTGCTCGTTCCTGTCATAAATGCATAAAATCCGCTGTAATAACCAGATTGCAGATTTATATACCAAATCAAAATTGTCTGTATAAACTACAAGTTACAAGAGCTACAGAAACACTTACTACCTCTATTAATAATTTTCTAGAGTTCAAAACAGTGCAATTATACTTTTAAATTCCTTAAATAATTTCTTCTAAATAACAAATTCTAACCCTTTGCACTCTGAGCTACTTTAACTAAAAAATTAAATTTGCTACCTGGAATATTTCCACTTCCTATGATTTTAAAAATTGTATGGATATGATATTGGTATAATACCTCATGCAATACCTAACTGTTTAGTGATTGATTAGATACCCATGTATTTAATAATGTATACAATATTTTGAACAATGGTACAGCAATTTTTAATGGTGCCTCAGAGGTGTTGCACTGCTTATAACTCTATAAAATTATTAAGAAAATTTGTGAGTGTTTCTGTAGCTTGTACTTTATGTAGACTATTTTTCTCTTGTATAATAATCTGCAGTCTAGTTGTTGCCTTTCAGAAACCCTTCATTTTCGTCTTAATTCAATCAGTTACTCTTTTGCTTAATTGTGTAATTAAAAAATTAAACATTTTTTCCTACCTGGAATATTTCCACTCCCTATGATTTTAAAAATTGTATGGATATGATATTGGTACAATACCTCATGCAATACCTAACTGTTGAGTAATTGATTGGATACCCATGTATTTAATAATGTATACAATATTTTGAACAATGGCATAGCAATTTTTAATGGTGCCTCAGAGTTGTTGCACTGCTTATAACTCTATAAAATTATTAAGAAAATTTGTGAGTGTTTCTGTAGCTTGTACTGTATGTAGACTATTTTTCTCTTGTATAATAATCTGCAGTCTAGTTGTTGCCTTTCAGAAACCGTTCATTTTCGTCTTAATTCAATCAGTTAATCTTTTGCTTAATTGTGTCTGATAACCATACCGGTATGGATTACATTAAATTCACAATAATATAACGAATGGATTGCGGATTCGATGCATTTATAGAATAAATAATGTAAAAGCATTAGAACTGTTCAAAGGTAGGTTCATATTTTTTCTGAAGAAATTCACTTTATATTGAACTCCTGTTTCTTTCCATAGTTGCAGAAACCCGGTTAAACGGTTAATTATAGTGGTCATTTTGTCATTGTCAGGTTCTCAATTTTTCAGCTAAAATTTAGAAAATAAATATTAATTCATAGACCTCTGTACAATTTTCAAAGATTGCGAAAATTGTAAAATTTAAGGATCAATATTTAATAAATGCACTTATAAATCAACAAAATGGTGACTGGCCTGCGAGATGTACGCAAATACAAACAAATTTTAAGAATTTAACCGTTCAAAATTATTGAAGAAACATTGAAATTTCTGTAAATCAAATATATGTTCTCGGTGCACGGTTTCGATCAAAAACAAAGCAAATCAGCAATATTTAAATATAACTGAACGTTTCGATCCAGGTGTGGATCATTTTCAAGAGCAATTGCGTCTGAAAATATATACAAACAAAATGTAATGGGTTATTCACAAAATTAACAAGAGTGTAAATAATATTTTTAAAGAACATACTTGCTAAGTGTAAAGAATTGTATTTTGAATTAGTAATTGAAATTTCTATTTGGCTTTTGCTACTTACAATTGACCAAAGAAATTTTGTATCTATCATCGAAAAAAGCGATTTAGCACGGAATGATCGTGGGACGAGAACGAACATCGCGTGTAAATCTGTTCTAACTGTAACCGACTCTTCATTCAATTTCTCACGCGCGAGTGTCTCGATTGATAATTCGGATAAAACTACTCGATACGGATTTGATCGGAGAATCGCACATCAATAGCCTTTAAGTGATGGTGGGATCGATTCAATGGCGTACTCATTAATACCAATATGTATCAATTCCCAAGTATTATTCTATTGTGCCGGTTATCGCAACAACCTGACGTTGGTATTAGCAAAATCCGCTTCTGTCGTCTCACCGATGCAATACGATTACGAGGGCCTCATGCAGATATCAACAAGGCAGAACACTGTCTACATAACTGACAACGGATGACGACGCATGCATGATTCAGACGTGCACCATTTTACCACGCTTATATTAGCTTCGCGTGTCGATGTTGTTGTACGCGTGAAATCTTGTGATCGAATTTTAAACCACTACCCGACGATAAAGGAAAAATTCTTATCGATCGAAAAATTGAAATATAAATTATAATTATTTTTAATTATTATTAATAATCCTAATGAAGCGATAACAAGTTCAGGAACAACTCTCGATGCAGTATTTGCAAGACATTTAGACAGAATTGAATTAAGCATAATTATATTAGGTTTTAGCTATCACAAACCAATAGTTTTAATGATAGAATCATGGAAAATCATAGAGAAAAATAATGAACGATCAAAATTTGCGACGCAAAGAAGGAAACCTTATGGAAAATACTATGAACTATGTCTCTTTTTTTCCCATACGTTCTCTTCTCCTTTGTGTCGCAAATTTTGATCGTTCATTATTTTTTTTATCTTAATTCATCATTTCCAATCGTTCATCATTTTAACAATTAAGTTCGTCATTTCCAATCTTAATTTACTTCTAAACATTACTAGACTGCAAGAAGTTTCACTTCTGTCGCGCGTGGTTTTCGACGTGTATCATTTTTTTTTTTAATTAGTTATTTAATCCATACGTACATTAACTGTAACGCTTAAACATACCTATGAACGTAAATAATAGAATTTTATTTTGACGTAAATAAAATTGGAAATGATTCATATTTTGCAGATTCAAAAGCTTCAAAATTAGTTTTTATTAATTATAATTTAATTGTAATAAAATAGTGTAACCTAAAAGAACTTGTTGTAAATTAATTTTAAGCAACAAGTTATATTGTATTAATATATATATATATAATAAATATAATTATATATATAATATAATCATTGTATCAATATTGATAGCCAAATACGATTTATATAATTAATATGTTTGATTGCTTGTCTATTACAATATACAAGTTATATTGTACATATACACATATATACACACACAAGTTATATTATATATATATATATTAATACAATTATTATATTATATAATTATTATATTGTATTATATTATATTTATATTATATTATATTAATACAATTATTATATTATACAATTATTATATTATATAATTATTATATAACTTGTGTGTGTGTGTGTATATATATGTACAATATAACTTGTATATTGTAATAGACAAGCAATCAAACATATTAATTATATAAATCATATTTGGCTTAAACCAATAAATAAATAAAATAATGTTTAATAGATTCTGTTTGAAATCTTCATCACGAGACTGACTCGTTATTATACAGAAAGAGGTTAAATGTCTTAAGAGTTTATAAAATACAAACAAGCTTAATAATGTAAACATTGTTTTGAATTATGATATGCTAATTTTCAGTGGCACCTCAGAGTCTCCAGGCGAGTGCAAAAGATTAATGGGTTCTATAATGACTATGCTGAATTTAAAAGAAGTTTGATCATATTCTCTTTTTTTTTAATAACAATGCCAAAAGAAATGATCAGAGTACGTTACGAAACTTGTTCGATTTCCACATAAATCGTTATTGAATAATTTATTGAGATCTCGATTACTAACCTCAGATCCCTATAATACTACGAAAATCAGTTGATAGTGACACGATAACATACTAGATTTAGTGAATATTATTAGTGAATTCTAATAAGATATATTTAATTCGTGTAATGATTCAATTTAATGAGGAATGTTTTATCGTTTTTAAATTTAAATCACACAATCTGTTATCACCGGACTGCGGATTTTTATGCATTTATGAAGAAATTGGCAGGTGTAATTTAAAATTACAGAAATATTGGACACATATTAAACATACTATTATATTATTCTCAACCTACTAAACATAATAGGAAAATAAATAAATTTCTATTTCACTCCAGTTTGTTGCAAATTAGGTAAGCAATTTTTATTTTGCATAAATATCCACAGTCTAATAATCACACACGCTATCTGCGTGTGTTCGTTGCATAAAATTAGCTTGTAAAATCCAGTATTTACATGAATTATAATCTGTAATAAAAACGCTGGCAAGTAATACGCGGACACCCTGTATAATATGAACAGGGTGTCGCTTTTTTTCCGTTTGTTTTTCTATAAACCAAGATTTATTATCCAGCTGTGTTTCAAATCGCGTCGGGCGCCGAACAAAAGGGGCTCTTAAATATCATCCGTTTAAAGAACGACTTCCAGTTCTTCTGGCCGGGTCGTTACCGTGACTAATTCGGCATGTGTAACTAATTACGGCCGACGGGGACGCTTCATTTGTTCCGAAACTATTTCGGCTAGATCAGTCAGTGGCTTTTACCGTTTTGGAAGACGGCGAGGAAATGAATCAGTGAAAAGCGAGGAAAGGGATTATGCCTGTGCACGCGCGCATGTGTGCGCGTGTACCCGAAACGATGGATGCGAGTCGGGAACGAGAAGGAAACAGGAAAATTGTGTAAACCGTAAAGTAGAGTGAGGCGGTTAAGCCATTAAAGAGCAGACCGCATTCTTCGTTATCTCCTAATTGGCGGCGATGTTTGGGCCCTTTTTTTGTCTAGTTGCACTCTCGTGATTCAAACGTTGCTTGCTTTTATGCAGGCGTCTAGCGATTAGGCGAACCGATCAGCTTATGACGCTAACTCTCGGTGCAAAATAACGAATTTAACACTTTATAACTGTTTCCTTTGTATCGATCCACGAGTTGTTAACAGAGCTGTGACTTTTAGTGGGCTGCGGATCTTTATGCAAAATAAAAATTGCTTACCTAATTTGCAACAAACTGGAGTGAAATAGAAATTTATTTATTTCCCTATTATGTTTAGTAGGTTGAGAATAATATCATAGTATGTTTAAATGTTTCCAATATTTTTGTTATTTTAAATTACACCTGCTCATTTTTGTCATAAATGCATAAAATCCGCAGTCTAGTAATTATTTTGCGTTTGCACCATCTTGTTAGAAATGAGATAGACCTTCAGTTTTTTTAATGGATTTGTTACTATACATTATGTGTTTATGTTACACTCTTGAAGACTTAATTTAATTCGAATAAAATGATTGCATATTTTGTACTTATCATTGCTTTATCATGAATAATCTAGTTCAAGGTCGTTTCAAGGTCATAATGTACCATATCATTGAACTCGTCTGGACATCAGCTACATCAATACGATGTTTCAAATATATGGTGCCGTTTAAAAACCATCGATGACCTTCGAAAGACCTTGAAAACGACTACAATCAGAACACTCTTTTGTGTAACCATATTTCTCTCGTTTAACAGTACAATTTACTCATTTATGGCATAAATGCATCAAATCCGTTGTCTACTTATCAACAACTGGTATTATATGGAATATGTATGTTAAATACTGTAGGGTCGAATTGTTGTATTACACATCGAAACGCACTAAAAAAATTCACTAAAAAGTATGAAATAATTTCCTTTTGATTAGTATAAATACACGCCAATTGTTAATGAAATTGATACAAATAAAATATGATATTGTTTACAATACAATCTTTTTGAAGAAAAGAGGAAGTGAGATTCCTTGCTGAGCCATCGCCGAAGAAGTCGGTTAAGTATAAATAAAGTATTACGTTCTTTTTGCAATAAAAGTCGTTAGGAACGAAAAAATGCAAAAAGATTTATAACGGAACTACCCTGGGGACATACTCTACAAATTGAGAATTGATTATTATAAAAATTGATTATTTCTTTTTCTATCAATTTTGTTTCCAGTTTTTGTATCAGTTCGTTTTCATTCTGATCTATTTTGATGTCATCCAATTTTATCAAGTTTACTATTTTCAGAATTTCATCTTTATTTTCAGTGTCTTCTACAATTTTACTCTGTAACATTTTCTTCTATCTTCAAGCCTAAAGAAGCTATTTAGTTGTTCTGTTTCTCGTGAACTACCCGGTATATAATTTATATATATGCGCATGCATGTGTGGATCATATACTTTATATTATATTACATTATATTATATTATATTACATTATATTATATTATTTTATATTACATTATATTATATTACATTATATTATATTATATTACATTATATTATATTATATTATTTTATATTACATTATATTATATTACATTATATTATATTATATTATATTACATTATATTATATTATATATTATAAATATCTACTCATTTTTGTCACAATTGCATTATTATGCATAATGATGCATAATAATGCAATTGTGACAAAAATGAGTAGATGTAATTTGAAACAGTAAAAACATAGGGAGAATTTTAAAATACTGAATGGACTTTAGCAGCTTTCAGGATTATTATAATTTTAACGATGATAACAGTTTATGAAATTAAGTTGAACACGAAATCTTCTTAATCTCCTTAAATTGATTTCTGTCATGCTCACGTATTTAACCAGTTTAATGTATTTCGCAGATCAATCGTATTGTAGACAGAACCTGTCACGAAAACAATTACCGATACCACTTTCGGTTGTTTATTTTTACACGAACGAATATTCTTCTCACGGATATATCACGATTCACGTTCCAACCTGTAGATTCATCATTGAATGCCTGGAATATTTTATAGATCCTCTCGAAACGTGTCGGCGTATGTATACAGTGTGAATGCATGTGCGCGCGTGCGAATCGAGGATAAGCGTTTCGAAAAACAGCAACAGCAGCGAGTCGGTAGCACGGATTCGAGGGTTATATGGCCTTTTCGATCGTTGTTTTGATTAATTGTCAATTAATCTTTCTGCCTTTGCTTTCACGGTGTTATTTAAATTTTAAATAAATACATATGAAAACTCTATAATATTGTGTATGTAGGTACAAATATGTATTAACACCGAAACAAGTAATTTGAATTTGGAAAATAAATTGAACATATCTACGCAATTCTCTTTCGAGGTGAGAGAATTTTTACATTTATTGTTGCACTCGAGCGATTTTACAGGTTTCACGTTTGCGAAATTATGAAAATTTATTGTTGAAACCGCGAGAATTTATACAATTACCTTACGAATCTTTTATAGGTCATGTAATTCATCCATGACTCTTGACAGGCGAGAATAACGAACTATTGTATTTGTTCAACGAATTATTATAATATTTTTATGATTGTCTTATCATATTTGTTATATCTTCTTTGTTATATTGGTGCACTTGTAATATAACTGGTATATTGGTGTATTGGTTTTATCTGATGATTGGTGAATTGGTGCATTAGTTATGTCTGATGATTGGTAATTTGGTGCATTGGTTATGTCTGGTGATTGGTGTATTGGTTGTATCTGATGATTAGCATATTGGTGCATTGGTTATGTCTGATGATTGGTGCACTGGTTATGTTTGATGATTGGTATATTAGTGCATTGGTTTCATCTGATGATTGGCATATTGGTGCATTGGTTATGCCTGGTGATTGGTGTATTGGTTATATCTAATGATTGGTATTTTGGTGCATCGGTTATGTCTGATGATTGGTGTATTGGTTATATCTGATGATTGGTATTTTGGTGCATTGGTTATGTCTGATGATTGGTATAATGAGTATGTTTGATGATTGATATACTGGTATATTGATTTTATCTGATGATTGGCATATTGGTGCATTGGTTATGTTTGATGATTGGTGAATTGGTTATATCTACTGATTGGTATAATGAGTATGTTTGATGATTGGTGTATTTGTTAATCTGACGATTGGTTTATTAATGCACTGGTCGTATTTTATGTTATTATATTGGGGCATTGGCTATGTCTGATGATTGGTATATTGTATATGTCTTATCATTGGTAGATTGGTTAATCTGACGATTGGTATATATGAGTATTGGACATATTTTTTGGTGGTATATCGGTGTATTAGTTGTATCTGATGATTGGTACATTGACCATTATTGGTTTTTGATTTATTAGTGTGTTTGATATATCTGATGGTTGGTACATTCATGCATTGATTATATTTGATGATTGGTGTATTGGTTATTATATGTTGATTGGTATAATGGCTATGTTTGATGATTGTTATACTGGTGTATTGGTTTCATCTGATGATTGGCATATTGGTGCATTGGTTATGTTTGATGATTGGTGCACTGGCTATGTTTGATGAATGGTATATTAGTGTATTGATTATATCTGATGATTGGTGCGTTGGTTATGTCTGGTGATTGGTGTATTGGTTATATCTGATGATTGGTATAATGACTATGTTTGATGATTGGTATAATGACTATGTTTGATGATTGGTATAATGACTATATTTGATAATTGGTGTACTGATGTATTGGTTTTATCTGATGATTGGCATATTGGTGCATTGGTTATGCCTGATGTTTGGTGTATTGGTTATATCTGATGATTAGTATATTGGTTATATCTTGATGATTGGTGTATGTATCTTGAATGACACGCAACATATCCTGACAAGTTTAAAAAGCCGACAATACCTTCGACCAAAAATCTTTAATAAGTGCCATCTTCAAATGATTTATAAAAACGCTAATGAACAAGGATAACAAATTTCTCGAGGAAAGCCGAGCACGGAACTGTAGAAGCGATACCACAGAGAGAAGCTTGATGGATATACCGTAACAAAGTAAACGATCCCCTTTAATGGCGCTCGAATTATATGTATAACATTATCGCAAAAATGTTTCGATAATTATTCATACCTTCACCATATTTCTCGCGGTATCTTTACGCAAAGTTTTTAATTATACAGATTACATTGTAGATACTAGAATTAAATAAATTTTTCTTCGCGTAATATAAGATTCTCAGTAGTACAAATAGAATGAAACTATTATTCCTTGAAAAAATGTTGCACGTTCCTGAAAGGGTGATTCGCAAATTCGCTTGAAGCAACTTGAAAAAATACATATAATGACATATTTTAGAATGGAACACAAGACCGCCAAAGCGTTAATTGTCCACACTGTTAAACTTTCCATTGTACGTTTACCGCGCTTTTATGCAAAGCTGTGCTTTCCCTATGCTTGGAAATTTATGTATATATCTCCCGAGCCTGCTTACATATTCCTCCACTTTTCCGTTCCTCCTACCTTCAGCAATGCGATCTTAACGCGAAAAAAGCGTAATTTTATGCATTCGCGGCATGTGCAAATTTGTGAAATACCCAGAAATGTATACACGGTGTCCGAAGAATATTATCTGTTCTTGAAAGGGGTGTTTTCCGGGATAATTTTAAGCAACTTTTCCCTTTGCCGAAATGTTCTCCAGTCATTCACATATTAGAACATATTATTGTAAACAGGTTCGCACCATTTAGAACTGGTCTGATGATTTATGACTAAACTGTACGTACAATTTAAAACAATGGACATACTAAAAAGTTTTGAGGCCACCAGTGTATTAGTTTCATCTTAACAAGAGCATTAGAAGAAAGAAATTTTTATTTGGCTCCTGTGGTTTGCAATTGATTGAATTTTGCCTTATCAGTGCCTAATTTAATTAATTTACTGTTTGCACAAGAGCAATAAGAAAAAACTACTGGCACAAAACATATAATATTTCATATTATGAAAGAAATATTTCTTCTCTTTACAAAACGAATCTCTATTTAATATTAAAAATTGAATAGTTTTTCCTAATATACAGATAATATTTCTATTTCATACCATGAAAAAAATATTTTTTCTCATAAAATGAATCTTTATGTAATATTAGAAATAGAATTTTTAAAGTATCTTGAACACAAGATAATTTAATAATTTTTTGCTATGGTAATCATTTTGTACACAGAATAAACAGTGAAATCGATTGGTACAACAAAAAATATGCATTTTTACTTAAAGAAATGATGCAATTGTTAATTGCACATGCACAGTTGCACCTAAAAAAAATCTGTGGGCCTACGAATGTAGCATTCCCCGAACCTTTCTAACTGCATGAAAAAATTCTGTATTTTCAATAAATCTCTTTCGAAGACGAAGATATTTATCTTAATTCCCTCGAGCAGTGCACAGAAAATAGTGTTATTATAATAGTTTCTAATTTTTGTTATAACTTTTCTTAAATTTGAAGATTTAATTGAAAGTAATTTAAATATGGGTTTTGCGTTTTTTAAATATTTACTTTGTATTTTTTGAACATGTAATTTATATTCTCTGAATATTTAGCATATATTTTCTGAACATTCAATTTATATTTCTTGTATATGTATACAATATTCAGATCTAATATTTTTCTCATATGAAAAAGTGTGGCTTAAAAAATATTTTTTCAATATTTGAAAAAAACATTTACCCAGTATTTTTGTGTTACTAGTTCCCTTGACACTTTTTGTCCCCATGATGCGTAGAATACAATGCAATAACACAAAAATTTGCCCTTGAAATTCAAGGTCAAGGATAATTTTGCGGCAATTTTTTTCACCGAACCGAAGATGTAGAATACGCCTATGGCAGCCAGGACCAAACACTTTTTAACACCCTGTGTAGCAACTGTGGCTACCTTCAGTCATGTGAACTTTCTCACTATTGTGAAGTTGCTTTTTGAATTATTTTGTTTTAAAACAAATGTTTGAAAAAGTGTTTAAAAATGTTTAATCGATAAATTGAATTCATTGGAGAAGGGTCGTAGTGTTAAGATTTAAAATTGTTACTTTTAAATAATTCATTTTAATGTTATAAGTTACAAATAAAATTAAATAGTTAATTTCAGTCTTATAAATTTATTTGAGGATCCAATTCAATAATCCCTAGTTATCCTCTAAACCCTGTACTTGCTACATAAACCGCCTGGTTTAAAGCAACAACAAATAAATAAATTACAAACAGACAGAAAGCAAACGTTTGACTACTGATACGCCCATATTTGCATTATCGAGAAATGAAATGGCGTATCCCGCACCCTCGCAATCCTGGAAACGAGTCCACCCCCTTACATTTCGAGAGTTTCAACCGAGTTTCATGAAAATCGGTTATCAGCGTAGTTGCTCGATTGACGTAGAGTGAGGAATATTTCTGGAAGAATTCTGCGGAATTGCGGACATCGTCGAGGTTTGAATTTCGAAAGCTTCAACCGAGTTCTATGAAAATCGGTGGAGGTTATTTGTCAGGTGCTCCCGTGCAAAACCGGGAGCTACGGCGAGAGCAACGCGACAGTCGGGAGTGCGAGAACAACGTCCTGTTCTTAACACCGACACCCGCCGCCACGTATAAAGTACGAGCATGTGTGCCTCGGATCGTGCAGCAGTTACGACGTCGTGGCTATACTAGTCCGTGTGATATAGAAAAATATCGTAGATTCTCTTGTAGTATCGCTCCTGGGCGAAGAAGGCGTGGTTTTGTGCACTCGTGTTAGCTACCTGCAGAAGCGAAGCAAAACCTGCTCGTGAAAGCAACGATCTACTCACGATCGCTGCGGTAATGTATCAAAAAGGATATGGTAGACCGAAATACGGAAATAAATAATCTACTACTTTGCACATAAGCTACTCCATCCTTCTACAATGTAATCATTTACTTGCACGTGTACCAGTTGAAATTCACAGTGCGTACAAACAAGAATTTCGTAGACTAGAATTCAGAATTTTGTACATTTAAAATTTTAAAACCATTCATTAATTATTTTGACATAGAATACTCCATCCTTCCACAATGTAATCATGTACTTGCACGTGTACCAGTTGAAATTCACAGTGCGTACAAACAAGAATTTCATAGAATGGAATTTGGACTTTTATTCAAATAAATTTTTTAAAACCATTCAATGATTATTTTAACATAGGATACTTCATCCTTCTACAATGTAACAATTTACTTGTACATGTACCAGTTGTAATTCACAGTGCGTGCAAACAAGAATTTCATAGAATGGAATTTAGGCTTTTACTCATTTAAAATTTTTAAAACAACTCAATAATTATTTTAACAGAGGATACTTCATCCTTCTACAATGTAACAATTTACTTGCACGTGTACCAGTTGAAATTCACAATGCGAACAAACAAAAATTTCATAGACTAGAATTCAGAATTTTATACATTTGAAATTTTTAAAACCATTCAATAATTAGTTTAACATATGATACTCCATCCTTCTACAATGTAACAATTTACTTGCACGTGTACCAGTTGAAATTCACAGTGCGAACAAACAAGAATTTTATAGACTAGAATTCAGAATTTTATACATTTAAAATTTTAAAACCATTCATTAATTATTTTGACATAGAATACTCCATCCTTCCACAATGTAATCATGTACTTGCACGTGTACCAGTTGAAATTCACAGTGCGTACAAACAAGAATTTCATAGAATGGAATTTGGACTTTTATTCAAATAAATTTTTTAAAACCATTCAATGATTATTTTAACATAGGATACTTCATCCTTCTACAATGTAACAATTTACTTGTACATGTACCAGTTGAAATTCACAGTGCGTACAAACAAGAATTTCATAGAATGGAATTTAGGCTTTTACTCATTTAAAATTTTTAAAACAACTCAATAATTATTTTAACAGAGGATACTTCATCCTTCTACAATGTAACAATTTATTTGCACGTGTACCAGTTGAAATTCACAGTGCGAACAAACAAAAATTTCATAGACTAGAATTCAGAATTTTATACATTTAAAATTTTTAAAACCATTCAATAATTAGTTTAACATATGATACTCCATCCTTCTACAATGTAAAAATTTATTTGCACTATACCAGCTGAATTCACTGTGCAAACAAACAAGAATTTCATAGAATGGAATTTGGACTTTTATTCAAATAAATTTTTTAAAACCATTCAATGATTATTTCAACATAGACTACTCCATCCTTCTACAATCAGAAAGAATATGGTAGAGCAAAATAGGAAAATAAATAATCTACCATATTACTTTCTACATAAGTTACTAAAACCTTCTACAATGTAACCACTTATTTGCCCAAGTACCAGTTGTAATTCACAGTGCGTACAAACAAGAATTTCACAGACTGGAATTCAGGCTTTTAATCATTTAAAAATTTTAAAACCAGTCAATAATTATTTTATCATAGGGTACTCCATCCTTCTACAATCAAGAAGGATATGGTAGATAAAATAGGAAAATAAATGAACTATTACTTTCCACATAAGTTAATACAACCTTCTACAATGTAACCATTTACTTGCACATGTACCAGTTGAAATACACTGCGCGAACAACCAAAAATTTTACATACTGGAATTTAGGCATTTAATCATTTAAAATTTTTAAAACCAGTCAATAATTATTTTAACATAGGCTACTCCATCCTTCTATAATGTAACAATTTACTTGTACTATCCCAGCTGAATTCACTGTGCAAACAAACAACAATTTCATAGACTGGAATTTAGGCTTTTACTCATGCAAAATTTTAAAACCACTCAACAATTATTTTAACGTAGGATACTCCATCCATTTACAATGTAATCATTTACTTGCACGTGAACCAGTTGTAATTCACAGTGCGTACAAACAAGAATTTCATAGACTAGAATTCAGAATTTTATACATTTAAATTTATTTTAACCAGTCAATGATTAGTTTAACATAGGGTACTACATCCTTCTACAATCAAGAAGGATATGGTAGAGCAAAATAGGAAAATAAATGAACTATTACTTTCCACATAAGTTAATACAACCTTCTACAATGTAACCATTTACTTGCCCATGTACCAGTTGTAATTAACAGTGCGTACAAACAAGAATTTTATAGAATGAAATTAAGAATTTTATACATTTAAAATTTTTAAATTCACTCAACAATTATTTTAACATAGGCTACTCCGTCCATTTACAATGTAATAATTTACTTGCACGTGTACCAGTTGAAATTCACAATACGAATAAACAACAATTTCATAGACTGGAATTTAGACTTTTAATCATTTGAAATTTTTAAATTCACTCAACAATTATTTTAACATAGGCTACTCCATCCTTCTACAATGTAATCATTTACTTGCACATGTTCCAGTTGAAATTCACAGTGCGTATAAACAAAAATTTCATAGATTGGGATTCATTCTTTCCTTCATTCCATGCAACTTCTTTATACAAAACTGTTTCGTGCAACGCATACTTTGGAAGTTATATAGGCGTAAACGTTGCATGGACCACCCTGTATGAAACCGGTCATTTGACACCGGCAGTGATAAGTTCAGTGTTAAAACAGCTCCGGGTGCAAAGGGTTAAATTGATATGATCGACGTTCAACGATATTATCGATAACATTTCGATACGATCTGTATCCATCGATAACGTTCTCGATAGTCACGCCATTTCATCCTGCAAATGGACCGTACGCGCGCGTCTTATAAAACTGAACGTTTCTCATTCTCGTTTTTACGTGTATGCGTCAATCGAGAGAATCGAAATCTTGTTGTCGCCGGCATTGAAACCGATGAAGGTGTTTTTACGTGTGGGTTGGTACGGTCGACGATCCCTTCGTTCTGTTTCTTCGTGCCTTACGAAATTAGAGATACGCTCGTAAAACGACACGTAAAAAAGTGGAACGGCGTGGAGTTGAATGGAGTCCATGAAAGAAACTCATTCGTTTCTTCTCTCTCTCTCGTCCCTTCCCCTCCTGTCTTTCTCTCTTCCATTCCCCAGACGTCGGTGCGGGTGAACAAGTTAATTCTGACGGCCGTTGTGCGATCTCAACAAAAAGGTCTCGGCAGAGTGTTCACTATTACGTGGGTACATAGTGAATTCGATGCACGTGACATTCGAAAACTAATTAATCGATCACACTGAATGTAGACACCCTATAGACTTTTTAATTTAGGCTTTTGAATGTAGACTTTTTCATATCTTACTTCAATTGACACTACCCTAGTAGCACAAAAATATTGGGTAAACGTTTTTTTAAAATATTGTAAAAATATTTTTTGAGCCACACTTTTCTATATGAGGAAAATATTAGATCTGAATATTGTATACATATACAAGAAATGTAAATTCAATGTTCAGAAAATATATGCTAAATATTCAGAGAATATAAATTACATATTTAAAAAATATAAAATAAATATTTAAAAACGTGTAATCCATATTTAAATAACGTTCTATTAAATCTTCAAATTTAAGAAAAAGTTATAACAAAAATTAAAAACTGTATATAATAACACTACTTTCTGTGCACTGCTTGAGGGAATATTTATCATCGTCTTCGGAAGGAGCTTATTGAAAATTCAGAAATTTTTTATGCAGTTAGAAAGATTAATGGTTCGAAGAATCCTACATTCGTAGGCCCACAGATTTTTTTTAGGTGCAACTGTGCATGTGCAATTAACAATTGCATCATTTCTTTAAGTAGAAATGCATTTTTTTGTTGTACTAATCGATTTCTCTGTTTATTCTGCGTATTGAAGCAGATGTTGCATTTAAATTCCTATACAACGAGGTCTCCCAAACTTTGATGGAGCACTTCAAGAGTCTCTGAATTTTGACGGAGCACCTTGAGTGATTTTAAGGGTAGAGGTAATGATTACACTGCGGATTTTTATGCAATAATGGCTTCTAAAAATTTTGAAAAAAACTAGGATATAAAATATGACAGAATTTAGAATGATTTAAATTTATTTCAGATTTGAAAAGGCTACTGCCACAGAAAATAAGATTCTATTTTATCCCACTTTCCTAAAAGTCATCTACAAAAATTGAAAATTCCATAAACATTCGCAGTCTAGTAATGACATATAATCAATAAATCTTCGAAAAATTCATACATCAAACTATTATAGTCAAAATATAGGAAAAAAGCTGTGTTATTAATATTTCTTCGCAGAGTGGTCTTCCTAGGTTAAAACATTTCATTTTTCATATTTTCTTACGTTGTAGTAGATTTTGAAGGCCAGCAATTTTTTTTATCAGAACACATCGTACTTGTATAAAATGCTTGTACACAAATTATTATTTCATGACAAGTTAGGAATAACATTACAATAAAGTACGATCGAAGCATGATACCGCATATTTAATTTATAAACGCTGTAAAAAATTTGAATCGCAAACTGATACATACCCAACCGAAAAAAACCAACAAAGAAACTGCATTCATACCTGTAACAGAAAAATAGCACAGTTTAGCAACTAACATTGCAAATTATTATCATTTCTGATACGGTGTCGTATCTACAAAAAGTAATTTTAATTTTTGAAAAATTTTTAATTTTAAAACTAAATTTAAATTTTTATTCGATGGACTTCAATCCTTCGTTGTGGTACGGGAAAAACCACAATTTTCTTGAAATTGTGGAAGTTCAACCAATTTTTTCAAGGTTAATTGATTCAAACCAATTGTTTCATCTCCTTAATAATAATAGTATATGTTTGTTCCTTTTTTGTATTATTATACTGTAATGGTTTGTTTTTATATTATATTTTTTGTTTCTGACGTTAAAAATTATTATTTTACTGCTTGTATTAATAATATTTGATTATAACATATGTTCCTTTATTAAATATTTGTACATAACAAAATTATTTAAATTTTTTTAGATTCATTATCTTTTGTATAAAACTAATAAATATGGCACAGAGACAAATGTATTCTTGTACCTTCTTGACAATTCCTAATGTTTTTATATTATATTTTTTGGTTCTGACGTCAAAAATTATTATTTTACTACTTGTATTAATATTATTTGATTATAACATATGTTCCTTCATTAAATATCTGTTCATAACAAAATTGTTTATATTCTTTGTATAAACTTAATAAATATGGCACAGAGACAAATGTATTTTTGTACCTTCCTGAAAATTCTTAATACCGGTATTAGTACCGGTATTCCGGTACGTTTAAAAAATACCGAATATCGATATTGTATTTTTAGTCCGGTATTGCAAACCCTAGTTGCATCGTACTGAGAAAACCTACCGCGCGGCCACGACGACAGTTACGGAGGGACCACCGTGTCCTAATATTTGCTCGACGATGGGAGCGTTGTAGAGTTTCTGTCAGACCGATGCGAGGCTCCTTTCGCGGATCCTGAAATCTCGGAGAGCATTTTCGACGAACTATACGGATGCATGGGTGTATCCATAACGTGGTTCGGCTTCCGCAAACTGAATTACGCCCACAGTACTATTGGGTTAGGGATAGTTTTGCAGTTTGGAACAGCAAGCGTCCGAAACTAGCGTCCCGGCGCGATTTATCGCATTAAACCTGTGTCCCCTGGCGTCAAAATACGCTTTCCATACAAGCGCACGCAAGATTTGTCAGGCCACGGCCGGCTGTTTTTCACTGCAGATTGACGAATCGATGGACAACTTGTTCGAGTAATAAATATATCACGATAACGTATCGCGTTCTCCCTATTGTTCGCGATACATTAAATTCTTCGGACATAAATCATCCCGGGCGACGAAACCGATGTGTAAATCTCGTAAATATGCATTTCACAGCTCAGTAATATTCACTGCGACCATACATTTTCCAATATTTCATCGTTTCGACGGGCCGGGTATCGAAGTCCGGATAATATCGACCCTTTGATACGTATGCATTATAAAAAAGAGACGCGAACGCGCTTCTACTTGTGCGCTCTAAAATACGTGGACAACGCGTTTAATTTTTAACCGACTTCGATAAACGAGGAGGTTACTCAATTCGACCTGTATGCGCATTTTTTTCGCTTTTTAATTTCCTGATTTATAGGTTACTATAGTTTATTATTTTATCTATATATATATATATATATATATATATATAAAAATGGATGATTGTGTGTGTGTGTGTGTAATATATATATAGAAATTTTCAATTTTAGATATTTTTAAACACTGTACGTTTCTTTTCTGGATACTATAAATTTCCTCAGCCAGTCGTTTGAAAAGATAAATAATAATTCACTATGTAACTTTATCTTTAACCCTTTGCACTCGGTTGTCCCCTCTGAGGCATCACTAAAAATTGCTGTAACTTTATTCAAAATATATATATTTTTTATTATACATATATTTATATATTATATATATATATATATATATATATAATATATAAATATATGTATAATATAAAATATATATAATATATAAATATATATATATATAATATAAAATATATATATAATAATATATGTATAATGTTTGCATTATTCAATATATCGATATATAATCTACTACTAAACATTTAGGTATTATACCAATTTCGTATCGATAAAATTTCAAAAATCATAGAGAATGAAAGTATTCTAGATCAGAAGAAATGTTTAATTAATTAATATATATATATATAATATAAAATATATATAATATATAAATATATTGTATAATATAAAATATATATATATATATAATGTTTGCATTATTCAATATATCGATATATAATCTACTACTAAACATTTAGGTGTTATACCAATTTCGTATCGATAAAATTTCAAAAATCATAGAGAATGAAAGTATTCTAGATCAGAAGAAATGTTGAATTTTCTAGTTAAAATAACTCCGATTGCAAAGGGTTAATACAAGTTTAATCGTACAGTTAATCAGGAACATCATTGCCCGTAAAAAATGAAACCAGGAATTTTTGAAAAATGAATAAATTAGATCGAGAATAAAAGTGCTTCCGTTCGTCGGACAGAATGTCATTCGAACATTATTTTAATTGACTGGTACCAGAGTCGTCGTTCGTATGGAGAACGCAACGACGCGGTTGGTGGTTCCAGCTAAAGGGAAAATATGGGAGAGAATAATTTCTCTTTTCACGAGAACATTCTTCCTTTATTCATGAACGGCCGCGTAAATGGAAGACAAATTTACTCCGCAGAAGGAAAGTTTGCCTCGTTCTGTGTTGCCTTACCTATGAGGCAAACGTTAACTGGTATCCGATTATACTATGGGCGTGTGAAACGACTGAGAGCTTGTTGAAGTTCCGTACGCCTACGCAAATTGCGCCAAGGTTAAGATAATGCATCGCCTTGTTGGGGAAACAAAGTTAACTGAAAGACACACAGCGACTCCCACTAATATTCGGACACTGCTGAAAAGACAGGAACTTTTTTAACATTGGAATAAATTTTGAATAAATTTATTCATTTATATAAATATTGTATTGTGAAAGATATTTAATTAAATTTAAAAAAGTAAAATTTATTTTTGTACCTTTTGTATCAGGGTTAATTAAATTTAAAATATAATTAATATTAATCTCGAATATAAATGAGCTAATTAAATAACATTTTTTTTGTGGCATAAAGATTATAAATATTTAATTGGATGTGAAATGTAATTCGAATTTTTAGATATCTAGTTTTTTTAGAAATGAATTTAATTCATATATTTTATAATTCAAATATATATATATGTATATATATATATATATATGTATATGTATATATAAATTATATATATAAATATGTATATATAAATATAAATAATTTAAGGGATAATCTTTAAGTTAATTATTATAATTTTTTAAAATAAAATTTATATAATTAATTATAAAATTTAATAAATTATTAAAAAAATTTAATAATTTATATATATATATATATTAAAAATTAGTATAAAATAATATAATAACATCATTTGTAATTTTTTGGCAAGTTAGAGCAATTGCGACTTATTATAAGTCACGCTCTGATTGGTCCGTGTTTTTCGTTAGTAACTCCTTAACAAAGGCGAACGCTATTTTCGCAGAAGAAAATGTTGCCACAAATGATCTCAGGAAGTTCCCACTTCCGGATGTTGAAGGAATTTTGCGACACCCTGTACATTTGAAAAACATTCCATTAACATTGTCACTATGTTTATTGATTGGGAATAAATATTAAAATTGTATGGATAATGTTGATAATTAATTGAAACCATGATTGGCCTTTGCGTAAAATTAAGATTTGCTACACAAAGTAAAAAGTATATTTAACGTGTTGATTGAATTTTTTTTCATTAGAAATTGTATTCACGATCGAAGAAAAAAATCAAGTTACGGTACGTTCAATTAACTTTGTATTTGATACATACGTAGGTACAGTGACCCTTGAAAAGACCATAACTTTTTAAAAATATTGGATTGTACAATTTGCAATTTTTTGGCAAGTTAGAACAATTGTATTGCTACACAACGTGAAAAATATATTTTTAAAAATTGCACTAGCACTATTATCATTTTTATTGATTAGAAATAAATATTGAAATTGCCTGGATAATGTCGATAATCGAAGCCATAATTGGACCTTTATATAAATTAATATCGTCATAGACCAATTTAAATGACCATCAAATGACCATTTGAAATGCAATTTTATTTTCATTAGAAATTGTATTCACAATCGAAGAACAACAATTAAGTATACATTTCAATCAACTTTGTATTTCATACATGTGTAGGTACAGTCACTCTTAAAAATACCATAACTTTTTTTAAATGTTGGATTAAGTGTACAACATGAAAATTATATTTTTTTAAAATTGCACTAGCACTATTATCATTTTTATTGATTAGAAATAAATATTGAAATTGCCTGGATAATGTCGATAATCGAAGCCATAATTGGACCTTTATATCAATTAATATCGTCATAGACCAATTTAAATGACCATCGAATGACCATTTGAAATGCAATTTTATTTTCATTAGAAATTGTATTCACAATCGAAGAACAAAATTAAGTATACATTTCAATCAACTTTGTATTTCATACATGTGTAGGTACAGTCACTCTTAAAAATACCATAACTTTTTTTAAATGTTGGATTAAGTATACAACATGAAAATTATATTTTTTTAAAATTGCACTAGCACTATTATCATTTTTATTGATTAGAAATAAATATTGAAATTGCCTGGATAATGTCGATAATCGAAGCCATAATTGGACCTTTATATCAATTAATATCGTCATAGACCAATTTAAATGACCATCGAATGACCATTTGAAATGCAATTTTATTTTCATTAGAAATTGTATTCACAATCGAAGAACAAAATTAAGTATACATTTCAATCAACTTTGTATTTCATACATGTGTAGGTACAGTCACTCTTAAAAATACCATAACTTTTTTTAAATGTTGGATTAAGTATACAACATGAAAACTATATTTTTTTAAAATTGCACTAGCACTATTATCATTTTTATCGATTAGAAATAAATATTGAAACTGTCTGGATTATGTAATAATCAAAGCTGGAATTGGACCTTGACGTGAATTAACATTTTCCTAGACAAATTAAACATAACGAACTTGAAACTCAATTTTATTTTCTTTATGAACAGTTTCACGAAGCTATTCGGACACTCTTAGAAATTTTAATGATCTTCTTAATGATCGTAATAACTCTCTGACGTGGGTCACTTAAATTAAATATTGCGAAATTATTCATGCCCCGATCAATATAGGAAAATGAAACTATTAGTACGGTAATTGTGACGGATTACATAGTATTAGTTACAACATTTAATTTACGGTGTCTGCCGTCGGTCGCCAAGCTTAGCGAAACGTTTGGATAATTTTATGATCCATAAATTCCGCATTTGTCGTTAAACGTTGAAATAATTTTACCGATATAAACCTTCCTTTCTCCATCGATGTCAAACCATTTTAAACGTTTCAATGAAACCGTGTATTTTGTATATAAATATATTTATTTCCATAATTTTCATTTTATTCGAGATTCATTGTACTTAATCATTGTGGAATAAATATAAACGCGGTAACGGTGATTTGAATTTCAACGATTTTCATTTAATTAGATATTTGATTAATTAGTTTTGTTTATTAATTGGATTTTATGTTAGAGCCTGCAATTAATTATGAATTTTTCAATTTTCAGAAATAGCATCAGACAAAGGTTTCAATCTTAATTGCTCGCAAAATATATTATAAATTTTTATAGCAGTACCACGAACATTATGAATAACAGAAAACAAAATAATTTATTACAGCGAAGAAATATACAAGTTTGATACGACCGCTTTTGTATACGTAGTATAGTTATTTGATTTCTCCTGGGCGAAAGGAAATTTGTTTTTCATTTTCTAAAACAAATGTTGACAGATGCATTTTTTTCTGTGGATATAAGCTGTTTGTGTTGTCAGATTCCTATCGCAGTGTTGGCTCAATTTTTATCTCTCTTAACAAATATTCAGGGTTTACGTACGTATGTACAATAATCCGTTTTAATCTTTCATTTATAATTCTTTTGTACAATTATTTAATATTTAAAATCTGGTTGCCCCATTGTGAAAATTGCACTTTCTCTCTCCGAAAAATACACTCTGTCAGATCGCTCAATTTTCGGTTCCCCTTTAGAAGGAATCTCGCTCGGCATTTTGGCGTGGCAGAAACTACAAAATTATTATACAATGGAAGAACAAGGTGGACCAACTGTGGCCAACTTGAATATTTGACTTGCAATTATACACAGCCCCACTAAAAATTGTGTGAACACTTTGTTGCAAGTATGATCTATTGTAATATAACATTACCAAATTGTACAATTTAATAATTAAATTTTTAAATATTATCGGCGCCAGGTTCGATCATTTTTAGAAAAAACAACAAATGTGCAATTATAACATGTTTCTAACGTTTCTGCAATTATTGCAATAATGATTCTTTGAAAAAGATCCACATCGGGATCGAAACGTTAGAAACATGTTATAATTGCACATTTGTTGTTTTTTCTAAAAATGATCGAACCTGGCGCCGATAACATTTAAAAATTTAATTATCTAAATTTGCGATCGAGAAGAATTAACCTTTCATTATGGATGTACAATTTAATTATTCAAATCTCTTGAATAAATAAAAGTTTCCTGTAGGGATAATACTGTTTGGATCTACAATTGTCTGCTGTCTTCTCGAGACAATAATTATACTCGATGAGATATCTAATAAATTATTATTAACTGTGCAAACCAAACCGCGTAAAATTGAATAAAACTGATCAAAGATTCGTATAAAAATTAAACGTGCTCTCCATATACAGGGTGTCCCACTGTATCGAGAACAGCAGGATATCTCGGAAGATGGTGTCGTTATCAAAAAAGTGTTCCTACAAAAGTTGTTTGGTATGACGGGCTAAATTACGTGGTATTAATTGTTTTGTTGTGGGTGGAGTGGTGGAGGACATTTCAAGGGCATCTTGATTTTTTTAAATGGAGTAGTATAGTTTTTTCTTTAGAAAATAATAGCCGGTAGTGAGGCGAATCCAAGGATGTGCTACGTGATATTATTCTGATTTTGATGAAGGTAAATTGTTAGCTTGTGTAACTGCATCGGTCGACGGCCAAGAGCCACAGGCCGCTGCTAAGTGAATCTGTCGATTAATTCTTACAGACGCAATGACAGAAAATTTGTATTCTTGAAAATAGTGTAAATTCAAATCGAAACGTCGAATAAATTTGATATGATATTTTGCAAAATTTGTTTATTTTTTCCAAGTGAATTCATAACAGAAAATTTGAATTCTTGAAAATAGTGTAAATTCAGATCGAATGGTCAAATAAATTTGATGTGACATTTTGCAAAATTGCTGATTTTTTCCAAGTGAATTTATAACAGAAAATTTATATTCTTGAAAATAGTGTAAATTCAGATCGAATCGTCGAATAAATTTGATGTTGATATTTTGCAAAATTGCATAGTGTTTCCAAATGATACCAGTGCGCCAATAAAATTTATTCTAATTAGGCTTGCACCCTGCCAAAAGAAGTATCACTTCAAAAAAAGGCACTCACAGATCAAAACGAGTAACCTGCTCCTTTTTCGAAGTCAGTTAATAATCCTGCATTTCTTTCTTTACAACCCACTACTAATTTTTCATTGGTAAAACTTAAATATGTTCAAAGTCAGTCAACTAGTCCCGATCTCCCGTACATTTTCTCCTCGATTCGGGGTCCCACCCCTCATCTGGCAAGACAGCCATTGTGGAACGTCGCTTCGCGTCGCGCCGGTAATATCACTTTGTTAGGGGATATTTGGTAATCGAGGTAGACCATTCCAAGACGTTGACAGAGGGTCTTTCTTGGATGATCTACGAGGCTGTCGTCGGTGTGTGTATAAATACGTCTAGATTTACGCATACAACGGCGGATCTAATCCGTGCGGAAGCTTGACGTCGGTAACAGCATGTCTTCGTTCCGTCAACGGCGAGCCATTTTACTCAGCTACTGCAACGGACTCGACATCCGCAAGCAGCAAGTACGGGCCAACGAGCACCGATCGAGAGGGAACCACCGTGAAATAACTTTCAGTCACCGTATCGGATATTCATCGGGACTTCACAGGAATTTTCAACGGGCACGAAATGGTTTACAAACTACTTCTCGCCTGATTACGGGCCGCTCATTACACTCGCCGACGATTCGTGCCTTTTTCTCGGGCTCATTGAAGTCGCTTCAAAGGTAACGGCACAACGCATGTTATTATGGCGAGCTTTTCGCAAAAAAAAAGAAGAGGTCTCGTTTTCATGGACGGTCACGTTCGATGTTCACTGTACTGCTGAAGCTCGTGTGTCCAGAGCCTAGACTGATTGGAGTGAGATGAGTAACTGTTGTGATTAGTAATAAGGATCAGTTTAATGATCAGCTTGCAGATTTTATGCATTTATGATTGTGCGTTTAAAACGAAAATTAGCAGTTGAAATTTGAAACAGTGAGTAATTATAAGAGCCGGGTTCAAAATTTTATTTAAATCCTGCTTGTTGTGAACGATGTGTAACACTTTTATTTTACATACAGATCAGTTTCATGATCAAACTGCAGATTTTATGCATTTATGATTGTACGTTTAAAACGAAAATTAGCAGTCGAAATTTGAAACAGAAGAACTTAAGAGTGAAAGGAATACATATTGTCAACCAATCAAAATAATTAAAAGACGAAATGAGATTTTTATTTAACTCGTGTTTGTTGTGAACGATGCATAATACTTTTATCTTGCATAAGGATCAGATTAATCATCAGCCTGCAGATTTTATGCATTTATGATCGTGCGTTTAAAATGAAAATTAGCAGTCGAAATTTGAAACAGAAGAACTTAAGAGTGGAAGGAATACATATTGTCAACCAAACAAAATAATTAAAAAACGAAATCAAATTTTTATTTAACTCCTGTTTGTTGTGAACGGTGCATAATACTTTTATCTTGCATAAGGATCAGATTAATCATCAGCCTGCAGATTTTATACATTTATGATTGTGCGTTTAAAACGAAAATTAGCAGTCGAAATTTGAAACAGTGAGTAATTATAAGAGCCGGAAACAAAATTTTATTTAAATCCTGCTTGTTGTGAACGATGTGTAACACTTTTATTTTACATACGGATCAGTTTAATGATCAACCTGCAGATTTTATGCATTTATGATTGTGCGTTTAAAATGAAAATTAGCAGTCGAAATTTGAAACAGAAGACCTTAAGAGTGAAAGGAATACATATTGTCAACCAAACAAAATAATTAAAAAACGAAATCAAATTTTTATTTAACTCCTGTTGGTTGTGAACGGTGCATAATACTTTTATCTTGCATAAGGATCAGATTAATCATCAGCCTGCAGATTTTATGCATTTATGATCGTGCGTTTAAAATGAAAATTAGCAGTCGAAATTTGAAACAGAAGAACTTAAGAGTGAACGGAATACATATTGTCAACCAAACAAAATAATTAAAAAACGAAATCAAATTTTTATTTAACTCCTGTTGGTTGTGAAACGGTGCATAATACTTTTATCTTGCATAAGGATCAGATTAATCATCAGCCTGCAGATTTTATGCATTTATGATTGTACGTTTATAACGTAGATTAGCAGTCGAAGTTTGAAACAGTGAGTAATTATAAGAGCCGGGATCAAAATTTTATTTAAATCCTGCTTGTTGTGAACGATGTGTAACACTTTTATTTTACATACGGATCAGTTTAATGATCAACCTGCAGATTTTATGCATTTATGATCGTGCGTTTAAAATGAAAATTAGCAATCGAAATTTGAAACAGAAGAACTTAAGAGTGAAAGGAATACATATTGTCAACCAAACAAAATAATTAAAAGACGAAATCAAATTTTTATGTAACTCCTGTTGGTTGTGAACGGTGCATAATACTTTTATCTTGCATAAGGATCAGATTAATCATCAGCCTGCAGATTTTATACATTTATGATTGTGCGTTTAAAACGAAAATTAGCAGTCGTAATTTGAAACAGAAGAACTTAACACTTTACCTACCGGAAGCCTATTAATACATTTTTCAATAATGGTGCTGCACCAAAAGAAAGCATGGAAATTTTCTTTTACATTGCAATCGTAAATGGAACTATTAGATGACGTTATTGAGGGTGACTTGTTAGTTCATAATAAAAATTGCTGTTGTTATTAGAGGTTCCATTAAAAAATGTTTAGCTATGTACCGTAGATATTTCAAAATTATGTAATAATCACCGGTTGGTAATGTGTTAAGAGTGAAAGGAATTCATATTGTCAACCGTATAGAATAATTAAAAGTCGAAATCAAATTTTTATTTAACTCCTGTTTGTTGTGAACGATGCATAATACTTTTATCTCGCATAAGGATCAGCTTAATCATCAGCCTGCAGATTTTATACATTTATGATTGTGCGTTTAAAACGAAAATTAGCAGTCGAAATTTGAAACAGTGGAAACAGAGAGTAAAAGGACTATTGTCAACCGAATGAAATGATTATAAGAGCCGGGATCAAAATTTTATTTAAATCCTGTTTGTTGTGAACGATGCATAATACTTTTATCTCGCATAAGGATCAGTTTAATGATCAGCCTGCAGACTTCGTGCATTTATAATTGTGCGTTTATAATGAAAAATATTAGTAGTAAATTCGAAACAGTTGAAACAGAAGAACTTAAGAGTAAAAGGAATATTGTCAATCGAATAAAATGATTATAGGAGCCGGGATCAAAATTTTATGTAACTCCTGTTTGTTGTGAACGATGCATAATACTTTTATCTCGCATAAGGATCAGCTTAATCATCAGCCTGCAGATTTTATACATTTATGATTGTGCGTTTAAAACGAAAATTAGCAGTCGAAATTTGAAACAGTGGAAACAGAGAGTAAAAGGACTATTGTCAACCGAATGAAATGATTATAAGAGCCGGGATCAAAATTTTATTTAAATCCTGTTTGTTGTGAACGATGCATAATACTTTTATCTCGCATAAGGATCAGTTTAATGATCAGCCTGCAGACTTCGTGCATTTATGATTGTGCGTTTATAATGAAAAATATTAGTAGTAAATTCGAAACAGTTGAAACAGAAGAACTTAAGAGTAAAAGGAATATTGTCAATCGAATAAAATGATTATAGGAGCCGGGATCAAAATTTTATGTAACTCCAGTTTGTTGTGAACGATGCATAACACTTTTATCTCGCATAAGGATCTGCTTAATGATCAGCCTGCAGACTTCCTGCATTTATGAAAAAAATTAGGAGATGATAAAACAGTTAGAATGTACAGATCGAAGGAAGGTCGATCGCAGGTTGCTCAGCTCATGATTCAAGTAGAAAAATTCGTTTTGTATTAGAACAATACATTGGAATCTGCGGAATTTTTCTTCATTTTTCCCCCTACTTTCGACACTCATATTATTAGATATAAATAATGACGATACGATCAACCTTCCTTATTAGAATAAGCCCACACACAGCTCAGAATATGCTAATGTGAGGACAACAAAGTGTTTTCCCGCAAACACTGTTTCCACTTGTTTTTCTAGTAATATTCTAGTAATATGCTAGTCATATCCATGGGTCTGGTACCCTCTTAAGGGGGTACGGTCACCCATGGATATTACTAGAATATTACTAGAAAAGCAGGTAAAAACAGTGTTTGCGGGAAACGGCTTTTCGTCCTCATACGAGCATATTTTGAGCTGAGTGAGGGCTCATTGTAAAGAGGAAGGTTAATCCCGCTTCGCCCTGGTCATGATATAACGAGATTATGTTTATATTTAATAATATGAGCGTCCAAAGTAGAGGAAAAAAATCGAGACGACCACCCTGAGGTTTCCATGTATTTTTCTAATACAAAACGATTTTTCTGAATTAAATCATGACCAGGGCGAAGCGGGATCAACCTTCCTCTTTACAATGAGCCCTCACTCAGCTCATAATATGCTCGTATGAGGACGAAAAGCCGTTTCCCGTGATTGCATTCAACTTCCCCATATTTCGTTCATACAAACATAGTCTAAAGCAAGTCTAGAACCAATTTTAGTTCAGTTGGTTTAGAAGAGATGGCGCCTAGTCAGGAGAACTGTCAGCGGAGATTCGTAACAACAAAAATATAAAGGGCTTGAAGTCACTCGGATCCATTAATAGCAATAAAGATATTGACAAAAAGAAAAAAACTTGTAATGATAGCGAAATTGAAGCATTCGATTGATACAAATGTATGTTCATCACTGTTGCCAAACTGTTTTTCAGCGTGGAGGATGGTTACACTGATATATACACTAGATCCATGGTTACCGTACCCCCTTAAGGGGGTAGAGTACCCACGTGACATTACTAGAATCTAACCAGAATATTACCAGAAAACAAGTGAAAACAGGGGTTTACGGGAACACACCTCACGTCGTCATATGATTATATTTTGAGCTGAGTGGGGGCTCATTATAAAGAGGAAGGTTAAACGAAGCGCGCGTGGGTCCAACTTCAGTTACATTATGTTTGTATCCAGTAATGTGACTGTCCAAAGTAGGGAAAACAAATGAAGAAAAATTCCGGATTTTCTAATGTATTTTTCGATCACAAAAAGATTTTTCCTGCTAATTTAGGGACCCACGCGCGCTTCGTTTAACCTTCCTCTTTCAAATGAGCCCTCATTGAGCTCAATATAAAATCGTATGAGGATGTGAGGTGTGTTCCCGTGATCGCATTCAATTGTTTCCCAGATTTCCTTCATGAAGGGTGAGTAGAAGCAATTTTAGTTCAGCTACTTGGACGAGATGGCGCTTTGTCAGGAGAATTATCAGCGTAGTTTCATAACAACAAAAGTGTAAAGGGCATGAAGCCACTCGAATGCATTAATAGCAATAAAGATAATGCTTAAAAGAAAAAAACCTGTAATTATAGCGAAATTGAAGAGTTAGATAGATGCAAATCAATGCACATGTATGTTCATCACTGTTGCCAAATTGGTTTTTCGCGCGGGGGTTGATCACACTGAAAAATACCATGGTCACGTGGGTACTCTACCCCCTTAAATACCAACGCGACGGCACGTCCAAAGTGAAAAGCCTAAATTCGCGTTGACAAGGAAGCGTGCACGTGGGAGGACGAGAGGGGTCTCTCGCGAGGTTGACAGATATTTTGCAATTCTCATTAGGAAATCATCGATCGCGCCGCGTTCTATTACCCTTTCGATTACGCGGCGAGAGTTACTCAACCAACTCGAACCGCCCCGCCGTTGATCTTGGATTTGGATTAGTTTGCACTGGTCTCAAATTCGTTATCGGGGAATCGCGAGTACTTGTCCGCCGTAACGTGATTCATTCGACGATCTCGGTACACGGGGTACACGTGCCCGGTACATTACCCGGTACGATGTATGTACACTGCGCGCGCCCCAGCACACCAATCCTGATGCATTCGAATCCAATCAGACGGGAAATAGCTCCGTGACAGGACCCTCCTCTCCTTCACCCTCTCCCTCTCGTTTTGCCACGCTCGAATTTTGCGTGCTCTGCTTATTCGATAACTCCGTTCGATGATTGTCGGCCGTGTCGTCCGATAAATATTCCTGGCCTGAACTGCGACAGCTAACCAACCCCCTCAGGCTACGTTTTCAAATACATACGACATAGTTGCGCTACCAGCGCAATCGATCACACTTTCATTAACATGCGCGCGGTACTTTTATTCTGATCGGGCCCGAAGGGGGAGCGTCGCGTGTCATTCTAATCGTATGCCTTGCGCCGATACACGCGCTACCCGACCCGCCGCGCCGCGCCGTATTCATTAGCCGCTGATTTACAGCTGAAAAGAGCCGACGCATCCGATTTTTTCATCAAATCGAATTTTATTCAACACGTTCCAGTGCCGAGTCGTTTGTTCCTTTTTTTTAAGGGGGTACGGTCACCCATGGATATTACTAGAATATTACTAGAAAAACAAGTAAAAACAGTGTTTGCGGGAAACCATTGTTTGTAGTTATACAAGCATGTTACGAGCTGTGTGAGTGCTCATTGTAAAGAGGAAGGTTGATCCCGCTTCGCTCTGGTCATGATTTAAAGAGATTATGTTTATATTTAATAATATGAGCGTCCAAAGTAGGGGAAAAAATCGAGACGATCACCCTGAGGTTCCTATGTACTTTTCTAATACAAAACGATTTTTCCAACATAAATCATGACCAGAGCGAAGCGGAATCAACCTTCCTCTTTAGAATGAGCCTTCACACAGCTCGTAACATGCTTGTATAACTACAAACAATGGTTTTCCGCAAACACTGTTTTGTTGATGAAATCAAGGACACCTTAAGAAAAAGATTTATCCTAGTTTCGTTTGGGCATTATGAGGCAAACATATAAAATTACGCATCGGAAATTTACTTTTTTAATTCAAAATCGAGTTAATACGCTGGTCAACTAAGAAATCCGAAAATAATTATTAAACGTATTCAAAAAAATTTTAAGATTTTTTATCGATACAATGTATGAAGAGCTATATAAGCAAATTTTTTAAATAATTTTACAAGCAACCGTAGCTGTGTAAGAGGAGTTTGAACACACATAAATATAAATATCTACTTCTACTTAATAACTTTTAACTCATTTTACTTGTTTTTCATAAACTTCAGGGTATTGTTAAAGACATACATAATTGATTTCGGTCATTTAAACAAAAGTTAAAAATCAATTTTTCGTTAATACGTGTTTTTCGTTAACAACTCCTAAACAAAACCGCGGACGCCATTTTTCCAAGGAAAATGTCACTTCAAATGACCCAAGGAACCTCCCATTTTCCGCTCCTACACTAGTTTTGGGACACCCTGTAGTGTAGTTAGCACATCGTGTTCCATCCGTGGTACACGTGGTGCTGAAATCAATTTTATCTCTTCAACAAAAGAAGGATTAGGTAAATACACGGAGATAACTTCTGTTTTTCAATTGTTTGTTCTCTTTGCTGGAAAACAAGTTCCTTTTATGAACTTTCATTGTCTCAATAGTTTATTCTTTCATCGGCTGCTGTTCGGTTTGAATTCCTTCGTAATTATAATTCGTGGATTAATTCAATTGTAATTCGACACAACTCTGTCAACTAGTACGTAGAGAAGTATATTATTCGAATTTAAAAAACGAAGTTGATCTTCAACGAACTTGAATAACCTTGACTAGTAAATCTTGATCCTTCAGTAGATAGTACATGGGAAATCATGCATATCAATTATGCCACTGACACATTTTTTCTATCACCAACAGCAACAGAGTTATTCAGGTGGCCTGTTTCAGGTGCCTCGCTCTGCATAATAAACCTTGTAGATTATAATACAATTTCTTGATTAAATCACTTCACAAAATTTACATCCTGAAACCGGTCATTTCGTATGCAACGGCCTGATAAGTAGATTTTAAGTTTTCCGTATTAAATGTCGGCTTGTACACTGCAACGATACCCTCGCTTCGGAAAGTGCAATAAAAATCGACCTTTTTAAAAATACGATACAGGAACGAGCTCTTAACTCTTCGGTGAACGCGCTAATTAACTTTTCGCGGTCAGGCGCCGCGGTCGTCGTGTGTCACCTAATTAAAATTGTGCACGGTTATGGCTTGAAATCGCGAATAATGCGCTAACGCAACAAAACACGACTCGCATGCTCGCGTATTTCCTGCATTTCTATTAAAAACTACTAAAAGTTGAAGGTATATCATTAAAACGAAACTCTTGACCGTATTATCGAATTAACTTTATTCAATTACTTCTCTTCCATTATTTTCTGCCATTTTTTAAGTGACTTATCGTGTTATTCGATCAACCTATAAATAAATATCGTAATTTTATCTGTGAATTTTTATTTAACCCTCGTCTACACGACGTGGTACCCGGGTACCTATTTCAAATTCATGCAGAATCGTATAAAAAATTACCCGCGTGGCTAGAAACTTTTGTTCTATCCTGGTATTACAAATAAAATATTCAAGATTATTGTCCCAAACTGTATACAGGGTGTTCGACTACAGGTGGGAGAAAATTTAAGGGGTGGTTCTCGACGATGATATACGACGAAAATTAAGAATAAAGAAATTGCGATCTCGGCTTCGTTATTTAATCGTTAACAATTAAAAATCAACAACGCGTCTAAGAAAAGTGTACGTTGTCCACGTCAAAAAGTTCAATGTTGTTCAACGATTTTTTAAACATTTTCACCTCGCTGGGGCCCCAAATGAGAACCAAGTTATGCATGCATCTGTCACTTGATACGTGACTGTCGCGTTGTTAATAGCTGAATAACGAAGCAGAAATCGCAATTTTGTTTATTCTTCATTTTTCTTATTAATAATTATTATTTAATTATTCTTCGTTTTCTTCATTCTTCATGATATAAGTATCATCGTTAAGAACCAACCCTTTCGGAAAAAAGATATTAATAAAATGACGGCTATATATCTGTTCTACTTCAACAGGACGTTTAAAGTGCTCAGGTAGCCTGGTTGCTCAACAACCGTGTACATTTCGGTTGGCCACATAAGGGTTAAGAGCTTTAGGAGACTAGCTTGAGTCGGTGGGGTCTGCGGTCGTGGCGGTTAACACTAGAATTACCGAGCACGAAAAGTGGCTAGTTTGTATTGCCTTATGAAAATAGCAAGGTTGCACTACTACTTATTTAGAATGCCAGCACCACCTTGTAGTTTGCATATTTAACCCTTGAACGACGGGAGTTGGGTTCATTCCGAGTCCAGAGTTATGAACGTCTCATCTAAATTCTAGCTTTTTTTAGCCAGTTTGAATTATTACCATGGCCGAATTAAGGGGGTAGGGTACCCGCGTGACATTACTAGAATGTAACCAGAATCTAACCAGATTTTGAGCCAACACAGGGTTTACGCGGGAACAATTCACGTCCTCGTACGATTATAAAAGGTAAATTCTTCTCGATCGAAATTTAGTAATGTAATAAATTGAATGATATCGGCGCTAGGTTCGATCATTTTTAGAAAAACAACAAATGTGCAATTATTTAAACATGTTTCTAACGTATCGATCCCTATGTGGATCTTTTTCAAAGAGACAATTTTTAATACGATACCAATTGTCATCGTAGCATTTTTCGAACATTTTCAAAGCCATAATTGCATGAAGATCCGCAATCTGGCTGTGATCATAGTTCAATTTCACTCCAGTTTGTTGCAGTTTGCATGGAAAATTCTTACTTTGCATAGAAATCCGCTGTCTACTCGCGAGTTAAGAAACAAGGACCAAAAATGACAGTTATTCTAAAATTGTATTTAATTCTATTTTATTAAAATTACTATTTTATTCTGCAATCACCAATGAAAAGTTTTCAAAATAGATATTTTTTAATTTATAAAAAAGGAAAGATGGGAGAACTTAGTGAATCTAATGAATTGAATTCTGACTTTCATATTCATGGTAAGATAACAGTTATTCTAAAATATTCTACGATCAAAATCATTAATAAAAAACAGTTTTAAAGAGAGATATTTTAATTTATATAAAAGGAGAGAAGGGAAAACTTAATGAATTTAATTAATTGAATTCTGAGTTTCATATGCACGATAGAATAACAGGTATTCTAAAATTTTCTACGATCAAAATCATTAATTAAGAAAAGTTTTAAAGATTGAGTTTTTAATTTATATAAAAGGACAGAAGGGAAAACTTAATGAATCTAATTAATTGAATTCTGACTTTCATATGCATGATAGAATAACAGTTATTCTAAAATTTTCTACGATCAAAATCATTAATAAAAAAAGTTTTAAAGAGAGATTTTTTAATTTATATAAAAGAAGAGAAGGGAAAACTTAGTGAATCTAATTAATTGAATTCTGACTTTCATATGCATGATAGAATAACAGTTATTCTAAAATGTTCTACGATAAAAATCATTAATAAAAAAATATTTTAAAGAGAGATTTTTTAATTTATATAAACGGAGAGAAGGGAAAACTTAATGAATTTAATTAATTGAATTCTGAGTTTCATATGCACGATAGAATAACAGTTATTCTAAAATTTTCTACGATCAAAATCATTAATTAAGAAAAGTTTTAAAGATTGAGTTTTTAATTTATATAAACGGAGAGAAGGGAAAACTTAATGAATTTAATTAATTGAATTCTGAGTTTCATATGCACGATAGAATAACAGTTATTCTAAAATTTTCTACGATCAAAATCATTAATTAAGAAAAGTTTTAAAGATTGAGTTTTTAATTTATATAAAAGGACAGAAGGGAAAACTTAATGAATCTAATTAATTGAATTCTGACTTTCATATTCATGGTAAGATAACAATTATTCTAAAATAACCTACGATCAAAATCATTAATAGAAAACAGTTTTAAAGAGAGATTTTTTAATTTATATAAAAGGAGTGAAGGGAAAACTTAATGAATTTAATTAATTGAATTCTGAGTTTCATATGCACGATAGAATAACAGGTATTCTAAAATTTTCTACGATCAAAATCATTAATAAAAAACAGTTTTAAAGAGAGATATTTTAATTTATATAAAAGGAGAGAAGGGAAAACTTAATGAATTTAATTAATTGAATTCTGAGTTTCATATGCACGACAGAATAACAGGTATTCTAAAATTTTCTACGATCAAAATCATTAATAAAAAAATATTTTAAAGAGAGATTTTTTAATTTATATAAAAGGAGAGAAGGGAAAACTTAATGAATTTAATTAATTGAATTCTGACTTTCATATTCATGGTAAGATAACAATTATTCTAAAATAACCTACGATCAAAATCATTAATAGAAAACAGTTTTAAAGAGAGATTTTTTAATTTATATAAAAGGAGGGAAGAGAAAACTTGAATTTAATGAATTGAATTCTGATTTTCACATTCACGGTTGAGAATCATCCTGCATCCGAAATGTAGAAGTGTGAATTCACCTTTACTCTCGGTTGACTCTCCTCTCTCTTTCTCTCCCTTTCTCTCTCTCTTTCTCTCTGGTCCCTGTGCGTGTGTGGTACTTTGTTTCGGTTCTTTTCTTCTTCTCTCTGCGTGTTTTTTGTTTTCCGTCTGTCTGCTTAAATTTCCGTATAGCCAACCGTATGAATATTCTATCTTTGACCCGTTCGGAACTAAAGCTATTTGACCGTATGCAAATTCGAGTTAACTGGGAAAAAACCGGGGAAATTGTTCTTGTCTCCTCGTTCCCTACGCGGCCGATACGGCTGTCATGCATGGAGATATCATTTCATACGTAATTCTATTACCTTGTGTGCAATTATTCCGTTTCAGAGCCGTAGAATACACTGGTCCAAGGTTTACGCACGCTTACTTCATAAAGTATCGGAAACAAGCGCACTTGTTGCTTTTGATATGGCAAATGTGACACGCCGGCGACGTTACATTTTGTTTGTAAGCGAATTTCTCCGTTACGATGTGACACCGCTTGGGTCTGTGCAATGTCTGCGTGCTTTTTCACTTTGCATATGGGATAGTCAAAGTAAACGAACAGTAAGGCATTTCGATATTAATTAATTATCGGTTTGTATGATTACACGTCAATGGCTCGTGAAATTATTCAAATATCTTCATTTTCGCAGCATTTATTAATTAACCAAGATCGATCGCGCCCTTTTGACCATTGCAAGGTGAATACTCTTTATAAACGTTAAATTCTTCTCGATCGACAATTAATAATATAATAAATTGAATGATATAGGCGCTAGGTTCGATCATTTTTAGAAAAACAACAAATGTGCAATTATTTGAACATGTTTCTAATGTTTCGATCCCTATGTGGATCTTTTTCAAAGAGACACTTAACACTAAACAAAAAAAATGAAAAACTTATTTTTGATATGAAAACAATTATCACATAGAAAAATCAAAAATTAAATTTTATATACATAATTGTTGTGTGAAAAGTGGACAAGAACATTTCGGAACAAAAATTAGTGAGTTACACGTGGATGAAATTTATTCCATGATGGTAGATACGTAACTGAAGCATGTGGTGTATACAAGCAAATTTGAAAACATTTTTAACCGAAACACATTCAAGTTGATAAGTGAACTTCAGTGACTGTATCAAAATTGTGAAATTATATCAATTAATTTCGACAATTAAACATATTGTTATGTTTAAAGTTTGAAAATAATATAACGATTTCAAAAATAAGTAAGGTATATGATTGAAGGTATATGTTTGGATGTAAGGAATTATTTAGAAAATTTAGAAAATTATTTAGAAAAATTTTCTAAATAATTCCTTACATCCAAACATATACCTTTAAAAATGTATATAAAGGAAAAAAATAGATGTATAAAATGTATTATATATTTGTGTTCAATTAAACTGGAAAGTTAATATTTTAATTTACACTAAGCGAGTAAGATACAATTATAATTTTCTTAAATTCAAAAATTTATAAAAGAAAAGGTTTATAATTATATTTGCTCCACAGTACTAATAGAAATTGTCGGTTAATTTACAGACGCAAAATTTTATTAATTTCTTGAAAATGATCTAAATATAGATCGAAACGTCGAAATTTTGATTTTGTGATATTTTGCAAACAGTGTAGAAGTAGTTTTTGATCGAACCAGTGCGCTGATACCATTAAAAATTATCTTTAACATGAACTTGCATTTTACAAGCTTTATTAATATTCCATTAATCGAAATAATTTCCGTCGATATCAATACACTTCTTCGATCGTGATACAAGGCCTGAATGCCTTTCTGGTAGAAATCTAATAAACGTCAGGCAATAAAGTTATCGAACGCAGTTTTTGCAGCACGTTCTTCTTTGAATATGTTTCCAACCAAAAATGCATCTAGGTGCTTGAAAAAATTGTAATTGCAGATCATGACAATTTCGGGATTTTTAATATAGATTTATATCAAATTTATATAGATTGATATTTGATGTGTAAGAAAAATTATTCCGAGCAAAGACGACAAAAGGCATAAGAACAAATTATTTTTTAAATATTACAAGCATTTTTTATAGAGAGAGAATTCATGATATAGCAAACTGAAATACAAAATTTTATATTAATCGATCATTCACTTTTTTCTGTACATCATGCACTTTTTTCCTAACCCCTTAATAACTTTGTTACATCAGAAGCAATGTTACAACATTCTCGAATTTTTGAAATCCTTTACTGTTTCAAATTTCACTCAACCAATTCCTTCATAAATGCATAAAGATCCGCAGTCTAGTTATCATAATTATTTTCTAATCTTCGGATCGTTTCTTCACGTGTTAGACAAGATGTGATTGCAGTGCACTTTGCACTAATATGCACTTTGGGTGACCGAATATTAATCGCTTTCCTTGACCCAGATTTCGAACTAGATTCTCTGGGGAACGCAAATGCTGCGGAATAATCGTTTCCATTGTTTCAGTTTCAGATTTCTCATTAATCATTGGCTGACGATACCGAAATAGCGGAAAAGGAAAAAGTAAATTGAAAAATGCAACTCTGAGGAAAACGCGTTCAAAGTTTTTGCGAATGTGATTCTCCTATTAAAAAAATTTGTTTTTTTTTCAAAATATTACTGTGTTCTAACATCTTAAGGGATGAAATTAATGTTTATGTTATTTCTGCTTCCCACAATCAATGAAAAACATTTTTACTTTGCATAAAGATCCGCAGTCTATTGATAACATTGATTGTTCTATTGATAAAATGTGACGTATTAGCAAGGGGAAACTGTTTGACAAGTTGATCGAAAAATATCAAGCTTGTAAGTGAAACTAATGGGAAAATAATATTTTCCCACTCGTGGGAGTCTAAATCTAGGCTCGAGGCATGTAATTAACAGCTCCTTCGGTTATCTGAGCTTCGATGATTCTGGTAATGAAGCATCTCATTCCAAGTACTGCGTGGGAGGTAAAAGTCTATAATTATTATTACCATATTGAAGGTTCTTGAATCACCCTGACTAGAATGCAAAATAAAGATGATGTATATTAATTGCAAGTTATAGGAACTAAATTAGAAAGGCTATAAATTATCAAAAATAGCCCCAAAACAAATTTATTTCTCGTCGCAGTTAATTATTATTTTTGAGTAATTATTTCTTCCGATTTGTTAAAAAAAAATTACCAAAAAATTCATTAACATTTTACCTAATAACAGAGACTGGATTTTTATGCATTTATGGTTTATAAAAATTTTTCAAGAAACGCTGGAGCATCAAATTCGACTGAGTTTGATACGATTTTTATGTATCTTGAACATACAAATGTTATTATTCGACAGCGGATATTCATGCAAAATAAATCATTATTTCCTGAATTATTGGTTGCAATCCAGGAAGAAGTGAGAATTTAGAAACAATGCAATAATATTGTACTTGTTATAAAACCACTTGGTTCAAAGCAATAACAAATAAATAAATGAATAAATAAAGAAATCAGGAAGAAATTATTTATTTATTCATTTATTTATTTGTTATTGCTTTGAACCAAGTGGTTTTATAACAAGTACAATATTATTGCATTGTTTCTAAATTCTTACTTCTTCCTGGATTGCAACCAACTGGAGTGAAGAATTTAGAAAGAATTTAGAATTTAGAAGAATTTAGAAACAATGCAATAATATTCTACTTGTCATAAAATCACTTGGTTCAAAGCAATAACAAATAGATAAATGAATAAATAAATAATTTCTTCCTGAATTCTTTATTTATTCATTTATTTATTTTTTATTGCTTTGAACCAAGTGGTTTTATAACAAGTACAATATTATTGCATTGTTTCTAAATTCTTACTTCTTCCTGGATTGCAACCAACTGGAGTAAAGTTGAAATTTATTTTCTTTCGTATATTTAATAGAGTGAAAATAACTTAACAATAGTATATTTAAATTCTTCTAAGATTTTTACTTTTTTAAATCACACCTACTAATTTTTTTCATGGGTGTATCAAATCCGCTGTCTAGTTATTACTAATGAAAATAGGATTTTATTTGCTATTAATTTCTGCCTGTAAACATTGAAAATTGAGTAAACATCCGCAGTCTACTAATAACACACACAACAGTAAATTATTTCAGAATTTTCAGTCGCAAATTCGATTTTTTTAAAAGTCAGAAAACATAATTATTATAATTATAAGTAGATTGTGAATTTTTGTAAACAAATTTTACGAAAATCGGATCGAGTAAAATATTATTTATCCGTTGTAAAAGCCTTTTTAGATCTGAAATAATTTTAAATAGTATCAAATTCTGTCATATTTTATATCCTAGCAATTTTTGTAAGTTTTCAAAAACCATGATTGCACAAAGATCCGCAGTCTAATTAATTATTATTATTAGTGTTGTAGTCGTAATGACGTTTTACAGATTTATAAAAAATCGATGATGAAATATTGTTAAAACCATGGTTTTTAATTTTTTATATAGTAATTGTAAACCAACACTAAATTTTTTCGAAAGAATTTGTGTGTGTGTGCTTTTAATTTTGACGGATTACAGAATATAATGGTAATACAGCGCAAAAAGTTCTTTTAGCATTTTTGTATTTTATAATACGTTATGACGAATGTCCCCGACACGTGTAAACAGGTAATGCTACAAGAAAAATCTGGTGTATCAGAAATTTTCTTGCAAAAAGTTGTACAGAGATTTTGAAACTTTTTCCATTCTACAAAGCTCCTGGCCGTACATCATAAACCACAGTGCATTAGCTGTGGAACGTCATGGCAATGTGCTACACCTACTCCCTTTAACCTTTTATGTCCTGAGTTATGTCATTTCTAGTTTTTTACCACCGCCTTTATTTTAGACACCTACAATGTTCAAGAAACACACTGAATTTCGTTTTACGATCATCAAAGCGTGACTGCGCACAATCATGAAGAGGAAATACACAGGATGTCCCGAAACTCCTGCAAAACCCGGAAATGGGAAATTCCTGAGGTCATTTGAAGCGACATTTTCCTTTGCAAAAATCCGTTTTGTTTAGCAGTTTTTAACGAAAAACACGGACCAATCAGAGCGCGGTGTTTTTCGTTAATAACTCTTAAACAAAGCCCCGGCAGCCATTTTTACACAGGAAAAAGTCGCTTCAAATGACTTCAAGAATCTCCCATTTCCGGGGTTTGCAAGAGAGTTTTGGGACACCCTGTATATTTTATTAAGTAGATCTTACACTTCCTCGGTCGAAAATTTCAATAATTTTCATGGGACAGAAAAAGTAATGAAACATTTTCTGAGTCCCTAATTTGTTTTGCGAGTTTTGAGACATCCTGTACATTTTATTAAGGAAACCTTACACTTCCTCGGTCGAAAATTTGAATAATTTTCATAGGACAGAAAAATTAATGAAACAAACATTTTCTGCATCCGTAATTTGTTTTGCGAGTTTTGGGACACCCTGTATATTTTATTAAGGAGACCTTACACTTTCTAGTTCGAAAATTTGAATAATTTTCATGGGACAGAAAAAGTAATGAAACATTTTCTGAGTCCCTAATTTGTTTTGCGAGTTTTTAGACACCCTGTACATTTTATTAAGGAGACCTAACACTTTCTCGGTCGAAAATTTGAATAATTTTCATGGGACACAAACAGTAATGAAACAAACATTTTCTGTGTCTATAATTTGTTTTGCGAGTTTTGGGACACCCTGTATATTTTATTAAGGAAACCTCACACTTCCTCGGTCGAAAATTTGAATAATTTTCATGAGACAGAAACAGTAATGAAACTAACATTTTCTGAGTCCGTAATTTGTTTTGCGAGTTTTGAAACATCCTGTACATTTTATTAAGGAAACCTTACACTTCCTCGGTCGAAAATTTGAATAATTTTCATGGGACACAAACAGTAATGAAACAAACATTTTCTGCATCCGTAATTTGTTTTGCGAGTTTTGGGACACCCTGTATATTTTATTAAGGAGACCTTACACTTCCTCGGTCGAAAATTTCAACAATTTTCATGGGACAGAAACAGTAATGAAACAAACATTTTCTGTGTCTGTAATTTGTTTTGCGAGTTTTGAAACACCCTGTACATTTTATTAAGGAGACCTCACACTTCCTCGGTCGAAAATTTCAATAATTTTCATGGGACACAAACAGTAATGAAACAAACATTTTCTGAGTCCGTAATTTGTTTAACATATATCTTAAGGCTTGAAATATAAAAACAAATTTTTATACAATTTTGTAAATGATTTTTTGCAGCCTCATGAAAGTAATTTTAAAAATGTTGATCTGCTGTCGTGCTCGATTGCGGCTCACTGGATCCTTTGAAATGATAAAAGAATTATCCTTAGAAAACGTAAAGATTCGCAAAATGATGGATCTTCAAAGTTTTTGCTCTAAAACATAGCATTTTCTTCGTAAAGAAAAAAATGTTAAAAATTGAGGACCAAATTAACCAACTTTATTTAATCTAGTCTATACTCGGGCTATTGTTGTGTGGAAGAATGTATTAAAATTTCGAACCGATCGGTGAAATGGTTTTTAAGTTATCGTCCATGCTGGTTACAAAACCGTTGTTTTGAGAAAAACGCGTTTAAAGTTTTGACAAACGAATTTTCACATATAACTTTGAAAGTACTTCGAGTTTTCCTCTGAAATTTTCAGAGAATATTATTGAAATATGATACTTCTCAATATATGTAGAATAATTTCTGAAAAGTGGATTTTTCCGACCCGAGAAAGTTTAAGGTCTCCTTAAAGAAAACGTTAACACATTTAATGCGTGACAGTATTTTCATAAGACCGTGGCACTTTACACAGTACCTTTCGGAACGTAAAGGGTTAACGACTGCATACGATGCAACTAAAACACATGAAACTTTAATACTCAATCGTCCGTACCTTAATCATTACAATTACGACCGGCGAAAGTTCATTACTCTTTATTACTGTGTGGTAGTGAAGGCTGTTTCGAACACGCGAAAACTTTAAATTGCAAAATTACACGCAACCGTTTTGCTCAAACGGCTGAAAACGAAATATTATTTGTTTAACAATTTTTCATCTATGTAAAATTAATAACCAACAGTTTTCCCAATTCCCACCGTTAAGTTTTCGTCGGTGCAGCAATTTTCGGGTTTATTTCGCAGTGGATAACTACAGTTAATTGCGAAACTGCATTTAGAGCTTGTAAATTTCAAACATTAAAAAGTAATCCGAGATTTATACAATTTTTAGGAACGTTAATTAACTCTTTCTGTTAAAATGATGCAAATTCTGACAAATGACAATGCTAACAACAAAAACCATAAAATTTGTCATTAGACAGCGGATCTTATGCAAAATAAAAATTCTATACATCAATTGCAATCTACAGGGTCTAAGTAAATATGTATTTCATTCATTAGTCATTTTGATCTGGTCAAAATAATATTTCGACACTGTTGAACTCTTTTAATCTTTTTTTGTTTTTAATTACACCCATAAATTTTTGTTATTTATTTATTATACTGATAGAAAAAGCGTATTAACGTTCCTGGAATCACGATTACTATAAAAAATTAGTAGATCACCTTAGGTAGCTGCTCTTGTAGATATTCATGTGTTCCGATTCCCAATAATTTATAATTTTCTAAATATAAAAATATCAGTGTTTAAACAAGATTTATCTAATTTTATTAATATTAGATTATATAATATTGAAATTAATTAGAATATTAAATTATATAATAATTCTATTCTACAATTAGAAAAAATTAAAGCTGTTCTTTAAAATTTCACCATTGAATTTTATTTTTCAATCGGGCACGAACTTATGCGATCTTCTGATATATTAATATACACATATAATATAAATATATTAATATACACATATAATATAAATATACAATATAATTATAATCATATAAATATCTAATATGTAAATATACAGAACAATTATAATAATGTATGTACATAATATAATTATAATAATATAAATATATAATATAATTATAGTTATGTAAATATATAATATAATAACATAACTTCTTAAAAAGTAGCAAAGTATGTATCAAGTATTAAAAGCACCAAATACTGCACTAACACCGTACTATATAGGGTGTCTCAAAATTTTTGCAACATTCGAAAATGAGAAGTTCCTGAGATTATTTAAAGCGACATTTTCCTTTGTAACAATGGCCAAATTTTGAGATCTTTAATAAATTATGAAAATTGATGAGGCGGCGTTTCTGTGTCAGTGTTCGATCAATCTCGAGTGTGATAAAACATAAAACATGTCCAATTGAAATCGAATGCGGGGCGCTATGGCAAACAGAAGATTCGTAAAATTGAATACCGGTACAGTTTTAATAGTCACATTCCGATGCAATCACTCGCCATTAACGCGAACCGAACGTTAATGCGGAACACGAATGTAAAATAGATAGGAGTTATATTCGCTGCCCGAATCCACCAAACACAGATGAATAAAGAACTCGGTTTGCCCAGGAGTTTCCCTTCAAAACGGAAATGGAGATTTATACGCTACAAGGGAATAATTTTCATTTTAAAATGTGCGAATCGAAAGGCTGCGAGTGCTCGGTGTTCCGTGGAACCGTGTATAAAATACTTGCCTTATATCTCCCTCAACCACCCACCTACCCCCACCACTCTCCTATCATTTACCCCTCTCTTTTTTCATTTTCTCATCCTGTTTTAGGAGTCTCACTACTTCGACGGGTTCTAAAAATGGAATATTGAAAATTGTGCTCAGATTAAAGTCCTTTTTGTTTTCTGCTAGCCTAGAGACAGCTTTTACAACGAATCAGGATATTCATGTTTTCTGTAAAATGCATGGTTGTGTCGCCATTATCTCAAATAAATCACTATATTTTTACACGAAAAATATACTTACACATTTTTTCATTGTAGGATAATATAATCATAAAGTTTACAATAAAAATGATCATTCATTTGTGCTTTCAAAAATTCATTAAAAATTAGTGAATTCTTACAATTGGTATGAATATTCATTTTTGTTTTGTTTGGTTTCAAAAACTTAACAATTTAGTGAATTCTTAAAATTTACAATTGGTATGATTATTCATTTTTGTTTTGTTTGGTTTCAAAAACTTAACAATTTAGTGAATACTTAAAATTTACAATTGATATGATTATTCATTTTTGTTTTGTTTGGTTTCAAAAACTTAACAATTTAGTGAATTCTTAAAATTTACAATTGGTATGATTATTCATTTTTGTTTTTTTTTTGGTTTGAAAAAACTTAACAATTTAGTAAATTCTTAAAATTTACAATTGATATGATTATTCATTTTTGTTTTGTATGATTTCAAAAAACTTAACAATTTAGTGAATTCCGAAAATTTACCATCGGTATGATTATTCATTTTTATAATTGTTGCGTTTTAAAAATTCTTAAAATACACAATTGCTATGAACATTAATTTTCGTTTATTTTTATCAAATTCTTGATGAAGTGGTGAATACATAAAATTTACAACTGGTACGATTATATAAATATTTGTTGTTTAGTTTTAAAAAATTCTTAATAATTTGTGATTTTTTAAAATTTACAATTGCTATGATTAATAATTTTTGTTTAGTTTTATCAAATTCTTGATGAAGTGGTGAACACTTAAAATTTACAACTGGTGCGATTACATTAATATTTGCTGTTTAGTTTTAAAAAATTCTTAACAATTTTGTGTATTCTTAATATTTACAATTGGCATGATTGTTAATGTTTGTTATCGTTCCGTTTTAAAAAATTGTTAACAAACAATTATTTTCACAAAAAACACTATAAATGAATCGAATTGCTATTTATTTTACGTAACATTTACTACGGCATATTGACTACATATTGGAGAACACAGAGTAAAAATTTCAGCTGGATTCGACGATCAATTTCCGGTAAACCTCTCGTTAAAATGTGCGTTGCGGGAAAATCGTTGTTGTGGCGTTGACAGCTATTAGTCCGCCCGATCAATTTAAATAGAAAAAAGTGGAAATAAAAAAGTTCATCGATTTTTTACGAGCACAAGCTCTTGACTAACCACATTTTTTCTCTGAACATTTTTTGACGTAGAAAAGTATCCAATTTTTCGAAGTTTGTTTTTCAAACATTTGCCGAGAATATTACTAGTATAGTAAATAATGATCGTACCAAGGCGCCGCGAAAAATTAATTCTTATACATCAAAAATTGCGATCGATAAAATATTAAATCCACTATCAAACTTTAATATTGTAACTATTAAATTTTTTCTATTCGGTGTCGAACACCCTGTATACATACGTATATACATATGTATGTTAGTATGAAATCAATTACAGAACATTTAAATATTTTATGAAGTATTATATCAATTTCATATCCACCAAATTTTAAAAACATGTGGAATGGAAATATTCTAGGTAGGAAGAAATGTTCAGTTTTCGAGTTAAAATAGAACCGAGTATAAAGGTCAGGTTAGTAGGTTAAGTAAGTTAGGTTAATCTCGTCGGTCAGCAAAAATTGTACGATCTGCGCAAAATTTTGAAATCGACTTTCGTCCGACATTTTGGGCCAAATACGCGACGCAGCCAATAAATGGACGTCGACTTGCTAAGCGTTATGGAGGAACTAATAGGTATTGCAGTTTATAATTTTGATTTTTTCACAATGCTTCAGCGTTTATTTCCATAAAAAAATAAGTTATTTTAATAAACAAAGTGCGATGCAATAAATAAATGGACGACGACTTGCTAAGCGTTATGGAGAAACTAATAGGTATTGCAGTTTATAATTTTGATTTTTTCACAATGCTTCAGCGTTTATTTCCATAAAAAAATAAGTTATTTTAATAAAAAAAGCGCGATGCAACAAATAAATGGATGTTAACTTGCTATGCGTTATGGAGAAACTAATAGGTATTTCAGTTTATATTTTTGATTTTTTCACAATGCTTCAGCGTTTATTTCCATAAAAAAATAAGTTATTTTAATAAACAAAGCGCGATGCAACAAATAAATGGATGTTAACTTGCTATGCGTTATGGAGAAACTAATAGGTATTTCAGTTTATATTTTTGATTTTTTCACAAAATTTGAGCGTTTATTTCCATAAAAAAATAAGTTATTTTAATAAACAAAGTGCGACGCAATAAATAAATGGACGACGACTTGCTAAGCGTTATGGAAGAACTAATAGGAATTTCAGTTTATAATTTTGGTTTTTCCGCAAAATTTGAGCGTGTATTTCCATAACAAAATAAGTTACCTTAATAATTAAAGTGCGACGCAACAAATAAATGGATGTTAACTTGCTAAAAGCGTTATGGAGGAACTAATACGTATTTCAGTTTATAATTTTGGTTTTTTTGCAGAGTTCGAGCGTTTGTTTCCATAACAAAATAAGTTATCTCAATAATCAAAGTGGGATGCAACAAATAAATGGACGTCAACTTGCTAAGATTAGGGGAGGAACTAATACGTATTTCAGTCTATAAGTTTGATTTTTCCGCGAAGTTTGAGCGTTTATTTCCATAAAAAAATAAGTTATCTCAATAATCAAAGTGCGATGCAAAAAATAAATGGACGTCAACTTGCTAAGCGTTATGGAAGAACTATATTTTAAATTATATTATAAAATACCTATTTGATAATAGGTACTTCAGTTTATAATTTTGGTTTTTTCGGAAAGTTTGAGCATTTATCTCCATAACAAAATAAGTTATTTTAATAATCGAAGTGCGACGCAATAAATAAATGGATATCAACTTGCTAAGCGTTATGGAGGAAATAATAGATATTTCAGTTTATACTTTTGATTTTTTCACAATGTTTGAGCGTTTATTTCCATAATAAAATAAGTTATTTTAATAATCAGAATGCGACGCAACAATGAAATTGACGTCAACTTGCTAAGCGTTATGGAAGAACTATATTTTAAAATATATTATAAAATACCTATTTGATAATAGGTATTTCAGTATATAATTTTGATTTTTCGCAATGCTTCAGCGTTTATTTCCATAACAAAATAAGTTATTTTAATAATCAAAGTGCGATGCAACAAATAAATGTGTGTTAAGTTGCTAAGGTTAAGGGAGGAACTAATTTTTGCGCAAATTAACGAGGGGATGCGCAGAAAGTGTCAACTTTATAAGGGTTAAGGCGGTAACTAATAAGTGTTTCGGTTAATAAATTCGATTTTTTCGCAAAGTTTGAGCGTTTATTTCCATAACAAAATATGTTATCTTGATAATTAAAGAACGACGCAACAAATAAATGGACGTCAACTTGCTAAGCGTTATGGAGGAAATAACAGGTATTTCAGTTTATAATTTTGATTTTTCCGCAAAGTTTGAGCATTTATTTCCATAAAAAAATAAGTTACTTTAATAATCAAAGTGCGATGCAACCAATAAATGGACGTCAACTTGCTAAGATTAAGGGAGGAACTAATAGGTATTTCAGTTTATAATTTTGATTTTTTCACAATGTTTGAGCGTTTATTTCCATAATAAAATAAGTTATCTCAATAATCAAAGTGCGATGCAAAAAATAAATGGACGTCAACTTGCTAAGCGTTATGGAAGAACTATATTTTAAATTATATTATAAAATACCTATTTGATAATAGGTACTTCAGTTTATAATTTTGGTTTTTTCGGAAAGTTTGAGCATTTATCTCCATAACAAAATAAGTTATTTTAATAATCAAAGTGCGACGCAATAAATAAATGGATATCAACTTGCTAAGCGTTATGGAGGAAATAATAGATATTTCAGTATATAATTTTGATTTTTCGCAAAGTTTGAGCGTTTATTTCCATAACAAAATAAGTTATTTTAATAATCAAAGTGCGATGCAACAAATAAATGGGTGTTAACTTGCTAAGGTTAAGGGAGGAACTAATTTTTGCGCAAATTAACGAGGGGATGCGCAGAAAGTGTCAACTTTATAAGGGTTAAGGCGGTAACTAATAAGTGTTTCGGTTAATAAATTCGATTTTTTCGCAAAGTTTGAGCGTTTATTTCCATAACAAAATAAGTTATCTTGATAATTAAAGTGCGACGCAACAAATAAATGGACGTCAACTTGCTAAGCGTTATGGAGGAAATAACAGGTATTTCAGTTTATAATTTTGATTTTTCCGCAAAGTTTGAGCATTTATCTCCATAACAAAATAAGTTACTTTAATAATCAAAGTGCGATGCAACCAATAAATGGACGTCAACTTGCTAAGATTAAGGGAGGAACTAATAGGTATTTCAGTTTATAATTTTGATTTTTCCGTAAAGTTTGAGCGTGTATTTCCATAACAAAATAAGTTATCTCAATAATCAAAGTGCGATGCAACCAATAAATGGACGTCAACTTGCTAAGATTAAGGGAGGAAATAATAGGTATTTCAGTTCATAATTTTGATTTTTCCGTAAAGTTTGAGCGTGTATTTCCATAACAAAATGAGTTATCTCAATAATCAAAGTGCGATGCAGAAAATAAATGGACGTCAACTTGCTAAGCGTTATGGAAGAACTATATTTTAAAATATATTATAAAATATCTATTTGATAATAGGTATTTCAGTTTATAATTTTGGTTTTTTCGGAAAGTTTGAGCATTTATCTCCATAACAAAATAAGTTATTTTAATAATCAAAGTGCGATGCAACAAATAAATGGGTGTTAACTTGCTAAGGTTAAGGGAGGAACTAATTTTTGCCCGAATTAACGAGGGGATGCGCAGAAAGTGTCAACTTTATAAGGGTTAGGGCGGTAACTAATAAGTGTTTCGGTTAATAAATTCGATTTTTTCGCAAAGTTTGAGCGTTTATTTCCATAATAAAATAAGTTATCTCAATAATCAAAGTGCGATGCAAAAAATAAATGGACGTCAACTTGCTAAGCGTTATGGAAGAACTATATTTTAAAATATATTACAAAATATCTATTTGATAATAGGTATTTCAGTTTATACTTTCGATTTCTTCACAATGTTTGAGCATTTATCTCCATAACAAAATAAGTTATTTTAATAATCAAAGTGCGATGCAACAAATAAATGGGTGTTAATTTGCTAAGGTTAAGGGAGGCACTAATTTTTGCGCGAATTAACGAGAGGATAGATAATTAACGAGCGCAGAAAGTGTCAACTTGGTAAGGGTTAGGGAGATAACTAATAAATGTTTCGGTGAATAATTTCGATTTTCTCGCAAAGTTTGAGCATTTATTTCCATAAAAAAATAAGTTATCTTAATACTCAAACTGCGACGCAACAAATAATTGTACGTCAACTTGCTAAGGTTAAGGGAGGAACTAATTTTTGCGCGAACTAACGAGAGGATGCGCAGAGTATTCCCGGTTTGGTATCGAAATCGGAGTCCATTCTGCATCGGTTTGATTCGATTCTTCGCGGCAGGGAAGCGGATGGAAGTGAATTTCATAATTGCACGGTATCGCGTCGAGACGTGAGCGCGAGATAAGACCCGTGTCTGGTTTGGCATAGGAACGACAAATATTTCCTCTCGGTCGGTGATTCTAGGCAAGAAGTCTCCAGTATCTAGGCAAGATATCTGCAGGCTGTCTCGCCGCGTGCAACCCCGAAGGCATAACAGTTTCCTTGGCAGATAGCGGCGACACACGGTGATGCAGCTCACGCTGCTATGGACTGACAAGCTCTGACGTGTAATGGACCGTTCAAATCCGTCCACGTCGTCGGTCTTCAATAAAGAGAGATCGTTCCTATGGTTACACGCGATCAATTGCTATTCGATTTGACTGTTACTCGTTCCCATTGAATCCCTGTTATTGCGCGGACGGTACACCGAGAAGCACCGGGCAAACGCATAATGTATAATCCACGGAAGTTTCTGGTTTTGTGGCTCTTTCCCAGTTCGCAAACTCTGATCGAGGATAACAATTAGCGGATTTTCTGCATTTCTCAGGAAAATTACTAAGAGAGTTTTGAAACAGTGCAAAGATTAGTAGAATTAGGAGATATCAACGTGGAATTTCCAACTACACAAAGTTATTTATTAATTATTCAAATTATTTATTAACTGCGGATCTTTGTACAAGATAAAAAGTTTCTTCATATATTTCAAGAAACAAAAGTCAAATATAGATATTTTCGACTCTTTAAACATCGTATGGAGTTGAAAATAAGTGGGTAAAAAAAGTATTGGCACACTCTTAAAAAGGCAATCACTTTTTAAATATCGTGTTATACGATTTGAATTTTTTTGGGAAGCTAGAGCAATTAGTTTGCCACAGGATGCGGAAAAAAATTTTGTCAAAAATTGCAATTCGTCGGAATTGTAGCAAAAATACTAAAAGTTGCATTTTACAATTTTTTTATGTGAGCCAATATTGAACATTTTAAAAATGCGTTTTGTAGACATGTGTCAATTAAACATATTCTGAAAATTTTTATGACAATTTTTATTTTGTATAAAGATCCGCAGTCTAATAATAAAATTATTAGTCTAATAATCTAATAATAACATTATTATATTATATTATTATTATAGTCAGATGAGCAGTGTTGTTCTGCACATAATAAGTTCATTGCACAAAGTTTAAGTATCTCCTTTAGCAAGTTGAAAGCAGAAGAAAGGAAGGCGGTGTATCTTACAGTTTCTCATAAAAGTACCACATTAATTAATAAGTTAGTTGCAGGTAGGTTAATACATGCATAAATTACTAAAACGTAGCGAGGAATGTTTCAATTAAATGATTTCAAGAGATACATATACTGATGTCAAGGACTTATGAAGGTCAACTTTGATTTTTACTTAATTTTCTATAAAAAGATATTAACCTATTAACCCTTTGTACTCAAAGCTATCAGAATCTCAAAAATTAACCCTTTGCACTCGGTTGTCCTCTCTGAGGCACCGCTAAAAATTGCTGTAACGTTATTCAAAATATGTATATTGTTTGCATTATTCAATATATCGATATATAATCTATTAGTAAACATTTAGGTACTATACCAATTTCGTATCGATAAAATTTCAAAAATCATAGAGAATGGAAGTATTCTAGATCAGAAGAAATGTTTAATTTTGTAGTTAAAATAACTCCAAGTGCAAAGGGTTAAATTTCTTCCGACCCAGAATATTTCCATTCCTTATAATTTTTTAAATTTTATGGATACGAAATTAGTATAGTAAATAGTATCAATTAATAGACTAACCCCTTGTTTTACAATATCGTGTTTGACACGTGACGAAAATTCTGAACACATTCTGATGAAAACGTATGTTAATAATTTCCTTTATACCGAAATAAAATTCTATTTTGGTTTTGCTAATATACAGCTATTGGAGAACATACACGCATACAATTTATATCAATATTCTTCTTGGTTTAGGAAATTACGATCTACAAAAAAGGTTCAAATCACTAAAACCGTAAAATAAATTGTAAGACAAGGGGTTAATTGTAATAATTCGACTCCGGATCTTTCAGCAAGATAAAAAGTTTGTGCATCAATTGCAAGACAAAAGACCTAAAAAATCAATTTATCTATATATATAAAAATGGATGTTTGTATACATATGTATAGATATATAATGGCGATGCAATATATCATACCGTTGAACCTATTGCTGTGAAAATTGGTATACATAGGTATTTGAACACGAGGTATTTTACACTGCGAAACACGTTCGGACACGTTCAAGGTCAAGTCTTCCTAGGAAAAGCATGTACGTGTCATATTACATACCGCGAAAACCCCCCACCCCCTATATTCATTATTTTAACTATTATTTCAACACTAAATTGTTATTAATGAATTAATAATGTTCCCCAGGGTTATCATCTAATGGATCAAAATCTAAATTCTTCTCACATTTAGAACGGGCGAAGCCGTGTCGGGGGCAGCTAGTATATTATACAAATAATTTCACTGTAGTGAAAATAATATAATTACTACCCTTAAAGTCTCTCTAATCTTTTCACTGTTTTAAATTGTACCTGATCATGCTTCTCATAAACGCATAAAAACCAGAGTCTAATAATAACTGTATAGTATTGTAGTTGATTAGACGCTAACATATTTAGTAATGTAAACAAACGTTCGAGTGCTAAAGGTAAACAATATACTCAATAAACGTTCGCCAGTGTATCAATTAAATTCGTTGATTAAATTAAACCAGCAGACTATTAAATATTTACAAGCGATTTAACCGTCACTCGTTTTAACAAGGCGATTCTTGCTCTCACCGCAGCAACAATGCAATCACGAGTGATTTCCTTCAACCGCAAACGATTGCCGCGAGAACACCGTGCAGTAGAACGCTTATGGTTTGAAGTTTTAAGCGAGAGAGCGCCGCAGTCCGCAGGTTAATGCCTAAGGTTAGATTATGAATACTTTAACGACCGACTGTGTATATAGCAGAGGTTGTTTGCGGATTTTCGTAACGTATTATCCGGCAGAATTAGCTTCGGTCTGATAGAAACGAACTCTACTCTCTTCGATGGCCGTGTGTGCAAGCGCGTATTTAACATGCGAAGAAAGGGATCGCAGATCGGTCGACGCAAATGCACACGAATAAGCCGTTTCAACTAATTAAACGACATTTGAGCGAGCGGAGGGCTGGCAGGTAAGCATTGAAACGTAACGAGCGGTCGCGATACATGCAAATTCAACCGTTTCAGAGGCAAGTGTTTCCCACACCGTCACCCCTTCGGCCATCTTCCCTAATTCCTCCTGCTCTCTCGTTTCACGTCACGTATTTTTTAGGGCTGTAACTTTCCTTCGAAGCTTCGAATGTCGAAGCTTCGATTTCAGAACCTTCGAAGGTCGAAGATTTCGAAGCTTCGAAGCTTCGATTGCAGAACCTTCGAAGCTTCGAAACTTCGATTGCAGAACCTTCGATTGCAGAACCTTCGATTGCAGAACCTTCGAAGCTTCGAAACTTCGATTGCAGAACCTTCGAAGCTTCGGAACTTCGATTGCAGAACCTTCGAAGCTTCGAAACTTCGATTGCAGAACCTTCGAAGCTCCGAAACTTCGAAATTTTAAAGACTTTGAAGACTTCGAAGACTACGAAGACTTCGAAGACTACGAAGACTTCGAAGACTACGAAGACTTCGAAACTTCGAAGCTTCGAAGTCTTCGAAGCTTCGGAAAAGTTACAGCCCTAGTATTTTTTCGACCTATCGCCTTCACCTCCCTCCCTCTTCGGTTCTCGATTCCTCTGCCGCGCAACTTTATTATTTTTTTTAAAAGTGAAACTTCTTTTGGCAGGGTGTTAAGGGGGTACGGTAACCCCTGATCTGGGTATTTATCAGTGTAAGCAACCTCCACGTTGAAAAACAGTTTGGCAACAGTGACGAACATACATTTGTATCAATCTAACGCTTCAATTTCGCTATCAATACATGTTTTTTTTCTTTTTATCAATATCTTTATTGCTATTTATTGGATTTATGGGTATATTAAACTAGACTCTATTAGTATAGGAAACAAAATTTATTCTATAAAATATATTTTATGAAGGCACGTTGTGAGACACGTCTTTACTATTCGACAAACTCGAACGAAGTGAGGATCGCTCTTGAAAAAACAGACGACGATCTAAGGAGCAAGCGAGAGTTGAGAGTTCCATGACCCGAACGGCATAGATACAATGTATGGTTTGTACAGGCGCTCGAAAGTCAAGCGACCGAATGTGCCTACTAAATAACAGTAGATTATTTTTGTCAATTTGTTTCTTAAATAAATTCCAACACGCTCCCTCAAAAATAAATCTATTATTCAGTTAAGACATGCCTTCCTTGTGCTTCGTCTGGGGCTAATTATATATATGGTCCAACATTTGTTGCTTGGGATTAGGGAAACCCAGAGAAAACCTAATCAGACCAGTACATACACACACATATAAAAATAATTGTAATTACTTGAAAAAAAAAATTATCAATATTAATACAGTAAAATTATTCCAAATCCAGTCCATTTCTCAGTTCTAGGAACCTGGCTGTTGGCAACGGCTTGGTCAAAATATCGGCCAGCTGACTTCCTGTGGGCATATATAACAGTTTAATTATGCCCTTTTCAACCTGCTCTCTAGAAAAATGGTACTTTATATCTATGTGTTTTGATCTTTTATGATTTGTTGGATTGTTAGCAATACTAATGCAGCCATTGTTATCCTCATAGATTACAATTGGCTGCAGAACATCTATATTTAAACTCTTCGCCAAAGATCTCAACCAAAGGGCTTCTCTAACAGCTTCAAAAAGCGCCATATATTCAGCTTCTGTAGATGAAGCTGCTACAGATGCCTGTCGTTTTGTATTCCAACAGATTGTGCATCTCTCAAACAATTTAAACAGATATCCTGTTGTACTTCTTCTATCATTTAAATCATTTCCTCCCCAATCTGAATCAACATAGCCGCTCAGAAGATTAACATAATTTGCTCTTTCGTAAACTAATTTGATATTTTGCGAACCCTTCAGATATCTAAGTACTCTTTTCAAGCACTGCCAAAGTTCTTTGTTATTTTTGTTTAGATATCTGCTTAAAATGTTCACAGCTGTGCTTAAATCAGGCCTCGTACATAGCATCACGTACATCAAACATCCGACAAGATTTCGGCAAGGAGCATCATACTCCTCAGCAGAATTTAATGCCGTGTAATCTAATTTATGTTCAAGAGGCGTATTGATAGGGTTGCAATCTGACATTTTAAATTTGTGCAAAATTGTTTTAATATATGCACTTTGGTCCATGCTTATCTTATTTCCATTTCTTTCAATTTTAATACCTAAGAAAAGTTTTATTTCGTTTAAATCTGTCATGCAAAATTTTATTTTTAGGTAATTTTTAAAACTATTCATTGTGTCGATTTTTGCGGTTGCAATCACTAAGTCATCTACATACAACACAACATATATATTTTCCGATACATCTCCTTTGTCTAAAATGTAAATGCATCTATCGACAGGTGAATTTTTAAAGCCTTTTTCTAGAAGAGCTTGTTCGAAGATTTCAAACCAGCATCTGGCTGCCTGCTTTAATCCGTACAACGCCTTATTTAATTTACACACTTGATTATTATCACATTTAACTCCCTCAGGAACTTTCATATATATTTCTTCCTTTAATGTTCCATTCAGAAAAGCAGTTTTGACGTCCATGTGATGGATCAACAAGTTAAACTGATTTGAAAAAGCTAGTATAAATCTAAAGCTAGAAATTCTGGCAACCGGTGCAAAGGTTTCATTGTAGTCTTCTAAATATTGTTGACTAAACCCTCGAGCAACAAGCCGAGCTTTATATCTCAATGGATTTCCAAATTCATCGTTCTTAATTGTGAACACCCATTTACAGTCAACAATATTTTTATGCTCAGGCTTTGAGACCAAGGTCCATGTATTATTTATCAAAAGTGAATTGATCTCTTCTTTAACAGCCTGTTCCCACTGAATTTTATCCTTCATATTTTCAATGTCTCTATACGATACAGGGATTTTACAAACAATCGATTGAGCGCATAAAAGATAAACGTCCAATATATTGTCTTCATTGTATGAAACATCTGGTCGATTTTTAATTCGATCGCTTCTTCTTAAATCAGAAGCTACTTGTCTTTTTCGATAATTATTTATAGAACTATCATTGTGTGAATCTGTTTCAATTACAGATTTATTAAGTCCATGACTTAAATCGACATTTTCAATAACAGTATTTAACGGTGGAGATTTATCTGATTTAGTACTATTAGATTTAAAATTATCTACTGATTTTGACTGCACGTCAGATGCATCAGTTTCAGGCTGTACCATTACAGGCCTCGATATCAAAAAATTAGTTTCGTCAACTATTACATCTCTCACAATAACAAATTTACCAGTTTCCACATTCCACACTTTATAGCCGTTCGGTTCGTAACCAACTAGAATGCCTTTCGAAGATTTTTCTTCGAATTTTGATTGTCTAATTTTATTATGTATATATACTGTTGAACCGAACACCTTCAAATACCTTAATTGTGGCTTTTTGCTATGCCACATTTCGTATGGTGTTTTTAATTGTTTCAAAGCTTTTGTCGGAGTTAAATTAATTAAATATACAGCGGTAAGGACAGCTTCTCCCCAGAAAACCTTATTCAGACTAGCTCCAGCAATTAAAGTCCGAGCTTTTTCTGTTATCGTCCTTACCATACGTTCCGATACACCATTTAACTGTGGGGTTCGTGGAACTGTTAAGTGATATGTAATGCCTTTTTCAACACAATAATCTTTCATTTCGTTTGACAAGTATTCCCCGCCATTATCGCAATACAAGTTTACTAATTTAGAATTAAAATGAGTTTCACTCTTTGCAACATAGTCTTTAAACATTGAAAATACGTCTGATTTATGTGATATCAAATATGTTACACAATAGTGGGTATATTCATCAACAAAAACTAGAAAATAATTTTTTTCGTTAATTGTAGTAGGAGTGATTGGACCACAAACATCTGAATGCACAATGAATAACGGTCGTTTTACATATTTCTTATCTTTTGAGGTTCGAAATGGTAATCGCGATTGTTTGCCGTTTATGCAAGCTTCACAAAGATTGTCGTTAACCACAACATTCTCTACTTGATTTATATCTGCAAACATTTTTCTATTCTTTAATTCTAAAAATTTTGACTTTCCGATATGGCCTAAACGCTGATGCCATAACTCATAATTATCTTTTATCGTATTAGAGACATGGACAGTAGGATAAGCATTTACTATAAAATCTATACCAGTTAAATTGTTTAGGGGCTTACCAGACATTATGACGTTTTCATTTTTACTTATCTTAACGCCTTCCTTGTCGAAAACAACGGTCATGCCTGCCTGCTGGATCCTTTGAACGGACAGCAAATTATACGGCACATCTGGGCAGTAGTATATATTGTCCACGGTTCCCTTGATGCCCAAGTTGGTAGTAACATCCAGCGTCCCTTGTTTTGTCGCTGCAATGAATGTCCCATTTTTCGCCACAGAAATTCGTACTGGCGTCTGCAACACCTTAAAGTTTCCGGTCAGGTCTTCCCTGTTGATCAGGTGATCCGATGCCCCCGAATCCAAGACGAAGGTGATTTTGTTTGTTTCCTGCATTTCTGATTGGTAATCTCCAACCATGAATGCGAAACTTGACGCAGGCGTTGACGAACTTGACGAAGGTTGAACCATTTGAACGGTTTGTGCAGTTTTATCTGTTCCAGCACTTTGTTGAGGGATGCTTCTTTTATAATAAATGCAGTTCGGTTTGATGTGTCCTTTTCTGCCACAGTGGTGGCATTTTACTTCTCGTTTTTTGTTCGTCTGGTTATTTCGTTTAAATTTCTGTTGCGGTTTTGAGAAATTGAATTCTCGTTTCCTTCCCTTAAATTCAGCGTGAAGCACTTTTAAACTGGTATCACGGTTCTCACTCGTCAATTTGACCTCATGGTCCAAAAGTCTCGTCTTGACAAATGCAAGTGTTAAATTGTCTTCCGATAATGTTTCAATCGCTGTTATTACACCATCGTAGGACGCGGGCAATGTTAACAAGAGGTGTGACACTTTATCGGCTTCTTCCATTTTTGCACCCGCGCCTAATAGTTCCGAAATTATCTCATCGAAAACCGTAAAATGTTTTAATAGTGACGTATTATTTTGGAATTTTAGAAGTAATAGTTTTTTTCGTAATGCAAGCTGTGTAGCGACACTCTTTCGCTCATAAATAGCATCCAAACTACACAACACTTCTCTAGCACTTTTATTTGTCTTTACTAAACTAAGCAATGAGTCCGACAAATATTCTATGATGACATTTTTAGCGAGATTTTCAGCCCGAATCCATTCCGTAGTTAGCTTTGTCGGAATGTTGTCATCGATCACTTTTATTGCGTCCAACTCGGTTAACAAGCCGCGAATTCTGAACTTCCACGTAGTATATTTTTCACCGTCGAAAGGTTTGATATTCCTTTTCTTATCCATTGTCTTCTATGAGTTTCTTAAATTCACTGTGTCTATGCACGATATTGAACACACGGCAAACTATTTCACAACGTAATTCTTTTTAGAAAATGTCTCTTACACAACGTAACTAGGTACACGACGTAATACAGTATGCAACGTAACCTGGGCCCATAACCTATTGGATTTATGGGTATATTAAACTAGACTCTATTAGTATAGGAAACAAAATTTATTCTATAAAATATATTTTATGAAGGCACGTTGTGAGACACGTCTTTACTATTCGACAAACTCGAACGAAGTGAGGATCGCTCTTGAAAAAACAGACGACGATCTAAGGAGCAAGCGAGAGTTGAGAGTTCCATGACCCGAACGGCATAGATACAATGTATGGTTTGTACAGGCGCTCGAAAGTCAAGCGACCGAATGTGCCTACTAAATAACAGTAGATTATTTTTGTCAATTTGTTTCTTAAATAAATTCCAACACTATTAAGGTAAAGGTACCAGTAGTTGACCACGAACGAGTAGTTGACCACTTTATAGAAAAACATAAAAAATAAGATTTTTATAAGCTGTACACTTTTGATGAAAGTGAACCTCCTATGCCATACCATCTGTTGGTTAAATTTCTGTAATACTATTCTATATTAACTTGCAACGTCTACTCTGTTCCTCAATGAAACTTTTTATGGAATTGATTTGTTTTATTTCTTATTTCATTCTTTAATTGTAACTTGTGCTGGAAATTGTTGGAACTAAATTATAGTAAAATGATTCTCAACATTATTGCTTTAACCCTCTTTCTAGTATAAGTGGTCAACTACTAACGAATAGGAGGTCAATTACTAGATTATTCGTTTTCAAGAGTGGTCAACTTCTGAAGCAATTACTGAATTTTTAAATATGTTTCTTAAATATGTATAAGTAAACTTTTTTGAAAATGTGGCCTTGGTACATAATTTAGAAGACTTAAAGAGTGTCTTTAGACATCGGCTCTCACTATTTGACGACCGAGTAAATGGTTACTATTGTCCGCGAGGAAAATTTCTCTTAACTGGTCAACTACTACATAGTACCTTTACCTTAATGGATCCGAGTGGCTTCAAGCCCTTTATATTTTTGTTGTTACGAATATACGCCGATAATTCTCCTGTCTAAGCGCCATCTCGTTTGAGTAGCTGAACTAAAGAATGTAGAAGATAATGATATAATTGTAATAACTGAAATCTCATATTACGATTTTGAACCTCTGTGCGTCCCCTCATTTTAAATTTAATTTTCTTTTAATTTATTTGCATTCAAAATTGGTCAAAGAATATCCCAGTAATTGTTAGTTTTTGGCCACACGTGTCCTAGTAGTTTTCTACTAAGGAGATTCAATTCTTTGTTCAACCACAACATTAAAAATATATTTACATTTTAAAATTAAATCCCTCAAGGCGATTTTAATATCTCGATAAAAAAGCAAAACAAACGAAAATTAATTATTTCATGGTATGCTACTATTAGAGAACACATGTCTCAGTAATTTCTACTCAGGGTGCAATTTTCTCGTCAACCGCAACATTAAATTCATATTTCGATGAAAAAGCAACACAGACATAAATTAATTATTACATTGTGTGGTACTATTAAAGAATACCCCAGTAATCATTATTTCTTGGCCACGTGTGCCTCTATAGTTTTATATTCTCATGGTTAAATTGTCTCTTCAACCATAACATATATAAAATATGTGGTGAAATAAAAAAACTCAAGGCGATCTGCATCTCTGAATAAAAAAGCAAATAGGTAAAAATTAATTATCGCATTGTATACTACTATTAAAACCGTACCAGTTTATAGTTAACGAGTAGTTTTATATTCTCATGGTTAAATTGTCTCTTCAACCACAATATATATATATTAAAATATGTGGTGAAATAAAAAAACTCAAGGCGATCTTCATCTCTGAATAAAAAAGCAAATAGGTAAAAATTAATTATCGTATTGTATACTACTATTAAAACCGTACCAGTTTATAGTTAACGAGTAGTTTTATATTCTCATGGTTAAATTGTCTCTTCAACCACAATATATATATATATATATATATATATATATATATATATATATATATATATATATATATATATTAAAATATGTGGTGAAATAAAAAAACTCAAGGCAATCTTCAAATCTGGATAAAAAAGCAAATAGGTAAAAATTAATTATCGCATTGTATACTACTATTAAAACCGTACCAGTTTATAGTTAACGAGTAATTTAGCTCACTCGACTGAATCGCCCTGTACATAGCATATTTTTAAGCAATTTTTCGGCCGCGTTATACGACAGTCCACTTGTGTTCCATTGTAATTTCTAGCTTCTCGTCTCATTTCCTTTCACGTAACGCCCCTTTTTTGCGCGTTTCGCCTCGCTACCGTGCAACGTTTCTTTTACTCTGCTTATCTTTCATTAAAGTCTTGTCTTTCGGCTAAACAGATCTTCTTTTACCGTACCGTATTGTTTTTGCATTCGTTCCCCAACCTCTTTTCACGGAGGTCCAGCCAAGCGAATTAAAACGAACCAGACGCAAGCTGGCACCGTACTATGGTGAACCTCAAACTAACCGAAAGCATCGACACGATTGCCTCCGATACTACTAATCTACTTACACTCTCCGCCCCGTGCAAGGATTCGTACGGAAGAGGAAAGCGGTTCGAGGAACATCGATGCCAAGGTAATTGTAGTGCTCGCGGTGAACCGAGCGTATCGCACCCTAATTGCAATCGGGACTTTATAATTGAGCCGATATGGGCAGAATACGTGAACGGAAAAAATGATTATCGACAGTATTCGACGAGTAGAAGCTGACGTTATCACTTACAGTAAGTGGCATTACTCAACCAATAACTTCTACAAGTTTTGTATAATAAATGTCCAATGTTCTCGGTGATACGTTTCGATCAAATTGCTACTGAGAAATCGAAAAACAATTTTGCAGATTATCAAATAACCATCAAGGTTTCGATTCTGGTTTGAATCATTTTCAAGATGCATTCAACGTATACTATTGAATTATTTGAATATAATAACGAATATTGTTTATAAATAAAATAGTTTATATCGATCGTATTATTGCTTATAACAATTAATAAATGATTTCAGCGCTACGGTTCGATCAAATTACTACTGAGAAATCGAAAAACAATTTTGCAGATTATCAAATAACCATCAAGGTTTCGATTCTGGTTTGAATCATTTTCAAGATGCATTCAACGTATACTATTGAATTATTTGAATATAATAACGAATATTGTTTATAAATAAAATAGTTTATATCGATCGTATTATTGCTTATAACAATTAATAAATGATTTCGGCGCTACTGTTCGATCAAATTACTACTGAGAAATCGAAAAACAATTTTGCAGATTATCAAATAACCATCAACGTTTCGATTGAATCATTTTCAAGATGCATTTGTATTACGTCTGTAAAAATGTATACATATGTATGAGTTATACAATTTTCAACGTACACTATTGAATTATTTGAATGTAATAACGAATATTGTTTATAAATAAAATAGCTTATATCGATCGTATTATTGCTTATAACAATTAATAAATGATTTCGGCGCTACGTTTCGATCAAATTACTATTTAGAAATCAAAAAACAATTTTGCAGATTATCAAATAACCATCAACGTTTCGATTGAATCATTTTCAAGATGCATTTGTATTGCGTCTTTAAAAATATATACATATGTATGAGTTATACAATTTTCAACGTATACTATTGAATTATTTGAATGTGATAATGAATATTGTTTATAAATAAAATAGTTTATATCAACATGTTAAATTCAACATGTTACTAAGTGAGCAATGATACATAATACGAGAACTGTAGTTATTCAACTAAATTTACAAAATTGGGTGGTGTGCTATCTTTTTGTCGCGGAGTGTAAATGCATAAAATCCGCAGTCTAGTAATGACGCTTTGCTGCAAATTGCTCGAAAGAGATCGTTCTCCTCCGAGTGTTGAAATTTTCATGATGTGTGGGTATACTTACATATGTTCGCTCGCGGAAGAGCGATGATAGTAGGGTTTGGAGATGAAAGGACTCGTGAGGAGGTTTATTGAGTGGTGGGGGCTATCTTCTAATTATGTTCGCCGAGAACATAGACAATGAAGGTATTATTCGCATCTAGGGGTGTGAGAGGGTACTCGGCGGAAGAGGGCAGCTTACGTGAACCTTTTTCATCCTGATTTGAGTGGTACATTATTTTTTTGCATTCTTCAGCATTGAATTAATTCGTATCTTAACACCTCGACTACCACGTCAATCACTGATGTCATTTCTTGGCTGAATTTTAACGTGAACTCGTGCAACAATGAACTAAAATTTCGTCGAGATACTAAATATAAAATAAGGACAAAATACTTAGCAATGATTATAATTGATTTGGATTTTCAATGACGGGTTCGATGAAGAATTGCGTAATTTTCTTACTTTACCACCCTTACTTTTACAAATCTAACCAACATGATTTTTTGAAGTGCATATATATTCATCAGTATTCAGAAAAAATGGTAAATATTGCATAAATAATTTAATACAAATAAATATGATTATAGTGGTAGATTTTTGTGATTTTTATGGAAGTGAGTATTTTTATTTCTGCCAAATATTTGTTTGTTTATGAGCCTCCGTGAATCAAGTACTGAAGGTATCAATAATCCTAATTAAGTACTGAAGGTACTTGAATTTCTAATAAACCAGGTTTTCAGATATGATGGCAACCAGACGACTCACAATATCATTTTGAGATAAATTCGTTTAAAGATTATACTTGTACTATAGTATATAATATTTCACATTATTATATTAAAGTATAGGACAATAATCAAATGTAAGAGAAAATTCAACATTTTGGATTTATCGTGTTTGGAAGACAATTTATATTTTCGAATGAAAAACGTAGAAGAAAATTTTACTTTTTGGATTGATTAAATAACAACTATATAATATTTCATATTATTATATTAAAGTATAGGACGATAATCAAATTTAAGAGAAAATTTACCATTTTGAATTTATTGTATTTGGAAGACAATTTATTTTATCGGTTTGAATACGTAGAAGAAAATTTTACTTTTTGGATTGATTAAATATAAATTATATAATATTTCACATTATTATATTAAAGTATAGGACGATAATGAAATGTAAGAGAAAATTCAACATTTTGGATTTATTGTATTTGGAAGACAATTTATTTTATGGATTTGAATACGTAGAAGAAAATTTTACTTTTTGGATTGATTAAATATAAATTATATAATATTTCACATTATTATATTAAAGTATAGGACGTTAATGAAATGTAAGAGAAAATTCAACATTTTGGATTTATCGTATTTGGAAGACAATTTATTTTATCGGTTTGAATACGTAGAAGAAAATTTTTCTTTTTAGATTGATTAATTAAGAAAAACGATGTATTGTACATAAATATAAGAGTTAACTAATTTTGTAGTATAAAATTTGTACCACTGCTCGACTTTTTTCATTTCAATGGTTCCGGTGAAATCTGTGTGAAAAGCTGTAGACGTGTATTAGCAATCTCCGAAATTAAAGCGTTAATTTCGACCGACCTATTTTTGAGCCAAATTTCGAGACTACAAATTCCGAACCTCTTAAGTACGGACACTGTCTATAGACGCCAAAGCAATCTCGGCCGTTTTCAGGGTTGACCGAATCTGAAAGAGAGCCGGAGCAATCCTCGTCTGCCACTTTAAAGTTGCTCGTGATCGGAAATGGAGTAGGTAGTGTACACGTTGATAAGGCTTGAAATTTTTTAAGGTACTTCGATGAAAGGATGCTACTGATAAATTGTCGACATTTTCTCGATGAAAATAAATATACAGTAGGAAGTGTTCGTACACCTTGTACAATAAAATAGAATAACTTTTTTATAATTGTCCCAAACGACCTGATTTTCTATCATCAATTAGAAGCATTGATTCAATAAATGATCTGGCAAAAAGATTTTTAAAAAATTACAATTTACAAGGTCTTTTAGTTTCCTTATTAGGCCACTTAATGAAAATTAAAAATATATTTTTTTTCGATCTATCGGCAAAAGATATCGACGCAATTTTCAGTATGTGTATAACTACCATAGATCTACAAGACACAAATTTTAAATTTTCATTAAGGACCCAAATAAAAAAGTTTAAAAAATGCATTTTCTATTTTTGCATGTCACCTTGTAAATAATAATTTTTTGGAAAATCTTTTTTGCATGTTATTTCATAAACCAATGCTTCTAATTAATTACAAAAAATCAGGTCGTTTGGTACAATTATAAAAAAGTTATTCCATTTCAACAAGTGTACGAACATTGTAGATACTTTGGTAATTGTGCACAATGGGATCTATTCCAGAGATATTTAATAATATCTACCAAATACAAACATTTTTATCAATCTATTATGCCACTTCGCAATTAGCTTATTATTTTGGACAAGTTTAATCTTTTATCAACATTTAACAATTAATCTTTTATCTAGCGATTGTGACTATCTAGAACACTGAAATGTACATTATAGAAATTTTTTTGCGAGATCATTTTCACGACGCCTTCCAGTATTGTTCCATTTCATGAACAAATGATATATCCAAAGTTTTAGATGAATCGGACGTCGGGAAGGGGTGGCGCATTAGGGTGGGCCTTAGGTACATATACCACGTGAAATTTTTTTACGACACCCCTAAAATTCTGCCATTGGGTAAGAAAATAATTGATCGGATAAGAGGAAGACGTGCTACATTGACGTTGAATGTGCGAAAAACATGAAATTCTATGGGAAAGGGGAGTATTTATTGTTTTTCGCAACTGCAACGTCATTGTGGCACGTCTTCCCCTTATCCATCTTCTGCAGAAATTATTTTCTTACCCAATGGCAGAATTATAGGGGGTGTCGTAAAAAAAATCTCGCAAAAAATATCTCACGTGGTACACCTAAGGCCCACCCTAATGCGCCACCCCTTCCCGACGTCCGATTCATCTAAAACTTTGGATAAGGTAAAGGTACTAGTACTTGACCAGTTAAGAGAATTTTTCCACGCGAAAAATAGTAACCACTTAAATAAACTTGTGTTTCTCGATCGTATTATTGTTAAAAACAATTGCAAAATGATCTCGGCGCTACGGTTCGATCACTAAACTACTTTAAGCAATTTTGCTAATTATAAATTAATTCGACGTTTCGGTTCTAATTTGAACCATTTTCAAGAAAATTAATTGAAATTGCGTCTGTAATCGAAATGTTTTAGATAAGACATACAATTTTCAAAGAACAAAAAGAAAATATTTGTTTTTTAAATTAATGTATTATGATTTTTGAATTTACCGCTCTGTATCGATCTATTTAACCTAGATCGCGTACAAGAATGATCAGTGTCGTACAAGCAGACATGGGGAACGCACGCGTTTCACGTGTCTCACGACTCTAAAATTTAAATATTTAATCACACCTAAGCAAGTGAGTACAAATTGTTTTCCTGTACTTTAAACATTTATTAGTTTTCTTAAAAAAAAAAAAATATTTTCTTTTTGTTCTTTGAAAATTGTATGTCTTATCTAAAACATTTCGATTACAGACGCAATTTCAATTAATTTTCTTGAAAATGGTTCAAATTAGAACCGAAACGTCGAATTAATTTATAATTAGCAAAATTGCTTAAAGTAGTTTAGTGATCGAACCGTAGCGCCGAGATCATTTTGCAATTGTTAGTAACCACTTACTCTGTCATCAAATAGCGAGAGTCGATGCCTGAAGACACTCTTTAAGTCTTCTAAATTATGTACCAAGGCCACTTTTTAAAAAAAGTTTACTTATACAAATTTAAGAAACATATTTAAAAATTCAGTAATTGCTTCAGAAGTTGACCACTCTTGAAAACGAATAATCTAGTAATTGACCTCCTATTCGTTAGTAGTTGACCACTTATACTAGAAAGAGGGTTAAAGCAATAATGTTGAGAATCATTTTACTATAATTTAGTTTCAACAATTTCCAGCACAAGTTACAATTAAAGAATGAAATAAGAAATAAAACAAATCAATTCCATAAAAAGTTTCATTGAGGAACAGAGTAGACGTTGCAAGTTAATCTATATAATAAAAATGAAATGCTGTTCGTTGGTCACGACATCACGTGAGAACGGCTGAACCGATTTGGCTAATTGTTTTTTTTTAATGTTCGTTGTAGTCCGAATCAGGTGTTTAGGGTAAAAAAAATTAGAAAAGTCGCCCGGAAACATGAAAATTCAGGAAAAACTAAGTGTGCTTTTTGAATCATATTTCAATATAACAAGAAAACGAACGTCGCAACTTTTAATCAATATTTCAATAGGAATTTACATTATCCACGTCTATTTTCTATAATGATCACTGCGAAATACGTATTTTTCTCATTTTTACTTTGTTTACGCAACCAAACGTATTGAAATTTGAACAGGACAACGTCTGTCAGGTCAGCTAGTATAGAATAGTATTACAGAAATTTAACCAACAGATGGTATGGCATAGGAGGTTCACTTTCATCAAAAATGTACAGCTTATTAAAATCTCATTTTTCATGTTCTATAAAATGGTCAACTACTGGTACCTTTACCTTATATCATTTTTTCATGAAATGGAACAATATTAAGGGGCGTCCTGCCCAAAATTCCATGATCGGAAAATAAGGTCCACCCTAGTCTCTCACACTCGAGAGTTTCTGGTCAAGATAGAATTCGTATCTGCACCCTCAAAATAGAATATCTTTTATAATTGTTGTCTCTTGAATTCTTTTGTAACGTACACATAACGGGAAGGTTTCGATAGGCGCGGAAAGAAGTTGTCGCGAAATTCGCACTGTGGGTGTACGCATTCATAAGTGCACTTTTGCTAACTGTATCTGCAGATAGCGATGTAGTTACGGAACGCGTCTCGAGAAGTTTCGGTGTGAAACTTCACGACTGGCACGCCTCGCCGGCAATACAGAAGAGCACCGAACGGAACAGAGCGGAGGAGCTGCGACAAATTGAATGTCGCGTTTTCCATCGACGACGTTGGCCCCGAAACTTCCCGCAAAAAGAAGGTGCGATTTACGATTGGTGCACGTGCGTCAACCCTACAGCTGCCTGAAAGTTTATGCTCAAGGATCTCTCTGCCCGTCGACAAAACTCATAGGGAGCAATATATGTGTGTAGCTGCGCGATATTGGATACCCACCCTTGTTTCCCGCCGAGCTCTCTCTCTCTCTTTCTCTCTATAATTTCACGAACTCCTTTCTTATAGAAAACGCCACCGCCAGAAACATAAACGGTCTGTCCGCGTTACAACCGCCTCCTAAACGTCAACGATAACTCTGTGCACTCGGCGCTGTTTCAACTTGAAAATGTAAGGAATAAGCAGTATTTATTTGTAAAACAAGACACACGGATAGCCCAATCGTTGACAGACGTGTTTGTCGCGGTTCCTCGTAGCGATCTGATCTTCATTTTTACAATTGGTTGACAATTACAATTTTAGAATTCTTCTGTTCCGATTCTCTATTTTATAAATTGAACTGTGCATAGGGTTGTCTGTTAATACACACACACGTACATACAGTGGGTCAAAAAAGTATTGGCACACTCTTAAAAAGGCGATAACTTTTTTAATATCGTATTATACGATTTGAATTATATCTTGTCAAATTTTCAAAAATTTTGTTGCGTTTCTATATACAGTGACTCCCATTAATATTCGGACACTCTTAAAAAGACGATAACTGTTTTAATATTGTACTATACGATTTGAACATTTTTTTAGAAGCTAGAGCAATTAGTTTGCCACATGATGCGAAAAAAGAATTTTGTCAAAAATTGCAATTAATCGGAATTATAAAAAAAATACCAAAAGTTGCATTTTACAACTTTTTTATGTGGACCCACGTTGAAAATTTAAAAAATACGTTTTATAGACCTGTGTCAATTGAACATATTCTGAAAATTTCGTCAAAATCGGTCGACGTTGCAATGAGCTACAAACGTTTAAATATGGTAAAAATTGCAGATTTTCACGATTTTGGGCCTTCAACTGCAGTAAATGCAATGATTCTTGCATCTTTCAATCGTTGTCGTTGTTTTCCACATCAGCCGATTGCGATGAAACTTTCACAGGGCATATAATTGACACAGATCTACAAAACGTATTTTTTAAATTTTCAATATAGGTCCACATAAAAAAGTTGTAAAATGCAACTTTTAGTATTTTTTTTATAATTCAGAGGAATTGCGATTTTTCACAAAAATTTTTTTCGCATCATGTGGCAAACTAATTGCTCTAGCTTCCCAAAAAAATTCAAATCGTATAGGACAATATTAAAAAAGTTATCGTCTTTGTAAGAGTGTCCGAATATTAGTGGGAGTCACTGTAGCTCCAGAACATCCTTGAAGGGACATTCTTCGCTCAGTAGTTCTTCGTAGTAACTATTCGTTTGCGACATATGGCTCCTTTCAAACTTTTTCTCTTCTCGATGAGTAGAAGGCATTGACGTAATTAAAACTTTACTATATTTTTATTACCATTACTATATTTCAAGAGAACGAAAACAATCACTTACTCGTTACCTGGGTTGTTGCCAGAGAATACATATTTTGATACTGAAACATTAATTTTTCGTGATAATACACCTTCCGAAAAATAGCTCTGCATTTCTCGATTTTTGCGCGTATCAAAATTGCACATTCCAATTTCCGTGTTGCCCAAATCTTATTAAAAAAGTCTAGTAATTGCATTAATTTAATAAGATGTAACTCGTACGAGATTGTTGGCTGAAAATGTACAGGGTATATAAAAAGTAACGGTCACCCATCCTAGGGGTGAATCTACACCTCTGGATCGGTGGACATTTGTAACAGAAACTTGCCGCAAAATTGTTTATAACGAAGAAAATTGTAGTCAAACTTTTTTTTAGTAATTGCATTAATTTAATAAGAATTATATCTTGTCAAGTTTTGAAACATTTTGTTGCGGTTTTATGTACCTCCAAAACATCCTTAAAACAGTGAAAATGGTTAAGGAATTGAATCGATGTATTAATCGAAGGGTTAGTTAACGGATAAAAATAATGGCCGATGGGTAGTGAATCACTCAGTCGAATTTGAATCTAGGACTGAATTCCCGTCGAAGAATGCTCGAAAATGAACCAGCGAGTTCCTTCCTGACCGGGGAATCCCCTATCGATGTATCCATTTCTAGCGTGCTCCTTTTTATTCGACGTTCGAAGTGGGTGCGCTCAGAGGTCAGGGGTCGGGGGTCGGGAATCGTTTGTCAACGGCTCGCGAAAAGTCTCTGTGTGCGGAACTCGCGGCGTTACGCCAAATACCGTCGAAGATACCGGGGCTGGCAGGACGTTATAGGAAGCGAGAGAAGGGTGCAGAGGGGTGGGAATAGATATGCCGTGCTACAAGCCAGGGAAAGATTTATGATGGTCGTGCGTCAGCTCTCACATCTCAATTTCGGGAAGCCGCAAGTCAGGAGCCGTGGCGCTCCCTTTGTTGCTCGCAGAAACGAGCGTCGAGGACGAAGTGATAAGAAAGAAGCTGCCGCCGCCCGAGCAAGAAAAAAGACTCAGGATAAAGATCGGATTGAGCGAAGAGATACGGAAACCGGCATACACCTACAATATTTCCCTTGTTCTTCTTTCATCCCACCCGTCATTGTCTGCCGTGCTCCGTGCCGATGCACGCTGCAACGAATGTCGAGTGATACGCACCAACCCTCCCACAAAGTGTTCAATCAGAGATCCCGCCTCTGTAGGAATTATTTGACAAATATTAACGCTAGAAACATCAGACGCGCCCAAATCATCAACTCCACGGTTTTACCACACGCCTTCTGCTGATGACTTGGCAGACTTTCCAAAATCAAAGGTTAATGATTAAGGACCTGACACTATGATTACCACAGCAGACGAAATGATTGGTTCCTAACTTTTTCTTCTGCAATTGTTGAATTATAATTGAATCCCGTTTACACGAGCTTCATTTATATAAACTAAATTTGAGCAATACCTGGTTGACTGTACTTTGAGCAAAATCGAGTTCGCAAAGAAGCAGTGACATGCATCAACTCTCTCACAAAGTGTTTGATCAGAGATCCCGCCTCTGCAGGAATTATTTGACAAATATTAACGCTAGAAACATCAGACGCGCCCAAATCATCAGCTCCACGGTTTTACCACACGCCTACTGCTGATGACTTTTCAAAACCAAAGGTTAATGATTAAGGTCCTAACACTATGACTACCACAGCAGACGAAATGATTGGTTCCTAACTTTTTCTTCTGCAATTGCTGAAGTACAGTCGAATTCCGTTTACACGAGCTTCAATATATAAACTAAATTTGAGCAATACCTGGTTGACTGTACTTTGAGCAAAATCGAGTTCGCAAAGAAGCAGTGACATGCATCAACTCTCTCACAAAGTGTTTGATCAGAGATCCAGCTTCTGCAGGAATTATTTCGACAAATATTAACGCTAGAAACATCAGACGCGCCCAAATCATCAGCTCCACGGTTTTACCACACGCCTACTGCTGATGACTTTCCAAAATCAAAGGTTAATGATTAAGGTCCTAACACTATGACTACCACAGCAGAAGAAATGATTGGTTCCTAACTTTTTCTTCTGCAATTGCTGAAGTACAGTCGAATTCCGTTTACACGAGCTTCAATATATAAACTAAATTTGAGCAATACCTGGTTGACTGTACTTTGAGCAAAATCGAGTTCGCAAAGAAGCAGTGACATGCATCAACTCTCTCACAAAGTGTTTGATCAGAGATCCCGCCTCTGCAGGAATTATTTCGACAAATATTAACGCTAGAAACATCAGACGCGCCCAAATCATCAGCTCCACGGTTTTACCACACGCCTACTGCTGATGACTTGGCAGACATTCCAAAATCAAAGGTTAATGATTAAGGTCCTAACACTATGACTACCACAGCAGACGTAACGACTGGTTCCTTACTTTTTCTTCTGCAATTGTTGAATTACAGTTGAATCCCGTTTATACCAGCTTCATTTATGTAAACTAAATTTGAGCAATGCCTGGTTAACTGAACTCTGAGCAAAATCGAGTCCGTAAAGAAGCAGTGACATGCATCAACTCTCTCACAAAGTGTTTGATCAGAGATCCAGCTTCTGCAGGAATTATTTCGACAAATATTAACGCTAGAAACATCAGATGCGCTTAAATCATCAGCTCCACGGTTTTACCACACGCCTACTGCTGATGACTTTCCAAAACCAAAGGTTAATGATCAAGGGGGTACGGTATCCTCTCATTCTGGGTATCTATCAATATAACCAACCTCGAAGCTGAAAAACAGTTTGGCAACAGTGATGAACATATATTTGTAACAATCTAACGCTAGTTAAACAGTCTGTGGTTAAACTAAGTTTCGCTATCATTACAGGTTTTTTCTTTTTATCAATATCTTTATTGCAACTATCACAGCAGTCGAAATGACTGGTTCCTAACTTTTTCTTCTGCAATTGCTGAAGTACAGTCGAACCCCGTTTACACGAGCTTCATTTATATAAACTAAATTTGAGTAATGCTTGGTTGACTGAACTCTGAGCAAAATCGAGTCCGCAAAGAAGCAGTGACATGCATCAACTCTCTCACAAAGTGTTTGATCAGAGATCTTGCCTCTGCAGAAATTGTTTGCACAAATATTAACACTAGAACCATCTGACGCACCCAAATCACCAGCTCCGGTGTTTTTGCCTCGCGCCATCTGCTGATGACTTGGCAGACACTCCAAAATCAAAGTTGGTGATTGAGGTCCTAACGCTAAAACTACGAAAGCCGTAAAAATTACTAGTTTCTAACTTTTTTTTCTACAATTGCTGAATTACAGTCGAACTTCGTTTACACGAACTAAATTTTAGCTGTGCCTGGTTAACTGAACCCTGAGCAAAATCGAGTTAGCAAAGAAAGAGCGCTGCGTACCAATTCTCCCACAAAGTGTTTGATCAGAGATCCCGCCTCTGCAGGAATTATTTCGACAAATATTAACGCTAGAACCATCAGACGCGCCCAAATCACCAGCTCCGGTGTTTTTACCCTGCGTCTTTTGCTGATGACTTGGCAGGCACTCCAAAATCAAAGGTTGATGAATAATCGTGCCTAATTTTCTTCAATCAAAGAGAGCAGATAAACTGGAATGTTACCAAAAGAATGGAAGAAAATTCAAATGAAGGTTATTAATAAATTATGAGGAACCTGTGCAAGAAAAGTTGACGCTGTAACAATGAGGCAAAAGGATGTCACACAACATATAGAGTTTTCACTTTTAAAACATTATATCGTTATATTATAACTACATCTAATTTTTTACAGTATATAATGTATAATATATTGTAAAATATATAAAATATTGTGTAATATATAGTATTGTATAGTGTATAATATTAACACAATTAATATTATCATATCAGTAATATAAGTGACTTTTGTTTGCATTGTAAAGAATTTTGAACAGTACTGAACCTCAATCGCATTTATTATTCGGTATTTTTAAGTACTAATTAATTTTTTAATATTGCCAATTCTATTCATAATCGAGCAGGTTAGTTTGTTGTAACGTAGTTTAATCATTTCTGTTGGGGTTGTTATTTGAGTTGCCGAATTGTCAGATAGGTTTAACTATGAATAATAAAAAATAGTGAACATTTATGAATTACTTGAAATTTATATTTACTTTGATTTCAGTTTTTGTCTCTCTGTGGTATCGTTAAAAAATTATTCAGAAAATTTATTCTAAATGCCTGAAGCATTAATTAAATGTTTTGACAGTAAAATATTAAAGGACTCGAAAAAGACAGTTAATCGATTTGGCCTGTGAATGGTCCGCTTGGAAGAAAGCTTCTTTTAGATAATACTACAATCGTTAAAAAACCTATTAATCGGCTCCCGGTAGCTAAAGGGTTATTTTGCGATTATCGAGGATTTAAAGAGGAGATGCATTTGTGGGAGCATTCAATAGATTTATATATCTTTGTCTTATTATTTTTATAAATATAAAGTAATCATTCTGATTTCTATAAGTCCTGGAAATGAAAAATGGTATTGTATTGGTGTTTGATACTCAACTATATACTGAAATGACTTTTTATGTAGGCAAATATTTAACAATAATAAGAAAATATGAAAACCACAGTCGATACGTATTTTAATCCGATCTCGGAATTAAAAAGGCATTAAAAGGATTTTATTGATAAAAATAAAGAAAATTACATTGGCGATTGGATTCATTCTTTTGAACATTTTTTCGTGATAAAATTTTCATGCAAAAGTATGTGAAGACTTTTAAGATAACCTACTGAATAGAATATTAATAAATAATTTTGTCCAAAGTAAAGAATAACTATTTTTCGTTTCGTAAAATATTACATCATCAAATCTAGTTAACAATGTAGCATGAATCTGCATTTGTGCAATGTTTAATCTTCATTACACCCATAACAATATTGTATAATTATTCCCTAGATTTGTTAATCAAAAATTTGATCAAAGATTTGAACTTGAAGAAAATAAATTTGTGGAATTCAATATATATACTTACGCAATAAAAAGTTGAAAATAAATGTTTAAATAAATTAAAGATACTTCAGAAAGCAATATTTATGATTATTATTGAAAATTAACATGTGAAATTTCCGTAAAATTATTGCTAGTCAGGTGACAACACGATAAATTTGACGTTTTGTAACAGTTTATAATTTTTTGCTCTGCAACTGTTTAGTGAATCCTAATAAATTTTGAACATAATTAATTACATAATTCTTACCATATATATAAAAAAACTGGAGTGTCTAGTTGCATTTTTTCAAGGTTTAAATAGTGTTTGAAGTGGAATTTTATAAATTCTCCATAAGAAGACGTGTTAAAATGTGCAAACTTTAAGTTGTTATAAATATTAAACGGTGTAGTGAATCTAACACAAACTTCGGTAATTGCATTAATTTAGTAAGAATTATATCTTGTCAAATTTTCAAAAATTTTGTTGCGTTTTTATACAGCTCCAGAACATCCTTAAGTTCTCTGCAGAAGTTAAAATATACATGACAAGAGAAAAGCCGATAAAATTTAACTGCGTCGATGTTCGTATGAAATATAATTTATTCTCCAAAATAAATTGAAAAAAATATCTCGCAAATTTTCAACTATCCACGAAACGCCGATTCGCATCGCATTACAAGCATCGGTTTAAACATTTCAATTGAACTTTGACCTTGAATACCAATCTTAATCTGTTGTTTATAATTCCAGCCTGTTCGTGGCAAGAATATTAATTTTTCACTGTAATCAAAGGGAACACGAGATATCGAAATTTTAATTGAATCATTCAACGTTTACACACGAATGTGAAAGCTTATTTACCAATACACTTTGCAATGGCTTAGATAGCAACATAACGGCGATAAATACAAAACGAATCGAACGGAGAATAAATTGAATCGGAATTGGCTTTGAATTTAAAGAGAAACGAAACGCGTATACATGCAGTAAGTAAGATCCGGATTAGAGTAATGATTCTTCTACGGGTTAATCTGATTTGCACCATCCACACGACTTTCCCAGCCATTCAACGCGTCGAGTGAATCGTCTCCGGTTTACTATACTTAAAGTAAACGTGCAATGAATCGAGCCAATCTACAATTTATTTCGTACATGCCTCGGTGATACTAATTTCATTTTACATGTTGTACCGAAATAATTCCTTATTAAATTATTCATTTGATACAATAATTATTCGTGCAAAATGTATTCCGCACACTACGCTTGTTCTGAATTTTTTTTAATCAAACTACAAACAATTGAATTTAATAATTATGTAATTAATAATTTAATAATTCAAAAATTTAGAGGAATTCAATAATTTATAAGTCGACTTCAAACTAAACTTCGAAACGAAACAAATAATAAATTGAGTACAATTGAAGATCTTTGTGTAAATTTCGGGTTTGTCCAGATTTTTAATTTGACTCTGAGAGAGAGGCACCACTAAGAATATCAGACCTTGTTTTCTCTCTCAGCTTCACAGTGTTTTTACAAAAAAATAGCAAACGTGCAAGAATACGGATAATTCAATACAGTATTAACAATATAGATTTTTGCGAATATCTCGAAAACTAAAAGCGACCCCCCATAATGGAAAAGGAAAAAGTTGTTAAAAATACGTTGCTGCACAACATATTTAAATTTCATCAAAATCGGAGGTGAGTGGCACTTTCTAAATAATTGCCGGACTATTTATTGTTATTTTCTGAATAATGTTTCACTAATTCGAGGATTTATTGTTATTTTCTGAATAATGTTTCACTAATTCGAGGATTTATTGTTATTTTCTGATTAATGTTTCACTAATTCCAGCATTTATTGTTATTTTCTGATTAATTTTTCACTAATTCGAGCATTTATTGTTATTTTCTGATTAATGTTTCAATAATTCAAGCATTTATTGTTATTTTCTGATTAATGTGTACACTAATTCCAGCATTTATTGTTATTTTCTGATTAATGTTTCAATAATTCAAGCATTTATTGTTATGTTCTCATTAATGTTTCACTAATTCGAGCATTTATTTTATATTTTTTGATTAATGTTTCACTAATTCGAGCATTTATTGTTATTTTCTGATTAATGTGTTCACTAATTCGAGCATTTATTGTTATTTTCTGATTAATGTGTTCACTAATTCGAGCATTTATTGTTATTTTCTGATTAATGTTTCACTAATTCGAGCATTGTTATTTTCTGAATAATGTTTCACTAATTCGAGCATTTATTTTATATTGTCTGATTAATGTTTCACTAATTCGAGCATTTATTTTATATTGTCTGAATAATGTTTCACTAATTCGAGCATTGTTATTTTCTGAATAATGTTTCACTAATTCGAGCATTTATTGTTATTGTCTGATTAATGTTTCACTAATTCGAGCATTTATTTTATATTTTTTGATTAATGTTTCACTAATTCGAGCATTTATTGTTATTTTCTGATTAATGTTTCAATAATTCAAGCATTTATTGTTATTTTCTGATTAATGTGTACACTAATTCCAGCATTTATTGTTATTTTCTGATTAATGTTTCAATAATTCAAGCATTTATTGTTATGTTCTCATTAATGTTTCACTAATTCGAGCATTTATTTTATATTTTTTGATTAATGTTTCACTAATTCGAGCATTTATTGTTATTTTCTGATTAATGTGTTCACTAATTCGAGCATTTATTGTTATTTTCTGATTAATGTTTCACTAATTCGAGCATTGTTATTTTCTGAATAATGTTTCATTAATTCGAGCATCTATTGTTATTTTCTGATTAATGTGTTCACTAATTCGAGCATTTATTGTTATTTTCTGATTAATGTTTCACTAATTCGAGCATTGTTATTTTCTGAATAATGTTTCATTAATTTGAGCATCTATTGTTATTTTCTGATTAATGTTTCACTAATTCGAGCATTTATTGTTATTTTCTGATTAATGTTTCACTAATTCGAGCATTTATTGTTATTTTCTGAATAATGTGTTCACTAATTCGAGCATTTATTGTTACTTTCTGATTAATGTTTCACTAATTCGAGCATTTATTGTTATTTTCTGATTAATGTTTGACTAATTCGAGCATTGTTTACTAATCACGCGACACGAAGACCGAGCCATTAACAGGAGAAGAATGTTGCGCGAGCGACGCAACGAGGCGGCTTATTGTTTCTCGTCGAATCGGCGCGAAATAGCGGCGACTCGTGAAAGAGAAATTAACACGCAGCAAATTCGATTCAAGGGGGCAAGTTGTCGGGAAACTATATCGGGCCTCTCTCCAAGTTTACAGCCGATGTGTAACTTGGACGCATTGACTGCGAGCATTACACACCTGAGCTGAATCGTCGAGTCATATGTAATCACTGGTTTCGAGTTGCTGCGCGTCGGTGAGCATTATTGTCGAAATGAAGTGGTGTTTTCAAGCGACGCATTCTAATGATCCTAACACAATGCCTCCCCGGGGATGACGGAATTATATACCACATGGATAAATTTGCACAATGCTTGCGTGTAGATTAAACAGACCGTCTTTTGCCGGGCCCGGTTGTTGTGACGCCGAACATAATGGTGCAGATTAATATTACCATGTATGTACACACACACGGCTAGAGTATCGAACGAACTTTTTTTCACTTCGTTAACACAGAAATATTTTCTTTACCAGAACACAATCGCCGGATACGAGCAGATCAAATATTATTTCGCCTTTCTTGTACGGGGTGGGGCATCAGATATTACCACCTTGATTTACGTCATTATTATTGTTCGTGCCAGAGATGTTTGGATGAAGATTAAACCCCTTGCCGCACTATTTCCTTTACAGTTACAGTGACTAAAACGTCTTTATCCCGAAAAATACCGTAGAAGAGTGAAGACAATTTACAATCAGAGACAAAAATAAGTGGACAGCTAGTGGAAACACTAGTAGCACAAAACATTGTATACACATTCATATAATATTAAAAAGAGATTTAATCTTTTTTTAATATTCAAATATTCATACAATATTTATTTTATATTAAGCAACGAATATTATTTTATAAATATGGAGGAAATATCTATTTCATGTTACGAGAAAAATATCTTCTTCTAAATATTAAACGAATCTATATTTCATGTTAGAAATAGAATATTCTTTCCTAATATATATATAATATTTATTTCATATTATGAAAAAAATATTTCTTCTCACTATAAAACGAATCTCTATTTAATATTAAAAATAGAATAGTTTTTCCTAATATACAAATAATATTTCTATTTCATACCATGAGAAAAATATTTTTTCTCGTAAAATAAATCTTTATGTGATAGTAGAAATAGAAATTTTAAAGTATCTTGAAAACAAGATAATTTAATAATTTCTTGCTATGGTAATCATTTTTTACACAGAATAAACAGTGAAATCGATTAGTACAACAAAAAATATGCATTTCTACTTAAAGAAATGATGCAATTGTTAATTGCACATGCACATGCACATGTTAATTCCCCGAACCATTAATCTTTCTAACTGCATAAAAAAATTCTGTATTTTCGATAAACCCCTTTCGAAGACGAAGATAAATATTCCCTCGAGCAGTGCACAGAAAGTAGTGTTATTATATTATAGTTTCTAATTTTTGTTATAACTTTTTCTTAAATTTGAAGATTTAATTGAACGTTATCTAAATATGATTTTCACCTTTTTTTAAATATTTACTTTATGTTTTTTAAATATGTAATTTATATTCTCTGAATATTTAGCTTATATTTTCTAAACATTCAATTTACATTTCTCGTATATGTATACAATATTCAGATCTAATATTTTTCTCATATAAAAAAGTGTGGCTTAAAAAATATTTTTTCAATATTTAAAAAATACATTTACCCAATATTTTTGTGCTACTAAAGAATAGGTAAAAATAAAGTTTAGTCGAATTAACGTGACTGTGATAAACTCAAGTTTTATTTAGTATATATCTTTATACTGTATAGATTATTTAACGAATAATTGAAGTTCATATTTACATCTTTGTGCAAGCACGCCGCACAGTGGGGAAACTTGGCCTAACTCGATTAAAAAAGGAATAGCTTTCGATAGAAATGAGATAGAGGAATGACATTTTTTTTAATTAAAGCTGAAACTTCACAGAATATGGGAAAAATAGGGAGATTTTGGTACGAATATTTTTTAACCTCGAAAAAATTCGTCAGAGTTGCACTATTTCGAGAAAATTGTGGTTCTTCCAATACCACGCGCGGAAAAAATTTATTTGGAACATGCTCTACATCATTTCACGTAGATTTTCTCACGCTGATTTCAAATCTGGTCTCAAAATTTTTCTACGACCTCAATTTTCAAAATGTCGAATTATTGTTAAACAGTTAAACTTTTATTTTTTCAAGGTTAGAAAACATTCGTACCATAATCTATCTATTTTTCCCATATTCTGTGAAGCTTCAGCTTTAATTAAAAAAAAGTTTCATCGCTGTATCTCATTTCTATCGAAAGTTATTCCTTTTTGAATCGAGTTAGGTCAAGTTTCCCCACTGTGCACTGTGCCATAACGAAAATGTCAGCTATTTATCATTTATTATTTATCATTTTTAATGAAACCATACATATTTTTATGCGCTATTCAATGCAGCTTTTAATTCTCTATAAAAATGATTATATAGCTTAGGAGTTATTTTAATTGAAATATTTTTTGCTGTTGGTCAGATTTATTATTCTTTCCTTAGCAAATGAAATGAATAATTTAAGTTAGGTGTAATACTAATGCATTGGCAGATTATATTTATAAAAATCAGGAATTTAATACGTACACTGTACTCCAAAAAATATTTACTACAAAGCTGAATTACTCGAATTTTATTGGATGCTTCTGTAATATAAAATACTTTTTATGTATCTTGATATCTTGATTCTTCGTTTCATTTACTAATAACGTGAAGAATTATAATCAATTATAAAATTGTTGGCTATTGGTAGCTTTTATCTAATCACAACTATCTACATTTACAATGAATTACAAGTAAATCGTAATAATAGTATAACTAATATTATAACATATTTATACTTTGCATCTAACCGAATGTATGTAAAAATAAAATAATAAATGGTTTTAATGCTGAAGATACACAGTGAAACACGATAGCGGACAAAGCATTGACAACGTGACGCGAAAAATCGAATAGTATCATTCCCTTTTTATTAGAATGTTTGCAAATCCCGTTGCGTCTTTTATTTATCTGAACTAGTTTTACGTTACTCCGATAAGGAACGCGCGGCGTTGTACCATCGCTCGCTTTTATTTCTATACAAGTTGGTGGATTTATGGTACTGCCAAAAATAGGATACATGTATCTTTCCTTATCGGCGGAGACTCAAATTTAAGGGACGAAACCACCCTCTGAAAACTGCAGCCCTCGAGCTATCTCGGAAACTATAAAAGATAAAAACGTTGAATGGAAAAATTGTATAGTTTTCCGCATACAATAATGCGACGAAGATAACGTTCTACCTATGCGAATAGAGTCAAACTACCCTTATTTTAAATTCTACCCCTGTGAATGTAATATTTCTAAGAATGCAGCAAGATTTAGCTGCCAAGAGAAGTTATCGAACACATAAATTTGAAAAATTATGAAACTTTGCACATAAGTTATGTCTAATACTAGAATTGGACGTATTTTAGTATTTTTGTCGTGCTGCTTCTCGCATTAAAGGGGTAAGCAAAAGAGAAACCAGCCCTTCGAAAACTGTCAATATTTTTAGTGAAATATCTCAAGAACAAGAGAAGATATTTTCAAAACAGTTGAAACGAAGGTTACATGGTATTATAGTGTCCACCAAACTGTGTAAAGAGTAATTTTCAAATGCTTTTACAAAAAGAAATTAAAATTATGTTCGTTGAAAGTTGTAGGGTTTTAATAACAGCCTACAGTGTAATAATTATTCCTTTTAATTCACTTTTTTTTAAATATAACGGCCACCTGGAGTGTCTTTTAATTGTACAGAGTACAGTTTAATTTTTTGGACGAAGAAAGGATTAAATTTGTCAAGAAAGCAGCCCTTCGAAAACTGTCAATATTTTTAGTGAAATATCTCAAGAACAAGAGAAGATATTTTCAAAACAGTTGAAACGAAGGTTACATGGTATTATAGCGTCTACCAAACTGTGTAAAGAGTAATTTTTAAATGCTTTTACAAAAACAAATTAAAATGCTGTTCCCTTGCAAGTGTAGCATTTAAAAATGGTTGAAACGAAAGTTGTAGGGTTTTAATAACAGCCTACAGTGTAATAATTATTCCTTTTAATTCACTTTTTTTTAAATGTAACGGCCACCTAGAGTGTCTTTTAATTGTACAGAGTACAGTTTAATTTTTTGGACGAAGAAAGGATTGAACCTTCAGTGAAGAATTAATAGTTACCGAGATATTGTTTGAATAATTATTATAGTCTTTTCTATGCTTTCATTTTTCTAGAAAATTTCGCCCCCTAAACAATACTCTTCGAGATGACGCAGGGGATAGCAATTTTTTGAATAATTTCGCTGTGATATGAAACTTTGATTTTTCGAAGACGTTCGACGTGTGCGCAACTTCGTCTTTAAACTTCTTTGAAGTTAGAAATGTTTCAACGATCCGATTTTCCAGACAGGACTATGCTTGATGGATAGGGCGGACGCTACCCGTAAACTTTCCCGGTCAAAGTAGTATAGTTGTTTTTACTCACGTTCGTATGATGGAATGCGAGTAAAAAGAAGCTTCATGCTCGCTCGTATAAAGCTCACGCTCGAAACGTGTCTGGAGGACACTGCATGCTAGTTATATTTTATTAATATTGATTACTAGCTTTCCCCCGCCACGCGTTACTTTGGCACAGTATTTTTTAAAAGCATGTACGTATTCAACGTGTTTGTTGTAATCTATTTTGTTCAATTCCATTTCGCTTATCGCGTTGCTCTGTAGTTCTCTCTCTTTCCCTCTCTCTCGCTCTTCTTGCTCTCCTCACTCTCTCTTACTGTCTCCCGCTCCCTCTGTCACTCGTTCTATCTCGCTTTCTCTCTCTCTCTCACTCACTCCCCCCCCCGCAATGAGTCCCTCAAATTTAATGTTGCTGCTACCAGTCAAAAGATAAAAGCAGAAACGTGCCCAAAGGAGGCCGAAAAAGTCGTATTTGGTCAGTTTGTGACGTCATCAATTGTAAACAGCAGAATGTAGAATATTGCGGTATGAACCATTAGACGCGACATTTCTTGAGAAAGGATTCAGAGGAAACTGCATTCGAAAAAGTCGATCTGATCAAAAGTTATAAGCAGAAACGTGCCCAAAAGAGGACGAAAAAGTCATAAATGGTCTGTTTGTGATGGAATCAATTGCGAACCGTAGAATGTAGAAAGCTCGACTTTGAACTGTTTGACGCGGAGTATCGTCGGGAAGGCTTTAGAGTAAACCGCATTCGAAAAAGTCGATCCGATGAAAAGTTATAAGCAGAAACGTGCAGAAAAGCGGGGTGAAAAAGTGTCACAAATCACAAATGACGTCACAACTTTGGAACGAATGTACTTTTTTGAATGCGGTTTTTTCCTAAACCTATTCCAAGATACGCTGCGTGTAACGGTCCAAACCGCAGCTTTCTACGTTGAGCCGTTCTCAAGTGATGAGGTAACAAACATACAGACATACAGACAGACACGATTTTATTATATAATAATATAGATATAGATATAAATAGATATAGATATAGAAATATAGAAATAGAATATAGAATATAGATTATTAGAGCTGTGACTTATGAGATACCCGGGTACCCGGGTAAACAAAAATTACTCGGGTACCCGGGTACTCAGGTAAACAGCGTTACCCGGATACCCGAGTATTCGGGTACACAAAAATTACCCGAGTACTCGGGTATCTCAAAGAAGGAGCTCAGTATGGTGTTCCGTTCAATGAGTTCCATTTCGGACAATTTCGGAATCTATCAACAGACGTCTCTCGGATTCATCCTCTCATTCTATTTTGTGTATTTCCATGTATTGCGTTTTTATCAGAGATGTGCGGGATCCCGTTCGGGATGGGAATTTTTCTCACGATTGGAACAGAATCCCGAAAATATCTGTGATTCCCAACATTTTGAAGTTTCTCCATACACCATTACTCCATACAAGATCTGTCATCTTAGCTGAGCGATCATAAAGCTCGAGGAACGCAAAGACATTCGGATTGCTGAAATTTTCAAGAATAACGACACTTTTGGGAATCCTAAATATGATTCCATATCCTGTACACTGTCGAGAATCCCGAACATTTTTAGAATCCCGAATATTCTCGGGAGTCCCGGATATAATCGGGAATCCCACACACCCCTGGTTTCTATATCTTACTACTTCATACCAGTATTATTAAATTTGTGTTCCATTTAAAAAAGACTAAAAACTAAAATAAAAAAAAAAACAAAAAATCGTTTTAGAAACCACGCTTATATTAAAATGCACTAAAACAGAGAAAATAATTTTTTTAAACATTAGTGACTATGAATAAAAGCGCTAAACTATATTGACATAATCTTCGTGAGTGCTGCACACTTTTATTTGTAGTCACTAATGTCTAAAATAATTATTTTCTCCTTTTTTTAAATATTGGTGACTATAAATAAAAGCGCTCAACTATATTGACATAATCTTCGTGAGTGCTGCACACTTTTATTTGTAGTCACTAATGTCTAAAAAAATTATTTTCTCCTTTTTAATGCATTTTAATATTCACGTGGTTCTTAAGAAGTTTTTTTATATATTTTTTTTTAGTTTGGTAAATTCATGTTTTCTTTTCTCTCTTCCTCGACGACTTCTCGAGACACGCTCGTTATATGAAACGATTTTATATTCCTTCGATAAGGAAGGTAATAAACTCACTGCGCCTGAAATAGCGTGAACTTTCCGGTTGACCTGATAGATCTATTTTTATAAAATCCAATAATACCAATTTATAGGTTATTAGAAGGTGACGCTGTCTCGTTATATTAGGCGTACAAATTCGTTCGGTGTCGTTGCATCGAATCATTTATCAACCCGTTTTAAAATTAGATAGCTAGCCGTCATTTTCAAAATATGTTACGCTAAATTTGCTGTTTGGAAACCTACGAGTTATTATAATACTGAAGCTTTCGTACATGCATACAATATTCTGTGAATTAAATCTATATGTGGTCACTGAAAGTGATCAGTGAATGAGATTACTTCTCATTGCAGTGTGCAGCGAGCCGCAAAAGTGTCTTCTCAATGTGTCACCGAATATAAACGTCAGGCACAGATAAGCACAAATTAAGTTAATCAAATTCTCTCAAAATATATGCATTCTGAAAATTATGTACAGTGACCTGAATTAATATACGGCGCTCTAATAATAGACGACAGCTTATTTAATATTGGGCAATTCGGATTGCATTTCTTTGAGAAGTTAGAACAATTAGTTAACTACATGCCCTGAAGAAGTTTTCTGAATTTTATTCAATTCATCAATAAAAAGATGTATGCAATTTTTTCAAAATTTCATTTTCAGGGTATGTCAATTTCCTTTTCACACTAATTGTCCTAAATTCTCAAAGAAATCCAAGCTGTATAGTCCAATATTAATTCGAGACACTGTACATATTTTCAGAATGCTAATATTTTTGGAGAATTTTATTAACATAATTTGTGCTTATCTGTGTATGACTTTTATATTCAGTGACACATTGAGAAGACACTTTTGCGGCTTGCTGCACTAGAATACTAATAAATAAACTTTCATAACATAATATTGAATTTTGAGGGGTGCATATTTTGAAAAGAATTTTTTTAAGCGGGGTGATTAATTTCAAAAAGTTGGAAACCACTGTTTTGATGTAATTTACATTACATTTAGATGGTGATGGAGTTTACAAATTATGTAAGACTTGTTATATTATCCTCTGAATTTGGCATACCATGCATGTTATTCCTCACATTTGCTATTCTTCCATCGACGTAATTTTTACACTCCAGTTTGATATACTTGATGGTGTTCGGTTAAACTACCAAACTGACATAAGTCTAAGCTAATGTGGATGATAAGTTTCTCTCAGAAACAGTTTGAGTATGTAAATTCGTAGTGTTCTTGGAAATTACTTGGTTCAATTTTGCTCTCATTGCGTATGTTAATATATTCTTCTATTAATTTCGCAAATAATACTCGGTATCTGTAATATGACGGAATACGAGTGAAAAATTATTCATAGGTTAGAAGAATTAACTGCAGACACATATTACTATGTAGATGTGATATACACTTCGCACACAAGTTTGCGGTAACGTGATGTGAATTTTTAAGCGTGCGTACGTATGATAATACGTATTATATGCGAATAACGTTCCACATAATGCCCCTATTTGATTTATTGTATTTAAGCTGTTCATTATGCAGAAATTTTTTAGCAGAATTTTTCAGGAATTTTTTAATATTATATTAAACAAAAAGACATTTTTTCACTGTGAAATAATTTTAATAATATAAGAAGAGGAAATTGCTTGGAACAAATATCTCTGAATATCTATAAAAATTTAATAAATTAAAATATCGCAAGAGAATTTTTCAGAAATTCTATTTATAATAGAATCAGAATAAATATTTATAATATACATATTATAACGTTTCTCTAGCTCTAACAGTTTTTAATAAATTTTTCATAGATAACTTTGGAAATTCTCTCGGGAATTCATTCCGGGAAATATCGACGGAATAGCAACGACTGCGAATAAGAATATCTGCCAAATACTGAATTTTTAAAATTTCCGTTCGATACGAGTAACTTATGAATATGGATTTCAGACATTTGTGACGAAATGAGTATACGAAATAATATTCATTTCAAGAAATAAAAATGATTAAGAGTGAAAATAAATTTTTATGCAATTTCCTGTTGCTTGCAAATGACAACAATTTTTGTGTATACCTTTTATATTATCTTTATAACGAACACTTTTGATAATTAGCCTGCGGATTTTATGCAATCGTGACAAAAATGGGTAAGCAAAATTGAAAACAGTGAAAATATTCGAAGAACTATATAACATCATAACATTTACAATTTATCAAAATTATTAAGGTGCGAAATCAATGTATTTTCTACTTTTAACTCGTGTTTCCTACAATTAACACAAGACATTTTTATTTCACTTGATACAAAATAGTAAATTAATTTAATATTTATATTGAGGAGAATTTCAAGTTTAAATCAATTTTTAAATATTAAGAGGGATTTTTATAGTGACGTTGTAGAAGAAGAAGGTAGAACCTTGTTGAAATCACAAAGAGTTGATTTTATGAAAAGATCAAGCAAGCTCTACTATATACTTTATCCATTTTTCAATTTTTTCAAACAATGTAACTTAATGATTTTAATTTATGTACTTAACGTACATTACTAATTTAATACTGTAAGATATCATATTAACCGAATGTTTATCAGGCCTTATGTTAATCCTAATGTATAGCTTTATAACCCCCTCTGGGGAGTTCCACTTAACGCTAAAACTACCAAGCATAAAAAGCGATTAAAATATTTCAATTTATAAAAATGACAAGGTCTATCTATTTATATTTTGTGCAATGTTCATTACAATATGTACTTGGACAAATTAATTTGTCAAATCAATATCTATGTAAGGTAAAGGTACTAGTAGTTGACCAGTTAAGACAAGTTTTCCACGCGAACAATAGTAACCACTTACTCTGTCATCAAATAGCGAGAGTCGATGTCTGAAGACACTCTTTAAGTATTCTAAATTATGTACCAAGACCACTTTTTAAAAAACGTTTACTTATACAAATTTAAGAAACATGTTTAAAAATTCAGTAATTGCTTCAGAAGTTGACCACTTTTGAAAATAAAAAATCTAGTAAGAAATTGTGAAAAATTGGTTTGTTCCCTTACATTTAAACATTTAATAGTTACTTTTTTTGAATATTGTATGTCATCATGTTAAAAAAATTTTTCGTTTTTCTTACAGACGCAATTCAATTTCAATCTTGAAAATGGTCAAAATCGATGACCGAAACGTCGATTACTTTGAAAATTAGCAAAATTGCTTAGTTAATATTTTTGTTGTCTATCGAACCGTAGCGCCGAAATCATTTAACAGTTGTTTTATTAAAAAATCTAGTAATTGACATCCTATGAAAAGAATGAAATAAGAAATAAAATAAATCAATTCCATAAAAAGTTTAATTGAGGAACAGAGTAGATGTTACAACAGATGGTATGGCATCCGAGGTTCATTTTCAACAAAAGTGTACAGCTTATAAAAATCTTATTTTTTATGTCTTTCTATACAATGGTCAACTACTTGTACATGGTCAACTACTGGTACCTTTACCTTAAGCAGCTTAATAAATTCAATAATTGTAAAATGAAAAATATAAACACGGTCAATTGACCGGAAGATTTAGTGTTAAGCTCTCAGTAAAAAAAAAAAGAAAAAAAATGTACGATATCAAAAACAGGGAGCAATCCAAATAACAACAAAAAAGTCAGTAGCGAAACTAACAGATTTCACAGGAGCCCAGCTCAAACAACAAATAGCAAGTCGTACGACTACGACCCTGATAATAAAATTCAGGGGATGATTTGCGTAAAATGGTAATGGTATATCGCGAATAAATTTTTGGATTTCAATAAATTTATTTATTTGGGTACTGAAAGCTATTAAAAACAGGGAACAATCTCTAAAATAACAAAAAATGGAATGCAAAACTAACAAATTTCACAGAAGCCCAGCTCAAACAAATAGAGGAGCAAGTTGTACGACTATGACCTTGATAATAAAATTCAGGGGATGATTTGCGTAAAATGGTAATGATAGATTACGAATAAATTTTTGGATTTCAATAAATTTATTTATTTCAGTACTGAAAGCTATTAAAAACAGGAAACAATCCCTAAAATAATAAAAAAATGAAAAGCAATACTAACAGATTTGACAGAAGCCCAGCTCAAACAAATAGAGGATCAAGTCGTACAACTACGACCCTGATAATAAAATTCAAGGGATGATTTGCGTAAAATGGTAATGGTAGATTACGAATAAATTTTTGGATTTCAATAAATTTATTTATTTCAGTACTGAAAGCTATTAAAAACAGGGAACAATCCCTAAAATAACAGAAAAATGGAATGCGAAATTAACAGATTTCACAGAAGCCCAGCTCAAACAAATAGAGGAGCAAGTCGTACGACTATGACCCTGATAATAAAATTCGGGGGATGATTTGCGTAAAATGGTAACGGGGCTATGTAGCACGAGCTTAGCGCGACAGCCTCCAGAGAAAACATCGTAAATTAAACCCGGCTGCGCTATAAACGTCGACACACAAGTCCAAGATTCATGTCACAAAAGCGTTCTTGTCCGTTTGATGAAACGCGGGGGTGAGTGAAATAAAAATTCACGAAGGCGTTACAAAAATTCCAAACACTGCTCGATTGTCCTGCAGGATAGTAATAATAATACTTATGGTTCGAAGAGTGACCGGCAATTGGTAGCGCGATGCAGGAATGCAACTCGACGGCATATTGCAGTGGTGGAAAGAAGGGTATGCTGGCAACATGCATCAAAGAGGAACAGCGACGAATAGGAGGTCGATTTAATGGCGCGTTGTCATAGTCAGATGATAGTCTGTCGCTACTCGTGTGTATAAGTGGACCAGGATGTTCGTAAACGTTGCCATAAGTGCTTTCCCTAAGTGTTCCGGGTCCGACAAAGGACGCGGCACGGGCGCAACAGTAGCAGTAAGTCGAAAAACATTTTTCTCAAAGTCTCTTTGGACTTCCGGTTGGACAAAATGCAACAGAGACAACGTACACATCCTAAATATTATACAGTGTAATCTTATAATTATGTCGTAGTAATAAGAGTTTGATGCACGATAGCATTTTTGGATTAATAAAAGAATTTATTTACAGAAAAACGTAAAGTTATGTAGTTTAAATAAATGTAATATAAATACTACTGGCACGATTTAGGAAAAGAAATTGACGTTGTAATGTTATAGCAAAGCCAAATATCAAAGCTTGTACTAGCATCCACTGCTTTTTCCTAAACTGTAACCTACATATTTAGCGTTAATAGATATTGTTGTTATATCCATTTAATTATTATAGAATTCCTATTGTATTACTCCTGTATTCGAAACTACTGTATTTACTAATACTATTCATGTAAAACATAATAAACCCAAAAGGGTTTCAATGCTTAATTAAAAAAAAAAAAAAAAAAACATTGCAATGAGTCGTAACTTCGGTGACAATGATTTTGGCTGCATTCAGAGCCAATAAAGGAACACCAATCTGTTGAATGAATTATTGAATGAATTCGACACAATATACGGAGCTGTTGGAGATGGTGTTGATACCATTTACAGAAGAAATTGAGACTGACACCTTCATTATTCAACACGATAACGCTTAATCCATGCATCAAGCAAACAAAGGAGTGGTTAGATGACAAAAATATGAAGATTTTGACATGGCCAGCTTGTTCGCCAGATTTCTAGCCAATGAAGAATTTTTTTTTTCTAAATTATGCATTGCAGTGAACGATGCGTGGACATCCTTCGAACCGGAAACTCTTCGTACTTTGATTTCATCAATGCCTAATCGAATTTTCGACGTTATTCGAAGAAATGGCAATTATACTGATTATTAATTTATAAATGTAGAAAAAACTGTTGTTAATCTTGTTGTTATCCACTTAAGAAACTGTAATTAATCTTGTTGTTATCCACTTAAGAAACTGTAATTAATCTTGTTGTTATCCACTTAAGAAACTGTAATTAATCTTGTTGTTATCCACTTAAGAAACTGTAATTAATCTTGTTGTTATCTACTTAAGAAACTTGTGGCTTTATGGAAATTTCACAGTTCGTTTTTTGTTAAACTACATAACCTTACGTTTTAATCATGTAAATAGCTTCTTTTATTAATCCTAAAGTGCTATCGTGCATCAAATTCTTATTACTACAACATGATTAAAAGATTACACCAAAAAAATCAGGTGCCTTTATACAAATTACGAGACTGTAGATGTAATAAACGTTGAAAGTTGAACACATTAAGAAGATTATTTTATTCGAAGTTTGTGTTTTATTTGTGAAATGTCATTCTTAATTTTTTTGTGTAAATTGTAGAGCAGACTTTGCGATAAAAACTCATATCTTCTATTATCAATTAAAGCACTCTATTTAGAAAAGAATTTTTAGAGATGAAAAATTAGAATTAGAAAAATTTGCGATCTCTTTCTATTTAAAGATGAAACGAGTTTAAGCTTCTAACTCGTTCTTGCAAATAATCCCACAAGAATCATTGCCCACCGCTCAAAAAACATTGTTTAACAAATGCAAAACATATTTGATTACCAATAGATGAGAATGACTGTCTGTTCAATATTTTTAGTGAAAATTTCGTTGCACAATTTCTCGGTGTTGACCACTATGCGACAATCACGTGGGCCACTCTGTATACGAATACAATAGAATTGACGGAGTCCGCAAAAAATTTGCGGTACACAGTCCACGAATCTAAAAAAACGATGCGGCGAAAATTGCAATTTTTAATCTCGCAACGGATACAAAAATCCGCGGTGTAGTCGTTACACTTTAATTGCGCTTCATGATGCGCAACGTTGAGAGAAGAATAGCCACGTTTCGTATAACCGGAAATGCGTTCTCGGACATAAGAATATCCCTTTCACAGCGGTTCTGGACACCGTGCCGTGCCGAACAAAGCTTTGTATCATAGATAGATGGTTTCGGCGCACAGGTTCGATCAAATATAAACTAAATTTCCATGTTTTATAACAAATTTGCAGGTTGAAATCTCGACGTTTCGATCCTGATGAGGATCGTAGAGATTTTTGCGTCTGAAACAAAGTGTAACATTGCAAAAATAACTGTATTTTAAAAGAAAAGGAAAAAACAAAATTCTGAACTCGAAAATGAACTTATTTTTCTTACATGTTATATAGGAAAGAAAATCTTTTATGAATAATGTGTTACTTCCATGCTGGTAGATAATGTACTAAATCCTTGTTAAGGGGGTACGGTAACCCCTCATCTGGGTATTTATCAGTGTAACCAACCTCCACACTGAAAAACAGTTTGGCAACAGTGATGAACATACATTTGTATCAATCTAATGCTTCAATTTCGCTATCAATACAGGTTTTTTTCTTTTTATCAATATCTTTATTGCTATTAATGGATCCGAGTCGCTTCAAGCCCTTTATATTTCTGTTGTTACGAATCCACGCTCGTAGTTCTCCTGTCTAAGCGCCATCTCGTTTGAGTAGCTGAACTAAAATTAGTTCTACTTGCCCTTCATTGCCCTTCATGAACGGAATCTGGGGAACAATTGAATGCGATCACGGGAAAACATTTTTTGTCCTGATATTAGCATGTTATGAGCTGTGTGAGGGCTCATTGTAAAGAAGGTTCGTCGCAGGTTGCTCAGCTCATGATTCAAGTCGAAAAAATCGTTTTGTATTAGAAAAATACATTAGAATCTGCGGAATTTTTCTTAATTTTTTCCCCCTACTTTGGACGCTCATATTATTAGATATAAACATAATCTAACAAAATCATGAGCTGAGCGACCTGGGATCAACTTTCCTCTTTAGAACAAGCCATCACACAGCTCGTAACATGCTTGTATAAAAACAAAAAGTGGTTTGCCGTAAACACGGTTTTCACTTGTTTTTCTAGTAATATTCTAGTAATATGCTAGTCATATCCATGGGTATGGTAACCTCTTAAAGGTTACACAGTATACAATGCATACTAACGTATAGAGAATTGAAATTTGACCAATTAGAAGCAAGTGATCTATGTTTGCTCAATCCATATATGTTTTTCCTTTTCTTTTAAAATACAGTTGTTTTTGCAATGTTACACTTTGTTTCAGACGCAAAAATCTCTATGATCCTCATCAGGATCGAAACGTCGAGATTTCAACTTGCAAATTTGTTATAAAACATGGAAATTTAGTTTATATTTGATCGAACCTGTGCACCGAAACCATCCATCTATTATCAATTCTTTTCGATCGCAAAACTATTTCAATAAAGCTTTGTATCGTTCCGAGTTATAGTATCCGTACCGCGAAACCAACGTCCGCTAGGTGAAATCGAAGCGGACTAATATTTATTAACAACCGTTGGAGGTTAAGTAAATGTAATGGCGGACGCGGCGAAACGCGTGCGTGACCGGCTGCTGCTGCTCCTTCGTGTTCGCTTATCGGTGTTCTTTCCGATTTGATGAGACCGTCGGATCGGGGTGTCGCGACGATGCACCTCACGTTCGACAATCGGTTAATGAGCATTATCTACGATCGGACGGCGCGTTCTGCATTCTGAATAAAACTACTGCCTCTCCCGAACGTTCACTAATCGGCTAGTCGTCACGCAGAGCCGCGCGTTGAAGGATCTGGCGACATGTGCCGGTGATTATCAAACTGAAGCAACTCGTGCGTTCTATCCCGAGATACTTAGGGGTCATTCCATGCCAACTCGATCACTTTTTGCAGGCATCGTTGATTTTGTTCTAATTAACCCTTTGGTTACCCTGGACGAGATATCTCGCGCCCCGATACTTCCCGATAAACGCTCTTGACGAGATATCTCGCATCCCCACCTAGACACTATAGACAAATACAGTAATCTCACTATCTATGACCAGAAGCCAGGGGTTTTAAATGTCATAGATCGTAAAGGGTATGCTATTTTTTTTCTCGGAATCGATCGCGCCGTGACTTCAAAAAACTGCCGAACATAGAGAAGGACAGAACGATACACGGATCGGATGACCGAGCGTGCCGCCGTCGTCGACGCAGTTTAAATGCCCGCGTGTGCTCACAATGTAACGGCATTTAAAAATGCTTTATTCATTCCATGTTTAATTACATATTTTTCTATGGGAGTTTTACTACCTTATTCCTGGCATTTTTCTGATTACAACAATACCAAACACGATATAATTTCAACTTTATTTAGTGGTTTAATCGACGATGAAAGTTTTACTTACAAGGAAGGACAGCGCGTTGGAAAGAAAGAGACGCGAAGAGTCGCCGTCGCCGGCATAGATCAAACACGCTGTCCTTCCTTGTAAGTAAAACTTTCATCGTCGATTAAACCACTAAATAAAGTTGGAATTATATCGTGTTTGGTGTTGTTGTAATCAGAAAAATGCCAGGAATAAGATAGTGAAAGTCCTATAACAAAATAATGAAAATTAAGGGCCTTGAAAATTCGATTCATTCGAGTCAATGTGTGGTGCTCACACCGATATACCCGAGCCGAGATCAATCATCGCCGCTCTGCGACGTGGCACGGCGTTGGCCGGCAGTGGAATGGGTAACCTCTTGTCATAGATCGTAAAGGCATCCCCGGTCATAGATAGTGAGATTACTGTATATTGTCAGGATGGCCGAACTATAGGGTTGAAGTACGAATGATGTGTGTGTATTGTACGAATGAACGTGTGTGTATTAACAGACAACCCTATATATAGTTAAATTTATAAAATAGAGAATCGGAACAGAAGAATTCTAAAATTGTAATTGCCAACGAATTGTAAAAAGAAGATCAGATCGATACGAACGCGCCCGTGACAAACACGTCTGTCAATGATTATAATAAATACGGCTTTTCCTTACAATATTTTATAAGTAACTATATCCTGATTTGTAAAAGGGAGAAATGAATGAAATCTTTATTAAAATACTAGCTAACCTGACAGACGTTGTCCTGTCCAAATTTCAATAAATTTGGTTGTGATCATTTTGTGAATTTGTGAAAAGCTATAGGATATGCGTAAACAAAGTAAAAATGAGAAAAACACTTATTTCGCAGTGATCACTATTGACATATTGATTAAAAGCTGCGACGTTCGTTTTTTTGTTGTATTGAAATATGATTGAAAAAGCACTTTTAGTTTTTCCCGAATTTTCATGTTTCCGGGCAACTTTTCCAATTTTTTTGCCCTAAAAACCTGATTCGGACTACAACCAACATTTAAAAAAAAACAATTAGCCAAATCGGTCCAACCGTTCTCCCGTGATGTCGTGACCAACGAACAGCATTCCATTTTTATTATATAGACTAGCTGACCTGACAGACTTTGTCTTGTCCAAATTTCAATAAATTCGGTTGTGACCATTTTGTGAATTTGTAAAAAGCTATAGGATATACGTAAACAAAATAAAAATGAGAAAAAAACGTATTTCGCAGTGATCATTATAGCAAACAGACGTGGATAATGTAAATTCCTATTGAAATATTGATTAAAAGCTGCGACGTTCGTTTTTTTGTTGTATTGAAATATGATTGAAAAAGCACTTTTAGTTTTTCCCGAATTTTCATGTTTCCGGGCAACTTTTCCAATTTTTTTGCCCTAAAAACCTGATTCGGACTACAACCAACATTTAAAAAAAAACAATTAGCCAAATCGGTCCAACCGTTCTCCCGTGATGTCGTGACCAACGAACAGCATTCCATTTTTATTATATAGATTATTTCTTCCTAAATACTTTTAAATCTTTTTAATACAGATTTCATTCATTTCTCCCTTTTACAAATCAGGATACAGTTACTTATAAAATATATTTATCTATAGTGTCTAGGTGGGGATGCGAGATATCTCGTCAAGAAGCGTTTATCGGGAAGTATCGGGGCGCGAGATATCTCGTCAACAGCGTTTATTGGGAAGTATCGGGGCGCGAGATATCTCGTCCAGGGTAACCAAAGGGTTAAAATATGTTGTAGTCCATGTGAAATTAGGAGGGGTTTAAGTCATCATTTTGCCGGTTTCGAATTTTTTTTTTGGAAATGGCAGGCCTTGACAGTTTTCAAGTTTCGCCCATTTTGGCGAAAACGGGCTTTTCGAATTTTTCTCTCGGGAACTGTTTGTCCGATTGAGCTACATTTTTTTTTGTTTTATTCGATAAGGAACTGTGCTATTACGAAATAATTTTTTCAACCTCGAAAGTCAACTTTATAACGTCGGGAAATTTAAACAAATTCTTTTTTTACGTTTTTTTCGACGAGGGGCCAGAGTGATTTAAATTTTGTAAAAAATATGGATATATTCCTTGGAGTTTCCCCTTGAAAAAGATGGATTAATTGCGAACTTTTGTGAATATGTAATATTTTGTGATAATTCTGAAATGTCAAATGTCATATCACAAACTTACTATTATTCGAACGTACACGAATCAACTAAATTTTAGCAGTGCCTGGTTAACTGAACTCTGAGCAAAATTCTCTTACATGAACGTGAACTTCTATTAAATGAACGAAAAATTATAGTTAGCGGGCAGAGCCGCCAGATCGGGGGAATTTGCTCGAATCAAGAGGGAAAAGTTACCCTCTCTCTGCCAGTACCGGATCAGTCATGTGGGGAAACAGCGTCGTAGAAGTTCTTTAAATGGTTTTTAAATTTTTTAAAAATTGGAAGGTGCATTTATTGATTATTATTGTGATATTTCTCATTAAACTGAAGAGGATTTGAGCCAGTCTTTATTGTTAATATTGTTTTTGTTAGTTATGAATTTTAAATATATAATATTAAATGTAATAACATGTAATAACCAAAAAGTAATTATACATATATTATGACAGAATGATACATCAAAGCGATCTGAACGATAAAACAAAACTGAAGAATAATATATGAAGAACATAATACAAGTATTCATGGCCTACTCTATGTCAACATAATTTATATCTAAATACGCATTGATTATACTCAACAGTTTTCAATTGACACATTATCTAGCGGCGATTATTTCATAATTTTTTGAACTCTATTGTCCGTACTCCAAAATCTTTGTATAATAAATTGCATACGAAAATTTTATTGTGTCTTGTAATTGAAAATTTCATCTGTCCGATTGGTCTAACAAAATACGTTAACATTTGTTCATTTCATACAGTGTTCGATGATTTCCGAGATAATGTGATTTGTAAATCGAGGCAGCGCAGCGTTCGCAGATTATAAGCAGAAGTCGAATAGCATTATGTATTAGTATTCTCACTGTGCAGCTTAGCATGGTACTGTTTCAAGTAAACGCAAACGGAAAGTGGAGGGCGGTAGTTTAGCTTATCTACAGCATAGCATTTCACGTGTTTATAATCTACACAGTACTTTAGAAGAGTTTCTGGGACCGTAAAACAATTTACCATTGGTAGGTATGAACAATAATAATTTGCATAGTGAATCTGCTTGGGAAACGGTTGTTGCGGAATCGTATAAGAGAATGTAAAAATATTTCAGTTTCCGAAGGATTTTGGTAACTTTCTTTACTCTATTCTGTTTATTTTTAATGCATCGGAATTATTTTATCCTCGGAAGACGTGGTGAGAAAGTAGTAACGATAACCGTACTGGGTGAAATTGTAAAAATTACAAGACTGAACTTGTTCAGATTTTACACAATTTTTATAATAACAATGAAGAAATTTATTAAATGATTTCTCATTGAAGCATTTTTATAATTTCAATAATAATAAAAATGTGAAAAATGCCAATTTTAGAGCGTTCAAATATCTGCACTAATTACAATTTTTATTAAATTCTATTATGTAATATTATATACTATCATTATATTATATTAAATTTTATTATATAAATAATAAATTAGAATTGACAGACATCGGTATGAGAACTTTTTGAGAATAACAATCCTCCTAAAAAATTTGCAATCGCGGAATCTACAAACGCCCCGATGCATTATAATCCGCGTGCAATATACCTGCATTGACTGCTGTACAATAATGAAATATTCAAATCTCGCAACGATATTTCGAGGCAAATTCATAATGTCAAATAAACATCTTAATAAAATAATATTTCGAACGTAATGGAGTAATATTGACTCCACTTTTCAGCATTAACTTATTGCATCAACTGTTTGGGTCCATTAATTACAATTTAATGTGGGTTATTAATTACCTAAAGAGTAATTAGATGTGCAAATTACACTAGTGCATTTACCGAAGCACTCTCAACCTTATAGACTCGAATGGCGAATCTAAGGTAAAGGTTTGTGATCATTAGACTGCGGATGTTTATGCAATTTGCAATTTTTGTAGATGAGTCTGAAGAAAGTGGGATAAAATAGAATCTTATTTCCCGTGGCAGGAGCCTTTGCAAATCTCAGATAAATAAATTCTGTACTAAATATTATAAAAATTTGTATTTTTATAATATTAATATAAAACATTTTATATTATAATATATATAATGTTTTATAATACTTTGTTATATAATATTAATATTATATATTAAATATATATAATTTAATTTTTATATAATTTTTATATAATATATAAAACATTTTATATCATAAAATATATAATGTTTTATAATACTGTGTTTTATAATATTAATATAAAACGTTTTATATTATAATACATATAATGTTTTACAATACTTTGTTTTATAATATTAATATAAAACATTTTATATTATAATATATATAATGTTTTATAATACTTTGTTTTATAATATTAATATAAAACGTTTTATGTTATAATATATATATATGTATAATGTTATATATATATATATATATATATATATATATTATATATAATGTTATATATATATATATATTATATATAATGTTATATATATAATGTTTTACAATACTTTGTTTTATAATATTAATATAAAACGTTTTATGTTATAATATATATATATATATAATGTTTTATAATACTTTGTTTTATAATATTAATATAATACTTTGTTTTTCGAGCTTATTCCCAAACCTTAGCAAATTCGTAAAATTGGTCCGGCATTCTTCGCATAGATACGGTACTATAGGTTGGCACTGAAAGGGTTTTAAAATGTTCATTCGAATCACGTTGGTCTGGGAGGTGTCGTATGTCACGAGTTGCTGCGATGTGATTGGGCTGCATTCATTTAGGACGTTACCAACAGCAACTCGTCTGTTTGAGCGTTGAAATAGAGTGGAAAAAGTGGATTTGCCAGCGACGACGGAACGGGGCAAGTCATTCTGCGGCATGACGACGCGTGGCCACACGTTGCGAAAAGAACAAAGGACGTTATTTATTCCTTGGCCTGGCGTGTTTTCCTCTACACTGCTTATTTTCAGCACCTAGTTGGATTGTACGGTGAACTATATAACCGTTCCAATTTTCTAACATCGCATAGTGAGGTATTCTACCGGAAAAGTCGGAAAAGACTGTTTTAACCACTATCTCGTAGTCGTACTTACACTGTGGATCTTCACGCAGTTATAACTAGATCTTTATGCAAAATACAAAATGGTTGCATTGAGTGCAAAACACGTGCGCCAAATAAAAATTGTATTCTTATTTTGATGATCTTGTTGAGTTGAAACTGATACATTGGTGGCCTTAAATTTTGTTAATACCTCAACTGTTTTAAATTGTGCGCACCCATTTTTGCCATAAATGCATAAAATCCGCAGTATAGTTAGAACAAAATTGACTAGGTGATGTTCAAAATTGTTGAAAGAATTTTTTAACTTGACGATGTCAATTTACGATCTCTGTTGTATTAAATTCAAGTATAAAACAGTGAAAATGATTGTGGAATTTAAAAAGTATTGTTCTATTGTTTTCAACCGAGCAAGATTATTATGAGAAGTAATCACTCTCTTAATACAACCAATTTTCCAGAAAAATTGGCATTCTGATCATGAAGATATGTAACAATATGGTCGCGTTAGTTTAAGGGATGAAAACTATTCAGAGGAACAATCAACGTTTGCGTAACTCCTACGTCTTGGAATTTGTAAAGAAAACTTTTATTTTGTATAAAAAGTGCAGCGATTTATTATATACGATTGGTACACTATGAAAAGTTTCTGCAACAATTATTAATAGGCGGTGGATTTCATGCATTTGTGTAAAAAATTCAAGTATAAAACAGTGCAAACGTTTGAGGAATGTAAAAATAATGTTGCATTGTTTCCACCTAAACAAAATATGTAACTACGGTATCTTTGAATGAATACAATTTTCCAGAAAACTTGGCATTCTGATCATGAAGATATGCAACAATATGGTCGCGTTAGTTTAAGGGATGAAAACTATTCAGAGGAACGATCAACGTTTGCGTAACTCCTACGTCTTGGAATTTGTAAAGAAAACTTTTATTTTGCATAAAAACTGCAGCAATTTATAATATACGATTGGTTCACTATGAAAAGTTTCTGCAACAATTATTAATAGGCGGTGGATTTCATGCATTTGTGTAAAAAATTCAAATATAAAACAGTGAAAACGTTTGAGGAATGTAAAAAATAATGTTGCATTGTTTCCAACTAAATAAAATATGTAACTACGGTATCTTGGAATGAATACAATTTTCCAGAAAAATTGGCATTCTGATCATGAAGACATGTAACAATATGGAAGCGTTAGTTTAAGGAATGAAAACTATTCAGAGGAAAAACAAATACCAAGAGCACAAATCAAATAGAAATGTATTATTAATAGACAGCGGATGATTTGCATTTATGACAAGAATGAGTTGGCGTAATTGAAAAAAATAATTACTGAAACAATTAGTGCAGAACGAACGTTCGCTAGATTGTTCGCAACTTTTGTGGCCTGCAAATTAAATATTCGCGATCACAGGCACATTTCAACTCGGTTTAACTTTATTAAGAACTGTAACAGATGCGAAAAGGTTAAAAGAGAAATTACCATGATAAATCTTGACTTTCCCATCCCGGTTTCATTAACCCCTTGCTTTACGATTCCTTTAACAACTGCACTCATTGAGGCTACTTTGCCATTCATAGTTTATGTATGTACCTTAAAGGAAATTAATTCAGTGTGCCGTGTAAAAGCGATTTTAACTCTGGACATTAAATATTAATATCGCACGGAGGTTGGTAGCATGATCAATAACTGACAATAAATTTTCACTGGGCAGTTTCTGATTTGTTCAGCGAATTATGCTGGTTTTTATGGTTGCTGATTTGACAGCTGCGTTAACATGTTAACCCTCCCAATATTGACAGTCCTACAGAAGACAATACCGGGTCCAAGCGAAACTATTGTATGCTCGCTTATGCAACCAACAACTTCAAACACAGTCCCTAACTGACTTTGGCATTATTCAATTTCCTACAACAATATATTATTTGGTTAGACGTTATTTCGGAACGTCTCTACATGGAATTTACACGCGAATAATTATGTTTAATATATAGTGACTACCACTAATATTCAGACGCTCTTAAAAAGCTGATAACTTTTTTAATATTGTACTATATGATTTCAACTTTTTTGGAAAGCTAGATCAATTAGTTTGCTACAGAATGTGAAAACTTTTTTTTTAATTACAATTAATCGGAATTGTTCTAATAATACTAAAACTTGCATTTTACAACTTATTATAATATACATATAAATGTAAGAGATTTAAAACGAAAAACGTTGGGCGCAAGATAATGGTAAGTGATTGCAGATATTATCTATTGATAATAATACTATTAGAATTTTTATTTTTCATTTAATATTATTATATTTTTTATTTCTTTTTATATTTCTTCATACAATTTATATAATATTCTTTTACATAAATACTATTTTTAAAGGCTGTGCGTATGTCAAATCTAATTTAATGACATAACACAAAAATTTGAATCGGTTTCAAGAAGAATAAATTGATCTATGATTTTTTTACACCTTGGTTGGCCATTATGCACACCAAAGCGCGTGTAAGTACAATTTTCTTAAAAATTGCTTTGTATTAACAATAGAGTGCAAAATTGATGACTCAGAATTTTGAGTTCAGATTTGTAAACCACGGACCTGAAAACCATGGGATACTAATTTTTTAACAAAACTACCAATTTTTTAACGTATGCATCCGCTATATTGGATCCGCCATTTTGGTATTTCCGAATTTTGAGTTCAGATTTGTAATCCACAGACCTGAAAATCATGGGATACCAATTTTTGAACAAAACTACCCATTTTTTAACGTATGCATCCATTATATTGGATCCGCCATTTTGGTATTTTGGAATTTTGAGTTCAGATTTGTAAGCAACAGACCTGAAAACCGTAGTATACTAATTTTTTGAACAAAACTACCCATTTTTTAACGTATGCATCCATTATATTGGATCCGCCATTTTGTTCTTTCGAATTTGGAGTTCAAATTTGCAATCAGTGGACCCGAAAACCGTAGTATACTAATTTTTTAACAAAACTACCAATTTTTAACGTATGCATATGCCATTTTGTTCTTTCGAATTTGGAGTTCAGATTTGCAATTAGCTTACCCGAAAACCATAGTATACTAATTTTTGAACAAAACTACCAATTTTTTAACGTATGCATTTGCCATTTTGTTCTTTCGAATTTGGAGTTCAGATTTGCAATTAGCTTACCCGAAAACCATAGTATACTAATTTTTGAACAAAACTACCAATTTTTTAACAAAACTACCAATTTTTTAACGTATGCATCCGCTATTTTGTTCTTTCGAATTTTGAGTTCAGATTTGTAATCAACGGATCTGAAAACCATGGAATAAATACCAATTTTTGGAGGACGTGAAGTACGTTTAGGGGTTTTAGCCAACTTTTGGGGATTTGGAACCACTGTGCACTGTGAGGCGGCTAGGTACGAAAGAGAGAGATAGAGAGAGAGAGAGTGAGGGAGACAAAAAAGAGTATGTGTGCGACAACACGCGGCTCTTCCTCTTTCTCGCGGTGTACATCCATCCGGCAAGTTTGAATTGTCAGGCCCGCGAGTTCATCCAGAGAACATCCTCTCCTTATACGGTGCAAAAGGCGATCTCGAAAAAGAAGACTCGCTCTCTCGAGCATTCCCTAAGATCGAAATTCTCAAGATCGCCGGTCCTTTGTCCGAGAACCGGAGCTTCTTCACCCCGAGACAAAGATCTGCCTTTCTTCTTTACACGCATACTTTATGCCCTCTATCTCTCTCCCCTCACCCCCCCTTCTGCATGTACGTATGCATACACGGGAAGACACATAGAGCACGTAGGCGAGGGATGGGATATCAAGTTCAACATGCACTCGCGAATCCCAGTCAATTTCGGTGGGCAAGTTTCTGTTCAACTTCGAACCCATGTTGGTACGGTCTCGGGGACAAAAAGGTTGAACGCTCTACACGTTCCTTCGTGTTTCCAGAGGGTAAAACGGGTTGTCTTTAAGAGGGTTGGGTATCCCCGTGACATCCCTATAATATAACTAGAATATTACTAGATTTTGGGCCGAAACATAGGTTTAAGAGGGAACATCTCGCGTCCTCATACGAGCATATTTTGGGTTGCACAAAGGTTCATTTGATAGAAGAATGTAAGCAGTAATGTAAGAACTTTGTTTATGAATATCTCAAAAACTATTGAGCGTTTGCGCCTACAATGGTATATATTCGTAAATGGCAGATCGAGATCTATAAGTATACGAAGTCTCAACTAAATCGGTGTGACGTGGTCCTTGCACTCTCCTTGTAAGAAACAACCTCCAGACTAGAGCTGTGACTTATGAGATACCCGGGTACCCGGGTTACCCGTGAGATACCCGGGTAAACAAAAATTACTCGGGTACCCGGGTACTCGGGTAAAAAGCATTACCCGGATACCCAGGTATTCGGGTAAACAAAAATTACCCGAGTACCCGGGTATCTCATGAATAGACTGCGGATCTTCATGCAAAATATTCATATTAAATTAATGGATGAACCAAATTAATAAAGACAATTCTTGAAAATACTTAGTCATATATATCATTTTTGTAAAATATAAACTAATTTAATAATCAAGTAAAGCATATGGCGCTGTGGCACAGGTAATAATAGCTCTCGTAACCAGTTATGAGACCTCATGAGATACTCGGGTATCCGAGGACACGGCTGTCTTATAAGATACCCGGGTACCCGGGTACCCGGGTACTTGGCTATCTCATGAAATACCCGGGTAGTTTTGCTCTACCCGGGTACTTGGCTATCTCATGAAATACCCGGGTAGTTTTGCTCTACCCGGGTATCTCATGGGTACTCGGGTACCCGGGTATCTCATATACCCGGGTAAAAGTTCGAGCTCTACTCCAGACCGGTCACCTTAAATCCGTGTAAAAATGCGGCAATGGCCGGTTAAGCTCTTCTACGATACTTACAAGTCCCGCAAAGAGCGCATCAAGTTTGATCGCCTCGGGAAGCGACCCCCCCCCTGGTGCATTTCATATGTTATTGACAAAATAAGGTAAAGGTACCAGTAGTTGACCATGAACAAGTAATTGACCATTTTATAGAAAAACATAAAAAATAACCTCGGATGCCATACCATCTGTTGGTTAAATTTCTCTAATACTATTCTCTATGAACTTGCAACGTCTACTATGTTCCTCAATTAAACTTTTTATGGAATTGATTTGTTTTATTTCTTATTTCATTCTTTAATTGTAATTTGTGCTCGAAATTGTTGAAACTAGTAGGAGGTCAATTGCTAGATTTTTCATTTTCATGAGTGGTCAACTTCTGAAGCAATTACTGAATTTCTAAATATGTTTCTTAAATTTGTACAAGTAAACTTTTTTAAAAAAGTGGCCTTGGTACATAATTTAGAAGACTGAAAGAGCGTCTTCAGACATCTACTCTCGCTGTTTGATGACAGAGTAAATGGTTACTGTTGTTCGCGTGGAAAGCTTCTCTCTCAACTGGTCAACTACTAGTACCTTTACCTTAGTTGGTTCGGAACCCGCCTAACAATAAACTACAGGTCCCGTCGCAAAATAACCTCAGCAAATAGTTGAGAGCGACGTAAAATGAATAAAAAAAAAACTAGCTGGTTATTGTTGCTCGCTCGCTTCGCGAGCTCGCGGGTAGGACTGCTCTTGCGAAAGGGTTAGTGGTACGCATTGCTAGTGGGGCATTCAGCTCTTAATGGTTTTTTTATTCATTTTGCGTGTGACTCTCCACGAGCCACACAAAGAACTTCCCGATTCGTTAGTTGCAGTACATTATTATCATTATAATAACTAATAATAACTAATAACTCACTCTTGCATTGGGATATTTTTTGATTATTGTACGCGGTAACATTAGTTGCATAATTAAAAAGAAAAATGAAATATATATAATTACGTTTGTTTATTCGGTGGAAAATTTCCATCCTCTCGTATAAATTGCATTGTTGAATGAACTTCTTTCGAAAAAAACTAAAAAACTCTAAAAAAACTACTTGACCAATATGGACCAAAATCTAATCAGCTCTAAGTTCCAGCGGGGCGCATCGATTGCATCATTCATTATTCTGATCGCATTGTTATTTTTTCAGAAAACGTTAACGAAACATTTGATACCATACAAACGGACATACGCACACACACACACATACAAACATTTTGATAAAAATAGTCTAAAACGACTCCAATGACCATGAAACGTGAAGATCTGCTAAAAAATCGATTTTCGGGGTAATTACAATAACTTCCCTATGAATCGGGAAGTTAAAAAAACAGTTCGATCGTCTCCGATCAAGTTTAATCACCCCCGACCGCAGCCACGGAAGTTGCAACCCGTCGCAAGAGCGGAGTTTCGTTAGAAACGTAGATCGTGCACTAACCTGGTGGACAATTGCATTCGGGAAGGTCCCTTTTGGTCCTGAAGGTGTTGGACTCGGACGCTAACCGTTGCAGCTGGACCTGCTTCTGAACTTCGTTCCTGAGCCTCTGGAAAAGCACACCCGGTATTTCCTGATTCACCAAGCGTGCCTCTAAATTGGCGATCCTGGACTCCAGTCTGAGTTCCCTGCACACTAGTAGACCGGACACGGCTAGACTGGTGATACAGAGGGCGCACATCGCCCAATTACGAAATTTCTTGAACATCGACGCCTGGGGCTCGCAGGAGCCTTTTTTCGGCGACGGCCAGTCGGTCGCCCTGTCGGACTCCATGTTGTAGTAGACGACGGGCACACACGCTCGCTTCTACTCGTGCACGCAGCGCGTTAAGCGCGCGTCATAACCCAGCCGGCGACGATCGTCGATACGTCCTGACACGACAATCACGGGTGAGCGTGACACAGAAGTGGAGAAACCACGCAAGTCTTACAGACTGTGCGGCGTCATCGTCCTGCATCTGGAATGCATCTCGCACGGCCACTCGCCGTTATCGCTTACCTCTTCGTCCGGTGACCGTGTGCGAATCGTTCCTTTTTTTTTTATTATTATTTCTCTTCTAGTTTCTCCGGGACTAAAACGTGTTTCTCCAACGTGTATCTAGGCGGTCTTTAGCCCGGCGACGAACACACGCGCGTTATCCTTTCCTTCCTTCCTTTGTGCCTCGACGAGGTGAGATATTCCCTCAGGTAGCAAGTGTTAACCCCACCGACGTTGGTAAACAAGAGTGTCGTCAGCCGAGAACACGAGTGTCCGGTGAACCGCGCGCTCCTTTCAAACGATCACGGACATTATCTGACTGGTGGTGGCCGGTTGTCCGTCGAAACAAAATTATCACTCGGACCGGTAACGCGATTACATCAACGTCCCTCAACAACTCTCTCGATTCTCGTCTATGTTGCTCCACGAACGTCTTCTTGTCCTGGAATGCTGTCGCATCGCGATCGACGCTGGTGACTCGCAGCACTTTCAAAAAACGTTTCCAAACCGAACACTGTTCATTATAGTTGGCGGAGGGGCGCGGAGAGGGGAGATTTAAAACCCGGGGGGATAAAAACGAGAGAAGACGTTCGGACCCCTTGCACGATTGTGTTTGCCTTAACGGGAACGGTCTGGTTTCGCGGCGCACACGCTGGCTCCGGACGGAGAGACCGAACAGGGAAAAGCGAGGCGACAGCTGTGCGTGTCGGGAAACTACCGCCGAAACGACAAAGAACCACGACCTTTGGCAAGCCTCCTCGCGCTAGCCCGCGTAGCAGGTCCCTTCACCCGTTCACGGCTTCACGGAACCGAACAGAAACGCACTGTTTTGACAACGAGGTTCGATTTACTGGGCGCACGAAAAGTCCCGAAATACCGCGAATACGAAACTCCCGGCGTGGCATTCGCAGTACGACTGGATGTGGTGGGGCGACGCTCCGCCGTGAGCCGAGGGTACGTCGGCTCGGAGATACTCGGCCGCGCTCGGCCCCACTCGTCGCTGCGACTCATCCACCGGCTGCCGGACGCGTGAAGGACGATCGGTCGACCTAACGTCCACTTCCATTCGCACTGATTCGCCCCTGCTTCCCTTGCCCTTCCAGTTACCCCACCATCGCGTCCTTTCATCGCTCGACCGGATTTCGGTAAAGAATCTACCATTTTTTTCTACCGAACTGTGTACTCTTTTCACCGTTCTTCCTTCGTTTTCGAAGTCTTTTATTTTTCGTTTCTTACCGTTGTTATTCAACCCCGCGAGTCACACGCTCCACGGGACAATCCGAATGCCGCGACCATTTTTCACGGCTCAGCCCCTTTCTCCGAGTCCCACTCCTGTGCAACAGCCCCCTTCGACACGCGTTCCTCTTTTTCCAGAAAAGGGCACTTTTAAATACAGAATCAACGACCGACACAGCCAATTGCCCGGGAAACGGGGAAACCACCCGTGAAGATGGATTTCCGGGGACACGCAACTCACGCCTGTTGAAATTCGCGAGTGGCGAGTCTGTGAAATTGATTCGTTCCTTTGTGATTGCTGCTTTAAGTGGACTGCGGGTCTTTACGCGTTTAGAGAAACATATAGGTTAGACTAGCTTTCCCCCGCCACGCGTTGCTGTGGCACAGTATTTTTTAAAAGCATGTACGTATTCAACGTGTTTGTTGTAATCTATTTTGTTCAATTTCATTTCGCTTATCGCGTTGCTCTATAGTTCTCTCTCTCTCTCACTGTCTCCCGCTCCCTCTGTCACTCGTTCTATCTCGCTTTCTCTCTCTCTCTCACTCACTCCCCCCCCGCAATGAGTCCCTCAAATTTAATGTTGCTGCTACCAGTCAAAAAATAAAAGCAGAAACGTGTGGTAAAGAGAGCAAAAAAGTCGTATTTGGTCTATTTGTGACGTCATCTATTGCGAATGGCATAATGTAGAATATTGCGGTATGAGCCATTAGACGCGGCATTTCTTCAGAAATGTATTAGAGCCAACAGCATGTTGCTGCTACCAGTCAAAAGATAAAAGCAGAAACGTACCCAAAGCAGGCCGAAAAAGTCGTATTTGGTCAGTTTGTGACGTTATCAATTGTAAACAGCAGAATGTAGAATATTGCGGTATGAACCATTAGACGCAACATTTCTTGAGGAAGGATTCAGAGGTAACTGCATTCGAAAAAGTATATTCGTTGAAAAGTTATAAGCAGAAACGCGCGGTAAAGAGAGCGAAAAAGTCGTATTTGGTCTGTTTATGACGTCATCAATTGTGAACGGCAGAATGTAGAATCTTGCGATTTGAACTTTAGACGCGACATGTCTTGAGGAAGGTTCTTGAGAAAACCACATTCGAAAAAGTCTAATCGTTGTAAAGTTATAAGCAGAGACGTGTGGAAAAGGGAGGGAAAAAGTTGACATGTGTTCACTAATGACGTCACAACTTTTGGACCAATCGACTTTTTTGAATGCGGTTTGCTCCTAAACCTAATCGAAGAAATGCCGCGTCTAATGCTTCAAACCCCAGCTTTCTACGTTGAGCCGTTCTCAAGTGATGCCGTTATAAACATACATACATACAGACAGACAGACAGACAGACAGACAGACACGATTTTATTATATATAAAGAGATAGAGATAGAGATATAGAGATGACATTCCAAATCGGAGGGAAATTTAAAAACTGTCGAGACATCAATGTATTATTTCTCTTTTTTTTTTTAATTATTTAGGGAGGAAGTAACATTCCACTTGATTTGTATTTGTTAAAATCGATGCTGAGAATTTTTATTTTGCATGAACATCTGTATGATATTTTATAAGGAATTTCGAGGGAATTAGAATGGAATTAAGTTTTCCTTTTCTTTTGTAAAACACCTGAACTAGCCATGCCCCAGAAAGTTAAAAACTTCTTGGAGTCTGGTAATGTTTAGAAGTAAATTAAGATTGGAAATTTGAAAATAATTCTAATGGAGCTACAAAAATATCAGGAACAACTGTCGATGCAGTATTCGCAAGACATTTAGACAAATTGAATCAAGAATATTTATATCATATTTTAGTTATTACAAGCCAATTGTTGGAATCATAGAAAATTATAGAAAAAAATTTGCGACGCAAAGAAGGAGAGCGTGTAGGAAAGAAAGAGACAGTTCAATATATCTCCCTCTCTGTTTAACAATGTTTAACTCTGTTAACAAATTTCCATTTGTTTATTAAAAGAACTGAATATCCTAATACACTTAGATACTAATAACCTAGTCCAATTATTAATCTAACGATTTTTTCGCAAATAAAACAAAAGAGAGTGGAGGTTGATGCGAACTAATATAATATTATATAAAACTCATTCTATAAAAATCAGAATTTATTAAATTTTTTCGAATTTTTATTAACACTTTATGACATTTAATTTTCTATGATTCTATCATTGAAACAATTGGCTTCTGCTAGCTAAAATATGATATAAATATTCTTGATTTAATTTTGCCTACATGTCTTGCAAATACTGCACCGACAGGTGTTCCTAATATTGTTGTCGCTCCATTAGGATTATTTTTAAATTTCCATTCTAACGCTGATTTTTTTATTCTATTCCACACACGGTAGGTATTGAAATACATATATCTCCAATACATCTCTGTAATACATTTAACTCTCATCCGTCCCTCGTGTGAATTTGGCACAGTTTTCCCGCAATAAGTTATACTGTTCTGTTATTTGCAATTAAATTTGTCCAAAACTTGGTGACTTTTATTTTTTGAATGCGAAACATATAACCTGAAAAAGTAAAGATGAGATTTTGGTCCATATTGGTCAAGTAGTTTTTTTAGATTTTTTTAGTTTTTTTCGAAAGAAGTTCATTCAAGAATGCAATTTATACGAGAGGATGGAAATTTTCCACCGAATAAACAAACGTAATTATATATATTTCATTTTTATTAAAAAAAAATTTTTTTTAATTAAAAAAAAATTTTTCTTTTTCATTATGCAACTAATGTTACCGCTTACAATAATCAAAAAATATCCGAATGCAAGAGTGAGTTATTAGTTATTATTAGTTATTACAATGATAATAATGTACTGCAACTAACGAATCGGGAAGTTCTTTGTGTGGCTCGTGGAGAGTCACACACAAAATAAAAAAAAACCATTAATAGCTGTATGCCCCACTAGTTTCTATATTATATCTTATTAGAAATATGTATGTATCGAATTGATGGCGTTGCGGGCGGAATGTGTGTAGACCGTCTTGCGCTGTCGCGTGCCAATCTGGCATGTTTATTTTCCTTTTTCTCGATGTACTTTATTTAACCTTCTTACTCTTATTCAATCCCGCGAGTCACACGCTCTCCGGAACAATCGGAATACCTGACCATTTTTCACGGTTCAGCCCCTTTCTCCAAGCCCCACTCCTGTTTAACAGCCCCCTTCTTCGCTACCCTTGGATACTCGGTTTCTCTTTTCCCAGAAAAGGGCAGTTTTAAATACGGAATCAACAACCGGCAGTCAATTGGCCGAGAAACCACCGTGAAGATGGATTTCCGGATACACGCAACTCACGCCTGTTGGAATTCGCTGCTTCATCAGAAAGGTTAGTCTGTGCTCCTTTTTTGATTGTAGATTTAAAGTAATTTAGCGCTGAACCTACCTAACACTAAGAGCCACCAAAATGTCTTAGCTTTACAAAAATTACACGACTCTATTTAGATTCTAAGAAATCTATCGAATCAATTTTCGTGTAACCAACTTCATGGTTTTAATAATTGTGAAATGAAAAATATGAAACCGGTTATTTGACAGGCAGTGATGGGTTTAGTGTTTGATGGAATTAGAATCAAATTGGGTTATGTTCTGAGGTTAATAATAACCGTACCGGGTACAAAATGTGTCGGAAATTCATATATATTGTTTTATAAAAATTATCAGTCTAAATTCATTTAGATTTTTTACAATTTTTATGATAATATGTTCTCGAATAAAGACTTTTATTGAATAATTTCTGATGGAAGTATCTTTATAATTTCAATAATTACAAATTAAAGAATTTGAAAGACTTTGAAAGAATTTGACCGGTCGTAGTACGGGAAGTTTCGAAGTTAAGTTTTCTTTTTCTTTTGTAAAACAGCTGCGCTAATTCTGAACTACAGTGAAAGCAAATATTTTTTATTTCTACACATCTACTATCTAAAGAATTTAAAAAAAAAATCAGTTTTGAAGATTAGTTTCCTTTTCTTTTGTAAAACAGCTGCGCTAATTCTGAACTACAGTGAAACCAAATATTTTTTATTTCTACACATCTACTATCTAAAGAATTAAAAAAAAATCAGTTTTGAAGATTAATTTCCTTTTCTTTTGTAAAACAGCTGAGCTACTGTAATATTTACAGTGGCATAATTTGAATTAAAAAACCAAATATTTTTCGTTTCTATACAATATCTGATAAAACAGGATTGATTTTTAAAAAATGCACCAGCAGTTTGAACAATTTAAAATAAATTATACAGAATTTGCACCAAAGAGAAATATATTTTTCTCAGTTTTTTGAAAATTCTGTTTTTGAATAAAAAATTTAACTTGATACACTGTAGAAATTGATATTTTCAACAAACTTGACACTTTTTATTCAAAAGTGTAAAATTTCTGTAATATTATTCTTTAACAAATCGATTGTTTTGCTGCTAGTTCAAAATATCGGTTTCTACAACGTATCCAAAAATGATTGAAGTCAGAGAGTAGCTGTTCTAAAGTTTCACAGTTTCATTTTTTTGGGAAAACTCCCGAGGAAAAAATTTTTTAATATTCCACAAGCACTATACATGAAATTGTAGAAGCTTTTATGTTTTTTCGGAACCATACTCGGGAAAATGAAAACCATATGTGGTTGCACGATTTGAAACGTATAGATAGAGGAATGGTGTATTCAGATAACTAAAATTCCCATAAAACCAAAGTAATTAAATTAATGAAACCGGAACTAGACAGTTAAAATTTAAGTGCATGAAATTGAAATGCTACTTTCACTTTTTTTCGGATCATAAAAAACGTAATAAAATTGGTTTATCCGAAAACGGGGCAATAAAAATAAATTTCTAAACCTAGTCTAACACTGAAAAGTCGTTTTTTGTGTTAATCAATAACAGTATAGTTTGAGATTACGTGCTCAACGTTTAAAGGACAAGTTCCAAATGATTATGTTGGTTCAGTTTATGAAACAGCAGCGCTTCGATGGATATACAGTCAGTTCGAAAAGTCTTTACAACCCCTGTAACATTTTTAAACAGTAGACCACACGACTTGAATTTTCTCAAGAACTTACAAGAATCAATTTACTAAATGACATGTAAAGAAAATGTTGACAAAAATTACAATTGAGAGGAATTGCGAAAAAATAGTAACTACTGATTTTACAACTTTTTAATTCGAGTCTGTAATGGGAATTTTTAGAAAATGAGACATTTTCCGGATGTATGCAACTAACACTAATATATATATTGGGTTGGCAAGAAAGTAATTTCGGTATTTTATAGTGAAATAGTACTCAATTTTTTAATTCAAGCACGATCTTTAATGAATAAAATATTTTCCCTTCTGTTCAACGATCTTTTGCCAAAAAGAATAAGTAAGAAAATATTTTATTCATGAAAGTTCATTGCTTGAATAAAGGAAATCGCTTTTATTTCACCTTAAAATACCGAAATTACTTTCTTGCCAACCCAATATATACATGTTTGTGATCAATTAGTCAAACAATCTTTTTAATATCCTAAAAAGCTGCATTCGTTTGAACACATTTTTAGGAAGTCAATTCAATTTAACGCGTGTCGGAGACTTTTTGTATTGATTGTACATACCTGCTGGAAATTCAATCTATTGAAATGTTCAGTTGCACACAGCTACGTAATATCTGACTCTCGTTGATGAATCTAAAACTTATATAAAAAGAAGTGAGTTAATAATCTTTTTGTATAAATAGTCGTTGTGGAAAATAATTAAAATCATAAATTCTCCCACCAGTTTGATAATTTTGTACTTTTTTTTACATATTCTGGTGCGTTAACATAATTAAACTGTAAGAATTAAGAATATTTTTCATTCTTTTATTTTTTTGAAAAATGTGCGCGTGCTCATCGACTTTCAACTCTATATAAATATTTTTATTTTTTTATTTTTCCACGTATTTTTGAACGAAAAAATTGGTACATATTATTATACTAATGTTGTTTACATATAAAGAATTCTTTGCATGTGAGATACATTTTAAGAATTCTAATAAGAACCGTTTCATTGTGTAAACAAAAAACTGTAAATAGTTTTCGTTCCTTTATTTTTTTGAAAAATGTACGGGTGCTCATCGACTTTCAACTCTATATAAATATTTATATTTTTTTATTTTTCCACGTATTTTTGAACGAAGAAATTGGTACATATTATTACATTAGTATTGTTACATACAAAGAATTCTTTGCATGTGACAAAAATTATTTTAAGAATTTTATGTAGCAAGAACCGTTTCGGTATTTAAACAAAAAATTGTAAATATTTCTTACTTTTAGCGTTCCAAACGCTAACCGCTCCCACCCTAAATCTCACTCAATAATTTGAGAGTCCAACAGCTTTATGAATTAACCGAATAAAAATAAATAAATGGTCATAATCTTGAATACTAATAATGGCTACATGCAATGATGTATTTGAAAATTATTCTTATTGCACACTGATGTGTCAGTTATTTTATTATTCCGGTGCTTGTGAATTAAGTAAGTACAAACTGACGCAGCGTGTAAATAATTAATCAAACAAAACAAATGAAATAAAATGCATTTATTGATCGGTTATTTATAATTCGGTACATACGAATGCAGCAAGTGAAAATTTTAACAACTTGTGGACAATTAATCAAATAAATAGACTACACTAGAAACTCGATTAGTATAATATAAAAATAAATGCTCAGAATCATTAATACTAATAATGGCTACGTGCAATGATGTATTTGAAAATTATTCTTATTGCACACTGATGTGTCGGTTATTTTATTATTCCGGTGCTTGTGAATTAAGTAAGTACAAACTGACGCAGCGTGTAAATAATTAATCAAACAAAACAAATGAAATAAAATGCATTTATTGATCGGTTATTTATAATTCGGTACATACGAATGCAGCAAGTGAAAATTTTAACGACTTGTGGATAATTAATCCAACAAAATAGTCTCGACAAGAAACATTTAAATTAACATATTTGCAGTGTTGGGCAATAAATAAATTTATTTAAATAAATAATTATTTAAATAACATGTTATTTGTTATTTGGATATTCAAATAAAACGCAGAAATAATTACTTTTTATTTGAGCAAGTCTAAATGAATTTATTTAAAATAATAAAGTTAATTGTTATTTACAAATACAATTTTCAATTATTATTTGTATTAACAATGTTGTATTAACAATTCGGACGAGCCCGAACACTGGCACATTGATTTCCACCTCAATCCAAATAATAAGTAAACTTTTATTTGCAAATAAGAAATAATAAATAGATTATATATAGAATTATTTAAATAACTTTAATTTAAATAACAAGTTTAGTTATTATTTGCAAATAAAATCACACGTTTATTTATTATTTAAAATAAGATTTGCCCAACACTGCATATTTGTCAGTATACAAATAAAAGTCTCTTCTCAGTTGGGAACAATTAAATGATGGATTAAAATAACGCTGGCCACCGTCACTAGAATTTAAGTGTTACTGTAAGCAAGAAAATGCTTTCATCGACGAATTTTAATATTTTTATCCGACGTTTTGCGCAAAGTTGTTCCCCTTATTCTAGTTTTTATGAAACTGTCTATAGAAACGAGAATTTACATAAAGATCCACTTAGTAAATGTCAACGCCAGTTATCCAACCGCGATTATTTATTCGGAACTGGATATACAAGTTGCAGCGAAAATCGCGGCGCAAACAAAAAGGAGATAATTCTACTCGGGAAAATAGTTCGAGAATGTAGAGCAAGATTTTTTATTCGAGATCTCGTTCGCGAAAACCTTTTAGTCGGAACATTTTTGAGTAGGCTACAGTGGATTGATCCTGGTTCGGCCAACGCGCTACGATTGGTCCGTGTTTTTCGTTAATTACTCCGAAACGAAGCCACGGAAGCCATTTTTGTAGAGGAAAATGTCGCTGCAAGTGATCCAAGGAATCTCCCATTTCCGGGATTTAAAGGAATTTTGGGACATCCAGTAGTTTGAACCCTTTGCACTCGAAGCTAAAACGTTTCTTTCGACCTAAAATATTTCCAGGCTGTTCTTCCGTTTATGGCGAAAATCAGAATTCGATGAAATTTTGAAAATAGATTCTTTTTTTACCAAAATGACGATTGCCAGAAGGATTTTTGGCGCGTCGAAAAAAAAATTTGTATCATTTCAATGTTGCGCTCTACCTTAGCGACTACTGACTTACCGACTTTGTACTTTATTATAAATCAATTATATGTTCTCGGCGGTGCACAGTTTTGATAAAAAATAAAGCAAAAACAAAGCAAATTAGCAATATTTAAATGTAACTCAACGTTTCGATCCAGGTGTGGATCATTTTCAAGATCATTTTCAATTTTGTGAATTACCCATTACATTTTGTTTATATATATTTTCAGACGCAATTGCTCTTGAAAATGATCCACACCTGGATCGAAACGTTGAGTTACATTTAAATATTGCTAATTTGCTTTGTTTTTGCTTCATTTTTGTACTTTATGTTCGTGCTGTGCGCATGCGCCATATATATATTCTGGAAATTAATGTAAAATGTATAGAAAATTTCAATTGTTAAACCAAGTGAACCAATATCTACAATGGGAAGATTATGCGATGAGAATTAATTTGGATTAAGTTAACCCGAAAAGTTTATTTATTATTAACTTCCCGATTCATAGGGAAGTTACTGTAATTTAGTTATGTTATTATTTATGTGATTAGAATGAGTTGTGGTTAGGTCGGGGTGGAAAAATTTCAAGTTTACCTTATATATGTATTACTTTAAACCAAAGAGGATTCGTTTATAGATGACATGTGTGAATTTTTATATGAACTAGGCTGGTGATGATCCTTTTTTACAACTAATTGAAGATATTCTATATAAAATAGGAAGTCGTTAAGTCGGCAAGGTAGAGCGCGACATTGAAATGATAAAAAAATTGTTTTCGATGCGCCAAAAATCCTTCTGGCAATCGTCATTTTAGTAAAAAAAGAACCTATTTTCAAAATTTCATCGAATTCTGATTTCTGCTATAAACGGAAGTTTCGCCTATTTCCATTCTCTAGAATTTTTAAAATTTGGTACATAAGACATTGATATAATACCTCACATAAAAGTTAAATGTTTAGTAATTGATTAAGTACCGACATATCTAATAATGTTAACAATATTTTAATTAACAGTACATCAATTTTTAATGACACATCCCGAGTGCCGAGGGTTAAAATAAAAGTTCTTCGGTATGAACGAACAAACTAATTAAAGAAAATACTAAAGGATTCGTACGGTTTTATGCGAGATAAACTTCCGTCTACATCCTTCTCTCCCATATTCGATTTTTCCTGGTTCTATGTCTATGATTCTTCGGTTTACAAGTTACACGATTAGGAGGTCGTTACAGCATTCGATTTAGTATACGTGCAGACGGCGAATACGCCGAACGTACGTTCCAGGATGTAATCTATAATCGCTTCCTGTGCTAGAGATTGGGCGGTAGCAAGGGGTCGATTGTACGTATCCGTCACGTATACACACGGGGGATGTGTTTCAAGGGACACAATCGATTCATCGATCGATATTTCCTACTATAACAGTGTTTTTCAGAAGCATATTATTTACTCGACGGCAACCCCACCCCTCACCCCCTAATTACTATTACGTTGCAAGCGGAAATAGTATTGGGAACGCAGAACAAAACATTCAAACCAAAACTGAAGAACAAAAACGGCTTTATTGTTAACGTTTGACTTCAATCGTCGCTGCATCCGTTTACAATTAGCGGGGAAAATTTGTTAATTGTATCTGCTGGAAGTAAACAAGTAAACAGCAGTTTTTATGCGTTTGTGCTATATATTTAAAACGTTGAAAGCATTCGAAGAATTGAGCCGTTTATTTTGAAAGTGGCCCAAGTCCATTTAAGCTTAAATTGAAATATTTAAGAGCCTACGTTCCAATGAAATTGAAAATATACGTGTAGGATGCCAATGTGCCACACACCTTAAGTGTATCTGAGAGAGTTAAATTTATAATTCCCATTAAAATAATAGCAAACTTTGATTGAATAATGTGTATCTTATTACCAAGAATGGACTAGAGCCACTGTCAAAATAAAAATTTGTATCATTCCATTAACCAATTAATTTCCTTTTTACAAAATCATTATAATTTGCTTCAGAATTAATGGATAACATAGAAATATAAATAATAAAATTGTTGGTTTGATTTTTCTCGAAAACGAATTAGATCTTTCACTTTCAAAATTGACAACAAGATTTGTAATATAATTTTAAACAGCCCAAGTCCATTCGATGTAATTAAAATGCTTCAAATTATAAAAACAATATTCAATTTATTGTATATTTCTTTAGAAAACTTGAAAAACGCCATTTATGCAATTCAGGAAATCTTCTAAATATATAAATTATGAAACAATTACAATACTCCTCCTTTACATTTTATGTACGCAGGGGGAGGGTTTTGAAGTAGTCATGGTGCTCCGATTATATCGTTGTAAGTCTATATCTTTGTATTTCGCTGTTGGAATTTGTCTTGCCTTTATAAAGTGGTGCCAATACAATATTTTCTCGGTTTACCCGACGTGGTAATATATTCAGTGTTTTAAACTATGCATTCTCATCCATTGGTATCTTTTAGAAAATTTTATATGGTTCATTTCTCAAACAACGCATCCAGCATATTTTTAATCACTTTATTGTTTCTCCGTTAGAATTCTTTGCTCTTCTAAAAATTGCATCCTCCAAAAATTGCATCCTCCAGAAATTGCATCCTACAGGAATTGCATCCTACAGGAATTGCATCCTCCAGAAATTGCATCCTCCAGAAATTGCATCCTCCAGGAATTGCATCCTCCAGGAATTGCATCCTACAGGAATTGCATCCTCCAGGAGTTGCATCCTCCAGGAGTTGCATCCTCCAGGAGTTGCATCCTCCAGGAGTTGCATCCTCCAGGAGTTGCATCCTCCAAAAATAGGATCCTCCAGAAATTGCATCCTCCAGAAATTGCATCCTCCAGAAATTGCATCCTCCAGCAATTGCATCCTCCAGCAATTGCATCCTCCAGCAATTGCATCATCCAGAAATTGCATCCTGCAGAAATTGCATTCTCCAGAAATTGCATCGTCCAAAAAACTTGTTGATATGAAATCCTCTTGTTTCATGTCATATAATATAAAGTTATTACCTTTCTAACACTTCTTGATAACATTACAATAATCTTCGGGGATAAACAGTAAATAATTTTTCTTTATTTATATTTTTCTTTCGGTAAAAACGATTGTCCTGATACTAAGAATTTATGGTCTATGATTTCCACATTATTGTTCAACAGTTTGAACAATTTTTAGGCACGTTAAAGCTACTTTAATGTTTCCACTGGAGGCTAGAATCTAGACGTTTGCTGGAGGTTACACTCAACAACTGACAAATGGACTTGGGCCACTTTCAAAATCAAAATTTGTTTCATTTTATTAACCAGCTAATTTCCTTTTTACATAACCTTTGTAATTTTACAAAGAATTTTAACGTAGAAATGTAAATATTAAAATTTGCTTGCTTGATTTTTCTCGAAACTGGACTTATGTGGGCCATTTTCAAATTAAACGGCTTAATTATAAAATACTGTTGTAATATTTTCAACCTAGTAAACGTAATAACAAAGAAAATTTTGATTGAAGAATTTAAGAATACTGACTAATTTCAGCCTATCAAAATGATTAAGAATTCTATGTAATATCTGTTTGTGGCAATCAAGATAATTAATTTTTATTTTGCAAGTGCTTAGTCTAGTTTTAAAGATTTGTGCCATACTTGAAATTTTGAGTATATTGCTGACAATTTATTGAATGTCGAGGAAAATGTTGGTTATTAACATAACAAATTAACTTATATCGTTGCAAAGAATGTGAGTACTCAACAATCATTTAGTCTTCAAAGCCCTATTCATAAAAATTGTTCTGTCACATAAAAGTTAGAATTGGTAAAAATCAACCACACTATTTTGCTATTATCGGTATAAGTGACATTAATAATTATTAAGCGAACGTATTACACGTAAACGTTAGATAATGCATACTATTTTTTTTATCTTCCGTCATTACTGAGTACGTACAATTAAACGCAATCGTTTCCTTTGTCGCAAAATATTCATCTTACGTTTTCCTCGGCAGCATCTTCATCTTCTCCAATTAGTTAGCTTTTTTCCTGCCTTTCCTTGCTCGAGAGATTCTTAGAGATCACGTAATATAAACTGACGCAATTTTGTCAAGTTCCCTCTTAAATTTTGTTCTTCTTTCAGTGAAGACGCCGTGTTACACTGTAGGTTTCCTTCATTCACTGACGACTATTGCAGGGAAACCGTATTATACGTAGATTGCTCTTCCATAACTGTCCAGCATTAAAAATCATCATATAACCTACACAAATAAATTATAAATTCTCTAATTCATAAGCAGACTGCGGATCTTTATGGAATTTGCAATTTTTGTAAACGGATTTTGAGGAACCCCAATCAAAGAAAATTTTATTTTCCATGGTAATCACCTTTTTAGATCGGAACTAAATTAAAGTTGTATTAAATTTCTGCTGTAATTTATATCCCAGCATTTTTCGAAAATTTTTGAAAGCCGTAATTAAAAGTTAAATATAAAAACCCGAAGTCTATTCATAAGATCATCTAGTATACATATTTAAAATACACATTATACATTTATACTAAATTAATTAATACTAACAAAAGAATGTAACACATTGTAGATGCATTTTAAGAGACTCGAAACAAGTAAAATTTTACTTTCCGTGGTAGTCACCTTTTTAGATCGGAACTAAATGAAAATTGTACTAAATTTCTGCTGTATTTTATTATAGATTATAATTTTATTTTATTTCGATTATAATTTTATTTTATTTCGATTATAATCTTATTTTATTTCGATTATAATCTTATTTTATTTCGATTATAATTTTATTTTATTTCGATTATAATTTTATTTTATTTCGATTATAATTTTATTTTATTTCGATTATAATTTTATTTTATTTCGATTATAATTTTATTTGATTTCGATTATAATTTTATTTTATTTCGATTACAATGTTATTTTATTCCGATTACAATTTTATTTTATTCCGATTACAATTTTATTTTATTTCGATTACAATTTTATTTTATTTTTATTATAATTTTATTTTATTTTTATTATAATTTTATTTTATTTTATTTTTATTATAATTTTATTTTATTTCGATTATAATTTTATTTTATTTTCTTTCGATTATAATTTTATTTTATTTTCTTTCGATTATAATTTTATTTTATTTTCTTTCGATTATAATTTTATTTTATTTTATTTCGATTATAATTTTATTTTATTTTATTTCGATTATAATTTTATTTTCTTTCGATTATAATTTTATTTTCTTTCGATTATAACTTTATTTTCTTTCGATTATAATTTTATTTTCTTTCGATTATAATTTTATTTTCTTTCGATTATAATTTTATTTTATTTTATTTCGATTATCGTTACCAGCGGCGGATCATCCATTTTGGAGCCCTGAGCCGACACTGTTGGGGGCCTATCCAATAAACTCAAGTACACGAAACACATGTTCACAAAAAAAATCTACCAATTTGCAACATAAAATATTATCGGTATATTATAAATACACAGCAGATTTTTACGCAAAATGAAAATTTTTTATGTGAACTAAATCAAATTCGAGTGAAATAGAGATTTATTTCCATTTCTAACACAATAGTTTGAAAATATTGCAACAGTATCTTGAAATTTTAATATGATTACTGTTTTAAATTACGCCTACTGATTTTTGCCATAAGTGCATCAAGATCCGCTGTCTAATACTAAATAATAATATTGTTTCGGTAAACCTACACTGTCGTAATGGAATACAAGATAACAAAGGAGATTGAAGTATCCTTTAAAGATGATATTGGTGTAATTGTACGCAAAGATATTAAATTTTAAAGTCTAAATTCCAAAGATAATTGAAAATTAGGAAACAATTCCCGCGATGTTGAAAATGCTGAGAAATCTGTAGATGGCTTCCTCGATGGGCTTTCATAGGACAGCGGAATGTAATTTGACGTATGCTTTACAGACACGATCAGCTACAGCGCGTTTTAGGCATGATACTTTCTCTTTGCTTTAACGTACAACTTATGTTGAAACGATACTTCAATGACGCTAATACACAGCAGACTTCCAGACCGTTCCGCTGACGGAGATAACGTTACGTACCTGGAAAGGTTGTTCTACGAATTTCGTGAGCTGAGGTTGGATGCTATCTAAGTTTAACGGCATATTTTCGGATCAGTTTCAAGCACTCTAACCCTTTGTCTTCCCGAAGGACAACGAATCACAGACGCAATTAGCAATTAGGGACACTGTAACAAATGAGGAAAATATAAGATTTCAACAACGGTACAGAAAAAAGTGAAACATCGATTAATACAAGATTTTGCATTTCAGTTTACTATATTATGAATATATAAAACAATGCTTGTAATACGTAAAAAATAATTTGGTCTTACGCCTTTCGTCGTCTTTGCTCGGATTATCTTTCCTTCAGATGGCCAACTGGGCTACAGGATTCCTACAGATCATTATTGATCCTGAGATATATTCTCCAGACATTGACGATCCAACATTTCAATTTTTGTGAAAATCAACAAAATGGGAGATATTTTAATGACGGAATTTCGGTAGAGAATTTGTTAACTTTTTGTTCATATTTAACAAAATAATAGAAAAATGGAAAAAGATCGATCATCAATGCCTAGTAGATATTTATAACGAATGTAACTAAACTTTTAATGCAATTGCTAAGAACTCGAGATATATCTTGTACACATTTATACTACATTAATTAATACTAACAAAAGAATGCAACACATTGTAGATGCATTTTAAGAGACTCGAAACAAGTAAAATTTTACTTTCCGTGGTAGTCACCTTATTAGATCGGAACTAAATTAACATTGTACTAACTCTCTGCTGTATTTTATATCCTAGTATTTTTTGAAAATTTTTGAAATTTAATGACGGAATTTCGGTAGAGAATTTGTTAACTTTTTGTTCATATTTAACAAAATAATGGAAAAACGGAAAAAGATCGATCGTTAATGTCTAGTAGATATTTAGAACGAATATAACTAAAATTTTAATACAATTGCTAAGAACTCGAGATATATCTTGTACACCGTTTTAAAAAACGCGTTTAAAGTTTACATGTTGATCGATGTTTATGTTTCGACACTTTCAAGTGTTTCACAGTTTGTTCCCAGTATCTCAGTAGCTCACACGAACGACAATCAAATGGTACATGTTTGTGCCAGTCCATAATATGTAAAGTAATATCATAAAGCAAGTGAGTAACTTATTTCAAAAATTTATTTTGTTATTAAACAGTTTAATTTATTAACACATTTTTATTGCTTGTTTGTTTTAACATTTAACAGAAGAATCGATCTGTGTAAAAAGAATATGCATTTCTACTTGAAGAAATGATGCAATTGTTAATTGCACATGCACAGTTGCACAAAAAAAAAATCTGTGGGCCTACGAATTCTCCAAACCATTAATCTTTCTAACTGCATAGATAATTCTGTATTCTTAATAAACCCCTTTCGAAGACGAAGATAAATATTCCCTCGAGCAGTGCACAAAAAGTAGTGTTATTATATGTAGTTTCTAATTTTTGTTATAACTTTTTCTTAAATTTGAAGATTTAATTGAACGTTATTTAAATATGGGTTTCGCGTTTTTTAAATATTTACTTTATATTTTTTTACATCTTTATATTTTTTGAATATGTAATTTATATTCTCTGAACATTTAGCTCACATTTTCTAAACATTCAATTTACATTTCTTGTATATATTTACAATATTCAGATCTAATATTTTTCTCATATGAAAAAGTGTGGCTCAAAAAATATTTTTTCAATATTTGAAAAAAACATTTACCCAACATTTTTGTGCTACTAGGGCTGCAATTTATAATATGGATTGTAAACAAAGGATGTCGTAAACAAAGGATGTCGTAAACATTGTAAAATATCTTAAATTTCTTAAATATGAAGATTTTATTGAACGTTATTTAAATATTGGTTCCGCGTTTTTTAAATATTTACTTTATATTTTTATATTTTTTGAATATGGAATTTATATTCTCTGAACATTTAGCTCACACTTTCTAAACATTCAATTTACATTTCTTGGGTATGTATAGAATATTCAGATCTAATATTGGTCTCATAAGAAAAATTGTGGCTTAAAAAATATTTTTTCAATATTTAAAAAATAAAAAACCCAATATTTTTGTGCTACTAGGGCTGCAATTTATAATATGGATTGTAAACAAAGAATGTCGTAAACATTGTAAAATTTCTTAAATTTGGAGGTTTAATTGAACGTTATTTAAATATGGGTTTCGCGTTTTTTAAATATTTACTTTCTGTTTTTATATTTTTTGAATATGTAATTTATATTCTCTGAACATTTAGCTCACATTTTCTAAACATTCAATTTACATTTCTTGGGCATGTATAGAATATTCAAATCTAATATTGGTCTCATATGAAAAATAGTGGCTTAAAAAATATTTTCTCAATATTTAAAAAAAAAACCCCAATATTTGTGTGCTACTAGGGCTGCAATTTATAATATGGATTGTAAACGAATATCGTAAACATTGTATAGAAACGATTCGAATTGATTCAGATTCCATCGGTAATCTTGAAAATGCCGGGTTGCCAGAATCTAGTGTTAGACTTGGCAAGCGTAAGTGAGCACTACTGTTTAAGTAGCTCGCTATAGCCGGTCTCGGGGACGAAGGGGACGCTATTGGGAGGCTGCGTCGCGCGTCGTCCCGTCGCTGGACCACGTTGAGAACCCCTGGGGACGGCAAACCGAGGTTTGAGGGGTGAACTTCCAGTGTGCTTCGTGATTAAAAAGTCATCGCGGCCGATGCCCTCTTCACGGCACGTTGGTCATCGCTGGGGTGCGGTATGAGGCGCATTATGTCGCGTTTCCGCCAGGAAGCAGGCGCAGTCGGGACAACAGCCTGCACCTCGTTTCCGTTCGCTCTGAGAGAACGTGCCTTGCGGACATTGCGGACGAGGATGAAGATACCCGATAAGAACGGGTACAAGCGGGATACAATGACAAAACGATAACGGAACGAACGAAGGAGGGATGCGCGAGGAGTAACTGGAAGAGAAAACGACGCGAAGGTGGCGGAGGGGCAGAGGGGCGGGATGCGAGACACGAGGAGAACATGGACACGGAACTAGCCCGCGACACTAAGGCAGACTCTCATTTCGGGGTTGGAGGGGGACGCGCATCCGAAACCATCCCCGCGAGTGTGTCTGCGAGTGTTCCAACCCGAACGAGAATCCGCCAAGCAAAAACCACCGGGGGAAGAAGGGAGTCGATGCACAGTTCGTATAATGCTCGACAGAAAATATTTCTGCATTACAATGTGTACCTACCTACCCAAACGCACTTGTCGGAACTTCCAGCCGTTGTCGCCTGTCGCCGAAACATCCTAAGCCTAGTTTTAGCTCGTTCACCCACCCGGTTCTTGCGTTGTATATTCATAACGATATTTCCGCGCGAGAGCCACCGTGAAACGCGGAACACTTTGAGCCTGCATAATTCGCAGATCTCTAGAAAACTAGAACTTTGTTTATCTTCTTCCGCGACCTCTTCTGCGCTTGACAAATCTCCCGAAATCGAGATGTAGAAGTAGCTCGTCGTGCACAGTTATTTGTTTGAAGTTGTTTGAATTGAATTTTTAAAAGTTTATTCGACACGTGTTATTTTTAATATTCCAGATATTTTTAGTCGTGTAAATAGAATTTATACTGTTGTTGATTTGACAACTACGGTTTAGTTTACGGTTTCAGTGACTAGAACTTTTTTGTATCGGATTGGCAAAAGAAAGTAATTTCGGTATTTTAAGGTCAGATAAAACCGAACTTGTTTGAAGTTGTTTGAATTGAATTTTTAAAAGTTTATTTGAAACGTGTTATTTTCAACATTCCAGATATTTTCAGTCGTGTAAGGAGAATTTATACTGTTGTTGATTTGACAACTACGATTTAGTTTACGGTTTCAATAACTAGAACTTTTTTGGATCGGATTGACAAAAGAAAGTAATTTCGATATTTTAAGGTGAGATAAAACTGAACTTTTTTTTTGTTTGAAGTTGGTTGAATTGAATTTTTAAAAGTGTATACGAAACGTGGTATTTTTAACATTCCAGATATTTTCAGTCGTGTAAGGAGAATTTATACTGTTGTTGATTTGACAACTACGATTTATTTTACGGTTTCAGTGATTAGAACTATTTTTGCTTTCTTTGTATCGGATTGGCAAAAGAAAGTAGTTTCGTTATTTTGAGGTGAGATAAAACAGAACTTATTTGGCCGTTACTAGTTTGAAGTTGTTTGAATTGAATTTTTAAAAGTTTATTCGAAACGTGTTATTTTAAAAATTCCAGATATTTTCAGTCGTGTAAGGAAAATTTATACTGTTGTTGATTAGACAACTACGGTTTAGTTGACGGTTTCTGTGACTAGAACTTTTTTGTATTGGATTGACAAAAGAAAGTAATTTCGATATTTTAAGGTGAGATAAAACTGAACTTTTTTTTGTTTGAAGTTGTTTGAATTGAATTTTTAAAAGTGTATACGAAACGTGGTATTTTTAACATTCCAGATATTTTCAGTCGTGTAAGGAGAATTTATACTGTTGTTGATTTGACAACTACGATTTATTTTACGGTTTCAGTGATTAGAACTATTTTTGCTTTCTTTGTATCGGATTGGCAAAAGAAAGTAATTTCGGTATTTTAAGGTGAAATAAAACAGAACTTATTTGGCCGTTACTAGTTTGAAGTTGTTTGAATTGAATTTTTAAAAGTTTATTCGAAACGTGTTATTTTCAACATTCCAGATATTTTCAGTCGTGTAAATAGAATTTATACTATTGTTGATTTGACAACTACGATTTAGTTTACGGTTTCAATAACTAGAACTTTTTTGTATCGGATTGGGAAAAGAAAGTAATTTCGGTATTTTAAGGTGAGATAAAACCAAACTTCTTTGGTCGTTACTTGTTTGAAGTTGTTTGAATTGAACTTTTAAAAGTTTATTCGAAACGTGTTATTTTCAACATTCCACATATTTTCAGTCGTGTAAATAGAATTTATACTGTTATTGATTAGACAACTACGATTTATTTTACGGTTTCAGTGACTAGAACTTTTTTGTATCGGATTGCCAAAAGAAAAAAACCGAACTTTGATCGAGCGATGAACTTAATCAACAAAATATTGTCCTATTTATTCTGTTCGCCTCGCTAGCAAGAAGACTTTTTCATTGAATTGAACAAATTTATTCCGTGTAAAATATTAATTTTCACATGTGTCAATCTCACTGAAAAAAGATGTGCTAAAACGTACAGCCGCAGTAGTAGGCGCAATTACCCTATAATCCGCTTTGTGCTCTTTTCACGCTTTCAACAATCCATAATAAAACTTCCGAAGTTACGGTAATTTACTTTAAAGAGAGTTTTCATCATCGATTTGCCACGGGAGGCGATGGAAAAAAGATGTCAGGGCCGAGGGGACAGGCAAGGTAAAGAAGCTCCAGAGTCAGGAATGAAGAAGGAAATGGATCCCGGAACGCTTCATTTATTTTTATGACAGTCTCGAAACTGATCGCTACATCGTCGAGGACGAACACGCATTATCGAATCCGTCCAAGTTTATTGGTACTCGTCCAAGGTAAACGCAATATCACATTTGATAGCAGAGTCGCTTCGCGACTTGCCGATCTGGCAGAGCCTGGCCGACAGTAATTGCGAGAAAGTTAAAAGGAAGGATTGAGAGCGCGGAAACGAACATCGCGTGCTAGAACGGACGGTTCGATTGTTTATTTTCGTGCGAACAATATAATATGTGGCGAAGTGTAGCGATAATGTTGGGGTGACAGGACAAGTGGATACTTCCCTCTCTGTGCGATCATCAGTTAGATGAAGAGGCACCAAGGGGTCTCGTGATCGTTGTTGACTAGACAAGGAGTACACATTTGTCAACTTCTAGATTCCCATCACTATCCAGGAAAACTATTTTCGACCGCCTAAGGGGCCAGTGAGGAAACTATTGCAATCGAAATGTTATCCGCACGTTTATTTTTCTACACAAATCATGCGTGGTACACGCCTAATTCTCTTTCAGACGAGTACAAAACACGGTAATGTCTCGATGCATTGTGTTTATGTGAACGAAATGTGCACAATAATTTGTGAAAAATTTTTTATTTTTTGTGAAACTCTTGCCATCATGTTTGTTACTGTTTTCTGATTAAAATGAGTCTAAACATCACTACATTCGGAGCACATTTGCTTGTTCTATTAATTATTTAGTAGAACCTCGATTATCCGAACTGAGTAAGTCTGAATTGCCCATTTCTCGAATACCAATATATTAGAGTCGTTCATTGTACTTACCAGAAAATATTTAATCTATCCTTGTAGTTAGAGAACTTTTCAATTCAATATTTCACATATTTACATTTTATAATTCAATATTTCACATATTTATATTTTATAATTCAATATTTCACATATTTATATTTTATAATTCAATATTTCACATATTTATATTTTATAATTCAATATTTCACATATTTATATTTTATAATTCAATACTTCACATATTTATATTTTATAATTCAATACTTCACATATTTATATTTTATAATTCAATATTTCACATATTTATATTTTATAATTCAATATTTCACATATTTATATTTTATAATTCAATATTTCACATATTTATATTTTATAATTCAATACTTCACATATTTATATTTTATAATTCAATACTTCACATATTTATATTTTATAATTCAATATTTCACATATTTATATTTTATAATTCAATATTTCACATATTTATATTTTATAATTCAATATTTTACGGTGAAATATTTTATAATTCAATATTTCACGGTGAAATATTTTATAATTCAATATTTCACGGTGAAATATTTAAAAATTACTATTCACAGTGTGAATAATTAGAATATTAGAATATTAGAATATTAGAATATTAGAATATTAGAATATTAGAATATTAGAATATTAGAATATTAGAATATTAGAATATTAGAATATTAGAATATTAGAATATTAGAATATTAGAATATTAGAATATTAGAATATTAGAATATTAGAATATTAGAATATTAGAATAAAATTATAAAAAATTTGTTAATGTTCGTTTAATACTATTAAAGCACAATGACACGGAAAAAATCGTTAAATGATAACGAAAAGGGCCAAATTATTGCTTTCCACAATACTAATAAAATCAAAAATACTGCACTAAGCACAACATTCTGTCGACAAATTGAAGTGAACCCATCATTATTTCGGTCACTGTATTGTAGTTATAAACATACTATGCGTATTTAAAAGTTGCGAATGCAAGTGTCCGAACAGATTCGCGAGCCCGTGAATTAACAACGGCATTTGAATACGAAAAATGGGTTACTTGCCTCATGGTGTCAAGAATAGAACCGTGATAATTAAATAAATAATCCGACGTTGAAGTGGTGCATCTTGGTTACAGACCAGCAAAATGATCACGTGAAAGAGACTCTTCACTTGGGTCAAGCACCGTCTTACCGGCGCTAGCAGCCTCCTTCATGAGTGATCTGAAAGTATCGTGTTTCATCTGTAATCAAGCATACCAAATCAATTCGCATTGCGAAGAAATAATAATCACGTCATGCACATCGAGAGTCCTATTTGCTTTAGGCTCGTCGAGATACGCACTCGAGATAGCGATCGCTCCAGAAACCACATGCAAATTAATTTGCGAGAAATGGTTATTTTCTCCTTTTTCTATTCAATTAATTATTCAATAATTTTATTGGCCATCAGTAGATGAAGTGCTAAAATGGGAACACATTGACATCACGCTACACAAAATTACATACAGTTAATTAATAATGATACAGTTAAGTAAGTTCACGAAAGTATCGTGTTTCATCTGCAATCAATAAACTGCGAATCTTTAAGCAAAATAAAAATTGTCAACATTATATGTATTAGATTATAAGAAAAATGTGGCGACACTCTACGATTCTTGCCATTGTTCTAACGGTTGAAATTACACCAGATGCGAATTAATTTGAGAGAAAAGTTTGTTTTTCCCTTTTGTATTCAATCAATAATTTAATAATTTTATCTAATTCTTAAGTTTCCTCTTAAATTAATTAATAAGCCATTAGTAGATGAAGTACTAAAATAGGAACACATTGACATCACGCTACACAAAATTACATACAGTTAATTAATAATGATACAATTAAGTGAGTTCACGAAAGTATCGTGTTTCATCTGCAATCAATAAACTGCGAATCTTTAAGCAAAATAAAAATTGTCAGCCATTAGATGTATTAAATTGTAAGAAAAATGTGTCGGCACTTTAAGATTCTTGCAATTGTTTCAAAGTTTAAAATTAAACCAATTTATTTTTCCCATAAACGCATATAATTCGCAATTTAGTAATCAAGCATGCAAAATCAATTCGCGTCACGAAGAAATAATCACGTCATGCACGTCGAGAAACCTATTTGCTTTTGGTACGTCGAGAAACCTATTTGCCTTTGATACGTCGAGATACGCACTCGAGCTAGCAATCGCTACTAAAACCACATGTGAATTAATTTGAGAGAAAAGTTTGTTCTTCCCTTTTTCTATTCAATTAATTATTTAATAATTTTATCTAATTATTAAGTATCTCCTTCAATTTATTAGTAGGCCACCAGTAGGTGAAGTGCTAAAATAAGAACATATTGACATCACGTTGCACAAAATTACATACAATTAATACAACTAAGTAGGTGCACGAAAGTATCGTGTTTCAATTGTAATCAATAAACTGCAAATCTTTGAGTAAAATAAAAATTGTTAGCCATTAGATGTATTAAATTGTAAGAAAAATGTGTCGACACCCTAAAATTCTTGCAATCGTTCTATCGTTTGAAATTACGCCACTTGCGAATTAATTTGAGAGAAAAGTTTGTTTTTCCTATTTCTATTCAATTAATTATTTAATAATTTTATCTAATTATTAAGTTTCTTCTTAAATTTATTAATAGACCACCAGTAGATGAAGTGCTAAAATAAGAACACATTGACAATACCTTGACAAGTAAGTTCACGAAAGTATCGTGTTTCGTCTGTAATTAATAAATTACGGATCTTTGTGCAAAATAAAAATTGTCAGCCATTAGATGTATTAAATTGTAAGAAAAATGTGTGGGCACTCTAAGATTCTTGCAATCGTTCTATCGTTTGAAATTACACCAGATGCGAATTAATTTAAGAGAAAAGTTTGTTTTCCCTTTTTCTATTCAATTAATTATTTAATAATTTTATCTAATTATTAAGTGTGTTCTTAAATTTATTAATAGACCAGTAGATGAATTGCTATAATAAGAACACATTGACATCACGCTGCACAAAATTACATACAATTATTAATTAATAATGATACAATTAATAAGTTCACGAAAGTATCGTGTTTCATGTGTAATCAATAAACCGCGGATCTTTATGCAAAATAGAAGTTGTCGTCTTAAAGTAGAAGACATAGGAACCTACTACAAATTTATTCCTTCCTTGATTAATAGATTTATTAAATTGTAAGAAAATTGTGTCGACACTAAAATTCTTGCAGTCGTTTTAACGTTTGAAATTACACTAATTTATTTTTCCCATAAAATCATGAAATTCGCAATCTGGTAATCGAGCATACCAAATCAATTCGCATCACGAAGAAATAATAATCACGTCATGCACATCGAGTAACCTATTTGCTTTTGGTACGTCGAGATACGCACTCGAGATGGCGATCGCTACCAAAACCACATGCGAGTTCAATTGCGAGGAAAGTTACAGGCCAACAGAGTAATCTGATTCGACATGGTGATGCGTCGGTAGTCTAGCGCTTGATTAAAATAGGTAAAGTTGTCTAGACCGATGTAATATCGCAGCCTTCCCGAAGAGTGCAACCACGAGAGTCCGGAAATCGCTGCGACAAGGTCTTTGTACTATAATCGCAGGAAGATGATAATCGACATAAATACTGCAAATCGTCGCCAATCGGCGAGAGTGGTTTTCCAAACCCACACGTACATAGAAACAGACTAAATCGTAGTTCGAGTAAAAACTAAATCGTTCCTCGAATCACTCTTTCTACTACTGCCTGAGGCTCATCATTTCGTGACATAAAAGAGATACGATAAATGTACAGGGTGTAAAAGAATGTTTGGTCCTGGCTGCCATAGGCGTATTCTACGTCTTCGGATCGGTGAAGTTCTGTGAAAAAAAGTTTCTGCAAAATTGTCCTTGACCTTGAATTTCAAGGGCAAATTTTTGTATTATTGCATTTTATTCCACGCATCATGGGGGCAAACAGTGTCAAGAGAATTCATTCAGAAAACATCGTCCCTTGACACTTTTTGTCCCCATGATGCGTAGAATACAATGCAATAATACAAAACTTTGCCCTTGAAATTCAAGGTCAAGGACAATTTTGCGGCAACTTTTTTTCGCAGATCTTCACCGATCCGAAGATACAGAATACGCCTATGGCAGCCAGGACCAAACATTTTTTTACACCCTGTAGCTACTGCTGGTGTACGGTTTAAAACTAAATATTTTGCTCTGAATAAATTTCGAACAATTCAATGAGAATATATTTTTGTTGACGAGGCAAACAAAATTGCCAATAGTTCTCATATTTTTGTAATGTCAGGATTTGAAAAAATCATGTGAGTGAAACTTATTGCTTATTAGGTATAATAATTTATCTGTATCTATACTTAATTAATAGTATTTAATTTATGAAATTTAGATTGAGGAATAAATTTCATATAAAATAATTTTATGCAATAAGTTTTACTTCTGCCGCGCGTGGTTTCCACGCACATGATTTTTTTTATTCTGTTCCACACACGGTAGGTTTTTTTAGCTATTAGCAATAGCTGATAAGCTATATATCACTGTCAAATAAAATATTTATTTAATTTTAAAGCAGTTGCACGTGGTGTCGTAACATAACCATGTATTCTTTATTTTTTTATTTTACATGTAATTTTGTAATTTATATTAAATATAGTAAATTATTTATATATAGGTTATATTACATTAACCTACGTATATATTATATGTAGGTTTTTTTAGCTATTAGCAATAGCTGATAAGCTATATATCTCTGCAAAATAAAATATTAATTTAATTTTAAAGCAGTTGCACGTGGTGTCATAACATAATCAATTATTTTTTATTTTACATGTAATTTTGTAATTTATATTAAATATCGTAAATTATTTATATATAGTAAAACGGTGCAGTCTATCTCTATGAGTCTATAGGCGTAACATAACAATGTATTTCTAACAATTTCGTTTCTAACTACTACCAAAATCTTCGCTTTTAATTCTAAGATCATTGGTTGTCCAAGCGGTTAAGAAGTTGGTCTACCAATCGGTAGACCGGGGTTCGAATCCCGTCGAGGTAAGAAATTATTTTTCTTCGTTCATTTTCAGTTTAAATTTTCGCGCCACTCGACATTCGACTTCCGTTGCATCGACTTCCGCTACATCAGAAAATAGTAGTTACCCTCGGCAAAGAAGTTTCACTTCAAAAACATTCTTCACGAAAAGTAGACACAAGACCATATTTCCTCTATCTCGATCATCAAAGGACTGTTGTCCACATGATTGTACATTCTCTGTATTGCTTTAATTATTCTTGACAGGGTAATCTCTAATTTTTCAAACAAATATTTGTCCTTGTATCAACCACAGGGTAAACGTAACTTCGTCATCAGACCGTAAGAAAACGCTACGCAATTGCAACAGAATCACAGCACAACGAATAATGATTCACTGGAGGTGTACAGGAGGCTCCTTCAAACAGAAAAATTGCTTAAATTCGTTATTACGGCTGCTGAAGATGGTATCGGATACTTTCCCCGTTTCCATAGAATTCGATGCAAGTCATTACTCCGTTCCGCAAACACCGCTTCGCCGTCCCGGTGATTCGATTATGTCGAAAGTTATGCGATTTTATCGCGGAGTTCTCATTTTCACCCCAGCCTCTCCTACTTTCATGGACCGCTTCTCAATTTGAAACGACGGCGGGCGTAACGAACCGCGCCAATTGCTTGACAACCCTGACCATGGCATTATCAACTGGACGGGAATATCCGTTGACATTCGAGTGGCCGGCGAGTCACTCTCTTTGAGGAGTATTTTACCAGCATACTGGCCAATACGTAGACATCGATGTGCCGCCTTTCAGCATTGCCGCAATGCCATTAAACTGGGAGCTGCTGTTACAACCTCTGGTGTAGCTGGTACTGGTGCCGTTGGTTCTGGTGCTGGTTTTGCTGGTGATGGTGCTGGTTCGCTGGTGCTGGTGCTGGTGCTGGTGCTGCTACCACACCGGGAAGCACGATGCTTTAAGTGGGTGGTACAGACGGCTCCGAGCAAGTACTTTGTACGAGCGAGCCGGAATTGGTTTAAGCCCATTATACGTGTACGTGTACGTGCGGCAAGAGACGTTAAAGAGCCCCGTTCATACGTCCTACGGAGTCTTCGAACCTGATCTACTTTCCTATCTGAAAATACCTTCTGTAACAAGGATGTACGGGCGGCGCGAGCTTAAAAGGCGCCGACGCAATGCGAGACGATCCAAATTAACCCGTGATAAGGTGAATATTTCATTTCACCCAGCGACGATTTTTTTGAAGAACGGATAAAGTCTAATTTTCTATTTGTGCAACTGCTTTTTTATTATACAGGATGTTCGTTTGAGAACTTCCCAGCCGAATATCTCGAGGAGTATAATGATATTAAAAAAATCGTGTGCGTAGAAACCACGCGCGATAGAAGTGAAACTTATTGCTTATCTACAATAGACGACAACTTTTTTAATATTGTACTATACGATTGGAACTTTTTTGGGAAGCTAGAGCAATTAGTTTACTGAAGGATGTGAAACGAAATTTTTTCAAAAATTGCAATTGGTCGGAATTGTTGAAAAAATACTAGAAGTTGATTTTTCAACTATTTTATGTGGGCCTATATTGAAAATTTAAAAAATACTTTTTGTAGATCTGTGTCAATTAAACATATCTTGAAAATTTCGTCAAAATCAAAATGGTAAAAATTGCAGATTTTCATATTGCCGAATATTTACTTCATCTGACACTAAACCTACCACAGCCGATCAAATGATTGGTCTTACAGTTTTAATTATGTAATTATTGAATGACGACGTTGCTTATATGCAAGATTTATTCGGCAAATTTTGTTATCCAAACACATAGTGCAATAAAAATTGCACGAATTCTAAATGAATAGAAGCTTGCCAGTTCTATAGGCTATAAAATTTAATCGTTTTCAGTGTTAAAGAGATTCGTTCATACGTCCTACGGAGTCTTCGAACCTGATCTACTTTCCTATCTGAAAATACCTTCTGTAACAAGGATGTACGGGCGGCGCGAGCTTAAAAGGCACCGACGCAATGCGAGACGATCCAAATTAACCCGTGATAAGGTGAATATTTCATTTCACCCAGCGACGATTTTTTTGAAGGACGGATAAATTTATAATTTTCTATGTGTGCAATGCTTTTTCGTTACACGGGATGTTCGTTTGAGAACTTCCCAGCCGAATATCTCGAGAAGTATAAAGATATTTAAAAAATCGCGATATAAGTGAAACTTATTGCTTATCTACAGTAGCGGACAAAAGTTTAAGACCGCTCTGAAGAAGACGATAACTTTTTTAATATTGTACTATACGGTAAGGATTATTTTTCGCGATCGTAAATTGTTGTTAGACAAATAGAAATCGATGTTATCGGCGCACAGGTTCGATCATGATTCTACAAACATAATTTGAATGGTACTACAAACGTTGATTCGGGTTTGAATCTATTTCTTGGTCTTAAGAAATTTAAGACCATACGTTTGAGCTATTCCGAATGTTTGGAATAGATGAAAAGGAAAAAGGAAGGTTAGCGGGCCTAGGACGAAACACCACGTGTTGTATGGTCTTAAATTTCTTAAGACCAAGAAATAGATTCGAACCCGAATCAACGTTTGTAGCACCATTCAAATTATGTTTGTAGAATCATGATCGAAATTGTACTATACGATTTGAACTTTTTTGGAAAGCTAGAGCAATTAGTTTACTGAAGGATGTGAAAAGAAATTTTTTCAAAAATTGCAATTGGTCGGAATTGTTGAAAAAATACTCGAAGTTGATTTTTCAACTATTTTACGTGGGCCTATATTGAAAATTTAAAAAATGCGTTTTGTAGATCTGTGTCAATTAAACATATCCTGAAAATTTCTTCAAAATCGGTCGACGTTGCAATGAGCTACAAACGTTTAAAGATGGTAAAAATTGCAGATTTTCATGATTTATTGCCGAAAATGTACTTCATCTAACACTAAACCTACCACAGCCGATCAAATGATTGGTCTTACAGTTTTAATTATGTAATTATTGAATGACGACGTTGCTTCCATGGAAATTGATTCGGCAAATTTTGTTATCCAAACACATATTGCAATAAAAATTGCACGAATTCTAAATGAATAGAAGCTTGCCAGTTCTATAGGCTAAAACATTTGAATCGTTCTCAGTGCTCGGTATTTTTAGTGTTAAAGAGATTCGTTCATACGTCTTATGGAGTCTTCGAACCTGATCTACTTCCCTATCTGAAAATACCTTCTGTAAGAAGGATGTACGCGCGGCGCGAGCTTAAAAGGCACCGACGCAATACGAGACGATCCAAATTAAACCCGTGATAAGGTGAATATTTCATTTCACCCTGCGACGATTTTTGAAAGGACGGATTAAGTCCAATTTTCGAAGTTTGCAACTGCTTTTTCAACTTTTTCGACTCCAGCAACCCAATAAATACGGAGCTACCAATTGTTATGAAAAACGTATGAAATTATTAATTATGGCCATCTTTGAGAGACACGACATCACTACACGAGCAATCCCCAGCCTTATTTGTACACAATCATGTATGTATGTACATAACCATGCACTCAGTCGGAAAAGTCAAGTTATAATTTGTGAAATTGACAACATGCACGGTGAAATAATGTTGAAACGACCTGAAATAGATGGGAAATGGAAGAGAAAATCAATAGGCAGGAAACGATTCTAGAACATAGTTTGTTCTACCTAGACACGGAAGATTTTATACATGTACAGTAACAACGTGTGCAAGAGATGCAATAAAATGCAAATTTTAGAGACGACTTAAACTTTCCATTTATTTGTAACTAGATGAAATCCGTTACGAAACGTACGTACAAGAGGCTCACAAATTCCAGTCGCTCGATAGGAGACTTGAGAAATTTGGATTTGCATAAAGAGCTGCGGTCTAGTTATAGCATGCGTGCTACGTACTTACTTAAAAGTTACTATCTTACTGTTAGGTGTAATCCGTTCTAAGTTCACAATCTAGAATTTAGAGCGCGGTTACCACCCTATTTGAATAAGACGAATTTGGAGCATAAATTATTGGACGTCTTGTACGGAAAATTTAAGGGATGATCTTACATCTAGCGATTTTGAGTACTAAGAAATTCAGTCGTTGCATTATTAAGATGTCAGAAGTCTACTTCCGGACTCTTACAATTCTCGTGTACGTATACGTGATATAGTGGTGTGTGCACTCACATACGTCACGCGCGAGTGTCGACTGCTAGAATAAACACCGCTTTTAAAAATGAATGGCTGTTCTTCCGTTTATGGTATAACTCGGAATTCAATTAAATTTTGAAAATAGGTTCTTCTTTTACTAAAATGACGATTGCCAGAAGCATTTTTGGCGCGTCGAAAGAAATTTATTTTATCATTTCAATGTCGCGCTCTACTTTACCGACTTACTGACTTTCTATTTTATATTTACTCCCCCCCCCTAATAGTTGAAAAACAACTCGATTTACAAATTATTTCAACTTTCGAATCTAACTTCCCAATAGTGAGAAAGTTCATATTGATGAGAGTTGACCGAAGGTAGCTACAGTTCAACTTCACAATAGTGAGAAAATTCATATTGATGAGAGTTGACTGAAGGTAGTTACAGTTGCTACATTTACTCCCCCCTAATAGTTGAAAAAGTCAACTTGATTTACAAATTATTTCAAATTTCGAATCTAACTTCACAATAGTGTAAGGAAAAGCCGTATTTATTATAATCATTGACAGACGTGTTTGTCACGGGCGCGTTCGTTTCGATCTGATCTTCTTTTTACAATTCGTTGGCAATTACAATTTTAGAATTCTTCTGTTCCGATTCTCTATTTTATAAATTTAACTATATAGGGTTGTCTGTTAATACACACACGTTCATTCGTACAATACACACACATCATTCGTACTTGAACCCTATAATAGTGAGAAAGTTCATATTGATGAGAGTTGACTGAAGGTAGCTACAGTTGCTACATTTACTCCCCCCCTAATAGTTTAAAAAGTTAACTTGATTTACAAATTATTTCAACTTTCGAATCTAACTTCACAATAGTGAGAATGTTCATATTGATGAGAGTTGACCGAAGGTAGCTACAGTTCAACTTCACAATAGTGAGAAAGTTCATATTGATGAGAGTTGACCGAAGGTAGCTAATAGTTGAAAAAGTTAACTTGATTTGTAAATTATTTCAACTCTCGAATCTAACTTCACAATAGTGAGAAAGGTCATATTGATGAGAGTTGACCGAAGGTAGCTACAGTTTAACTTAACAATAGTGAGAAAGTTCATATTGATGAGAGTTGACCGAAGGTAGCTAATAGTTGAAAAAGTTAACTTGATTTGTAAATTATTTCAACTCTCGAATCTAACTTCACAATAGTGAGAAAGGTCATATTGATGAGAGTTGACTGAAGGTAGCTACAGTTGCTACATTTACTCCCCCCCTAATAGTTGAAAAAGTTAACTTGATTTACAAATTATTTCAACTTTCGAATCTAACTTCACAGTAGTGAGAAAGGTCATATTGATGAGAGTTGACCGAAGGTAGCTACAGTTTAACTTAACAATAGTGAGAAAGTTCATATTGATGAGAGTTGACCGAAGGTAGCTAATAGTTGAAAAAGTTAACTTGATTTGTAAATTATTTCAACTCTCGAATCTAACTTCACAATAGTGAGAAAGGTCATATTGATGAGAGTTGACCGAAGGTAGCTACAGTTTAACTTAACAATAGTGAGAAAGTTCATATTGATGAGAGTTGACCGAAGGTAGCTAATAGTTGAAAAAGTTAACTTGATTTGTAAATTATTTCAACTCTCGAATCTAACTTCACAATAGTGAGAAAGGTCATATTGATGAGAGTTGACTGAAGGTAGCTACAGTTGCTACATTTACTCCCCCCCTAATAGTTGAAAAAGTTAACTTGATTTACAAATTATTTCAACTTTCGAATCTAACTTCACAGTAGTGAGAAAGGTCATATTGATGAGAGTTGACCGAAGGTAGCTACAGTTTAACTTAACAATAGTGAGAAAGTTCATATTGATGAGAGTTGACCGAAGGTAGCTAATAGTTGAAAAAGTTAACTTGATTTGTAAATTATTTCAACTCTCGAATCTAACTTCACAATAGTGAGAAAGGTCATATTGATGAGAGTTGACTGAAGGTAGCTACAGTTGCTACATTTACTCCCCCCCTAATAGTTGAAAAAGTTAACTTGATTTACAAATTATTTCAACTTTCGAATCTAACTTCACAGTAGTGAGAAAGGTCATATTGATGAGAGTTGACCGAAGGTAGCTACAGTTTAACTTAACAATAGTGAGAAAGTTCATATTGATGAGAGTTGACCGAAGGTAGCTAATAGTTGAAAAAGTTAACTTGATTTGTAAATTATTTCAACTCTCGAATCTAACTTCACAATAGTGAGAAAGGTCATATTGATGAGAGTTGACTGAAGGTAGCTACAGTTGCTACATTTACTCCCCCCCTTATATTGAAAAAGTTAACTTGATTTACAAATTATTTCAACTTTCGAATCTAACTTCACAATAGTGAGAAAGTTCATATTGATGAGAATTGACTGAAGGTAGCTACAGTTCAACTTCACAATAGTGAGAAAGTTCATATTGATGAGAGTTGACCGAAGGTAGCTACAGTTGCTACATTTACTCCCCCCCTAATAGTCGAAAAAGTCAACTTGATTTACAAATTATTTCAACTTTCACTTCACAATAGTGAGAAAGTTCATATTGATGAGAGTTGACCGAAGGTAGCTACAGTTGCTACATATACTCCCCCCCTAATAGTTGAAAAGTCAACTTGATTTACTAATTATTTCAACTTTCGAATCTAACTTCACAATAGTGAGAAAGTTCATATTGATGAGAGTTGGCTGAAGGTAGCTATAGTTGCTACAATAATCTTCGTAACAATATTGTTTTTGTAAATGAAATTTTAATCGAGGATAGTCAGCTCGTTATCCTCGGTGAAGAAGGATATCTTCAATTTCATGTACCTTGTGTTACGTCCTTATGGTCTGTAGAATTGAACAACGATGATAATGAATAATGAGTAACGTAGATTGAAAGCTACAAGGGAGCAGTCCACAATGCTCCCACGTAGCTGTACAACTATGCGCCTCGGAGTTTCACTTTGAATGTGCAAGCCACGTTCCGATAGAGGAGTCGGTGACAGAGAAACCGTGCCGGAATATTGCTGCTCGTAATGCATCGTTCAAAATCTCTTATCCCCTCTGTGCACACGAGGTCCAAACGATTTGTAAACGTGCGAATACAAGCTGCATACGTTATTGCGACACCGACTTTTGTTCATTAATCCATAGACATAACATTCGTGACATATCGATTCGTCGGTGTGACACGGTTGACCAACTCATGGTCAAATGTGTAATATATTATACATAATGAAATGAAATGAAATGAAATGGCGTATTCAGAGCAGCACTACGATTCACGGTTATTCTGTGCCCGTACGAAAATTGTCGTTACGGCATACATTTACGTTTATCGTTATGTCATTATTGTAATATTGCCATATTATACGGAGGTCAAAGGATGATGGTGATAAGCAGAACAACTCAAATCAAATTTTGTAATGCACGCGGAATGGAAACAATAAGGTCATGCTCTGTGCAACTACGACACAAATTATAATGTTTGCTGAGCAGTGTTGCCAACTTGGATTTTTCAAAATTCCAAAGATTTACTGATCAGTTACATATCTGCCACCATGAAGATTAAATAGTTTTAATACAAAATGTAATATGTGTTACAATGTATTGTCTAGTTTTTACACAACATGTAAGTTTTTTGAGGGTTCTGTTAACTTTATAATTTCTTACATTATTATTCATTCAAAATATTTTTCAGACGCAATAATGATTCTTTGAAAAAGATCCACATCGGGATCGAAACGTTAGAAACATGTTATAATTGCACATTTGTTGTTTTTTCTAAAAATGATCGAACCTGGCGCCGATAACATTTAAAAATTTAATTATTTACTGATTTTGTTTGTAAGTGTAAGTTCAAGGCGTAGAACTTTTACTTAAGTTGTCAGATGTATGACATTATACATATCATTACGTACCTGTGTATACAGGGTGTCCCAAAATAAGTGTAACTCCCGGAAATGGGAGGTTCCTTGGGTCATTTGAAGCGACATTTTCCTTTACAAAAATGGCGTCCGTGGCTTTGTTTAGGAGTTATTATCGAAAAACACGGACCAATCAGAGCCCGGCTATAGTGAACGGAGTCCTAGTCGGCGACAGGTGACGCTTAACGTGGTGTCGCTATTGGCCGAACCAGAATCGATCCGCTGTAGCCGCGCTCTGATTGGTTCGTCTTTTTCGCTAATAACTCCTAAAAAAAACCGCGGGGAGATTACGATTTCCGTGGTCCCTCGTTTTAAGGTTATATTCGTGTTCTTGGGGTTATTTCAAGAAAAAAATTTATATGTAACATGGTGTTAAATCGGCCTGGTTTAGTCGGTAAAGTAGATTTCCTGTTTTTTATAAATTTGTAAATATCTCGGTAGCTATGCGGAATGTGGCAAAATATTAAGAGACCTTTATTGTAGAAAATGAAATTCCCAACAATTTATGTCTTATGACATTTTTTATCAGCTGCGCAGTTTTCTAGTATATTTATATTTTAGAGTAAATTGAGGTTAGGTCAAAAAAGATAGAAAAGATAAGTCAAAAATTAAAAGAGATCCGCTCATCTCTGAGAAGGAAAAAGTGGTTCAAAATGGAGTTTATAGGAAATTCAATTTTCTACAAAAATGGTGGGTATATATTTTGCCATATTTCGCATAGTTTCCGTGATATTTGCAGGTTTATAAAAAACAGGAAATCTACTTTACCGGCTGAACCAGGCCGATTTGACACTATGTTATATATACATTTTTTTCTGAAATGACCCAAGGAACCTCCCATTTCCGGGAGTTACACATATTTTGGGAAACCCTGTATATGTGTGTGCAACCAATTGTATTGCAATTTAATTAATCAGTATCCATTTAATTTTCGAATGAAATTCGAAAACAGTGCTAATGAAACTGTATAACAATGTTCCCTAGTATAATATTCTTGCATCACTGACAGTGATAGACCATAATTTCTTTTTAATATGGTAATATGCATATATATCAAAAACGCATGCGAATATTAATTATTATTAATTGCAGTAAAAAAATAAACGAAAGAAAAAGAAACACTACATATACAATATTAGAAATTAGAATTATAATTACGAAGTCGAGCTATGAAGGTTGTTCAAAATGTAAAGAAAAATATTTTCTTCAATTGTAAATTATAAATGATAATTGATAAATGTAATCTTTCCACTCCGAATTATTTTTCAATTTTGTTGCCAATAATTTCCTACCATTTTAAATGTTTTATTTAAAATTTACTTCAATGGACTGTTTCTTGATTTCTACTTATTTTAAACAAGTTTGTTCGCTAATTATATTAGACACAGATCTCAAACTTTGTTGTAATTTATATTTGTGAAACTTATATTTGCTTTTAACTAAAAGATAATAAATGAAATAAATAATTGGAGAACCTCAAATACGTAGAAAAACGCGTTTCATTTGTATTTTTCTTTCTCCGATGTCGAGTCACACTCGACAAAGTCGATTTTTAATTAAAAAAATTTAATAAAAATTTAATAAATTTAATAAATTTAATAAAAATTTAATAAATTTAATAAAAATTTAATAAATTTAATAAAAATTTAATAAATTCATCAATTTAATAAAAATTTAATAAATTTAATTTTAAAAAATAATTCCTTTGAAATTACTTATTTATTTATTATTGCTATAAACCAGTTGGTTTAAAAGTATTGTTACATGTAGCTTACTTTATATCCTTACGAAACGTAGTTTGAGAGAATTATAAAATTAAAAATCCAGAGAAAATTACAAATTATTTTCTTAAGGCCTTCCATATCATTGATCAAAGTTTAATCGAATATGTTTACACTGTATTTACAGTTCATGAATTTGTCATATTTCTCCTCGAAATAATATTGAAAGTGAATTCTGGATCGGTGCTCCAAACAGACGCGATTTATTATTGGGCTTTGTAAATACCTATGTATTTACGATATTGCAGGTCCAGAGTGCTCAAAGGATTCCGGTAACTTTTGTTTGTCGAGTTACACGAGGTCTTTGAACGGTGGAATGCATTAAATCTGACGGTTCAAAATGGATCAAAAAATCAAAGTGAGGAGGAGAGTAGGAATGCAAAAATCATTTGGTAGAATGTCATTGAGACATCGTTCGAAACGCTTCTGTTGAAACACAGATGAGAGTAATTAAGTTGTCAGAAACTGGCAGACTTTCTCGCGCGATTGCAGCCACAAAGTGGGCGGCCGCGAAATACAACGACATAATAAAATGGAAGTTCACGACGATATAAAGGAAACCGCTATTGAGATTGCACGCGATTTACCTAGGCAAAGAGGAAATCCTTAACACGTTCACCGTCGAGTATAGTACAGACAGTTGTTTCATTGTACTACCTAAATTTACCCACAAACTACTTGTGGTTTAATTTTCATAGTCATTTGAGTATATTATAAAACAGTTTTCTTTTTATATGTTCAAAGGAAATAATACCTCGTGTGTTCTTCCAGTGCCGTTATCATTTTCCAAATTGTTGATGGTTCTCCGATTCTTTGGATTTAATACATTGGACTTCCAACTGTAATCATATATTAGAAGATTTAGTCGCATTTTTACATGTATCAGCTTTTCCGTACACGCGCCGACTTTCCGCTCGCTCCCATCACTAGATAGTGATCAAACCGAGCGTTCGCCGGCAAACTTTATTTTTTTTGACATTGTTCCACCAAATAGACACTTCTGAGATTTTTTCACAAAACAGGTTAGTATCATAACAATATTTTAGAATTTTTTGGTAGGTGTCATCCCAGGGGAAAATAGTTTAAAAAATTCCCAAAAAATTAACTGATTATTTTTAACTATAAATAATTAGCAAAAAATTCTGAAAAAAATCTGAAATGTAGAGTGTATCTATATCTTTTGTTCGCCGTGTATTCCATGTCGATATCTTTTCTCGTTTTCGAGCAAATTGCATTTAAGTGCGGGGAAATTTACCCCATATATCACCCTTATCAGTAGGGGTGGCATTTGAAATTTTACACATTGTTTTTTTAGATATAAAATTATGTTTTAAGACAGGAATCAGGAAAATACATAATTCCGCGTTTTTCTGTAAATAAATAATTAATCTATGAATGTAATCATGTAAATGGTTTCATTTATGAACCCTGAAGTGCAATCGTGCATGAAATTCTTATTACTACGAAGTAATTATAACATTACACAAAAAATCAGCTAAAAGATATATCTAAAAGATATAGATATACTCTATATTTCAGATTTTTACCGAATTTTTTACCAATTATTTGTAGTTGAAAATAATTAATTAATTTTTTGGGAATTTTCTTTACTATCTTCCCCTGGGTTCGCACCTACCAAAAAATTCTGAAATACTGGTATGATACTAATCTATTTTGTATAAAAATCTCAGAAGCGTCCGTTTAGTGGAACAATGTCATAAAAAATAAAGTTTGCCGGCGAACACTCGGTTTGATCAGTATCTAGTGATGGGAGCGAACGGAAAGTCGGCGCGTATACGGAAAAGCTGATACATGTACAAATGCGATTAAATCTTCTAAGATATCATTAACATTGGAAGTCTAAATTACAATAACTTCGCCTTTTTAAGAGTGTGCCAATACTTTTTTACCCACTGTTTATAGAAACGCAACAAAATTTTTGAAAATTTGACAAGATATTATTCTTACTAAATTAATGCAATTACCAAAGTTTGAGTTAGATTCACTACACCGTTTAATATTTATAGCAACTTAAAGTTTGCACATTTTAACACGTCTTCTTATGGAGAATTCATAAAATTCCACTTCGCCTTTTTAAAAGTGTGCCAATACTTTTTTTACCCACCTATAAATCGGGAAGTTAACAACTCCGTTACAGTTTGGCTGATTCTTCTATTAAACGGTTCGGCTTGTCCGTTCAAAGTGGAGCTCTCCGAGGCGCCGAAATGTATAGCTACATGGGAGCAGGGTGACCAGTTCCCTTGTAATTTTCAATCAACGTTGTTCATTATCAGAGGATTACAAATCCAACGAGCGTGTACACGAGGACGGGGGCACATGTACCGGTGACTTAGTGCGTTCCCAAAGAGATCAAGAGTAGCGGGAGTCAATGTCGCATTATCACATGGAAGACGGCATATAAAGTGAAGCAGGAGCGTCCGTCAACGGTGCAATGTACATGGTCGAACGAACAGTGTACACGATCAATGAAACCTATGGTTACGCGTGGGATCACGTATGTTGTCCCGTCGTGTTACAACCAGAAGGCAAAGGGGGGAAAAGGGTGACGACGTTTACTGGTCGCATCGAATTACAAGTCCCTTAGGTAATGGCGCGTACGTTATTCAATACCTTACACTTCGTGTTCGACGTGTGTGCCCGTCCTCTCTGTTACACTGCAGCACAGAGGAATGTCTCGCCGATCCGCTCCACTCTGATCCGCTCCGCGCCACGCGTGGTAAAACGTTTACGCGATTATGAAACCGACGACACTACGGAAGATTTACCACAGGTGCTCGAGGAAACTTTACCGAGAACTGATCCGACAATTACACTGGGCGACACGTACGCATACTGTGCTCCGATAGCCAATAGGCGAGCTCTTATAGATTTTCGTGCGCTGAATATCGGCTACGGAACCGTTCGTTCTGTCACCCTCAGCTTCCCAGCTGCCTCAAAAAAATTCGGGTCTTGTAACGAGTCTATTTCAACCCTTATCTCTGTCTGTGTCAGAGTTGGGAGTTAAGAATGTTCTGGAGCTACAGGGGGTAAAGAAAGTATTGGCACACTTTTAAAAAGGCGAAGTGGAATTTTATGAATTCTCCATAAGAAGACGTATTAAAATGTGCAAACTTTAAGTTGCTATAATTATTAACCGGTGTAGTGAATCTAACTCAAACTTTGATACTTGCATTAATTTAGTAAGAATTATATCTTGTCAAATTTTCAAAAATTTTGATGCGTTTCTATAGACAGTGGGTAAAAAAAGTATTGGCACACTCTGAAAAAGGCGAAGTGGAATTTTATGAATTCTCCATAAGGAGACGTGTTAAAATGTGCAAACTTTAAGTTGCTATAATTATTAACCAGTGTAGTGAATCTAACTCAAACTTTGGTAATTGCATTAATTTAGTAGGAATTGTATAATATATTGTCAAATTTTCAAAAATTTTGTTGCGTTTTTATAGACAGTGGGTTAAAAAAGCATTGGCACACTCTTAAAAAGGCGATGACTTTTTAAATATCGTATTACATATACGATTTGAATTTTTGTGGGAAGCTAGAGCAATTAGTTTGCCACAGGATGCGAAAAAAAATGTTGTCGAAAATTGCAATTCATCGGAATTGTAGCAAAAATACTGAAAGTTGCATTTTAGAACTTTTTTATGTGGGCCAATAATAGAGGACGAAGCGTATACATTGAAATTTTCAATTTTTAAATTTTGATTTTAATGTAAATGCATAAACATCCGCCGTCTAGGAATAGTATAATACATTTCGTGCGCTGAATATCGGCTACGGAATCGTTCGTTCTGTCATCCTCAGTTTTGTCTATTTCTACCCTTATGTCAATACCAACCATTTTCTATGACGGCCAGTAACATGGTAGTTTATTAATTTCTATGTATAAATTACCGATGCTTGGCTGAGTTGTTGGGTACCAGAAGTTGTCAAAAAGTATACAGGCTTAAATTTGAAAATCGCTTCAAGTTGCCTTTTATTTCACCCCTTACGTGTGTCTATGCATAATAAAAATTGCCTGCATCGTTTGCATGAAACGAATAATATAGAAACAAAATTGAATGTAATTTATTCCGTTAATAATTTTATTTTCCTTTAACAGAGGAGAAGTCATACATCGGCATTTTCAATTTTTCTGATTTTCTAACAATTTTGAATATCATGTACTCAGTTTTGCTGTAAATGCATAAAGATCCGCAGTTAATCATTAATCAGTCGATCATCGTTAATATCAATTATCTGCATCGATTGCAAGAAATGGAAGCTAAATCCAATATTATTTCTTCCCTTAATCAATTTAATAGAGGAGAAATCATATATTCACGTCATCAGTTTCAAAAATTTTTCAACAATTTCGAATTTGATTTACTCAATTTTGCTATAAACGTGTAAAAATCCGCAGTATAATACTAACAGTAAAATATGAGTAGTAATAAGCGATTAATAATGAATACATAGTAATTAGACTGCGTTATTTTAAAATATAGTCAAATATGGATACGGAATTTTAGAACACTTGACCTGCAATGACCTAACCACTTTTTATCGTACAAATTGTTTAAAAATGTCGGGTCTAAATGCGGTTACCTCCCGAATTCGATCGAGAGGTAGATCACTGTTTCTCCGTTCTCGTAGTGAGAGAGGAATGTTCATTCTCTGAATGTAGCTCGCCACAGACAGGTCGTGCGGTTGCCATTTTCTAAGTTTAGAAGTTTTTTGAGTTTGAGGCGAATGTCGGTGTACAGTGCTATTGGATTGGAACAAAAGTTCGTATCGTTTTTAGAGTAAAATTCACAGACAAAATTAAGATATTTATTCGTAGGTTTATTCGACGGGTTAATTTTATCTTTGAACTTTAATTAAAAACGCTACGAACTTCCGTTCCAATCAAATACTACCACTACTACCTGATCTATTTGATACTTGCTCATCAATCAAACGAGGTTCTGCTTCAATTAGCCTCCAACGTTACTTTTCACTACATTTAGGTTCATTAGAAAGATCAAAAACAGCAACTCAAATGCCACCCCCACCGATAGGGGTGATATTGGGGTCAATTCCCCCGCACTTAAATGCAATTTGCTCTAAAACGAGAAAAGATTTCGACGTGGGTTAAACGGCAAACAAAAGGTATAGATACACTCTATATTTCAGATTTTTTCCGAATTTTTTACCGATTATTTGTAGTTGAAAATAATTAATTAATTTTTTGGGAATTTTTTTATTTATTTTCCCCTGGGTTCACGCCTACCAAAAAATTCTGCAATATTGCTATAGTGCTAATCTATTTTGTATAAAAATCTCAGAAGCGTCCGTTTAGTGGAACAGTGTCAAAAAAAATAAAGTTTGCCGGCGAACGCTCGGTTTGATCAGTATCTAGTGATGGGAACGAACGGAAAGTCGGCGCGTGTATGGAAAAGCTGATACATGTACAAATGCGATTAAATCTTCTAAAATATGATTAACATTGGAAGTCTAAACAATCATATTTTTGGGAATAGCTTACAATGAAGAAGAAAAATACATAAATAAATGAATCAAGTAACAGAAAGAAGAAGCTTATCACAAGTATGTTGTATGTTCACGGTGTTAGAGGTTCTGCTCAATGCTCCGAAGGGCTCGAGTTCGAATCTCTTCCACTTCCTTTTCTTGCTTTTTCTCTTTTTTATATGTATTTATAAACTAAGCGATTTTTATCAGGTGCCCTCGTAGAAATTTCGGGTGTTGTATACTCCGTTACAGTTTGGCTGATTCTAAAAGATATAGATACACTTTATATTTCAGATTTTTTCCGGATTTTTTACCGATTATTTGTAGTTGAAAATAATTAATTAATTTTTTGGGAATTTTTTTATTTATTTTCCCCTGGGTTCACGCCTACCAAAAAATTCTGAAATACTGGTATGATACTAATCAATTTTGTATAAAAATCTCAGAAGCGTCCGTTTAGTGGAACAGTGTCATAAAAAATAAAGTTTGCCGGCGAACGCTCGGTTTGATCAGTATCTAGTGATGGGAGCGAACGGAAAGTCGGCGCGTATACGGAAAAGCTGATACATGTACAAATGCGATTAAATCTTCTAAGATATGATTAACATTGGAAGTCTAAATTACAATAACTTCCCTATAAATCGGGAAGTTAACAATCATATTTTTGGAAATAGCTTACATTGAAGAAGAAAAATACATAAATAAATAAATCAAGTAACAGAAAGAAGCTTCTCACAAGTATGTTGTATGTTCACGGTGTTAGAGGTTCTGCTCAATGCTCCGAAGGGCTCGAGTTCTAATCTCTTCAACTTGCTTTTCTTGTTTTTTTTTTATATGTATTTATAAACTAAACGATTTTTATTGTGAAATTTTTATACAAAATAGGTTAGCATCATAGCAATATTTTAGAATTTTTTAGTAAGTGTCAAGCCAGGGGAAGATAGTGAAAAAAATTCTCAAAAAATTAATTATTTTCAACTATAAATAATTAGCAAAAAATTCTGAAATATAGAGTGTATCTATTTCTTTTGTTTGCTGTTTATCCCACGACGAAATCTTTTCTCGTTTCAGAGCAAATTGCATTTAAGTGCGGGGAAATTTACCCCAATGTCACCCCTATCGGTGGGGGTGGCATTTGAAATTTTATACAATGTGTTTTTAGACATAAAACGATGTTTTAAGACAGGAATCAGGAAAATCGTAGCAAAAACCTTTAGCAAACCATACAGGGTGTCCAAAAAATCCTTCAACATGAAATGGGAGGTTCCTGAGATCATTTGAAGTGATATTTTACTTTGTAAAAATAGTGTACGCTTTGTTTAGGAGTTATTAACGAAAAACCAGGACCAACCACAGTGCGCCTACAGCGGATTGATTCTGGCTCGACCAACGGCAACACCGCGCTAAGTGGGAGTGTCCTTATGTCTCTGTTCGCTGTATCCGCGCTCTGATTGGTCCGTAGTTTTCGTTAATAACTTATAAACAAAGTCGCGGACGACATTTTTGCAAAGAGAAATGTTTCTGCAAATGATCTAAGGAACCATCCATTTTCGGATGCTGAAGGAATTTTGGGACACCCTGTACATGAAATCTCGTATTTAAAAATAAATAACAGAACAGTATAACTTATTTCAGGAAAACTGTGTCAAATTAACGGGAGGGGCGGTTGATGGTTAACATGCAACGCTTATCAAATTTATTCCAGATAATAATTGCTCGATTGTCAATATCTTATAATCTAGCAGGGTACATTAATTAAATCAAGTTGTTTGCACGTGTGTGATATATTTGCTGGACAGATGTAGAAAATAGAAACGGTAATCTTATTCAAAACAACTCAAACATTCACCTGCCGTTAAATACATATCAGATAGTAAACCATAAGTAGTACTGGTACAATATTTATTTTAGAAGTTGTCGTTCCGTACTATCACCAAAGTTTGCGCTGCTCCGGCGAATTGTTTGCTTCCTGATAAAATGTATAAAAGCTGTAGCCATCATTTTTCAAAAGAAAAATACTGGAAAATCAACATCGCCCCCGGAGAAGTCTAATCGAATTAACAATTTTTCATTTAATATTTTCCCTCTTCGTTTCTGTTTATCGCTAACAGAAATTAAACGATTTGTTTATCTAAGACGGGGAAGACAAGTTATTTAATTTCTGAATAGATTTCACGAAAGATTTTTTTTACGATATTGAAATTACATTCACCAAGTTTTCTCGTTTTACACAATGTGTTTATTTTATTTAATTAATATTTAATTATTATTATTATTATATATTATTATTATTTGATTTAGTAAAATACTGCGTAACAAAAAAGTATTTCTACAACCAGTTGTTTTGAATATTACATAATATTTTATACAAATAAATAAAATATAGTAAATTAAATACAACGCAAAAAGTGTTTCTATTATTTTGCGAAATAAAAATGTTCTGCATTGACTTCATCCCTTAAAACACTATAGCATTACAAACAACATTACGATATACTTAAATTTTTAAAAATTACAAATTTAGTCTATTTATTATTAATGTAAGATTCATATTTCACCTTTCTGATTTATATCAGGGAACGGTTAAAAATTAATAAAAAGAATAAAAAGAAGAGGTTACGACTTGTAGAATTAGATCCCTAAAGTCAGTAAAAAAGTTTTCGTGCACTTTTCAAAATGGGGTCACAGTTTTAAATTAAAAGTAGACCAGACTTCAGTTTTTTCAAGAACTTAAAAGGTTTGGTATGCCATGTGATGGGTAAAATAGTTGGAAATTTACCATTGGCAGGAAGTTCGCAGAAAATAGTAAACATTGCTCTTTACAGCTTTCTTTCTCTGCAACGCACATTTAAAACATACATTTTCTAAATCTCTGTTGCTTATATCTGAAAACTTCATCGTAATTTGGTAACGCAACTATTAGCAACAAACAGTTAAGAATAGTGTACATAAATTCACAGATATCTTTAATATAAATCGAAATAATCGTTAGCTTCCAAGAAACCATTAAAAAGGGGTAGAAATTGTGTAACATTTTATTTTCCTAGTTATTCGTTTCAATAATTAAAAAATAAAACGAAATTACATTAAAGGGTCTAGCAGACTAAGAATAGTGAATCGGCCCCCCTTGGATTTTTATTGAAATTGTGTGGAAAACATTGGTTTTAGGTTGAAAGATAACGCCCCCAAAATTTCAAGTTGCTAACCCTTCATATAAGTATTATATTTGAGGGTAAATACCCTTACCTATATCATTTTTTTTCTCGATTGTTAATTAAGATATTCAGATTTAAAAAATACGAAAATACTCGTACTTACGTCCTTCATATCATATATTTTCTCCACAATTGTGATTATATTATTAAGGGTAGAAAAAAATTATTAAATTTTTTAGGGATGGAAATTGCAAACAACCCTTCGAGTGACCACTTTCAAAAATTCAACGACAATGTTCTGTTATCTATCTAATATATACAAAAGTTTCAAGATGATAGGAGGGGTGGAACATAGTTAAATATTGAAAAACAAATGAAATTACGCCATTATAATGTAGGAATACTATTAGTGGAAGATTTTAGTAGTGATTATACGTATTTAGTATTGATTCTAAGATATTCAGGCTACGACTATCACTTATACATTTGGTTTCTTTATTGGGTCTCCCACAATCGCTCAATCCTAAACTCAAAATCATTATAATGCCGTAATTTCATTTGTTTTTCAATATTTAACTATGCTCCACCCCTCCGACCATATTGAAACTTTTGTATATATTAGATAGATAACAGAACATTGTTGTTGAATTTTTTGAAAGTGGTCACTCGAAGGGTTGTTTGCAATTTCAATCCCTAAAAAATTTAATAATTTCTTAAAATTTCATTTGTTTTTCAATATTTAACTAGGATAACTGGGGATAATTGAATTTGATCCTCAAATAAATTTATAAGACTGAAATTAACTTTTTAATTTTATTTGTAACATATAACATTTAAATAAATTATTTTAAAGTAACAATTTTAAATCTTAACTCTACGACCCTTCTTCAATGAGTTCAATTTATCGATTAAACATTTTAAATAACTTTTTCAAACATTTGTTTTTTTAAAACAAAATAATTTAAAAAACAACTTCACAATAGTGAGAAAGTTCACACGTCTGAAGGTAGCTACAGTTGTTACAAGCAACTCCGCAATAGTGAAAAAGTTCACAAAACTGAAAGTAGCTACAGTTGCTACAGTTTTTCAATATTTAACTATGTTCCACCCCTCCGACCATCTTGAAACTTTTGTATATATTAGATAGATAACAGAACATTGTTGTTGAATGTTTTGAAAGTGGTCACTCGAAGGGTTGTTTGCAATTTCCATCCCTAAAATATTTAATAATTTTTTTCTACCCTTAATAATATGATCACAATTGTGCAAAAAATATATAATATGAAGGACGTAAGTACGAATATTTTCGTATTTTTTTAATCTGAATATCTTAGTTAACAACCGAGAATAAAAATGATATAGTTAAGTGTATTTACTCTCAAATATAATCCTTATATGAAGGGTTCGCGACTTGAAATTTTGGGGGGTTATCTTTCAACCTAAAACCAATGTTTTCCACACAATTTCAATAAAAATCCAGGGGGGGGCCGATTCACTATTCTTAAATTGAAAATTTTCATGAAACACAATATCTTCGTGACACATTTTAAATATGCAAACCGCAATAAATAATTTTTTCATCTTTCCTTGTAACGTTTCGAATCGTGCGACCATTTCCTTTATCGTACAATTAATCTTTCAACGAATACGATTGAAGACATCGTTGTGTAAACAAAAAGTTGATGGCGGGTCTGAGATTCTATTTGAAAAACAGCGGAGAAAAAAATTTAATGGCATCACCATGAAGATTCTTCGGAGCTGTGTCATCTGTGACAAAAAGTTCTGAATGGTCTGCTAACTACGAAGACAGCAGATGGTCGTGGTACGTGGTGTTCTCCCTGTATAGTGACGAATTACTTCGTTACAGCTGTATCAAAACGTCAGGAGATTTATTTCTACGCTTTCAAACTACATTTCTGTGCAAAATCCGTTCTCTATAATTTACCATCCGAGATGATTCACATAAATGTAGAAGTCTCGTCTTCGGTTTGCTCAGAATTAATAATAAAAAAAAACATGAAAAAACCATATAAAAACCACGCTTTTATAAAAATGCACTAAATAAGGAGGAAATCATTGTTTTAGACATTAGTGACTATATAAATTGTAATTATGATATCGGCGCCAGGTTCGATCCTTATTATAATAATTATAGTTATATATCATAATATATATATATATATATATCATAATTATAATCTATATAGTTACTAATATCTAAAAAAATGATTTCCTCCTTATTTAGTGCATTTTTATATAAGCGTGGTTTTTATATGGTTTTTATATAATTTATATTATAAAGGAAGAATTCTTATCGATCGAAAATTTGAAATATAAATTATAATTATGATTAATAATAATAATCCTTATTATAATAAGGATCGAACCTGGCGCCGATATCATAATTATAATTTATATTTCAAATTTTCGATCGATAAGAATTCTTCCTTTATTAGTGACTATACATATACAAAAGCGCGGAGCGCCCACGAAGATCACGTCAATATAGTTTAGCGCTTCACGCTTTTATTTATAGTCAGTAAAGTCTGAAAAAATTATTTTCTCATTTTTAGTGCATTTTAACAGAAGCGTGGTCTTTAAAAGGTTTTTTATATACGTTTTATTTTCTGCATTTTAATCTTCTTTAAATGCAACGCAAGATACAGTAATGCTGGTATTAAATTGTAAGATATACAGGGTGTCCCAAAACTATCCAAAGGGTATCGAAAACATTACTAACTTATAATAATTACGTATTTCTTGATCGTAAATTTTTAATATAAATAGATATATGTTCTCGGCGCACCGTTTCGATCAATAATAAACAAAACACAGCAAAATTGCAATAATTAAATTAACTCAACGTTTCGATCCGGTTTTGGATCATCTTCAAGAGCAATTGCGTCTGAAAAATTGACAAATGTAATGGGCATTTCACAAGAAGAACAAAATTGTAACTAATATTTTAGAAGAAGGAACCATACTTGCTATGTACAAAGAAAGGTTGTAAACAAAGCCGCGGACGCCATTTTTCAATTCACACGAGTTTCAATGCTTTATATATACAGTGACTCCCATTAATATTCGGACGCTATAAAAAAACCGATAACTGGTTTAACATTGAAGTATACAACTTGAATTTTTGTTGGGAAGCTAGAGCAAATAGTTTGCTACAGCATGTGGAAAACATTTTTTCAAAAATTGCAATTGATCGGAGTTGTAGAAAAAATACTAAACGTTGCATTTTACAACTTTTTTATGTGGGCCTATATTGAAAATTTTAAACATACATTTTGTAGATCTGTGTTAATTGTATGCACTGGGAATGTTTCATCGAAATCAGTTAATGCGAGAAAAAACGACAGGCATTGAAAGATGTGAGAATCTATAGATTTACTGCAGTTATAGCCCGAAAATCGTAAAAATCTGATATTTTTACCATCGTTAAACGTTTGTAGCTCATTGCAACGTCGAACAATATTGACGAAATTTTCAGAATATGTTTAATTGACACAGATCTACAAAACGTATTTTAAAAATTTTCAATATAGGCCCACATAAAAAAGTTGTAAAATGCAACTTTTAGTATTTTTTCTACAACTCCGATCAATTGCAATTGTTGAAAAAATGTTTTTCCACATCCTGTAGCAAACTATTTGCTCTAGCTTCCCCAAAAAATTCAAGTCGTGTAGTTCAATGTTTAACCAGTTATCGTTTTTTTAGAGCGTCCGAATATTAATGGGAGTCACTGTACACGAATGGGAAAACGAATGATGGGAGATTGTTCCTCAGATATTCAACTAACTCGAGCAACTTGTCTAGTAATAATATAATGCATAAAAGTCTCCAGTTTAGACACGAAGATGCACACCCTAATTCGTTTTGTTTGAACATAACTTTCGGGATCATATTTTATACAAGACGAAATAAATAAATGAAGAACGGGCAGACGCCATACCAATTTTCCGAAAGTTGTTCAATACGTAATTGCTCCTCGAGTAAGAGTTTCTCGAAAAAGTTACTCGAACGAACTCGTTCTGTTTCGAAATCTGAAATTAGCTTATTTGTAGGTGAACGCGTGAAGAATGTATGAAGCTCAGCTTTATTGTTTTTAATTGAATCATATAATTTGAACGCGGCATTGATTATAAACAGCATTGACACAGTTATGTTGAAAAATCATTAGTTTAAACGACTTCAGGATTACTACTTGCAAGGAAGTACAACAACATGTTTGGGACACCCTGTATAACTTTTCAGCCCAGTTTTCTACTCGAATTTTTAAATTGTAATTTTGCAACGAAGGAATTTGTAACCAAGAAAAATAAAAGGGGTTAAAAATTCCTACACCTATCAGAATTGCAAAATTGCAACTTGAAAATTGTAGTAATAGTTAAAAACGCTTAAAGTAATGTAAAGTAATCAATGAGAAAGCTTTTTTGAGAAGAATGTATAAAAATTTTGGATAATTTGAAATATTTCAGAAATCTGAAATCAACCAAATTTTTTGTTCGTGAGTGGAGGCATAGAGGAGATTTCAAGATCACCTTGATTTTGTTAAATGGAAAGACCTACATTCTGTATCACGAATCGATAGAATATCGAATTCTGATTAAAAATGAATTGACGTTCATATATCCTAAATGTACTAGTTACCGAGATATTGTCGAAATAATTTTGTTTATTCTTAGGATAATGTCTCGTCAATTATCAGGTTTAGAAGATGAAGGTCAACACTTTTATACGCAGAATTTAATATTTGATTGATGTATGATTCACAATATAGGACATTTGATTAAAAAAATGATGGTGGCCTTGGCAATACTAAAGAAAAAAGAAATCTAGAACTGTCTTTTATTGCAATGTTTAGTCAATCGAGAACCGATCAACTTTTGTTTAAATTAGGGTAACTGCACCAGTAAATGAACGCTTTTGTATATTTCAACAAATTTTAACCCGGACGGCATACTAGCGATAAAATTGTGATTAAAGAGTTAAATAAATAGGAGAATATTGTTTAGTAATTTCGTTCATTGATTGGACTAGCATTATTCAATTACTAGAATGTAGTGTTCATTCACTGGTATTTTTCATATTTTTGATTTAACGTTTAATAAAGAAGAATAATAATAATTTCATTGTATTTGTGTTCATTTATTTTTGACAAATGAAGTATAGGGAGCTATTTGGCATATATGAGATTCCTTTAATTCACATAGTTTTTTTTTAAATAAAATATTTTCCTGAACAATTTCTTGAATGTTCATTCACTGGTGCAGTTACCCTATCTTTTTGTCAGATTATCGCGAGTGCTCGAAATATCGTGAATAGTGTTACGTGGGACACCCTGTACACGGTAGTAGACAGAAAGCAATTCAGAGTGAGAAGGGTTGAAATAGACATCAATGTCTTAGAGGTAGACAGGAAAGTGTGCTTAACCTTGCTGCGACGTATCCGAGAATTGAATTTCCTCATGACTCTGCGATGCATCGTACGGTTGGCGGCATTCAGGCTACCCACGCAGCATTGCGATCGTTGACGGGACATCGCAGACGGAAATTACGACCAAGGAAATTCTTGGTCTCCGAACGAGAGTACCGGACTGTTTTTGCTTCCAGACAGAAAAATTTCACATTCACGAATACGTACGCGCACCGGGCACGAATCATCACCAGCGACACGACAAAATTCTGTCGTGCTTGGTTATTGCTAGGCTAGGGATCTTTATGGAAAATAAAAAATGTTTACGGTGATTGCAACGCACAAGAGCCAAATAAAAAAATATCGACACTGATGTCCTCAAATCTTTTTAATGGGTCCACTGCTTCGAATTGTATGCACTTATGCTTACTATAATAATAATAATGTTCGACTTTTAGCTTGAAAAATGTTCGAATAGTCTGACCACTTTTTAAAAATATTCGATTTTTAGCTTGCAAAATATGAATATATTTTCAATTTAATATTGATATTTTTTATTCGACATATATGTGATATGGAAATATTACATTTGCAATGTAAGAATTAAGATTAAGTTAGTTGTTTTTTTATAGTATGGATGTAACACTTGTATATATTTCTACAAAATAGTTTTCTAATCTATGAATTAATTAAGACTTTTAGCTTGAAAAATATTAAAATAGTTTGGCCATTCCATTTAAAAAAATGTTTGACTTTTAATTTGAATAATATTAAAATAGTTTGGCCACTCCATTTCAAAAAATGTTTGACTTTAATTTGTATAATATTAAAGTAGTTTGGCCACTCCATTTAAAAAAATGTTTGACTTTTACTTTGAATAATATTAAAATAGTTTGGCCACTACCTTTCAAAAAATGTTTGACTCTTAGTTTGAATAATATTAAAGTAGTTTGGCCACTACCTTTCAAAAAATGTTTGACTCTTAGTTTGAATAATATTAAAGTAGTTTGGCCATTCCATTTAAAAAAATGTTTGACTGTTAGTTTGAAAATGTTAAAGTAGTTTGGACACTCCATTTAAAAAAATGTTTGACTTTTAGTTTGAATAATGTTAAAGTAATTTGGCCACTCCATTTAAAAAATGTTTTGACTTTTAGTTTGAATAATATTAAAGTAGTTTGGCCACTCCATTTAAAAGAATATTCGACTTTTAGTTTGAAAATATTAAAATAGTTTGGCCACTCCATTAAAAAAAATGTTTGATTTTTATTTTGAAAATGTTAAAGTAGTTTGGCCACTCCATTTAAAAAAATGTTTGACTTTTAGTTTGAATAATATTAAAGTAGTTTGGCCACTCCATTTAAAAGAATATTCGACTTTTAGTTTGAAAATATTAAAATAGTTTGGCCACTCCATTAAAAAAAATGTTTGATTTTTATTTTGAAAAATATTAAAGTAGTTTGAACACTCCATTTTAGAAAGTGTCAAAATGTTACCATCTGAAGGGAGATATTAAAGTACCCCATAAACCACCCGACCGAAGGGCTAAGCTAGCTCTTAAGTTAGTAAGGGTGCCTAATTGGCCTCTTGTTTACTTATGAAAATTGTTTGTATGAGATAATACATAAACAAACGTCAACAACAGCAACCGTCTTCAGTGTCGCCAGATTAAGACTTCTCCTCGACCTTACCTTTCCGGCTACAACATTTTGGCAAAGAAGGGTTAACTGTATTCCCCTCAATTCAGTGACACTGCCAATCTTAAAGAATACAATTTAGATGTTTCTTCTTCTGCTAAAAGGTGTTATTTGCAATAACTGATTTTATATGTCATTTTGTAGAAGAAAATTATTTTATTTTCTTCTATTCTTGCAGTTCCAGAAATACCTATTAATTAAACGAAAAAGTTGAACGAGTTCCACTTTGTTTTATATTTTATTTTGTCGTAATCTTGCAGTGCCACAAATTTTAAACAACCTGAACAGATTGAGATTATATAAAAATGCTTTTTACTGTATCAATTATATTTCGTTTTCTTTTTTGTAAAAATTTAAAAATCGGTTTCATAAACTTTCCAAAAAACGTGATCTGAAAAAGCGGTCCTTTTTGTGAAGTCCGTTTTGCAATTTGTGAAGCGTTAAATTGATGTTACAGCGTGTAAAAAGTGCCACTGGGGTAGACACGTGAGAACATATAGTGAATCCCGACACACTCTCAAATAGACAAAAATAAATTCTAAATTTTCTGACAAAAGTAAAAAACATGATACACAAAAACAAATAGCAATTCCTCTGAGAAAAGTAAAAGATCATGGTGCACAAAACTAAATAGTAATTTTTCTGAGAAAAATAAAAAATCATAAAACACGAAAATGAATGGTAATTTTTCTGAGAAAAATAGAAAATTATGAACACGAAAATGAATGGTAATTTTTCTGAAAAAAATAAATCACGATACACAAAAATGAATAGCCATTTTTCTGAAAAAAATAAAAAATCATGATATACAAAAATGAATAGCCATTTTTCTCAGAAAAATGAAAAATCATGATGCACATAAACGAAGAGTAATTTTTCCGAGAAAAATAATAAATTATGAAATGTAAATAAATAGACATTTTCCCGAGAAAAATCGAGATACCTGGGAACAAACCAATAAAACCTATCTAAGCTAAGTAATCTATCAAGCAGACTAACAAATGAGAACCTAAATAAAAGATCAAGGGTTGACATGAAAAGAACAAATTCCGAGTTTTACATACGCAACATTACACACGTAGCAGCATTTTTAACGAAAAAGCCTGACGATAGTGGCATTATAAAATGGATGATTTCATATGTAAGAACCTAATACATATTTCAACGGCGACCCGAATCAGTTCACCCTCGAAGCACGGTATTTCGACGGGATAATTGATCAAGCTATTAAGAAGTCGGCGAAAATTACATCACTGCACTGCGAACCTGGGCAGGACGCCTAACCTCGCATTAGCATAATTAAATCGCAAATACCGCGATTGGTCATTGGGAAACGTTTTCTATTCGCCTTTTTCTCTATGTTTAAATAAAAATCGTAGGGATTAGGAAAATAAAAGGGGTTAAAAATTCCTCCACCTATCAGAATTGCAAAATTGCAACTCGAAAGTTGAAGTAATAGTTAAAAACGCTTAAAGTAATAAATCAATGAGGAAGCTTTTTTGAGATAAATGTATAAAAATTTTGGATAATTGGATAATTAATATTATTGTGAAGATTAATATTAGCCCTTAGCACTCGAGTGGGATTACTCAGAGTGACCACTAAAAATTGCCGTGCCATTATTAAATTTGTTTACATTATTACATATGTTGGTGTCTAATCAATTACTATTCGTTTAGGTATTGCACGAGGTACAACTGAAAAAAACGGACGTTCAAAATTAAATTTAAATTTTTAAATTAAAACATTAAAATTTCTTATTTTTGTTTTTTCGTCAATGAAGAATTTACCATCGTGTTCGCCTTGTTTCTTTTTATATGACACCAAACACGATATAATTGTGATCATAGTTCCTTGTGCAACGAGCAATTGACATTTACGGTAGAGGTGCACGAATTCTTAACTACGCGCATTACACGAGTAATCACGATCGAAACGGTATCGTGTTTGGTGTCGTTTTAATCAGGAAATTGGTAAAAATTTCATAAAAACAATCAAATATTAGAACAGTTGCAATCTTTCGTTTCGCTTGTTGTGGTGTGGATAAAATTTGAACAGATACGGTAGAGAACATCTCGACAGCTGGGCAAGCAGTTTTACCATTCTGTGACTGCAAATCATTTTTAAGAAAGTTATTATTTTTAAAAAATATCAGGAAAACTTTTACCGAACACAACATTTTTCTTGAATTTAATTCTTATAGTTAGCTCTTCAATACACAATTCCATTTTACAAAGAAAATAAATACATGTATTTCGAAAACCGATACATACACCAAAAGTATATCAAAAGTAATTCCAGCCCAGATTTTATTAGAGGTTCATTTTATTATGTCGCGATGAGATTGAAACAATGAGAGAGAAAGAGAGTGTGAACAGTGACGAGAATGAAGTTTCACAGAGACAAAGAGATCGTTGTTATTCAGTATTGATCGAGACACGTGAAAACGCGTGTGAATAATTTCGTCATACTATATTAATAAATTATACAGTTTCTGAACAAATAGTATCTCCTGCGTCATGGACTATTTTAATCCATTTCGTTTTAAAGAAACTATTTGTTTACCCTGTAAGACAATTACATTAATGTTAAACAATTACTAGTGTGACTGATACCAGTGATGACTGATAGTGAAGTGGTTAATTTTGGGGACTAATTTAATACAACTTATTTAATTACCATTTGGTTACATCCTTACGACGACATTAACAGACATAACAAAGTTTGAAATCAATTGGCAATTACCAAACCATCATTAGTAGTAATAGTATAATATTTAAATGAACAAGCTCTCGTAGCTATTTTTCAATAGATTCAATGTATTCTAAAATTGGAAAGAATGCGACGTACAAAATTCCAGAAAATACGATCACGAAGAGTTAAAATCATTTTCTGTTTCTTCTCTTGTTCACGACTCGACGACTACGCGACGCTGACGCTACGCCCCGCGTAGTCTGCCCACGAGTGGGCGTCAGCCACGCTCTAATTACTTCGCGTTTTTCGTTAATAACTCGACAACAAAACGCACCAGCGCAATATAGTAAAGGAAAATAGGGCTTAGAATTACCTCAGGAATGACTTTTAGGGTTCTTGATACTTGTTGAGGTACTCTGTATAAAGTTGTCGACCGAACAGCGGATGTTTCTTTCGCAATGTGTACATTTAATATTGTTACACCACACGAGTATTAGGTTATCTCAAAAGTCAATTTCCAGTCCGTTTTATTACCAAGTAATGAAAAGTTAATAAACAGATGATCACGTTGTTTGTATTTGCTTGTGTGATGTAACAATATTAAACGTACACATTGCGGAACAAACTTTTGGGACAACCCAGTATAACCTCTTGTTCTGGCACTGAGCGGTGTCGAGCCGACAAGTTCAAAGAAGAAGAGGGGATAGATTTTCTAGTTGCGACAAAAAACAAAGAAAAGTCTAGTTGTTCTATTCCTTTCACTCGTGATGGCTATGATCCGTTGCTCTGCAGTCTAGGTGCAATTACACTGGAAATTCGACAAATAATGTTTGATACCATGTTTGCCTAGAAAGTACAGGATGATGATACACTATGCCGTATCATCAACGAGGAATGCAACATGTCTGCAGCACTACTAGTTACCTTAAAACTGTATATCATCGCATTCTCAATAGATCGTTCAATACCTGTAATCGAGTGGTTAATAATGTTAATAACGTTCATCTATCTGTCGATATACATGTTTTGTTGTTCACCGAAATGGTCTTTCTGGTATATCATGCATTGGCATACTTCCTACTCTCTTTTAATGTTTAATAAAATAATATAATGTCAATATAATAATAATAATATTAAATATGATTTAAGTGTACTTGCTAAAATACACACACTTGTAAAAGGACCATCATGTAAATGTTGAAGATATGTTATATTTAATGGGAGGTATAAGCAATTAATTAATTAATTCATCAGTTGCGATTATACGTATTAATTTGAACAATTTAGTTATGTCTTTATGCATTTATGAAGTAATTAATTAGGTATATTTTCTAAATTACACACACTTGTAAGAGGACAATCATGTAAATGTCGAAGATATATTATATTTAATGGGAGGTATAACCAATTAATTAATTAATTCGTTCAGTTGCGATTATACGTATTAATTTGAACAATTTAGTTATGTCTTTATGCATTTATGAAATAATTGATTAGGTATATTTTCTAAAATACACAAACTTGTAAGAGGACAATCATGTAAATGTTGAAGATATGTTATATTTAATGGGAGGTATAACCAATTAATTAATTAATTCGTTCAGTTGCGATTACACGTATCAATTTGAACAATTTAGTTATGTCTTTATGCATTTATCAAGTAATTAATTAGGTATATTTTTTAAAATACACACACTTGTAAGAGGACAATCATGTAAATGTTGAAGATATATTATATTTAATGGGAGGCATAACCAATTAATTAATTAATTCATCAGTTGCGATTATACGTATTAATTTAAACAATTTAGTTATGTCATCACGCATTTCTGAAGTAATTGATTACGTGAAAATATAAAACAATAAAGGTTTATAAAAATTCATGAATATCGTAATGTCGTTTTTAATGTAACAAAGTTATTAAGGGATGAAATCAATTTTTATTTTATTCCCGCTTCGTACAATCAATCCAATTTGTTCACTTTTACAGTACATACATTTTCTAATGATTCCTCGTGGTTGCGGATATTCATGCAAAATGAAAATTATTTAATGAAATGGAATTGCAAAGAAAATGTGTACGTATATGTATATTATGTACGTGTGCATATATATATATATATATATATATATATATATATATATATTCTGTGTTTCTTATAACACATTTATTTATTATTTTTTATATATGTAAAAATATATAAAGGGTGTCCCAAAATTCGTTCAAAATTCGAAGCAATATTTTCCTTTACAAAATTGACGTCCATGGCTTTGTTAAGAAGTTATTTTAGCACAGTCAGCCCGGTGCACTCTGATTGGTCCGTGTTTTTCGTTAATAACTTTTTAACAAAGCCACGGACGTTATTTTTGAAAAGGGAAATGCTGCTTCAAATGAACTCAGGAAACTCCCATTTCCAGATGTTGAACGAATTTTGAGACACCCTGTATATAAATATCATCTCATTTCATTATCTCAACAAGTCGGAAACAGTATAACAATGTGCTTAAATTCTTTGGATGCCTACAGTTCTGTATTTGATCCAAACATTTTTGTGATAAATCCACAAAATCCGCGGTCTACATACGATAGTATCTCGTTCCGCTGCACCATAAACTTAAAACATACACCTGTAAACACCGTGTACACGCTGTGTTACACGAGCCCTTTTTACCCGTCTCATATGACCGCTGTCGCAATTTTTCGCGTTGTATAAATCCGTATTATACACATCCGTGGCGTGCGAAGATTAAAAAGCCAGCAGAGTGTGTAATTTCTATTTTTGCTTTCGGTAAAATTAATTTAAAAAATTTTAAATTTTGTATTGCATTAAAATTCGAAAATATTAATGCAATTCCCTGGTTTTTATAATGTTGTGCTGTATCTTTGTGCAAAATAAAACTTGTCTGCATCGATTGCAAGAAATTGAGCCCAAATTGAATGTTATCTCTTTCCTTAATAATTTTAATGGAGGAGAAATAATAATTATCCAACAATTTTGAATTTCATCTACCCAACTCTGCTGTAAATGCACAAAGATCCGCAGTCTAGTTACGAATATAATAATATGTTTTACAATTAAAGAGATTATCACTAAAAATGTTTGTTTAATCTCATTTGTTTATAAATAGTTTGTTTATAATAATTTCATCACCTATTGCATATGTACAGAGTATATGTATGCATATGTACATAAATGTGTATATTTAGTATTTCTATATGATATGAGAAATACGTATAAAAAATGGCGACTTCGTTTACGTGATCCACCCTATAGATGACAAATATTGGCTTTAAGAATATCAGCATCGACGGAAAGCCGGAAAATATTCCCGATAAAAAAGTTGCGTCAAAGTTTGGTATCGGAAAATTGGTTATTAAGTATTTAAGCTCTTAACTTTTTAATTATTAATAGCGAATCGATTTATTATAAAAACAATTTCTTAATATTTGTGTTTCGATAGGATTCTAAGAAACACGGAAGACCATAAATTTTATTATTTAAAGCACAAGATGCTTCGATATTAAATTGATTTATTTGGTTATCAATTAATTTACCACAGCTAATGCATTGAATCAACATCCCAGTCGTGGAATTTGTGAATTTCTAATATTACTAGTTAATATTGATTTTTATATCATGATACATCAATATCAATTTACATTTGAAGAAATGTATTTCATCATTACATTTGCAACTTAAATGAACATACTTTTTATTCAATAACCATAAGAAAACAGTTCATAATTTAGAAAACATGTGACATTTGGATATTTTAATGGAGTTAGAAATATTACATTTGAGATATCGGGATTAAGATTTTATTAGTTGTTTTTTATACATAGATGTAACACTTATACGTATTCCTACAAAATAATTTTCTAATCTATAATTAATGAAGATTTTTAGCTTGAAAAATATTAAAATAGTGTGACCATTCCATTTAAACACTAAACTTACCGAGCCTTCAAAGTAATTGATACGCGTTCCCTTATAAAAATAACAAGATTAATTTTATTTAGACTTTGTACAGCTCCTATTGCAATATATTCTCCACTAAAGATATCTGTACAGTCATTTGTTATGAAATTATTTTTATTATACCATAAATGGTAAAATAAAAGACATGGAACTGGTCATCACAACCCGTGATGGTAGGTTTAGTATTTCTATAAAAATTTAATTCATATCCCTCAATTAAAATCAAATTTCATATATAAATCTAACAAACACTATTAATAAAATAATTTACTATAAAAATTTAATTGAGATTAATAAAGATTTTTAACTTAGTAAGTATTGAAATAGTTCTACCAGGGCATTTAAAAAATTTTCAATTTTTACCTTGGAAAATGTTAAAATACTTGAAACACTTCATTTGAAACAATGTCAAAATGTAACTATCTGAAGGGAAGTATTAAAATATCTCGTGAACTACCCGACCGAAGGGTAGTTAAGGGTAGTTAATAAACTCTTAACTTAGTAAGGGTGCTTAAATGGTAATAATAAATTTTTTAATTATTCATAACGAGTCGCTCCATTATAATAATAATTTTGTAATATTTGTTTCTGTTTCGATAAGATGCTAAGAAACACGGAAGCCCATCAATTTCACGATGTGAAGCACAAGATGCTTCACTATTAAATTTAGTTATTAGGTCTTCGATTGATTTGCAAAAGGTTGAATTTGATTTGCAAAAGGGTGCATTTGATTTGGAAAAGGATGAATTCAATTTTTAAAATGATTAATTTGATCTGCAAAAGGGTGAATTTGATTTGGAAAAGGATGAATTCAATTTTCAAAAAGGTGAAATTGATTTGCAAAAGGATGAATTTGATTTGGGAGAGGATGAATTCAATTTGCAAAAGGGTTCATTTGATTTGGAAAAGGGTGAATTTGATTTGGAAAAGGGTGAATTCAAGTTTCAAAAGAGTGAATTTGATTTGGAAAAGGATGAATTCAATTTGCAAAAGGATGAATTCAATTTGCAAAAGGGTGAATTTGATTTTCAAAAAGGTGAATTTGATTTTCAAAAGGGTGAACTTGATTTGTAAAAGGATGAATTTGATTTGGAAAAGGATGAATTCAATTTTCAAAAGGGTGAATTTGATTTGGGAAAGGGTGAATTTGATTTGGAAAAGAATGAATTCAATTTGCAAAAGGATGAATTCAATTTTCAAAAAGGTGAAATTGATTTGGAAAAGGGTGAAATTGATTTGGAAAAGGGTGAATTTGATTTGGAAAAGGGTGAATTTGATTTGGAAAAGGATGAATTCAATTTGCAATAGGGTGAATTTGATTTTCAAAAGAGTGAAATAGATTTACGAAAGTGTAAAATAGATTTAGAAAATGGTGAAATAGATTTACAAAAGGGTGAAATTGGATTGTAAAAGGGCGAAATTGATTTGCAAAAGGATGAATTTGATTTGGAAGAGGATGAATTTGATTTGCAAAAGGATGAATTTGATTTATAAAAGGATGAATTTGTTTTATAAAAGGACGAATTTGATTAGTAAAAGGGTAAAATGGATTTACAAAAGGGTGAAATTGGATTGTAAAAGGGCAAAATTGATTTGCAAAAAGATGAATTTGATTTGCAAAAGGATGAATTTGTTTTATAAAAGGACGAATTTGATTAGTAAAAGGGTAAAATGGATTCACAAAATGGTGAAATTGATTGGCAAATGGATGAATTTGGAGTGTAGAACTATATAAAAACCCGGCGGCTTTGAACTAATGAATTCGTTGAAACCCTTCCCGGACATCGTTGACTGACTCAAAACGTGTGTCTGTTAAATGATGTTGTAGCGACCTAAACAAATGGTAATCAGATGGTGTCGTGTCAGCCGAGTAAGTTGTCACTCACAAGTTCCTTGACCGTAGGCAGCACAATCCATTTGGGTGGCTCCAGTCACGGTTTTTCAAGGTTGAATGCAAATAGCCTGCAGTATCGAACATGCAGTTTGCATTTCTATTGATCGCTGCAATTTTCACTGACCCTCGTACACACTATGTATACTAATATAAACATCAGCGAGACTTTTGAAAATCGTAAAAGGGCGGGAAAATATTTCTACTCGAATAAATGTACTTGTTAAAAAGAACTTCAAATACTACCTCTCCATCTGCGAACAACTCCTCCTAATAAATTAATGCATTTTATCAGTCACGGTTTTATATTTTTTCAAACGCACTACACCGAATTTGTTTGATTGGAGAAATGAAATTTACCCGGCAAAATGGAAGGTTAACCGACGGGCCGAGATTTATTAGAATGAACGGTGCTCGACTGTTTGTTAAATAAATTCCTCACTCGAATAGATTTATGGTTAGTGAATATCGACAAACTGATGAGCGAAAATACAAAGCAAATGTTTTCCTTTGAAAGCACAGTATGTAACACATTTTTATAAATTGCGTTTAAAACTTTTTCGTCGCGAATTTATTTTGTACAATAATATCCTGGAAAATTTATAAAATGTGGGCTTGACACTTGAATATATTCGATTTTTCAAAGCAGTATAATGTTATCCACCTGAAATTTTTTCCCATTTCCAAAGAAGTAAAAACTTTCTATCTATACATACATGTATGGAATATAAGTTTCAGTGGATTTATAACTGTTTCTCAGAACAGAGTTTAAATGTCAACAAAATAACTGTTGTGTCTGAAGAAAATTTTCAGTTTCCTTCAAGCCCTGGATAATACAGGGCGTCTCAAAATTCGTTCAACATCCGGAAATAGGAGGTTACTGAGACCCATTTGAAGCAACAAAAAAAGCAAGAAAAAATTTTTCAAAAAATTATTAAACAATAAATAATATAGGCTAATTGAAAATCTCTGTTTTCGGCTCGTTTCTTATTCATGCAAGTAAATGTTAAAAGTGTTAAGCAGCTTCGGTCTGGCACTAACTGTATTGATAAGGTGTTATATTGAACTAACTTTTTGTAAAAAATCTCGGTCTACATCGATGAAGTATCGGAGTTATTGAGTTTTGTAGATAAGGATTCTTGATAACGATTTTTGCGCAGCACGTCATCAAAATATAGACCTTCACGAACACTTACAGTATTTTATCGATATAAGTCCCTAGCACGGGTCTGTCGAGGGACATTTACGAGTCAGAGACACTATTCTTTAAGTATTCGTAAACATAGCTAATCCAAATTTCCAACTTCCTGATTTTTCATTATTTTTTTATGAGACTGTGATTGCCATATTCGTGGCATTTTTCTAAGACCAATGATACCACATATGATACAATTCCAACGATATTTACTTGTGCAATAGACAGTCAAAGTTTCCGGCGCAAGGAAACGCTATCCTACGCGCCCGAAACTTTAACCGTCTATTACACAAGTAAATATCATCGGAATTATATCATACGTGGTATCATTATTCTCAGAAAAATGCCACAAATATGATAATCGCAGTCTCATAAAAAAATAATGAAAAATTAAGAAGTTGGAAATTTTCTTGATGATAAAGTACTATCTCTGAACAGTCTACCTTTGAGTATTCGGCCTAGTTACAATTCTTGGTAAACTGCATTAATTTTTTCATTTTCGAGGTTGACGAACATTTAGGTAGCAATACAGTTAGAAATCGATATGAGAAAGTTGACTTTTGAGCTAAATGACACCAACTTTTTCGATCCGGACCACTGCGAGCCGGGGAGACGAGGCAAGCCAATGGTTGTACCGGGAATAAATAATTTTTGCGAGAAACTCGTTGGCAGGTTGTTTGTCGGTAAGTTATTCATCGAAGCACCAAGTGTACTCTCGAAATTTCCTCTTCCGACGTACGCAATTTGATCGTGACGGCCTACGGTTACTTCGCCATCGGAACACAGCACAGGAACCACTTATATTTGTGTTTATTACGTCGAGATGTGACGTCACTTCCTGAGGGAAGGAGGACGGAATAACCTCATCATTGTATCCCACAGACTCGGCGGCAGTGATTCCCCCTTTGAATGGAGTCAAGTGGTTCGTAGCCCCTCTCTCTTTCCTTTTCCACCTTCAACCCGCTTCCCTATCTTCCTCTCGGCATTATCCCTCGCCCTTTCTTTTTCGCTTATTTTTTTTCTGTTTAATTCTTCACGCTTCCATTTAACGTCGCCGCGCGCCGCCGGATTTCGCTGCGCTCCCTTCCGCCGTTTTGACGAACAGAATGGAGCGGATCGGGACAAAGCAAAACAAGTCCTGCGAACATTTATTACTCCATCTGAAATGGTCAATGGGGATTCAACGCTAAACCCAGCGGGCCTTAAACGTAACTGGTTACATGTTCCCTTGTGAAAGTGATAAGGTTCATTTTGTTTAGACTTTGTACGGCTCCTGTTGTAATATGTACTCTACTAAGGATGTTTATACAATCAATTCTTATGAGATCGTTTTTATTATTTCAATTATTGTAAAGTGATCTGTCTGCAACAGGTCATTTTATCCGGCGGTGGTAGGTTTAGTGTTGAAAGTAATTGTAGAGGCAACCCCAAACCTGAATTACAATCTATGTTAAGTTAAAGCGGATCTTTGTGCATTTATAGCAAAATTGAGTAGATGAAACTCGAAATTGTTGAAAAATTTTAATAAACGACGATGTCGATGTGTAATTTCTCCTCTATGTAAATCATTAAGGGAAGGAATAACATTCGATTTAGCTTCCATTTTTTGCAATCGATGTAGACAATTGGTTTTAACTAGACTGCGGATTTTTATGCATTTACAGCAAAATTGAGTAGATGAAATTCGAAATTGTTGAAAAATTTTAATAAACGACGATGTCGATATATGATTTCTTCTCTGTTACAATCATTAAGGGAAGCAATAATATTCGATTTAACTTCCACTTTTTGCAATCGATGCAGACAATTGATTTTAACTAGACTGCGGATTTTTATGCATTTACAGCAAAATTGAGTAGATGAAATTCGAAATTGTTGAAAAATTTTAATAACTAACAATGTTAATATATGATTTCTTTTCTATTAAAATCATTAAGGGAAGAAATAACATTCGATTTAGCTTCCATTCTTTGCAATCGATGCAGACAATTGATGTTAAGGGTGATCGATTGACTAATGATTAATAGACTGCGGATTTTTATGCATTTATAGCATAATTGAGTAGATAAAACTCGAAATTGTTGAAAAATTTTAATAACTAACAATGTCAATATATGATTTCTTTTCTATTAAAATCATTAAGGGAAGAAATAATATTGGATTTAACTTCCATTTTTTGCAATCGATGCAGACAATTGATTTTAACGGTGATCGATTGAGTAATGATTAATAGATTACGGATCTGTATAAAAAATATGAAAATGGAAAATGCCGATGTATGATTTCTCCTCTATTAAGGAAAAATTGAATTAATAAAGGAAGAAATGTGTGTGTGCGTGTGTGTGTGTGTGCGACATTCGATTTGGTTTCTATATTATTCGTTTCATGCAAACGATGGAGGCAATTTTTATTATAGGGAGACAGATGTAAGGCTTGAAATAGAAGCTAACTTAAAGCAATTGTCAAAATTAAGCCTGTATACTGACAATGTTTGGTATTCAACAACTCAATCAAACGTCGATACTTTATTCGAAAATCGAACATTATTTATATTGTAACCTATAACTGCAAACATTTTGTATTTCGAATTTTCTATACAAAAAGTATAATATTTCTCGCAGGATAAGTGTCTTCTAAATGTCAGCTAAATTTGACGAAACTATAGTAAGAAGTAAGCGGTTCTTACAAAAGTATTTGACACGTATATTTCTTATCGAATATGGTCCATGCCGAAGTTACATATGAAAACAGGTCTGAAACTTTGAGGATGAGAAATACATTTCATAAAATATCGAGGAAACTGTTGAAGCCCGTAGAACTTCGTGAAGAGTAAACTTGTACATTTTCAATAATGGATCCATATGTTCCAACAGATTTCAGGCGACTCTAATCGTTTAAACAATGATTGTGATACTTCGGATTTTATGCATTTGTGACAAAAATGAGTACGTGCAATTTGAAACAGTGAAAAGATTAAAATACATTAAAGGTGTAATATTAATTATATTAATACATTTAAATATTATTAATTTAAATTTAAGTATTAATATTAATTATATTTATTATATAATATTTACTATTATATTTATTATTATATAATATAAGTAATATTAATTATATTAATATTAATATTAAGTATTCATTTTTACTATATTAAAATTTTCTTAATGAAAATTATAAATTTATATTTAGATCCTACGTCTTGCCATTGATTCCAAAAATTTTCATTTTGCATAAAGATCCGGAGTCTACTTAATTAATTATTATTATTTATTATATATTATTTATTATATAATATAACATTAATATTACATATTCATTTTTACTATATTAAAATTTTCTTAATGAAAATTATGAATTTATATTTAGATCCTGCGTCTTGCCATTGATTCCCAAAATTTTCATTTTGCATAAAGATCCGGAGTGTACTTAATTAATTATTATTATTTATTATATAATATAAGTAATATTAATTATATTAATATTAATACTAAGTATTCATTTTTACTATATTAAAATTTTCTTAATGAAAATTATAAATTTATATTTAGATCCTGCGTCTTGCCATTGATTCCCAAAATTTTCATTTTGCATAAAGATCCGGAGTCTACTTAATTAATTATAATTATTTTATCTTAAAATAAAGGCATGACGTTCATATTTGTTAAACTTTATTAAAATCTTCGTGACGAGTAACTTTTTAAAATACGCGAAAAAGGGTTTAAGGTGATCTCCAGAATGTCTTCATTAATTTTGACGAGTAACAAATTTTCTTGTACTAATGGATTTGTGATGTTTTTCTGATTAAAGTGAATCCAACCACGATATAATTTGCATTACATTCGATAAAGGTAAAGTAATTTAATAAAGGTAAGTATTTAATCTTTTTAACTTACTTATCGTCAACTAAAGGTATCAAGTAAGTTAAAATGTTTAAATACTTACCTTACTTCCTGCAATACTTCATTATTTATTTTTATTGTATTTTATATAAAGGAATACAATTTTTTACCTGTATTTGCCATATCGGTTATACAAAATAAAGATACAACAAACTGGAGTGACATACTTATATAAATTTATATAATAAGTATAAACTTATTTTCTTTCTCAACACGTTAACAGGTGAAAATAATATACCAGTATTTTTCAATTCTTCTAACGTTTTCACTGTTTTAAAATTACACCCACCCACTTTTGTTATAAACCCATGAAATCCGCATGATCATAAACGAGAGTCGATTAAAAATGTAGTTTTCCTTAAATCATCTTAATATGTTGAAACTAATATATCGACACTGTTGAAATTTTAAGTTTTCTGTTGTTTTAAATTCTATCTACTCATTTTTCTCATAAAAGCATATAATCCATAGTCTACTTGTTACATTTGCATACAGGGTGTCCGAAATATATGTATTGTACTTCCTTGAAAATATTTTTAACTTCCCGATTCATAGGGATGTTATGGTAATTACCCCGAAAATCGAAAATCGAATTTTTAATTTTGTAATTTAATTCTATCTTCGTCAAATACAGAAATTTCTTTTCGCATTACAGACAGCGTTGTAGTGAATGGAATATCGTGGAACGATGACGTAGGTTGTACATTGGAAATAAGTTTGTGCTCGGGGCCATTAATTTCCTGCATTTTCGAAATATTCGAAGGTTATGCTATCGAAATCTGATTTCGGTAAAAGACATATTGGTGGAGAATTATGCAAAGCTCGTGCAGCTTTCCCGAAGTCTGGCTCGATAAATCAGCATCCTTTTTTCTTTTCCCTCTTTGATGGTTGACTGTCGTCATTAGGACTTTACAAGCACGACGCGAACTCCCCGAAATGCCTGGGATGCGCGAAACGTGTCGAGAATAGCGAGTTCATACAAGTTTCGGGAAGAAAGCTTCTGCAATTCTAAAGCGATCGTTATACATTTCATGGGACAGAGGGGTTTCGTGGTCTCTTATTCAGGTTTGGGAAAATCAGCGCAGTGTAGTCTGAAAGGAAACCTAACCAGGTTTCTTTAAATCCCATTTCGTTCACCGAAAAGCTTAAACCTCAAACGATAAATTTTTGCGACATCATCGTCTCGGAAAATAACGACATGTACAGTTATAGGCATAACTCATCACGCACAATTTGGATAAGAATAACTTTCTTTATCAATGGATCAAACGATTTCAATATCTCTGTGAGGGTAGAAGAATTAGTTTAGCGAATGACGTATAATAAATATGTTGAAGAAATGCATTTGGTCGGAATTGTGAAAAACAATAGTTAAAATTGATTTTTACAACTTTTTTTAGCTAGGTCTACAACGAAACTTTAAAATACGCCCTGAAAATTTAATTGCAATTGGTTGACTGGAAAATCATGTAAATTGCAATGTTTACCACTTTTTTTAGTGACAAGAAAATTTGTTGAAAAATGTCCATTCTGTACCAATATAAGGTATTTAATATGTTTCAGTTTCTGAATATTTAAACTAAAAGTTCAAACGCATGGTCAGTAAAATTTGTTGTATAAGGAATTTTTTAATTGTTGTGTAACAATTGTAAAATGTTATATTTGTTTGAAAACTAATTATGTCCATTCTGTACCAATATAAGGTATTTAATATGTTTCAGTTTCTGAATATTTAAATTAAAAGTTCAAACGTATGGTCAGTACAATTTGTTTTATAAAAAATTTTTTAATTATTGTATAAGAATTGTAAAATATTATATTTGTTTGAAAACTAATTATGTCCATTCTGTTCCAATATAAGGTATTTAACATATTTCAGTTTCTGAGAATTTAAACTAAAAATTCAAACGCATGGTCAGTAAAATTTGTTTTATAAAAAATTTTTTAATTATTGTGTAAGAATTGTAAAATATTATATTTGTTGGAAACTAATTATGTCCATTCTGTACCAATATAAGGTACTTAACATATTTCAGTTTCTGAGTATTTAAACTAAAAGTTCAAACGTATGGTCAGTACAATTTGTTTTATAAAAAATTTTTTAATTATTGTGTAAGAATTGTAAAATATTATATTTGTTGGAAAACTAATTATGTCCATTCTGTTCCAATATAAGGTATTTAACATATTTCAGTTTCTAATTATATAAACTAACAATTCAAACGCATGGTCAGTAAAATTTGTTCTATAAGGAATTTTTTAATTGTTGTGTAACAATTGTAAAATGTTATATTTGTTTGAAAACTAATTATGTCCATTCTGTACCAATATAAGGTATTTAATATGTTTCAGTTTCTGAATATTTAAACTAAAAGTTCAAACGTATGGTCAGTACAATTTGTTTTATAAAAAATTTTTTAATTATTGTGTAAGAATTGTAAAATATTATATTTGTTGGAAAACTAATTATGTCCATCCTGTTCCAATGTAATGTGTCTAACATATTTCAGGTTCTGAATATTTAAACTAACAATTCAAACGCATGGTCAGTAAAATTTGATGTGTAAGGAAATTTTTAATTGTTGTGTAACAATTGTAAAATGTTATATTTGTTGCAAAACTAATTATGTCCATTCTGTTCCAATATAAGGTATTTAAAATATTTCAGTTTCTGAATATTTAAACTAACAATTCAAACGTAAGGTCAGTACAATTTGTTTTATAAAAAATTTTTTAATTATTGTGTAAGAATTGTAAAATATTATATTTGTTTGAAAACTAATTATGTCCATTCTGTTCCAATATAAGGTATTTAACATATTTCAGTTTCTGAATATTTAAACTAACAATTCAAACGTATGGTCAGTACAATTTGTTTTATAAAAAATTTTTTAATTATTGTGTAACAATTGTAAAATATTATATTTGTTTGAAAACTAATTATGTCCATTCTGTTCCAATATAAGGTATTTAACATATTTCAGTTTCTGAATATTTAAACTAAAAGTTCAAACGCATGGTCAGTAAAATTTGTTATATAAGAAACTTTTTAATTGTTGTATAACAATTGTAAAATATTATTTCTGTTTGAAATTGTTGTGTATGGCAACTTTTATAATAACATTTAATAATAACATGAAACATTTTTGAAAAATGACTGTGAACTGGAATTTAACTCGTCACCCCAGTTTTAATAAAACCAAAAAACCTGTAGTTTTATTATAAAATATTATAAAAGTTTATATATTGAAACGAAAAGCTTGCAAGTATTACGAATTATCATTAATGCATTCGGTTTCGTTTTAAAAATGTGACTCGTTCCTTTCACGATCACTTCTCTGGTATTATGAATAAATAATGGCGAAATCTTGAATAAAAATGGCGTTATGTACACGAGCGTCCACTGATATGAATCTATTGACGCCACTTCTGAAGTCAAATAGACGCAAACATTTTTCCCCTCGGTGAGCGATTTTTTTCTGCCTGATTTCGTCAAAATACCCAGCAATTTACATTTATGAGAGACGAATATCCTAGAGAGATCCACTAGAAGGTGATGCATGGTGTTGTTATCGGACGTCGGTCCAAGGGTGCGTCTTAAGAGTGACGGATAGCTGCAAGTACAACGTCCTAAGTTTACTATACGTCAATCACTATTGATAGTCGAGAACCAAGATGAGATCGAAGACGCATATCCTATAAAAATCTGAAATCACTCGCTGATTCAATTTGAAGAAGAATATTCTAGTTGAAAATGTTTGAAAAATTCATTTTTCCTGCATTTTATCAAAAACTAGGATTTCGATACCGTTAGTAGCATCGTGTCTGAAAATTTGCGACGTTAACGAAATCATTTTGAGTATCATTTTTTCTATTGAAATTATGATTGTAGAATTGGCTATCATGATAGGGTAAACTGAACTATTGCTGACACTGCAGTAGTTATTGGCACTTGTGATTTAGACAGAAAATTAATATTAAGAATTTCTGGTATAGAAAATCATTTTTTGCTTGCTTCTTATACAGTGTCTGAAATTTCTATAAAGGCACCTGATCTTATAATTATGTCGTAGTGATAAGAATTTGATGCACGATAGCATTTTAGGATTAATAAAAGAAACCATTCGTCGGTTGAATACGTTCCCCTGTTAATATAATTGCTTAACTTGCAAAACTACTAAGTGTTTGCAACTTACAAAACTACTAAGTATTTTTAACTTACACAACTACTGAGTATTTATAACTTACAAGTACTACTGATACGATTTAAGAAAAGAAAGTGACGTTGCAATGAGTCATAACTTTGGTGGCGGCTCATTAATGATTTTGGCTGCATTCGGAGCCAATAAAAAATGTATACTCTCTCAAATATAGAGAACTTCGCAATTTTTTCTAATTCTAACTTTTCTTCTCTAAAAACTAATTTTTAAATAGAGTATTTACGTTAATTGATAATAGAAGATATGATTTTTTATTTCAAAGTCTCCTCTTCAAGTTACACAAAAAGCAGAAGAAACTATTGAATATTAAGGTTATTAAGTATAATTAAAAATAAAATAAAAATTAAGTATAAAAATAAAAATTAAGTATAGAAATTGACAATTAAAACACAAATTTCGAACACAAAAAGCAGAAGAAACTATTGAATATTAAGATTATTAAGTATAATTAAAAATAAAATAAAAATTAAGTATAAATCTTGACAAATAAAACACAAATTTCGAACACAAAAAGCAGAAGAAACTATTGAATATTAAGGTTATTAAGTATAATTAAAAATAAAATAAAAATTAAGTATAAATCTTGACAAATAAAACAAATTTCGAACACAGTGGTCAAGTTTCAAACTTAACCACCTGATAGGATCGCGTCAAGAGAAAAATACTCTTCTTAAAATGTGCAACATTCAAAGTTTATTGCAACTACAATGCCCGAAATTTCGATAAAGGCAGCTGATTTTTTGTGTAATGTTATAATTATGTCGTAGTGATAAAAATTTGACGCACGATAGCATTTTAGGATTAATAAAAGAAACCATTTATACGATTATATTCATAGATGTATTATTTATTTACAGAAAAACGTGAAGTTATGTATTTTAACGAACTGCAAAATTTCCGTAAGACCACACGTTTCTTAAGTAGATAACATCAAGATTAACGAAAATTTCTTCTATATTTGTAAATTAATACTTAGTGTAATTGCTTAACTTACAACACTACTAAGTGTTTGTCACTTACAAATACTACTTATTTACTAATTTACAAAACTACTAAGTATTTGCAATTTACAAATACTACAGGCACGATTTAAGAAAAGAAAGTGACGTTGCAATGAGTCATAATTTTGGTGGCGTTTTTGTTAATGATTTTGGCTGCATTCAGTGTCAATAATAAAACACTAATCGAATAACACTGTCGAATTAATCATTGAATGAATTCGACACAATATACGGAGCTGTTAGAAATGGTCTTAATATCATTAACAGAAGAAATTGAGACTGATAACTTCACTTTTCAGCATGATAACGCCTCAATTGAAGCATTAAGACAAAAAAGGTGCGGGTACAAAACAAAAATATGAGGATTTTGACATGGCCAGCTTGTTCGCCAGATTTATACCCAATGGAGAACCTTTGGGGAATATTTGCATGAAAAGTGTACGGCAATTGTAAACAGTACAACTCTGTGTCTGAGTTATGCGTTGCGGTGAACGAAACGTGAACATCAATCGAAGCAGAAACTCTTCGTAATTTAAAAGATGTAAGAATCTGCAGTTACAGACCGAAAATCTTGAAAATCTGCAATTTATAACATTTTATAAATTTATAGCTCATTGCAACGTCGACCGATTTTTACGAAATTTTCAAAATATGTTTACTTGACACAGGTCTGTACAACGTATGTTTTGAATTTTCGGCGAAACTTCCGTTTATAGCAAAAATCAGAATTCGATGAAATTTTGAAAATAGGTTCTTTCTTTACTAAAATGATGATTGCCAGAAGAATTTTTGGCGCATCGAAAAACTTTTTTTTATCATTTCAATGTCGCGCTCTACCTTACCGACTTACCGACTTTCTATTTTATATAGAATATCTTCAATTAGTTGTAAAAAGGGATTATCACCAGCCTAGTTCACCTCACAGCGCCATAAAAATTCACACATATCATCTATAAACGAATCCTCTTTAGTTTAAAGTAATACATACAGGGTGTCCCAGTTTTTTCCGGCCAAACTTTGCCAGTGTGTTCTACACGCAAAAGTAAGAAAAATATGTTATATGAACATATGCTCTTAAATGTTTTATTAAGGAGTTATAACTAATAATACAAAATGATAATGAACTGGCATTTCGTCGACACAGCGTACGAACGTATTATGAATATCTCTGTTCATTATCATTTTGTATTATTAGTTATAACTCCTTAATAAAACATTTAAGAGCATATGTTCATATAACATATTTTTCTTACTTTTGCGTGTAGAACACATTGGCAAAGTTTGGCCGGAAAAAACTGGGACACCCTGTATATAAGGTAAACTTCAAATTTTTAGACTACTCCTGGATAACCACAACTCATTCTAATCACATAAATAATAATATAACTAAATAATAATTAAACTTTTCGGGTTAACCTAATCCAAATGAAGTCTCATCGCATAATCTTCCCATTGTAGATATTGGTTCAGTTAGTTTAACAATTGAAATTTTCTATACATTTTACATTAATTTTCAGAATATATATACGACGCATGCGCACAGCACGAACATAAAGTACAAAGGCGGTAAGTCAGTAGTCGCTAAAGTAGAGCGCAACATTGAAATGATACAAATTTTTTTTTCGACGCGTCAAAAATCCTTCTGGTAATCGTCATTTTAGTAAAAAAAGAACCTATTTTCAAAATTTCATCGAATTCTAATCTTCGCTATAACCGGAAGAACAGCCAAATTTTCAATATAGGTCCACATAAAATAGTTGTAAAATGCAACTATTACTATTTTTTCAGTTCGAAATCGTATAGTAAAAGTAAAAGTTCAAATCGTATAGTACGATATTTAAAAAATTATCGCCTTGTTAAGATTGTGCCAATACTTTTTGGGTCCACTGTATATGTTCAATTATAAAACAAACACTCTGTTTAACGTTCACTTCTAATTAATCTAAAGTAATTCATTTTTAAGTCTGAAATCTGAAATCAACCAAATTTTTTGAGTATAAAGAAGTTTTAATCACTGTGACTGTAAAGAAAATGGCGTGACAGTGGGTTAAAGTAAGGCACCCAGTATATTGTCTCTGAATTTCTGAAAAGGGTCGACGAAAGTGAACGCGGATCCGTTTCGGAAAGTTTTTTTTTCTATTGCTCAAGTATTCCCGTCGGTGTGGCTGTAGGTTTTATCGTGTAGGAAGATAACGGTACTGAATGCAGAGTAACTCTAGAACGAGGATAAACGTATTCAGTTTCAGAATCCCGTTGCACGACTTACTCCGCGACGTCTGATTTTCATGCTAATCCACGTTCATGGGTGGCCCCTGTACTCCATGTCTTTAGGAATCGAGACACGGATTCACGGATCGAGTATGCTAACTTCCCCTCCTCGTTCCCGCCCCTCGTCTTCCCCGAAGGCATCTGTATCCATTCCTTCCCTGCGTAATTATATAAATTTTGCAAATTCCTCCGCAATTACCAACACAAATGCACGAAACGATTTCATCCGAACTCCTTACGTACCGCGAAGTCCGTGAACGAATCCTAATCTTCGAATTCCACATTATGTAGCGTTATTACGGCTTATAGACTCGCGGATGCCGTCTCTTCGAGATTACGCTCCCGCTCATAAGTCTTAGGACACCTGTGGTTTTTTTAGTGAAACTCTGGTACTTCGTATGGATAATGAATCTTTTACTGTATTAATGCAACAATGGCTACTTTCTTTGTACCTTGTTTTATTTACAGGGTGTACAGAAATGTTTGGTCCTCGCTGCCATACGCGTATTATATGTCATCGAATCGGTGAAGATCTGAGAAAAAAAGTTGCCGCAGAATTGTCCTTGACTTTGAATTTCAAGGGCAAATTTTTGTGTTATTGCATTGTATTTTGCGTTTTTTAAATATTTACTTTATGTTTTTTAAATATGTAATTTATATTTTCTGAATATCTAGCTCGTATTTTCTAAACGTTCAATTTATATTTCTTGTATATGTATAGAATATTCAGATCTAATATTTTTCTCATATGAAAAAGTGTGGCTTAAAAAATATTTTTTCAATATTTGAAAAAAACTTTCACCCAATATTTTTGTGCTACTAGGGATGGTTCCCTTATCACTTTTTGTCCCCATGACGCGTAGAATACAATGCAATAACACAAAAATTTGACCTTGAAATTCAAAGTCAAGGACAATTTTGCGGCAACTTCTTTTCACAGATCTTCACCGATCCGAAGATGTAGAATACGCCTATGGCAGCCAGGACCAAACATTTCTTTACACCTTGTATACAAATTTCTTAGGGGGTTTGGTACTCACGTGACATTACTAGAATATTACTAGAGTTTGGACCGACACATGGGTTTGAAATCGACCGCTTTTTGTCCTCATTTGAGCAAATTTTAAGTTGGGTGAGAGCTCATTCTAAAGAGGAAGGTTAAATACAGCCCGCTCAAGTCATGATTTAGCAAGATTATGTTTATATCTAGTAATATGGATGTCCAAAGTAGGGAGAAAATCGAGAAAATTTCAGCAGATTCCAATGTATTTTTTTCTTTCACAAGTATTTTATTTTATTTTAGAAGTATTTTAAAATCAATGTGTAAATTGGATAGCACGATTTTTAAAGCTGATATGTTGGGTTGGCTGAAAAGATTGTTCTATTTGAAAATAATTTAACAATATTTATAAATTCTTCTAATATTTTCTTTGTTCTAAATTACACATTAGAATTGCCATACGTAAGATATAAGAATATATGTGTGTATACATATGTATATATGTATATTATACATATATGTATGTATATATGTATATTATATATGTACGTATATTATACATATATGTATGTATATATTTGTGTGTATATGTATTATATATCTATATATACATATATACCGTGTGAATCACAAATCGTGATCAGTGAATAGAGATTACTCTGTTATCAGCTGTCCGATCGGAAATGTTTTTATCGCATATACATGGTTTCAAAAAAACTTGCACGTGTACAGCAAATTTTTCTTAAAAAAGATAAAATAGCAATTTTTTTGGAAACTTGTTTGCAACCTTTTGCAATTTTTTTAGTGTTATCATACGTTTCTGAATTCGCCTAGAAATCCTATCAGATAGCCGTGAAAAAATTACATGTTCATCTGCAAAAACTTCAAGGTGACCTTGAAAAAAAACAAAAAATAAGAGTCGACGAAAAATTTGTTGTAATCACGTTATATACCTTATATGTATGTAAGATCATAAAAGAACATAATTTTATTGAATTGTACAAAACAGTGCGACAAATATTGAACATTTATATGCACCCTAACCGATCTACTGAGTTTCGCCTAGATTCCAGCACGACTCCTCACGTCTTACACCGACACTTCGCGCCAGAAACCAAGAATACCCTAAATCGTTGTCGATAAGAAACTGGCGACTCGTTCAACAATCAATCGACTTCGGTAGCGATTCGGTAGCGAGTATGGACATGACGGGGAAGAGCAATTACAAAGGTGAAGGGGGAATAAATAAATACGCGTCGACCGTAAACGACTCGATCAAGCATCGTCGTGGTTTGCGCCGAACGAGAGATACATACAGTCCGCATGAAAAAAAGATTCGACTCCCTCTCGGGAATTCGAGCGGAAGATCTCGTTAGGTAGATTCCATCCGTTCCCGCCTGCGGAGTTTCACGAATGAAACGAAATGGTGCAAATTTTCACTAGTGTGCCGTGCACATGCCGTAGCGCCGTAGGAGGGTCTCTGGTAAACTGGCCAGCCAAATACCACGCACTGGATACATCGTAGTCTGGCTTGAAAATGACAATACACGGCCCCTTTTGGTTTAATTAAAGGCGTGCTTCGCCGAAACGCAGCTATTTCTGCGCTCCTCCACCACCACCCCCAGCCTCCCCCTTTCTGTCCCCCCTTCTTTCCCTCCTCCTCCTCCTCATCCCCCCTTTACGTATCCTTCTGTTCGTTTCACGGCCATAGTACGGCGCACGTCTCTATACGGACACGCGAAACGTACGTTGCTTAATGGAGCGCCGCGTCTGCCACCCTGTAATGGCACGACACTTTGCACTTGCGCTACTGGAACGCTAAATAGCGCTATCACCGAGGGTACAGGTCCGCCGGCCAAATAGCTGGGTTGGTGGTGTAGCTGGTTAAAGTAAAGGGCCAAACGATCCTACCGAATATCGAGGTGGAGCTACCTACGCGCCATATGTACTTATCCGAGTGCGTGCGTGTCCCATTCTGATTTTCTGCGACATTGCCGAAGAAAATGGCCCATTCTCCCGGGAGACTCGAAAGTGGCGACAGCAACGGTCAACAAGATTCTGGAAATTGTGGCGCGTCAATCGCTGTTGCAATGGGAGACTTCGGTTTACACTTAAGGTAAAGGTACCAGTAGTTGACCATGAACGAGTAGTTGACCATTTTATAGAAAAACATAACAAATAAGATTTTTATAAGCTGTACACTTTTGATGAAAGTGAACCTCGGATGCCATACCATCTGTTGGTTAAATTTCTCTAATACTATTCTCTATTAACTTGCAACATCTACTCTGTTCCTCAATTAAAATTTTTATGGAATTGATTTGTTTTATGTCTTATTTCATTCTTTAATTGTAATTTGTGCTGGAAATTGTTGAAATTAAACGATAGTAAAATGATTCCCAACACTATTGCTTTAACCCTCTTTCTAGTATAAGTGATCAACTACTAACGAATAAGTCAATTACTAGATTTTTCATTTTCATGAGTGGTCAACTTCTGAAGCAATTATTGAATTTCTAAATAAGTTTCTTAAATTTGTACAAGAAAACTTTTTTAAAAACGTGGCCTTGGTACACAATTTAGAAGACTTAAAGAGTGTCTTCAGACATCGACTCTCGCTATTTAATGACAGAGTAAATGGTTACTATTGTTCGCGTGGAAAACTTCCCTTAACTGGTCAACTAATAGTACCTTTACCTTACGAGGGACGTATTCAGTTGATACAAACCGATTTTGATGGAACTTGTGTCAGATATACAGGGTGAGTCACCAAACGTTAGCACTTCGAATATCTTTGTTGTTTCTAAAGATACGTAAAATATGGAAAGGACAAAGTTGAATGGACAATGGGGCTGACACTATGCAAAAAAAAATTTGTTTTTATGTCTTTTTTTTAGAGATATCAAAGTCACCTTCATTTTTAACTTCTCGATTCATAGGGAAGTTACTGTAATTACCCCGAACATCGATTTTCTACCAGATCTTCACGTTTCATGGTCATTGGAGTCATTTTAGACTATTTTTATCAAATTGTTAGTATGTGTGTCCAAATTTTTTCTTCGTGAGTGGAGGCATGAAGGAGATTTCAAGATCACCTTGATTTTGTTAAATGGAAAGACCTACTTTCTGTAGCACGAATCGATAGAATATCGAATTCTGATTAAAAATGAATTGACTTTCATATATCCTAAATGTACTAGTTACCGAGATATTGTCAAAATAATTTTCTTTATTCTTAGGATAATGTCTCGTCAATTATCAGGTCTCGTCAAAAATCCTTCTGGCAATCGTCATTTTACTAAAAAACGAACCTATTCTCAAAATTTCATCGAATTCTGAGCTGTACCATAAACGGAAGAACAGTCCAAATTTTTTTTTCGTGAGTGGAGGCATGAAGGAGATTTCAAGATCACCTTGATTTTGTTAAATGGAAAGATCTACTTTCTGTAACACGAATCGATAGAATATCGAATTCTGATTAAAACTGAATTGACTTTCATATATCCTAAATGTACTAGTTACCGAGATATTGTCGAAATAATTTTCTTTATTCTTAGGATAATGTCTCGTCAATTATCAGGTCTCGTCAAAAATCCTTCTGGCAATCGTCATTTTAGTAAAAAACCAATCTATTTTCAAAATTTCATCGAATTCTGAGTTGTACCATAAACGGAAGAACAGCCCAGCCCCTGATGTCCCATGCATCTTTTGTTTCGAAAACTTTTCTACTAGGGTAACTGCACCAGTGAATGAACGGGCACCAGTAAATGAACGCTTTTGTATATTTCAACAAATTTTAACCCGGACGGCATACTAGCAATAAAATTGTGATTAAAGAGTTAAATAAATAGGAGAATATTGTTTAGTAATTTTGTTCATTCATTGGACTATCACTGTTCAATTACTAGAATGTAGTGTTCATTGACTGGTATTTTTTATATTTTTTATTTAACGTTTAATAAAGAAGAATAATAATAATTTCATTGTATTTGTGTTCATTTATTTTTGACAAATGAAGTATAGGGAGCTATTTGGCATATATGAGATTCCTTTAATTCACATAGTTTTTTTTAAAATAAAATATTTTCCTGAACAATTTCTTAAATGTTCATTCACTGGTGCAGTTACCCTACTATCATACTTTCGGAGTTATTGTATTTGGCAATAGTTACTGCCTCACCCTGTATATTGTTTGAAATTGTTGTATACAGCAACTTTTGATAATGACACGAGAAGTTTCTGTAAGATGACAGTGAACTCGAACGACAAATTAACTCGTCACCCCCGGTTAAAAGGTTAAATCAGTATCCTGGGTCGACTTTGATAGAATTCAATTAGGGATAACGAAGAAACAGACGACAAGAAATGTCTCTATAATTATTAAAAAGTGGGCACGGCATCGCATATGTTCCATACGATGCAGCACACCGAGTTCGATGACCTTGAAATACACATTGAAGATCAACGTTCTGAATAATTTAACATACCTTCACTTTTGTGTGTACGATTACTTCTGACCAACTTTAATTTCAAGGACCCGCGCAGTATGTAGTTTGAGAACCGTGCGTATATCGTAATATTCGAAAACGAACGGCTGCAACAACATTATTTATACACGTGTCGCTTAATAATACATATTGTAATATTGCTGTTCTGCGAAGTTATAGTATCTGGGAATTGCTCGCTGTTTCATTTACTTGCCTCTGCATTTTGTAATCACGGTTTACCCACATAAACTCCAAACACTACTGGGTCCATTCCGTGTTGCTACTTCACTAAATGCAATCTCTCTGCTCGCTTCAGCAAAATATGATAGGAACGAGAGCAATTATTTCACGATATGAAATTTCTAAAGAAGACTTGGTCGACGACGTGTATGTGTGTGCACATGTACAGGGTGAGTCAACAGCCGTTTGCACCTCAAATATCTTTGTTATTTTTCAAGTTAACACTCTACCTACCAGAAGCCTATTAATAGGATTTTTAATAATCGTGATGCACCAAAAGAAAGCATAGACATTTTCTTCTACTTCGCAATCTGAAATTAAACTATTAAATGAAATTGCTATTGCTATTGAAGGTTTCGTTAAAATATGTTCAGCCATGTACCATAGACTTTTCAAAATTATGCAATAATCACCGGTCGGTAATGAGTTAAGTAAATTGTGTTGAGGACGAAGTTGAGTGACTTAATGGGGCTCGTACGATGTCATAAAAATTATTGTTTTAATGTCATTTTTTGTACGTTTCGTCTGTTAGTGACCTTGGATGACCTTGAGCAATTATAGTCACTGAATTCCTAATAAAAGATTATATCAATGTGAGTGTTTAGAAATGGGTGATCTAGATTTGGTGTTCTGCTCTCATATTTTTAATTTTATACGTGTTCGCTGTTTGTGACCTTGGATGACCTTAGTAATTATAGTCACTGAATTCCTAATGAAAGATTATATCAGCATGGGTGTTCAAAAAAGGGTGGTCTGGATTTGGCGATTTGCTCTCATATTTTTAATTTTACACGTGTTCTCTGTCAGTGACCTTTGATGACCTTAGTAATTATAGTCACTGAATTCCTAATGAAAGATTATATCAATGTGAGTGTTTAGAAAAGGGTGGTCTGGATTTGGCGATCTGCTCTCATATTTTTAATTTTATACGTGTTCGCTATCTGTGACCATGGATGACCTTAGTAATTATAGTCACTGAATTCCTAATGAAAGATTATATCAATGTGAGTGTTTAGAAAAGGGTGGTCTGGATTTGCTGATCTGCTCTCATATTTTTTATTTTATACGTATTCGCTGTCTGTGACCTTGGATGACCTTAGTAATTATAGTCACTGAATTCCTAATGAAAGATTATATCAATGTGAGTATTTAGAAAAGGGTGGTCTGGATTTGGTGTTCCGCCCTCATATTTTTAATTTTACACGTGTTCTCTGTCAGTGACCTTGGATGACCTTAGTAATTATAGTCATTGAATTCCTAATAAAAGATTATATCAATGTAAGTGTTTAGAAAAGGGTGGTCTGGATTTGCTAATCTGCTCTCATATTTTTAATTTTATACGTGTTCGCTGTCTGTGACCTTGGATGACCTTAGTAATTATAGTCACTGAATTCCTAATAAAAGATTATATCAATGTGAGTGTTTAGAAAAGGGTGGTTTGGATTTGCTGATCTGCTCTCATATTTTTAATTGTATAGTGTTCGCTGTCTGTGACCATGGATGACCTTAGTAATTATAGTCACTGAATTCATAATGAAAGATTATATCAATGTGAGTGTTTAGAAAAGGGTGGTCTGGATTTGGTGTTCTGCTCTAATATTTTTAATTGTATACGTGTTCAATGTCTGTGACCTTGAATGACCTTAGTAATTATAGTCACTGAATTCCTAATGAAAGATTATATCCCCGTGGTTGTTTAAAAAAAGGGGATATAGGGTAACTGTACCAGTGAATGAACGGGTACCAGTAAATGAACGCTTTTGTATAATTCAACAAATTTTAACACGCACAGCATACTAGCGATAAAATTGTGATTAAAGAGTTAAATAAATAGGAGAATATTGTTTAGTAATTTTGTTCATTCATTGGACTATCACTGTTCAATTACTAGAATGTAGTGTTCATTGACTGGTATTTTTTATATTTTTTATTTAACGTTTAATGAAGAAAAATAATAATAATTTCATTTTATTTGTGTTCATTTATTTTTGACAAATGAAGTATAGGGAGCCATTTGGCATATATGAGATTCCTTTAATTCACACATATTTATTTACATAAAATATCTTCTTGAACAATTTCTAAAATGTTCATTCACTGGTGCAGTTACCCTAGGTCAGATAAACTAAATGCAATCTGTTTGCTTACTTCAGCAAAATATAATATAATAGGAATGGGAGCAATTACAGTGACTGTACGAAGGTATTCGTACACCTTTTAAAAACTAATTACTTCTTCATAATTGTACGAAACGACCAGATTTTTTATAATCAATTAGAAGGTTTACGAAATGATATGCAAAAAAGATTTTTCAAAACTTATAATTTACAAGGTTACATTAAAAAATAAGAAAAGAACTTTTTAAAACTTTTTTATTTGGACAATTAATGAAAATATGTTAGTTCTACACATGCTGAAAATTTCATCGAAATCGATTGAAATTTATTACAAAATAAGGTAAGTACGATTTTAGAAATACAGAAGTACAATTTAGGAAATACATAGGTGTCCAAATTGTACTTTTACAATGTCTTCTAAAATTACTCAAATCACTCTTTTATTTTTATTTTATACGCAGAACATTTATTTCGAAAGTTTCCGCAAAGATCAAAGTATAATTGGGAACAACAATTTTAGTAAAGATATGTATTGTTTATTAGATTTCCCTTATACCTGAGATTTTTATTAAATAAAAATATGATTTCCAATAATTGTGCATATCGTACTACAAATAAACTACTTCCAGTTTTTAATACAATTTTTAACGCTTGCATGTCCTCTGAACATTTCATTAAATTCCAGGGCTTTCTGGCACATAATTAATCCACTTATAGGGATTCCTTCATTTCTCCTTTATTCAAACCTTTGAAATGCTCAAAGCAACCTACAAATTGTTCTTCATCATTAAAATCATTCAAATTGTTGAGTAATCTATGGTTTTCAATTATCAATTCCATTTTAAATATTTTTCAATGATACGTTTCCGGTTCTCTCGATGTTAGTGGTGGTTAATTTTGCAACAACGTATTTGTTCCAATTTTTCTATACTTTTTAAATTATTATACATCATATGTTCTCAACTGTTCATAGTAAAAAAATGGGGTGCAGTATTAATTTCTGCAAAACACAACTGCACAAACATGATAAAAATCATTTTACCAAAAACGGTGCATTTTATAAGTATTAATTTTTGCTGAACTCTTTTGCATTCGGAGTTGTTTAACTTGACAATTAAGCATTTCTTCCACCCTACAATATTTCTATTCTATATGGTTCTTTTCGTTTTATGGATATGCAATTGTACAATACCTTATACATTACTTAAATGTTTAATAATTGATTCAATTACAGCATATTTAATAATCTAAATAATATTTTCAATACTGGCAAAATATTAGTACAATAAGCTAAGGACTAAAATTTAGAAAATGTTCCTATAATTGATTTCTAAAACAACTAGCAATATTATCATTAGACTGCGAATGTTTATGCAATTTTGAATTTTTGTAGACGAATTTTAAAAAAGTATCAAAATAGATCGTATTTTTCGTGGTAGTAGCTTTTTTTATTTTAGATCTGAAATAAATTAAAATCGTACTAAATTCTATCATATTGTACATCCTAGTATTTTTTGAAAATTTTCGAAAACGATAATTGCGTAAAGATAATTGTCCTAAATAATATTATAATGCTCAAAATACAAGGTATCCCAAAAATGTTCGAGTTCTTTGAAAGGGGCAGTTCCCGAGGTCATTTGAAGCGACATTTTTGTTTGCAAAAATGTCCATCTCGACTTTGTTAAAGAGTTATTAACGAAAAACAATGACCAATTAAAGAACGGCTTCAGCGCGCGATGGCGGGGAGGGTCTGGCTCGGTGGCAGGCTCCACTGAGCGTAGCGATGTGTCGCGCCGCGGTGAAGCAGTGAACAAAAATAGTTCAGGGAGGGCATTATGCGATGCATACGACGGGGTGGTCAAACAAAAAACAGGATACGAAAGAGACCGTTATCCTGACTGAAGATAGAATTTATGACTTTCTTAAGGGAGGTATAGAACAATAGAAGCTCATAAACGACACGCGCGTACCTGCAATTTTTACCTCTAGCTGGATAAAAGGTCGGCCTGGGTCTTCGAACAATTACTGTCACCTCTACGTACCATCAACAGGGAAATTGAAACATGTGATTGCCATAAATTCTAATCTTACAGCGGCCCCTCTCGTGTCCTTTTTTTGTCTGACCAACCCATCGTTTGAGACGTACACAATCCCCTCCTTCAACTCTCCGGAAAAATCGTGTAAGATCAGTGTCATTCGAACCGCGGTAGAGAGAACATCTCTAGAAACGTGTCAATTCGAAGCTCGCGCTTGCTAATATTTGTGTTTTCAATAGTAAGTCATTTTAATAGTAGTAGTGGTGTATTGGGATATTGCACGGGTTTCACGCGCATATGCGACCATTTTTAGCTTCAGTTACGTGAAAGTGTGGCTAAAATGGGATACGTTAGCCACCCTGCCTAATTTCGTAAAATTTGTGAAGCTTTGATTTTGTCATATGAACGTATAACGTGCGTGTATTATATTAAAATTTAATATGTGTGTACCATTAACATACAATAAATAACTACTTTCTCCACAAATACCGTTCTGAATTTGGTCGCGTATGCGCGTGAAACCCATGCAATATCACAACACTGCATCACCTGTGCAGTGTGTTGACTCGAGTGAACATCCCTTAGCTGTCGAATCTGCCGTGTATCTGAAGTCAACTGTGCAGCTCGTCTCCGAATAGTCCAGTGACAGACATTGAGAAACAGCAAGTGCATTTACGACTGGATAAGTAATTTCTAATTAAATCCATTTCTGTTCCTCCTATTGTTCACTGCTTCACCGCGGCGCAACACCATCGCTACGCTTAGTGGAACCTGCCACTGAGCCGGACTCTGCGCGCTAACACTAACCCTACCGCGATCGGTCAAGTGACCACTTTCACATTGTTTATTTTTGAATTATTGAAATTCTAAAGGTGCTTCCATTAAAAGTTATTGAATAAATTTCTTTATTCGAACACGTATTATTATAATAATTGTGAAAAATCTCAATAAATTCAGTCTCATAATTTTTATAAAATTGACCAATTAAATTACGATTTTAATACTTTGGGTCAGAACAAATTCGAGCACCGTGGTCGAAAGGTTAATCTTTTATTTATATTTCAAATGATAGATGTTTGGAGCTTTACAGTAGATGTACTATGATAGAAAATTTAACTTTTCTGCAAGTTGTTCATTCTTTTAATGCGTACGATGATACAATTGCGTCCTAGAAGCAGCAGACTTTGTTAAAAAATTCTTGCACACTTACAAAGGTCTTTGATGGAATTCTAAATAAAAAATTTTTTCCTTGTTGTGACCACGACCATTAGCTTTTGCTGTTCGTATTATTTGCATTTCGCGAATAATGGAGAAATTCACGAAGTCGAACAAGACCTTTCTTTTTTATTACTATAATATACATTTCATTCTGGATACCTTCTGGAAGTACTTTTTAATTTGACTGATATCTTGTTGAAATTCCTGTGACTGTGGATGTAACAATAATTTGAATAATTCAATATGAAAAAAATATTCAGAAAGATATCTACATGTATAAAATCATCATTATATATTATTTTTTTAACATTCTCCACCATAATTTAAACATCTCAACCACTTGGTTTGAAGTAACAATACATAAATTCATTAATTTAAACAAATTTAAAGCATTCGACAATGCCACTTTCCAAGTCTTCGTTATTTTTATCTCTGTGCAAAGCAAGCCATTGTTTGAGATGCAGAAAAAGGTAGTAATCACTCGCTACGAGGTCAAAGCTGCAGAGTGGGTGGTTGAAAATTTCGCAGCGAAATTGCTGCAATTCTTCAGCTCTTATCAAATGGTTTAAATCTGGGACGATGGGTTGAAGACGATATTAAGAAACCTGTAAAATAAAATAGAATATATTTGTTAGTGTCAATAGAGACTATGTCACACAAAATAATACGATTCTTCTTAAATTAATTATTTGTGGTCGCATCGATCACTTGAATATTTATTTGCACCCACTAAACTTCTTTCATCTTTCATTTCTATTTCACATTATAACAAGCCAACAAAATTTGATGACGTAAATTATGTCAAACAATAACAAAACTTTTTGGTAGTAGAGTAACTGAAGGTCGTATGCATCCAACTCTTGATCTTTTAAAATGGAAACCTCATTCATTTAAGCATACGTCCTTCCATTTTGTCCAATTAATTTGTCTTGAATCATTTATAACTCGTACACCGATTGACAAATTTCGATTGAATTTTCAGCGTGCATAGAAGTTGTTTATCTTTGTTTTCTGTAGTTTTATAATATCAAAATATTTCATTGAATAAACACGAAGTGACCTTGACAGAACCTTGAAAGCAATGAAGATAATTTTTTTGTCACAGTGACATTCTACGTAGAAGCACGTTCCCATCATTTTATCCAATTAATTTGTCTGTAAAATTTACGTTGTCCAGATAAATTCATGCGAAGCAACATTTTAGTTCTTTCATCGAACCAAATGAATCAAAACAGTGTGAAACGATGTACAGTGGATGTACAAAGTGTTCGTACACTTTTTAAAATGGAATAATTTTTTTATAATTATACCAAACGATCTGATTTTCATATTTAATTAGAAGCATTGGTCTATGAAATGATATGCAAAAAAGATTTTCCAAAAAATTATTATTTACAAGGTTACATGCAAAAATAAAAAAGGCATTTTTTAAAACTTTTTTTTGTGTCTTTAAAGAAAATTTAAAACTGATGTTTTGTAGATCCATGTTAGTTATAATAAGTTATAAATTGATTTCGATGAAATTTTCAGCATGTGTGTAAAAAGCATGGATCTACAAAACGAATATTAAAATTTTTCATTAAATGCCCTAATAAAAAAATTAAAAGAAATGCTTTTTTCATTTTTGTCTGCAACCTTGTAAATTATAATTTTTAAAAAATCTTTTTTGCAGACCATTTAGTAAACCAATGCTTCCAATTGATAATAAAAAAGTCAGGTCGTTTGATACAATTATAAAAAAGTTATTCTATTTTAAAAGATGTACGACCATTTGTTCACCCACTGTATGTACGAGAAATTTCATTCGTGTTATCTAAAAATTAACAAATTAATAGGATGTGCTGTCTCTTTCTCTCTGCAACAAAGTAGAACATTTTTAATAAAATGCAATTATAATTAAAATTTTTAATGTTATCGGCGCCAGGTTAGATCATTTTTAGACCAAAAACAACAAATGTGCAATTAATACATGTTTCAAAGAATCATTATTGCGTCTGAAAAATATTTCAAGTGATATATCAAAATAAGAATTTCGTGGTTTTCTTTATGTCAATTGTTGCAAATTTTTATTTTGATATATCACTTAAAATATTTTTCAGACGCAACAATGATTTTTTGAAAAATATCCACATCGGGATCGAAACGTTGGAAACATGTATTAATTGCACATTTATTGGTTTTGTTCTAAAAATGATCTAACCTGGCGCCGATAACATTAAAAACTTTAATTATCAAAATTTTCGATCAAGAAGAATTCACCTTTTAAAATGCAGTTATCCTTTTAAAATATTCGCGTTCTCCAAAAAATCTGTAAAACCAAACCGGACCACCTAATGGTGCGGTATTACTCGAGCGCGGTTCCCTTAGACGGTAGACAGCGGTGGAGTTTTCGGCATTTCTTTTCATCCGATTCGTTGGGAATCGCAACGCAGAATGGAAAGAAGCATCTCGAGATCCCACACGTGACGCGTCCAAGTAGCCACTCGGTTGGTACCCGAGGTCCTTCTCATCGTTGTATGATTCCTGCTCAATTACAACCGAGTAAAAGGTGGTAGAATGAAAGCAGAAAGCTGGGGTGGTTCGTCCGGTGTTGGCAGCGGTAACGGTGAAGAGGGCACGATTTTCTTCCGCAGCTGGCGCAATTCACGAGAAAAAAGAGAAAAGATTGAGAAAGACCCGGTAGAAGAAAGTGCACGCACCCAAGCCACCGTAATTGCCACGGTGTTTATAATTGTTGCACACTCCTCTGCTCTTTGTACGGATGCCTCTTCAGCCTTCTGACTCGCAACCAACCCCTCCGTTGCGGGCCACTCCGCCGTGGACCCTTCACCAACGTCGTGGCTCACGGCATGGCGCGGGGCGAGACGAGAAATTAGTCTGCGTTTTCACGGAGCTGACTTTACAGAGGAAGAGAAACAGAGACGAAAGAACTAGCCAGCGCATTGTTCTCCCGAGATATTCGACTATGATTCTCGAGGTGTCTCGCTCCTTCGTCGTCGTCATCGTCGTCGTCCAAGGACCTGCTCTACGAACGACTTTTTAGGAGCTCGCCGTGGAAATTAGCACTCATTGTCACTATGTAGCGGCATTTAGCGCGTCGACGTAGTGGCCCATGTATTTACATTAAATGCGTATTGTACGCAGACTCACGAAATAGTTCCAACCCTTGTATTTTTCACTTTTAACCTCCGCTGTACTGTGTTGCACTATCCTCTAATTAGGTGCTGGACGCGACGATGCGACAGTGTCCTATACGAGGTGTGTTCGGAAAATAACTGAACCTTGATTTTCAAGTGAAACTTCTTTGCTGAGGGTAACGATTTTCTGATGTAGCGGAAGTCGATGCAACGGAAGTCGAATGTCGAGTGGCGCGAAAATTTAAACTGAAAATGAACGGAGAAAAATAATTTCTTACCCCGCCGGGATTCGAACCCCGGTCTACCGATTGGTAGTCCAACTCCTTAACCGGTTGGACATCCAATGATCTTGTAATGACAGCGAAGATTTTGGTAGTAATATCAAACGAAATGGTTAGAAATACATGGTTATGTTACGCCTATAGACTCATAGAGATAGACTGCACCGTTTTACTATATATAAATAATTTACTATATTTAATATAAATTACAAAATTACATGTAAAATAAAAAAATAATTACAGTAAGTTCCCTATGAATCGGGAAGTTTAAAATTACATGGTTATGTTACGACACCACGTGCAACTGGTTTAAAATTAAATAAATATTTTATTTTACAGCTATTGCTAATAGCTAAAAAGACCTACCGTGTGTGGAACAGAATAAAAAATCATTTGTGATAAAAAAAATAAGAACAATTTACATTAACAGATTAAGAAAAAATAAATTATATAGAAACGTTTGGTTCTTGACTTAATCTGGGTTTATTGGGTGGGGCCCCAAACAAAGTATCAAGCTGACACATATCTGCAAAACACAATTAGACCAGAATCTTGGCCATCAGTAAACATTTTTGCAATAAACAAGAAATATTATCCTTTAACATTTAAGTGGTGACTCAGAGTGTCCACTAAAAATTGCTGTACCATTATTAAAAATATTGTTTACATTATTAAATATGTTGGTATTCAATACATTAGTACATATATATATATATATATATATATATATATATATATATATATATATATATATATATGTGTGCGTGTGTGTGTGTATATATAGTTTATATACGTACTTATATAGCAATGAAAATAAAAAAATCATATTGAAGGAAATTATTCTAGGTCAGAAGAAATGTTTAGTTTTCAATTGGATTACATCATGTTATTAGAGGGGGACTTTATATCGTACAAGTTTGAGCACACAATAAACGTATGAAAATACACTGTCCATTCGTGACGTATAAAAATAGAAAACTGTAGGTGTGTTGCATCATACTTGGACAATTCTGCGAAAATGATGAATGCGAAGAGGCAGTAATGAGGTGAAAAGCCACTTTGATCGTTAATATACATTATTAGAAGACCAGTGACCCCTTTGTGAAGTAAGTGAGATAACTACGCACATAATAAAAATTTGATCATTTATATCTGACGTAGAATAGAAACCTCGGAGTGAAGACTATCACATAGAATAATCTTCTAACCTCTTAGTAATGTAGGGGATGCTTTATTTAAATTAATCGGAAAATAATTTCTTGAATCTATTATTATTATATCAAATGATTGCATAAGTTCGTGCCCAATTTGAAAATAACAGTCAGTGGTTAAATTTTTAAAATTGGTTAAAGATTGGTTAAATTAAAATTGAAGAATTGGTAAATTTTCTACAATTAGAAAATGGTGAATTTTGAGTGCATAATCTATATTTATTGAAGCCATTTTTTGATTATTTCAAAAATGAGTATACATATGTAATTTAATCGATATAAATAAATAATTAACTTTAAATATTCTTAAGGGGTGAAATTAATTTTTAAAAGAGTGAATTTCGAGTGCAAAACGTATATTCATTGTAGCCATTTTCTGATTATTTCAAAAATGAATATACATACATAATTTAATCGATATAAATAAATAATTAACTTTAAATATTCTTAAGGGGTGAAGTTAATTTATAAAAGGGTGAACCTAATTTGCAAACGGGTGAAATTGATTTATAAGAAGGTGAAATTGATTAACAAACGGGTGAAATTCATTTATAAAAAGGTGAAATTGATTAGCAAAAGGGTGAAATCAATTAGCAGGAGGGTGAAATCAATTAGCAAAAGGGTGAAATTGATTTATAAAAAATTTGAACTGCAAAATTGACCATTAATTAATATAAATAGTTCAACTACAAATGTTTATTTTCGAAATAAAATTGAGCTTAGAACACGAGTGGCAGGACGTTTGCATCAATCCAACAGTTTAATCCAAAGAAGACACACGTTCGATTCAATCCTTCCGGCTGAATCATGCAATAATGGATCGAAAGCAAGTTGATAGTGTATCCAGAGAACTTTCCGGTAAAATAGGATGATGTAATGAGAGTAGGTTAGTGCTTAATCGGGATATCTCGAGCGGCTTCTCGAACAACTTCAATTAACTTCGCGTCAAGACCGATTGCCCATGATTCAAGGGTGAATCCGCATGATATTGATTAAATTTAAAATAGGATACGAAGTGCGGCAAAGTTTTCTCTAATACGGATATCCGAAATGCCGTCTAGGTAATTGATCAGTGTAACACCGACAAGAGCCAGCCTTTTCGGTCGATTCGTTGCGGAGATCGTGGTTTAACTATCGAATGGGAAACCGTGAGTAAATGAAATACCTACTGGATTTCCCGTGTCCCATACAATAACTTTTCCTCTTCACGCGTCCAATTCTTGTTGTGTCGTAATTAAACAACGGATTTTATAATGACAAAGTGGAATAAGGTTTTAATTGACGAACTAAAAAGATTTCTTCTGTGGAATTTCAATGCTACCAAATTAACGTTACATTCTTAACACTACTCATTCTTGCATACCTGCTTCATCGTTATTCTTTACATTTCGTTCCTTTTAAGGTGAGTTCTGAATAGACGTTTTAATGAGAATTTTAAATTGTTTTATGGAGAACAATTTCACAATTATCTGAAATAATTATTTCAAATAATCAATGAAAGGAAAGAGTACATGTTTATCTTGTTTCGAAATTTAATGGGAACATAATACACTGATACAATCTGAATTTTCTAGTTACATATAAAAATGATAGTGACTTTATACTAACTGATTAGTAGATAGCGGATTTTCTGCATTTATGACAGAGTATAGGTGTAACTTTTAAAACAGTAAAAACTTTACAATATTTTAAAAATACTTTGTTATTTTCAATCTATTAAATATATTAAAAGAGAAAACAAATTTCTCTTTCACTCCAGTTTGTCGTAATCCAGGAAGAAAATTTTTATTTTGCATAAAGATCCACTGTCTACTTGTTAGTGACAATTATACTAACATATAAAAATATTTTAATCAAAACAAATTAATAATTAATCAATTTAGTTCTGTGGTTTAGGATTATTTAAAAACAACGCGTTGCAAGAGAAGCAATGCACAATTGCATTTGCATTGTAAATGGCAAACATTTATTCAATAACGTGAACAATAAAGCACAGAAGAATAACAACAATACCATAATATATTTACATTTTCATGCAAAGTACAGAAATTAGTTGCTCGCCGACACAATATTACTCCCCGCAGTTAATTTCTCTAAAAATCTATTGGTTTACGGAAATGTGCAGTTTTACAACCTATACCGACAGAGTGGATAACAGATATATTGCTCGTGGTTTGAATGCTGACATTCTCCCTGGATAACGACGCAATACCAGCAGATAAACTGTTATTGCTTACAAATGTGTTTTTTAGTATTATTGCTTCGGCTGTCGCATTTCGTTTTATTTGCATTATTTTTTTCATGGAAGATTTATATTGCTTCTAAAGAATTATACTGTTACTGCATGCAAAGGAGGTGCTAAAACGTGTCGATTGTTACATTACTACGCATTATTAATTCATTCATTATTAATTTATTAATTCATTCATTATTAATGTATTAATTCATTCATTATTAATTTATTAATTCATTCATTATTAATGTATTAATTCATTCATTATTGACCTTCTAGTTCAGCAAAAAATGTTAAACGAGAGCTTTTTATCCCCTTTCAAATATAAACCTCTAATAAGGTAAGATAATTATCGTTTAATTTTGTTTTTTTTTAGAAATGAGCTGATTAAAATTAGTGAAATGATCTATGTCATTTTACGTCAAAATAAAATCATACACGCAACACTTCATTATTAATCCCGTTCTTTCTGCATAATAAAAACTCATATTTTACAATTAAAAAATTTTAAAAATTGCATTTCGTTGTAAATTACACAGTTTTAAAAATGTACAGTATATATTATTCATTTATACATTAAAAATGTGTATTATTCTTCATTCATACATTCAAAATGTATATTATTCTTCATTCATACGTTCAAAATTCATACATTCATCATTATTGTTATTAATCGACAAAAATTGGAATATGTATAATCATCCGCAGTCTAGTAATATGGATTAAGATTGTGTGTTCTTTTTTCAAGTGGTGGCAATGTGGTGAAGCCTAAAAGTACGTTATTATACGAGGTGTCTCAATTAAACGTGACCCTCAGAATATCCTGTTTAATTTAGACAAAGTAAAAAATGTTTTCTGTGGAATTTGAATGCTACCGAATTATCGTTTAACATTCTTAACACTAATTATTCTTTTATCTCTGCTTCATTGCGATATTTCACATTTCGTTCCTTTTAAATGGAGTTCTTAATAGACATTTTAATGAGAAATTAAAATTATTATACAGGGCGCTTCACCTAAGTGTGACCCCTAGAATATCCTGTTTAATTTTGACAAAGTAGAAAATGTTTTCTGTGGAATTTGAATGCTACCAAATTATCGTTTAACATTCTTAACACTAATTATTAATTTTAATGAGTTCTTAATAGACGTCTTAATGAGAAATTAAAATTGTTCTACAGGGTGCTTCACTTAAGTGTGATTTCCAGAATATTCTCTTTAATTTTGACAAAGCAAGACACGCAAAATTTTGAAATTTTGTACAATTTTTATTTGCTTTGGATCTACGAAGACTGTTCTCATTAAAAATAGGATTTCATTCCATTCCACTGTCTTAAAATTTGCCAACAAAAATTGAAATGTGCATATTAAGATAATGAGAAATTAGAATTGTTATACAGGGTGCTTCACTTAAGTGTGACCTCCAGAATATTCTCTTTAATTTTGACAAAGCAAGACACGCAAAATTTTGAAATTTTGTACAATTTTTATTTGTTTTGAGTCTACAAAGACTGTTCTCATTAAAAATAGGATTTCATTCCATTCTACTATCTCAAAATTTAAGATTACAATATTAAGATTCCGTGAGCTTTTTCAAGTGGTGGCAATGTGGTACCGCCTAAAAGTAAATTCCTGTCGGCCGCGAATAGTCAGCTGCTTAGGACCCGACTTTATAAGGTCATCGGCTAATCGCTCAAACAAAAACGTTGATTAAAGTACCGCGTGTCGAGCAATGAATCAGAGTCTCATAAGCTAGCGACCCGAAAGACTCGGCTTTTACCGTAGGAGGATTAAACTGCTTTAAATCATGAAATCCACCTCTTATGAATAGCTCTCGTCTTTCTTCTCGAATTACCTTGATCATTCACCGATGCCCGGGAATCACATTAGTCAGAAAAAGATATGACCCACATATTTTATAAGAACAGAACTTGCGAAACAATATTAATTATTCGAATCTGACGATTCGTATGATTTCTGGGATCACGTCGTATGTCATTGAAATTTGTGCAATTAAACATTCAAGACTCCTGTTTTTAGCATCTGGTTCCAAGGAATTGTTTAACGAAAAATCTTGTTTAAATTGTGTAACTTTATCTTGTCCAGGAAACAACTAGACTGGATAAAAAATACATAAAAGAACTTTTTAGAAACCACGCTTATATCCAAATGCACTAAAAAGGAGGAAATAATTTTTATAGACATTAGTGACTATAAAAAATACATAAAAGAACTTTTTAAAAACCACGCTTATATCCAAATGCACTAAAAAGGAGGAAACAATTTTTATAGACATTAGTGACTATAAAGAAAAGCGGGGAACGCACATGTAGGTTGCGTCAATATATTTTAGCGGTCCACGCTTTTATTTACAGTCACTAATGTCTGAAACAATTATTTTTTTCTTTTTAGTGCATTTTAATATAAACGTGGTTTCTAAAAAGGTTTGTATACAGGGTCATCCGTTTTTAAACGGACAAACGTAAACCAGCTATAAAGAACCCCAAATGGAACAAGTTTTACCCCTGCCACTTTTTTTGCTTCGGCCTTGATTTCTAGAAAATTGCAAAAAACCATAATTTTTTTAGTTCACATAGACTTGACTATCTCGGGACTCCAGTGATGAATCTTGATGATTTTTTCTTTGTTTACTAACTTTGGTTAGTAAAAACGTTCAGTTTTCGAAAAAATAGTCTATGTTAATTTTTGAAAAATCTTAAAATTTTGAATTTTGTTAATAGTTTTTTGTTATTTTTTGTCTTGAATTAAACGGTTGATTACGCATAAATCCAAGTTTTTCGAAGTTTTTTCATTCAGACTCCACGACGTGCTCTATGCGAAAAAAAACAAAGATCCGAAGGTCATACAAAAATATTTTGTTAACAAAAAAGATGCCCCTATTTATTTTAAACCAAACAAGGGAAAAATGATCAAGATTCATCACTGGAGTCCCGAGATATTCAAGTTTATGTGAACTAAAAAAATTATGGTTTTTTGCAATTTTCTAGAAATCAAGGCCGAAGCAAAAAAAGTGGCAGGGGTAAAACTTGTTCCATTTGGGGTTCTTTATAGCTGGTTTACGTTTGTCCGTTTAAAAACGGATGACCCTGTATATTCTGTCATTTGCTACTGTTGAGTCTCTTTTAAATGGATCGCAGGATATAGCAATACTGGTATGAAATAGCAAGATATGGAAATACGCGAGATAGAATGAGGGGATGACTCCGAGAGACCACGTCTCTTGATAGAGTCCAAAGCTGTCCGATATGGAACTGAATGAACGGAACACCACACCGAGCTCCTTCGGTGCGAAGTGGGTGAGTGGAGTGGGGATGAGTCGGAGTGGGGATGAGTCGGAGTGGGGATGAGTCGGAGTGGGAAGGCGTAGTAGAATAAGATACGCGGAGTGGGGATCGCTGAAAGCGATGACGTCGGTGAGGGTATATTGCACCTTTTTCCGCGCATTCGCGAAGATTTTAGCATGAGTGAAGTACCAAGTTGGGCTAAAATGGGGTACCTTGGTCACCCAGCAGAGTTTCGCAAAACTTTTCTTTCGATTTTCAAATATGAATGTTTAACATTCGTACGTTATATTAAAATTTTGATGTATGTACATATTCTCATTTCTCGATAATGCAAAGATGAGGTTTTTCAGTAGTCACAAGCGCTAGATAAAAGATCAATATAGGCCGCGATCACCCTCAAAAGTCCTATTTTTATGTTTACGAGGCATAATTTGCATTATTCGGAAGCATAAAGCTTAACTCTTAAAACGACGATAACTTTTTTAATATTGTACTATACGATAGTTTGCTACAGGATATGAAAATAATCAACAAACGTTTAAAGATGCTAAAAATTGCAGGTTTTTACGATTTTCGGCCTCTAACGTTTTTTTCAGGGGTTGAAAACCTCTATCTTTGCGTTATCGAGACGTGAGAAGGTGCATCACGCACACTTGCAATCCTAGAAACGAATATGCTTAACTATAACGCCAATATGCATCTCGCCGTCCGGATACATCCCCTAGTATGTACAGTATTTTATCGATATAAGTCTCTAGCACGGGTCTGCCGAGTAAACATAGCTAATCCAAATTTCCAACTTGCTTATTTTTCATGATTTTTTTATGAGACTGTGATTACCATATCTGTGACATTTTTCTAAGATCAATGATACCACATACGATATAATTCCAACGATATTTACTTGTGTAATAGACAGTCAAAGTTTCGGGCGCGTAGGATAGCGTTTCCTTGCGCCAAATTTTGAAATTTTGTACAGTTTTTATTTGCTTTGGATCTACAAAGACTGTTCTCATTAAAAATAGGATTTCATTCCATTCCACTATCTCAAAATTTGCCGACAAAAATTGAAATGTGCATATTAAGATAATGAGAAATTAGAATTGTTACACAGGGTGCTTCACTTAAGTGTGACCTCCAGAATATTCTCTTTAATTTTGACAAACCAAGACATGCAAAATTTTGAAATTTTGTACAATTTTTATTTGTTTTGAGTCTACAAAGATTGTTCTCATTAAAAATAGGATTTCATTCCATTCCACTGTCTCAAAATTTGCCGACAAAAATTGAAATGTGCATATTAAGATAATGAGAAATTAGAATTGTTATACAGGGTGCTTCACTTAAGTGTGACCTCCAGAATATTCTCTTTAATTTTGACAAAGCAAGAAACGCAAAATTTCGAAATTTTTATTTGTTTTAAATCTACAAAAACTGTTCTCATTAAAAATAGGATTTCATTCCATTCCACTGTCTTAAAATTCGCCGACAAAAATTGAAATGTGCATATTAAGATAATGAGAAATTAGAATTGTTACACAGGGTGCTTCACTTAAGTGTGACCTCCAGAATATTCTCTTTAATTTTGACAAAGCAAGACACGCAAATTTTGAAATTTTTATTTGTTTTGAGTCTACAAAGACTGTTCTCATTAAAAATAGGATTTCATTCCATTCCACTGCAAGGAAACGCTATCCTACGCGCCCGAAACTTTGACTGTCTATTACACAAGTAAATATCATCGGAATTATATCATATGTGGTATCATTATTCTTAGAAAAATGCCACAAATATGATAATCGCAGTCTCATAAAAAAATAAGGAGGTTGGGAATTTGAATTATGCGGTCTCACGGAGACACCCGAGCCGCATGATGTCATACTTCTCGGCGACCGAGGCCTCTCGAGTTTCGGGCCCCTCAAGAGGGTAGTAGTGGGGATAGATCTGGGACATTTATCGGCCAGACTTTTGGGACACTTACGGATAAAATACTGTATTATCTTCGATTGTAAGTAGGCTCTTGCTCAGACTCCACCTTGTAGCTACCGAAAGGTTTGTTGTTGTGTATGTTATTAACAGCCATGTGTGCATAGAGGCGGGGATTCCGTGCTCCGAGCACATATCGTCCGTATCGGGATAGGACGAGGGCAAGAACGGGACTTGGCGGTGGATGTAGCCCGCTGTTATAACTGTCGCCGTTTAGAACCCCGGTCAGGAAGTGATCGAGGGCTTTGATGGCCGCCGTTATGTCTTGCGAATTACGATGGGGATTCGGCGTCAGAACCTTCTCACGATAGGGCAATCGGGCATGATCCGAATTGTCCGTTCGGTATTCATCGCGCTCTTCTACAACTTGATACGACGTCCGCCGGGGAGCTTGGGGATGATGTTCAGCCTCCGATCGCACTCTCGCTATAGTAACTCCCGATGTATTCAGAATCTTCTTCGACGTCGTCGACTCGTAACCACCTTGTATTTCCTTCGGCGATCTTGAAATATAAATGCGTAACGTTTGTGTGTTGGATATCATAATTCGCCAATAAAACATAGAGTGTTTGCACCCTCTTACGCTCCTCAGAAATAAATGCACAAAAGATTCTATGATACTTTCTCATCCATGTTTGCTTCACACTTTAAGCTAATAAGTTTTGCTGCATTGACACGTCACATTTTAGAGAAACACGTCTCGCAACACAGATAGAGAGAAACCAATCATTTGATAGTATCATCATGTTACAACTTGTAAAAATAGTAAATGGGTGAATTTTCACTCTGAGAAACGTATGAGGGTTGAAGAAGGAACAGAAGGTAATTAATAATATAGTTTTTGGCGTAATTGTTCATAAAATTTCAATTTTATGATTTTTTAATAAGTTTAGTTTTAAATATCATTGCTTTGTCATACATTTTCTACTTCAAGGTCGTTTGAAGTTCTAAATAGCTCCGACATGTTTGAAGATGGAAGAAGACGTTAAAAGTGATATAAAAAAATGTTTTGATTGTTGTAATTTTCAAGGTCATTGATGATTTTTAAATGCCACCATATATTTGTAAGTTCTGTTTCTCGTGAATCACCCGATATATAAAAGTACGTAATTATTATTAGAATAATTGTTAGACTGCGGATCTTCATGCAAAATAAAAATTGGAATACCATTTCCTCTCTTAATCATCTTTTTTCCAGACATCTTCAATTTGTCTGGAATTTTGAATTTCATCTACTCAACTTTCCCATGAATGTATATAGTATAACTGTATGTATAAATTACAACAAAGTTTGAGATCTGTGTTTAATATAATTAGTGAACAAAATTGTTTAAAATAAGTAGCAGTCAAGAAACTGTCCATTGAAGTAAATTTTAAATAAAACATTTAAAATGGTAGGAAATTGTTGGCAACAAAATTGAAAAATAATTCGGAGCGGAAAAAGTACATTTGTCAATTATCATTTATAATTTATAATTGAAGAAAATATTTTTATTTATATTTTGAACAACCTTCATAGCTCGACTTTGTAACTACAATTCTAATATTAAATATGTAGTGTTTCTTTTTCTTTCATTAATTTTTTTACTGCAATTCATAATAATTAATATTCGCATGTGTTTTTGATATACATGTATATTATCATATTAAAAAGAAATTATGATCTATCACTGTCAGTGATGCAAAAATATTATACTAGGGAACATTGTTATACAGTTTCATTAGCACTGTTTTCGAATTTCAATTTGAAAATTATATGGATACTGATTAATTAAATCAAATTAAATCTCAACTAAATCGGTGACTCAAAGGCCTTGCCTTCTCCTTGTAAGAAGTAGAAAGTAGAAAACAATATTGTTAAGACAGACTAGCTATGCCAGTCTTTAGATACCAATCTACTGTAAAAAATCTCGTGGCCGCATATGTCGCAGAAGATCAAAGGAAAATGTATGCAAAACGTGAAAAGTCTGTTTCAATATACATACAGTCAGTCGAAAAAGTATCCATACCATGGAGGCCCTTTAAAATGGAGTAAGAATACGAACAGTGAACTAAACGACTTCAGTTTTTTTAAGAATTTAGGAGAATTAGTTTACCACGTGATACGTATGTGTTTTTATAAAAATTTGTTTAAAATAATAATTAATATTGATTTTATTCTAATAAAAATTTGAAAAATACATTTTGTAAGTTTATGTTAGTTTGTTATAGGTTTTTGTAAACTGAAGCAAACTGAAGGACCCTGTTCTACAATTTTACCTAAAAATATTGTAAAAAGCGAACTTTTTTTTTCACAATTCTGACCAAATACGATTTTTCCAAAATTATCATTACACTTTGTTTAGTAAACTAATTCTACGAGCTTTGCAAAAAATCTAAAATCGTTTGGTTGGTTTCAAAAAATTATCTAATTACTTATAGATTTAACGTAGGTAGGTGCTATCAATTAATTGAGTCACTGTAACTGACATAACTCTACGAAACCTTCTTTTTAAATTTTTATCAAAGGCACAGATAAATATAATAATATATTATCAAAAACGACAACGTTAAAAACAATCAAATATTCCTCACTAAAAGTTACTATACAAATTAAATATGTTTGATTAAAATTCACTAAATAATTAAAACTACCCCTCTGACTTCTGATATTAAAATTTTCTATGACCAATTACAATTTTTTCACTTCTCTTTGTTTGTGTACAGACTTTTCTGACTGACTGTATAAGGAAGATATAAAGGGCTTTGTGAGTATCATACGTCAGAGAATATGCTTGAACGCAAGAGATTGGACTCGTAATTGAATAAGGGTGTAATAGTACTTTAAATGTACTTTCACTCTATCTGTAAATCTTGTACATTGAATTGGTTTCTTTGCAGGTACATATCGAGGGTACATTCTTGCGTGACTGACTGTGAGTCACCTAACGGTTAGTCACCTTAGCCCTCAGAAAGTGGACATTTTTTTAGCTCTTTAGTTGTCGGAAGCTTAATAATAGGCTTTCTAATAACTGCGCTGTATGTAAAAGCAGCTTAATAATATTCTTTTAAATAATACTTTCAAAAGAGATTTTTAACTATATTACTCTAGATAAGTCGTTGTTTATGAATACAATTATCAGTGTCATACAACAATTTTTTAAGAAATTCACAATTGTTGTTCAGAATTATTAATTTACGAATAAAATTGTCAGTCTCATTAAAAACAATTTTTTCAAAATTCAGAATTGTTGTTCACAGTTGTTGATTTATAACTAAAGTTGTCTGCATTGTTGAACAATTTTTAAACATTCATAATTGTTGTTCAGAGTTATGGATTTGCAAATAAAATTGTCAGTATCATTGAAAACAATTTTTTCAAAATTCAGAATTGTTATTCACAGTTGTTGATTTATAACTAAAGTTGTCTGCATTATTGAACAATTTTTTAAGTAATTCACAATTGTTGTTCAGAGTTATTGATTTACGAATAAAATTGTCAGTTTCATTGAACAATTTTTTTAGAAATTGACAAATGTAAATATTTTATTTCTCATGAATTGTTAAAATTGTAAACATTATCTGCATCTAATTTTGTAGTTCATAGTCAACGTACCTTTCAAGCCCCATTTTACACTGCTATACATATTCTGGTTTTACACACAGTTAAATAAAAAATCACATTTTCCCTACTATAAACAATAACTGCACTTGATATTTTTAAAAGTTGTATGGACATTTTGTCATACTTTTTTAACAAATATTTGTCCTTGTGTCAGATGCATGTATGCCAGATGAATATTATTTTTTTCATCTCTTAGAAAATATCCTAAAAAAATGGATGCTGGTCTATTCTGTTTTAGTTAAAATATTGACGATTTCCCGAGAATTGAAATATTTGAGTAATTTTTGCATCGTCAAATGTGGTTTGACAGGAAACGCATTAAATTATTTATAAATTGTTTGTCGCGTAACAAAATTTTAAACGAAGTGAGCTTACAATATTGTAAACAGTCTCCGGGAATTACAAGTAATTCTCAAAATGTTCTGCATTCCAATCGAGTGTAATGAGTACAAAGATGAATAATTCCAGAAAATTACGAATTTAAAGAAATATGTACATTTGAAATGTATCGAGATTGCACTCTTCAGTAAAGACATGAAAGAAATGGAGCGAGGTCTGAATAAATTTGGGTAACTTATTTAAGGATCTTGTAGCTTAGCAACATGGAAATTTAAATTGAATTTATAAGGGAACGAGTATCACATGTATGTGTATGATCGTTGAAGGCAATCATTATTTTAAGAAGCAATCCTACGTATTAAAATTTTAAATATTGTGAATGCGATGGGAGGAAACTTCCCTCAAGAAAGCTGACTAAAAATTGAGCACGGGCCTAAGTCGCTGCAACCTGACTAACAGAGGCGTACGGCGGAATAAATCGAGAAGGGACGCGACAGTCACGTACCAAGCGAAAGGTCTATGCTTATCTCGAAGTTGTCTAGAGTCCTAACAAGTGAAACGTTTTTGAAAAGTTGCACGAGAATTGGCATAACACTCTGACAACACGTTCTACTCTAAAACATGTTGTTTTAAGTATTGTTGTAATACAATTTAGATAATCATTTACAGAATTACACGATTTTATTTTATTAAACGTGAAGAACCAATAATTATTTACCATTCGAGTTATTTGTTACTCATTTGGGAGCGCCTTCATCTTTATTATTTGCAATTCATCATTTCTTGGTTGAATCTGTTATTTATTATTTGTTGTTAATTATTTCTTGTTTGGATTTCTTATTTATTATTACTTGTTTGAAATTCTTATTTATTCTTTGATATTCATAAATTCTTGTTTGAATCTATTTATTATCTGTTATTCATAATTTCTTATTTATTCTTTAGTTATTCATCATTTCTTGCTTGGATTTCTTATTTATTATTACATGTTTGAAATTCTTATTTATTCTTTGATATTCATAAATTCTTGTTTGAATCTATTTATTATCTGTTATTCATAATTTCTTATTTATTCTTTAGTTATTCATCATTTCTTGCTTGGATTTCTTATTTATTATTACTTGTTTGAAATTCTTATTTATTCTTTGATATTCATAAATTCTTGTTTGAATTTCCTATTTATTATCTGTTGTTTATAATTTCTTGTTTGAAATTCTTATTTATTCTTTAGTTATTCATCAATTCTTGTATGGATTTCTTATTTATTATTACATGTTTGAAATTCTTATTTATTCTTTGATATTCATAAATTCTTGTTTGAATTTCTTATTTATTATTACTGGTTTCAAATTCTCATTTATGCTTTGATATTCATAAATTCTTGTTTGAATTTCCTATTTATTATCTGTTGTTCATAATTTTTTGTTTGAAATTCTTATTTATTCTTTGGTATTCATAAATTCTTGTTTGAATTTCTTAATTATTATTCCTCATTACTTATTTATTCTTTGTCATTCATCATTTCTTATTATTCTTATTTTCAAGTAATTTCTTAAAAATAGGAGTAGTATTGCAAGTAAGTTGAAATAAATCAACTTATATTATAAATTCTAATAATAATTTTAAGCATTTATAACAAAAATGAGTAGATGCAATTTAAAACAGCGAAAAGATTAGAAGGCTTTAAAACTATTAATATAATATTATTTTCCCTACATTAAAATTATTAGTACAAAATATAAATTTATGTGTATCTTCTGTCTTGCAAACTTTTTGTTTTGCTTAAAAATTATTTCATTTGTATTATGTGATAAATATTCTATAAATTGCACGTTGTAAACAATACAGATAAAAATCTTGAAGATGACTAACAATTTTGTTTTCTTATGTTTATCTATAGAAAAATATTCTTATATGTAGATACACTTGGGATATAAAAATCATTCTTTTATTCGAAAAATTTACATAACGAATAACTACAGTTTATCTATTATTCGTGGATAATAACGAATAAATAAATTTATTAAAATAACAAATAATTTACTTTATTTGTTCAGAATCTATTCTTTAACAAAATTCAAAAGATCATTTTTCTTGAAACTTTTTGCTAAAAATTAATAAACTATTATTAAACCATTATTCGAGAAACCAAGTTCAAAATACTTGATCATAACAATCAATCATCATAAAAATTCATAAACTCAAACTCTATTATTTAAGGAAGTTCAAAAAATCGTTTCTCGAAACTTCTTGTTAAAAACCATAAGTGTGTATTCACATATTCAAAGTGGTATTTCCAAGCGAGAAAATAAATTCGAAATATTAGATCATAATAATCAATCATTAAAAAAAAACCTATTCAACGATATGCGATATGTTGACCTTCGCGTGACCTTCAACGAGAAAACTATGTTCGTAGGAGGATAAGGTCGTTTAAGAGATGAAGTTAGGTAAAATACTTTGTGTGCGGATGATTCTTTAAAAGGAGTAATAATTGAGAGAAAGAATAGAACGCTCGACATACTTTTCAATTGAACACTCCAGATGTAAATTCTTACCTGTGCTTGTCCGTGATTAATTTAATCTCCTGGTCTTTGAAAGGTGCTCTGAGGCCGATCGATAGTGGTTTCAGGTATGAATGTCCTCCTTGTGTTTGTCTTTCAGCAAATCCTCTACTTGGGGCTGCAACATCTTCCAGGCCATTGTCCAAAGCTTGATTAACGAAAACAGCATGTTGCGAAAGTTTCGGAAGTACAGTGTTTGTGGTTGGAAGGTAACTGAGGGGGGGAGACTGCAAACTCGTTGCTGGTTGAAAATCCCGAAGTACTTTCGTTGTTAGTATACCACTGGTCAAGCATCCGAGGGTTATCTGAATTAAACAAATTATATATAAAAATTAAAAATTAGTCTTTCTTGGACAAAAAATATGGTAAATACATTAAGCGAGCCACCTCCGATTTCAATCATGTTTTAATATCTGAAGGCTTTAGTTAGGAGTCGTTGTTTATAATAATTAGTCACGACCATTTTTTTTTCAACCCTTTCTGTGTACAACTATAATAGCAAGTTTTGCAATTTGAAAAACTTTTAGGGTTAGAAACGTTGTTCAGGGTAGTTCTAAAGTATTAAAAATATGAATGTTTACTAAACATGACAAAATAGATCTTGTATGAAATACAATTTTGTTAATACATTTTCATGTAAAATTAGTTTACGGTAAATTGATGAATCTTATTGTCTACAAAATGACACACTTGGAATTTTCATTATTATGTTTTCAAGCTAGGTAAATTTATTACTAAAAATACATAATGCAAGGAAAGAATAAAAAATATTTTAAAATAATAAACCCAACATAATGAAATGCTCTGGAATAATACAGTGATTTAAGTATCCTAAAGATTTACCGTATCGGTGGCAGACAAAAATTAATTTTTGTTAACAAAGATATAAGTACTAGTTCATGATATAATTTTCAGAAAACAGATTTTATTAACGTAAAGTTACAAGATAAGTACACTGGATTGAAGTAAACTTCGAGTATTTTCACAGGTATCTAATTTTTCAATTTTCAAAAATGTTAGTGAAAAATGATATCATATCTTGTCCAACCACTGATACATTTTGCCTTTAGTGTAATAAACATGTTTATTTATTAAAGAAATGTAGCAAATTGTAAAACAAGAATTAAATTCAACAGTGTTTATGTTTCAGTATTATTACTTCGCCATTATTTTTAGAGGATAAAAATAATTTATTTGACTTTAAAAATTATTTATTTATTGCATAAAGATCCGTAGTCTAGTAATACGTGTCATTGACAAGCTTATAAAGTATTATGTTAATAAATTCTTTATAACAAAAGATTATTATACATTTTTATAAGATAATAAACTCGTACTTGTTTTAGACGATAAAAATGTTACATTTACAATTACTGTTCGGTGTTTTAATTAACTGTTAAAAAATGTTATCTTTTTTCGTTTTTACATCTATATTTTTAACACTTTGCACTCGGAGCTATTTTGACTCGATGATTAAACATTTCTTCCGACCTATAATAAATCCAATCTGCATGACTTTCATGCATATGAAATTGATATCGTATCTCGTCCAATACCTAAATGTTTAGTAATTGATTACTAGACTGCGGATCTTTATGCATTTATGGCTCCTGGAAATTTTCAAAAAATGCTAGCATAAAAAGTTCGATAGAATTTTTTAGTCTTTATGTATTTTAAATGTATAAAGGCTATTCCCATTAAAAGTGCGATTTTATTTAATTCCACTTTCTTCAAATTTGTCTACAAAAATTGGAAAATGCATGAACATGCACAGACTATTCATTACATACCAACATATTTAAACCTACCCAGCTTTAAAAGTAACTGGTACACGTTTCTCTATAAAAATAACATGATTGATTTTATTTAGACTTTGTGCGGCTCCTATTATAATGCGTGCTCTACCAAAGATATTTATACAATCGATTCTTATAAAATAACTTATATTTCAATAATCGTAAAATAATAGATCGGAAACCGGTCATTTTGAACAGTGGTGGTAGGTTTAGGTTTAAATTTCAATAAATTTGTTTTCAGACGTCGATAATGTAAATTCCTTTTGAAATATTGAGTTAAAGCTACGACGTTTATTTTTTTGTTGTATTGAAATATGATTAAAAAAGCACTTTTAGTTTCTCCCGAATTTTGCATTTTTCCGGACAGCTTTTCCAATTTTTCTTTCTCTGAAACCTTATTTGGACTATTACGAACATTTTTCTTAAATTAGCCAAATCGATCCAGCCGTTCTCAAGTGATGCGTTTACCAAGAACAGCATTTGATTATTATTTATATAGAAGATAGAAGATTGAGGATTGAGGATTGAGGATTGAGGATTGAGGATTGAGGATTGAGGATTGAGGATTGAGGATTGAGGATTGAGGATTGAGGATTGAGGATTGAGGATTGAGGATTGAGGATTGAGGATTGAAGATTGAAGATTGAAGATTGAAGATTGAAGATTGAAGATTGAAGATTGAAGATTGAAGATTGCAGATTGAAGATGATTGAAGATTGAAGATGATAGAAGATAGAAGATGATAGAAGATAGAAGATGATAGAAGATGATAGAAGATGATAGAAGATAGAGGATTGAGGATTGAAGATTGAAGATTGAGGATTGAGGATTGAGGATTGAGGATTGAGGATTGAGGATTGAGGATTGAGGATTGAGGATTGAGGATTGAGGATTGAGGATTGAGGATTGAGGATTGAGGATTGAGGATTGAGGATTGAGGATTGAGGATTGAGGATTGAGGATTGAGGATTGAGGATTAAAGATTGAGGATTAAAGATTGAGGATTGAAGATTGAGGATTGAAGATTGAAGATGATAGAAGATAGAAGATGATAGAAGATAGAAGATGATAGAAGATAGAAGATGATAGAAGATAGAAGATAGAAGATGATAGAAGATGATAGAAGATTGAAGATGATAGAAGATAGAAGATAGATAATGGCACAGCAATTTTTAACTGTTTCAGCTAACTTATATTAAAAAATAATATGTATAATATATTAGAAAATAATACATCACCGGAAAAAAGAAAATACTTTTTTTGATGTCGACCAACATTGTGGCAAGTTTTAGGAAGAACTAAGTGGGCAATATAGAATCGACGGTCCCTTTATATGCTCGTGCACTACCCATCTTAAGAGCTTAGTCTTGTCAATGACAGGAAATGTGCACACCGTGCATGTCCCCGTACCTATCTACATATGAAAGATTTCTCTACTTTCTCTTTCCTTTGTACAACCAGAGTACAACCGGATCTTATTCACTCTTATATTCGACTACGATTGTTTAACAAAAAAGAATTTCAAACGGTGACACAATATTTATAAACTGGTCCTTGTACGTTTTTACATAAATTTATATAGCTGGATCTTAGAGCTACAATACATGAGACCACTCTTTTCAAACTTCGAAGAAGAAGTAATTCAATGATGTTAACCTTGTCACTTGGGAACAGTCGGAGATGTCACATGTAATTTTTTAACGCAGATTAGATTGTTTTATTGTTCAAAAGTGACGTCACGAACTGAGTAATTTATTAGCAGACTGCAGATTTTATGAAAATGGTTCGGCACAATTTGAAATATAATAAAGATTAAAAGAATTTTGATTCGTGAATTTAATGTTTTCAACGTATAAAGATTATTAAAGGATGAACGAATTTTTTGTGGCCCCTCCTTTTTAAAGGTAATGCATGAAATTTTTATTTTTCGTATAAAGATCCGCAGTCTAATTATTACTTTTCGAAATGAGAAATAAATTGACGATAATTTGAACTTTATATGCATATGTTGATAAATTTCATGAAATATTTGAATTTCGTTTAAAAAGTGATTTTCTAGATTAGATATTATATGTATATACTTAACACGTACATGAAACATTTAATGTATTGTACTATTTTGCATACTTTATTTCGATTGCTCATACCAGTTATTCGATTAGATCAAATTATTTCAATTGCTCATACCAGTTATTCGATTAGATCAAATTATTTCAATTGCTCATACCAGTCATTCGATTAGATCAATTTATTTCGATTGCTCATAACAGTTATTCGAAGAGATCAATTTATTTCAATTGCTCATACCAGTTATTCGATGAGATCAAATTATTTCAATTGCTCATACCAGTTATTCGATTAGATCAATTTATTTCGATTGCTCATAACAGTTATTCGAAGAGATTAATTTATTTCAATTGCTCATACCAGTTATTCGATTAAATCAATTTATTTCGATTGCTCATAACAGTTATCGATGAAGGAAATTTGTAATAGTCATTACTAAATAGTACAACTTTTAAATGATAGACAATTTGATACATTTTTTATTCGCAGAATTAATTGCTACGATCAAAATTTAGTATGACAAACAAACTTTGTCACCATTTTGTGTTGTTCTTATGGCCTGTTGATTCGTCTTGTTGTTCGGAACCTTCTTAATCAATTTCACAGGCTGGCTCCGTCCGAAAAAGAGTAATCTACTCAATAATTAAATGAACAACCGAAGTGAATTTTCTCATGAATAATTATTATAAACAAGTGAAAGGAAATTGATTTCATTGATAACTGTTTCATTTCTCTCATAGACAACTGCTTTGAGCAATCGAATTAGTTGTCGAGGTTGGATCCAATATTTTGGACACTAATGACTGTTATTTGTAACCAAAAAGTATAAAAATCGTTATTTTTTAGTCATTTTGTTCTTCGAATGTTTTTCTTTATATTTTGTGTAGAACATCTTTATAACTAACTTTTTATCAATGGTTTTTATAATAGAAAATTTTAGAATATCTGTTATTTTTGGTCCCTGTACATGTCACCAAATTTTGGTGATATGGCCAATTTTCTACTCTTTTGAATAATGCAAGTGGGTTAATGGTTTAACTGGTAGTATGTGTACGACGCAATACTGTGACCCTTTTCTTGCTACATCCTCTCCATAGGTATCCAGATAATTTATTTGGATTTTCATTAGTTTTAAAATGAATTCTGTGTTTAAGGTAATTGTTTATTTCTCAACGATTCCAATTTGTTCTCGAATTGTGTCATCGCCTTCTCGCGATAATTTCCACTTGTATTTTGTTATTTGTGTACTATTTTACAATAGAAAACAAGTTTAATTAGATTCATTCAACTTGTATGACTCATTTTCTATTTCCTGTAAACTCAAATTTATTGTTTGACGGTTGATTAAATGAATTTTAACAGAAATTGTTCTTTCTGTTCCAGAATCCAAGTCTTCCACTCTTTTATGGTCGTCCGAGTCTTCACTCTGTTATGGTCACCAGCGTGATAAATAAATTAAATAAAGAATAAATTAAGTTTGCACGCAATGTTTCACACATTAAATGTACACATTTAAAATTGTATTGTACACGGTAATAAATAAAGAATATTTTTACAAATTAATGTGTCCTTATTTCTCAACCTAATACCTCGAACAACTCAATTTTTCGACCGTCTGACTTGTCGTTGACTTGTACTACTGAAATCTCGAAATTTTTCGGATGTCTGACTTGTGGTTGACTTATACTACTGAAAATCCGGATACCTCCTTTGACATCATGTTCTCCTAATACCGAGTTCATTTTTCGAGGAAATTGAAAATTTTCGCCAATTTTCGACCGTCTGACTTGTCGTTGAGTTGTACTACTGAATTTCCGAAAATTTTCGAGCGTCTGACTTGACGTTGACTTGTACTACTGAAAATCCGCATACCTCCTTCGACATCATGTTCTCCTAATACCGAGTTCATTTTTCGAGGTTTTCGAAAAATTTCCTCGAAAATTGAACTTGGTATTAGGAGAACATGATGTCAAAGGAGGTATGCGGATTTTCAGTAGTATAAGTCAACCACAAGTCAGACGCTCGAAAATTTTCGGAAATTCAGTAGTACAACTCAACGACAAGTCAGACGGTCGAAAATTGGCGAAAATTTTCAATTTCCTCGAAAAATGAACTCGGTATTAGGAGAACATGATAGCAAAGGAGGTATGCGGATTTTCAGTAGTATAAGTCAACGTCAAGTCAGACGCTCGAAAAATTTCGGAAATTCAGTAGTACAACTCAACGACAAGTCAGACGGTCGAAAATTGGCGAAAATTTTCAATTTCCTCGAAAATTGAACTCGGTATTAGGAGAACATGATAGCAAAGGAGGTATGCCGATTTTCAGTAGTATAAGTCAACCACAAGTCAGACGCTCGAAAAATTTCGGAAATTCAGTAGTACAACTCTACGACAAGTCAGACGGTCGAATATTGGCGAAAAATTTCAATTTCCTCGAAAAATGAACTCGGTATTAGGAGAACATGATGTCAAAGGAGGTATGCGGGTTTTCAGTAGTATAAGTCAACCACAAGTCAGACGCTCGAAAATTTTCGGAAATTCAGTAGTGCAACTCGACGACAAGTCAGACGGTCGAAAATTGGCGAAAAATTTCAATTTCCTCGAAAAATGAACTCGGTATTAGGAGAACATGATGTCGAAGGAGGTATGCGGATTTTCAGTAGTATAAGTCAACCACAAGTCAGACGCTCGAAAACTTTCATTTTTCACAGTTTCTCTATTTTTGCAAATCCAAATCAGTACAGTAACTCGATGACAAGTTAGACGTGCGTATAACTCTTTGAAAAATCGTTTGTTCAGGATAAATTGGTGGGTCAATAAATACGTACGCAGGTATTCTTTTTATTATACAGTCTTTATTTATTCGTTGTAAATTCATACATAAAGCGTTTGTATTGTACAAGTAGATAACTTATATTCTAAACATTTATAAGACGAAGGTTGAGTAGCTTGGAGAGATCAGACTTCTAGTGTAAGACTGCGGTACAGAGACGTACGGGGAATTATATTAGATGATCATCAGTCCACTGCTGCACTGCTATACCTTGCTTGTGCTGCAGCAATGTGCAGCAACCAATGGATAAACCCGCTAGCACCACTTGCCACAAAAGCTCCAGACGCTGGACTGCTGATCTTTATGCAAAATAAAAGTTATCTGCTTCGATTGCACGAAATGGAAACCAAACTGAGTGTTAGTCCATCCCTCAATGATTTTAATAGAGGAGAAATCATACACTGACATCATCAATTTTAAAAATTTTAGAACAATTTCGAATTTCATGGGAATCGTTTATGGTCACTCTATTATTTCACACAATGGTATTTCACACTGAGCTGAGCCGCTGGCCGTTTCGTCGGCATCTGGCGACATTGTTTCGTACTTCGTACAGGCCGCGCAAGCGCAGTCTATCTACATAAGTCTATGGTACCGACGAGATACTCTCTGATCTTACAGTTTATAGAAGTTATGGTACATTTGATACTTATATTTTACTAAACTTGAATGTATAATAAGCTTTGTAGCTTAGTTGGATTAGTGTTTTTCAAAATAAAACGAAAGTACAATCGCGTTGTTTATCCGCTTGTTATTTTTCGATCAGATTTTTGCAAATATCCGTGGCACTAATACGTTTAATCTACCGTTAAACATTCCTACATAATACAATAAAACTGATAATACTCGGTGTATTGGAATAGCTCATTGTTAGCGTTCCGATCGTTGATATTCTTCGCATTCAGCAGAGCGAATTGTTGCTGTTTACTGAACACGTGTTCACTGTTAAATGTTTTGTTGCAAACGTATTTATTTTATATAAATATGGGGAAAGGACGAAAGAATGCGCCGAAAAAGAGTTTCGCAGCAAAACGTCGAGAAAAACAGAAGGTATGAATCAGTTTCTGATAAAAGAAACACCGGCTTCTAGTTTGAGGTTATGCTCCAGATAGTACATACAAAGTATTTGTAAACTTATTATTCTTGTAATCTTTTTACACTAACAAAGAATAATATAAGAAGTATGAAAATGTGTAAATCAAAAATGTATTTGTGCATTTTCGATTCACACAATCTCATAAATTGTCTATTTATCGCAGTAGGGTGTATCTTGTTGAACATTTTTTGTGCGAGATTTTTTCCTTATTTTTCTCGTATTTTTAAGAAAATAATTTTTGCAAAAGATGAAGTTAATCGAATAAGAGGAAGACGTGACACGTGGCACGTTGACAGGAAAGTTGCTATAAATATGAAATTTTATATGAATGGAACTATACAGGGTGGTCCACCAAAATAAGAATATTTTTAAAGAAAGTCTTTGCCATCTAGCCTTTTTTGGGATAGGCGAATTAGAATTATTACTCTAATTAAAAAAGGACTTGTTAGTGGGAAGGCAGAGGGCAAAAATTACACAGGCCAATTAATGTGAAATAATCTTAATTCGTGCGAAGTAAATTTGAGTTTAAACGCATGTAAGGAATTATGATATTTTTGAATTCTCAATTTATTATACTTTTAATATTATTATTCTATAATGTATGATTGGAAATCGTTAATATATCATTGGTTCATACAAAAATATTGTGAGAAAGCTGGGATGCAAATACTTTTTAAAGTCACTGCTAAGCGTATTATAATTCTATCATTTTTAACATTAAACTTACCATCACCGATCAAAATGAACATTTCCAGATTATTTATTTCACAATTATTGAAATAATAAAAATTATTTCATAAGAAATGAGTGTATAGATAGCTCTTGTAGAGCACATGTTACAATAGGAGCTATACAAAGTTTGAATAAAATCAAACTTGTAATTTATAAGAAACATCTACCAGTTACTTTTAAGTAGTAACACATTTGTAAATTCAAAATAAATGAACACCTTACTAAATTCTATCAAATTTGATACTCCTGCATTTTTTGAAAATTTTTATAAGCCATAATGCATAAAGATCTGCATTCTAGTAATTATACAATGTTCAATAGAATCTCGATTATCCAGGCCTCTGATGTTCAAATTCTTTATCGTCTGAATACTTTCCACAAAGAATTAGTTTGCGTTGAACCAACCCATACGATAAAATTATTATTTCTACAGAAAAAAGACTTATGGGATCACACACCTCATCGTAACTATGCGGACATTATTAGAGAAAATGCAGACTTCGAAAGTTATTATAAAACTCAAGGAATCGTACCAGAGGACCAATGGGAATCGTTTATGGCCACATTGAAAAAAAATCTTCCAGCAGCATTTCGAATTACTGGATCAAAAGTGGAAGCTAAAAGATTACTTGAGACTATCAAAGGAGATTTCTTCAAAGAAATCCTGAACGCGAGTTTAGAAAATGACTCTGAGAACAATGAAGACGGAAAGGAGATATTACACTGTCTGCCATTTTATCCTGATAATTTAGCTTGGCAGTTACAATTAACTAGGAAAGATATTAGGAGATCTGAAGCCTATTTTAAACTACATAACTTTTTAGTTGTTGAGACTAATTGTGGGAGTATCAGTCGACAAGAGGTGGTCAGCATGATACCACCTTTAGTATTAGACGTAAAACCATCACACAAAGTATGTTAATCTACTAAATTTCCTATTCGTTTTTAAATAACACAAGTTCTCATAGAAGTGAAAATTATAATTATTTTATACAGGTTTTAGATATGTGTGCTGCACCTGGATCGAAGACAGCTCAACTTATAGAAATGGTGCATCCCGATGAGGGAAATGGACTTCCAGGTAGATAGAAGTTTTTCGTTTGTATCAAACATTTGACAAAAATTAAATGTTTAGATGTTGTTTCTGTAAGTTAATTTTCTCATGACACTTTACAGAGGGTTTCGTAATAGCCAACGATTTGGATAATAATCGTTGTTACATGCTTGTGCATCAAGCCAAAAGGCTCAATAGTCCAGTTATTTTAATTACAAATCACGATGCTTCGGTGCTACCTGACTTAATGTTTACACAACCTGATGGTACACAAGAAGAATTAAAGTTAGTGAAACTTCTGGTGAAAACCATGCAGCATTAATGGAATTAAATAATGTTTGCTTACCTGCTTACTTGTAATATGCTTGTTATTACAGGTTTGATAGAATACTCGCTGACGTACCCTGCAGTGGAGACGGTACAATGAGAAAAAATCCAGATATCTGGTGTAAATGGAGTCCAGCGAATGGTAACAACCTTCATGGGTAGGTATCATTTATTATTAGGGATGTGGAAGAACCCGAAATGATACACAATTCGATTAGTAACATAACTTACTGTTGTGGATTTACAGAATACAGTATAGGATAGCGAGGAGAGGTTTAGAGTTATTGGCAGTTGGTGGTAGGATGGTGTATTCTACTTGCTCGTTAAATCCAGTTGAAAACGAAGCCGTTCTTCACAGGCTTCTTCTCGAAACTGAAGATTCCGTGCATATAGTCGACGGCAGGCATTTGGTTCCTGGATTAATATGTGACCCAGGTATGTTATATTATAACTAGACAGCGGATCTTTATACATAATATAAATTTTCTACCTGTATTGCAACAAACTGGAGTGAAATAAAAATTCATTTTCTTTCTCAATATGTTTAATAGGTTGAAAATAATATAATAGTACTTTTAAATTCTTCTAATTGTTTTAATGATTTAAATTACACCTACTCAGGTTTGTTTTAAATGCATAATGATCCGCTCTCTAATTATAACGTCTACCATAAACGTTGAATAAACCACACGATTTTTGTAACTTGTGCATTACTAGGCGTGTCACATTGGCTACCGGCATCGAAAGATTTACAGTATTATAAATCATGGGAAGATGTACCGGAACAATGGCAAACACAAGTTCGGCCAAAAATGTTCCCGCCAAAAGCGGAGGATGCTGACAAATTTCATCTGGAACGATGGTAAATCAAAATATTTAAAGTTTTCACGATTGTTGCTACTTTCGCTTTTAAAATTACATAGTATGAGGATATTACCACATCACCAAGACACCGGCGGTTTCTTCGTGGCCGTTTTAGAGAAAGTGAAGACATTGCCTTGGGAATCGTCTGACAATAATTGTGATGATAATGAAGCCACTGAAGAATTAAGTCTGGAGGAAGAGGCAGACAAGGATAAAGATAACAATCTAGCCCTAGGGAAAAGACCATCAAGTGATGATCAGAAGTCCCGAGGGCCGAAGAGGAAACGTAGAAGAGCTAAAGGATTTAGGGAGGACCCGTTCGTTTTCTTCAAAGATGATCAGGATGATGTGTGGTTATCAGTTAAGTAAGTAGAAAATATTATACCGGGTTCAACATGTGTGTGGACCTTCGACTTTCAATATGTATTTTGTATAGAATTGTGTGTGCTGAATTTAAATTGGTAAACTGTATTTTTCAATTTGATTTGAAGAAAACTTATGCATTAACCCATTCGCACCAGACGCCATATATGTGTAACACATTAATGCAGTAAACCATGTTTGGTTTATATAGAATACATTAGTATAACACTTTCCAAATAATAATGAAGTATATATCGTTATATAAGTTATATGATTTTCTTAATTTCTTATCGATATAAAACTGATATAATACCTCGTACAATGCTTTTTCATTCATTAAAATATTAAATACGTTTAGTAATTTATTGAATACGAATTTGATAATGCAACAAATATTTTGAATAATGATATAAGAATTAATGGAAAGAATTAAACGATATAATTCATTCTTTCATCATATAATTCGTTGAACGAATTGGTTGAAATTTTTCAGGAAGTTCTATGATATATCCGACGAACTGGATCCTAAAAGTTTGTTAGTACGAAATCTAGGTCGTAGGAAAAAAAACATTTATTATACATCACCTGAGATTCGCAACGTCGTTCTTTCCAATGAAAACCAGATAAAATTGATAAATACTGGAGTGAAATCATTCACACGCTGCGACAGCAGGACTGGGAACAAAAATAACTATTTCCCGTACAGACTTGCGTGGGAGGGCCTGCAAACTTTTATAAATTATATTGGAGATAGTAGGAAGGTACGAATAAATAAAGAAGATTTGATAACACTGTTGCAAAATAATAATCCTACTGCAGCACCCGAGATTGTGAAACTCCATCCAGATATACAAGAACGTTTAAAGCATCTTGGTAATTATCTGAACGTTCCCAAAATATGTACAGTGACTTCCACTAGTATTCGGACATTCTTTAAAAGACGACAACTTTTTTAATATTCGACCATACGATTAGAAATTTTTTGGGAATTTAGAATAATCTGCTACAGAATAATTGATTTGCTACACAACGTGAATAGATCGCTGAGAAAAAATTGCAGAGAAAATGCTAAAAGTTGTATTTTGCAACAGTTATATGTGGGCTTATATGGAAAATTTAGAAAATACGTTTCGTCGATCTGTTTCAATTAAAAATATTCTGAAAATTTTATCAAAATCGATCGACGTTACAATGAGCTATAAACGTTTAAAGATGGTAAAAATTGCAATTTTTCACGATTTTCGACCTCTGCAATAAATCTAAGGATTCTTACAGCTTTCAATGTCTATTGGTTTTGTTGTTACAATTGACACAGATCAACAACGCGTATTTAAAAAATTTTCAATACAGACCCACATTAAAAAATTTTAAAATGCAATTTCTAGCATTTTCTCTACATTTCCGACCAATAGTAATTTTCGAAAAAATATCTTTTCACAACGTGTAGTATACTACATCGTATAGTCCCATATTAACCCTCATACGCTCCTCCGAAATAGTTGCATAAAAGATTCTATGATACTTTCTCACCCATTTTTGCTTCATACTTTAAACTAATAATTTTGTTTTATTTATCACGTCACATTTGAGGGAAATACGTCTCACAACACAGATAAAGTGGGACCAATAATTTTATAGTATGTAAAAATAGTAAATGGGTGAATTTTCATCCTGAGGAACGTATGAGGGTTAAGAAAGTTATCGCTTTTTTGAGAAGGCGTAGACTCGTCTTCAGGATTGCAAGTGTGTGAGAATGTGTTGTCATTTCTCAATAATGCAAAGATGGGGCTTTCAGTAGTCGAAAGTGCTAGATAAAAGATCAATCGACTCCTCGATTGAAAAACCCCATCTTTGCATTATCGAGGAATGAGAAAGCACATTCCGGTCCCTTATAATCCTAGAAAAACGAGTCTGCTCCCTTAGTAGGAGCCGCTGTACGTTATGGTAAAACTTTATTGTGACGATTCGTTTGCTGTTAATGTAGAAACTGGAAGTTGTATTCTAATTTATGAAGAAGAGGGGTCCGATGATCCGAATCCGTTGAAATTAAACATAGTAGGATGGAGAGGTACTATGTCCCTCAGGGCTTATGTTCCTTTAATTGATGCAATACATTATTTACGTTTGTTGGGAGCTGATTGTTCAATGTTCGGTATGTATTTATGAAATATGTGCTACTCTACGTATCGCTAACCTTGGAAGAAAACCGGCATAACTCAAGAAATTGCGATTGCTTACTTATGTCATAAATAAATGAAAAAGTGGTATATTTTCATGTGGAAGAGTGTCACAAATATAATTCGAATATCCTATGATTTTATGGAGATAAGTGATATTCAGTTGAACTTTGGTTGAATTTTTTAATGGGATTTTCTCCAAACTAGTGGTTTTCAAGTTGTGCTGGTTTTCCTCCAAGGTGGTGACATGATTACTTCATTCGAAAATGTTTGCCTTAGAAAAGAACAAATTCAAGCAACGTCAGTCGGAGGAACTAGAGAATACTAAATCAGAGGATACGATTAAAGAAGAAGTTTTAAATGACGTGAACGATGGTGACAATAGCGTCGCTGAAAAGGAGAACAACTCAGAATTCGGTACGTATTGGATTTGCAGAGAAAGTTCGTAGCGTTTTCAAATTAAGAATCGAAAATAAAATTAAGGTATTAGAGGCGTGCGAAACCGGATCGGGACGGGATCCTAAACCTTTCGGAATTCCTGAGAATGTTCGTGTTTCCAGAAGACTGTATTCTGTGCAGTATTAGAAAACCCGAGAAAATTCACGGGATAACCGAACATTTTCGAAATCCCGTCCCCACCTGATGCGAGTCTTCCCACCCAGTCCCATGTATTAGGTTTTCAGAATTCCCGGATCTCACAGACCTCTAGTATTTTTTCATGTTTCTTCAATAACACTAGAAGTTACCTCGAAAATGGCAGAAAGTAATAGAACAGAATGGAAAATTGTTATTGAATAAATCTACGAATAAATATTTGAATTTTAGCTTTCAATTTTAATTTACAAACACTACGACCTTTGGTTCGAATCCAATATTTGTGGAATATATACAGTGGGTGTACAAAGTGTTCGTACAGCTTTTAAAAAACAATAAACTTTCTTGTAATTGTACCAAACAGCCTGATTTCTTTATCATCAATTAAAAGCATCGGTTTACTAAAGGATCTGCAAGTAGATTTTCCAAACATTACAATTTACAAGGTTCCATGCAAAAATAAAAAAGCATTTCTTGGAATTTTTTATTAGGACCCTTAATGAAAATTTAAAATATATGTTTGTTCCACACATGCTGAAAATTTCATAGAAATCAATTAACATACGCACGAGTCTGCAAGCGGTAAGAAACCAATGTTTCTAATTAATTATAAAAAATCACATCGTTTGGTTCAATTAAAAGAGAGTGATTCCATTTTAAAAAGTGTACGAACATTTTTTTATACCCACTGTATACTACTACTCTATGTGTGATATTTTCTTTACTTGAAAATTTTCGTTTCAGAAAAAAACAACATCGAAAATTCTGATAAACTCGAAACCACTGCGAAATTGGAAGAAACTGGTGAACCAGAAGCTACTATCAAATCGGAATCCCTATTAAATTAGGTAATATTGAAACTGTTAAATAATAATAATGCTATAAATACTAATAAACATTAAATAATAGTGAAAATAAGATTTCTGAAAAAGGAGGACGATTTGAAAATACTAGTGGTATGCGAGATCCCGGGAAGTCCCGAAACCCGATGTTTGGGACGGAATGGGAGATGTGTGAATGAAAAATGTTCGGGTTCCCGTAGAATATTCGCAATTCCCGGAGGTGTTCGGGTTTCCCGTGAATTTTCAGGATTTCTGATAATATACGGAATCTTTTAATATTATTTTTTAGTAAAACCTCTCGGACATTTTCGGGAAACCTCGAACATTCTTAGGAATCCCGAAAGTTTCAAGATCCCATAGCGATCCCGAAAGTTTCAAGATCCCATAGCGATCCCGAAAATCGTTCCTATTCGAGTCACAAAAATAACACGCAATTTCGTAATATAAATTGCTGTTTCTTTAATGTCATTATAAATATCAGTAGCATGTCTTAAGAGTAAAAAATTTTTATTTTATTTAAAGTTGTGTAAGATGGTGCTCCAGTCGTTGAAGTCCAAGAAGAGTATCAAGACGGGTCATATTTTAATATGGCGCGGTTAAACATACTACAATGAGTAATGGAAATAAAATACTTCTACAGGACAAGAAAGTTGCAATGATCTTATGGGAAAAAATGCCGTGTTTACTATCCATTTTCTATGAAATAATTTATGAAATTACATATATATAATTCTGAGTTATTTGAGCGACGAATACCCTTTTCTTTCTTTCATCATTTTCGGCCACTAGGATACTATTTGACTGATTGATTATAGTACAAATATTATTATAAACATGGCCGGATGCTGAGGAATCATTCATTCAAAAAACGGCGGTCGCCATAACGTTCAATAATATGTTTGTAAACTGTATGGAACTCCATTTCACTACCATATGTTAAATTCGAAAAAGATGAGTACTTGTTACATCTCGTTGATATTTGCCTCGGACTGGTCACACGAGCATTATCTTTTTATGTTCATAATTGTCGAACATCTACACATGTTATTTTAATCATGTACATACAGATTAAATCTAAAATAAACGAAAATTTACGAATTTTCTTGAAATCATTTTTCCAGAATGTCTAAAAAACAGTTAATGACATTAAAAAATAGTGCAAATGGAAGTTTTTAATAACAACGGAAGCGGCTTTGTCGTAGGGCACATACGAAAACCAATTGTACGCCTCGACATCCTTAGATTTCTTTTCTGCAGGTATTTGAAACAAAATTTATTCTCTAATTGTTTGAAGGGAAGATTCCTGAAATACAAGATTCTTTCAATAAAAAGAATTTTGTATAGTAATTAAATATATAAAGAATAAATTATGTTGACAATTTCCATTCTTTCGAAAATCCTGACTCTATCAAGAATCCCGATAAAGTCAAGAATATCTACTTTTCCGGGAATCCCAATAAATTCGAGAATTTCCATCAACTAATGCACTAAAAGACATAATCGACCTTCATACGACCTGTACGTATGCACCAATAAAAAAAGCTATTTGTAAGCGAAGACTCATCAGTTCGTGTAAATATAAATATAAATTCGTAAGTAGTCAAAGAGACTGATTTAAAATGGAACACCCTGCGTACGTATCTTACCGTTTACATAAAAACACTTGTGTGACCACAGTCCCAGATTGCAAAAGTATGTTAGACTTTCTTGCTTCGTTTTCAATTTAGTCGATAACAAGACTCCTAATATTCTAGAGGCTAGAAGATTTCAACTTACGATTAGAAATTTTGTTTTAACACAGAGATATTATCTACTAATGAAGGACGGGCTTTTCTATTAAATCGAAAATAAATACTGGTACAAATATGAAAAATCGCTGGACAGCTCGTAACACACAGATAAACTATAAAAGGAAGAAAAAGTAAAAAGTTCTCTAAAAATTTTTATACTCCGAGGTCTTCGAAAATTGACGATTAATGTTAGTAATCTCTACTGGTTGGTGATGTCATCTTCCCGCCAAGATTTTGAGAATTGGATGGAGACTTCGAACCTGTGGATAAAGTAATCTATGAATAATGTATCTATAAAATGGGTGCAAAAATAGGTTCCTAGATGTAGATGTCAACAATTTTTAGTAAAAAATATTATTTCATTCTAATAGATTGCGATCTTTATGCATTTATGGCTTCTAAAAATTTTCTAAAGATGCTAGAATATAAAATTCCACAGAATTTAATACAATTTTTATTTATTTTAGATCTACAAAGGCTACTACCACTGAGAATAAAATTTTACTCGTTCCGCAGTCTAGTAATAAATAACGTATACTATGAATCCAAAAAGTACTTGAACACTAAATGCCATCTCCATTCTTAGGAAAGTGTCGATATTTAAACTGTGATAATTTCGTTTAAAAAATAGTACGATAATAAATTTGGATTAATTTTAAAGCTTGAATTTGCGTATTCCATAGAAATTAAGTTGAAGTTAATATATTGATATCCTTAAATATTTTTAATATGTCCACTGCTCTAAATTGTACGTGCTCATTTTTGTGATAAATGCATGAAATCTGCAGTCTAGACATTATAGACACTGTAGACGACGTGGTATAAAATGGTATTGTGCGACGAACATAAAGTTTCCAACACTTACAGCTTTTTACCAATCTGTTCCGTGGGTTATTTGTACAAGGATGATCACCCATTAGATGCTCTCTCCATTTATTTTGATTCACGAGAATCGAGCAGAGTGGACAACGGTCGTAGCCCTCTATGGGTTCTGTAATGTGTGCATAAGTTACAAATAATTGTATGCATATTTTAACGTTATGTACTACAGTAAGATTCTATAGAATCGACTTAGCTTAGCTATAGCTTATCTGAGCAAAATTATTTCTGTAATTGTTCTACGTCGTGCATACAGATCTTTGAAAAATATTTATACTAATTATTAACATATTTTCTGTATAAGATTGTGTCCATGGTACGTACTTGTACACTTGTTACTTTTCCTATGCTCGTCAAAAGAGTTCTCGTGAATTGCTAGCTTGCACGTTTCGCACTTCACATAATTGCCTCGCATATCACATTCGTCTGAAATGGACAATACAAATGTCGAATGAGGAGGAAGCATTCGCTTAAGCAATTTAAAGCAACCAAGTACTTACTCAACAAGTGAAGATTCAAGTACGAAATTTCTACAACTTGCTTGCACGATTCGCATTTCGTCAACATGGGACAGCTTCTCCAATAATGAATATTCAACCCTTCCTCTGAATACCCCTGCCCCTTTGAAAGGCAAAATATGCACATCCTATGAAGAAGACACACGTATAAAGAATTATATGAAATCATTGAAATTTTCGTGGTAACCCAGACAACCAGACGTGTCTAGAGCAAAGCCTGCCTAAGCTTCCATAAAATCAGGATTTGGACATGGGCAGAACGTGCGATAGTGCTGCCCTCTTAAACAAAGGCAGATTCAGGGTCCAGCGGCCGGCATTTTTCCTTGATTCTGCCTTGATTCTGCCGGTATTCTACCTTCATTCTGCCCATGTCCAAATACCTGGTCATACGGACGGCAGAAACGCTACATATGTGCGCAGGAGTATGTCCAAAACTGGATTTTTGGCTGTCTGGGAACATACAATACAAGTCGCTCACTTGTCTCCCTTATGGTCTGTACTATTTTCGGACGGAGATGTTATACTCGTTGAGCTCCCGGTACTGACGACAGGACTCGTTCTCGAGGGAGATTTTGTCAAGTTCGCTACATTGTTCTCCGTTGTCTTCGTTCGCGTCGGTGTCGTTGTTTTGTGGCACGCTTCCGCTTCCTTTTTCCTCTGTTGACAACACATAAATATTACTGTCACGAATGTCTACGCCCAGACTGAATTGAAAGGGGGCAACTCATGTAACAGTTACTTTTCATGTACAGGGTGTTTCATCTAAATATTTCGATTTCTGAAAATAGAAAAAATATTTCTGACGTAATAAAGGGTTTCAAAATATGAATCAGATGGAACAATCGTTTATTAGAAATTAGATTACGTCAGAATGGAGCATTTCTTGTATTTTCAGAGATAGGGAAGATATTTAGATGGCCTGTTTTAAACAAAACACCCTGTATATTTTGCACAGAATTTTTGCAAAACTTTCTGGACATTTATGTAAATTAAAAATTGTGTGCATTAATTTTAAGAAACGAGACAAATGAAGAATTCTTTTTCCTTTAATAATTTTAGTAAGTTGAAAACAATGCATCGATGTTCTTAAATTCTCTTAACTTTTATACTATTTAAAAATGTGCACATCTACGTATTTTTGTCGTAAATGCATAAAATCACAGTCTATTAAATATTACACACCTTATAAATAAAAAAATGTTTGTATAGTCACAATATTGAGGTGTATTCATCAGAAACTATAGTACTCCAATTATAATATATCCAGTTTCTATTTAAACATTACGACACACGTTCCATAAAAATTGTCAATAATTGTAGATGATCTCAATTCTAATTGAGCTGAATTAAAATTGTTCTTTCCCTCATCATTTTAGACTTAAATGTCAAATACCAGAGTCTTTCGCATCGTAAATCAGTGCAGTACTTTGAACTACTGCAAAATTGTCGTCATACATATTCAAATGGCAAATAGGCTAATTTTGTTTGACAGAACGATCAGACAAACGGTCACGCAAAGTGCTTTCTGACATACTCGCGTGACACCAAACCGTAAAATCGGCCGTGCTTCGTTAATACAAGGTACATACTTCGATCTGAAACTTGGAAAACAGTTCACAGATGTAGTACAGGTGCGTGAGTTTGCAGTAGTTAAAGTCACTCTTATTCTTTTGCCAATATTGTAAAGCACTCAATTTTACACATACATAACTTGTGAACTAGTGAATTCCTAACATTAAAACGAGGTATTTGGCATTTTCTCGTTAAAATCTACAGGATTATCTTTAAAAAATTCGAAAATTCGTGGTTCTCTAAGGTGAAGTTCGTCCACTTACGAGCTTTTAGAAGAAATGTTATCGAAAAAATACTTTTGACCCGAGCATTGGACGATTAATAACACCGAATGCTCGATTTACGCAAGGAACCTGGTTTAAGGACTCTTTACATTAGTCAGCCAGATAGACGTCTGGCGCAATACCTTTTTGTGCCACGCACATGCAGGGAACTGTCAACACGCTTAAGTTAGATAAACCGGCAGTCTCGAAAAGAAATATGGAAAATACTGGGTAAAAAACCAGGGTGGTAAGGTTCCGTCCGATGGTTTGTTCTAACGAATGTAAAGAGACACTTATTCAACCGGTAACACGAGTTGCCCCCCTCAAAGATCTACCTGAAGATCGATGAGATCGAACTCGTGGAAAAGTTGACGGTACAGCAAGTTTCTTCTTGTGATGTCATCGTCTGGAGGCAACTGCTTGCGAACCAGTCTAGGATTGACTTTGTATACTAGCACCAGAATCCTCTCCGAAACTTTCCTGACCGCTTCCGCCGGGTGGTGCAGTCCCGAGGAACCCAGCTCCGACAAGGTTCGACACGTGAGTCCACTGCAACAATTACAATATCTTATCAGAGTAATTGCGTTTTACGGCTGGGGGCTTAATGAGGTGAATGAACCTCTGAAAATGACTCTCACAAGGACGTCTTGTTGAAAATCATTCACAGAGGCTGCGTAATGACAATGAGGCAGTAGGGGATGATCCACAGAACTACAGTATATCCATTTTAAGTCGACTCGCTGGATTATCTCAACAAATATTTATACTAAAGTTAGTCAGTATAGAAAGGACATAATGGGATATAAGTAGTTTCGTTTTTTCAAAGAAATTGTGGAGGACAGTTCAAGGTCAAGTTCAAATTATAGCACTGTAGATTTTTTTTAATAATACGAGAAGAATTCAGCGACCAATATTTTGTTTATAGGAGTGTTCGCAAAGAAATTATTTACACCACATTATATCCCTTTTCATACCAAACAACTTTTATGGGAACGTAATTTTAATACAGTGAAGCCTTGATCTAAGAAAACGGAATTCGCAGAATTTACAAAAAACGAATATGCCGAGTGTAATCGGCGTGAACCAGTTCTAATCTAATTAGAAAACTTCTTTATTTCTTGATAGGACTTTCGTCAACTTATTTGTGGCATTTTTTAATTTAGACGACACTAAATACATAATTAAATACATAATCAGATATATAATTTGAATTTTATTTAGTGGTTTAATGGACGTCACACAGTGCGCGCACAAAGAAATACTAGAACCACAGGATTTAAGAAACGGCACGGACCCGACGGTTTTTCTTAGATCAAGGCTGTACTGGATATGTATTCAGTGCTACTTGATATTTGCCAGAGTCGAGTTAAAATAGACAATTGGTATAATTTGTTTTTTGAAAGAAGAGACATGCAGCGTCAGTGATAGTAAGTGTCTTTCTCACTCTATTTTCGTAACGTGTGAACAACGACCGTCAATGTAACGCAGGTCTCTTCATTTAATAAACAGACCATAGTAGTTAATGTAAAATCCATCAACAGAGATTATATTCTTCAGGGTCACCTCTGTTTGTCGGTAGATATCCCATGGTTGAGAATCAGTTGTTCCACCATTTCCAGCCTGCTGAGAGCCAGCCGTTGGTGTGTACTACTGCTGACCGGCCTCGTTAAATGCACCGGTATTAAATGCAATTCCCTAACGCACTTGCAGTCTGCCATGCTCAGTATCGTGTGCACAGCCATGTTGTGGATCCTCGGAGTAGTGTCGCCTGACTTAGTTAACAGTTCCGGAAGAAGACGTTCCACGCTTCTTGCGATTTCGTTCGACGATACCCTGAAAAAAGGTTGATGTGAAAGAGGCTGATACATCAACATGTTTATACAAATCCACTTCAGTGACGTATTTCGATATGTACAATACATTCATAAGAAATTGTTTGTTTGATTAACACGTTAACATGAACGAATAATATCATGTTCATCATTACTACTACTCTTTTTCTTTTTCCACCTCTTGTTCTTCTTATATATAATTCATAATTACACTGCACTTGTAATTGTGTTTCAATTATAATATTGAATTGTATTGTGATTTAATTCAAGAAGAGATCAGAATTATAAATTCCATTGTAATTTAATTGTTTGTTTAATTAACACGTTAACATGAACGAATAATATCATCTTCATCATTGCTACTACTCTTTCTTTTTCCAACTCTTGTTCTTCTTATATATAATTCATAATTACACTGTACTTGTAATTGTGTTTCAATTATAATATTGAATTGTATTGTGATTTAATTCAAGAAGAGATCAGAATTATAAATTTCATTGTAATTTAATTGTTTGTTTAATTAACACGTTAACATGAACGAATAATATCATGTTCATCATTGCTACTATTCTTTTTCTTTTTCCACCTCTTGTTCTGCTTATATATAATTCATAATTACACTGTACTTGTAATTGTGTTTCAATTATAATATTGAATTGTATTGTGATTTAATTCAAGAAGAGATCAGAATTATAAATTTCATTGTAATTTAATTGTTTGTTTAATTAACACGTTAACATGAACGAATAATATCATGTTCATCATTGCTACTATTCTTTTTCTTTTTCCACCTCTTGTTCTGCTTATATATAATTCATAATTACACTGTACTTGTAATTGTGTTTCAATTATAATATTGAATTGTATTGTGATTTAATTCAAGAAGAGATCAGAATTATAAATTGCATTGTAATGTAATTGAATGAAGCGACTAAATTTCGAATTACAGAATAATTAAATATAATGTAATTGAATTGCTTTATGATTATAATTCATGAAGTAATTCAATTGTAATTCAGCAGGGTGAGTTTGGAGTGCAGAACCTGTAAAAGCGTGAAATTGTAAACCTGTAGTAAATAATGGATGAGATAGTTTCGTCGTGGAATCCTAAAGAGTATGAGCTTACCTATCTGTTGCGAACTCCGAAAAGAAAATCCTAATTAATTGTGCTGCCAGACTGTACACGCTGTAGACCTTGTCCCTGAGAGCTCTGTGCAGCAGCAAAATTGTAGCTCTGGCTGTTTTGTTCGCAGAATGCTTCGACACTTCCGAATCGAAAGTCTTCAGCTCCTCCTTCAGCTGCATCAAACCTTCTTCCTTGTCCGTGAATTGTTTCGAGTAGAATTTCTCCACCTAAACGATGAACCTGTTAGTCGTCACTGCCGAGGAATCAGTGGAAAAACCGTTTTGAAACTTGCATCACCATTTCCATTCCGAAGACAGCTATGGGTAACGCGGCCTGCTTCTTTTCTCTGTCGTTCAGCTTCGAGATCACCTTTGTCTCCGTGTTCTCCATGTGACATTCCCTTGTGAACTCGTTCGTGTGCGAGCTGGAAGACGATCGTAATTAGAGGGTCAGTACATTGTGGGTGAATATGATATTTATGTAATTTAGATAACAATCTACTTTAATTTAATAACAGTTATGGATACCCCCGCCTTCTCTTTCCGAAAGATGCCCGGTCGGGGCATCAATGCTTGTGGTCGTTGCAAATTATTATTAATAATTTTTGCTGTACTAGGAGACACTTCATGATTTCTTAAACTATATAACCAAAGTGTAATATTAATTTAATTTAAAATATTGCAGAAACTCTTTTGTTCTTAATATTGTTAATTTATAAATAACATAAAAGAAAAACAGTAAAGTATTGTATTTTTTAAATTTATTTAAGAGAAACTTTTTAGGTGTTCAATTCGAGAGGACCCCTACTATTTTATTAATTTCTTTCACTATTGGTCTCACGAAGTTAATCGAAATAGCAAATGAGTAACTCAAATAATGTAAAAATTGAAGATGCATTACTGTCTCAAAGCAGGAATCGTCCTCTCCTCATAAGCCTCATAACTAGATCGAAGCGCCGGTCCTGCCGACTTTGTTTTTCGTCTGAGAGATCCCTTGTTGCAATTGTTCTGTCTTTCGACGACTCCATTCGTTGGACTATCGGTAACTTCTGTCAAATTAGAAAAAGTATTTAACTCTCATATGTTCATCAAAAACAGTTGCATAAAAGAGACCAGGATAATAATTCACCTATTTTTGTTGTACACTTTAAATTGACAAATTTCATTTATAACGTCAAATTTTACTTAAACTGTTTCGTAAAAAATCACGGATTGTAATTTATGCTATTGCAGGTCATAACTACGTTCATGCTGATTAATAAACAATTTTATTTACTCATGTCAGATCAGTAAAAAGATCGAGATCGTATCAGCCGTCGACTTTTGTTTCACAAACCATACTGTACAAGAACAATTTTTTTATAAAAAATCGTACATATACTTCAAATACCAATAAAAACCTGTGCAACATCCTAATGAAGAAGATTTAATAGTTTTCCTTGAATAAATTCTGAAAACCAGAATCATCCTTTGAGGAATCATCTTTTGCAATATTGATAGAAAAAAATGTATACCTCATGCAATTTTGATTATTTTTACTTTAGAAAAATCGTACATATACTTTAAATACCAATAAAAACCTGTGCAACATCCTAATGAAGAAGATTTAATAATTTTTCTTGAATAAATTCTGAAAACCAGAATCATCCTTTGAAGAATCATCTCTTGCAACATGGATAGAAAAAAATGTATACCTCATGCAATTTTGATTACTTTTACTTTAGAAAAATCGAACATATACTTCAAACACCAATAAAACTATGTGCAAAATCCTAATGAAGAAGATTTAATAGTTTTTCTTGAATAAATTTCGAAAACCAGAATCATCCCTTGCAACATAGATAGAAAAAAATGTATACCTCATGCAATCTTGATTACTTTTACTTTAGAAAAATCGGACATATACTTCAAATATCAATAGAAATGTGTGCAAAATCCTAATGAAGAAGAATTAATAATTTTTCTTGAATAAATTCTGAAAACCAGAATCATCCTTTGAAGAATCATCTCTTGCAACATGGATAGAAAAAAATGTATACCTCACGCAATTTTGATTATTTTTACTTTAGAAAAATCGAACACATACTTCAAATATCAATAGAAATGTGTGCAAAATCCTAATGAAGAAGATTTAATAGTTTTTCTTGAATAAATTTCGAAAACCAGAATCATCCTTTGAAGAATCATCCTTTGAAGAATCATCCCTTGCAACATAGATAGGAAAAAATGTGTATCTCATGCAATTTTGATTATTTTTACTTTAGAAAAATCGGACATGTACTTCAAATATCAATAGAAATGTGTGCAAAATCCTAATGAAGAAGATTTAATAGTTTTTCTTGAATAAATTTCGAAAACTAGAATCATCCTTTGAAGATTCATCCTTTAAAGAATCATCCCTTGCAACATAGATAGAAAAAAATGTATACCTCATGCAATTTTTATTATTTTTACTTTAGAAAAATCGGACATGTACTTCAAATACCAATAGAACTGTGTGCAAAATCCTAATGAAGAAGATTTAATAGTTTTTCTGAAAAAATTCCCAATGCTAGAGTCATGCCTTGAAGAAACACATCTCGCAATATAAACAGACAGAGAGAACTCAGTTCACAGTATGTATATATAAAAATAGTAAATGGGTGAATTTTCATCCTGAGGAACGTGTGAGGATGAATGTGTGAATACAGAGGGAATTAATAATCAGTAGAAGTGGTACCAGGGCTGTTTGGCTTTTGATGCAGAGGTGAAACAGGTGGTTGATGAGCGGGACCAGTTGGTGATATAGCTCCATCGCGATTGGGTGGTATTACTAATCTCGGCGGAGACGTAATGTCCTCGGGGGCTGTAGTAGTGTTTGTCGTATCCACCGAAACCGGCTCTTTACCCTCTATTGAAGATTGGTTGTTTTTCTCTAGTGGCTGTTTACATACAATGGGAAATTTTGTAGAATTAACAATTAGCAAATGGATGCTTTTGACAACTGTACAGGGTGTACAAAAAGTAATGGTCATCCGTCCTCTTGATCGGTGAACATTTGGAAGAGAAACTTGCCGCAAAATTGTTTATAACAAAGAAAGTTGTTGTTAAAGTTTTTTCTTACATCAACGCCTTCTACTCATCGAGAAGAGGAAAAGTTTGAAAGGAACCTGTATGTCGCAAACAAATAGTTATTTAGATATAAGCTGTTAAAGTTTCTGCAAAATTTGATTGTGTGGAATTATACGTATAAACAAAAGCCTACTACTACAGTCCACACGTCCGTGTCGATAAGACAGAACATGACCGTGTATCACGTTAACAATTTGAACAATTTTGCGGCAAATTTCTGTTACAAATGTTCACCGATCGAGAGGTAGTTTCACCCCTAGGACGGATGACCATTACTTTTTATACACCCTGTACAATCAGGCTGAGTTCAATTACACCCTTATTTACTAATTTTTCTTCAAATAATTTTTAAAGTTTTCCTGTGCATCATATTGACTCTAACAAATGTTGCAAAATTGATTACACGAGCAATATACAGAATGTCTTACATAGACGTGACACCCAGAATATCTTCTTTAATTTTGACAAAGTAAACGATCTTTTACGTGTAATTTGAATGGTATATATAAATAAACTAAAAAGTATGAACAAAAAAGTTTGACCTTCATCTTCAGAGTTCAAGATAATTTGTAAATCACGCAACAATACATATTTGATTGTATTTTTTATGATTTATGCGATGCAACATGAAAATATATGTAGTTATTAAAAAAACATCGATGAACTTAAAAACTACGAAAGAAAACATTTCAAAAATCAACCCCTGATGGATACTGAGCACTTGGTACCATTCAAATTACACAAAAAATTTGTCTGTAGCTTCAACTAGACTGTAGTTAAATAGATGTTTTCGAAATTAACTCAGCCACCCTCTTTTGAAGGATAAAATGGCTCCATGTTCTATCCAAGTATAAATGTACTTACGCCATGAACTTCTAGTAAGTCTTGCACCTCCAAACTTTGGTATACTTGTTGTCTATATTGTTGCGCTTGTGCTTTCTTCGCTTTGGCCTTATCGTAATCCTCCAACGCGATCGCATACTTTTTCTCCAATTCGTACTTCCCAAGGCGTTCTCCGGCTTTTCTCAAATTTTCCATGGCTACCTTCAGCTTCGAAGCGTACTCGAACCTTTCCTCTAAAAGTTGAATTTTATTCATATATCTTAATTCTCCGGGATACGAGTTGGATAAATGGAATTAACGAAGAAAATTGTTGGTTATTTTTCTTTTTAAGTGCTCAGCGTGTCGCGTGTATTTATCAAGCACAAAATTACATAGAGCGAAAGTAGGTCGTTTATTCAATGGAAGAAAAAATAAAAATGGTAAAAATGAAAATTATGCAAGAATCGAATCAATATTGCTTAAGTAAAATTTACCTAAGAAAATTTTCATTCAGCGTTTTAAAAAATTCCAAGTTAAATAACATATTGTTTTCATGTTTTTCTGAAGGGTCACTATTTTATATGTTTACATAACTGTATAAAATGTACAGTCTGCCACCAGATTGTAAGTATAAATGATCTATTTTAATTGTAGTAATTTTATGTAATAATGCAACAACCTTAGAAGCAAAAAGACCTGTCTTTATTAATAAAAGCATAAATGAAAAGCAATGTTCTGTGGACCCTGTGCATACAATGGCGGAAGTTTCCTTGACCTGTATAGCTAAAAGGGGTACTTGGCCAACACGATGCAAATAAGACTATATTTAAGAAATTTTATTTGGGAGAACTGTACACAACATTCTTTTAAAAACTTCCAGCGCATGTTGCTACACATTTTATAATGTCAAACAAATTTTTGCTTTCAAAGATAAGGTACTTGTTGATATCTCAAGAGCATTTCGACATAACCTTGGTATTTGTGTTGTCAACAGTGTAACATATGTTGTACTTAAAATAAAACAATGGAACAGTTTTGTATTTTTAATTGAGATACTGCGGAATACATTGTTCTATCTGTATGCAATATTTCAAGTAGTTTGATCGATTCATTTTTTGTTATGTTGCTTTTGATTTTGGCTAATTGAGAATTCTCAGTAATCTATGTTTTTACTTTAATACTTCTTCCATATCGAATTATATTTGAGGGAAATTAATTTACTAAAGTTAGTGAGCTTCTAAAGCAAATATTGTAAAAATATTTTTAATCCTTTACACTGAAGCTGTTTTAATTCAAAAATTAAACACTTCTTCCTAGCTAGAATATTTCCATCCCCTATAACTTCTGAAGTTTTATGGATGTGAAATTGGTGTAATATCTTGTACAATACCAGAATGTCTGGTAATTGATTGAATACTGACATATTTAATAATTTAAACAATATTCTGAATAATGGCGCCTCATACAAATTAATAAAATAATTCTTAGTGGCGCCTCAAAGTCCCAGATAAATTTATATAAATAATAAATTCTTTCCTTCTTGAAATGAATGTGATACATATTAACATTTTTGTATCTCTAGTTTGCGATTCCGGTCGCATATAGTGTACGTCCCTCTTCCTTATAAAGTGTCAGCAATTCCATTTGATTATGCGAAGAGATGTATCTCATTGAATAGATTGCGCCATTCCAGTATATTTACTCAGGCGTGTCGAGTGTGCGTCAAGTGAACATAAGTTCTACTATCTATCCATAATTTAAAGAAAAACCACGTATCTTTTGCTGAAAATAGCATCAGCTATCAAAAGACAACATATATTTACAATGTGAAATATATAAAATATATAAAATATATTTATTAACTATGTGACGAATAATATTGCCTATAGCATTGTTTAACATACTGGTGACACAAAAATGTTGGAAAACCTTGAAAGGGGTGGTGCCTGAGGTTCTTTAAAGTAACTTTTTCTTTTGCAAAAATGTTCTCCGTTGCTTTTTAAAGGAGTTATTAACGAAAAACACGAACCAATCACAGCGGACGACTTCCGGCTAGGCGGCAGATCCTGCTGAGCGGGGCGTTGCCATTGGCCGAGTCAAAATCCCTCCGCTGTAGCCACGCTCTGATTGGCTAGTGTGTTTTTCATTAATAATTCCTTAACAAAACCGCGGAAAACATTTTTGCAAAGGAAAATGTTACTTAAAATGATCTTAGACACCCCCTTTTTAAGGTATTTCAATATTTTTGGAGCATTGTATATTTCCAGTTATTATATTTAATAAAATACTTTATAAATATGACTAGAATTCAGTTTAGCTTGACTTTTATATACAAATGGATTTTCTAAATGTAAACTGGTGATTTATGTACGCAAGTGACTCTAATAATTTAATTATTAAACGCATTCGTTTCTCATCGCGATCAATGCAGTATTTTTAACTACTAAAAGAATTGTCATATAGGTACATTCAAATTAAAAATAGCCTTATTATGTATGTCTAACGAAATGATCAGTCGCGTGATCACGCACCGCGTTCTTTAGTATGCTTGTGTGACGCACAGCTGAAAAGTCGATTGTAACTCTGTTGATACTTCTAACCCCTTACCGTATTTGAAGGAGTCACACTCGTCATGAAGAATTTCAACGAAGTCTAACAATGCGAATGTTACGCCAGTCTTTTTAAATTCAATAAAATTTGATTCGTTTATAATCAGTATTCAAGCTTAATATTTAAAATAAATGTAGCTATATAAAGAATAAAAATTTTCTTTTCTGTTCTACGACTCTTTTCGTGATAAAAACGTTTTAATTACTGTAACTGTAAGGACAATGGTACGGCAAGTGTTAACCCCTCTCAAGATTTATTATTAATTCGTGAATATACGATTAATTTATAATATAAAAAAAATTTCAAATTTATTAACTGGGGATTGCTTCCCTGCCTAACTGCTTCACTGCCAATATTTATTTCAGCAACAGCCTTCATAGTAACAATGTATTTTTTAATGTGGTTGAATGTCACAGAAAAACTATAAATTCTCAAAATATTGGCGTCATCATTTTGAACTGCAACATCTGGGTCCAATTCTACCCAGAAAATAAAAATCGATATTTTACTGCTGAATTGCTGGTAACTAATTTGACTTGGCAGCTCTTCTATTAGGAACAATAGAAAGACAATCAGCCAATAAAAGTCGATGTACACACTTTATAAACTGTTTTAAAATTAGTTTAAACAGCTTGACCTTTTTAGTCAAGAAGTCAGAAGAACTAGTTTACTAACTCATGTATACAACAATGTTTAAATAATTGTATTGGGTCGGAATCACGATGAAAATAGTAAACGAATTAAAAAATAAGTTTCTGAATTGAACAAGTAAATTCAACAAATTTTGTAGATTTGTGACATTTGTATACGTGTTAATAACTTGATTGAAAACCCCAAGAATTGCAAACATGATATTAAATTCAGGTCACATATACATATATGAAGATCAATACATTTGTTCACAGAATTTGATACTCGATCGATTCACGATACAAAGCCAGGCAATTCAATTAAGAAGACTGTTCGTAAGACCTCGAAAACTATGATCTCAAGACGACCTTCACCCATACTAACTCGTGTCACCCTCCAAACACGACAACTTTTTCCCCAAAAATTGTTTGTATAAATAAAACAGTAATTAGTAGACTGCAAATTTTTATGCATTTATGAAGAATTTGCTTGGGTGAAATATGAAACAGAAAAGATTTTTAAAATTCAATGTTGTAACGTAGCTTTTAATGTAACAAAGTTAAGGGATGAAATCAAATCAAAAGAATTTGCTTGGGTGAAATATAAAACAGAAAAGATTTTTAAAATTTAATGTTGTACCGTAGCTTTTAATGTAACAAAGTTAAGGGATGAAATCAAATCAAAAGAATTTGTTTGGGTGAAATATAAAACAGAAAAGATTTTTAAAATTAATGTTGTAACGTAGCTTTTAACGTAACAAAGTTAAGGGATGAAATCAAATCAAAAGAATTTGTTTGGGTGAAATATAAAACAGAAAAGATTTTTAAAATTTAATGTTGTAACGTAGCTTTTAATGTAACAAAGTTAAGGGATGAAATCAAATCAAAAGAATTTGTTTGGGTGAAATATAAAACAGAAAAGATTTTTAAAATTCAATGTTGTAACGTAGCTTTTAATGTAACAAAGTTAAGGGATGAAATCAAATCAAAAGAATTTGCTTGGGTGAAATATAAAACAGAAAAGATTTTTAAAATTTAATGTTGTACCGTAGCTTTTAATGTAACAAAGTTAAGGGATGAAATCAAATCAAAAGAATTTGTTTGGGTGAAATATAAAACAGAAAAGATTTTTAAAATTAATGTTGTAACGTAGCTTTTAACGTAACAAAGTTAAGGGATGAAATCAAATCAAAAGAATTTGTTTGGGTGAAATATAAAACAGAAAAGATTTTTAAAATTAATGTTGTAACGTAGCTTTTAACGTAACAAAGTTAAGGGATGAAATCAAATCAAAAGAATTTGTTTGGGTGAAATATAAAACAGAAAAGATTTTTAAAATTTAATGTTGTAACGTAGCTTTTAATGTAACAAAGTTAAGGGATGAAATCAAATCAAAAGAATTTGCTTGGGTGAAATATAAAACAGAAAAGATTTTTAAAATTGAATGTTGTAACGTAGCTTTTAACGTAACAAAGTTAAGGGATGAAATCAAATCAAAAGAATTTGTTTGGGTGAAATATAAAACAGAAAAGATTTTTAAAATTTAATGTTGTAACGTAGCTTTTAACGTAACAAAGTTAAGGGATGAAAGCAAATCAAAAGAATTTGCTTGGGTGAAATATAAAACAGAAAAGATTTTTAAAATTGAATGTTGTAACGTAGCTTTTAACGTAACAAAGTTAAGGGATGAAATCAAATCAAAAGAATTTGTTTGGGTGAAATATAAAACAGAAAAGATTTTTAAAATTTAATGTTGTAACGTAGCTTTTAACGTAACAAAGTTAAGGGATGAAAGCAAATCAAAAGAATTTGTTTGGGTGAAATATAAAACAGAAAAGATTTTTAAAATTTAATGTTGTAACGTAGCTTTTAACGTAACAAAGTTAAGGGATGAAATCAAATCAAAAGAATTTGTTTGGGTGAAATATAAAACAGAAAAGATTTTTAAAATTTAATGTTGTAACGTAGCTTTTAACGTAACAAAGTTAAGGGATGAAATCAAATCAAAAGAATTTGCTTGGGTGAAATATAAAACAGAAAAGATTTTTAAAATTCAATGTTGTACCGTAGCTTTTAACGTAACAAAGTTAAGGGATGAAATCAAATCAAAAGAATTTGTTTGGGTGAAATATAAAACAGAAAAGATTTTTAAAATTTAATGTTGTAACGTAGCTTTTAACGTAACAAAGTTAAGGGATGAAATCAAATCAAAAGAATTTGTTTGGGTGAAATATAAAACAGAAAAGATTTTTAAAATTTAATGTTGTAACGTAGCTTTTAACGTAACAAAGTTAAGGGATGAAATCAAATCAAACGAATTTGTTTGGGTGAAATATAAAACAGAAAAGATTTTTAAAATTTAATGTTGTAACGTAGCTTTTAACGTAACAAAGTTAAGGGATGAAATCAAATTTCATGTTATTCCTGTTTCCCATAATCAATGCAAAGCATTTTTATTTTGCATAAAGATCCGCAGTCTATTTATTAGGGATAGCAGAGTTCGGTGGAACATCCTGTACAAAATGGTGGCCACCATACGCGCGTGACTCTAACATCAAACGCGTTAAAATAATGTCTATTACTTGTTTAAAGACATACCTTCAACCGCCTGTAGTTTCTTCGCTTCCATCTGCCGGATGATTTTCGCTACCTCGCGATCGACGTACATTTCGAAGGCTAGATCGTCGTATGGAGATGTGTAATGAGGATTGTATGGCGCGTCCCCTTGACCCGTTAGCTCCTGGCCGTAAGGTTCGCCGAGGATGTTGATAGCGATAAGACCGACCTGCAATTTCCCAGGATTGGTAAGCCGTTTCTCTTCCAGTTCCTACGAAATTAATTCTCTACCTGCTGATAAACATTGTGCGCGTTGCTGTGCGGTTTGTGTAGTCTCAGCTTCAAGGAGACTGCTTCCGTTTCCGGAAGCGCGACGCTCTTCAGTTCCCTGCTTTTGTACATGGTCGAAGCGTTGTCGGACAACGTAATGTAACCCAAATAACTGAACTCCGTCGTAACCGAGGCGTTCTCCTCCACCGATGTCCATATTTCCAGCTTCTCCGCTGCAATCATTTTACCAACGATTAAACCTGACCCTTTAAAAATTAATTTCGATAAATTTTGATACAAATTAACCCTTTAAAAATTCATTTCTGATGAGTTGACAGCGAATTTTATACATTTATGACTAGACAGTGCATTCCCGGGTAGCACGGATATCCAATGGACGGCCGATGCACGTCCATACGTCCATTGGACGTACATCAGACGTCCGGGTGCTATCTGGTTTTATGCATTTATGGCAAAAATCGTGAAACTTGAAAGAGTAGAAACATTTGAAAAATGTAAAAACACAGAGCCACATATTTAGAAATCCAGTAATTGATTCAGAAGTTGACCACTCATGAAAATTAAAAATCTAGTTGATTAAAAATCTATTGATTAGTAGTTGACCACTTATACTAGAAACAGAGTTAAAGCAATAATTCATCCACGTGTAACTCACTAATTTTTGTTCCAAAATGTTTTCGTCCACTTTTCACACAACAAGTATTTATACGAAATTTAATTTTTGGTTTTTTCTATGTGATAATTGTTTTCATATTAAAAATAATTTTTTCTTTTTTATTTTCTCTCATATTTTTCAAACGCAAAAATGTCTCTGAAAAAGATCCACATAGGTGCAAAAATGTCTCTTTGAAAAAGACCCACATAGGGATCGAAACGTTAGAAACATGTTTAAATAATTGCACATTTGTTGTTTTCTAAAATTGATCGAACCTAGCGTCGATATCATTCAATTTATTATATTACTAATTTTCGATCGAGAGGAATTTAACGTTTTTTAAAGCAATAATGTTGGAAATCATTTTACGATCATTTAGTTTCAACAATTTCCAGCACAAATTACAATTAAAGAATGAAATAAGAAATAAAACAAATCAATTCCATAAAAAGTTTAATTGAGGAACAGATGGTATGGCATCCGAGGTTCACTTTCATCAAAAGTGTACAGCTTATAAAAATCTTATTTTTCATATTTTTCTATAAAGTGGTCAACTACTCGGTCATGGTCAACTACTGGTACCTTTACCTTATTTGCAATCAATTAAAATTATTATTAAAATTACACAAGAAATAATCTTCACTCAGCTTCGTTTCCATGCAAATGATGTATAAATATTTTATTTTGCATAGAGATTCACCGTCTATTTATGACAAAAATGAATAAGTGTAATTTAAAACACCAGAAGAATTTAAAACATATTGTTATATATTTTTTAATCTGTTAAACATATTTGGAAGAAAATAATTTTCCATTTCACTCCAGTTTGTTGCAATTCAAGTAGACTAGAGTATTTTGCATAAAGATACGTGTTGTCTTGTGATAAGCGTGCTTGCTTATGATCCGTGTAATGTGCAGTACACATCCGTATAACCTTCCCCCTCTACGACGCTATTCCCCACGCTTCTGCCACGGGCCGGTCACGTGACGCGTTTTATCTCTGCATGTAGAGGTGTGCGAGGTCCCGGGAATTCCCGAATCCCGATGCTTGAGACGGGATGGGAAGATCAGGTCAGGGCGGGTTCCGAAAATGTTTTCCCGTGAATTCTTGAAGTGAAACTTCTTTGCCGAGGGTTACAATTTTCTGATGTTGCGGAGGTCGAAAGTGGCGCGAAAATTTAAACTGAGAATGACCGGAGTAAACTAATTTCTTACAGAATAAATAAATTAAAGTAACGCGAAAATCAGACATCGTTTCATTTAAATTGTGTTACTTAACAACTATTGTAAATTATGTAAATAAAATTTATACTATTGTTTACTAGATACATACCTTAATGTAGTACCTTATTATGGATATCATTTTTTGATTAGGAATGAAGTTATAATAAAAAAAGTAAAAATCTCATAATGTCCGAATATTAAAGTTACTCACTGTAAGTAAAAGAAGAGGTATGTGTATAAATTACGAAATTACATTTTTTTTAAATCGTGAGCGTGGAAACCACGCGCGACAGAAGTGAAACTTATTGCTTATTAGGTATAAGTACAGATACATTCTTAGTATTTTTTTTATTGAAAACAATAAGAGATAATAATCAATAAAAATAATAATAAGTAATAAATAAAATAAATAATACAACAATTGACGCTGTATTTTCAAGAAATTTAGAACGCATTAAGTCACAACGTTCGTGTCATATTTTAGCTATCATAAGCCAATTGTCACAATGATAGAAACTGATAATTCTGCGAAAAATGATTATTGTTTGTGATTGAATACGTTCTAAACTTCTTGAAAATACAGCATCAATTGTTGTATTATTTATTAGTTCTTATTTATTTTATTTATTACTTATTATTATTTTTATCTATTATTATCTCGTGTTTTCAATAAAAAAATACTAATAATTGATCTGTATCTACACCTAATAAGCAATAAGTTTCACTTCTGTCGCGCCTGGTTATTCGGGTTTTCTGATACTGTACGGAAAAGGGTTTTCGGTTTTCCTCATCTGGAGAGTCTGTATACAGGGTGTACCAACGAAAGTATTGCAAGCTGTTTTCTCAGAATCTAATGAAGATGTCGACTTCATTTTTGTTTTTCCACACAGCATTCGATAGGGCTCCCAAAGAAAACGCTCAGTGGCAAGTTTCCAGTCGGTACCCCCACCACAAAGGTAGTTAGAGGTTGAGCACGGTTTAATGAATTATGCTCTATTTCTTCTGTTAGAATCAACTGAAAATTGTGAAATAATTCACTGTCATAGGTGTTATTAGGTAGAATGTTCATGAATTTTTTGTAATTTTTTGAAGAGTAGAACAGAAGAAATAATTCATTACATTATACTCACCCTATAACCACCCTTGTCACACAGGGTTTTATTTGGGAACCCTATCGAACGGTATGACCAAAAATCAATTTGTGGTGGAGGCACCTTTCACGATTTTATCAGACAATACCCTTTCACAAAATTGAAGGAATTTAGTGTTAGTAAAAGCAAAAATGGAGAGTTGAAATTGATCATGGTAAGAACTCTTTTAAATCTTCTGTGTCCTACAAATTTAATACAAAGTTTATGCATTTATTCAGATTATCAAACAATAATCTGAATAAAATAGGCCAAAGTTATATTTCCTGAGGGAAATAACAAAAAGTAAATTTTTGTACGCTATTCAACGTAGAGTAGAACAAGAAGAAAGGACGAATCGAGAAGAGAAAATGAAAATTGCCTTGGGAAATCGGAGTGAGGGAGTTAATTCGATTTTCATTCGTAACTAAATCACTTTTCAGGGGACATCAAGAGCTCTGAAATCTTGAGATTCTGCGAAACAAAATCTCAAACGCGAAGAGCATTATTCAGCTCAAAAATAAATCAAAAATGTCTGTGTTATTATTAGTATCATTTTTATCTAACAAAATCGAATTGGATTTTATTGAGAACGAAATTTTATTCTAGTTCTTTATTTATTAGCATATCTTTTATTCCTCGGACGATAAATTTTTCAATCAAATTATTGACACTTTTATTGTTTTGATACATTTTTGAATTTTCGCGAAACGAAATTGAATTTCGACGTTTTATTTACTAACGTGACTCTTTATCATGTTGACGAAATCTTCTTCTACATTTTATTCGATACAGAATAACGTTTTATCATTCATGCCTTTTGTATTCACACAGAAGCTATTCAAGCGCACGTGTGCACGACAAATTTTTAACCTTTAAAGGCTATCATGTGTGCAATCACACTCCACGTAAAATATATTTTAAGAATCACAAAAATCGTAACAAATACTAACACTTTAAATATCAGAGTCATCAGATTATCAAGAATGGTAATATCATCATAAAATACGCCATTCTTAGGTCCTTTGCCAAGAACATAACAGGGGATGATAATGATGATAGCTTCTAAGATTGGGATTTAATTTTCTTGAAACGAGACTTTAGAAGAAAAATCTGGTTCTATGATTCTTATTTTTATGTATCAAGTCATCGCGTTCCCTATCATTTTTATCACAGTTAATCTTTATTTTGATATATTGCAAACCATAACAAATAGTAATATTAATTTTTTGAGTGTGTAAATAATCCAACTATCATTGGCGATAATGTTATCATAAAATATACCAATTCTTAGGCCCTCTGCAAACATAACAGATGATCCCTTTGAAGATACATAACATGATGATACCTTTTAAAGGTGAAATTTAATTTTCTTGAAAACGAAGGTTCAAACGAAAAATGTTTGTTTCTTTCTTTCAAATTATAATATAATTTTCCCTACATATAATATTTAATTTAACTTAAATATTATTAAATATTAAAAGCTATAACAAATTGTAACATTAATTTTTTGAATATTTAAATAATCAGATTATCTGTAGTACTAATATTATCATAGATAACAAACAAGATCTCCCACGTTTTCTATGTAACCATAATAGAGTTAGTTACTCAGAAGCGAACTCGGTTGTTTTATAATTACCAGCACAGATTTAAACTTAACTTTAACAGTACTGAAATCCATAACAAATAGCAACATTAATTTTCTGAGTTTTTAAACAATAAAATGATCATTGGTGATAATGTGATGATAGCTCATAAGGTTGAAATTTGATTTCGCTGGAAATGAAGCTCCAAACAAAAATTAAATTTTCACTATATGTAAAATTTCATTTAGAAGTATTAAAAACCATAATAAATAGTAACATTAATTTTTTTCAATGCTTAAACAACCAGATTGTCAATAGTAATAATACTATTATATGTTTCTTCATATTTTTAATAAAATTATCACATACATAATCACCCTTACATGTGAAATTTAATGTATTAAAACCTATAACAAATAGTAGCATAGCATTAATTTGTTGAATACTTAAGTAACCGGATTATCAGCAGTAATAATATTATCACAAATAACAGACGAGAGATCAGATCTCTCACGTTCTTTTATGTAATCATAATGATGACAATGATAACTTCTAGGGGTAAAACTTAATTTTCTCAAAAGCGAAGCTCAATAGATACAATTATAGCAAAGCCAAATATCAAAGCTTGTACTAGCATCCACTGCTTTTTCCTAAACTGTAACCTATATATTTAGCGTTAATAGACATTGTTGTTATATTCATTTAATTATTATAGAATTCTCATTGTATTACTCCTGTATTCGAAACTACTGTATTTACTAATACTATTCATGTAAAGCATAATAAACCCAAAAGGGTTTCAATGCTTAATAAAAAAAAAAAAAAAAATGATAAAATCTAATTTTCTGAAATCAAATCATCTCAGTTGCTTCATAATTACCAGCACACCCTTAATTTCCAGCGAACAGGAGGAACTTAAAAATGATATATACCAGTATGTTTAAACAATGACGACTCACGGATAAGGTATTGATGAGCTAACACTTGTATCCTAGTCAACTTCGTCGGCCCATGTAGTCGCAGAATGAGTTCTTGAGGATATGCACATCTTCTTGAACTCTGCCAACCCCTTACCGTCGGTCCATGAACGTTCAGTTCCAGCGAGGAGTGTCTGTCCTCTTCGCCTATGATTATTTAAAAATTACAGATACGTGGTACAGACGTGCGACAAACGTAAATCACTTCCGAAATTACATAGCGGTTTAGGGGAGTATTCGTTACGGACTTCGAATTAGAATATCAAGCGCTACTCCGATTTAAAACTGCCCACGTCACGCTATCCGGCTGGATTACATCGTTCTCCTTCACGGGCAAAAATGGAGATGCCGATGTAATCGATAATGTTTTAAATTATACTAGGTGAACGGTCAGCACGGATCGCAGTCACATTAGGCACACGACGGTTCGCTGCACGCTTCGCGATCATAACAATTGAAGACACCGCGTTGCTTCCGCGGTTATTTTTACTTTCGAAATGTCAAACTCGGTGATTTAATCGCCCCAAGTACAAATCGCTCGCGGCCCCGTTCGGCGGCGGAAGGCGATTCCGTGATCTGCATGGAAACGTGGAGAAGCACGTGTCGTTTCGTCGCTGTTAATCCGAGCACGATTCTACGGAAAAGAAAAGAAAATAGAACAATTTTCAAAATCGAATACTTTCGGGGGGAAAAATCAATGCTCCCGGTGCCGGGAACGTTTGCTACGCGGCTTTAAGCGAGTGGACGTCGTTCGAACGATCATCGTCCACGCTTTCTTTGTTCCACCCGAGAAGCACCCTTCGGCATGTTCAGGTGTGCGAACATTTTCGCGCACGATTATCGTCGAGGTTATAAGCTGTCGAACGGATATCACAATCACAATCTAGTGTCCCCTTACTGGTGGCGTACACGACGTGGAATCCGATTTTTCTCGGCATGTTAGGCTGGTGGTTTTCTGGCGACGAGACTGGCGATGTCCGGCGAACGGTCGGGTATAAAGGAAATAAATAAAGTTACGGTAGGAGAAGGGGGGATAACGAGGAAAACGTCAAAATCTAAAAGGCACAGCCATCTGAAAGCTCGATAAGGGAGAGCTTGCAAGATTCACCCCGGCGCGCAGGCAACGCCACTTGCACGTCTGGCCGCGGCGAAGCTTGCGACAGAACTGGCCGACTGCTCCCCGTCCTCGCGAACGGAAACTCTGATCTCCCGAGACTCCCAAGCATTTTCGATTGTCACCAGTGCCACCCTCTCGTGTTTTCGACTCCTTTTGGAATCCGAACGAGGCGAATCATCAACTCGAATGCCACATTTTCCACCCTTTCCTTTTCGATCGTCTAACTTTTTGCAATAGGTCTGATCATAATGATAAAACATCCCCCGCGATTTTTAATGTCGTGCTCAATTTCGGACGACAAACTGTGTCATTCGTTTGCCCGTAATTGAACCCCGTTGAGGTTACTCGGGGTTTTATTATTTTAATTTTATTATGCATTGTTATTGAAAATTGATATTAATTGGTGCAGGGGTCTCCGCTAGATCTTGACTTTTCGTACGTGGCACATTGTGGCACCGTCTTGCATTCTGCCCAAGTCGAAATATAGACTGTAATTTCGTAATGGATCAATAAACGGAGGCTGCGTGACGTCAGAGGGTGCGGCGAGGGTGGAATTGCTCGCGAGAATCGTTATATGTGGTTCGCGTCGTCCATTCACGACCACGTGCGCACGGGCACGTGCTCCTTCATTTTTAAGTCGAGTGACTCGATTTATGTTAATTTGTGCGCTCAATGGGACCGTGTGTGCCTTTTCCACATAACTAAATCGTCATAGAACGTAAAAATCACATATGTTTATTTTATAAAAGCATTCACTGATGTACAATTGTTTACTCTGTATACGCTCTAATTTATGTAGTGTGTATGTAACATAGGGAATGTTGTCCAGGAATTATGAGTTCCAATACAGATTATGTAGTAGCGAAAAGGTATAGAAGACCTTTCGCAAATTGGAAGATTTCTGATCCACCCAGCTTCGATTCACCATAAACACGATCTACAAATGAGATTGGTACTTCTCCTATGGTGTAATTATATTGCCTAGCCCTGATTATCATTTCCATCTGAAATACGTATCCCTTCGACACGCAGGATTGGATTAATTTCTCTAATACTTCTTTCTTATATAGCCTGCAAGAATAAGAATTAAGTATTACCCTATAAAGATTACGCAGAGTAGTTGTTTAAGGTTGTACCTAAAGCTTCCCGTGAGGTCACTAACACCAGGTCTCAGAAGGATTTGCGTTAAGAAATTTGCCCCTCTACTTATCATCTTTCTTTTGAAGTCCCACCCATAAACGCCTCCACCGTGAGCATACCTTGTGCCGCTAACTACATCCAGATCAAGATACCTCTGCTGCTCTATCATTTTAGGAATGAATTTTGGCTGAAGAAAATAAGATTAACATATAAACTTTAATTACACCTGTAAACTAGACATGGGCAGCAAGCGCTCTTAAGTACAAATGACATCCAGGGAAGAAAACAATTTAAATCAAAGTTTTCCACCTTTTTCTGACCCGCAATCCTCTTTACAAAGCTTCTTTGTTTAGCGTCCACTTTGAATAAGCTATCTCTATTATTAAAACTTAAAGTTACGTTCAAAATAAAGCAAATAAAATATCAGTAACTCTAAATCTCTTCAGAAGATTACGTTCTAAAGCTTGTAAGAAAGCTAGTAGAAAATCAACTTTGCTATTATTCTAATTAGGTGCTTTAATTTTGACAGCGCAAGGGAAATGTCTGATAGAAAAACCTGCGCCCATGTCTGACCTAGATTATTCGTTTACAAAAGAAAATATGTACATGATGAGACAGATCGGCATCCATGATGACAATGAAATTTCCTGTAGCATGTTTAATTCCATGCATATAAGCTGTTCCCAGTCCAAGCTTTTTCTCCCTCGGTCTCAGTACTATTTTATCTTCGCCATACACATTTTGCAGCTGTTTAGCCATGTCCAACGTTCCATCAGGAGAACCATCGTCGATTACGATTATCTCATAATCAAGTTCGCTAGAATGTTGCATATGTTCGCTAGACTGATTAATATTTCATACTTCAGATATTCTCAATCCTTTATTCTCATCCGACAGGAGTTACTTTATCCGTAATTGAGGTTATGTTGGTATGGTAGTTACCTCTCGTCCATGTATTTGATGATAAGCCAAATGATTATAGGCAAATTTTCAATCTCGTTGTACGTCGGAAGTAAAATCGAGTATTTGTCATTTTTCGCTAACTCCTTTATCTCTTTTTTTGTCTGCTCTTTTTCTATCATCTTGACAATTTTCGGTGCACGGACGGCTTCTTCAGGCTCCTTCCTTATCAAGTGTCGCACTGTCGAATCCACGCGGCTCTGACATAGACTTGATCAGTAAAGATATTGCAACCCATGAGCTTTTCTAGATAGACCACGGGAGACCCTGAACAACCCTAGTTCTTGTACCATTTCGGTGTCGTGCATCACCTTACCGATAGATTTAGGCATATACATATAAATAAATTATTTAAATAAAAATTTAAATAACACGAGAGTTATTTGCTATTTGGATATTCAAATAAAAAGCAAAATTGATGATTTATTATTTGAGCAAGTCTACATAAATTATTTAAAATAATGAAGCTAATTATTATTTACGAATACAATTTTAACTAACTGGTCAATTTCAAATAAGAAATCATTTTTTATTAGCAAAAAAGAAATAATAAAAACTGAACTGTGGTAAATAATAAAAATTGAACTGTGGCCGTGTACGTGGCAGTATTGGTACTCCCGCCAATATCAGGATCAAGGATTCAATGTCAAATATGTGTAGGATGTGTGGCTACCGTTGACAGATATTTTTGCTAAAGAAAAGTTCATTTTGTTCAACTCGTCCCGCCTCCCCAAGATTAAATTCTGGATGCACCACTGAAGCAAAATACCATCGTCTATCTTTAATGAGAGTTCTCAAACGTTTAAAAATTCCTAAAAGAATACATTCTAAGATCTAGAAACGTCTCCTAAATTTGTGCGAATTTTGTCAAAGTTACAAAGTTACTTCTTACTAATTGTCCATACTTTTTAAAATCTGGCTTCCTCGGACACACACCCTTTATGTTGTAACAGCATGTAGTTCGCTAGCTGTCCGTTCCATTTCGGCAGAGTCCGCTATCGTATCAGAGCATTTTATACAGAGTTGGTATTGCAGAGCCGTAGGCAGAAAAATCCATGTGCTGACTTTACTAATCATAAGTCTATGCTCAGTAGAATTTGTCAGTAAAACAGTGTACTTTCGTTGACATGCAGTGACATGTCAAGTTAGCGGGACGAGACGGGTTCAAATTCCGTATACGATTTATCATCAGTTATCAGTACACTGCGGATCTCTATGTATTTATTGCAAAATTGAGTAGATGAAGTTCAAAATTGTTAGAAAATTTTTGAAATTGAAGATGTCAATGCATGATAAAATCCAATTTGGTTTCTATTTCTTACAATCGATGCAGATAATTTTTATTTTGCATAGAGATCCGCAGTCTAGTTTATCAGTTATTAGAAATATTTACCGGGTTTTAGCAAAACTATAAGTAAAATACTTACTGCTCTTTGGTCATTGCAGCGAAAGAGATTAAAACGGTTAAGAAAATAAACATATACATTATTTTGGTGTTTAGAAAGAGGTCTTTTTCAAAATAAAGGAATCGTATATTAAAATACTTTATAGATCTTTAATATTTCTAATGTTAAATATGTTTTAAATTAATGTTAGATTTGTTTGAAAAAGGGTATCTACAATTTCAAAAATAAGACTTCTACTGTGGCTTTAGTATTTGTATTTTGAGAATGAGTTTCCATTAAATAAAAATCAGTATACTGATAATATTTATTTAAATAAATCTAATTCGTTAGCGAACGGTGGTTAACGCTTTGCCGGACTTTTTTTCTCGGTATTTGAGCCTCTGACAAATGACATAGTTCTTTAAGGAAAATATTTTCCATATTTCAGAAAATCCTCGTTATCTTATTAATTACTAAGCATCCTGCACCAATATACAGCATGTAGTATAGTAATCTAATGTGGAACCTATTTCAGAAAAGAAATCTCATAACTTTTGAGTAAGAACACTTTTCTATTAAAAATTACGTATTAATATTATTTTCAAAGGGTGAAAAGTTTTAGAAAAAAGTGAAAATGGAGTGATTATAGTTATTTATGTTGATGATATTATACTAGCTTCTAGAAATTTAAATAAATCAAACAAGCTGAAGAATTTACTGAAATCAGGACGATTAAACAATTACAACAGTTATTATTTAATAATTTAATTATTTTGGATTGTGGTGTTGATGTAATATCGTTATCTATCTGCTATAATTGCCAATATTATTTCATTTTGATCCCATTGTCTCCATTTTTTAACAACACTCGCCTAAAACAAAATTGAGTAATACGAGACTGGTCGTAATAACAAGAACTCAAAATTCGACAAATAACATATGATAACTATTAAATAGCTACAAGTTGTTGTCTTCATTATTTAATAATAAAGAACTCCGAGATCTTAAATCAATCGCGTTAACTATACACAGTATTTACGAAAATGATTACACACTTACCAATCTGACGAACACTTACAAAGTTACATGGTACATTGTGTCTACCAAACAGTGTAAAAATGTTGTTACATGCATTTCTAAAAAAAACTAAAAACCGCATTCAAAAAAATTTGTACACAGTTTGCAACGGCACCTGAAGTGTTTATTTATCGTCTGCTCCAAAACATACAGTGTTCAATGTGCGTTTTGAGGTTATTCAGACGAGTGTAATAAACTACTTATTAAACCTACTTTTAACACATTCGATGATATGAAATTCACGGTTCTTTGTGTACCTATTTCACGATTTCGGTCCACTGTAGGGGCGGAAGGGCGCCATTAGGGTGCAAAAAAAAAAAGTTCTGCAAAAGAAGAACTCAATTGGACAACAGGAAAGGGTGTCGCAATCGGTTTGAAGTTTGAAAATTTCAGTAATTTCCCTTTAATTTTACATGCAACTCAAATTTTATGTTTTAATGATAAGAGTTACTGTTATAACATAAAAATATCATCTTTTGGTTGTACAATAAGAAATTTTACTTGAAAGTTTCAACAATATTGTCAATATTTTGGTTTATTACATTACGGAGTAGAGCTATGAGCGCGCCAAACGGTCGCGTCGTTGTATTGTCTACGCTCGGGAACCGCTCGGCTCCCGAAATTAAAAAAAAATTGTGAACAATTTATGGTACTTGTCACCGGAGAATGCGGCACTATCGTTTTTTGATAAAAAAAGTTTCAGTAGAAACAAAAAGATCGATGGTGCAAGCACTACAAAATGTAAACAATAATAATAATTATAAGAGATACATGACAACGACTATAGAAATTAAAAATCTTCCGAATTTGGAAATACAACATTTCGTATCGTCTGAATCAAATAATTTTTTCAAACGGTTCAATATAAATTCAGATTTTCTTTTAATTGATCCAGCACTATGGGAAACTAATAATAATTATACCGAAGCGATAGGTATTACTATAACAAAATTAGAAGTTGTGAATGACGTTGCAGAAAGAGCAATAAAATTAATGAAAGATTATAATTTAACGTTATGCAAAAACGAAGAAGAAAAACAATTCATATTACAAATTGTAACCGATTATAGGGAAAAATACCCAAAAATTGATAAAACAACATTAAGTACAGATTTTTAAAAATTATTTATACTCTTATTATAATTAGACCTATAAATAAAATATTTAATTATAAGTATTTAACTGTCTTTTTCTACTTTTCCTTATATTAATGTGAGATCAAATTTTATATTTAAAAGGTAAATATTAAAAATTTTGCTTAAACAAATTCATTAAACAATTTAATTTTTGCTTTGATATAATAAGAATATTACATTAAAATAGTGTTGTCTTTTTCTACTTTTCCTTATATTAATGTGAAATCAAACTTTATATTTAAAAAATAAATATTAAAAATTTTGCTTAAACAAATTCATTAAACAATTTAATTTTTGCTTTGATATAATAAGAATATTACATTAAAATAGTGTTGTCTTTTTCTACTTTTCCTTATATTAATGTGAGATCAAATTTTATATTTAAAAGATAAATATTAAAAATTTTGCTTAAACAAATTCATTAAACAATTTAATTTTTGCTTTGATATAATAAGAATATTACATTAAAATAGTGTTGTCTTTTTCTACTTTTCCTTATATTAATGTCAGATCAAATTCTATATTTAAAAAATAAATATTAAAAATTTTGCTTAAACAAATTCATTAAACAATTTAAGTTTTGCTTTGATATAATAAGAATATTACATTAAAATAGTGTTGTCTTTTTCTACTTTTCCTTATATTAATGTGAGATCAAACTTTATATTTAAAAGATAAATATTAAAAATTTTGCTTAAACAAATTCATTAAACAATTTAATTTTTGCTTTGATATAATAAGAATATTACATTAAAACAGTGTTGTCTTTTTCTACTTTTCCTTATATTAATGTGAGATCAAATTCTATATTTAAAAAATAAATATTAAAAGTTTTGCTTAAACAAATTCATTAAACAATTTAATTTTTGCTTTGATATAATAAGAATATTACATTAAAATAGTGTTGTCTTTTTCTACTTTTCCTTATAGTAATGTGAGATCAAATTCTATATTTAAAAAAATAAATATTAAAAATTTTGCTTAAACAAATTCATTAAACAATTTAATTTTTGCTTTGATATAATAAGAATATTACATTAAAATAGTGTTGTCTTTTTCTACTTTTCCTTATATTAATGTGATTTCCAATTCTATATTTAAAAAATAAATATTAAAAATTTTGCTTAAACAAATTCATTAAACAATTTAACTTTTGCTTTGATATAATAAGAATATTACATTAAAATAGCGTTTAACGACCAGTGGGATTGAAAAAATGTGTACTTTCTCATTTTTCGCAAAATAAAAATTTTCTGCATAAACAAATTCGTCGCGACACGTCTTTGATCGACTTGAAATTTGGAGGGAATTAGTTTTTTACCGAGTAGAACAGATTGCAAGGGTCGCATCAAATGAATTTAAAAAGAAATTTTGCACAAGAGCAACTAAGGTCCACCCTAGGCGCCATTCGCGAGGTGTTAAAGCGATGGAAATGAAAAATCGTGCCGGGTCGGTATTTCCAATTTCAATTTCAAATACGACTTGTCGGAACCAATTGCAATTACGGGAGATGGTGCGAAAGCGCATGAGACGACGACGACGACGGTAGCGGCGGCGGTCGCGTGCGAGAAAGGTCGACCAACCGAACCGGCGTCCCCACTACCGGGCGTCGCGACGCAAGAGCGTACCACGACGACGACCCCCCACCGCCGACCTCGAGATCCCGTGTGGAGCAGCCGCTGTCCCGAAGCAAAACGACGCTCCTCGCTGCACTCGTCGGTCGTCCACAGACCTAGAGTGTTCGTTCTGTTCTCTGAGCGGTGTGTGTTCTGGTCAGCGTGTGTTCTCTGCGATCTAATCGACGTGTTGTCGGTACGTAAACCGGTGGAAACGTCACCGTTCACACGTGTGAGTCACGCTCGAAGGGTGCTTGAGCCCGCGAGGCGCCGCGGTTTCCGTTTCCAAGGAACGCAATTCCAAAATCCAAGAGAAATAAATATAGTCAAATCAGCCGGTCTCCGCGATATCTGTGGGTGTGTACGGTGTGGTACATGTGCTCCTGTGAATGCCGAGTGTGATCATCGCGGGTGATCGTTCCTCCCGAAGCCCCCGGCTTCCTTTCAATTGGATCGCAACAGCCCGTTGAACCAGAACGATCTTTGAACCGGTACAGGTCCGGAGAGGTGTTTGAATCGCGTGTGTCCCCTCCGTCTAGGAGCCACGGAGAGAAAGAACGTCCGTTGAAGTCGTTCGATGCTGCTCTCCCCGAGATGATTTATCGGTTGCAGCTGGGGAAGAGATTCGTCTGCGATCGCGACTCTATGCGGTTTGAAACGATAGGAGAGGGAGGAGGATAGAGACGACGAAGGGTGGTGACCTTCTGCGGGATGTCCTAGATTCGTCGATGGCACGTCGGTGTGCTGCGACGGCTGAAGTATCGGTGAATTAATTAAGGGAGCCTCGCGTGCCGTATAATCTTTCGATTTGCACCCGTTGGAAGAGGTGTTTGGCCCGACCGGCGCAGGGCCCGTGGTATTTCTGGTCCAGGTAGCCGGGATACGTGGTATTTTATAGGGTCGGAGGCGGGTTTTCCGGATTTAGCGAAGGCTGCACGAGGAGCTGAGAATCGGGCAGGCAGGCAAGCAGGCAGGCAGGCGGACTGGCTCGGGCAAATACCTACCAGCAAGCATGGCGTACGCTGCACGAGGGGTAGATTGGTCCGCTCCGCACCCTGCGATCAATAAACCCACCGAGAGGGAGCAGCTCCGTGACGAGCAGCACTACTCCGTGCTTTCTCTTCTCTTCTCTGCTCTTCTCTTCTTCCTCTCCTCTCCTTTTCTCCTCTCAGCCTGCTCATCCACTCTCTTCTATCCGGTTCGTTGTCTTCTTCCTACCTGGCACCCGTGTGCCATCAGTGATTCAGCACGTGCACGATGCTTCCCCGGTGGTTTTGAAAAACCACCGGCAACGTGTTCCTCGGATTATCACGAACCGACGGACGCCAAAAGGCTTCGACCTGTCTTTCAGTTCTCACGCGCTTCCTCCTACTGGCGTCTTATTTCGTTTTCTTTTTTTCGTCGTCTGCTCGCCGCTTTTAGGGGGTCCGATCGCCATTCACTTTGTGCACGCATGGAGCCCTTGCATCCTCCCAGTCACTTTGCGCAGATTGCTGCACGGTTTTTGTTCCGGCTGCTCGCCCGTGACCGGGGATGGGTGAAATACTTTTTCGAATCGTATGCAGGCTGGACTGATTCGAATCGAGGAACTTGGGATAGGAAATATCTTGCTGGATGCGAAAGATTTTTGAAATCGCTTTGGGTGTACGTTATTGGATTTTCGAAATATTTTAGGTTTATTTGGTTCGTAACGGTACTTCAGGAATAATACAGTCACTTTTAAACGTATTACTACGAATATAATTATAGTCATTCGATTAATCTTTAAACAGGAATGGTGCTCCTGTGTTTCATGCTATAAAAATGTCACAATTATTCATAATGTTGAGAATATTGCTGACGATGATTATAATTGTTCAGTTCTTTTGTTAACATAAATATATAGTTCAAAAAAATATTTCACATTATGAAGATGTCATAATTTTATTTATTTTATTTCTACTTCTAACGTTAAAAAATCTCACTGAAAATGATTGCATTCCTTCAATACATATATTGGCACAGTGCTTTCCATATTTTACACTATGAAGATTTTTAGATGGAAATAGTTTGTTCGAAAAATATTGATAATTTTATTGATTAAATTTTATATAATTAATATTGATAAAATTTTGAAAATTTAAGACGACGTAACAGAGTGCAAAGAATAGTGTCTAAATCATCATAACTTAAGGAACACAAATTTGATTTTTAAAAGTCCTGATTTTAACAGTTATTTTGTTTAATGCATTACACTGTTAAGATGAAAACTGTATTAGCCAAGAAAATTGTTCTTCCTATGTCAAACTCTATTTCATCAGAACCCTATCTTATGATTGCAAATATTCGGTCATCTTCTAAGTAATACGAAGGTCCTTCCACATCTTTGGAAGGTGGAATGGAAAATGTGTAAATATAACCATTGTCCTTCTAATTATCGTTTCACAGGTTCTAAAAAACCAGATGAATCTTGATATTTCATCTATCAAAGAGATGAAACAAAATTCACATTAAATGTTTATACTCAGGATCGATCATTATGTTCACCTGGGATATTTCCGCTATTTTTAATAATGATATACAGAAAACCTGTATGGCGCAGGGGATGAGGGTATTGAGATGCAATCATTTTTTAAATGGATGGCGACGTTTCGGAGATTTCAAGGCTACCTTGATTTCTTTAAATAGAATGGCCTACCTTTTGCATCGTGACTCGATAGCGTACCAAATATTATACTGATCTCCAGATATTGTAGTTAATAATAATTAACCAGATATTATTGAAATAATTTACCATATGTATTCATCATCTTTAAATTGAGGAACATACACAAAAGGTCGAAATCTCCGAAACGCCTTCGTCTACGTGTATTATTGTATATGTATACCAATTTTTCATATTCTTGCTAATAATGGAAATATTTAGGGTGGTAAAATATTGGTCCACTCTATATATAAGGTGAAGCACCAAATTGTACCACCTTTTAGATATTACCTACTCGTTACATACAAAAAAGTTTCAAACAAAACTTACTCGACATCAAATGAGACATATAATTTGATCATTTATTTTTTAATGCTTTGTCACATACCTTAATACATTTTTACTCGGCATTCGATACTTTATCAAAACCTACATTCGAATGTTACGTATAATGAAATTAAAACTCGAGGTCACCTTCGTATCTCTATAATAAAAGTGAAATTTGTAAAGACTAATTATAAACATTGCGTGTCCGGTCAGTGTCAAATAACTTTTGTTTCAAACATTTTTTAAAGCAACAAGTAGGTTACGAGTAAATTTGTGACACAGTTAACTGACTCACCCAGTATCGCATGTGTCACTAAAATGTACGAAACAATTTTCTTACGGGATTACGTGTGGAATCACCTGATATACTTCTAAATCTACCACAAGAAATGTGAAAGTGAAATGCCTTATACAAGTGATAAGATAAGATTTGTTATGAAAGCGTTTTTGCAATTTCGATAATTAAGTCGTTGCTTTTGAAAGTGTACAAGTCCATATATTTATTAATTTTTTAAAATTATTTCTATATTTATATCTGACTAAAAACTGGCTCAATTGTGAAGTAGAAAGCCGGTCACCTGACCGTGTTTTTACTATTCTTTTATTAATATCGGACTAAATCTATCATTAACTCATTTTTTACATAATTGGACATACCACTTTGAAAAAATTGAATCAATTGTGAAATAGAAAACTGGACACCTGACCGTGGTTTTTATTATTCTTATATTTATATCAGACTAAAACTGCATTAACTCTTTTTTTTACAAAATTGGACAGACTACTTTGAAAAAATTGGTTCAATTGTGAAATAGAAAACTGGTCACCTGACCGTGGTTTTTATTATTCTTATATTTATATCGGACTAAAACTATCATTAACTCATTTTTTACAAAATGGAATGTACCACTTTCAAAAATTGACTCAATTGCAAATTAGAAAACCGGTCACCTGACCGTGGTTTTTATTATTTACTTATATCGGATTAAAACTGTCATTAACTCATTTTCTACAAAATTGAAAGTACCACTTTCAAAAGCTGACTCAATTGTAAATTAGAAGACTGGTTACCTGACCGTGGTTTTTATTATTCTTATATTTATATCGGACTAAAACTTCATTAACTCATTTTTTACAAAATTGAACGTACCACTTTCAAAAGCTGACTCAATTGCAAATTAGAAAACCGGTCACCTGACCGTGGTTTTTATTATTCTTGTACTTATATCGGATTAAAACTATCATTAACTCATTTTCTACAAAATTGGATATACCACTTTCAAAAACTGGATCAATTGTGAAATAGAAAACCGGTCACCTGACCGTGGTTTTTATTATTCTTGTACTTATATCGGATTAAAACTATCATTAACTCTTTTTCTACAAAATTGGACATACCACTTTCAAAAACTGGATCAATTGTGAAATAGAAAACCGGTCACCTGACCGTGGTTTTTATTATTCTTATACGTATATCGTTTTAATCTTTTTATTATTCTTATACGTATATCGTTTTAAAACTGTCATTAACTCATTTTCAACAAATTCAACAAAATTGAACGTACCACTTTCAAAAACTGACTCAATTGCAAATTAGAGGACTGGTCACCTGACCGTGGTTTTTATTATTCTTATACTTATATCGGATTAAAACTATCATTAACTCATTTTCTACAAAATTGAACGTACCACTTTCAAAAGCTGACTCAATAACAAAGTAGAAAACCGGTCACCTGACCGTGGGAGGTTTAGTATCCAACTTCGCCCATCCCAGTCTCTAAGCAGTCGGTCATCGCTTACGCATAACACTTCCGTCACGCATATTTGCTTCTTATTCGCATTTTTTCTCGTGTAAGGTGCGACGTAGAGCCTCTTAGCTCTTAGTAGTGCCTCTTGGCTGCTGGCAGTAGAGCGTATTGGTCGTATGAAATTGTAGAAACACAGGGAACTGTTAAGTACGACCGATGATGTGTCGGCTTCTGTCATAAAGCTCGCGCTGTTTCATGCATGTCGATTTTTCACGCAAGCTCGAAAATGTCCAAGGTGACGATCGCAGTATCGAGCCAGGCCGCTCCGAATAAACTAGTCGACCTTGAACCCTACAAAGGTCGTCCGACTGAAACATAGCGACTATACGAGATAGGTGGGAAGCCGGGTGCAATCCTCAGCGATGATTTAGGACGTTACCAACACTCGTTTGTTACTTTTCACCCTCCGGAAGAATTAGCGTGGCTGTTGCGATCAATTTTTCACGTGCGTCGCAATCTCTCGTCGTTCAGTTGTGTGCTTTTTCTGTGTGACGTCAGGTGAGAATCAGTGCGATCAAGGAAAACAGGATCAAGATGTGGCGCGATCCCCCAGGAGGAGGGTTTAAGATACCCACGTGTATCGCGACCATGCTTCTATTGGCTCTACTGGCATTGACGACTGGTGAGTTGAAGAATTATAATGTATCGTTAAGTAGGAGCGGTTCTGTTCAGTTATAAATGGACTGTGATTCACCGTGCAGATATCAATTTTTACGGATTCGTTCACCGAGACTGAACTAAATTACAATAACTCCTTTAATAGCGTTCCCGAGTAGCATTTGTGATTAGCAACTGTTGAGAGTTGGTTGAGATGCGGTTGGTAGTTTTACCTACAATTTACCATCAAATTATGATAATTCGACAACCAATATCCAACGTTGGGTCTGTAGTTATTATAGTCGGTTAAATAACAAAAAAATCACGTATGATAATACTACATTGGGCCAACAGTTAGCGAAATGTTTACCAACATTTAACCATTAGCATTCGAATGGTGACTCTGAGGCGTCACTAGTTAATAGCTGTACAATTATTCAAATTATTTACATTGTTATGTACAGGGTGTCCCACTGTATCGAGAACGGCAGGATATCTCGGAAGACGGTGTCGTTATCAAAAAAGTGTTCCTACAAAAGTTGTTTGGTATGACGGGCTAAGTTACGTGGTATTAATTGTTTTTTTTTTGTGGGTGGAGTGGTGGAGGACATTTCAAGGTCAACTTGATTTTTTTAAATAGAATTGCATATTTTTTTCTTTAGAAAATAATAGCGGGTAGTGAGACGAATCCAAAGATGTGCTACATGATATTATTCTGATTTTGATGAAGGTAAATTGTTAGCTTGTGTGTACATACTGCATCAGTCGACGCCACTTACAATTAGCAGCGGCTGCTGGCTGTTGGCCGATGCAATATGTAAACACAAGCTAACAATTTACTTTCATAAAAATCAGAATAATATCATGTAGCACATCTTTGGATTCGTCTCACTACCCGCTATTATTTTCTAAAGAAAAAAATATGCAATTCTATTTTAAAAAATCAAGTTGACCTTGAAATGTCCTCCACCACTCCACCCACAAAAAAAACAATTAATACCACGTAACTTAGCCCGTCATACCAAACAACTTTTGTAGGAACACTTTTTTTGATAACGACACCGTCTTCCGAGATATCCTGCCGTTCTCGATACAGTGGGACACCCTGTATATCGGTATCTAATCAATTACTACAAATTTAGGTATTATACCAATTTCATAGCCATCAAATTTAAACAACCATAGGGAATGGAAATATTCTAGGTTATTAAATATTAAATTAAATATTCTCTAGTAAAGGGTTAAAAACCGTATGTGGTACAGACCTTAGGTTTATAAGTCTAACTTTGTTGCTACAACTAAAAACCTGGTAATTATTGTATTCAAAATTAATTTCGATGTTTTCTTATTTATGGAAATATATTTTCGCAATTTGTTACTGCCCGCAATTGTTGGCGTGCTAAATTCTTATTGTATGCAAGGGTTAGTGCTCGTATAGTATAAGAAAACCTTTTGAGTTTCTTCGGAATGGACCTTTGTTTTTTTAGGTACTTTGATTTAAATTTAGAGATGTATCAACTAGCCCAGATCATAGCATTTACGTGCAACAAGTTTTTTCTGTTCTTCCCAACTTTTAACATAGAAATACATTGTTTATATGTATATTACTTATGATTAAAATTGTGATAAAAATGGGTCAGTCTAGTTTCTGACAGTAAACAAATGTGAAGAATTTAATAATATACTACTATATTATTTTTAAACTTTTAAACATATTCAACAAGAAATTAAATATTTATTTCACATCAGCTTGTTGCAATTCAGATAGAAAGTTTTTATTTTGCATAAAGATCCTCAGTCTACTTATGGTACACTGTCAAAATAACCCTAAAAAAGAAGATACAACACAAAAGGGGACATTCACAACGGTTGGCCAATATTGCAACCAAGGCCCAACAAATGCCAATCATACTTGCTACTAGGATTAGCTAACCTCACAGCAGATCTGACCACTTCTGAAATAACGTTAATTGAATTATTATTTCGTGTTCTTGTATTTTGTCGGGAAATAGGTGTAGTGAACTGGCACTTTCATACTCAACGATTACTTTATTGACTAATGCGCGTGGGATCGCGTGTGCTCGGTTGCATTGTGTACAGACAACTCAAGATTGAGCATGGCTACAACGTGTATACAAACTGCTATGTATACATAAACTGATATCTGCAGTCTATTCTCAAGAGGCTTTGTCTTACACGTATCGATGATTGTCTTACACTGTTTCACATATTTTATGATCACTTACATGTACTTTATAATTACTTTCTACATCATTTCAAATAACATGTTATTTTATTTTATGGTTATTCGAGATCATTATTTCGAATAATTGGGAAATTGTTCTTATTCGAAATAATGGGAAATTGTTCTTCAAAGTTATACATACAGGGTGTTCAGGCTATTACTAGCCAGCATTTTTTGTGTAAATAGTAAATATTAGAAAAAAATGATGGAGGAAAAAGTATTACTGTTTTTTATGTGCAACACAATGACATATGCATTTTTGTTTTATTTACATTATTTTGATAGAACTGAAGGTGACCTTCAATTTTTTAAATGGAATGAGGTATTTTTTAATACGTCAATCGATGCAGCTGGACATTCGTAATAAAAAAGTACTAACGTATGTATGTCGAAAAGTTAGTCGTTCAGTAGATATTTCAATGTAAAAAATATAAAAATATCATTACTGCCGTACTAAGACGTTAGCGTTTACTTACTAGTGTAGTACGACAGTAATGGTATTTTATGTTTTTTATATTGAAATATCTTCTGAACGATTAACTTTTCGACATACATACGTTAGTACTTTTTTATTACGAATGTCCAGCTGCATCGATTGACGTATTAAAAAATACCTCATTCCATTTAAAAAATTGAAGGTCACCTTCAGTTCTATCAAAATAATGTAAATAATACAAAAATGCATATGTCATTGTGTTGCACATAAAAAACAGTAATACTTTTTCCTCCATCATTTTTTTCTAATATTTACTATTTACACAAAAAATGCTGGTTAGTAATAGCCTGAACACCCTGTATAATCAAGATTATTAAGCTCGAGTCCAGTTTATACTGACACCCTTTGTTGCATATTATGACCAGAATTAAAATAACGGTGAGAAATGAATGATTTCGAATATGTCTTATTTACATTGCAAATAAAATTTGCCCAGGCCTGTCTGATAAGTTGCGACGACTTCAAAGAAATTTTGTCCAGCACTGTATAACATTAGATCATCCCATAAGTCATGTCGATTTTTGTGTTGCACTTTACGTTGTTTGTAAACATCTGTATGTATGTTTTGTTTAGATATTTTCATTTGCTCATGTATTTTTTAAATGTACATTTGAACTAGAACAATATTTACGAGATTTTTCTACAGTTGAGGAAAAATTGTTCAATATGAGACCTCATCAAAACTCTGTTACAGAACATTTAATGTCGTAGCGATGTCGTTTCCTTTTTCTCTGTTTCTTAACTAAAGTTGTATTCGTTGTTTTGTTTATACAAAGCTTTTGAAACGGTTCAATTATCTTAAAATGCCTTGAAAACGATCATTGCCATAGAAATTGTTGTATAGTGCATGCAGTGAAGACGTACTAGTTGTAGATACTTAACTTCGAAGATTTATTCAGTATGTACTAAGTACCTAACTTCGTTCAATTGCATTTTAGTTTAGGTGAATTCGACTGAAGAAATAGATTTGAAATGCCCAATGTGTACAGAATAAGTATGAGGAACAAATTGGGTCTTATTGTTTTATTTTATTATGAAGGAACCAAATTTTTGTACTGTACTTCTCAGTAGGATGCAGAAGAATACATGATTTTTAAAACGTTCGTCGAACTACAATAGTGTTTTTATTGTTAGTAAAAAGATATGATTTTTTAAATAAATGTCTCATATTGAGCAACTTTTTCCTACGAAGTCAAGTTAAAAAAATGTCCTTCTTTATCTAGATGGTTGTTACCATATGAATTGGCCCTAAACGTGTGAATCAAAAAAATAAGTTTACATAATCATTTTCTACAAGAGCATTTCTACAATTTAAATTACATGTATAGCAAGGAATCTGAAACTATCCTAATTGGTCGTGCAGTCCTAATGTTGAACGATTTAAGATAGCAGGCGAATACGTTAATGTTCAGGGCGTAAAATGAGTTATCGTATCGTTATGATACTAAGTTAATCCAATTATGACTAATAAGGAATTAATCGTGATAAACTTCCGACGTCTGTAGATAATAGACTCGTTTCTTTAAGTCACGTCGAATTTTCAACTGAAAAATGTCCATGAAAAATGGATTGCCAATTTTATGCATTTACGAAAAACAAATGAGCAATTGAAAAAATACAGGAAAAATAATTATTTATTCTCAACCGTACACGTGACATCTGCAAGATTGTTTCATGTACTACATTATTAATAAGTAAAAATGAATGTTTATGTTAAGCTTGTAATAAATTTTTGAGATTCCTTGTTAATTTTTCATTTTTTACTTGCTCCTGAAGGATTTAATTCCATTTTAATCCAAAGTTATAAACGTTGAATCTACATTCTAGTTTTCCAACAAATTATTTAAATTATTAGCTATTTGTGTACTGCTCAATAAGCAGACTAATCTCAAAACAGTAGTTTCAAAACTGTGTAAAATAATGAATGCAAAATAGGATTTGAAAGGATCTCGCTATAACTGCTACGAAATCGTCAAATGAACTTTGTCAGAATTTATACAATAATTTACACAGATCTACAAAACATGCTTTTGGAAAATTTTGAAACAATGGCTAGATGTTAAATGAAATTTAATATGCAAAATACATGAAAATAATTAAGCATACGTACACGTTCTTAAAATGAAGAAAAACAGTTAGCAGGTTAAAAAATTTATTCTGATTTGAAGGATGTGTGAAAATCTACGCGAGTCATTGTAGATTGTGCCAACATCTTGTGAACAGATTCTATGTTATGCTTATTCGGCATTTTTCTCGACTCGGGATCCTCTACGGTTTGCCTTAATTGATGTGCAAATTTAAAAAATATATAAAAAGAATTTTTATAAACCACGCTTACAATAAAATGCACTGAAAAGGACAAAACAATTTCTTTAGACATTAGTGACTATAAATAATAGCATGAAGCGGCCACGAAGATTACGTCAATATATTTTAACGCTCCATGCTTTTATTTATAGTCACTAATATCTAAAAAAATGATTTTCTCCTTTTTAGTGGATTTTAATTTAAGCGTGGCCTTTAAAAAATTTTTTTATACGGGGTGTTTCCTACTTTTCCAAAATGAAATATGGAAAAAATGTTATACGAAGTTTGTTAGAATGTGTGAACGCTTTATTACAGTATGAGCTCCTTCGGTGCGAAGTGGGTTAGTGGAGTGGGGATGAGTCGGAGTGGAAGCGCGTAGTGCAGTAGAGAGTGGGGATCGTTTACCGCGATAACGAAGGAGAATATTAAATATTTTGTATCTCCTAAACGCAGTTTTTTCTTAAAATTTTGTTTAATATTGCATTGTCATTCAGTTCTGAGCTTTGTTTAAAATCCAACACACTGCATTGACGAAACATTCAGTAGAATTTGACCACCCTTTTGATTTTGAAAGTGCAAAAATTATTTAAACATCGTAGAGTAAATCTGAGGTATGAAACTCCAAAGATACATGAATATTACGCAACATTACTAAATCAGTAATGTTACATGATGAATTTTTCTAAATAATTCTTTACGTAGCTTCGTAATTTTGCATTACGTTACATATACCTTCGTTGGTATATAAAGTGGTTGAAATAAACTTGAATGCTAATTTAGAAATACCATGTATTTATTTTTATGGTACATGAGAAGATGAAGGAACAAGATAATGTCAAATTATCTGTTGAATTTACCGCCAAATATTGATCGGCTTAATAGATCGAACGATGATTCAATATTTGTTTCAAATGTCTTTACGCTGCCTCAGTACCATGTATGCTGACCTAGCATCAACATTTGGTTACGTTAAAGTTATAATTAAAAATTATGTTTCTATTTTGCACTGAGCAAGTAGGTAACCATAGTTATTTTTGTTTAAAATTCTCACAGTACAAACACAATATGCATTGTTAATTTACAGACGAAATTTTTCTAATTTTCTTCAGAATCATCTAAAGTAAAATCGAAACGTTGGAAAAGGATTTTGTGATATTTTGCAAATAGTGTTTAATTAACAATTTATTGAACCACTGCGCTAATATCATTAAAAGTTCGTTAGTAACTATTTACGATCGACATAAGGAAATATTTATGTTTAAAGTTTCAAGTCTCTTGTCTGGAGTCTCTTAAAATTCAATTACAAGATTTGACGCATACAACATCGTCACAGCAAGCGAATGTAAGCGTGGTAAAAAATTCGCGTAACGATCTGCAGTTTAATTGTAACGCGTTAATTGCTAAAAAGTGAAGCTCCGGGCGTGAAACATGTTTATCCGGGAACAAATCTCCGCTCCTGTCCGCCACAAAGAGGAAGTGGCCGCATGCTGTTCGGAGCACGCTAACCATTCGTAAGCGCGCGTCGCGTCGCTGCGTTGTATCTTGCCTATCTAATCGTTTATGCATTGAGAACGTATGACGCGGTACAAGCTGTCGAGCCAGCAGCAGCTGACGCAGTAATTCATCTTTCCCTTAACAATCTTCCGGATGACACGTTCCTTATGCATTGTGTCCATGCTGAAGCGTAAATCGACTATCACTACCCCGGGCACAAAGTGTCCAATCAGAATCGTAAACGTGAACGTTGTCGAAGGAATTATTTACACGCGTATTAACACTCTTTCATGTCGATTATTAGATTGCGGATCTTTATGCAAAATAAAAATTGTTTGCATCGATTGCAAGAGATAGGAACCAAATTGAACGTTATTTCTTCCCTTAATGATTTTAATAGAGGAGAAATCATTCATTGACATCTTCAATTTGTCAAATTTTCTAACAATTTTCAATTTCATCTTCTCAATTTTGCTATGAATGCATAAAGATCATCTATAGATTATATCTGGGTATCACAATCTGTTTATTAAGGGGATATCAGAGACTGGCAAAAATTTTATCCAAATAAAAATTTCAAATAAAGTGGGTTTTAACTCCACTATATTCAAAATTTTTATTTAAATACAGTGGATCTTTTCCAAGTGGGTTTTAACTCCACTTTATTCAATATTTTTATTTAAGTAAAGTGGATTTTTTCCTGTGGGTTTTAACTCCACTTTATTCAATATTTTTATTGAAATAAAGTGGATTTTTTCCAAGTGGGTTTTAACTCCACTTTATTCAAAATTTTTATTTATGTAAAGTGGATTTTTTCCAAGTGAGTTTTAACTCCACTTTATTCAAAATTTTTATTTAAATAAAGTGAATTTTTCTCAAGGGGGTTTTAACTCCACTTTATACAAAATTTTTATTTAAATACAGTGGATTTTTCCAAGTGGGTTTTAACTCCATTTTATACAAAATTTTCATTTAATTAAAGTGGATTTTTTCCAAGTGGGTTTTAACTCCACTTTATTCAAAATTTTTATTTATGTAAAGTGGATTTTTTCCAAGTGGGTTTTAACTCCACTTTTTTCAAAATTTTTATTTAAATACAGTGGATTTTTTCCAAGTGGGTTTTAACTCCACTTTATTCAAAAAATTTTTATTTAAATACAGTGGATTTTTTCCAAGTGGGTTTTAACTCCACTTTATTCAAAAAATTTTTATTTAAGTAAAGTGGATTTTTCCAAGTGAGTTTTAACTCCACTTTATTCAAAATTTTTGTTTAAATACAGTGGATTTTTTCCAAGTGGGTTTTAACTTTAACTTTAAATTGTATTCGTACTTCGTTTTTAGTGACAAGTATAGTATATGAATAAGTATCAATGAAGATTTGGGTCGAGTGGTTAAGAACCACTTGTAAAAAATTGCTACAAAAAGTAGCTAAAGAAGGTCAATGAGATTGCAAGCTTACGGATCATCAATATTTTCCATTCGGGCGGTTTTAATTTCGGTTTCTTAGTTTAGCACACAATACAACTCAAAAACTGTTGAAAATCATGCACATTTTTAGTCGTTGAATTGTTATTCAAATAATCTATTCTATCCATCTATTTTACCAAAAACTATATTTCAAAAACAGTAAAAAGTTGGCTTTCATTTCCCTTTAAGAAAACGAAATGTCTTTTCGAACGACCTAATAGTATAAGTAGTGTCTTCTAAAAATGGTAATAGTCGCGCTTATTAATCCTTAAATATTATCATAAGTAAAATGGTAGGGGATGCAAATTTTATATTAATGCATTTATACGATATCATGACTGATAACACTCATTATTACTAACAACAACACTCATTCTTTATTTGAGCTGTCGATAGCGATAACATTATCATAAAACACATCACTTCTTTTACTCATTTTGTTGTAAACGTTGTATAGTTAACTGGATGCATTATTTCTTGATAACCTTTTAACGGTTCATTCACTCCTCGACTTACAAATATTATAGCGAGTGTTTGATTTCTCTTTCATAGTTCTGTAATCCGACATATTTCTTTAGAAAATGAGCAGAAGAAAATGTTTGAACTGAAGTGCATTGAGAAGAGTGTCCTCTAGGATATTGATAGTTCATTGGCTGACCCGAGATCGGTCCCAAATAGCCTCGCTCTGATTGGTCCATATTTTTCGCTAATAACTAGTTAATAGAGCCGTGTAGAAAATTTTCGAAAACGAAAAAGTTTCTTCTTATTACCTCGGAGGTCACCCCTTTCAAGGAACTACATTTTTTGGACACCCTGTACACCTATTTTTTTTAGGAGGATGAGAAAATTATACAAAAAACTCACCCTCGAGGGATTTAAATCCATTCTCCTACTGGAACCTAATACTAGACGACTATAGGGGCCCGCGTTTTGCATTACTCGCTATAATCGTTTGACGCATCCTACTAACAAGGAGAGTGCAAGGCCTTCGGGTCACCGATTTAGTTGAGATTTTATATACATATAGATCTCGATCTCCCATTTACGAATATATACCATTATAGGGGCATATACTCAATAATTGTTGAGATATTCATAAACAATGTTCTATTGCTTCTTAAATATGCTATTGTAGCGAAGGTATATAATGAATAATTTTCTGGTGCAGTCGCAAATATAAAGTATGTAAATGTAGGACAAGAAAATGTGGTATACGATAAATATATTGTACTTACATTACATTACTTATATGATTGTTTGTGTATCAGAGAATGTAATTTAATTTCATCTTACCTAGTTGCAATTTCTCTTCCCAGTTCTATTAAGTAAGTGCAATTCTGTATCATTTTTAGAAAATTTTTTATCTGTCGGTAAAAATAAACATTGCATGGTTGAACAATTTTTCAACCTACGCTGGAATATGCATGGTATATAGCCGTATTAACAGGAAAGAGACAAACTTTCCAAAACGTGAATCAATCTGTTTTTTCATAGAAGTACAACGAAGCAAGTGCCAATGCAATAATACTGCACTTATTCGTTATGCAAGCTGTTTCTTCGCACACTTTTACGACATATTTTCTTGTCCTATATTTACTTGATTTCTTCTGTTTCCAGACGCGAGAGGGTGATTTACTATTTTCTTAATTTCGTTTAATTTATTTATAATTTATTAAAATTTTTGTTATTTATTTATATTATCTATTCGCTGTGTAACATTAACTTATTTACAAGAAATTATAGAATTATTACAAAATCAAAAACAAAAATTTTAATAAATTATAAATAAATTAAACGAAATTAACAAAATATAAATCACCCTCTCGCGTCTGGAAACAGAAGAAATGAAGTAAATATAGAACAAGAAAATATGTCGTAAAAGTGTCCGAAGAAACAGCTTGCATAACGAATAAGTGCAGTATTATTATTTATATTATCTATTCGCTGTGTAACATTAACTTATTTATAAGAAATTATAGAATTATTACAAAATAAAATGTAAAAAAAATGATTTTCCCCGGACCAGGATCAAACCTTAAAGTCCACTAGGTGTGAATCTAATACGATTCAACTACACCAGGAAATTATTCATTATATACTTTCTCTACAATAGCATATTTAACAAGGAATACAACTTTCTTTATGAATATCTCAACAATTATTGAGTGTTTGCCCCTATAATGGTATATATTCGTAAATGTGAGATCGAGATCATGTATACAAAATCTCGACTAACTCAGTGACCCGAAGGCCTTGCACTCTTCTTGTAAGCCTAACAGGCACGGCGACCATATTCAATTCCGAAGGGGCACTCTGTACATCTGCTCGTAATTATGTTTAATGGTGTAAGAACATTCTTTCGTAAACATACACAATTAATTAATCAAATCTAAAAGACGATCACTCCTGTGTGAACCTGCTAATGATCCTTGTGAGGTTGATGCAACGTAAAAAAATGACTCCAATGACCATGAAACGTGAAGATCTGCTAAAAAAATCGATTTTCGATTTTCGGGGTAATTACAATAACTTCCCTATGAATCGGGAAGTTCAAAAATTCGTTTCATAGTTTCAATATTTTAGGAGATAATGTATATTCGGATGCGCAGTCTATTTGCATCGAAGCGCTGACACCGCGTATGCTCGATCAATAGGAAAACTAACGACTGGCGATTCGCGGAATCTGCTAACTGCTCCGATATCTGTCAACGTTGCGTGATCATTAAAGTATTTAGTAAGGAGGGACGGGTTTTTATTGAGAACGAATGGATTGACGTCACACACCCGGCGAGATTCCCTGAAGCTCGCGAGCCCGGATTTTTCAGCGTTTCTTGTGCTTCAGCTGTAAGCGAGGAGCATCTGTGCAAAGTAGATCGACCCTCATTAATTCCGAACGTTAATGATCTTGCCTTTTTCCTCGCTGAATATTTACGTCATGCCCCGGCACAGATTTCGACTGGAACTTTCAGCAATTGGAAAATGTGTGCGAACCGGTGGGAGGTGTTACCCAAACGGACCTCCTCCGTTTCGCCGAAACTTCTCCAAGTATTGCTCACGTGAGGTTCTTGCAGAATATACAGGGTGTTCCGTAAACGCACACTTAATCGAACCACTGTTGAACATTCAATCCCACGGGAACCATTTTCTATGAATAATGAGAGTCATGTAAATCAATAATATGATTTAAATAATAATAATAATAATATTATTTAAATACCGACTTCGATACAATAAAAATGTAAAAAGAAACTTCTCTTGCCTTTTTGATAGAAAAATTAAGCCCTCAGTATTGCGTACATGAAAAGGAAGGAGGAGCTCATTACTGCGGCACAAAATCATTAGGATTGTCCCTAATACTGCGGTGTGAAACAGGTTCCATTTCACCCTAACGTTTTTGCTAATCATTTACGTCATGTAAATCAATAATATGATGTAAATGATTAGCAAAAACGTTAGGGTGAAGTGGATCCTGTTTCACACCGCAGTATTAGGGACAATCCTAATGATTTTGTGCCGCAGTAATGAGCTCCTCCTTCCTTTTCATGTACGCAATACTGAGGGCTTAATTTTTCTATCAAAAAGGCAAGAGAAGTTTCTTTTTATATTTTTATTGTATCGAAGTCGGTATTTAAATAATAATAATACTTGCCCTTCTGCAATTTAAAACAGTATAAAGAATGTACAATCTTGTGAACAACAGTTATTTTTACCTGTATATTTATATTATATTAGGTTGTTGCAATTGAAATGACGGTTTCTCAAATTTAAAACTTCCCGCCTTTGTAGTTTAAATTAGTTGTTAAAATTTTTTGCACTACTACATTCTCCATTAAAAACACACAATTTAAAAAGAAAATCAATTTTTTTCGACCTTTGGTTTCTGAGATATCTCAGAAAATATGACTCTGACCACGAATTTTGAGGGCTGTTTTCACCCCTTCGAAATGGATGGTTGCCAATGAAAGAAAACACGTGTCAAATATTTTTCGAAGAACTATCTCGCATAAGTTTCATCAAGATTGGGTTGTTTCACCTGAATATGTTCCCTTGCGAGTTCTTCATATGCTCTTTGCAAAGTATTGAGGGTCTCGGATCAAAAATGTATTAGTTTAAGATTGATTGGGGTCACTGTGGAACACTGTGGGGCGTGTCAACAGATTAGAACCTGGTCAAGACGTAAAGCTGCTTTTCGGTCTCCGTGCAATTTCGAAGAATTTACAACAGAAGATGGAAAGAAAGAAGGAAGAGCGGATAGGAAATCGGCATCGCAGCTGTCGATGCAATCTCCAGGCTCTGCTCGATTCGAATCCGTCGCGGATGGACGTGAAAGGTCCACGAGGCGTAGGTAGAAACTGTGAGCACGGAGTGCAGCTGCCGAAGAAAAGACCAAGAAAACCAGAGTCTGAGGAGGGAGCAGAGGGAAAGGAACAGCTGCTGTTCCCAGAACGGACGCCCATTCCTGAAAGAGAATCGCATTTTTGCCGGAACGGCCCGAAGCCACCGCGCCAGGTGAATCTTCTAGCGTTGCGGGTCCGTCATGCTCCGAGATGATTCAGCGTCCGTCGAGACGTCTTTGAGTTGCTGTCTATGGAATGTGTAAATCTTGAATCCGATGATGTCAGAGATCCTTCGCGCGCAGAATGAAAGAGAATCTGTTGCGAAGGTTCGGCAACGGAAACGTCTAATCGAGTCACTCTCAAGAAGCACATTATCCAACTTTTCACCCTTGTCTGGATTTTATTCGCACAGGTTCAGATACAGTGACTCCCACTAATATTCGGCCATTTTTAAAAAGACAATAACTTTTTTAATTTTAATAATATATCTGAATTGAAATTCACTAATTAAACGAAAGCTTTTTAAATTAATCTGTTTTTTAAATGCAAAATATACTCGTGAATGGCTTCCATTGCCAATATATTGACGGATTTCATTTTTTTTGTACTTTTGCCTCCCATTGTACCTCCAGAATATCCTTAACATTCAACAATAAGATTTGAACTTTTTTGGGAAGCTAGAATTAGATTGCTGAAGGATGGGAATAACAGTTTTTCAAAAATTGCAATTGACCGGAATTGTAGAAAGAATAGAAGGTTAATTCTTCTCGATCGCAAATTTAGATAATTAAATTTTTAAATGTTATCGGCGCCAGGTTCGATCATTTTCAGAAAAACAACAAATGTGCAATTATTACATGTTTCTAACGTTTCGATCCCGATGTGGATCTTTTTCAAAGAATCATTATTGCGTCTGAAAAATATTTTGAATGAGTAATAATGTAAGAAATTATAAAATTAACAGAACCCACAAAAACTTACATGTTGTGTAAAAACTAAATAATACATTATAACACATATTAAATTTTGTATGAAAACTATTTTATCTTCATGGTGGCAGATATGTAACTGAGCACATGCTGTTCAAAAGGCAAGAGTGATGCGACACACATTACTATTATACGCGACTTACATTATTATTCATTCAAAATATTTTTCAGACGCAATAATGATTCTTTGAAAAAGATCCACATCGGGATCGAAACGTTAGAAACATGTAATAATTGCACATTTGTTGTTTTTCTGAAAATGATCGAACCTGGCACCGATAACATTTAAAAATTTAATTTTTATGTGGGCCTGTATTGAAAATTTAAAAAATATATTTTGTAGATTTGTGTCAGTTAAACATATTCTGGAAATTTCGTCAAAATCGGTCGACGTTGCAATTAACTACAAACGTTTAAGGATGGTAAGAATTGCAGATTTTCACGATTTTGGATGTAAGTACAGAAAATCTAAGTTTTATCCAAATTTCTCAGAAACTGTGCGTCTAGGAAAAAACTAAGACCAGATTCGGAATCAGCACGGAAGAATCTATAAGAATTGCGTAGTGAAGATTGAAACATCAAAAAAAAGTTTCAATTTGTTGGACCGTGTAATTGGCATAGATCTACAAAACGTATTTATAAATTTTCAATATAGGCCCACATCAAAAAGTTGTAAAATGCAACTTTTAGTATTTGTTCTGCAATTCCGATCAATTGTAATTTAAAAAAAATTTTTTCAACATCCTGTAAAAAATTATTTGCTCTAGCTTCCCCAAAAAATTCAAATCGTACAGTTCAATGTTAAAATAGTTACCGCTTTTTTTAGAGCGTCCGGATATTAATGGGAGTCACTGTACATGTACATAGCTACTTATATGGGTGAAATAACGTCATGCGAATCGCACTGGGTCAACGGGACAAGTGAACATTTATGGTGAACTGCATATCTGCATTGAAAATCGAAGGAATGCATTTAAAGGAAACCTTTATTTGCAGCTAATGTTATAATATTAGGTTGGCAAATAAATTCGCGACCTTATGTTTCGTAATTCTTTTGTTGTATCATTATAACCCAATTCAGTGACCATTTTGAACTGTGTCATTTGAAAAGCTCTGAATTTTGCGATTAATTTGATATAAAATACTCGTGCTTAAAAAAAATATATAAATTATTAAATGACTTTGTTTAAGAAAATGTGGAGGTGGCGAACTCACAATTAGTTGCTAACCTAATAGTAATGTGAATTATATGGATTTGTAAATCATTTTTTCCCAAGGTCATCGCCCACCACCAGTGGGCAATTTTCAATTTTCAACTATTATAATTTTTTTAATATTTTTCATCTAATTTTTTAACACATTCAGTGCCACGCCAATGCTCATAAAAGTGAATAAATTCTTAAAGTTAAAATGTTAAATAACATGTTAGATCTCTAATAAAAATTTCAAATAGAATTTACTAAATATTTACTAAATATTTTTATTATAATTTATATATATATAAACATTTATATATATATATATATAAATTTCAATAATTTTATAAATGAGGCTTAAACTCAATGCACTATTTCTGCCATATTAAAATTTAATAATAGTAATAATAGGTAATTCATTATATGAATGAGTTATAGGAAGATAATTTTAATTATATATAATTTATTATAATTTAAAAATTTACTAAATATATTGGTATTTCAGTTTAAATCGAAATTAAATGCTATTTTTCATCGGCCTCGAAGATAAAGAGATTATTCAATTCGGTTCGTTTCGTTGTCTACTATATATTTGATCATTAACACTAAATATAAACACCTAAAAATAATTAAAAATTTGTTCAAACAATGTTGATTTAAGAATGTAGACACACATACCGCTTCAACAAGATTTTAATTAAATGAATGTTTGATTGCACTTTCGCGATCTTCCACATTTTTTAGTGGGTTAACTTGACCTACATAACACGATACGTACTTACCGGCAACTTTCTTTCTTTCACTTGCATCTTGTTGCAGTGTAAAACTAGAAGTCAGTTTCAGAAACTGTGTCACTCAACGACTCCGTTTGAGATTGCGACAATAAATCTTCATTCTCATCCTCGGTTGCCACATCAAAAAAGTGTATTCAATTTCTAGGTAGATTTATATATACATAGTACGTATCCTCAATTTTTACCTCAAAAGTTCCTTCGTCCGAGTCTTCCATTTTTCATTAAATTACACACTCTTAAAAAGTAGCAGACGATAACTATATGCGCTATACATTTCAGAATGAAAACACAGGAAAATATTATATAAACTTTGCAAAAATGTTCTGCGCTGATCGTTAAGGAGTTATTAACGAAAAACACGATCCAATCAGAGCGCGTATCAATTCTGACGAGGCCACTGCCAACTCCGGGCTCAAATTCGTTCGCTTTATTGTTTAAAGTTTTTCGCTGAAAACTTCTTAACAAAGCTGCGCAGAACATTTTTGTAAAGAAAAAAGAATCACATCCCTTTCGAGTAAGTTATTTTTGGAACACTCTGTAGAATAACCATATTCTTAACGAATCGGAACAGATCGCTTAGGGCACTTGGTCTAGCGAAGTACCCTGTTTGTTTAGAAGGCGAGAAACTTTTCCGTGTCCCAAGGGTTAACCAAACAAATCTGCGTTTGACTCAAAGTGTTCAGGAATTTCCCCCGACTTCCTGTCAAGAGTGTTTCCATCGACGTCACGTTTCCCGCTTTAGACAGCCGGTTTATCGCCGGTGACACGGTTTCAGCCAGTCGACGCATATTACATTCATTAAATTCGAAAACGGATAGATTACACGACGCGGCGCGTGTTGCGTGGCTCGTTTCTAGTGATGGGTATAACTCCGCTCAATTAGTATCGACTTCTTTATGTTTGCTTTTAACCCTTACCTTCCAGTTATTCGCACACCATTTTCTACGTGTCTGGTTACACGGAACTTTAATGCAATATAAATATTTAATACAAAGTATATATTTAATGCGAAACAAATATTTTCTAGTGCAGTGGACACTTTTATGTATATTAGGTTAGCAACTAAGTTCACAACCTCCACATTTTCTCAAACAAATGTAATTTTTCTATATATATATATTTTTAAGCGCGAGTATTTTTTTTTATATTAAATTAATTGCAAAATTCCGAGATTTTCGATGATATACAGTTCAAAAGGAATGGTCACTTAGGTTATAAAGATATCTACAATGGAAGAATTATTAGTTGTCAACCTGATATTTGAAATACTAAATTTAATATTTTGAGATTGTAATTATACTACATTCGAGTAATTAGAAATAGGTATTTAACGCAAAATAAATATTTTCTAGTGTAGTCGACACCTTTATTAAAATTTGAAATAGTAAATTTAATATTTTGAGATTGTAAGTACTATACACGAGTAATTAAAAATCATATAATATTAACATATCTATTTGTGCATTTAGATGAAGTTTTACCATATCATTAGGTTTCTCTTTACTATTTCGATAGAGGCGAATATTACATATAAATATCATATTAAATATAATTTAATTGAGTCATTGCATTTATAAAGTAATTTTAATTCAGTTTTAAAAGACAAGATCTAATTAACATTGTTATATTATGTCGACTACGAACTTCAAAATAAAATATTTTCTCTTTTCACTGATTAATCTCTATCTGTATCTCGATACGCATGTATAATAAAATTGTGTTTGTGTTCCACTAAATAAGTGATAGTTTGTTTACTCTATAAAGTCAAAATGTTAATGTTTCCATATAATGTTCACGTGGTACATTGCTATCATGTTTACAAACAACTGGAAAAATTCAACTATAATCTTGACAAGACGTTGGGAAAACAATAGTTCTAGGATAGTGATTCCCAAAGTGTGTGGTAGGCGTACCCTTGGGGGTACGGAAATAATGAGAGGTACGCGCTGCGCCAGGTGCAACAATTAGGCTCGCAGCGGGAGTCCACTGATGACTAGTACAAAGGACGTACACGCCTCCTATTTAAAATGTTACCGACGTTTCTTAATGAGTTATACTCAGTGTTACGAAAACTATGGAGCGGGTACGCAGACGTCGAATCTTTGGAAAAATCTGCTGTAGGACACGGCTTATATCCGATAGCCTAATCAGATTTTGAATTTTTATGCAAAATAAAAAAGAGGAGTTTTTTCTAAATAACAAAATTTACAATTAAGAAAGATTTAAGCATTTATTTCTTTCTCTAATGACTTCAATGGGCTGGGTTAAAATACATCCCCATTTTTAAATTATTTTAATCGCTCTATTTTTCCAAATTGAAAACAAATCTACTTAAATTACAACAGACTCGAGTGAAGTCTTTTTTGGAAGCAAATTTGTATTACCTTTTTAGGTACTTGGGTGACTAAATGTACGTATTGACATAAACGTTAGTTAGTTAAGGTTGCTTCATCCAATTTGAACACTTTGAATTTAATTAGACAGCGGATTTTTATTCATCTTTCTTACCTGAACTCTAAACAAACTGGAGTGAATGAAAATAATGAAACGATATTTTTCAATACTTTTAATATTTGTAACGTTTTAAAATGCACCTGCTCATTTTTGTTATAACTGCATTAAATCCGCAGCCTAGTCATTACGTAAACTGTCAATAAATAAAATCCCCAGTCTACTTATCAGTGAGATCCAGAAGAACCGATTTCCCAGGTCCTAAACTGAAGGATCGATTCGGAATCGGACATTGTTAGGGACCGTGCGCAAGTCCGAGCTTTTGAGGAGGCTCGATCACTATGATCGTCACGATCCTCTCGGCCCCAACACGCGTAAACGCGGCCGTGAGTCAAGCGCGTAACCGTTGATGTGGGATACGACTATATTACAACCGCGTGCATACGCGTACGTATGCTAGAAATGTATTCGATGCAGCGTGTCCGGTCGTTTGAAACGCTTGCCTATATATAGATTATGGGCTGGTTATCGACCGCACGGAATCTCGTCTTTGATCGTAAGCGCGTAACGCTGAAACTTTACGAAAAATGGCTCGGGCTGATCGGGTCACTGATCAATGTGCCTTCGACCTTTCTCGCCGCGGCGCTTGCGTTCGTGCCTATGTTAATGAACACTGTTCATTCAACTCGCGCGGAGTAGATCCTTGAATCGCTTCTCTCTCTCTCTCTTTCTCTCTCTTGGAAATATTATTGAATTCCTGCATCCAATTACTCCCGCGCAACGAGTGGCTGAGATTGGCAATGCGAGGACTTCCGGTCAGAACGCTAGGAACATTTTCCCGATCTCTCCATGAAGTTTATTACAATTTGACCAACGAATATCCGACCTACAATTATTATCAATAGTTAACGCTAAATCTACCTGCCGAACAAATGACCGGTCTTACATTTTCAATTTTGTAATTATTGAAATGACAACGATGCTTAAATGGATATTGATTCGACGAATTTCTTTGTTCAAATATACGTCGCAATTTTTATTGCAAGAATTGGCGAAACTTCCGTTTAAGGTAAAGGTACCAGTAGTTGACCATGAACGAGTAATTGACCATTTTATAGAAAAACATAAAAAATAACATTTTTATAAGCTGTACACTTTTGATGAAAGTGAACCTCGGATGCCATACCATTGGTTGGTTAAATTTCTCTAATACCATTCTCTATTAACTTGCAACATCTACTCTGTTCCTCGATTAAACTTTTTATGGAATTGATTTGTTTTATTTCTGATTTCATTCTTTAATTGTAATTTGTGCTGATAATTGTTGAAACTAAATATGATAGTAAAATGATTCCCAACATTATTGCTTTAACCCTCTTTCTAGTATAACTAGTATAACTACTTACATTAATATATTAATATAATATTAATATTATATTATATTATATATTATATATATTATATATATATTAATATATTAAGAACTCCTAGTATAACTACTACTAACGAATACGAGGTCAATTACTAGATTTTTCATTTTCATGAGTGGTCAACTTCTGAAGCAAGTAATGAATTTCTAAATAAGTTTCTTAAATTTGTATAAGTAAACTTTTTCAAAAAAGTGGCCTTGGTACATAATTCAGAAGACTTGAAGAGTGTCTTCAGACATCGACTCTCGCTATTTAATGGCAGAGTAAATGGTTACTATTGTTCGCGTGGAAAACTTCTCTTAACTGGTCAACTACTAGTACCTTTACCTTATAGCAAAAATCAGAATTCGATGAAATTTTGAAAATAGGTTCTGTTTTGACTAACACGGCGATTGACAGAAGGATTTTTGGCGCATCGGAAAAATTTTTTTTTATCATTTCAATGTCGCGCTCTACCTTACCGACTTTCTATTTTATATAGAATTTCTTCAATTAGTTGTAAAAAGGGATCATCACCAGCCTAGCTCACCTCACAGCGCCATAAAAATTCACACATATCATCTAACAAGGTCTCAATAATCAATTACTCAATAACATCTAATAAGGTAAAATTGAAATTTTTAAAGACTACACCTGGATTGTCGTGTGCATGGTCTCTCCGCCCCCTCCCTGACCTAACCACAACTCATCTAATCACATAAATAAGAAATAAACTTTTCGGATTAACCTAATCCAAATTAATTCTCATCGCATAATCTTCCCATTGTAGAAATTGGTTTACTTGGTTTAACAAGTGAAATTTTCTATACATTTTACATTAATTTCCAGAATATATATATATATATATGACAAGTATAGTAAATAATGATCGCACCATGGCGCCGCGAAAAATTAATTCTTATATATCAAAAATTGCGATCGATAAAATATCCACTATTTTTAAATAATGGAGTTAAAAAACCTCTATATATATGACGCATGCGCACAGCACGAACATAAAGTACAAAGTCGGTAAGTCAGTAATCGCTAAGGTAGAGAGCAACATTGAAATGATAAAAATTTTTTTTTGACGCGCCAAAAATCCTTCTGGCAATCGTCATTTTAGTAAAAAAAGAACCTATTTTCAAAATTTCATCGAATTCTGATTTTTGCTATAAACGGAAGAACAGCCCAAGAATTTTAAATAAATAGAGCGTCGTTGGTTCTATCGGCTAAAACATTTTGATCGTTTTCTGTGCTCGGTAGTTTTGCTGTTAACTAACAAGAAAATTACGTATGATAATACTACATTGGGCCAACTGATGTTTGTCCACGTCTTACAGACGTTAGAAACGTAGCTACAACTAAGAACTTGTTAGTTATTATATTTCAAATTTATGTTCTCTTATTTCTGGATGTACACTAAAAAAGTTTGAAATCATGTTGTAAATTGAGAGAAACAGGAGGTTATAAGAAGAACCGAATGTCTTTAGAACAACCAAGGAAAGCTAGCTTATCAAAAAATTTACGAGCAGTATGTTTTACGTTTTGTATTGCACTTTTTTATAGCAAGGAATGCGTATTTTTCTTCGAATTGCTCTTTCAACCTGTCATTCAGGGCATCATAGCAATTAGTATTTCCATGTTGCTTGTAGAAGTTGCCAAAGGTGCTAAATATCTAAGCTACATATCTAATTAACGGTTCCAGGTTCGGAAGTACCAGTCAAAATAACTGGTATTGGTATGACTAGCCATGGTACAACATTATTTTGATTCCGTATAAATAAAACAAAAATAAAATTCATGATATTACAGCTTTAGTTATCGCTGTAAAAGTCATCGAATCATTGCGAAAAAAGATGCAACATGAAGTAGGAATTTCAGAATGAAATTGTAAAATCAGTCCTTCTTTACTGTCGTGATAGATCTATTGTTAACGAACCGCCGCACAGTGGTCCAAACGGACCATTTAGCTGGACAAAATTATTCTCGTATTATTTTAAGTCTGAAAGCTCTAGTTAAGTAGGTCATTGGATTCGTCTTGACGTCAGCTACAATAATGTGTAATAAAAAATACTTAGTGGCATATAAAAAATAAACAATCAATTTTTTTATTAGAGAAAAAGATTCGTGAAAATTTTTTATTTGGATTTATAGACGACCGAGTATCGATTAACTTTTGTGGGAAATATTTTCTTGCGAGATTATTCGAAATGTTTGAAACATCGTGGTGACAATTAGGCATTTTCACCGAAACTTTCTTTTTTTATATAAATGCTTATGAATCACAATCAACATAAGATAGCAAAAACTAATTCGAGTAAAAGTTTTATCGTATATTTTGGCCCACAGATTTCTACGAAAATTTTCTAAAACAAATAATTTTCAAAATTTACAAGAAAACTATAAATTTTCAAAATTGTTTAATATATCGACATTGGATTACTAAAAACTGTCTCAAATTAAAAGGAGCAAGTAGGAGCAAATAAAATTGATTTTTTCAGATACTCTAGACTTCAGTAAAGAAGTTCCAACACGTTCCATCGCGAATCTTTTAAAATTTTTTTTTTTGCAAGACTGTCAAAGTTTAAATGCTACATACGTTTAAAGTATATTATCATTTTTAAACAAATAAACAATATATTTAAGTTTTATTTGAATGTTGTACTTACGGTTCATGCTGATATCCATCATAGAATGAAAAATTCCACAAATATTTCCACCACTAGATATTCACAACGAGACACACTAACGAATACTGAGGTGTCAAACGACGAAGTTGAAAATGAGTTGTTCGTAGGGCAAGTTTTATTATGGGGTGATAAGAAGGGGAAAAACAGCAGTGATCCTTCTTACCTGGTACCTTACCTCTCATTTATCGAAGCGGGAAATTTTCTGCGGAATTTCCATTTTTTTTCAACCGACTTCGAAAAACAAGGATGTTATTTAACCGACTTCGAACAAGGAGGAGGTTACTCAATTCGACCTGTATGTGCCTTTTTCGCTTTTTTTGTAGAGAATGTCCCTGGGGTGGTCCCATCATAAATTTATTGCATTTTTTCACTTCTAACGACTTTTATTGCAAAAAAATAGAATGCTTCATTTATATTTAACCGACTTGCTCGGCGTTTGCTCAGCAAGGAATGTACAGATCGCGATGAAACTTTTCACATTTAATGGGAAATATTTCCGCGATGATCCCACTTGCAAAAATTTATAGAATTTGTTATTGTTAATAACTATTATTATACTTAAAAAAACCTATTCGTTGGTGTTATTCTGCAGAAAAAGTACCGATCGCGATGAAACTTTTCACATTTAGTTGGAGATACTGCCGCGATGATCCCACTTGCAAAAATTTATAGAATTTGTTATTGTTAATAACTATTATTATACTAAAACAAAACCTATTCGTTGGTGTTACTCTGCAGAAAAAGTACCGATCGCGATGAAACTTTTCACATTTAATAGGAAATATTTCCGCAATAATCCCACTTGCAAAAATTTATAGAATTTGTTATTGTTAATAACTATTATTATACTTAAAAAAAACTATTCGTTGGTGTTACACTGCAGAAAAAGTACCGATCGCAATGAAAACTTTCAGATTTAGTTGGAAATACTGCCGCGATGATCCCACTTGCAAAAATTTATAGAATTTGTTATTGTTAATACTTACTGTTATATCAACAATAATACCAAAAAACCATCCTACGGTGTTCTACAAATTCTACTCGTTCCAATAAAAAGTGTGAAATAAAAAAATTTTATAAAAAAATTAAACCGACTTCGTAACGGACTAATAAATTCACTAGAAAGTATGAAATAATTTCTGTTTGATTTCTACGATTACCAACTGTTAATACAATTGATTAAAATAAAACATTAAGTACAATACAATCTTTTTGAAGGCGGCACAAAATTGTGTAAATAACAATTAACTTTATTATTTTAAATAAATTCATTTAGACTTGCTCAAATAAAACATAATTATTTCTGCGTTTTATTTGAATATCCAAATAACAAATAACTTGTTATTTAAATGATAATTTAAATAATTATTTATTTAAATAAATGTATTTATTGCCCAACACTGAATGCAAGGATAAAAGCGAACCGACCGGAAGGGCAATCCGTGCAAAGCTCGAGTCTAGATACGACAAAAGTTCAGAACACCTGTTCCTCCTTACCTGAGCGCACCTCCTGTCGCTCGCGTTGCTTGGCAAGTGTGTACTGTTGGTTCGCCAACCGGTTCTGTTCGTAACTCGATTTTACGGCGACCCGTGCTCGCGCTTATCCGTTCACGACGCGGTTAAGCCGGTATGTGGTTACGCGGGAAGAAAGTGGCACAATGAGCTCTTGTATAATCGTAAACACGTGTAAACCGACTGAATATGGATCTAAGAATAAACCGTGCCTTGAATGGCGGCGATCGGCTCAAGGAAACTCACTGCCGATGCTGATTTTCCGAAGACTGACTGAACTAACGAGTCCCGAAAATGTACCCAGTCAGCCAAACCTGCTTCGAACAAATTTTTATTAATGTTTGAAATCGTACTTTGCGAGCAAGTGCGGTGATTTTGATGCCAACCGTGCCTGGAACAGAATTTGGTCCCTATTTACTATGAATTTGCAAAACTTGTCGACAAATTCGGAGACTAATGCGGAAACAGATGGCTTGGCATTTGAGTGCAAAGTTTGCAGGAATTGCATACCAAATCGAGGCTAAACTTCTTTCTAAATGTAAATATCGTGGAAAATTTGAGAAAACCGAATTTTATTTAATTTTTTAAACTGTATAATTTTAATTTGCATACTTACAAATGTTAAACAATGAGAATAACGATATTTCCCGATATTTACTCTTTAAGCAAGGTTAGGTTCGCTGTTAGTGCGACCGACCTGCCCTCTTCACAAAGACTTGCTAGATTGTCTACGATTTTCCATGGACTTTGCATGAAATTACTGCAAATTTTGCACTCAAATACCGAGCTTAATGGTGCAACAAATAGGTTGGAATTTATAGACAACTTTTGGTGGCAAATTCATAGCAAATCAAGAGCAGATCGTGTACTGGGTATGAATAACAAATCAGGAAGAATCATAATTAAAAACGAGAAAAGATTCAATTTACAACTTGTTAGATGAACTTGATAGTCTTAATTATTATAATCAACGGACATGCCACAAGTGTTGCTGAAAAGGAATTCATTTTTGTAAGAAAAAATATGTCGAATAACTATTTTTAATCAGAAAAGAAAGTACACAACTGATACGTGAATAAAAATTAACCTAATCGTATTATATTTTAATCAAACGTGACGTGTTTCGTATCTCGAGAAAAAGTAGAATCGCTACGTGAACACGTTCTTTTATATCCTTCTTTCTCAAATGTTTATGAATTTTCTAGAACAAATTGTGTTGCAATCGCAGTATCATAACACTCACGCACACATACGCGATCCTCACATTCATACAACAAGAAACATACAAATCCCACACTTCCTACATTTTCCAACACGGAAACGTTGTAATTTATACCGAACAGGTAGTGAAAGAAAATTTGTCCTAAAAAAAACACATACAAGTCGAATAGAGTAACCTCCTCCTTTTTCGAAGTCGGTGAAAAATTTAAATTCTGGATTGGCCAACAAAATCTCCTGCACCAACAATTATTATAGAATTACAGAATATACAGCTGTTGAATAATTTTAAACGTCAACGGAAAATTATGAAAAAATGTTATTTTCTATAGACGCGACAGCCTCGGGGAATTTGGTCGTATCTATCCTAAAGGGAAGCTATTTATTTATCTCCAAAGGTCGAGTCGAATGTCTCTACATTTCTCTGAAGACAGTGTTTGTAAACAGTAAACAGAGAACACGCACGTGCGCCACGTGGGACGGATTAGGGGAAGGTGTGACATTTATCCTTGAAACGAACTTTCTCGTACCGATATCAAACATTGCTTCCCAAATGTCCATAGACCTCGGAAATGAAGAAAATAGTACAATTTATTAAATATTATAGTTGTAATAAACGTTGGAAATTTGACATTTTAAGGGGAGTATTTTTCACGAGAAAAATTGCGATGTTGCTATTTAATATTTTCTGTCGCTTTTTGTTTTTAAATTGAACAGCAGATTTTTGCGATAAGAAATCGCATCTTAAATCTTCCAGAATTGAAACAAACACAGATATATTACATCGCCTCATTTTGACATCAGATCCATATATGAGCACTATTAGAATGAAATCACGTACAAAAAAAATTAAGGAATTAGATCCAGAAGCAAAAGAATTAGTAATTAAATAACAGGAAATATAATAATATTGATAATATTAATAATAATTGTAACACTCATGGTAATAATAATAACAATAATGATAATAATAATAAACGAAAATCTGGTACTTTGGTCGCCCCGTTAATTTCGCAAAATTTATTATTTGATTAAATATTAACAATAACTTATCTGAAATTCTCGCAGCCCGCTGTTCTTTAGTGCCTCGTGTCGTAACGGACTCCGCTAGACGTTCCCGCTAATAATTGTCTCCCACTACTTTCTTCCCAATAGTTCCCCACAAACTTCGGACGTAGATGCGTTCCTGTCGAAACTCGCGCATGCGTGAAAAAAGCGCCCCGTGTGGCAAGACTGGTCTACACGATAGATGCGACCACGAAGTAAAATAGGAGACCTACATATGTGCATAGTATGAAATTGACATCAAAACTTGTACCCGGTTCGGGGAGGTACGCCAAATGGAATGGCATGGACAGAGAATGTCAGTGTCAAACACGTGTCAAACGATGAAACGGAAATGTTAGAAATACATGGTTATGTTACGACAGGACGTGCAAATACGCAAAATTTGAATAAAATTAAGGTTATAAATTTGTAAAAAAAGATTTTCAAAACATTATTATTTTTATAAAATGGAGAGCTGTTATATATTTTATATTGTGTATCGTGTTTTATATTAATAATTAATAAGGATGATGCATATAAATGTTTTTTTTTATTATAATATAATTAAAAATAGGGTACAATAAGTTTTTACACATAATAGGCTTATATGCGTTTTACTAACTCAACACTACCATCAATATTGTATTTTTATATTTTAATTTTTCTAACTGTTAACCTAGTTCGTAAGGATAGAATGTAATAATTTTTGTACCATAATTGCCAGCTTATGGACCTAACCTGGTCTAAAGCCTTAGTTCTTCACCTGTCATAACATAACCATGTATTTCTAACATGTCCGTTTCATCGTTTGACACGTGTTTGACACCGACATTCTCTCAGTCTTGCCGCACGGGGCGCTTTTTTCACGCATGCGCGAGTTTCGGGAGGAACGCATCTACGTCCGAAGTTTGTGGGGAACTATTGAGGGGAAAGTAGTGGGAGACAATTATTAGCGGGAACGTCTAGCGGAGTCCGTTACGATTGTTACAACACGAGGCACTAAAGAACAGCGGGCTGCGAGAATTTCAGATAAGTTATTGTTAGTATTTAATCAAATAATAAATTTTGCGAAATTAGCGGGGCGACCAAAGTACCAGATTTTCGTTTATTATTATTATCATTATTGTTATTATTATTACCATGAGTGTTACAATTATTATTAATATTATCAATATTATTATATTTCCTGTTATTTAATTACTAATTCTTTTGCTTCTGGATCTAATTCCTTAATTTTTTTTGTACGTGATTTCATTCTAATAGTGCTCATATATGGATCTGATGTCAAAATGAGGCGATGTAATATATCTGTGTTTGTTTCAATTCTGGAAGATTTAAGATGCGATTTCTTATCGCAAAAATCTGCTGTTCAATTTAAAAACAAAAAGCGAGAGAAAATATTAAATAGCAACGTCGCAATTTTTCTCGTGAAAAATACTCCCCTTAAAATGTCCACTTTCCAACGTTTATTACAACTATAATATTTAATAAATTGTACTATTTTCTTAATAATAATAAATTTTGCGAAATTAGCGGTGGGACCAAAGTACCAGATTTTCGTACTTGACTAAGGCCGTATGACGTCAAAATGGTCGCGCATGCGCGAAAAAAGCGCCCCATCTGGCAAGACTGGTGTAGACATTGTCGCGTCTATAGAAAATATACTGTACTAGTGTCGATGCTGCAGCGAAAGGTCGCGGGTGCCTGTGACGGAAAACAAATCACGCGAGTTACCGTCTCCCGCATGGTCACGTGAACGTTGATAGCATATTATTCAATAGCAGACCGGCAACCTGTTGTTTGCTACAATTGGCGACGCGCCAATTGAACGTGGGTGTCGCGTATATCCTGGCGGAGACGGCTGCCTAACGAAACCGAAAGACACGCAACAAAAGTTACGTCGCCCGGTGACAGTTTCGGACTAATTGATCCCTTAGCGTGACTTCCCCTGTGGTATCTCGACCCGGAGTCGCCGTGCCGATAAACACGATAAACACTCCCGGAATCGTCGAATCCGTTTACCCGATCACCTAGCAAACTTTTCTCCTCTCTTTGTGCGCAGTGGCTTACGCTGAGGATGAATCTATGGGACCCGTGTTTGTCAAGGAACCACCAAACCGAGTTGACTTCTCGAACGGAACCGGAGCTGTCGTCGAATGTCAGGCTAGAGGAAACCCCCAACCGGATATTATTTGGGTTCGTGCCGACGGAAGTGCTGTAGGGGACGTTCCGGGACTCCGACAGGTATGTGTTTATTTTTATTTTACCTTGTCCTCGCCAACCTTGTACAGGAAGCTTCACCAGGTATTAGCACTTCGCTTTACTCTCTGCTGAACAAGAACCTGTTGACGATATCTCTGCAAAAAGTAACCCTTTACAATCCGAGCTGTTTCACCTCGAAAATTAGACATTTCTTCCCTACTTAGAATAATTCCATTCTACACAATTTTTGAAGTGAAACTTCTTTGCTGAGGGTAATAATTTTCGGGGAGATTACGATAACCGTGGCCCCTACTTTGAAGGTTATATTTGTGTTCCTGGGATCATTTTAAGAAAAAAATGTGTATATAACAGGCGTCCAATGGGGTCCGTTTAGTCGGTAAAGTAGATTTCTTGTTTTTCATAAAACTCCAAATATCTTGCAAACTATGCGAGATATGGCAAAATATCAAGAGACCTTTTTTGTAGAAAATTAAATTTCCAATAGTTTATGTCCTATGGCATTTTTCTATCAGCTGCGCAGTTTCCGAGAATATTTATATTTCGGTGAATTTGCAGAACAACTGCCTCTCCCCCGAAATAATAATCGGTGGAACGTAAAGGCTTCGTTCTGAAAAGATCAAATTCTGGAAAACATCTACAATGGGAAGATTATGTAAACAGAGTGAGTTAGGGTTAGGCCGTGAGAGGGGGCGGAGAGGCCCGGTCGTGAGGCCGGGCCGACCACGCATACGAAAATCCAGGGGTAGTCTAGTAGTAATTTTAATTGAATATTTTTAATTTATTTTTATTGAAATGAGATTCCCTACAAAAAAGGTCTCTTGATATTTTGCCATATCTCGCATAGTTTGCAAGATATTTGGAATTTTATGAAAAACAAGAAATCTAATTTACCGGCTAAACGAAGCCCATTGGATAACTGTTATATACACATTTTTTTCTTAAAATGATCCCAGGAACACAAACATAACCTTCAAAGTAGTTTGTTAATAATTGTGTTCATATAAAGAAAACTATGTACACAACATTTTGAATAAGTTACTGCAAACGTATAAATGGTTTTCTAATATTCTTTGTGGTAAGATTGAAATACTTACACTCTAAATTAACGAATTTTTAGCACAAGAAGTTTAACACTTTATCGTAAAGGAAATGTAGATGCATCAACTGGTACAATGAAAAATACGTGTGTATTTGAAGTACATAGCGTCAATGACATTTATATATCCTTTATGTGTCCCTCGACGAAAACAAGAAATATCAGAATGTGCCCCCGTGGAACTATGAAACATTTTTCACTACGAACAACAACAGTCGCGTAAATTGTAACGATACTATCTGGTGACCCAACCTGTTTATAGTCGGATCGATTGTTGCTACGAAGTAACGGATTTAATTGCATTTATAGCGTGCATTTTAATTGGAAATGTATGAACATTCTGTTGAGAGTTGAACAAATCTGCTCGTTTGCAGCAACAATGATGTAACTCCAGATTGCATGGTTTTAGGGAAAATGTACGTAAATTGATTTGTTATAACTTTGAAACAGCATTATGTTCAATTGCAAAAGATTATTTGACAGTATGTTGAATTTATGTAGAGATATAATATTGGTTTCATAACAATGTATTTCCAAACAAATCAATTTATTGAATCATTCTCCAGAAATTCAACTTTACTAGTTCAATAAATTCTGTAAATTGGTTTGATTTATAATTTAAAATATAATATAAATTTATGGTGTTCAAATTACCCCTATTTTTTAAATTTGAATTTGAATTATTTAGTAATACGTTATTATTGTTAAAAGGAATCTCTAATAGGAGCCGTATTGTATATTATTTTATGCGGATGTTTGTGCAATTATAGCAAAATTGAGTAGTAATCTAGCAGTCTAGAAAAATAATGAAACATGAAAACGGACACAAAAAATTCTTTCATCCTTTAATAAATTTTAATACGTTGGAAACAGTAAATTCATGAATTTAAATTCTCTTAATCTTTGTTGTATAATTGCATAAAATACGCAGTCTAATAATTACTATTATAGCAGTGGTACTATGAAATATGACCATTCTTTGAAATTTTGATAACATATTGTAGGTCAGTATTGAATCTATCCAGTTGGAATAATTTAAAAACTGCAAATTTTGTGTTATGTCATTGCTGCAATATAAGGAGTAATTGATTCGAATTGAGATACTGGAAAAAACAAAATTTGATGTGCGTTGAATCAATGAAAATCGACCTTCTCATTAAGGATCCAGACACCTTGGTCTTGTCATTAAATTTAATTAACAGTCGATTTTAATTACTCGTCAGAAGTTTCCAAAACACTAAGTCAAAATGGACCCGCATGGATTCGTACAAGGATTGAAAATACTAAGTTGACCTTGAAGCCTTGCTACAATTTCATGCACCAGCAAACAATTTTGTACTAGGCCCTGTTCTGTATTGGTTAATTTTCAGAATAATAATTTTGTAATATCTCGAATATTAGAAATATCATTTTATATCTATTATAAGATATTTCCAAGTATCCACTCGTCACTTTGAGTACCGCATTTACTCAGAATTATTCGTCCAGATTAAAAATTAAAATGAATTTTTCCACTAATATATTCAGTGCAACATATTCAGATTACGATCTGGAAAGAGCAAAAAGATTGGGGAATAAAAACTCGGTATCATGCATTGGAAACTTTCTCATTTTTAATTCATTAAATAATTTAGTTCGATTTTATAGAATTATTGAGATCGCTGGGTCGAAAAATCAAGCGAGGAAAAGAACATGTGCTGCACGTGTTGTGGAATATGAAATTTAAATTCTCCTATTTGCATTCGCCTCGACGTTGATCGGCCGTTGATAGACTACCAGTCGGGCAAACTGAACGGATCGATCACAGTGTGGGTCGACAACCCTAACACCATGACGGATACATCGTGTCCAATCGTAATTGTAATCTCACCTATACAGATATCCTTTAACTGTTTGGCGATAGAATACGTTCCAGTAAATCATACCCTCATTTTTTCAATTCAATTTACACCTTGGTGTTCAGTAGCCTTTATCAAAATTAATTATTATAACGTAATCGTTAAGATAATTTGTTTATTTGGACAATCAAATAAATTTAAAAAATTTATTTTGTTATTTGAATTTCAAATGAATTTTTTTCATCTCATCTTTTATTTGATCAAACAAATCGCACTCTCAAAAGTTCTATTTACTTCGTGTACTAAAGAATAATTTTAAAAGCGAATGCAGCTAAATTTTAGTAATTAAACTACATAATTAGTATATCTAAATTTAATAATTAATTTAGTTATCTTGATAACTTCTGTTTGTGACCTCGAATGATCTTGAGTAATTACAGTCACTGAAATCCTAATTGAAGGGACTATCATCGTAGGTGTTTCAAAAGGGGTGGTCTCCTTTGCAAAATGAGAAATTTTGACACTGACTCAAGAAGGGGTTTGATTATCCTTAACTACCGAGAACAATTTTTTCACAATTACTATAAACAATTTCATTGTGCGAATTTTTAAATTTTTGTTTTTTTTTCCAGTAATTTAGTACTCTTGAACTTTTTAACTTTTACTTCAATATTATTAACTTCCCGATTCATAGGGAAGTTACTGTAATTACCCCGAAAATCGAAAATCGATTTTTTAGCAGATCTTCACGTTTCATGGTTATTGAAGTCATTTTAGACTATTTTTATCAAATTGTTAGTATGTGTGTGTGCGTATGGCCGTTTTTATGTTATCAAATTTTTCGTTAACGTTTTCTGAAAAAGTAACAATGCGATCAGAATGATGAATGATGCAATCGATGCGCCCCGTCGTAACTTAGAGCTGATTAGATTTTGGTCCATATCGGTCAAGTAGTTTTTTAGATTTTTTAGTTTTTTTCGAAAGAAGTTCATTCAAGAATGCAATTTATACGAGAGGATGGAAATTTTCCACCGAATAAACAAACGTAATTATATATATTTCATTTTTATGTAAAAAAAATTTTTTAAAATTTAACCCTTTGAACACGAGCGGCGCCGATACGGCGTCCGGCCGATGTTAAGTAGCAACTCGAGCGGTGCCGATACGGCGCCCGGCCGATGTGAAGTGGCAAGGATGCATCTTGGCTATTGTTTTACTAAGTATCACACCAAAACTAATTACAGAGTGTAATATTTATCAAAATTTGTTGTTTTCGACATATAAATGAATAAACTGGTGAAATTTTTTTTTTTAATTTTTTTAAAATTAAATATTTTTGAAGTACCTGTAAAATGTTCACCTAATTTGGCCGAAATCGTCTCGAGTTGCTGGTTCGCGCAAGCGAAAACGGCCTCGAGTTCAAAGGGTTAAAAAAAATTTTTTTTAATTAAAAAAAAATTTTTTTTTTCAATTATGCAACTAATGCTAATGTTACCGCTTACAATAATCAAACTAGCTGGTTATTGTTGCTCGCCCGCTTCGCGAGCTCGCGGGTAGGACTGCTCTTTCGAGAGGGTTAGTGGTACGCATTGCTAGTGGGGCATACAGCTATTAATGTTTTTTTACCCCGAAAATCGAAAATCGAATTTTTAACAGATCTTCACGTTTAATGGTCATTGGATTCATTTTAGACTCTTTTTATCAAAATGTCGGTATGTGTGTGTGTTTGTGTGTGTGTTTGCGTGTGCGTGTGCGTGCGCGTGTGCGTGTGCGTGCGCGTGTGCGTGTGCGTGTGTGTGTGCGTTCGTGCGTGCGTGCGTGTGTGTGCGCGCGTGTGTGTGTGTGTGTGTGTGTGTCAAATTTTTCGTTAACATTTTCTGAAAAAGTAACAATGCGATCAGAATGATGAATGATGCAATGGATGTGCCTCGTCGTAACTTAGAGCTGATTACATTTTGGTCCATATTGGTCAAGCAGTTTTTTAGATTTTTTAGTTTTTTTCGAAAGAAGTTCATTCAACAATGCAATTTATAAGAGAGGATGGAAATTTTCCACCAAATAAACAAACGTAATTATATATATTTCATTTTTTTTTTAATTATGCAGTTAATGCTAATGTTACCGCTTACAACTAACGAATCGGGAAGTTCTTTGTGTGGCTCGTGGAGAGTCACACACAAAATAAAAAAAAACCATTAATAGCTGTATGCCTCACTAGCAATGCGTACCACTAACCCTCTCGCAAGAGCAGTCCTACCCGCGAGCTCGCGAAGCGAGCGAGCAACAATAACACCATCCGCGAGCTCGCGAAGCGAGCGAGCAACAATAACCAGCTAGTTTAACTTTTTAATTTTAACTGTTTGAACTGTTAATTTAACTTTATAATTAAGTACTGTATACTGTACAAAATGCTACTTTTTTGTTTTAATATCTGCACGTATAATTCAACAATGAACGATATTCACTCCGACATTCCTTCCGCACTCAAAAATTTAATCGAATATTTTCCAGCAGAGGTTGTAAAATGTATGATATGTAGTCCGCTAAAATATTTGACACGCAGTCTTTCATATCGGCAAATATTCATATTGAAAGTATGAGAAGAGCCGCTGAAATTGGGATTGGAAAATCCAGTTTATCGAATATAAAATAAAATAAAAATGCGGGCTGAACATTTTTGCGAGTATATTGTATTAAAAAAATTAACTTGTCTCTGTTGAGTCACGTTCTTTATTAATTAAAAAGTTACCTAACTAATTTTCATTTAAACAACGCTTAATAAGTACTAAATAATAATTACTACAAGGAAAATTAACATGAAAAGTTTTTAAAAATGATTACCACAAATGTAGACTGTTTGAAAGAAATTATTTATTATTGCTCCTAAGTGATTGGTCTTTTTTTATATTTGAGTTTAGATATTCAGATTGTGAAACCTTTTACGCTTAAACAATTTTACAAGCTTTTTAGAGAAGTTAGAACAATTAGTATTTTAAATTAAGTTAAAAGTAATGGGAAACATTTCGGACAATAATAAATTTTAACGTTAATGGATAACTATTTTTACTTCTTAGGCACGTTTACGAATTTCGCTAAAATTTCCAGAATGTGTAACTGATACGAATCTACAAAACGCATTTTGAAAATTTGCAATATAAGTCGTAATTAAAAAATAATTTCTTTTACACGTCACCAATACACAGTACTAAACTAATCCTAACTTTTCCATAAGCTTAAGTCATTCAATCCAATTTTGAATTTTATTTTGTTTTCAAAATTGTCCGAATATTAATGAGACCCATTGCACATGTAATTAGCACAGTGGTACAATAAAAAGAGCGTTAATTATTCAACAAAGAGTGATTTATACTAACAAAATCACCGCTCATTTATATTTATCTGGCAAAAGTTGGGTGAAACACAAAATCTCCATCGTTGGGATAATTACGGAGGCTGATGCATATGAAAATTAGTCGATGGAACAAGAGTTAATTACTTACTCGATAGCGAATAAATCAAACTTTTATACGATCATCGAACGTGGTAACAATGCAATTCATTGAGAGGCACTACACGTGACACCCACTCGCCTTGTTCGCACACCGAGAGAAAGATCGACCAGTATCCGATCGTAATTCTTCATAAAGCACCTACGCCGTGAAAGAAATTAAATGCCAATCGTTGGGTTCTAGATTGGACTTCCTTTTACTCGTAACTGGTTATTAGTATAGTAGGCGAAATATACATAGTTCCACTTTATTTTTAAATCGCATTTTTATCTGTGATCACCGACTGAATTCTCGATAGACTCGAGTTAGGTAAATTCATGATTCATGTTTCTTGTAATTATCACTGTAATGTTTGAAATAATTAATTATTTCGATAATTGAATGAAATTGAAATAATTAATTATTTCGTTAATTGAATGAAATTGATATAATTAATTATTTCGTTAATTGAAAGAAATTGAAATAATTAATTATTTCGTTAATTGAAAGAAATTGAAATAATTAATTATTTCAATAATTGAAAGAAATTCAAATAATTAATTATTTCGTTAATTGAATGAAATTGAAATAATTAATTACTGCGGATTTTATTCGTTTATGACAAAAATGATTAAGTCACGTATATAAGTGATCAAAATAAAATAAAAAATAAAAAGTGGTGGAAGCAAAAGCTGTATCGTATCACTGGGTGCATAAATCTGTGTGAACATTTTTTTGAAAAAAGCATTATCGAAATTTTTATCTCGATTTCACCATTAAAATCGTTAATGGAAGAAATAACATTAATTTTAATTTCTACTTGTTGCAATAGAAGCAGACAATTTTTATTATAATTTTTCTAATTAAATTTTTTATAAAGGAAAAATTCTTATCGATCGAAAAATTGAAATATAAATTATTTTAATTATAACCTAATTATAACCTAATTTTTTATAATTTAATTATAACATTCAAAGTTTTTATAATTTAATTATAACCTTCTAATTTTTTATAATTTATTCTAATTATAACCTATAACTAATTATAACTTAATTACAACCTATAACTAATTATAATATCATTATAACCACAGTCTAATTATAACCTTGAGCCCATAAATAATTTTATAATAATTTGTCTAATTAAATTTTTTATAAAGGAAAAATTCTTATCGATCGAAAAATTGAAATATAAATTATAATTTATTCTAATTATAACCTATAATTATAACTTAATTTTTTATAATTTAATTATAACCTTCTAGTTTTTTATAATTTAATTATAACCTTCTAATTTTTTATAATTTATTCTAATTATAACCTATAACTAATTATAACCTAATTATAACTTAATTACAACCTATAACTAATTATAAACTAATTATAACCACAGTTTAATTATAACCTTGAGCCCATAAACAATTTTAAAATAACTTTTTCCGATTTTTCGGGTCAAATATCCTACTGTGCATCGGCTTATATCGAAAGAAAACTGCACCCATTACGCGAGTTATGGAAATCTGGTGTAATTGACTTCCCACTATCGAACTCTGACTCCCACGGGTCGCTTATTTAGCGGCGTATTAACGATCTTACGTCAGTAGTTCGGCTAAGGAGGAAGGCCGGATTAATTGTCGCTTAATTAGCGGCAAATTAGAATGGCCGTTCGTGACGAAATGAAAAATTTTGTGCAGGTCTTGCCGAATGGAAACTTGGTGTTCCCACCCTTCCGCGCCGAGGATTACCGTCAGGAGGTTCATGCTCAGGTTTACAGCTGTCTGGCGCGATCACCGGCGGGTTCAGTTCACAGCCGAGACGTTAACGTGAGAGCCGGTAAGTGTTATCCTCTTACTTGCATTCCAAAATCACTCGGGACTCGCTCTCTCGCTGTTGCCTGGCCAGCTGTTATACTACTTACTTTTCAAACAAGATAACGAGGCGAACGACACGCGATTATGTTTCAACAGCGCGCGATGCACGGATCGAACGTCTTGCCACTGTCAAACAATGAGGTCGTCCCATTCTAGTAACCGCGGTTACTCGTACTTTCTAATAATGGACAGATTTCACGCTAGACTGCGGACGTTTATGCTAATTCGTATTTTTATTGAAGACAGACTGATCTCTATAGCCAGAATGCAGCAACGACGAACCGTTCATTTTGGGACCCTGGGCTGCAGCTCAACTGTTCTCAATTAACTCGAGTACCAAAAATTACTGTAGAAGTTATTTTTGATTAGGTTTTTAATTTAAATTTTTTATATTTTTATTCTTTCGAACGTGAAGGCTAACACTGTTTGAGGATCTACTACATCAATCTCAATTAACTCGAGTACTAAATATTTTTGTACAATTTATCCTTTTTTATGTTTTTAATATAAATCGTTTTTATTTTTCTAACCGACAAGGGGCCCTGAGCTGCAGCCCATAAAACCCATGCCTTGATCCACCGTTGAATTGCACTGGGTCTATATTCTTTTAATAAAATGACATTCCAAATTCTTTATCTAAATTTTCCTTTTTTTTTGTATAAATTATTTTATTTTATATAATAATTATCTATATAACTCATTAATACTTGTTTTGCTTTACGTTTAGTGCAGATTAATTAATTACAGAATAATTTTATGTTAGTAAATTTAATTACTATTTACGATTAGTCTACGAATAAGGTGTCACTGTTTAATTATTGGTTATTATTTGATCTATAAATTATTTTTTCACATTTTAATTATTGTATGCATATGTTTTCATATATTGTAAGTGCATAAACTTCCGCATTCTATTGTATTCCTTTCAATTGACGAATTATAATGAATTATACACAACATATAATTAATTAAAAAATTATAAATTAGTTTATTATATAAACGTAGGAGTCGTAAAAGTAGAATTATTTTTTATTGATCATTGTTGTTCATAATTGAAAGTATACAATATTTAAAAATGTTTTTAAAAAAGTGTAGGGATACAAGCAGAACTTGTTATAATTTAATTAAAAGTATATCTGCTTTTGTGCGAAAAATAGCAATTACATTAACGAATATAATTTAGGCCTACAATTTGTTGGTTTTTTACTTCTAAAATGGTGCAAAAAATATAAAAAAATGTATTAACTTAACAGTAATATCATACAAAAATATTAGTGCTGAATGGTTTCGTTAGTAATTATTGCTGAAGTAATCTCTGTACCATTGAATCATTCAACAAACTGAAAAGAAAACATTTCCAGGAATGTATTGTTTACATAAACCCATTTTTCGAAAATGGTAAAGATTTTTTTACGCCTTACAGATAGATTAAATAATGACAATGGCAAGACGTTCAAAGGGCCAGGCACAGCGAACTAACACATCTTTTTTCAGCAATTTCGAGCACACAACGACTGACGAAAGTCGTCGAATATGGGTCAGTATTTCGAGTTCCGCGACATACTCATCGAGCGTAAAATGTCGGTGGCAATTATCACGGTTCCACGAATTTTAGGTGTCGTATTAGAATTACGCGTATTCGCTGCCGCCGCCGCCGTTGTTTACCATAATATTTATTGCTCTCCAGCCTCTGTTGGTTGTAATGCTGCACATGCTGCGAATCAATACTTGTATATAACTGAAACATGCATACATGTCGTTCAATAGTCTTGCGAGGTTATTGACAGCAATCCTGAAATTTCGCTTGCAATCTGTACACGATCCATATCAGGCCATGTCGCACAGAATTTCCCATATGGTCACCGATTGATTTAAAAATCACTGCATTTGTTGTATGTATTCAGGAAGTAATTTGTGCAGAACTATTAATTCGGTTTTAGCGACTGTTATGCAACAAAGGAAGTTTTGTTTTCAATAATTGTTGCCTCACCTATATAATTGTCGCACCAATGGATAGTCGACGTTCTCCCGATTAAAATGAATCCAAACACGATGTAAATCGGACTATATTTATTGATTTACTGCTTGTTCAGGAGCTGCCGACGGTCGAGCCGTTACCCCCACTACCGCGCTCGTGGGATCAGAACGCGGTAGTGGGGGTAACGGCTCGACCGTCGACAACTCGTGAGCAAGCAGTTCTCCAGATCTAGCGTAGAATGCTACATACTAAATCGGTATAGTTAGCCCGATTCATATCGTGTTTGAACTCATTTTAATCGGGACAGCCTCAGCTATCCACTGACGCTACAATTATAAAGCTAAGACGACAATTACTGAAAATAAAATATTAAAAAATTACGGAACTATTGTTAATTTTCTGTTGTCAACTGTTTATATTTTTTAAATATTTCCATTCCAAGAAATAATATCTGAAAAATTTAGAACAATTAAAGCTTTCAACGATGTGAAAGTTTTTGACAAAATTCTGAAGAATGGTAAGTCGTATCGAAATTTCGTTCACATAATATTTAAAGAACATTCGATTTTCTAGAATTGTTGTGTGACACAGATCTACTAAACATATTTTTTTTAATTTTTAAGGTAGGCCCACATAAAAAAGTTGTAAAATGCAACTTTTAGTATTTTTTCTAGAATTCCGATCAATTGCAATTTTTGAAAAACAGTTTTTCACATCCTTTAGCAAACTAATTCTAGCTTCCCAAAAAATTGAAATCGTATTAAAAATAATATTAAAGAGTTATTTAAAGTATTATTAAAATACAGTGCATATAACTGACACAGATCTACTAAACATATTTCTAAAATTTTTAAGGTAGACCCACATAAAAAAGTTGTAAAATGTAACTTTTAGTATTTTTTCAACAATTCCGATCAATTGCAATTTTTGACAAAACTTTTTTCACATCCTGCATCAACTAATTGCTGTAGCTTCTAAAAACAGTTAAAATCGAACAGTACGATATATAAAAAGTAATCGCCTTTTTAAGAGCGTGTCAATACTTTTTCGACTCAGTGTAATCTCTCGACAGCCAGTACAAGTTCTGCGAGTTAGAAACAGATCGGTGACTATGTGCAAATTCCAGCGATTTTTACGTGGGGCAGTTCGCACGCGTATCAATGTTGACCTAAATGTCGCGCGCGATCCAAGCAGGAAGCCTCGAAAACCGAAGTTCGACACGTTCGCAACGTGTTGCAGATTGCAAAACGAGAGGCTAGAGAGCACCGTTCGCTGCATTCGCGATTTAATAGGGGTTTCGACGATGATATCGCAGTGGTGGCGCAGTACTACGACACAGACGTGAACAAGGAGTACGCGATCCGTGGAAACAGTGCCATTTTGAAGTGCGTCGTCCCGTCCTTCGTCGCCGATTTCGTGAAGGTTCTATCTTGGCAAACCGATCAGGGAGACGAATTCCTACCCGGCGACGATTACGGTACCGGATCGATTCGATCGAAACGAACCATTTCGCTTTATTCGATAGAAACGGAAGTTGTCGTCGTTCCCGCGAGCAGATCGCCTCCGCGCTCTCCAAACTCGGTAAACTCCGACCGGTATCACAAAGTACGTAAACTCTGCAAACTCGGACCGGTATCGCGGGACGCGTTATTGTCCTGATCGAGAAGTTTAGTGGCGTGTTGGTGGAACTTTGAACCAATAGAGAAACTGAAGAAAATTCACACTGAAAACTGTCGGAACGTAACTGCTTCTTACAGATATACGTTCCATGTTTGTGACGTAATAGACTACGGATTTGACGATTTTATAAATCAGTATAAATCTGTAGGTGCAGGGAGGTGTGCAACCCTTGCAGCATAGTGGAATGGGATAAATCTTACATTTTTTTTCATATGAAAAGATAATAATAAAAAAGATTGTTTTAAGGAGCATTAAGCAATATATTAGCTTCATTTTCATGTTTTTTTATTACATAAAATTGCAAAATGATGGAGTTGTACGTATAATATTATCTAATTCCATGTCCAGCAAAACTTTAGTTTATACCCAGAGGTAGAAGTGACCGAGATATAGAAAATAAAAAATTGTATTAATTTAAGCAAAAATAGATCATCTTTAATGCAATGTACGATTTTTTGATGTCTTAATTTGCTGAATTTTTAGAAATGTTTAAAGTTGATTTTTCTGAGAACGAAATATTGTTGCTTTAGCAATCACCATTTTATTATTTTACAAAATTATTAAAAGTTTCCTTGTTCAGATGTATCTTTGATGTAATCTAATACATATATGTATATAGTAAGCTTTTGAATTTTATTTTCCTAAGACAAAAAAGAAAATTCGTATTATTTATAGGGTGACCTAACGTTTAGAAACAGAGTTAGTATATCAGTATATTAAAGTATATTCAAGTATATTCGTTAGTATATTCAATATGTTTTGAGGTAATTCAGGTTGCAATCTGAAAAAATTCTTGATTGAAATTAGGAGTGAAATTTAAACAAAATATTTAATTAAATATAATATTATAATATATAAATGTATTGGATTAGGACAATTAAGACAACGATTAGAGTCTAGGAATTATTTTGTTAAATTATACAGTAAGATTTCCATTTCATTCGATTGTCAGTTCTGTAGAGTTGGATTTGACATTCTAGTATTTTTATACAGTATACAGGGTGTCCCAAAAATGTTGTTCTTCCTTAAAAGGGGTAATTAGTATACTATGACCTAAAGGTCTCAAAAACGATCATGTCAGTCATAGTGGACTGGGCTGTTTAACTAGTCTTGACATAAGCAACAATTTGATGTCTGCAAAAATATGTAGCCCATAAGCAACAATTTGATGTCTGAAAAAATATGTAGCCCTATTTCAAAAAATTATGGTGACCTTCATGAACAAATTTCTTTTATAAATTTTGTTCCGAACATTCTTTTATTTGGGAACCCAAAGTGCCCGAAAAATCGTGGCGGCAGTTACGCGGGACACCCTGTATAATAATTAATGTATTATTTCAAGAGCTATCACGTGTACGCTTGTGTGAGACAGCAGTCCCATTAAAGGGCGCAGTCTACTGCAAAGGGTTGATGACAAAGCACTGTTTATTTCGATTTTTAATTAAAACCAGACTATCCATTAAAACGTCACTGAACTCTCCGATCCGAACCACAACGCGACTCAGCCGATCGCATAGACGTCCTCCGCCAGGAATCGCAGACAATTGTCCGAGCACAAATACTCAGTCTATAAAATGGAGCGGAGTTCCGAAAGCTCGGCTCGGTCACTCCCCGCTGTCGCATAATCGTTTTATACGAGCACGCGAAAGCGTCGTCTCATTAACATTGTTCCCAGCTCGTTACATTCGCCGTCCGGAGCGTGCTGACTGAAATAATTGGAGCATATCGTCGACATCGACGTCAGAACGAGAGACGTCTCTCGTTTCTCCCCGTTTCTCGCGTCGCGTCGCAACGGCACATGCGTGGAGACTTGTCTCGCATGTACACTTAAGGAGAGAGTGCGAAAGTGTGACCCTCTTGCTCTCTCTAATGGCGGCACTTTGATTTTCTCTCTCTCTCTCTCTCTCTCTCTCTCTCTCTTACCGAGTGCACCGATCGTTTGGCTGGCACGTCGACGTCGATGCTCTCTCCTCCTGCAAGCTGGAAACTCGTTGCGGGCGCGGCATGAGATGCTTATGCGAATCGATCTGCTCGAAACGGCGAACGACGACGCGTCCACAACCCGGGAAGCTGTCGTCAACGTCGCGCGACCGGGTTATTAGGGTCACCTGGTCCAGGTTCAGCAGTGCTCGGTTAAATTTACATCGGTTCAGGAGCCTGAAGTTCAATTATCGCGAGCAGGACATCTTTTATCCGAGGATTGACTCAAGCGAATTGATATAATGAGTGGAAGCGAGATAGACGTAGTACGACTGACAAACAAACATGCAACAAATGAAATTTAATTTCCAGTAATTGTTGTCTCAGCGTTGTAATTGTGGCATCAATTGATAGCCACGGTTCTCCCGGTTAGAATGAGTCCAAACACGATGTAAATCGGACAATTTTTATCGATTCAAGGACATAATCAAGACGTAGGCTACTGTCGACGCTTGATACGCTACCCCCACTACTGCGTTCCTACCGCACGAGTGCGGCAGTGGGGGTGGCAGCTCGAGCGTCAGCCGCTCGCGAGCGAGAAGCACACGCTTGGCGTTGCTCCATAATCAATGGGTAAAACTGGTCCGATTCACCTCGTGTTTGGACTCATTTTAATCGGGAGAATCTCAGCTATCCATTGAGGACACACTCACAAAGCTAGATAGACAAATGCTGAAAATGGAATATTTTTTATTCCATGTTCACATTTTTCGTTGAGATTATGACGCTGAGTGTTGCGGGAAGAGTGGGTCTGACTCGTGTAAATTTAACCGTGCAGTACTGTATGTATGCCCGGCTAGAGTTCGAGGTCCACGAAAACCGCGTCGCGATGCGCACCACCGGAAGCCGGGCGGCGAGATTATCGGATCGATAACGCCACAGCTATTTCAGATCTCTGCCACCGCGATAGCTAAACCGATCATCGCCTTGTCGAGGTGCTACGACCGTAGGAATTGCTCGCGTTCAACACCTCCGTTATTATCAGCGCATGACCTCCATTTTAGTGGTGCACCAGTTTTATCAGTCCGAAGTCAACAACGAGTACGTAATACGCGGCAACGCAGCGATTCTCAAGTGCAGCATACCGAGCTTCGTCGCCGAGTTCGTTCAAGTGGTCGGCTGGCAGGACGACCAAGGAAACTTTTTTAACCCGGAGGAGAAGAATGGTAGAGTTTTCTAGGGGGTTTCCGGGTTCCAGAGGGTCGAAATTAGGCAGCGAGTCGCGACGCGTTAGTCAACGTCGTATGATAAGCGAATCCGTTCGCGTCTGTTCTCTTCTGAGGGGTGCCCGATCGGAAAAGATCACTCGAACGCGATAGATGGACTGACTCAGCCGTTCCGGACGCTCATTATGTCACCGTTATCGCTGATCGTGTCTGAGGCTTCCTGTCGCATACTCTGAGATTTATTGTGCAATTGTATTTCTTCATTTTGCGGTCTCGAAGGTCGCCGAAGTGACGTATACTCACATCTGGAAGACTTGTGCAGGAAATAGTCATTTCACACAGATGATGGTACATGCATTTTTGCAATCGACAGTCGTTCACGATGAAAAAGTGAAAACAGGCGTACAAGGGATACACAAATCTACAGTTTGAACTACCTTTGGAGCTTTATTTTTCTAGACATTGAACAAAAATTTCTCATTAACAAGAGAACTTTACACAAGAGTTCATTAAATCCACCTGAAAATTCGGTCGTATTTCGTTTGACTTTGTTTACTTCAAGGGAGAAATCAATCCTTCTAATCTTTTAGGCACATAAGTTCCTGTAAATTGCGAACAAGAAAAAATATCAAAAAATTGTTGCAGTAGAAGTTGTATAATAAATGTAGTTCTCTGGAATTTCTATTTGCACGACGGGATTCTTAGAAATATATAATTTTAGTATTTAAACAAATCTAGTTTAAACGTTTTCACATTTTATCACCCTCGGACTCGATAATTGTTTTCACTCTTTCAATATGAACGACTATCCATGTTATAAAATATGTAGATATATGTTCTCGGCGCACCGTTTCGATCAATAATAAACAAAACACAGCAAAATTGCAATAATTGTTGTGTTTGTTTATTATTGATCGAAACGGTGCGCCGAGAACATATATCTATTTATATTCAAAATTTACGATCGAGAAATACGTAATTATAAAATATGTAGGTACGAAGCGTGTGCATGAGATTAGTCATTGCCAATTTGATCAAAGTCGCTGGACATTTAAATATTTTAAAACAAGTAACCCTAAATTGCTAAGGTAGATTAGGGGAGATTCCATAGTATTTTAAAAAATATAGTTAAACTATGGATTTTTGTGTGTTTAAACTACTCTGACAAAATAAAATGACCTGGTTTTCATAAACCATATTTTACTAACAAGGAGAGGCCAAGATAGTCGGGAATTGGATTTTTTCTGAAACTTGCAGTATATGAAGATTACGTATCCGACTTTAATTTGGCAAAGCAATAGCGCGCGCTTCTCATGATTTTTCGAAAAAATTGCATTTGAAAATCTCTGTTCATAATAGTTCCTCACAAGGAGTTCGTGTATACAGGGTGTTCGACTACAGGTGGGAGAAAATTTAAGGGTTGGTTCTTAACGATGGTATAAGACGAAAATGAAGAATAAAAAAATTACGATTTCGGCTTCGTTATTTAGCTATTAACAACGCGACAGTCGCGTATCAAGTGACAGATGCATGCATACCTTGGTTCTCATTTAGGGCCCCAGCGAGGTGAAAATGTTTAACAAATCGTTGGACAACATTGAACTTTTTGACGTACACAACGTACACTTTTGTTAGACGCGTTGTTGATTTTTAATTGTTAATAGTTAAATAACGAAGCCGAAATCGCAATTTTTTAATCATTTTAACAAGCTGAGAAAAATAGACTAGCACTCTTAAATTATTGTAACCTTTCTACTCTTTTAAATTACACCCACTCGTTGCTGCCATAAATGCATAAAATGCGCAGTCTACTTATGAGAAACTATTATGGACAGAGATTTTCAAATGCAATTTCTTCGAAAAATCTTGAGAAGCGCGCGCTAATGTTTTGCCAAATTGAAGTCTGATATGTCGTCTTCGTATACTGCAAGTTTCAGGAAAATCCAGTGTCCGACTGCATTGGCCTCTCCTTGTAAGAACAGTAGTCTACCTAATGAAGCGTCTAACAAATAATTTTATTCTACTTAAAAGTCAATAAATGATCTCTAAATGATCTTCAACGAGCCAACCATCCGAAGATCCCTCGCAGAGTAGCTCCCATAAATCAGAAGTATGGACTTTTCCAGAACCTACCTCACCAGTTATAGGTTAATCGGTATTCTTCACTGTTCATTGATCAATCAAGTCCCAGCTTTTGAATGAAAGAGCAAAGCCCTTCGGCCACTTGTTTCCGCAGCCGGAAACCTCAGACAACGAGTGCTCAGGAAATCCAGAAAAGTCCTTCGCGCAGCCCCTCTATTGTGTGCTCTTGTTTCCCCTAGTCGTGACTCAATACTACGAAGCGGAGGTCGTGTCGGAATACGTGATCCGCGGCAACGCAGCCATCTTGAAGTGCACCATACCCAGTTTCGTCGCGGAATTTGTGTCGGTTGACTCCTGGGTGGGAAGCGACGGTTCGACCTTCAAACCGTCCAACGACTATGGTACTAAACTCCCGTGGACCCTAACTCTTTTTATTTCTCACTCCTCCATCATCGTTCTCGCCCACTCTGTTGCGACTCCCTCGCCTCTCACGTCCTTCCCGTCCGTCTATCTCGAGGCACGGATCCCTCTCAAGGCTTCTTCTTTTTTCTACTACCGGGCACCCCCATTCCCCGCCAAACTTGGTAAAAGTTCAAAGTGGCACGTGGTAACGATTCGTTTCCGGCGCGGTCCAGTCTGGCGGCAGTTGTACGGCGGCGGCAACGCGACGGGTTAATGAACCATCCGCTGTGCGGCTCTCACGCAGGGATTCCACGGCTCTTCTAATTGTAAGGATACGGATGAATTGGGCTGCGACGCATAGTGGCATGGTGATCCACGGTAGTAGGGAATCGTACGCTCGGACACGCTAGTTTATTCGAATCGAGATAGCTTTGCGGAGTCGCCAATTCAGAACGGAGTCCTAGGGACGGTGGAGATAAGTTTGAAAGTAGCGTAGTGTGGGGTTACCAGGGGCTCGTCGACACTATGTTTTTGTCGACACTATGTTTTTGTCGACACTATGTTTTTGACGACACTATGTTTTTGTCGACACTATGTTTTTGTCGACAAATGATTTCACCGACACTATGTTTTCATCGACACTATGTTTTCATCGACACTATGTTTTCATCGACACGGTCAAATGATCGACGTATGTTTTCATCGACACGGTCAAATGGTCGACGTATGTTTTCATTGACAGGTTTGCTAATGTTCAATAATGCTGCTTTATACTTCTCTTTGTTATTTATTATTAGACTGCAGATTTTATGCGTTTATGGTAAAAACGAGTAGGCGCAATTTAAATCGATGAAAACTTAGGAAGATCTAATAATACCAATCTAGTGTTTTTAGATTGTTAAAATGATTAAAGTATGAATTAAATGTCTATCTTGCTCAATATTTTGCAAATGATGCAGACAATTTTTATTTTGCATAAAAATCCGCAGTCTATCTATAGTCTAAATGCGCCTAGAACATAACAGTTATTATTTATTTATTTAGGGTTTATTTTAATGTGGTCGCATTAACAGTTAGGTTATTAGCGACCACAAGTTTTACAATCGAATATGTTTTACATGTTACTTGTGTTAGAACACAACAGTGATAATAACGATTATTCAACATTAGCAAATACGAATGAAACCTGTTGATGAAAACATAGTGTCGCCGAAAATATAGTGTCGACGAAAACATAGTGTCGACGAAAACATAGTGTCGACGAAAACATAGTGTCGACGAAAACATAGTGTCGACAAAAACATCTTCTTGAAGGGATACTCAAGGTGAGATCTCCTTGTGCGGTTTAAAATAATACCTACTTCAAAATGCAACAAATAGTACCTACTTCAAAAAACAACAAATAATAACTATTTGCAGGAAAAAACAAATAACGATTTTGTCCACTTTATGTTGATTAATTTCTTATTTTAAGTTAAAATTAACCTGACCATCAGTCTAAACAGTGGACATCATTTACCAAATTTACTAGACGGCATGACTCACAGTTTGGTGGACTCTTTCCTTCCGAAATACAGTCGGGGATAAAATTTAAAAAATCCCTTCTAAAAGCAGTTTTCTAATAACTTTTTTTTTATGAAACTTTAAGGAACATGTTCGAGACACTTTTCTGGTTGAAATGACATCAGACATGACATACTTCGGGTTATATTGTTCAATTTACGATATAGTGAGATATGCATCACTTTAGAATGAAATGTTTTTTGGTTCGGATAATCGACGTTCTACTAAATCGTCAATTAAACAAGTAAATATACTCCGAATTATGTCATGTTTGGTCTAGTTTTAATCAGGAGAATACCACAAATACATATGTTGGTTAAAATTTTATAAAAACAGATAATTAAAAATATCTACCTGCTGTCTTTCTTTGGTTTGCAAGATATTTTCGTGTTCTACAAGCTTGAAATAGCAAATTTTCAAAAAATATGTTCAATTTCCTAATCTACAAGAAAAAATTCCAAATGTAGGTATTATCTTTAATCCAACAAGGGATTTACCTAATTCTCAATTTGTTTTGGGGATATATCTTGAGATTACTTGCGAATATAGCTTTGCAAATTTATTTACATGTATTGGAATTGCGATACATAATGAATTTTCATACATTGCTAGTTTCAAAATTGTGTTAATTATGCATCTAGGAAATAGTATATATAATAATAAATCATGAATTATTCTCACAAAAATAGTACCACAATAGAATTATTAATTAATAAATACCATGAATCACAGAAGATACGGGACATTATAATTAATTAAAAAGAAAAACAACACTATAGGAAACAAAATAGAGAAAATTTATTGGCTAATGTGCAATAATTTTGGAGACAATACTATATCGGGTGCACGATTTATCTGAAAACATTGACATATCTCGAGAACTATGCATTGGATAAAAAGTGTGTACTTAAAGTTGTTATCGGAGGAATACAACGTTGAGGATGGGGTTTCCCATTGAAGACTTTTAAATAATTTCCTCTTCCACCTCCAGGAGGTGCAGATGGAGGGGGAGTCAATTATGGTGTTAACAACAGTATTTTTAATAATATCAAATACGACTACTTTTATTTTTTTGATCTCATATATATTTCTCGAGATATCCCCAATTTTCAACAATTTTTTGCCCATTTTGATTTTTGTCGATTACAGCACCATCTGTCAACCAAAATGCAAAAACTCGTAGGTCAAGTGGGGGTACTTTTTCAGGAGAATCCAAATCTGCAACAAAAAATGAGGGTTATCATTAAAGATTTTAAAATAATTCCCTCTCCCATTCCCAGGGGGTGGCGGTGTGGGGTCGATTTTGGTATGATTGGATATCCCCCTTCGAGACGAACAAGTTTCGTTGCTCACATTTTTTGATCCGATGCATAGTTGTCGACATATTTCAATGTCTTCATATAAATCGTCCACCGGTATAAAACTTCACGAAGGTAATACACATAAACAAGTGTTTGCAGTTCCGTAAAGATAGGTTGTTTCCCGAGCAAAATCTCAAAATATAACCTTAAAACGAACGGAGGAGTGGGCACACCCTCTTTAGGAGAGTACTGCGAGATAGTAGAGCAAAATCTGGAACTAGGAGATCGGGGAGAGTAATGGATCTTCCTAATTTGCATCCGCAAGAAATCTCCTTCAAGCGTACGCTCGGCTGAACTACCGACCACCTTGATGTCCCCGGGATTTTCTGTGTATACAGGGCGTTCAGTAACAAGCAGGGAGGTGGTGATTCAACATAATTCAGAATAACAAATATAGATTGCGATTTTCGTACACTCGGTCTCCTAAGAGAAATGTCTTTGAAAGTTCATCGGATGAACGCAAACTTATTAAGTCTTAATGAGTTTCGGTGTAAACTCTCCTTTATAAACCTTTTTCCAATATCTGTGGATATCAAACGAGATGAATGCACAGATTACTATTAAGCTCTCAGTTTTTAGAAAATCTTAATAACTGTTGGAAATGTGCTCTTTTTATTGCATTTTAATATCTCCATTTTGTAGATGCTATAATTATTTATTGTTTCTAAAGTTTCATGTTCAGTGTGCTTTATGAACTAATTATATAGTTAATAAACTTAATACTTTAGCTACAAATAATAAAAGAAACAGTGTAATTTATGCAGTAATTTATAACACAAAATTTATAATAATAGGAAATGTTGAACACATTTTTTAGTTATGCTATAATTATTTATTGTTTCTAAAGTTTCATGTTCAGTGTGCTTTATGAACTAATTATATAGTTAATAAACTTAATACTTTAGCTACAAATAATAAAAAAACAGTGTAATTTATGCAGTAATTTATTACACAAAATTTATAATAATAGGAAATGTTGAACAAATTTTGTAGTTATGCTATAATTATTTATTGTTTCTAAAGTTTCATGTTCAGTGTGCTTTATGAACTAATTATATAGTTAATAAACTTAATACTCCAGCTACAAATAATGTATAAAAAAACAGTGTAATTTATGCAGTAATTTATAACACAAAATTTATAATAATAGGAAATGTTCAACACATCTTTTAGTTACAGAATTTGACGTATTAGATAGAGATAAATAGAGATTTTATAGACTGATACGCAGTTGAGGTTTCATTCGAAACAATATTTTGTGTAGCTTAAAAAATATTTTTGAAATTTAGTGGCAAGTGCAACGTGTACCACCCTGTAGAATCACCACCCACCATTGTTTACTAAACCCTGCGCACAGGGTAAATCTAGGCCAGGCTATAACTCTATTTCTACTGCAGATGGGAAAACATTGCAGAGAACAATTTTGCATTGTTCGTTGAGCTCTTTTGTCCGAAATACCTCGATGCAGTTTTAAAATGCAATTGTGCTTTTTTAGTGGGACGCATCAAACTTTTTTACATTCTGTGATTCTTCATGCTTTTTTGAACAGACACTATCGAACACCCTGTATACACTTTTTTTTTTTAAAATGATCCCAGGATTACAAATATAACCTTCAAAGTAGGGGCCACGGTTATCGTAATCGTGCCCGATCCTGGAAACGGTAGTCTACCCCTTTAATGTTTGTCCGGATGCAAGTTGACTCCGTGTAGTCGAATTAGGCGATTCTATCGTTTTGCGGAGAATCTGTCGATCGAAGCTAGTTAGTCCAGTAGCCAATTTTGTATGACAGTCGTGACGCAGCAGTATCAGCCGGAGATTCTGGCGGAATACGTGATCAGGGGCAACAGCGCGATCTTGAAGTGCAGCATCCCGAGTTACATCGCGGAGTTCGTTACCGTCGAGGCGTGGATCAGGGAGGACGGCGAGATCTATCTTCCGGAGGATCCTGCTATCGGGCAGGGTACTATTAGGTTCAAGTTAATCGGGGTTAGACACGCCTCACGGTGAATTCGTTTGTCCTCTCCAACGGCGCGACGGCTCTGCGGGAACTTTACTCCGCATTACGATTAATCCCGGAGCCAGCAGCCTCGTCTCGTCGAGAGGGAACGCGAACGGGACGGACGTGAAAGCGCGTCGGGGAACGTCCGACGATTACTTTGAAACGTCGCGCGTCCCGCTTCACGGAGATGCGAATTGCCAGGGAATCTGCCGCCTACCCTGAGGCGTGTCGTCGGGTTCTGTGAATTAACGTGATCGAACTACACCGCTGGACAAAATCATGAGACACTCAGGAAATTACCAGATCAACTCAATGTTGCTCTTACCGAAACACATTTTTGCCCGGATCCATGCAATCATAACCTTCGTTCACCATTCCTGAAATACCACATAAATAGAGTTTTATCGTAAAATACATTAATCATTTGAAATAAAATAGTTTATGTCGATGGTAATATTGCTTTTAATAATTAATAAATGATTTCGGCGCTAGGGTTCGATCATTAGAAAAACAAAGTAAATTAATCGATACGCAATTTTGCTAATAAACAAAAGAGTCGACGTTTCGGTGCTGATTTGCACCATTTTCAAGATAATTTTTGAAATTGCGTCTGTAAGAAAAATGAGAAAAGAGAAGTTTTAGAAGATAAAATAAAATACAATTTTCAAAGTAACAACTAAGGTAAAGGTACCAGTAGTTGACCATGAACGAGTAGTTGACCATTTTATAGAAAAACATAAAAAATAAGATTTTTATAAGCTGTACACTTTTGATGAAAGTGAACCTCGGATGCCATACCATCTGTTGGTTGAATTTCTCTAATACTATTCTCTATTAACTTGCAACGTCTACTCTGTTCCTCAATTAAACTTTTTATGGAATTGATTTGATTTATTTTTTATTTCATTCTTAAATTGTAATTTGTGCTGGAAATTGTTGAAACTAAATTATAGTAAAATGATTCCCAACGTTATTGCTTTAATCCTCTTTCTAGTATAAGTGGTCAACTACTAACAAATAGGGCCGTAACTTTTCCGAAGCTTCGAAGTTTCGAAGTCTTCGTAGTCTTCGAAGTCTTCAAAGTCTTTGAAATTTCGAAGTTTTGAAGCTTCGAAAGTTCTGCAATCGAAGTTTTGAAGCTTCGAAGGTTCTGCAATCGAAGTTTCGAAGCTTCGAAGGTTCTGCAATCGAAGTTTCGAAGCTTCGAAGTTTCTGCAATCGAAGTTTCGAAGCTTCGAAGGTTCTGCAATCGAAGTTTCGAAGCTTCGAAAGTTCTGCAATCGAAGTTTCGAAGCTTCGAAGTTTCTGCAATCGAAGTTTCGAAGCTTCGAAGGTTCTGCAATCGAAGTTTCGAAGCTTCGAAAGTTCTGCAATCGAAGTTTCGAAGCTTCGAAGGTTCTGCAATCGAAGTTTCGAAGCTTCGAAGGTTCTGCAATCGAAGTTTCGAAGCTTCGAAAGTTCTGCAATCGAAGTTTCGAAGCTTCGAAGGTTCTGCAATCGAAGTTTCGAAGCTTCGAAGGTTCTGCAATCGAAGTTTCGAAGCTTCGAAGTTTCTGCAATCGAAGTTTCGAAGCTTCGAAGGTTCTGCAATCGAAGTTTCGAAGCTTCGAAAGTTCTGCAATCGAAGTTTCGAAGCTTCGAAGTTTCTGCAATCGAAGTTTCGAAGCTTCGAAGGTTCTGCAATCGAAGTTTCGAAGCTTCGAAAGTTCTGCAATCGAAGTTTCGAAGCTTCGAAGGTTCTGCAATCGAAGTTTCGAAGCTTCGAAGGTTCTGCAATCGAAGTTTCGAAGCTTCGAAGGTTCTGCAATCGAAGTTTCGAAGCTTCGAAGGTTCTGCAATCGAAGTTTCGAAGCTTCGAAGGTTCTGCAATCGAAGCTTCGAAGCTTCGAAATCTTCGACCTTCGAAGGTTCTGAAATCGAAGCTTCGACATTCGAAGCTTCGAAGCTTCGAAATGTTCGACCTTCGAAGGAAAGTTACAGCCCTACTAACAAATAGAAGGTCAATTACTAGATTTTTAATTTTCATGAGTGGTCAACTTCTGAAGCAATTACTGAATTTCTGAATATGTTTCTTAAATTTGTATAAGTAAACTTCTTTTAAAAAGTGGCCTTGGTACATAATTTAGAAGACTTAAAGAGTGTCTTTAGACATCGACTCTCACTATTTGATGACAGAGTAAATGGTTACTATTGTTCGCGTGGAAAACTTCTCTTAACTGATCAACTATTAGTACCTTTACCTTATTGCAAGTTTAAATGTCAGGGAAACAAATTTTAACACAAAGTTTTCTTACTCACTTGCTTAGGTGTGATTAAGTATAATAATGTGAGAGTCGCGAGACTCGTGAAACACGTGTGTTCACCATGTTTGCCTGCACGACACTGATCGTTTTTGGCAGAGATTTAGGTTATGTAGATCGATACAACGGCGATAAATTCAAATAGACATAATACGTCTTCAAATACACGCGTCCGCGGCTTTGTTTAGGAGTTATTAACGAAAAACACGGACCAATCAGAGCGCGGCTACAGCGGATTGATTCTGGTTCGGCCAATAGCGGCACCACGTTAAGCGGCACCTGTCGCCGAGTCGGACTCCGTTCGCTATAGCCGGGCTCTGATTGGTCAGTGTTTTTCGATAAAAACTCGTAAATAAAGCAGCGGACGCCATTTTTGTAAAGAAAAATGTCGCTTCAAATGACCCAAGGAACCTCCCATGTTCGGGAGTTACACTTATTTTGGGACACCCTGTCTTCAGGCACCCTTGCAATCCTGGAAATACGCGTCTACCCTTGCAACCCACGAAATTCTTATCGCAATAATGCCCTGAGCGTCTCACAGTTTGGTCCACCGGTACAATCCCTCAGCTTCGCACTGTGTGCATCATGGCCGCGCGACCTTTGTGCATTGTTGCAACCTGATCGTCTAACAAGCGTTATCCTGGCGTGCCCGCGCGGGCAGTCGTTTCGCAGTTCTACGTCACCGAGGCCGAGAACGAGTATGTGATTCGGGCGAACAGCGCGATCATGAAATGCAAAATACCGAGTTTCGTGTCCGAGTTCGTTCAGGTGGATCAATGGATAGCTGACGATGGAACGATATACACGGCCGGCGAGGAATACGGTAGGCGCAGAAGAACGTGCGACAACTTTCTCTCTCGAGATCGCCCATTCAACAATAGTCTATGTTCTGTTTCTTCTCTCTCCCTCCATTTATTTTTCATTGCTCCTCTCCCTCGAACGCGAGGCGAATCGTCAAGGGAACACACTGGCGCGTGGGAGTTAGCGACCGTCACGCGATACGATGATACCGTTCCGTGTTTTTCTTCGTTACTGTACTACACTGCGTCGGTGTACGTTATACGGGCTGGTATCTTGTGGGCTGTCTTCTGGGAATACGCGCGTTGCAGTGGTCCAGCAGTTCTACGAGACGAGGGTCATCGACGAGTTCGTCTTGCGCGGCAACACGGCTACCTTGAAGTGTCTCGTGCCCAGCTTTGTGGCGGATTTCGTAGACGTGATCGAGTGGCTGGCTGTCGAGGATGGGTCCACCTACTCCGCGAACAGCCAAGAAGAAAGGGGTACTTCTCACGTCTCGATTAAAAAGAATAAGGGGGGACGAGAATATTTAGCGAGCCTGCGACGAGCACGACCTCTTCCACCCTTTCGCTGCTGCTGGGTGCATGGGGTGTGTCGAAAATTGTGCTACAATAGGGGGCCTTTATGGCGAGGAATAGGTCCTTCACGTGGGAGGATAACATTTAACACGCTACCATATATACCATCACACATAGGGTGGTGGTATTTTCTATTCAGATTTGAAAATTAATTTTTGCAATAACAGGGTGTTTCGCCCGACTTGACGATATTAAATATCTTGTTTATTTTTTGTGATAGGTGAAAGGTGGTGATAGGTATAGTGTTGTAACTCTTAAAAAGAAAAGGCATCCGTGTACTATTGGTTGACCTTCACGTGACCTTCAGCGAGAAAATCATGTTTTTATGGGAAGGCATTTTCGACACACCCTGTAAGTCGTAAGGGTGCGTGCAGTATGCATCCGACGTCCGACCGATCTAGTGACGTCAGAGGCATCGGTCCGACATTTCAAATGTGTGGGTAGACCCGTCTGTGAGACCCTTCTAGTTTCATCCGACGTCAACCACCAGGACGGCCCTCGCGCAATATATTTCGGTGTAGCGTTCACTTCAAACAATTTTCATGTCGTCAATTCTGAAGTATCCGTATTTGTTAAAAATGGTTCCGTAAAGAGTTTTCTGGTGCTATAATAGCAATGCACCTGTTTAAAAAAACAATTCCAAAATCAACTATAAAAACAAATATTTTTCCAACTGAAATACTTTTTCTTAAATACTCTTATAATATCACTATGAGCACCCAAAGCTTCTTTTCATCGTTTTGTTATTGTTTGGCCGTTATAATTTAATGAAAAACTTGTTGACACATCATATTACACGTCGGCGTGAAACCATCAATTTTCAAGACTTCAAAGAGATCTTTGAGCTACGTTGATATTTTACTAATAAAGACTGTAACACAGCTTAAGTTCTATTTTAATCTATGATCAATGTAATAATAAATTTTTTAAAATGACGTTACGTTATTGCCACGTCTTGGGGATTTTGCACCACTGTGCGACGTACGATAGCGTAGCGATTATCTGCACGTGCAATGAAACATTGAGCGTGCATTATTGGGCGATCGACTGCGAAGCTGTTTTTAGCGCGTCCAATTCATAATCGTGGTAATTTAAAAATTACTTTATAGTCAACAGATGTCCGAGAAAGAGTCGACTACCATCTCAATAGTAACGATCTGCCAGAAACCTCTCCACAGAGAACAGCCCCAAGAACGGCACATAAACAAAGCGAGCCCATTCCTAGGTCTGCCTATCCCCACCACAGCCGCGCGCCTGTAGTCCCAATGTTTTGGCCGCGGCGGTGCACGCTACGTAGTATATGTGGCCACTGCAGCCAATACACGATTCGCCAACAGCCGAAAATGCGTGTGAAACGTACATCCAGACACGTCACCGTAGTCCTGCCTAATCTTGAAAATTGATGGTTTTACGCCAACGTGTAATATAATGTTTCACAAGTTTTTCATTAAATTATAACGACCAAACTATAACAAAACGATGAAAATGAATTTTTGGTGCCCATAGTGATACCATAAGATATTTAAAACAAATTATTTCAGTTGAAAAAATAAATACTTTTATTCATAGTTTATTTTGCAGTTGTTTTTTTAAACAGGTACATTGCTATCATAGCACCAGAAAATTGAAAAATAAAAATAATGATAATATAGCCCAAAGTGTCTTCTTTACGGACCCGTTTTTAAAAATACGGATTCTTCAAAATTGGCGACGTGAAAATTGTTTGAAGTGAACGCTGCACCATCCGATGTCGGATGAAAAACAAAATGATTTGATTCTCCTCCGACCATCATCCGACGTTGGACCCCATGGGGTTTGTCCCAGTGAAACCCTTCTCGAAGCACTTAAAAAGGTTTGGCTGGCGCTAGCCTCGACCGTTTCGTCCGATGTCGGGCCCACTATGAACACCTCTTCCGACGAAATCGGACGTAGCAGCACCAACACATGCCTTCCGAGGCGCTCAGAACGCTCGTCGGTGTGTGCCGAAGTCGGACGTCGGATGAAAACGGATGCATACTGCACGTACCCTAAGACGTTTAGAGTTGCCCGAGTCGATTCTTCGGACGATGTTTATTAAAAGGGAAGATTGCTATGCCATAATGTTAAAATAATTTATCGATTTTTTACCAGTAACTGTTCTCTCGAGATTGCTACCCCTATTACGAAAATACGTTGCTTTTTTTAACACGAGGACTGTTAAATTGTTCATGATCATGCAATTATTTTCTTATATTTGAAAATTAATTATTGTGTCAGTATATTGAATGTTAGTTGGGATTCGCAAGATATGAATAGGGTGAACGGAGGTAGTCTCTATGATTTAAGTTTCTTAACATCATTAGGTTTCTTCACTACTAATCGAATTACAAAATTTCTCTATTTTTCATTATCTTTTTATGGGACTTTAGCCAACTTATTTGTGTCATTTTTCTGATTAAAATGACACTAAGCACGATGTCATTTGAACTGTATTTAGCAGTTTAATTGTAGGTACGTATTGCGAACTACAGGATTTAGAAAACAGCTACAAGGTTTTTCTTAGATCAAGGATTTACTGTATTCAGAGCTCAATTTAGAATCTAGATGATGTATCATTTTCAAAATTTAAATGATAACCAAGTGAATAAATTCTTTTTACATCTATAAAATATTTGAAAGCAAAATAAAATTTGTAGTAACTAACTCTATTGTGAACCATGTGAAGAAGCAAACTAGCGATTTAATCAATAAGTACTCATTTCCTGAAAACACTCGCCTATAGAGCCTCCGGCATCAGTAGTAGCTGACTGCAATTAATGTGTCATGGGAAAGGCGTAAGGCTAACGCCATAAGTGTTCACGTATATTACGGTTGATAGTATACAGGGTGAATCATCTGAAAGTAGCCTCACTGTAACCTCGAGCAATCCTCAATGTTTATGATAATTGAAAATACCGTGAGGAGGGTAACGATACAGACATCCAAATATACACATGACTCCATTTTCAACGATAATGGTGACCTTCCATAATGAACCAGAAAATTTGTTTAAAATTATATTGCTCGGAATTTCGATGGAAAAAATGAAGGTCATGGTTTTGAACTTCTTAGTAATTTTTAATTAATCTATTTTATACATTAGCTAGTAAACTAATCCCCAAATACTCAAAAAACGTCGAGTCGTTTGATCCAATTTTGAAAAAGTTAATTTTCATAGGGTATCCAATTTTATCCTGAACTATACATGAACTTTAATCGTCATTTTAGCATCTTGCATCAGTCTCTGCAGATGCCTACACGTTCTGACTCACCCTGTACATTCGCGTCGCGTAAATAGTAGCGATGAGTGGGTACCTGGAAATTCGAGTTCGGGTCAGACCCGAAAATTCGTGATACGTGGGTACCCGAAGTTGAAGTCGGGTCGGGTAGGGTCGAGAACCCGAAAATTTATATTGTTTGGATACCCGAATATCATAGACTTTCGGGTTTTCGACCCGACCGGACCACTATCTACTCGAGTATTACTAATTTTCGGGTTCTGACTCGAGTATGAAAACTTTAGCCAGGCTTAGGTATGGGTCCTATGGAAATCACTGACACAAATTTCCACGACACGTTTTTTAGCGACGACATTTCACCGACTCCAGATGTGACCGACAATAATTTAGGCCGACAATAATTTAGGCCGACAACACCTTTAACCGATATCGACTTTGGCCGACAACGAATGCGACCGACAACGAATGCGACCGGCAACGAATGCGACCGACAACGAATGCGACCTACAACGAATACGACCTACAACGAATACGACTGACAACGAATTTGACCGACAACGAATTTGACCGACAACGAATTTGACCGACAACGATTTTGACCGACAACGATTTTGACCGACAACGAATGCGACCGACAACGAATGCGACCGACAACGAATTTGACTGACAACGCATCTGACCGACAACGAATTTCGCTAACTGAGGTGGTCGTCTCAAGTCGTTGTTGGTCAAATTTGTTGTTGGTCAAATCTGGTATCGGTCAAATTCGTTGTCGGTCAAATGCGCTGTCGGTCAAATGCGCTGTCGGTCAAATGCGCTGTCGGTCAAATTCGTTGTCGGTCAAATGCATTGTCGGTCAAATGCGTTGTCGGTCAAATTCGTTGTCGGTCAAATGCGTTGTCGGTCGCATTCGTTATCGGTCAAAATCGTTGTCGATTAAAGTCGTTATCAATTAAAGGTGTTGTCGGCCAAAGTTATTGCCGGTCAAATCTGTTGTCGGTGAAAATTGTGTCGGGGAAATTTGTGTAGGTGATTTCCATGGGACCCGACTTGGGTAGCCGTGCACCCCTAGCAAATAGCTGTGAACAGGGGAAGCAATCTCGAGCAATCAAACAGAGATCTAGAACGACAAAAGGCATAATCGTGGAGGGATCGGCCGACAACAAAAACGTTCTTCAGCCGTCGAGATCAGTTTCCGCAGCGCGGCCAACGCGGTCTAGCGGCCTGCGTTTAATTTTGCTAAACGAGTCCTGCTAGCGCGGCACGGCGGTTTTAATGGAATTAATAAATTGAATCAGCATCGTGCTCATCCCTCGCGCGAACAGAGGTCGGTCTCGTTGCGCGCTTTGACGCGCCGGGTATTATTGTCGGGGTCTCAGGGTGCACAGGATGCACAAAGCATCCAGGAGGGAAGGAGAGAGAGAGAGAGGCGACGTGGCGGTCTGATAGAGTGGAACGCGCAATTTGCTCGTCTACGAGAAGCCAGCTTGCCCATTCCGTTCGCCGATGATGCAAACGAGAAACGGAGGCAGAGCGTGCGGTTGGCAGTGGCCTTGATCCTCGTCGCAACGATAGGGATCATCCACAAGAGACGGGATTAATGGAGCACATAGATCCCATTAGCGTTCTCCGCGAACAGGGCCATCCAGTTTCGTTCGGTTGACCGGCGGCCGATGGTAACGCGTAATGGAATCTAATTCACGGTCAGTTAGTGGGTTGGCGCCCCGAAGGAAGCCGAAGTATCCATCACTGATCGATCGGATTAAACCATCCAGTGCCTGAATCTCACAGATCTCCACCGACTCGCCGATTTGTTTGACCGAGCAGACAAATGTTACTTCATAGTCCACACCATGGTGGTAGTCAACTTGGTCTAGTGCTCACTGCTAGTGGTCACTTCGAGCTTTCATAGTAGGGATTTGTCTGATGCTGAAGAAGCTACTTCGCGTTGTCATCGCGGATCTATCGCTCACTGGCAGGTTACAAAATTTGATTACAAATTAAGATATCAAAGTGGGTGGTAGGTACAGAAAGGTTGGCTACCCCTGGTCTACACGCGGGACGTGATGGTCCGGCTACAGCGCCGCGAGTAAACGCTATAAAACGGACCGTGGTAATATTTTCCCGGCAAATGTTTGACCGTTCGATCGCCGCACAGTGGGCTGGATCGAGAAATTTAGTGACATCTTGTTATAACTCTTGAACCATAAGAGATATCGGGATGAAATTTGCACTAAAATTCATTAAAAAAATAGTCAATTTTAATTGCAGACAAATCAAATTTTTTTTATTTTGTTAAACAATAATTTTTAATTAATTTTCATTGATATTTTTTATTAAAATAAAATTGTTTAAGTATAATCTTTCAAACTATTTTTGACTTACTAAATATGTATTTTATATTTACATTTCATGTAATGTTTTATGGAATACGCAAAATATAAATTCGAGAAATCTTTTCATAATCAACGCATACCAAATGTACCGGGGAGGTAAAAACGCCTCACAAGCGTGTCAAAAGATATTCCTTATAATAATTTATAATGATTATAAACAATTTTTTCAATTTAATTGTTTAAAAATCATGTTGATCTTCGTTATTTCGTATTATTTCATGTATGTGAAATACGTTGATAGAAGATAAAAATATGAACAAAAATATAACAAATATAAAAGATAAGCCAATTAATCTAACCATTACGTTTTTAAATTGAAGTTAACAGGTAAACTGTTGGTCAATTTGTTTAGTTTAATTAATTATTAAAGCTGCAGCTTCTGGATATCTGCAGGCATAAAAACTGAGATTAAAATGATTACATTCAACAAATATTGTCAGATATAAAATGTTATCTAATTAACATACTACTTTAACTGCATAGATGATTAAATTAACAATTTTAGTGCATTAGGATGTAACGTTTTCACTTGCTTTAGCACAGCATAAACGTCTCGCGTCTCGATAATCTGAACAGTTCGCTAGAAGAGTCTCTTAATTGTTAACCTTGATTCAATGACAGATATACTTACCCAAAAACAGTGATACTCACTAAGAAAAACTAAGAAACTATTAGTCAAGTTATATCAGTACCGTTCATTATATTTTTAACAATAAAATTAATAAATTCATTATATTGTTGTTAAAAATTACATACTTTTTTTAGGTAGGTATGAACTTTTAATGCAATTCCAAAAATATTCATATTTCGATGGTACTTAATTACTTATGCATTATTACATGTGAGTGCTATACGCCAGGTGACACGTCCCGATAACTTTAAACAATAATAATTTGTTTGGGCGGATCGGGGCGGATGTGATTTTTATGGGGATATGTAGAGGAAGGTCTAATGAAAATGATCTAATTTGTCCGACGAGGTCCAATTAGGTCCACTAAAAGATATACCTCGCAAATTTAAAGAAAGTATATAGATTTTATTCATTTAATTAAACATTAATTTTTAATACATTGCGAGTGAATATCCTCAACTAACAGCGTTAATTGTTACCCCAAAGGACTGTTTTCCACTTGCACAAAAGAGGTAGATGAAATATTAAATAGGGTAATCAGGACACCTCGATGAAAAGAAGCAATTTTTCGCTGAAAAATACTGCATCCTAAATGTCTATCTTTGTGAATTTATATTAACTATAGTTTTTGTGGACCAACATTAATTTTTTTAGTTTCGATGTTGATGGACATTTATGAAGCAATACAAATTTATTAGAAATCAATATGAGGAGGTCTGTTCTTTCGTGAAGTGTCACTAAATTTTTCGATCCAGCCCACTGTGCGCCGAGCGCGGCCGATTAAGTGGAGCAACGAATCGGGGTCGGCGGTCGTACCCGTTCGTGATTTCGGATTAGATTAAACCGGAGACTAATCAAACCGACGAGGAAATTGATGTCCGCTGGCTAGCTTAATTTCCATCCGAGCAAAGAGAGAGCGCCGCCGTGGAAACGACTCGCGCGCGAGCCAGCGTGGTTCATTGAAATTTTAATCGACCGGATCAAAGCCCCAATAGCTCAGCTCGTCGGATGTGTGTCCGTCTGCGTGTGTGTTCGCGTGTGTTTGTCTGTTTTGTTTTATCGGAGCGGCACACTTTGATTTGCCACCTCTGTGTTCGGTTGATTGCAGTGGTCGCCCAATACTTCGAGATTCAGGTTTACGATCAGTTCGCGATCCGCGGGAACGCCGCGATATTCAAGTGTCAGGTCCCGTCGTTCGTCGCCGACCACGTGGACGTGGTGGGATGGGTCGATTCGAACGACGGCAGTTACATGGCCGATGGACAATCATACGGTACCAATCAGCATGCAGCACCAACGTATCAACCAGTCCCGGCGAAACTGCAGAACAGACGCTATCCGATTTTCTTAATTTTTCAATATGTATGTTATAAGTCTGAACAGTTTGAACAACTTTTCCCTTTGGCGGCGGTCTCGCTTAGTTTCCGAGATATTCGCGTAGAAATGTCCGCACTGGGAAGATGTCTACTCCCCGCTAAATGTGACTCGACTCTCCTCTAATAGCAACAGCAATTTTCATTGTGAACTAACAAGTCACCCTCAATAACGTCACCCAATAGTTTCATTTAAGATTGCAGTGTAAAAGAAAATTTCTATGCTTCCTTTTGGTACAGCACCATTATTGAAAAACCTATTAATAGGCTTCCGGTAGGTAAAGTGTCAAGGGCACAGTTTGGTTAGCAAACGACACTCGCGCGTTGACGTGTGTGAGTGCACACGTCGCTATATCACTTACACGTACACGAAAATTGTAAGGGTCCGGGATTTTACGTCTGAGATCTTTATAATGCAATGACTGGATTTCTTAGTACTCAAAATCGCTAGATGAAAGATCAATCTAGGGTGCTATTTGGCTGAAAAGTCGTACTCGTTCTATTAAAGATTCTGTACGTTTAATTCTACAAAAATGCAAGCCACAGTGAGGTTGACATTCAAATATAGTTCTGACATTTTCCGCTACGAGCGTTGATTTCTGTTTCATTTATGACGGCCTCACTGACGGGCGTGCTGTCGAATATTGCAAATCATAGCTCGTGAACGTAGAAGTACGACTTTTCAGCCAAATAGCACCCTAGATTGATCTTTCATCTAGCGATTTTGACTACTAAGAAATCCAGTCATTGCATTATTAAGATCTCAGACGTAAAATCCCGGACCCTTACAATTTTCGTGTACGTATATGTGATATAGCGACGTGTGCACTCACACACGTCAACGCGCGAGTGTCGTTTGCTAACCAGACGGTGCTCTTAAGATGTCGGAAGTCTATTTCCGGACAATTGCAATTCTCGTGTAAGTATACGTGATACAGTATTTTATCCGTAAGTGTCCCAAAAGTCTGGCCGATAAATGTTCCAGATCTATCCCCACTACTGCGGGGTATACCCTCTTGAGGGGCCGCGAAACTCGTGAGGCCTCATGACATCATTCCTTATTTTTGATTATTTTTTATGAGACTGCGATTACCATATTCGTGGCATTTTTCTAAGAACAATGATACCACATATGATATAATTCCGATGATATTTACTTGTGTAACAGACAGTCAAAGTTTCGGGCGCGTAGGATAGCGTATGGGAAAGAAAGAGACGCAGGATAATTATCCTTCCTTGCGCCCGAAACTTTGACTGTCTATTACACAAATATCATCGGAATTATATCATATGTGGTATCATTGTTCTTAGAAAAATGCCACGAATATGGTAATCGCACTCTCATAAAAAATAATGAAAAATAAGGAAGTTGGAAATTTGGATTAGCTACGTTTACATTTCTCGACGAAATTTTAAGGAGAATAAGAATAATAAGTGCTAGGGACTTATATGGATAAAATACTGTGTAGCGGTGCACTCACACACGTCACGCGAGTGTCGTCTGCTAGAGTAGACTCTGCTCTTAAAGGGGTACCAGACCCATGGATATGATTAGCATATTACTTGAATATTACTAGAAAAACAAGTGAAAACTGTGTTTACGGGAAACCATTTTTTGTTTTTATACAAGCATGTTACGAGCTGTGTGAGGGCTTATTGTAAAGAGGAAGGTTCATCATAGCCCGTTCTGCTCATGATTTAACAAGATTATGTTTATATTTAATAATACGAGCATCCAAAGTAGGGCGAACAAGTCGAAACAACCACCCACGGTTCCCATGTATTTTTCTAATACAAAACGGTTTTTCTGACTTAAATTATGAGCAGAGCGGGCTATGATGAACCTTCCTCTTTACAATGAGCCCTCACACAACTCATAACATGCTAATATGAGGACAAAAAATGTTTTCCCGCAAACACTGTTTTGTTGATGAAATTAGTGTTTGCGGGAAAACATTTTTTGTCCTCATATTAACATATTTTGAGCTGTATGTGGGCTTATTCTAAAGAGGAAGGTTCATCATAACCCGCTCTGCTCATGATTTAGTTCGATTATGTTTATATCTAATAATATGAGTGTCCAAAATAGGGAAAACAAATGAAGAAAAATTCCGCAGATTCTAATGTATTTTTCTAATACAAAATGATTTTTTTTACTTAAATCATGAGCAGAGCGGGCTATGATCAACCTTCCTCTTTGCAATGAGCCCTCACACAACTCATAACATGCTAATATCAGGACAAAAAATGTTTTCCCGTGATCGCATTCAATTGTTCCCCAGATTCCGTTCATGAAGGGCAATGAAGGGTAAGTAGAACTAATTCTAGTTCAGCTACTCAAACGAGATGGCGCTTAGGCAGGAGAACTATCAGCGTACATTCGTAACAACAGAAATATAAAGGGCTTGAAGCTACTCGGATCCATTAATAGCAATAAAGATAATGATGAAAAGAAAAAAACCTGTAATGATAGCGAAACTAAAGCGTTAGATTGATACAGACGTATGTTCATCACTGTTGCCAAATTGGTTTTCCGCGCGGAGGTTGGTCACAATGAAAAATACCATAGTCACGTGGGGCCCCTACCCCCTTAATAAGTTCGGAGATATTCGAGTGGTCCACTTCAAATGGAACACACTGTATCGTCAGAGTTCATTATCCTGATCGTCCATCGGGGGATGGGCAGTGAAAAACTTGTAGGGACTGGCGTGAAGAGTGGGGTCTCGCAGATCCTCCTGCGCTTCTGCTATGTTCTGATGGACGAGCAGTAGTGGCATCGGTAGTTTTCCGCGAGGATTTCGGAAACTAAGCGGAACCACGCCAACGTGTAAAGGAAAAAGTTGTTCAAACTGGCGATTTCTACGACATATCTAAAAATTATGGAAGTAGGAGGGTAGCTGCTGTTTCACCCCCATTCCCACTCTCTTTTTCCGTCGGGAGAGATTGCTGCTGCCGCGCGTTCAATTACGCGTTGCTTGCTTCTCCGAGTCTTCGCAGTCGCGTGGGCGTACTTTCTCGAATTCGTGCTCGCCGAGTTTAAGAGCGTGGGTAATCGTTTCCGCGAGGAACAGATGTTCGCGAAGAGATTTCCTCCTTGATGTTATTGCCGTGTTTAAGAGATTCTTGATCAGTTTTATGAGCGTAAAGCCTAACGGAGGACTATTACCGCTTGGATGGTGAGATACTCTTGGTGAGGGACCCTTCGAGATCTCGCGGAAGTCTTAAATTATCGTTTGTTTAGGGATTGTTAGGAGGAAAGTTTGAGTTGTTTGTTTTAGTGTTTCAGTTGAAGGGCTCGGGGCGTGGAAATCACTTTTGGAACGATAATAAGTTTGGTGCTATGTTATACGAATCTTCGTAGCGTTCTGTAGAATAAATTTTCGATTTTGAAACAAATTGAACAAAAGATTATTGGAATATTTATTAATTTTTATTATTATTAGAATAAAAAGACGGAGTCATTTAGCTTGGCCGAAAATGTAGTTACAGGAGAGAAATTAATTTGAGAAGAAATTATATCTGTTCTTTTTTTTGTAATTTAACGCGTAATATATACTGATCGTAATTGTTAAATTGAAAATATTAGTTTTGAAAAAGAACCGTAGTCTGAGTGATATGATAAAAGTATTAAGTAAAATATTTCTATTTATAACAGAGCAGTACACGTATACATGAAAGAGATCGAAATTCATTCAATTAAAACTATTTTGTAATTTATTGCATTATAAAATATCGCATGTATTACATTAATTTAAATATTTGTGTACTTGTATGTGTTAAATATTTATACATATATTCTTATACATACATATATTTTAAATATTTATATATTCTTATATTTACATATATTTTAAATATTTATATATTCTTATATTTTCTTATACATATATTTAGATATTTTAAATGTGATTATATATTCTCTCATATATTTATATATTTTAAATGTTTATGTATTCTCTCTTGTGTGTTTATAAACGTATTTTGGAATTAGGTGATTGAATATTCGGCTCTTTAATCGAACAATACTTTTTCTCAAAAGCGATAGTTCATTTTGAAGAATGCTATGAAGGTTTTGCAACACTAAACGTATACTTATGCCTGATACTACTCTGGAAGCAATGTCTATAAACCAGTATTTCCCAATTCAAAACGTATGAATAAATATGAAATGTCGGTGGAAAGGATTAGCATACTTGTTTACAGTTTTTAAAATGGAAGATAGCAACAATTGCTATCTGTAGACATGTTAATTTAGAGTTTATTAAAAATTATCTTCTATTGTTATAATAGAGAAAAGTTTTTGTTACTAATTCTTAATCATTAATAATTTATTAGAATTATTATTATTCATCTACTTAATAACAATGAAGTGTAGAAAGTTAGTTATTATTTATTTATCTTATTACCAGTTCACTCCAAAAATTGTTTGTAATGTGTTTTCATAATTCTAGCATAAATTTTTAAACTTTGTATTATATATGCAATACTTTTATGTAAACAAGTACGTAATTTGTAAACCTTTCAGTAAAAATCTATTAGCTATTAACTTCATATACAAGAATCTGTGTTGAAGAATTCAAATTTCTTATAATAATTTTTTAATGATAATCTCGTTGGTGAATAAATTCGATTATGTGTATTTTACAAAGGCATTTAATAAGCTAAAAAACATCGTGTTGTAGGGTTAATAATTATTGAAGGAAGAACAGTGACGTATCATGCAAAAGTAGTTGCTATCGGTAGAACCTACCTGGAAATAATTGATTTTCATCATTTTTACTCTCTTGATCTTTTCTTATTATAGATCGAACTTCATTTCAAGTTTAATAAAATATTAGTTGCCGCTAAAATATCCAAGATTTGATATGTGACGACCTACAAGCTCAATTTGCTTGAATACTATCCTTCAAGAAAAGTGTCTCAAAATGTCAAAATTTCACTGTCTAGAAAACAAGAAATTAGAGTCTTGAACAAATTCTGTCAAAACAAAAATTTGCTTATGAGCTTCAGTAAATTAATTATTACTAAGAATTGATTTTTGCATTGGGAAAATTCGAGATCATATCTGAAGATTACATTTGAGTCGTTTCATGCCAAATCAATCAGGTTTCACAGTCGACGCCAGTGCAAGTAAAATTAGGTGGTCAATTTAGATTATCATTCTGTTCGTTAATATTTTCATGAAATATGGAATATCGCTGTTCTGTCCATTTCCTTGAAAACACTTACGAATTTTTATCTTGGAAACTGTTTATTTAATTGAATAATAATAGACCTTCTTTTAAATTTAAAAATCAATGTTGTATTAGAAAGAGTAGACAAATTCTCATTCCATTTTGTTACGTATTGGAGATCTAACAATTTAGACAAGCCTAATAATAGTTTTCAACGTTTAATCATAAAAATTGTAGACCAAAATCATCGTAGCCGAAAAATTTGACTTGAAATTGAACTTGACAAATAAAAATTCACAAGTGCAACGCGTTCTCACAGCAAAGGACGAATAGCGGAATTGAAAGCTGGATATTTCATAAACAAATTTGTAACGAGCAAAGCGATGACTTAAACTCCGCATAATTTTGCCATCACTACGTCATACATTATTTTGAGCAATATCCGACGTAGAGAAGCGATCGATTCACCCTGCAACGAAATCATTGACCCGCGATTAATAATTTTCGATCGCGAGACTGTATACCGTTAGAATGAAAATAAGCCGGCACGAATTTTTGAACGTTCCCAGCGCGATCGATCGCGGATACGAGGCTGTATGTGGATGTGCGGCTTATGGTAAAACCGGAAACCGGTGTCTGGTTGCAGTTGTCGGGCAGCGGTATGCAGTGAACGTGATGGACGAACACGTCCTTCGGGGGAACGCCGCAATTATCAAGTGTCACATACCGAGCTTCGTTGCCGAATTCGTCGAGGTTGACTCTTGGATCGAAGACGAGACCACTGAAATATACCCTAACTCCGATTACGGTACACACACATACGCCCACGTGCTCGTGGCGTGGCCCACGAGCGAGTGGAACAAATTTTCTAGAGGTGTGCGAGAACGTGAAACTATCGGGTCGGGTTCTCCAAAGTATAAATATGCGAGAACTCGAAACTACTTCGGGTGTCCGATGCTGGGAGTTGTTTTAGTCGGATTCGGATTCGCAAAATTTTTACACGAGCTTCGTCAAAAACGGGAAATGATTCTTCTCGATCGAAAATTGAAATATAAAATATGTTTACGATATCGGCGCCAGGTTCAATCATTTTAAGAAAAACAACAAATATGCAATTTAAGTATTCAAGTTTCTCAACGTTTCGATCCCAATGTGGATCAGTATCGAGAGACAAAATTTTTGCGTCTGAAAAAGAAATTAATAATATAATATATAATTCAATTTTTTCTTTTTCTTGGTTTACCAATTTTGGTAAATTACATGGCTGTGTTACATGAAAACAGTATATTTAATTTCGAAAATTTGTATTATTGTAAGCGAAAATATATTAAGTAACTGAATAACTGTTTTAATTCGAAAAGAAAATACACAACTGAAATATAAAATTAACGGAAATTAACGTAAACGTATCGTATTTAAATCAGACGTGATGACGTGTTTCGTATCTCGAGAAAAAGTCGAATCGCTACGTGAACACGTCCTTTTATATCCTACTTTTTTCTAATGTTTATAAATTTTCTAGAACAAATATTGATTAAACAAGATGTGTCGCAATCGCAATATCACGGCACTCACGCATACATACACGATTCTCGATTCTCACATTCAAACAACAAATAATATCACACAAATCATTCATTTCCTACATTATTAATTTCTTTTTTAGACGCAAAAATTTTGTCTCTTGATAATGATCCACGTTGGGATCGAAACGTTGAGAAACTTAAATACTTAAATTGCGTATTTGTTGTTTTTCTTAAAATGATCGAACCTGGCGCCGATATCAGAAACATATTCGTCGGAAACGACCGCAAATTGAATGCTTTTTACCCTCGCATATAGCATCGTAGTTGCCGGAAACTGGGTTTCCTACGAGACACCCATACTGGCGAATATACGGTCGGGTCTCCGGAGACCCAACCATCGTCATGCGGTGGTTAATATTCGAAGGATGAACGATCTTAGGTTGCGACTGTATTCATTAAACTTTCTACGTCGATCCCGACAGTTTTATGTCACGAGATATATTTGAATAATCGATTATGGATAGTGCATAATGCGTGCTACGGTATTATTCGCTTAAGTGTCGCAATATTGATGTCGTAATATTTAAAAGATGAACGATCTTAGGTCGCGACTGTTTTCATTAAACTTTCTACGTCGATCCCGACAGTTTTATGTCACGAGATGTATTCGAATAATTGTTATACATAATAGTATCACAGTATTGTTGATAATCGACACGACTATCCGAAGAGGTGTGCCAAAGTATTCTTTCAGCTTCCAAAAGCGAACTGATTTTTCAAAATTTAATCGAACAAGTTTTTGTGGAGACGTTAGAAGGACTAGTTCTCTAGGTGATGTGTGAATCATTATTTTTTAAATTGCAAAGAGAAAAGTGAAGTTCACGATTTTTAACGTGTGTCGTAAGTCGTCAACAACAATGATATTAACAATAGGTCAAAATAAAAGTAGACGTTCCAAAATTTTCTTTTTGGAAAATTGAATCGCGTAATGATTTTTCTAAAAAATTTACACGCAGCTTTATAGAACTCAAGAAACGGTATAACTTTTATTCTAACCATTTTTTGATATCTTCTGTTGTTCACAACTTACAGGGTCGTACATATAGAGCAAGGGTGGTTCGGATGAAAGGGTTGAATCTTCCTTAAAGTGGAAAACGGACATGAACGAATTACTAATTACATGATTAATATTAAACGAATTACTAATTAAATAATTATCTATCTTCTTAGTTAGATCTAATAAATGTTTTTGCGAGGTTTCATAAAAATCAGAGTGTATCAGTCCCCGATGTCGAGCGAACATCTTCAAAAGAAGAAAGCATAATGTTTCTCAATGATCGAGTTTCATAGACCTTCTATACAAGATGTCCCAAAATTCCTTCAACATCCGGAAATGGAAGGTTCCTGAGATCATTTGAAGCGACATTATCCTTTCTAAAAATGGCATCCGCGGTTTTATTACGGAGTTATTAACAAAAAACACGGACCAATCATAGAGAGATCCCGTGTAGCGTCTCCGTTGACGGAGCCAGAATCAATTCGCTGTTACCGCGCTCTGATTGGTCCGTATTTTCCGTAAATAACATTCAAATGATCTCAGCAACCTCCCATTTCCAGATGTTAAAAGAATTTTGGGACACCCTGTACATTTACCCCGCAGTACAGTAAAGATCCGATTCAGTACAGTAAAGATCCGATTCTTTTCCGGGATCGAGGCTCCAATCAGTGATGCCAAATTCGTGGGTCTTGGGATTTTCCCTTCCGCTCGCTCAGCCGGCTTGATCCCCCACTCTGACGCACCGTCGTCGACATACTAGAGGTATGCTGGTGGGTGTAGCCCGCGTGCAATCGAACAAGCACTCACACGGACAGAGTAGAGACACGTTCGTGTGTAGTCCGTGCGCAGTAGAAGCAATGTAGCGACGAAGGTGCGTCAGAGTGGGGGGTCGAGCCGGCTGAGCGAGCGGAGGGGAAAAATCCCAAGACCCACGAATCTGGCATCGCTGACTCCAATGGTTGTCTCGGCCTACTCACTAAACTGCGATCCGTGTTTCATTCGGCGCAGTGATACCAGAAGGAGGAACTTGCCCCTCCAGCTGAGCCCCCACTCTTACTTCCACTAGTTCTACTGCGCACGCGCTACACACTAACGTACTTCTGCTCTGCCCGAGTGAGTTACGTTCAGAGCAGAGTGGCCAGACGAATTCGATCTTGGAACTCGCGAGGGGAATACAGTACCCCTTCTCTGATGACCAGCAATATGGGACGGGGATCGAGAAGGGGTTAGGAGAAGGGGTACTGTATTGACAACGTCATCAGAGAAGGGATACTGTACTCCCCTCGCGAGTTCCAAGGTCGGACTCGTCTGGCCACTCTGGTTCAGAAATACGTCGTGTGTGGCGGGTGCGCAGTAGAACTAGTAGAAGAGTGGGGGGTCCAGCCGGAGGGGAAAGTTCCTCCATTTTGCATCACTGGGTCGGCGTGGTAGAGGCAGTCATAAATCAGAAAAGCAAGTCTAGATCCCGATGGTTGTCTAGCCAGAGAACGCCTTTTTGAGAAGAATCGAGACTTTACTGTAATGGAGTGCTCCACAAGTGGGGGAAAAATCCGACACTTAAGCTGAAACTACTGTGCATAGTGGGGGAGGCGCGAAAATTAAAATTAGAGTGACTAAAATGCACACAATACGTGTTCATGTTCAACAAAATTGATACAGTTCTCCAAGTTTCGGAAATTCCGACTCGACCCAATTCAACCCGGTTCGAGTATCGAGTGCGCGAAACTTTCGGGTTCTCGCACACCTCTGCACAGCGCCCACGTGCTCGTTCCGCTCGCAGAACAAGCGGAGCGAGTGGAACAAGTTATCCCATTCATACATATACCGTAGATTTTTGTTCTCTCCTTTCTTACTGCTGTCTCGCCATGCCGTGGCCACGTCACAGGCGCTTTTCCTTTTTTCGCGGTCGAAATGTCAGTAACGCGGCTCGGTTACTCGCGCTTACACGCTTCATTTCGCCTCGGGCCGCGACGCGGTGGAAGCGGAAAAACGACTGAGCGATCGTTTTCATTCATAACCCGCGCGACGAACATCGTTGTCGGCTTGGGACTCGAAAGCGTTTCAAGGATTCGAACGTTAAACCGATCGTTAAATCGTAACGAGCGATATCCTCTGCGATCCCGGGCAGGAATCGTTCCATAGTAAACACGAAAGGAAGCACGCAACAGGTACGATCGTTGGTATACAGGCTGTGAAATAATTGTTTGCCTTCCGATAAAGCGTCCAGGGAATATCGGCGGTGCTCGATTAACACGATCCGGACGGATCCAGCGGGTCTAATTGCTATTTTTGCGAGAGTACATCGAGCTTGAAAAATCTGCAATGTAACCATTAGACTGCGGACTTTATGCATTAATCAGGGAAACCAGTTGCTGACGTTTCAAGCAGTAGAAACACTGCAATAGAAACTACACGTTCTAAGAAAAACGAATATCCCCTCCACTGTGACTAGTCTCTATGATGTTGTACCTTTTTCGTTTTGTAAAATCGCTGTACAGTAAAGCCTTGATCTAAGAAAACGGAAACTACACGTTCTAAGAAAAACGAATATCCCCTCCACTGTGACTAGTCTCTATGATGTTGTACCTTTTTCGTTTTGTAAAATCGCTGTACAGTAAAGCCTTGATCTAAGAAAACGGAAACTACACGTTTTAAGAAAAACGAATATCCCCTCCACTGTGACTAGTCCCTATGATGTTGCACCTTTTTCGTTTTGTAAAATCGCTGTACAGTAAAGCCTTGATCTAAGAAAACGGAAACCGCAGGATCTAAGAAATACGAATATCCCCGCCATTGCATAATCATGACGCATAATAACGAAAGAAGAAACATGTCGCATAATTCGATTACAAAATTTCTTTATTTTTATTATTTTTTTGTGGGACCTTAAATTTTTTATTTGTATCGTATTTAGTTGTTTAATTTAATTGAAATAGCTACAAGGCTCTATTGTACTATTTTCAACTTGTTATTAATAAATGGAAATAGCTTCTAAGCGGCGTCTTGCAATTGTTGCAAACTATTTTTATTTTGCATAAAGATCCGCAGTCTAATATTCATTTAAAAGATATGAGAAAAGATAAGGATCTAAAATGAAAAGTTATACAGGGTGTTCTACCTGAAACGGGCTACCTAATTGCCATCTGTGGGAAATATTTATAACGGTGCCAACCCCATTACAATAATTGTTTAATATTGCGACGAGTCCGTCGCTTTATCTGCACCCTTACCCTGGAGGAAACTTAACTTAACCTACAATCATTCTTGATTAAATTGAAATTAGGGTTGGGTTAGGGTTGACTTTTTTGAGGGGTTGTTGTGGGGAATCCCTCTTACATCCCTCTTTTACGTCGCATTTGATTCACTGTACATAAAGAATTTGATTTAGTGTACTGTATTAAATACAAATGGGGTCCATAAAATTATTACCTTTACGTACACTATCGTTAATAATTTTTTAATAAACGGCAACGTTCAACTTAAACAATCGATACTATTCAAGGTGGTGACATTGACAACAATTTATTAACGCTTTCACTGCCACGACATTTCTGTCAAAGATTAATTTTTATTATTAACTATCCTCTTTCATTTTCTGGCTAGTAATGATGCGAACACCCTGTATATATCTTCAATAACAGCCAAGTTATAATTCGGTGTAGTTATTAAATATACCTCGTATATTTCAATTATTTATAATAACAACATGAAGTTTAAAAGAATACTGTCAATTTCAATCTTCTGGGTAGTTATCAGTTAGGGGTTGTTTCGGAAAACTATCCTGAAAAATAATTTTTCTATCCCTAATAAAATATTTAAAATTTTGAGAAAAATATACTTCGAATCATTCGATCATACAAGAATCGAGAAATCAGAGTTTATTTTTGTTTATATATTTTTAGAAAGTTGATCGTTCTTGTATCTTTTCGATACATAAGGGTGAATATTAAATACGTAATATCGATCGCAATTAGTTTCTAACTAAAGTATAATGATTTCAGCGCACAGGTTCGATCTAATTTTACATAAAACACTATTTGCAAAATATCACAAAATCATTTTTCAACGTTTCGATCTAGATATAGATCATTTTCAAGAAAATAATAAAATTTTGCGTCTGTAAAATAACCGACATTTAATGTTAAAGAACTGTATATGATTTTTTTTATATTTTTTATATTTTTTTATTTTTTTATTTTTTAAGGGTGAATAGATTTTTGAAACTTGAAACGATATTTTCGACCAAAAAGGCACTGTTCCGTGAACACGAATACTGAAAATGATGCAGGAGCCAACTGCCCACGCTTATTCGCCGGAACCTTTACCCTACGTGCCGACTCTGTTTTTACGAACGTGGAAACTGAATTCCACAATAAGCGAGTTATGTCAATGCACGTCGTGGAATGTGTATATTGAAACGGAACTCCGAAACAGAACGCAGTATACGTTCCAGCTGCGACGTCAACTGCTTCCTAAAGTTTCGAGTTACGACCTAAGCTGGAATCTGTTTGATCTTTTCATCCGGAGTGCGATAATTTATGAGTTATTAAACTGCGGATGTTAGGCAAATTTCGATCTTTCCAAATTTTAACTTTTTATAGCTACTGTTCTACTACAGTGTCAGAGACAATTTTATTTCCTACGAACAGTTGCTTAAACACCGACATTTAAACTGTTATAATTTCGTAATAAAAAACGAGTCAACGATAAATTTATCCATGATGTTTTAGAATATATTTTTGACGATTCTAAAAACATTAGAAAAATATTTAAAGCTCCTCTTTACACCTACTCCTTGACATTTGATGTTTGCGATTTTTTAAAATATTTAACATCAATATAAGTTTACGTCAATTAAGTTTTATTGTAAAGCAGCAAAAAATTTGGACAACTTTTAGAGGTTGTAATACACGCCGATTTTAATGATACTTTTCACAAGTATTCGAAAGTTATGTCCCATCTTAAGACCCATTAACCTGTCCGATAAATTTTCAGAAAGAACCATATTTTTTTAAATAATAATTTTGAAAATGCTTTTATCAAAAAAATGTTTCCTTAGACTCAAAGATGGGATACAACTTTTGCTTCAACTATTTTGTGATACTGTAGTATGTGAAGGGTTGATTCCTCCCTTATAGTAGAAAAGGACCACGAATGAAATCCAGCGAAATTCTGAGATGTATCCGAAGAACGCTCATGTAAAGTTTCATAAAAATCGGCGTGCATGAGTTACCGAGGTTCCCCTGTTAGGGGGTGAAAAATATTTTGTTTGAAATTTTGAAAAACACTGAATTCGACAAATCGTGCAAAACTATTTTGGAAGAAAATAAGACTTGAGGCTTTAAAATGAACCTAAGATTATTGTTGTACGACCGTTATTTGCGAAATTGTAACAATTTAAGTGTTGTCAATTCGTCGAAAATCAGGAATTCAGAGAAACCTTTGCGAAGTCACTGCTTTTATGGATAACAAATAATCCAATATTGTGACAAGTAATATTTGATGAATTTTGGAGAATTTTGAAAAGCGCACACAGATCTGCAGCCCGGATACGGCAAACAATTCTTCGCACCCTGCATATCGCATTGGCTTATCGTAGAACAACAGAAAGAAATGGATTGGGATAGATGAAATTGCGAGGAAAGAAATATGAAGTGGGATATCGATCAGGGAGATGGTTGGATCTATTTCCGTGCGTCGACGTGTTTTTTCAGAGCGTGTTCGTTCCATCGGCTTCCGCTCGAATCTCGATCGTGTTTCTCGAAGATCGACTGGCAACGGAAACACGAATACTGGCGCGCCGATGAAATCGTTCGAAAGCCCGGATGCCCCTCGTTTCGGAAACGAAACGCCGAACTATTCTTGAACTGTTCGTACGACGTTGACTGCCGCTGCTCGCGCTGTCCCAGACTTCCTTTTCCCTTCCGTCTCAACTTCGTCAGCAACCGCAAACTCTCTCGAACCTTTCCTTCCCTGTATCTTCACTATACAGTGTACAGGTTGTGGATGCTTTTAGTCGATGTTGTTTGCATGCATCCGGCTCGTTCGTCCGTTGTTTGATAACCGGAAGTCGGTATGAATGGAATGTCGTCATATAATACGCGAAATTCACAATCGATTCGGACGTTGAACCAGACCTTGCCACGGGGTATTTCAGTACAGGACAGCGAAAAACTGTGATTTTTTAAAATGTGGATGCTTTTTTGGAATACGTGTAGAGTACATTTTTGAGAATACAGTACAGACTTGATTTTTGTCCCAGGTTCGACGACTCGATTTTTGTCCAGGCCTACTCACTCCACTGCCTGTCAACGCTGTCCCGCGCCGCGGGGCGGCGACTATTGTTCTCGGCCCGGGTATATTGGTGTGAACACCACTACATTAACACAACGAATCCAATGTTCAAACATCTTAATTTTAATTATTTTTTGTGGAACTTTCAAAACGTATTTCTGGCATTTTTCTGATTAAAACAAGACCAAACAAGATATAATTTCAATTGTATTTGGTGGTTTAATCGACTGTGAAAGTTTCGTATGGGAAAGAAAGACACACATTCATTACTTCTTGGTTTCATTGACTTTATGGTGTAACTGTAGGATATGGAAGAGGATAGCGAATGAGGAGGAAAGAAAAACTGTATTGTATGCTCTATTCTTTAAAATTTCAATGCGATTAACAAATTTATTAATAACTTATTAAATAAAAATTTGTCTGCTTAGGTATTCGTTTATGTAATCGTTTAAATATTTTTTATTCTTTAATTCTTTGTGAACATATTTTCGAGATGTTTAGTTGTTTACCTAAACATATGCTATAGCGTATGTTGAATGTATGATAAATTATAAATTATGCTTCTCACATGTAGAGTAAATATGGGCCAAATTATATGGTGTTTGGTCTTGTTTTAATCAGAATATTGCCAGAAACAAGCCAATAAAAGTCTCATAAAAAAGTAATGAAAAATAAAGAATTTTGAATTGAAATTTTCAATATTGAGGAATAATTTAAATTATAGATAAATTGCAATAGTATGTTTATAATTAAATGAAGTTTTCAATATAATTTTAAATTTTGAGGAATAATTTAAATTATAGAATAAATTTCAATAATATGTTCATAATTAAATGAAATTTTCAATATAATTTTAAATTTTGGAGAATAATTTAAATTATAGAATAAATTTCAATAATATATTTATAATTAAATGAAATTTTTAATATAGAGGAATAATTTAAATTATAGAATAAATAGTAAATCAGAAAAACAAGTCTACATCGCGATTTTTGTCCGCTCCACGAACAGCCCCTGGGACAAAAATCAAGGGATTACTGTATTTTTCAAACCATAATCCAGAATTTATTAAATTGTCGAAGTTATAGGGGTTTCAATAGTGTGAAGCTGAAGTGCTCTGACAGTCGATGACGTAAATCGGCTACCCCCACTATCGGGCTCTTGTCGCCCCTCCCAGCGGAATCGCATCAGCGCACAGTGGGGCATTTGCCTGAAAAACGGGAATAAAATATTGTAGCGTTATTTATGGGCCCAGGGTCGTAAAAAGCAGGTCGTTTGGATTTGTTTTGACATTTACAAAATCAAAATAATTTCTATAACTATAATATATAAGTCATAACTCTGCAATTTGGGAAAATCGTCGCAAAGCTTTATAAAATGTAATGGTACAAGGAGTGCTCAATTCGGATCAATAGTATAACAAAATCGTAAATAAAGTTTTGAAATCGAAAAAAAACTTACAGAATGATTGGCAATGTTGAGATATTAATAACAATACTAATTTAGATGATAACAGAATGAAATCTGTGAAGAGTTTGTACACTCATCTCAACTCTGTACATCGTCGTAATCATTATCACTACTTTTCAAGAGTTCGGATAATCTGACGACAAAATGGTTCTAATAAAAGTTGAACACGTACAAAATTATATATTTAAAATTTCAAAAGAATTTTTTTTCGACGAAAAATAAAAATTATTTTGATTTTTTAAATGTTAAAGTACATTTTTTATTTCATAATCTCATAGCTGGCGTCAAGACGAATCCTACAATCTACATTTTTATGACCCTGAGGCCATAAATAACGCTAAAATATTGTATTCCCGTTTTCCGGGCAAACACCCCACTGTGCAGCGCGAGAGGGGAGTACGAGCAGTCTTCCATTCTACTGGTTCCCTTTGAAAGTAAAGTCAATCTAGGAGAGATGTACCGAAGAATGGAATACCAGAAAATGAATGCTGAGAAGAAGTTCCCAGACTTCACCTCTCTCGCGCTAACCAGCTGAGTGGAGGCAGCCGATTGTACGTCATCTTCAAAATTTGCACTTGCTCCAAAAATGGTGTTTGTCGTAATCGAAAATACGAGAACAAGGTTCAAGAAGATTAAGAAGTTCGAGGATAGTTGAATAGTGTCAAGTATCAAAATGTAGAACAAATGTTTCGAGCGTGGTTCCAACCCATCGCTAGCCATTAGCATGCCGCGCGGGGTTAGAAGGATTAAAGGGAATATCATGAGCGATCGGCTTCTTACATTTCACGGACATCGGAGGAACAATGCATCGGCCCGATATTCTCGGGCTGTTGTTTGACGAACGAGCCGGAATAGAACCGATTCGTCGAACGGTGAAAGCGCGAGATAGACACAGAGTCCGTCGCTATTCAACGTTCAACGAACTTGGCCAAGGTAGTAGAAGGTAATAGAGTGCATGCGGGCCAATGTATTAATCAAGACGGCATTGTACTCGTCGACACACGGTTGCATGTCTGTGTGTACGCGTGTTTGTGCAGAGAACGAGTATCATGCGGTCGCTCGGGATAATTGAATATTTCTGATCCCGGGTAACCATCGGCCGGGAAGCGTAAAATGTCGATCTTCTCGATTAAACTGTTTCAATATCGACGCCCGATCCTGCTCTTTGATCAGTCAATTATCCCGAGGTAGAAAGTCGCGCGAGGAAAATCAGCAGCGAATTAATCTCCGTCTTTCTCTGCCCCGATTGTCGGCCATCGCAGATGGAAAATACTTGGTACTGCCATCCGGCGAACTTCACATCCGCGACGTTGGCCCCGAGGACGGATACAAGACCTACCAGTGCCGCACCAAGCATAGACTCACCGGCGAAACAAGACTGTCTGCTACCAAGGGACGACTCGTCATTACCGGTAAGTGACTGAACACCAGCAAACTGTTCTGACACATTCATTAACATCGAAACTACGATTCCGATTCGATCGAGTCCGTCCTCTTAAGCGTCACCACATCTTTCTCGTGATTAACCCGGGATTTTGCTGTCGGATAACATGTTTAACTAGACAAGAATCGGAATCGTGTTTCTCAGCTTCGAACCTGGACGACGATTTCGTGTTCGAATCATTTATGAGATCTCATCGTGATTGATGTCTTAATGACATTTCTTTGTTCGCGATAGTCGTGCAACGTTCAGCTTGAAAGCTTGGACATTTGACCCTATGTAGAAAGCCTGCGTCTCGTGAACATCTGTCTGGGTTCGAAGCTATTGACCGAGGCAATTGATTACCTGCGAGCCCGAGTGAAACGATTCAGGCACACAATGTTCGCGTCTAATTACCTTGACAATCAAGTTATACATCCTAACGGAGTACCTTGCAAAATCAATTGCTCTCGGCTAAGTGACCACGTCGACGTACGTGTGTAATCACATAGTCCAACGAGTTTGATCATGGCGTCGTTGCAATTCGTCGAGACATCCGATCGCGGGGGGACACTTTGGTCTCCTAGATTCTCTAATTAAAATCGTTGAAAACTATGAAAAGTATGTTGGATCAAGCTCGTTGGCGAACCTGAATGCTGGGACAGGGTACCCCTGCGGGCACGCGCCACCGCCCGCCCATAATTGTTCACTCTTGGCATGATCGGTATCGGACGATTTCGATCTCGAAGACTCGAGAGTCGTGTGAAAACGGAAATTGAACATTGAAAGCTAACGACAAGATTGCGCCGCGCCGACGCGCGTTCTCACGCGATCTTCGGGCTCTGTCCTTCGCTCTCGCGTGGTAAGTTCAACGTCACTTCTACACACTCTCGGCACACGTGGAATTGCACCTGCCGACTTTTAATGACACGTCGTCTCGCGAGCTCTCTCCACAGACCTGCGGAACGTTCTCGGGCTAGATCTAATTGCGAGAGTCACGCGGATCTCTCTCGCGACGGGATTTACAGGGTCGTCGAGGTGGATCCGGAAATGTCATTGGGTAAGGAGGAACCGGTACAGGGAATTGTCAATATATTCTTTCCCCGGGTTATAGATATAAATAGTACAGTTTCGTTCCGTTATTAGACGACGACGTTGTACTTTCGAAACCGTTTAGTCAATGTGATTTTTCTTTCGAAATAAGAAAGTCACTACCCCTTTCCTTTTTGAAGTTGTCTGCTACAACACAGTTTAATTAGTGTGATGTTTCTGTCCACATAAGAAAGTCACTACCCCTTTCCTTTTTGAAGTTGTCTGCTACAACACAGTTTAGTCAATGTGATGTCTCTTTCGTAATAAGAAAATCGCTACCCCTCTTCCTTCTTTGAAGTTGTCTGCTACAACACAGTTTAGGCAGTGTGATGTTTCTTTCGAAATAAGAAAATCGCTATCCCTCGTCCTTCTTTGAAGTTGTCTGCTACAACACAGTTTAGTCAGTGTGATGTTTCTTTCGAAATAAGAAAGTCACTACCCCTTTCCTTCTTGAAGTTGTCTGCTACAACACAGTTTAGTCAGTGTGATGTTTCTTTCGAAATAAGAAAGTCACTACCCCTTTCCTTCTTGAAGTTGTCTGCTACAACACAATTTAGTCAGTGTGATGTTTCTTTCGAAATAAGAAAATCGCTACCCCTCTTGCTTTTTTGAAGTTGTCTGCTACAACACAGTTTAATCAGTGTGATGTTTCTTTCGAAATAAGAAAGTCACTACCCCTTTCCTTTTTGAGGTTGTCTGTTACAACACAGTTTAATCAGTGTGATGTTTCTGTCCACATAAGAAAGTCACTACCCCTTTCCTTTTTGAAGTTGTCTGCTACAACACAGTTTAGTCAGTGTGATGTTTCTTTCGAAATAAGAAAATCGCTACCCCTCTTGCTTTTTTGAAGTTGTCTGCTACAACACAGTTTAATTAGTGTGATGTTTCTTTCGAAATAAGAAAATCGCTACCCCTCTTGCTTTTTTGAAGTTGTCTGCTACAACACAGTTTAATCAGTGTGATGTTTCTTTCGAAATAAGAAAGTCACTACCCCTTTCCTTTTTGAGGTTGTCTGTTACAACACAGTTTAGTCAATGTGATGTTTCTTTCGAAATAAGAAAATCGCTACCCCTCTTCCTTTTTTGAAGTTTTCTGCACAACAGAGTTTAGTCAGTGTCGTGTTCCTTTCGAAAAAAAGAAAAAGCGAAGAAAAGGCACATACAGGTCGAATTTAGTAACTTCCTCCTTTTTCGAAGTCGGTTAAAAATCGCTATCCCTCTTCTTTTTTTGAAGTTAGCTGCACAACAGAGCTAATTGTAAGTCAATGTCGTGTTCTTTCGAAATAAGAAAATCGCTACCCCTCTTTCTTCTTTGAAGTTGTCTGCTACAACACAGTTTAGTCAATGCGATGTTTCTTTCGTAATAAGAAAATCGCTAGCCCTCTTCCTTCTTTGAAGTTGTCTGCTACAACACAGTTTAGTCAATGTGATTTTTCTTTCAAAATAAGAAAATGACTTCCCCTCTTTCTTTTTTGAAGTTGTCTGCTACAACCTAGTTTAGTCAATGCGATGTTTCTTTCGTAATAAGAAAATCGCTAGCCCTCTTCCTTCTTTGAAGTTGTCTGCTACAACACAGTTTAGTCAATGTGATTTTTCTTTCGAAATAAGAAAATCGATACCCCTCTTCCTTCTTTGAAGTTGTCTGCTACAACAGAGCTTAGTCAGTGTCGTCTTTCTTTCGACATAAGAAAATGGCTATCTCTCTTCCTTTTTTGAAGTTTTCTGCACAACAGAGCTTAGTCAGTGTCGTGTTCTTTCGAAATAAGAAAATCGCTACCCTTCTTCTTTTTATGAAGTTGTCCGTTCGACACCACTCACGACTGGTCTCCCAGTCTACCCTTTCCCTTTTACGACGATCTTCCTCTACGCCACCGCCACGTAATTCGTCTATGTCGTGCACGTGACTAATCAGGTACTAACAGAGAGATGGTAACTCAAGGGGAGCAAACGTCAATGTATAATATGTGGACCATGTATATATAAGGTGGCCCACCTAAGTAAGGCCAACTAAATACAGATTATTGTGATGCAACAAATATTTGGTCCACTCAAGACAAAAGTCAAGCCACATAGGTATCCTAATTCGACGTACGACGAAAGCCAATCCCGAGCTATCGTCGTACATCCACCCCCTAGGCTACCTGGAGAGGTGGGCAAGATTACAAAACCGAACTTCACTCGCCTTCCTCCCACATCAGAATGATTCATGTGAATTGTCCGGAATGCAGTTGGCTCCTGCTGTTCGTCAGAATTTAAGAATTGCTTGGCTAGGTCGTAAACTTCCGGCTTCCTGTAGCCAAACCACGCAACGATTTCCGCTGGCGATTTTCCAGCACGAGCAATTCGAGTATCGACTCGGTCGTATTCTTGACAGTATCGCTGGGGAAATTGAGGGGAATACAGTTGCCCCCTCTCTGCCATTACCGGGTGAGTCACGACGCAGACTGTGGCGGCAGCGTGGGGATGCTCCTCGCCAATGAGGGAATCGCGTCATAGGAATGGTAAAGTAGACTAGGAGAAAAATCTTCAGGAGGTAGGGTACCCACGTGACATTACTAGAATATTACTAGATTTTGGGCCTAAACATGGATTCGAAATCGACCGCTTTTTGTCCTTATTTAAGCAAATTTTGAGCTGGGTGAGGGCTCATTCTAAAGAGGATAGTTAAATACAGAGCGCTTTGGTCATGATTTAGCGAGACTCTGTTTATATCTAATAATACCAGTGTCCAAAGTAGGGGAAAAATCGAGAAAAATCCCGTAGATTCCAATGTATTTTTCTTTCACAAAAAGACTTCTTTGACTGCTATAATGACCAGAACGCTCTGTGATGAACCTTTCTCTAGCAAATAAACCTTTGTGCAGGTCAAAACGTGCTCGTATAAGGACAAAAAGTGGTGGATTCTGATTGCATTCAATTTCCCCAGATTCCGTTCACGAAGGCAGAGTCTAGAGCAAGTCTAGAGCCAATTTTAGTTGAGCTGGTTAGCCGAGATGGCGCCTAGTCAGGAAAACTGTCAACGTGGAGTCGTAACAACAAAAATATAGAAGGCATGAATCCACTCGGATCCGTTAAAGCAGTAAAGATATTAATAAACAGAAGAAAACGTATAATCATAGCAAAACTGAAGCGTTAGACTGATACAAATGTACGTTATCAGTGTTACCACAAAAAAACTTTTTTCTGCACACGGGTTGAGTACACTGATAAATGCCTTAGAATAGGATTGCCTACCCCCTTAATCTGACGACACTGATTTTCATTTCGTGGCTAACATTTTCCCATTTAATCGTTTATTGATAGCTTATTATACAGCAAGTTAGCTTATCAACAATTGCTTTATTTGTATTCGCCCTACTTATGTCTTGCGTATGAGACTGCCCAAGAACATTTCGGATTTATCTCGACAACCCTGTATTTGATCGACGATTCGCATCGATGCGCGTGGTTGGAGGATGCTCGATGGAGTCGAGAGATTCGCACGATGTCCGTCGAGACTTGGTAACGAGAATCGTACAGGGTTCGAGCAGGGGACCCACATGCTCATGCACCACGGACCCCGCAGTCACAGACCATTCGTTGTGAAACAGAACCCGTGGGAAGCGTACGGCCAAAGTTTCCTTCGATGGACAACATAAACGGACTTTCGACGGAGTCGAAAGCCACTTTGCCACTTCTGTGCCCCGCCCAAGGATTCCCGATACCGGTTCATAGGTACGATATCTCTAATCACTGGCAAGTGGAATGAACGATTCGCTACGCACGATCGCTGAGCAAAGGGGTTCCAAGCTGGGTGGGTGGCAGAGATTATTGTTGTTTATTTATGTTCCGAGGTGGAAAGGGAATTTTTTAAATTATTGTGCAAGTACGAGGACTTGGAGTTTCTCATGTTGCTGTCGTGATCCGAGATGATTCAATGTATGCTGAGAGATCTCATAGGTGTGGATTATGGAATGGGTAAAAGAATTCGATGACGTTGAGTATTGTTTATGTCTATAATTGTTACAGGGAAACATAATTTATATTGCAACCAGGATATTGTGCATTTATTAGAAAATTGAGCACATCACATTTATTCAAAAATTGAGCACATCACATTTATTCAAAAATTGAGCACACCAGCTTCATAACTGTGGGTATAAATATTTAAAAAATTAAAATTGCAGTTGTACTATTTTAAATTCATTAAGATTATGTTTTGCATTCCTATGTCGAACGTGATTTGGTACTTTCCAGTATTCTTTTATAATATTAATTTCTCTCTCAGGTAGATACGCGTAATATTGAGCTATTTGCAATACATTTTATGAAAAATTGTTTAAAATTAGTATCACTAATAAGAGACTGCTTCTTGAAGTATACAATTTTTAAATTAACGTCAAACATTTCATGATTTTCTCGTTGAAGGTCACGTGAAGGTTAAGTGAAGGTCAACATATCGCACATCGTTGAATTTGTTTTCTTATGAACTAGAAGACTGTAGCAATGAAAAAATATCTGTACATACGCGTAATATTGAGCTATTTGCAATACATTTTATGAAAAATTGTTTAAAATTAGTATCACTAATAAGAGACTGCTTCTTGAAGTATACAATTTTTAAATTAACGTCAAACATTTCATGATTTCCTCGTTGAAGGTCACGTGAAGGTTAAGTGAAGGTCAACATATCGCACATCGTTGAATTTGTTTTCTTATGAACTAGAAGACTGTAGCAATGAAAATATCTGTACATACGCGTAATATTGAGCTATTTGCAATACATTTTATGAAAAATTGTTTAAAATTAGTATCACTAATAAGAGACTGCTTCTGAAGTATACAATTTTTAAATTAATGTCAAACATTTCATGATTTCCTCGTTGAAGGTCACGTGAAGGTTAACATATCGCACACCGTTGAATTTGTTTTCTTATGAACTAGAAGACTGTAGCAATGAAAATATCTGCACATACGCGTAATATTGAGCTATTTGCTATACATTTTATGAAAAATTATTTAAAATTAGTATCACTTATAAGAGACTGCTTCTTGAAGTATACAATTTTTAAATTAATGTCAAACATTTCATGATTTCCTCGTTGAAGGTCACGTGAAGGTTAACATATCGCACACCGTTGAATTTGTTTTCTTATGAGCTAGAAGACTGTAGCAATGAAAATATCTGTACAAAATGAAATTGTACAGGATGAAATTAATTATTATAAAACGTTTTTATTTCACATAAAAATCCGGGGTTAAAGTAATCACGACTAATACACGGTTAGCAACTATAAATCTTTTGGTTGTTCACGCAAGGGTTAGCAAATTGAAATCGACAGAGGTGGCAGACGGAATGTCCCCCTCAGGGGTTACCTGTTCTCAAGTATCTTCAACCTGTCGTCTATGAGCGTTGGCTCGTGTATCCTCCAGAACCCGTGGGCAGCGTTCGCCCGAAGATTCCTTCGACGGACGACATTCGTGGATACAGGACGCCGGTGAACGGGTCTCAGGCTTTGATTTGTCCTGCACAGGGGTTCCCCGTTCCCTCAAACAGGTAGAGACACGATTGTAATCAAACAAACAAAACGCGAGACAAAACCAGACTTTGCTGCTAGCCATGTACAGCTGATCCTCGATAACTCGGTTGTTTTGTTAATTCCCTTCAATTCCACTCCGAAAATCTCAATACGTCGAAATGGAACTTACTTCAACTCAAATTATTTAGGTTCCATTAAATTGAATTTAGTCAAATCTTAAACAAGTTGAACCGTACTCTCTATTAATCGGACATTTTAAATGCATAATAACTAGACTGCGGATTTTATGCATTTATGACAAAAATGGGCATGTGTAATTTAAAATAGCAGAAATATTGGGAAAACTTAAACATACTATAACATTGTGTTCAACCTACTAAACATAATAGGGAAGAAAATAAAATTATACATAAAATGTTGGCAGTTTATTGAGTGAATTTAAGTTTCAAAGTGAAATGTTCATGTCAATACGAAAAATTAAAGACGTCAGATTCAAGACCAAATTACTTGAATTTTTGGAGATGTTGCACCATGATGAATTTTCGTCTTTTCATGATTTTGCGATGCATATTCTGAATAAACACGGAAGAGTAAAGTTTCCAGAGCGCATTCCGTAAACAACAATAAAATATGCAATGTTTTCATAGCAAAGGTCTCTTTAATAAAAGGTGAATTCTTCTCGATCGAAAATTTTGATAATTAAAGTTTTAAATGTTATCGGCGCCAGGTTCGATCATTTTTAGAACAAAAACAATAAATTTACAATTAACACATGTTTCTATAGTTTCGATCCCGATGTGGATCTCCTTCAAAGAATCATTATTGCTTTTTTCTTTTTCTATTTTACCAATTTTTGGTAATTTACGTGGCTGTGTTACATTTAAAACAGTATATTTAATTTCAAAATCTTTAATATTAATTTCTTTTTCAGACGCAAAAATTTTGGTCTCTTGATAATGATCCACATTGGGATCGAAACGTTGAGAAATTTAAATATTTAACTTGCACATTTGTTGTATCTAAAAAGGATCGAACCTGGCGCCGATATCATAATTATAATTTATAAATCATTATTGCGTCTGAAAAATATTTTAAGTGATATATCAAAATAAGAATTTGCAAAAATTGACATAAAGAATTCATAATATAACATAAATCTCTTTAATAATTGGAAACAATATTTTCTCAGATAATTTAAATCACCGATGTCTTTGTTTATAAAGTTCTTTCTATTTTTTGACATTTATTTTAAGTGTTATTAACTTATATATTATTTTAAGTTATTAAAAAATATTTTAAGTGATATATCAAAATAAGAATTTGCAAAAATTGACATAAAGAATTCATAATATAACATAAATCTCTTTAATAATTGGAAACAAAATTTTTGCAGATAATTTAAATCACCGATGTCTTTGTTTATAAGGTTCTTTCTATTTTTTGACATTTATTTTAAGTGTTATTAACTTATATGTTATTTTAAGTTATTAAAAAATATTTTAAGTGATATATCAAAATAAGAATTTGCAAAAATTGACATAAAGACTGCATAATATAACATAAATCTCTTTAATAATTGGAAACAATATTTTCTCAGATAATTTAAATCACCGATGTCTTTGTTTATAAAGTTCTTTCTATTTTTTGACATTTATTTTAAGTGTTATTAACTTATATATTATTTTAAGTTATTAAAAAATATTTTAAGTGATATATCAAAATAAGAATTTGCAAAAATTGACATAAAGACTGCATAATATAACATAAATCTCTTTAATAATTGGAAACAAAATTTTTGCAGATAATTTAAATCACCGATGTCTTTGTTTATAAATTTCTTTCTATTTTTTGACATTTATTCTTTATCTTATGAATGTTTAGGATATGCTCTATATGTCTTGGAAACAGATTTGCAAGTGTTGTTTGGCGCGGTGAAATGCAATGTTCGTCGAAATGTCATCACATCTCCAAACAGTCAAGTCATTTAGTCTTCAATCATGTCTTTAATGCTTCGTCCTGACCTGAACATTTCACTTTGAAACTTTAATTCACTCAAGAAACTGCCTACATTTCCTGTATCCCTTTGTGTAAAATATGCCGCTGCAGTTTCCATAGTTGTTCGCAAGAAATTCGAAAAATAGCACAAATCCGTTCCGTTCACTGTTATCCGATGCGCACAGTTCTGCACAGCGAAATGTTTGGCGAACGGTTTGGCAAACGTTTCGCCAAATCGTTTAGGCCTGTACGAAGCCTTACATAAAGATCCGCAGTCTAATGATAACTATACAACACGCCTGAACGATTGGTGCCATGACAGGCCGACTCACATGGAGCACTAGTTGCCCAAGTCTCCTATAAAGAATGTAGCACCTCTACCATAACTGTTGCTTGGCAGACCCAACGATACGACAGTTACGGAGAGACTATCGTAACTCAAATCTTTTCCCTTGAAATTCGAATTACCGAGGTTCGACTGTACTATCAGTAGCTGGAAACAGAATTTCCTGTTTGATTGCATAATCAGAGCCAGTCGGCAGCGTGAGGCCGAAATTCCCGACTATCGATGACTCCAGGAGTTTCCGAACAGTCAAGGACGGCTCGGTTCCCCTTCTCTGTCCCGCTCAGGGGTTCCCTAGCCTCGTGTTCAAGTAAGTTCTACCTCGTTACGAGCTTCGTTCTACGTTACACATTTTTCCATACTTCTTTCGTATCCTCCACACGCAGAGCCTGTGGGAATCCTTCGCCCGAAATTGCGCTACGTCAGCAACATTAATCCTAGAACTCCCAAGGCTCGAACTGTCACGTAAACTCCCAAGACGACGGGCTTTGGTACCCACATCTCTTTTTACATAGGGTGTTCGAAAAATATTCTACTTCCTCGAAAGGATCGATTCCTGAGGTTATTCGAAGTAACTTTTACCTTTGCGAAAGTGTGCGCGCCTTTAGGAAGAAGGTATTAACGAAAAACACGGACCAATGAGAGCGCGAGTAGAGCGGGCGGATTCTGCCTCGGCCAATGTCAACGTTACACTCGGCGGGACCAGTCGCCGAGTCGGAATCCGCGCCCGTACATCAAATTTTTGTTTGTTAAATTCGTTTTACTAAGAAATCTCGATAAATCGAAACTGTTGTGCAGTATTATCTCCGTAACTGTGAAAATTTTATCCCCACCACTGAGAGATCCCCGTTGGAACCAGTCTAGCGATATATACGCTTCACTGCTGAGCCAGCTAGGGGCAGAATATCAGCCACGTTCATACAAGCAAAGTAAATGATTGCAACTTTTATAATTTTTGATTTTTTAAATTAAATTGTTTATATCGTATTCGTTTCGTTTTTTCAATCAATATGACACTAAACACGACATAGTTACGATTACAATTACTCGCGTAACAAGCGAAGTTAAGAATTCGTGCACCTCTGCCGTAAATGTTAAGTCCGAAACTTGAGTCCCGTTTTTTGAATCAATATGACACTAAACACGATATAGTTACGATTACAATTACTCGCGTAACAAGCGAAGTTAAGAATTCGTGCACCTCTGCCGTAAATGTTAAGTCTGAAACTTGAATCCCGTTTTTTAAATTAATACGACACTAAACACGATATAGTTACGATTACAATTACTCGCGTAACAAGCGAAGTTAAGAATTCGTGCACCTCTGCCGTAAATGTTAAGTCCGAAACTTGAGTCCCGTTTTTTAAATTAATGCGACACTAAACACGATATAGCTACGATTACAATTACTCGCGTAACAAGCGAAGTTAAGAATTCGTGCACCTCTGCCGTCAATGTTAAGTCTGAAACTTGAGTCCCGTTTTTTAAATTAATACGACACTAAACACGATATAGTTACGATTACAATTACTCGCGTAACAAGCGAAGTTAAGAATTCGTGCACCTCTGCCGTAAATGTTAAGTCCGAAACTTGAGTCACGTGTTACACAAGTAACCATGATCGGAATTATGTCGTGTTTGGTCTCATTTTATTCAGAAAAGCGAGACGATTGCGATGGTAAAAGTTCAATTGGCGAATAAACAAATATAAGAAATTTTGATGTTTGAATTTAATGTTTGCCGACAGTTCAAACCTCAGTCCTTTCTTTGTCAATGGCAATCCTCTAGCTTTGGTACACTATACAGAATGTACGGAGATATACTGTAACTCGAAGATCTTCCCTTAAAATTCGAATTATCGAGGTTCGACAGTATTATCAGTGAATGGAAACAGAAGTTCCTGTTTGATTGCATGATCAGAGCCAGTCGGCAGCGTGAGGCCGAAATTCCCGACCATCGCTGACTCCTGGAGTTTCCGAACGGTCAAGGACGGCTCGGTTACCCTTCTCTGTCCCGCTCAGGGGTTCCCTAGCCTCGTGTTCAAGTAAGTTCTACCTCGTTACGAAGTACGGTTCTACGTTACACTTTTTTTCCATACTTCTTCCGGACACCCTAAACGCAGAACCTGTGGGAAGCGTCCGGCCGAAATTTCCTTCCGTCAGCAACATTAATGGTCTGACAGTCGTTAGGAACGGAATACTGCCCCTACTTTGTCCTGCACAAGGATTTCCGGTGCCGAGTCATAGGTACGATCTAGATACAGATTTTACGAAAGATAAGGAATCTCTTCTCAGAAATTCGGAATTTCTTCTCGTGCAAATTTGTGGTCGAGATAACAGGTATTTTTTATTCCAAATTCAATGTAACAAAGGGTTTGTCAAGGACATAAATCCACGACCAACTGTGGTTAAGTGGGACCTTGCTTTTATGTACGGGATAATCGGATGGTGAAATGAATCCCTAAATAATTTATATAATTTATAATTAACATTATAATAAAATTTATAATGAGAATAATAGCCACATAACACATTACATGGTACACCCCAGCAGCATTTATAGTTGGCTAATGGTGGTGAGTTGGTTGGTATGTGGCCGGTGGTTTTGTCTACAAATCCCCAACGTAGGATTGCGACGTAAATGACAATTTCAAACTAATGTCCAACGTTCGACCTACAATTATTATAGTTGGTTAATTCGCAAGAAATTTAAATGATAATGAGAAATGATAATACTATTATACATTGACCCAACCAATGTTTACCAATATTTAGATATCGTACGTCTTACAGACGTTAGACATGTTGCTACAATTAGAAATTTTTGTAATTATTTTATTATTTGGTAATTATACTTAATTTTTTGTTTAATAAAATATGACTTTAAAAGGCAAAGAACGTCAAGGGATTTATTGCTTAGTCGTGTCCTTATTTTGGACACAAAATTACTAGAAATCGAAAAAAAACTCTCCCACTTATTGCTACTGAACTGGGCTTAATTGTCTTTAAAGCATTAAATAATAAATCTACATTTTTTGTTGTTCTATTCGTAGTCTCTAAGACCAAAAACTTCTTCTTGAATGTTTGAGGACTAGAGGAAATAATTTCTTCAGGTTCTTGCAGACTATGTTGTTATTTCTTCTTCTTCTTATTTCTTGATTTTCTTCTTCGTCACTTTTTTAAATATCGCAGTCATCTTCTGTAGACTTATCTTTATATAATCTTAATTATATTAACAAACCCGGTTTTCGAATTGCATAATTTTCTTTTAAAAACCGGTTTTCAAAACCGACAAACTCTACACTTCACTACATGTACAGTGGGTAAAAAAAGTATTGGCACACTCTAAAAAAGACAATAACTTTTTTAATATTGTAGTATACTATTTGAACTTTTTGGGAAGCTAGAGCAATTAGTTTGCCACAGGATGCGAAAAAAAATTTTGTAAAAAATTGCAATTCATCGGAATTATAGCACAAATACTAAAAGTTGCATTTTACAACTTTTTTATGTGGGCCAATATTGAAAATTTTAAAAATTCGTTTTGTAGATCTGTGTCAGTTATATGCACTGGTAAAGTTTCATCGAAATCGGTTGATGCGAAAAAAACAGGCATTGAAAGATGTAAGAATCTGCAGTTATAGGTTGAAAATCTGCAATTTTTAACATATTTAAACGTTTATAGCTCATTGCAACGATTTTGACGAAATTTTCAGAATATGTTTAATTGACACAGGTCTACAAAACGCATTTTTAAAATTTTCAATATTAGCCCACATAAAAAAGTTGTAAAATGCAAAGTTTAGTAGTTTTGCTACAATTCCTGAATTACAATTTTCGACAAAATATTTTTTCGCATCCTATGGCAAACTAATTGCTCTAACTTCCTAAACAAATTCAAATGGTACAATACGATACTTAAAAAGTTATCGCCTTTTTAAGAGTGTGCCAATACTTTTTTTACCCACTGTATATGATTTACATCAGTATGATTCTCAGCCTGCCATTTACGGACCGCACAATTCTAGAAAAAAGCTCCGCCGTGGAGCCCGTTAGTAAAGTATCGCGGCATTCCACGGTTAACTTCGTTTCCCCGATGTTTCAATTCCTCAATCAAAGCCGATTTCGTTCGTCAAGTCAAATGATCTGACCATTGAAGACGACACGATGACGCAGTCCACGGTTCCCTGTCCCAGTGCGCTACCAAGGCGACAGCGAGATCACGGATCGGCGAGACGCGACTGCTTTCAACCGGCAAATGATTCGCAGAACCCGTGGCGATCTCGCGTCCGAAACTCTCCAGCACGATCAACTTGATTGGACTCACGACGAAGGCGAACAGGAGTTTGCCGCTTTTCTGCCCCGCCCAAGGATTTCCTGTTCCGTCCTATAGGTAGGGAGGAAATACGATGATGTTCCAAGTTGACGCGATTACGGTTAGGAATCCGGGCCTGTTAGTTTCCGAAAGCTTATTAGCCGCGTCGACGTTGCGCCTCGACGCAAGACATCAAACGCCTCGCTCCAAACAAACTTGGTTAACTGAACAATTGGAGAACTTTCTTGCCGACCCGCGCTTAGCGATTCCTCCGACGCTGATGATTCATAAAGCTGTTCATCTCCCGGTTTGGTAGGGCGACGTAAATTGCTTAATTGTATACACCTGGTGATGTTCTGTACTTAGCACGAGCTAGACTTGGCTATGTGGTCTCTTTTTTGTTAAGGAAAGATGGTTTAAGTCTAAAACACTCCACCTCCCGGGACAACCAATGGGTTGCCCCTCTACTATCATACTTCCCGGGTGTCCATTTATTGGGCCTAAGGCCACAAGCCTGTTCTTAGCCTTTATTGGCTATGTGGTCTAGATTAGGGTACTCGTTGGCAGGAAAAATTGTACAGTTTCAAATGGCACTTAAAGTTTAGCTCACTGATTCGCAACTGGTCCTCAAAATAGTACAGTAAAATATCCGTAAATGTCTTAAAAGTGTGGCCTTTAAAAGTCCCGGAGCTATCCCCACTACTGGTGTACCCTCTTGAGCAGTGCGTGGATCCGGCGCACCGATTCGCACACGATGGCCACCAGATGTCGTGAAAACAGTGCCGTGTCTAGAATAAGGTAGCAGAGCCGCCAGAGCCCTGAGGCAATTATATTGGCGGGAGTGTACTGGTATTATTAGCGGGACGAGTGTTTCATCTTAAAACTTAATTGCTAACGTTTTAAGGGTAGCTTAACCCCTTGCCTTTTCATATGTATATACTAATAATTTTGTAAAATTCTGCGGGGTTCTTAAGGTACCCCATTTTTCTGTTACTGAAGCTGAAGACGCCGCCATCTGATGGCCATCGCGTGCGAATTGGTGCCCCGGATCCACGCACTGCTCTTGAGGGGCCAAGAAACTCGAGAGGCCTCGGTCGCCGAGAAGTATGACATCATGCGGCTCGGGTGTCTCGGTGAGACCGCCTAATCCAAATTTCCAACTTTACTATTTTTTATTATTTTTTTATGAGACTGCGATTACCATATTTGTGGCATTTTTCTAAGAACAATGATACCACATACGATATAATTCCGATGATATTTACTTGTGTAATAGACAGTTAAAGTTTCGGGCGTGTAGGATAGCGTATGCGAAGGAAAGAGACGCATTCCTTGCGCCCGAAACTTTGACTGTCTATTACACACCTAAATATCATCGGAATGATATCATGTTTGGTATCATTTTGCATTAGAAAAGTGCCACAAATATGGTAATCGAAGTCTCATACAAAAATTATGAAAAATAAGGAAGTTGGCAATTTGGATTAGCTATGTTTACATTTCTCGGCGACGGACGCCTCTCGAGCTGTGCTGTCCTTTTCTACGTTCGACAACACTCAAAGAATAGTGACTGCGGTGCATAAATGTCCCTAGGCAGACCCGTGCTAGGGACTTATATGGATAATTTACTGTATAATGCTGTCTTCTGGAAGCAACGTAATGGCGGATGTTATGTTCTTGTCTTGGCACTAGTTTCTTAGGCGATGGCGCTGACCTTGAATCTTTTGATCACGGTCAATTGATTGACCTTCAAAACATGCGACAAGACAAAGTCATTCGTATACAACACAATGATCTGCAAAGTCATACAAGGTTAGACACGGAAGGGACATTTTGAATGTTTCTTACTAATGTGTTTACTAGCATACTCTACTAGCGAGAGCACAATAAACGTTCGATATGATTTAAAAACGTGATTACGAATACGAGTACACGTTCAAAACGATGATCTTATTAGAAGTCTGTATCTCTCCCAATTTTCGATGGTGAAAAGCATCGTGTCAAGGATTTACGACCCTCGTTGACTATGTAAGAATAGTCACACCACGGATTCGCTTGAAAACATTGACGTCTTCAAACCCCAGCGGGTCCCCTGTCCCCGTTTCCTGGAACATCGGGTGCAAATGTGGCGCTGTCGATCCTTACACGCCTCTTTCCCTCGGGACTTCCCGCAGAACCTGTGGGGAGCGTGCGACCGAAGTTCCCAACGATGGATAACTCTCGAGGATTCGTTTCCGGTCGTGGAGAGAGGATCACGCTGCTGTGTCCTGCTCAAGGGTTCCCAGTTCCTTCGCATAGGTGGGCTAACTATGAAGTACAGCGGTGTCTCAGTTACGACTGGACTACAATCTGTTCGGACACGTGTATTTTAGATCAGGCGATGTTGACAACATACCTAGTACCATTTATGGTTGGCCAACTGTAGCCAACGGTTGGGCGTGTTCGTTGGGTTATGGTCCAACATAGGACCTGCGACGAAAATTTATGACAATTTGCCAACGAATGTCCAACCTTGGACCTACAGTTATTATAGTTGGTTAATTAACAAGAAATTTACGTGAGATAATACAGGGTGTCCCAAAATTCCTCCGATACCCGAAAATGGGAGGTTCCTTGGGTCATTTGAACCGACATTTTCCTTCATAAAAATGGCGTCCGCGGCTTTGTTTAGGAGTTATTAACGAAAAACACGGACCAATTAGAGCGCGATCTAGACATGCGATGACACGTTCGACCAATTGATAGTTGGCGCGTCGGGCCGACTCACAGTGCGGTACTTTGATAGGAATTTGGGACAAAAATCAAAAAAATTCGCTTGGCGTAGAAATAATTAAAATTTTTTGTTTGGAATTGTTTAAAATGCACTAATTGAACATTTAGAATACTATTTTAGAATTTTTCATGCTTTTACATTACATTTTGAAAGAAACAATAAGAGGCATATTTTACGTATAATGTAAGAATGAAATGTTAAATAACAGATAAATCACGTTAGATAACAGATAAAACCCTGTATACAGGGTGTCCCAAAATTCCTCAGACACCCGAAAATAGGAGGTTCTTTGAGTCATTTGAAGCGACATTTTCCTTTACAAAAATGGCGTCCGCGGCTTTGTTCAGGAGTTATTATATTAACGAAAAGCACAGACTAATTAGAGCGCGACCTAAACGCGAGTTAGCACAGTCGGCCCGACGCGCCAATTGACAATTGGCCGAACGCGCCATCGCATATCTAGATCGCGGTCTGATTGGTCCGTGTTTTTCGTTAATAACTCCTAAACAAAGCCGCAGACGCCAGTTTTGTAAAGGAAAATGTCGCTTCAAATGACCCAAGGAACCTCCCATTTCCGGGAGTTACACTTATTTTGGGACACCCTGTATACTATTATACATTGGCCTAACCAATGTTTACCAATATTTAAATATCGTACGTCTCACAGACATTAGAAAGATTGCTGCAACCAATCCCTTGTTAATTTTTATATTTCAAATTGATTTCTTTTGTTTTCTTATTTATGGATATACAGAGTGTTCTGAATTTAAATGGCAAAATTTCAGGAGCGTGTAGGGGACCGAAAAACTAAGACGAAAAGTGTTTTAGAGATTTGTTTGTTTTTGCTTCGTTTTGGAGAAGATCGCAAAAATTCAATATCTCGTTATCAGTTGCTCCCTTGAGTTGTTGTATACACTCATATTTGTGATTGTGTTGACATTGTCGGGTGTGAGTTATAATAATCAATAGTTTAACAATATTCGTCTATTTTATGTCCACTATCGAAAAGTGTAATCATTTATGTTTACAATAACTTTTTAAAATACTTATTATAAAGAATGCCGTTTTTAAAAAAATATACATATAGCCATGGCGAAAAGTATGTATTTTCCAATAGGAAGTTCTACATATTTAAAAAATTGAAAATGACCTTCACGTGATTTTCAAACGTCTATCCAAGGCCAAATTAAAGATACCATTTTATGTCCCTCATGAAACCATACAACTTTTGTCTGAAACATTATTCTAAAACAAAATCATTACCGAAGTCTCAGAATCATAAAAAATGTGACTTAATCGTTGGTTATCTTTAAATATTAATAACTATAAGAATGTATATAGTACAAAAGTGGAATTCTCTTAAAAGTACACCTTATACTTATCTAAAAAAACTTCTATGAAACGAAAATTTATTTAATGTATGTTAATAAGGTAACAATTACTAATTGGTGAATTCCTTGAGAATTCAATCTTCTCAAGCAACAACTCAAGCAACAAAATTTTGCAATTCATGTAAAATTTTAAACATTGCAATTTGACCGCACAAATCGCGTATCCAGTCCAAAGTGCGACGTCTTTAACGGTTTGTCAACCAATATTGCAACGAAGGCCCAACAAAATGCCAACCATAAACGCTACTAGGAATATTATAAGGTCATTAAAAATAGGAAGTAGCACATCGCAAATGGATTTCATCAGAATGATTTCATCAGAATGATGACTTTGGCAATATATCTAAACCTTATTGAAATCTGAGGGGAGGATCCTTTCCTACAAGTTCATTTTATCTGTCCAAGTCTTTAAAGAGTGTGATAAACTCTACTTGGTCGTCGATCAACGTCGCAGTTAGGTGTCGAGTTGTCAGCTTGCCCCTAACAGTTATCAAGGCAAGCTTCACCTATCGCTAAAGGTGTGATCATTGATAATCTTGGGGACCAGTGGTTGCCCTGTCCCTCCGTTCAACATTCGCGAATACGAACTCAATGATCACGTCTACAAGTCGAGCTTCTTCTCTTCAGAGCCAGTCTCGAGCGCGAAACCGAAATTCCAGATGACGGAAAATTCGCGCACGTACACGGTCCACTGCGACCAGCCGCTCACTTTGATGTGTCCGGCTCAGGCTTTCCCCGTTCCAGCTTTCAGGTACAGAGAGCGGAGAATTTTTAAGAATAGACTCGCTCGAGGAAGATAGACGCGAATCGATATTCGGCTTATCAAAGAAACCAAGGACGCGAAAGGAAATGCCATCAGCGATAGCTGACGCGATTCTATGTGTATTTCTCAACGTCTGCTTCTTGCATAGATAGACCGTCTCGCGAATCCCTTTGCGGGGCACTCGTTCGTTCGAGCACCAAAAAATTCAATCTCTTGTGCGTGGTTACTTTTTGCAGTGTAGATAACTCCAGTCGGGGAATTTTCGAGACACATTGAAAATTATAGGAGCTGCACGGAATCGGAGCTGTCAGAGTTAGACTACCAAACCCTATCCACAGTGCTAATAGAAATTGTCGGTTAATTTGCAGACGCAAAATTTTATTAATTTCTTGAAAATGATCTAAATATACAGGGTGTCCCAAAACTAGTGTAGGAGCGGAAATGGGAAATTCCTTGGATAATTTGAAGCGACATTTTTCTTTACAAAAATGGCGTCCGCAGCTTTGTTTCAGAGTTAATAACGAAAAACACGGACAAATCAGAGCGCGACCTAGACACGAGTTAGCACACCAGCCCGACGCGCCCAACTGTCAATTGGCCGAACCAGAAACAGTTTGATTGTTAAAAACAAAAATAAACATTTTTATTAAAAAAAACATTTAATAGTTACTACTTTTAAAAATTGTATGTCACGTTAAATTATTCAGTTTTCTTACAGACGCAATTCAATTAAATCTTGAAAATGGTCCAAATCAGTGACCGAAACGTCGATTATTTGAAAATTAGCAAAATTGCTTAGTTAATTTTTGTTTTCAACGATCGAACCGTAGCGCCGATATCATTTAACAATTGTTATTAAAAAGAGCTTGTTTTACATAAAAGGTTTAGGAAATATTTTTTTAAAAATAGCTTGACTCAAAGCGGTGTTCATTTGGCTCATGAATAAGTGTTTAGCCATATAAATCAGAATTGTAAAAATTAACATTTGTTATATTACTAGTTTTTTATATCTCTCTAAAACGTTCATTATAAATCATTTCTACAACCAGCGATAGAGCCAGCTTCTGACGAATTAAAAAAAATGGCGAAAGTTGCACACGAATAAAATCATCCAGGTTTATACGGAAGAAATCTCCAACAAGTTTAAAAGTATTCAACGTCTAATATTCGCGCGAAAGCAAGACATCATCGACGGAAAAGTTCTAGACCTCCAATTAAAACTTGAAATGTGAATATTCATTCGTCCGAAAGTTATGATGTACATCGTGTTTATAGATGTTGTTTCTAAATAAACAACTTCAAAGCTTCTGCACATGCATACATCTTCGTCTAATATATGCCAGAATCTCGGCTCATATAGCATGTCTTCTCTAGCTTATATCTTATCCATCTTTTTCTGTACTCTTCGCACTAGCCACTTTCATTACTGCCGTTACTTGAACGTCTGCAGCTGTTTCTCCTTAACATACCCCATAAATTTTCTCTCGTTCACAGGCGTGTAATATTTATTAGGAGAAAATATGCCTAGTATTATACAGGTTATTTCACCCATCTTTTTTGACCGTCTTGAATATCTGGAAAAGTGTATTCGCAAAAAATTTTATTGGCTGACGGCCCTAGCAGAGGGGATAGCGTTGAGGAAGTTCACGGTAGTCTGAAAATTCGTTCTTACTGACCAAAATTGACCGTTTGAAGTTTCGTATTTTGAAAAATTTTGTGAACATCAGTTCATGACACTTCAAAGCTTCGAAATCCAAATTACTAGTCATTTAAGAATTTCCTCAAGGTCACTTTTTGAGATTTCAAGGTCATTAAAGTTTTTTCAAATGGGACAACATATGTTCATTATAACAGTCTTGTGGCTCATAAGTAGACTACGAATCATTATGCAAAATGAGAACTTTTCAACTGGATTGTAAGAAACTGTGAAGATGCAAACTGGAATGAGAAACAGTTAAACAGAAATTTATTTTCTTTCTTAATATGTTCAATGGATTGAAAATAATGTAACAGTTTCTCTAAATTTTTCTAATAGTTTTACTGTTTCAAATTATATCTTCTAATTTTTGGCATAAATGCATAGAATCCACTGTATATTCATATGGAAACAATTTCAACGATGTGCGATATGTCGACCTTCACGTGACCTTAAATGAGGAAATGATAACGGCATTTGGTGGTGCGATGACGCTGCAACGTCCTGCCCAAGGGTTTCCCGTCCGTCGTACAGGCAGAGTCGCCAGATCAGGAGAATTGACTCGATTTGATGGGACACAGGTTAACTTCTCCCTCCCAGTACGCGTCAGGTGACCGGGCAAGTAGAGTGGGGAGACAAGTCTTAATCTGGCCACTCTGCATACAGGTAACGCACATGTAGCTTCATTTCGCGAATCGCGTGATTTTATCGTCAGAGCCAGCATCCAGTGCTCGACCGCAAATATCTGGACCGACCGACCTTCTACGATTCAGTGCATCTTCGTTGACGAGTGTCACCCTACTCTGTCCTGCGCAAGGATTTCCGGTTCCTGTTTATAGGTAGGCACCCAGTCAAAAGTCCCCCTTGTAAGGCGAGAATTGTTTTTGACATCTGGACTCTATTTGACACTTGGACTTCAGGTTCAAGTATTGCCCCGTATTTTTTAAACAATGCTATCAAGCATTAACAAGTAAAGTCATAACGGAGTGTATACAAACATCATGTACTGCTCTGCATTTTTATAAAAAATGCTATCATGTATTCGCAAGTAAATTCACAACGGAGTGCATACAAACATCATATACAGCTCTGCATCTTCATAAACAATGCTATCATGTATTTGCAAGTAAATTCACAACGGAGTACATACAAACATCATATACAGCTCTGCATTTTCATAAACAATGCTATCATGTATTTGCAAGTAAAGTCACAACGGAGTGCATACAAACTTCATATACAGCTCTGCATTTTCATAAACCATGCTATCATGTATTTGCAAGTAAATTCACAACGGAGTGCATACAAACATCATATACAGCTCTGCATCTTCATAAACAATGCTATCATGTATTTGCAAGTAAATTCACAACGGAGTGCATACAAACATCATGTACTGCTCTGCATCTTCATCAACAATGCTATCATATATTTGCAAGTAAAGTGACAACGGAGTGCATACAAACATCATATACTGCTCTGCATTTTCATAAACAATGCTGTCAAATATTTGCAAGTAAAGTCACAACGGAGTGCATACAAACATCATATACAGCTCTGCATTTTCATAAACAATGCTATCAAATATTTACAAGTAAAGTCACAACTATTCAATGGTGAACAAAAATTGATTTTGAATCATGTACACTGTATCAATAATCTTATGCTTGCAAATTCATGTACGAGATATGTACTTTTCAAAATGTACAACTTCAACGCCATTTGTGATGGCAAAACTAAACTACAGAGGCGGATAGTTTCAAATATGAAAAACGGTCGTGTCAATTTCAACAACCTAATAATAAAAAAATGTATTCAATCAACTCCCATGAAACCACCTTTAGAATTTCAAACTAAAACCGACCATTTGACCGGCGGTGGTGGGTTTAGTGTCAAGACCAAAAAACAAGCCACTAAAAGATAGAATAGTTCGACCCGTCAAACGATGGAACCCCGGAGTATCGAGGTTGCAAAGGTCCCGAAATGGTTCCACTGGAACTGAAAGAAGTCCCAAGGTTCCAGCCGTAGGGTCAGTCTACGGGTGTCTAGAAACGGTCTGTAAGTTAAATGCGGTACCGAAGGGCGATTGTTCAGTTCTGCATAGATGTTGTATTGACATAGCTAGCACATCTACGAGCCTGTATGGCAAAGGGGAGTCCCTATTCCAGCATATTCAAAGACCAGCGTCCTCTTTACGCACGACCTTCGAGCTGTTCGTCTCGCGTTCTGTTTTTAGAACCCGCCTCGAGCAGCAAGCCACAGTTTCCATCTGTGAACGACGTCGGATTACGCGTAACGAAAGGCACAGGCTTTTCGTTGCTTTGTCCTGCACAGGCGTATCCAGTCGCCACGTTTAGGTAGGTCGATATATCCGTCGCTTCGGCTTCTCTCCGCAACCCGGTGAAAAATAAACGAATCTCTCTCTCTCTTTCTTACTCTCTCTCTCTCTCTCTCTTGTTCCATGTTTCACCCTGTCCCAGTATATTAGCCGCGTGGACCAACTAGAATTCCTGGATACCCTCCTCGAAATTGAAGGCGTCTCACGATACACTCGAGCAGCCGAGCTCACTTTCTTCCAGCTTGTTACGTCGGTCATAGTTAGTTACTCGAGAGCAACATCATTTTCCTTATAGAACCAGTCGGCTTCGCCAAGCCTAAGTTCGCGACCATGGATAAGAGCCGAACGTTCGAAGTCCCGGAAGCACAGGGCGTTCCGGTTCTCTGTCCCGCACAGGCGTATCCTGTCCCAGTCTTCAAGTAAGTCCGCAAGGCGCGCAGGACCCTCTTTGAATGATCCCTTGTTCAGGATGGACCCTCGTTTCTCGGTATTGTTCGACGCTACTGGGTGTGAGCCTTCTCCGAACTGAAATCATACCTCGTACCTTGTAAATATTTCTCACTAGCATTGCAGCTGTCTTCATTAGGAGTCTATAGACGCGTCGATGTCGTGCGTCGATAGATGTGCTCCTTATGTAGCTTGTGTTTACTGTACTGGAACATTGACGAGTTAATCATAATTCTCCAGGTGGAATGGCCTTCAATTCTTTTGTCAGGTTCTTTCGTAATATCTATTTCTTCCTTATATTTTCATTAGAGATGAGTTTCTTAATTGTGTACCCACACTTGCTTTTATTAGAACTGATGAACTGTGTTACACGTTGCTACTTGGACGGTAGATAATTGTTAGTGTTCGACTAGTTACTTGCACTCCATTTTCTACATAACTGGTGACATGGAACTTTATATGACTCCAGTATAAATACATTTTTGAAGTGGAAACTTGTCTAAGCGCACCGCGTATCCGATTGCTGGGCAGTGAATGTGTCTGATCCGTCACGCTCCGAGGTGAAACGCTGTTCGCGTAATAAAATAACTACTTTAATGCAAAGTAGATATTTGCTAGTGTAGTCGACACCTTTGTGCTTGAAACGGTAAATTTAAAGTTTTGAGATTGTAAAAACTATATGTGATTACTATTAACGGATTTCTGGGTAGTGTAAAATTATTTGTTAGCAACTTTACTAACGTACAAATATAGTGACGTTCATTTTCAAAAGATTAATTATTATTTTCAGTGTAAATTAGAAGCATTTGTTAAACACTAGTTATCAAATTTTATAACGTCCTTTATGTTTATGATAAAGATACGGAACTAACAAGGTTTTCAATTACCATAAAACATGCTACGATTTGCATCGGCAACGCTTGGTTATCGCGTGACGGTTCAACAGGAATTTTCTTGTACGTGAAAAAGGCTGGTACCGTTTACTTAATACACGGTGCGCTTGAATCATGTTGTAATATCAGATTTAAAAATTATATTCAAAACAGTATGCATATATTCATTTTTATTTATATCTCATCGATTTCTTCTGCTCGAATATAATTTTGATATACCATGATCATTTGTTTAAGATATTCCTGTCTTCGCAATATCGAGACATTTATAATACACATTCCTGGTTGCAGAAAATCTTCCTCAAAAAATTCTAGAAAATTAAGACAGTTTCTTTTTAAATTAATTAACTAATCAATTAAATAAATCATCGAATCAACGCTCCAATGCAGTGAACACATGATCTAAGTGTAGGTTGAATCACCTCGTCGTAAGTTAGAAACTGAAAATATCTTCGTTATTAATAATCGTCTTAAAGTAACTCTTCAGGGGAAAATTATATTCTTTTGGAAGTGATTAGTGAAGCATCTCTTACCAGTTATGTATTGCAAAATTGAGTTAGGCAAAAATTAATGATAGTTTATGAAAGTGTAGTATTAATGATAGTTTATAATTATTACAAATAATAATAACTTTTATATCTTTATTTATAAAATTGAAATTTTATATTATAATATTAAGATTATTAGGTAGAGTTATTTTAAGAGGGGTTTGTTTACGACCAATAGATATACTAGTAACTTATTCATCAGTAGTTCATATAGGAATTTTAATTAGTAGAATATTAACTTTTTTTAAGATTAGAGTATTAGGGGGGTATATTATTATAGTAGCTCATGGTTTATGTTCTTCTGGTTTATTTTTTTTGGTAAATATTATTTGTCAAGAAACTAATAGACGATTAATATTAATTAATAAAGGGTTAATAAATTATATACCTAAAATAAGAATAATATGATTTTTATTTTGTACGTCTAATATATCTGCACCTATTTCATTAAATTTAGTAGGTGAAATTTTTTTATTAATTGGATTAAATTTTCAATACAGGCCCACATAAAATAGTTAAAAAATCAACTTTTAGTATTTTTTCAACAATTCCGATCAGTTGCAATTTTTGAAAAATTTCTTTTCACATCCTTTAGTAAATTAATTGCTCTAGCTTCCCAAAAAAGTTCAAATGGTATAGTACAATCTTAAAAAAGTTATCGTCTTCTTTAGAGCGGTCTTAAACTTTTGTCCGCTACTGTGTGCCATCTAAGATCTGTTGATGTCATCGTATTGCCCCGTTTGAACGATTACTTCATACCAACACAAAAGTTCAGGTGTTCTGTTTATCGTGGCCCACCCAGTACAATTGCCAACAAAAATATTGGCACGCATACCTTGATAACGAGATAATACTTATAAAGGGAACTTATTCATAGCGTCTCAGAAGAAATCGCAAAAACGGTGTTATTTTTAGCGGTTCCAAATCGGGCCACTCTCTGGAAATACTGTGTATGAGTTCGTCCTGACTTTTTCCTACGATCATAAATAAGGGAGATATTTTCACTTTCCATGTTAGGTGAGTCACCCCGCGCAAGGAGTAGATATATGTATTTCTAGCCAGCCGCAATGCAGGTCGGCCGTAGATGAGGATCCTTTGTACACGGCTTGCGCCCGGAAAGCTCGTACAATAACTCCGCGACCAAAGTCGCGAAAGTCTGAAACACCTCTTTGGTTTCTCGTGTGACGCAGAACCGGTGTCGAGCTCTAAACCGAAATTAACCGCGCTGGACGTGAAATCGACGAATCCGAGAGCGATGCTCGGTACCATTACCACCCTACTGTGTCCCGTTCAAGGATTCCCCGTGCCAGCATTCAGGTAAATTCGTGGACTCCATGGTTCCCGTAGCTTGCGCCACGAGACGACGAACTGTTGCTGATAGGTAATTTGGCTAGGGTCGCGATCCACCTCGGCAGCAACGAGCAGCCAATGAAACAGCCTTTGTCCCGGCGGCGGTTCTTCCGCCAGCGTGAATAGTTTAATCGATATTTCACTCCTGCCGGTCTTTCTTTCCCTGAATTCGATGGTATCGCAATCCAATTGACCCGGAGTGCTGGCGAATCGATGCCGGCAATTAGCCGATCGCTATCGGAGGCCCTGTCCCAGGCACTCGGAGCAGACGTTAAAGCAAGGTTGGCTTCCTCTTCTCGCAGAACCGGTGGGCAGCACCAAACCGAAATTCCCTATGACGGGAACCTCACGCACCTATACTGCTCATACTGTGCGACCGTTTCTGCCCTTGACACTGGCCTGCCCGGCACAGGCGTTTCCGGTTCCAGCCTTCAGGTACTCAACAAGCTGCATCCGATCGGAATAGTTTAGAAATCGGGCCCCTCAAACGCTTGATTCCCCCACCAAGCTCTCTTTCATGCAACGCTTCGTTGCGTTCGCTGGAGCCTCGTGTCTTCGTTGCCTCACTCCTGTCTCCATGGTAGCGATCTTTGCTGCAAAGTGGGACCTACGTCCGGAAGGATTTTATCTGAATCGAGGCAGACGTGTCCAGGCCAGTTTCACCAGGTCAAGCGAATGGACTCGAACTGAGAAGAAAGGTTACCCTCTCTCTGCTAGTACCGGATTAGACATGTGACATTGTGACGTGAGCAAATGTTCCCCTCAATTTCCTGGTCTGGCGATATTGGTCAGGATCTGATCAGCTACTGTCCGTTTAGCAGATGATGGTTAGGTCCCGAACAGCTTAGGGAAGGTTGCCGTGAGGTTTTTTAGTGCGGTACTGTGAGCCCTTCTGGCTCTCGTAAGTCCCACATACCCCCATATCCCTCCCAGGGGGCATGGGAAGTCCGTAAAAGGATTCTTCCTCCTGCCATTTAATTAAAGGAAGCCTGCCATTTAATTTTATGTTCGACTTGATCAACATCAAGAAGTCTGCCATTTAATTTTATGTTCGACTTGATCAACATCAAGAAGTCTGCCATTTAATTTCATGTACGACTTGATCAACATCAAGAAGTCTGCCATTTAATTTTATGTTCGACTTGATCAACATCAAGAAGTCTGCCATTTAATTTTATGTTCGACTTGATCAACATCATGTTCGACTTGATCAACATCATGTTCGACTTGATCAACATCATGTTCGACTTGATCAACATCATGTTCGACTCGATCAACATCATGTTCGACTTGATCAACATCATGTTCGACTCGATCAACATCATGTTCGACTCGATCAACATCATGTTCGACTTGATCAACATCATGTTCGACTTGATCAACATCATGTTCGACTTGATCAACATCATGTTCGACTTGATCAACATCATGTTCGACTTGATCAACATCAAGAAGCCTGCCATTTAATTTTATGTTCGACTTGATCAACATCAAGAAGCCTGCCATTTAATTTTATGTTCGACTTGATCAACATCAAGAAGCCTGCCATTTAATTTTATGTACGACTTGATCAACATCAAGAAGTCTGCCATTTAATTTTATGTTCGACTTGATCAACATCAAGAAGTCTGCCATTTAATTTTATGTTCGACTTGATCAACATCATGTTCGACTTGATCAACATCATGTTCGACTTGATCAACATCATGTTCGACTTGATCAACATCATGTTCGACTTGATCAACATCATGTTCGACTCGATCAACATCATGTTCGACTTGATCAACATCATGTTCGACTCGATCAACATCATGTTCGACTTGATCAACATCATGTTCGACTTGATCAACATCATGTTCGACTTGATCAACATCATGTTCGACTTGATCAACATCATGTTCGACTTGATCAACATCAAGAAGCCTGCCATTTAATTTTATGTTCGACTTGATCAACATCAAGAAGCCTGCCATTTAATTTTATGTTCGACTTGATCAACATCAAGAAGCCTCTGCCATTTAATTTTATATTCGACTTGATCAACATCAAGAAGCCTGCCATTTAATTGTATTCATTAGAACCGGTGTCCAGTACTAAACCGAAATTGTCCGTGACGGAAAATTCACGCATCCTCACCACGTTCAGTGTGCGACCTTCTCAGCCCTCGACACTGTCTTGTCCGGCGCAGGCGTTTCCGGTTCCAGCCTTCAGGTACTCCACAAACTACTCGTCATTCTCCTTTCCTACCGAAACAGCTTTGACGCGAATTATAGAGCAAATAGTTTTCGTAGACTTGGTCTTGATCGACATCAAGAAGCCTGCCATTTAATTTTGTTCGTCAGAACCGGTGTCCAGTACTAAACCGAAATTGTCCGTGACGGAAAATTCACGCATGCTGATGACATACACTGTGCGACCATCTCGACCGTTGACACTACCTTGTCCGGCACAGGCGTTTCCGGTTCCAACGTTCAGGTACTTAACAAGCTAGACTTCAATCTTTCTCAGCCCTTGACACTGTCTTGCCCGGAGCAAGCATTTCCGGTTCCAGCGTTCAGGTAGTCAACACACTTCTGTCTCGTCACTGATGAAATGGTTTCGACGAATATCGGAAGGCACAGAGCAAACAATTTTCATTGACCTCATCACAGTGAAATTCCTGTTTAGGGTACTCAGCTTCAATGATTTTGACCTTGAAATATGTTGGCAAGGTCAATATTCTATACAATTTTTACCTGCACGTGTATCTGTCGGAATATAGAGTGAACGCTCCTCATTTTGATGTGTGTAATTTGATTTAGATAAAAGAATTTAGGATGATAGCGTTACCCTCAATGAGATCAATATTTGAAGGTTCAAGGTCGTCTCAAGGTCAAAGTATAGCAGGTCGTTGACTCGTCTTGCAACTAAAAAATATCTTGACAAATGTGACGACAGTTACATGGTACCCCGTGTATATTCCTGGGTAATTGTTATGGGGAATATATTCGTTCACAACATTGACCTTGCCAGCGAGGTCAAGGTCTTCATAGCTGAAACCCCTAACCAGGATTTCTCATTAACTTCGACTAGCCAGTGATTTTCATCCGTTAGAACCGGTGTCCAGCGCTAAACCGAAATTCCCTGTGACGGAAAATTCCCGCACCCTGACCACGTATAGCGTGCGACCATCTCGGCCCTTCACACTGTCCTGCCCGGCGCAGGCGTTTCCGGTTCCAGCGTTCAGGTACTCGATAAGACTTACATCTTCGGGATAGGGTCAACGGAAACGAAAAACAGTTTTCAAAGACTTAGTCTCGATCAGCCTCGAGAGTCCTGCCACTTGATTCTGTTCGTTAGAACCGGTGTCCAGCGCGAAACCAAAGTTCACGAACGCGGACATTAAAGTGGTGAGGCCGACTCCATCCTCCAGCCAGGTGTCGATGACTTGCCCCGCTCAAGGGTTCCCTGTTCCTGTTACACGGTCAGTAACGGACTAATCGATTTTCCTCTGTTGCCCCCCAGAGCCGACCTCTAGTCAAAAGCCAAAGCTACCGACCAATCGTAAAGTCGAATTCGTGGACACGAAGTCAGCCGCGACGGTCAGTTTGATGTGTCCGGTGCAAGGTTACCCTGTTCCACTTTCGAGGTGAGATGACATTTGATCGCACAAGCACACACGTACGTACTCTATACCCAGGCAGCAGCTACGTTTCCACCTGTGATCGATACAATTTCCCAATCCCTCGCGTCTCCTGTCCCACGCCGCTGGTTTCGAATGACCAGCACTCGGCTTTCGCGCCGAGTCCGACCCCGAAACTATTAATTCTAATTTTCGCTCTCTCACCGCTTCCCATCGTGTCTCCAGGTCTAATCGAACGTAATTCATCGATCTGCGGTAATATTTATCGTAGAACTTGTTGGCCTCCGGTCGCACTTTTACTCCAACTACGATCAGTCCACTATGTACAGACCCCAGAGCTTGGAGCTCGCGTGCAGCACTGAAAGTCCGAGATTCCTCATGCCAACCACCAGGTAATCTCTCGCGTGATACTCGATAATATCGCACGGTACCGGTCCCGAACTGTTTACCGGTTTCAACGTTGTGTGCGATCATTATCGAGTCCCTCGGTAATTCAACCTTGTATCCCCGTTTAAACGGGGATTCTCGTGTAACTGCTCCACTAGCTAGCGATTTTCGTGAACTTTGATTCGGGAAACTAGCAATCATGCCAGGCTAACTTCAGCTGTAACAGATATGATGAAATGGTGCAGTTAGGTCGGTTGATTTGATTTCTTGGCGAACTTTCTGGGGAGTAGTACATGCACAATCACTTTCTCGTGGAGAGGAACGGGACTTTAATTATTTTGATGGAATTGAGGGTGGTTAAATGTGGGATAAATTATGTTTCAGTTAAGGGGCTAGGGTAACCACGTGACTATGGTATTGTTCGTTGTGACCAACATCCGCGAGGAAAAACAGTTTGGCAACAATGATGATTCATCAATATCTTTATTGCTATTAACGGATCCATTACATTTTTGTTATTACGAATCTACGCTGAATGTTCTCCTGACTAGGCGCCATCTCGTCTAACTAGCTGAACTAAAATTGCTTCTACTCTCCCATCATGAACGGAATCTGGGGAAAAATTGAATGAAATCACGGGAACACACCTCACATCCTCATACCATTATATTTTGAGCTGAGTGAAGGCTCATTCTAAAGAGGAATAAAGAGGTTAAGTGAAGTCTGCGTGGGTCCCTAAATCAGCAAGAAAAATCTTTTTGGGATCGAAAAATACATTAGAATCTCTGGAATTTTTCTTCATTTGTTTTCCCTACTTTGGACACTCACATTACTAGATATAAACGTAATGTAACTGTTTAACCTTCCTCTTTGGAATGAGCCCTCACTCGGCTGAAATAATCGTATGAGGACGTGAGGTGTGTTTCCGTAAACCCCTGTTTTGATAAAAAATCTTAGATTCTAGTAATGTCACGTGCTACCCCCTTAAGTTTAGGTCTGGGTTAGGTCCTAGCAGAATTGGATAAATCCTCTATCCACCAGATATCAACATATGGTTGAAGTTAAGTAACATCATATCTTGCGGCCAATAGGTCAGTCCGATAAAATCAGAAAACTCATTTGTCCGAAAATAAAAATTTTTTAAATGATTTTTTGAAAAAAATGTTTACACAAAATGGCTTGAAAGATTATATACAGGGTCATCCGTTTTGAAACGGACAAACGTAAAACAGCTATAAAGAACCCCAAATGGAACAAGTTTTACCCCTGCCACTTTTTTGTTTCGGCCTTGATTTCTAGAAAATTGCAAAAAACCATAATTTTTTTAGTTCACATAAACTTGAATATCTCGGGACTCCACTGATGAATCTTGATGACTTTTTCTTTGTCGTGTTGAAAATAAACAGGAGCATCTTTTTTTTGTTCCCAAAATTTTTTTGTATGACCTTCGAATCTTGGTTTTTTCTGGATCGGACTGTAGCTATCTGAACGGTTCTAGGATGCGCGACTTCAATGGATGATATGTTCTTGGAATAAACGTGCTAAAAAAACAAAAATATTTTCTTAACAAAAAAGATGCCCCTATTTATTTTAAACCAAACAAAGGAAAAATCATCAAGATTCATCACTGGAGTCCCGAGATATTCAAGTTTACGTGAACTAAAAAAATTATGGTTTTTTGCAATTTTCTAGAAATCAAGGCCGAAGCAAAAAAAGTGGCAGGGGTAAAACTTGTTCCATTTGGGGTTCTTTATAGCTGGTTTACGTTTGTCCGTTTAAAAACGGATGAACCTGTATAACTTCGACTTGAACTATTTTTTCATAATCGGTTGGTTTCTCCCTCAAAGTAGAAAGACGGCTAAATTCATAGGTGTGTTCTATCCATTAGCATAAACTCCGCCGCACTGAAGAACAATGTCCCGGATATGTACCCTCATTCGCAATACGTCGAAAGCCGCCCCGAACCTTCGCCATATATCGAAAGGAAACTGCACATCGGAGCGTTTTCCCAAGTCTGATGTTGCCCTTCGTAGCCCCATTCCGCTTAAATTCTTCTTACTTCACCACGGAACTCGTGTCTACCGGTTTGCTGAAGCGAACGTTTGCGAGCGTCGTGCTCAGGTGGAAAGCTTGGAGCGTTACTTTGCCACTCAAGTGGGACTCTCGGTGCATTTCCCTGACGGATACTAGAAGGTAACTGTTCCGTTTAAACAATACGCAGAACAGTTTCTGATCTGATTCCGCCGCAAATAAGTGTTCTAACCCGATTAACTCTTTAAGAGCTATCTCCCGAGGATACCGTCTTCCGTATAACCGATCGAACTCGTGTTGCCGAAATTCTCCAACGACCTTAGCCTTAGCGCTTACACGAGGCGCAAGGGCACGAGCGTGGTGCTCATGTGCAACGTTCAGGGATTCCCTGCGCCATACAGCAGGTAATTGTACCGCTTTAACAATATTCCGAAGAGTTTCTGATCCTATTACGCCGCGAATAAGTGTTCTAACACGATCAACTCTTCGTAAACCGTGTCTCGAGTATACCGTCTTCCGTAGAACCAGTCGGGCTGAAGTCGCCGATTTTCTCCAACGACAATAGCCTGAGCAAATACGCGAGGCGCAAGGGCACGAGCGTGGTGTTAGCGTGCAGCGCTCAGGGATTCCCCGTGCCAACTACCAGGTAAATCTAGTACGGGTAGATTCCACCAGGTACAGCATTGTTGGAATTACAAAAAATCAATTTTTTCTTATGATTTTGGCTGATTTGATTTTCAACTGACTGGGTTTTGAATGTCCACTCTTTATTAAATAAGATCTTTCAGTTATATTAAATTATTATAAAAATTCAATTTTATCCTCCATTAAAATTAAATTTCCATATAAATTAAATAAGATCATTCAATTATATTAAATTATTATAAAAATTCAATTTTATTCTTCATTAAAATTAAATTTCCATATAAATTAAATAAAATCTTCCAATTAGAACAAATTATTATGAAAATTCAATTTCATCCCTAAATAAAATTAAATTTCCGTATAAATTAAATTAAATCTTGCAATTATATTAAATTATTATAAAAATTCGATTTTATTCTCCATTAAAATTAAATTTCCATATAAATTAAATAAAATCTTGCAATTACATTAAATTATTATAAAAATTCAATTTTATCCTCCACTAAAATTAAATTTCCATATAAATTAAATAAAATCTTGAAATTACATTAAATTATTATGAAAATTCAATTTTATTCTTCATTAAAATTAAATTTCCATATAAATTAAATAAGATCTTGCAATTACATTAAATTATTATGAAAATTCAATTTTATTCTTCATTAAAATTAAATTTCCATATAAATTAAATGAGATCTTTCAATTATATTAAATTATTATAAAAATTCAATTTCCACCCTAAATAAAATTACATAAAATCTTTCAATTATATTGAATTATTATGCAAATTCACTTTTATTCTTCATTAAAATTAAATTGCCATATAAATGAAATAAAATCTTTCGTTATCTTTTATCAATAAAAATTGGCGAAAAATGTGTATTTTTTTAAACTGGCGGACTTTACTTTTTTTCCTATTACATAAAAGTCAACAAAATTTTTTTGTTCAATTCTATCAAGAGTCCAGGTTTTATAAAGAGAAATGCGTTTCGAAAAACCCTCTAAAATGGACCGTTAAACAAATGTCATATGAACTATATATGAAAGATATATATAACAATATATGAAATATTTAATACAATTTTAATATAAGTATATAAAAATATGAACAAATCCGTGAGACACCGTAAAAAGAATTCGAAAATAAAAGAGCCACCTTAATATGCTCGCAGTAGTTACGTAATAAATAGAATAGAGCAGTTAATTGTGGGTAGGTTTTTGATAATTTGCTGACGGAGGTGTCCACGAAAAGTGCTGGCACGGTGATCAATTCGCATGAAAGCAAATCAACTTGAAAGCAAACGCCGATTTAAACTAGCCAACAAAGCTGTACCCTATTAAAGGATCGAACACGACACGATCGATTTCAGAGCCGGTCGCAGCGCGATCGCCCCGATTAATGTCGGACGATCTGAGCCGCACGATCAGACGAGCCGAGGGTCAGCCGATTTCCATTTTTTGCGCCGCGCAGGGAAGCCCTGTGCCCACCACTAGGTAATGAATTCACTGTACCGGTTTATCGATGAAATTCCGACGCGGAAAATCCGAGGCGTCGTTGGTTGCGCCCCGGTTAACGGGGTCCCGGCGGGTTGTGTCGTTTGTCAACCGGCTTCCTGTTACCCGTATTCGGCAAACAAAACTCGCGCACCGCGGAATAATCGAACGTGAATTGTTGTTTAGAGCCTGTCGGAGGCAAGGCGCCAGGCTTTGCCGCGGACGCGAAACTATCTCTGTTGGTACGAAGAGTAAACACCCACGTTAGTCTGCCTTGCAACGCCCAGGGCCATCCGACGCCGGTCTATAGGTATGACAAAAAACTAGGTGACTCGGGTCCGAAAGCGAGTTTACAACGGTTCCCGAAAGGCAAACGTTGCCGGCCAGCTATCGGTTGCGTTCGATGGCATCATCGATTAAAAGTTCCCGGGGCACCCTGTCCGAAGGACTCCGGTAACGATGTCTGGACATTTCGAGCGGAATTTCTTCTTTTTGCTGAAAGAGGTCGACGTTGAGCATGAATCTTCCAGCTCTACTTTTTATCAACCACACAGTAAAGTTAATTGACTAATCAACTGTCTGTCGGTAGTGTAACTTGTATCTTCAAAGGCAGTTTTCTTGAAGCAATGTCTTATACAGTCACCCACAGTGAACATCGTACGTAGTTTTACAGTTTTCTGTAGATATAAGCCGACGATGGTTTCTTCGTAACAAGAATATTTGGTAATTATGTAGGAAAGGTCTGCCTTCTCCGATTTTGATGAAATTTTAATATGTTATGCACCAACACATTCCGAACAACTTTTTCCTTTTCCATTATAGGGGGGTTACTTTTAGTTTTCGAGATATTTGCAAAAAACTATTGCTAATAGTGCATTGAATTTTTTGCATTCTTGTACGCTCTGTGGCAACTTAACGCTGATTTGCGTCTGTTTACTTGGTTTTGTAAATACGCTGCGAAGATGAGAGAGAAAGCAGGGTCTCACTCTATACAGGGTGTCCCAAAACTAGTGTAGGATCGGAAAATGGGAGGTTCCTTGGGTCATTTGAAGCGACATTTTCCTTTACAAAAATGATGTCCGCGGCTTTGTTTAGGAGTTATTATTGAAAAACACGGACCAATCAGAGCGCGGCTACAGCGGATTGATTCTGGTTCGGCCAATAGCGACATCACGTTAAGCGGGACCTATCGCCGAGTCAGACTCCATTTGCTATAGCCGAGCTCTGATTGGTCCGCGTTTTTCGATAATAACTCCTAAACAAAGCCGCGAACGTCATTTTTGTAAAGGAAAATGTGACTTCAAATGACCCAAGGAACCTCCCATTTCCGAGAGTTACACTTATTTTGGGACACCGTGTATAGAAAAGGTCTGCCTTCTCCGATTTTGATGAAATTTTAATATGTTATGCAGCAACACATTCCGAACAACTTTTTCCTTTTCCAATGTAGGGGGGTCACTTTTAGTTTTCGAGATATTTGCAAAAAACTATTGCTAATACTGTATTGAATTTTCTGTATTCTTGTACGCTGCGAAGATGAGAGAGAATACAGAGTCTCGCTCTATATAGGGTAATCTTTCAATTTTGAAAGACTATTCTTGCATTTTCGTATGCGTGGTCTTCTCCGCTCCTTCACGACCTAACCACAACTCATTCTATTCGCGTAATCTGTGCTTTGTAGCTGTTATCTAGAATTTGAACTAGTCCTGGAAAAATCGTGCGATCAGAATGAGTTGTGATTATATTGGAAAAGGAAAAAGTTGTTCAAAAAGTCGAATTCTATAACATATTAAAATTTCATCAAAATCGGAATAGGCAGACCTCTTCTATATAATTACCGAATATTTCTATCCCCTATTCCTTCTTTTGAAGTTGTCCGCTTACGAGAAAACGACGACTAATGCACGGCGATTTTGATGGAACTTTGCACATATGTTCATTAGACATACCTAAGAATTTAGCCACATATAATTCGCGCCTGTTTTTTATTTCAAGGGAGAAATCAACCCTTTCGTCCTTTTACGCAAGTACCCGTAAATCGCAAACGACGAAAGATATCGAACAATAGGTGAAGTAAAAGTTAAGTCTTATCTTGAAGCTCATCAATGTGTCTGGAAATTTTCAAAATTTTTATTTCTGAAAAATAGAGTTCTTAAGATTTCATATAACGTTGAAGATACCATATAACGTTAGCTTCAACCATGATTTGATATCTTCGATGGCTTATGATGTACAGGCACTAGTTTAGAAGTTCGCAAACGAAATACAGAATTGTTAGGTGGGCCTAATGAACTCTTGTGCAGAGTTTCGGCAAGATTCCGTTGTTACTGCCAGAACCGGAGGGTTCATACATACAGTGACTCCCACTAATATTCGGACACTCTTACAAAGACGACAACTTTTTTAATATTGTACTATGCGATTTGAACATTTTTTTAGAAGCTAGTGCAATTAGTTTGCCACAGGATGTAAAAAAATATTTTGTGAAAAATCGCAATTCCTCTGAATTATAAAAGGAATACTAAAAGTTGCATTTTACAACTTTTTTATGTGGACCTATATTGAAAATTTAAAAAATACGTTTTGTAGATTTATGTCAATTATATGCCCTGTGCAAGTTTCATCGCAATCGGCTGATGTGGAAAGCAACGACAACGATTGAAAGATGCAAGGATCATTAGATTTAAAGCAGTTGATGGCCGAAAATCGTGAAAATCTGCAATTTTCAACATATTTAAACGTTTGTAGCTCATTGCAACGTCGACCGATTTTGACGAAATTTTCAGAATATGTTTAATTGACACAGGTCTATAAAACATATTTTTTAAATTTTCAACGTAGGTCCACATAAAAAAGTTGTAAAATGCAACTTTCGGTATTTTTATTTATAATTCCGATCAATTGCAATTTTTGACAAAATTCTTTTTTCGCATCCTGTAGCAAACTAATTGCTCTAGCTTCTAAAAAAATGTTCAAATCGTATAGTACAATATTAAAACAGTTATCGTCTTTTTAAGAGTGTCCGAATATTAGTGGGAGTCACTGTATGTCATCAATGATATCACTGTTCAGACGACCACGTTATGGTTATCCGGACATCTTTATGGTATCCCATCATGAATGGGTCAAGCCTAATGTGTACCCTCATCCGCAACACGTCGAAGCCACTGCGAGCCATCGTCTTATATTGAAAGAAAACTGTATCAAGGGTTAGCTCTGGGTAACAGACAGAATACGGCTTGAGACTGATTAACTAATTCTTGATTAAAAAGTGGGGAAAAATCGATATTTTTTACCAAAAAAAAAGAAGAAATTCTGTCTTGGTGACTTCGTTATTCCCTTGCCGCAGAGCCAATGGGGATCAAAGCGCCCGCTTTCCTCGGCGACGTGAAATCGTTCTTCTTCCTCCGAGGAGAAGGGTCGCTAGTAAGCATGCCGTGCAATGCCCAGGGGCATCCTGTTCCCGTAACCAGGTACTAAATTACCCATTGAAAGGCATCGACTACCACGCAGGCTGTGAATCATTCTTGCAAGGTTTCTCAGTGGTCTTTGATCGAACGCACCGTGAAAGCCTCAGTCTTTGCGTTGGAGGGCATTGTGGCTAGATCATGGTAAAATGATTCGGAAAGTCCATTAAGGGGGCGCCAAGCCCCCGTTCCCACCGCAAGTATCGTGTTCGGTAACCCGATACAGTTAGGCCAGTGTCGAGTCGTCCCTCAAGCAATGCGAGTACGTACTGTCAATTAAAATTGAAATGAAACAGTTTGCATACAGTAATCGTTCATATAATTTTCAGTTATCAAAAATTTTGTTTGTGTTTGCCAATTTTTTAATCCATCCTCTGCAAGAAGTATGCGGTTTTGAGGTTATGTCAGATAGTTTGGTCTTTTTTTAACATGTACCTTCTTTGGAGCAAGTACGAGCATTTTTTGGTTGTAAAAATAGTAGTTTTTGACATTGCTGCCAATAGATTTGGGTTCTAAAGAATTAAAATTCAATGCTTTTTGCGTATCATGTAAAATAATAAATTCTGTTTCTGACGGTTAACGTTACGTAAACAATCCATTTTTTACCTGGCGTTACAATGATGTCCAAAAACAATATACATCTTTCACAAGGACGCAGATTGTGACAATTCGGTGTCCTCTGGTATTGATGCGTGTATGCAACTGTGGTGATAATTTTGCCTTTTCATTTCACTGAATTTTACAGTATTTTTGCGATATCAATTTGTAGTTGGCGTATCTTCCAAGGTTCAAATTTTGTAGAACATATAAAGTCAGTGAAAAAAGTGTTCGGACACTTTGCAAAAAAATGTTCAGCATGTGTATGACTAACAAAGATCCACAAAATGGACGTTTCAAATTTTCATTGAGGGGCCAAATAAAAAAAGTTTTAAAAAGTGCCGTTTTCATTTATTAATTTAGAACATCATTTAGTAACCCAATGCTTCTAATTGCACACAAATCATCAGGTAGTTTGATACACTTGACAAACGAGATACGGGTGAATTGTTATGTGGGTCTAACTTTTGCAAAATTTCGGAAAATTCAGCGTGTATTGGTAACTAGGGTTTCCTCCTGAGTCCTGACTGTATTCGCATTGCCAATGGGACGATCCGATCAAACACATGATTCGCCAGCGGTCTTCAGTTCTATTTGGCTAATCCTGTAACAGAGCCAGTAGCCACGAAGAAGCCAAAGTTCTCGAGTGACTTGAAGCTGTCCGGGTACGATCGTGCCACCGGTCAAGACCTCACCCTGCTCTGTCCCGCTCAGGGGTTCCCGGTTCCATCATATAGGTACATATACAACCTAATCTAATCGCTGGCTGGTAGTCAAAAATCTCTACTCGTTGCCACAACAACCTGTTCCTACTGTCTCTGTATGATCCGCCAGAGCCGGTCGCAACGAAGAAGCCAAAATTCTCAAGCGACACAAAATTGTCTTCCTACGATCGCGCCTTCGGTCAAGATCTCACCCTGCTCTGTCTCGCGCAGGGGTTCCCGGTTCCAACGTATAGGTACATATTGCAAACTAGTCGCTAGTAGTCGAAGAGCTTTATTCATCACTTTCACAGCTTGCCCCTAGTCTCTATCTGTGTGATTTGTTATAAGCTGCCAGAATTCTAAATCTACGTAAAGTATTCGGACAATCGTATCTTCGACCATGATCTGAACCTGCATTCAGTGTCGCCAGATCAGGGGAAGTGACTCGAATAGAGGAGAATATCCTCTCTCTGTCCTACCGGATTAGTCACCTGTCTGGACCGAGGCTGAAGCATGGAGGAATAGCGTCGTAGAAGGGGAAGGCTGTGGAAGAGGGAGCCAATGTGGTGACACTGCTTATACTGCAATGTACCCCAAACAGTCATTGTGGGGAATACGATTACTCTCTCTCTTTGTCATTACCGGAGTAGTACGCAGACGCAGATGCAACGCGAATCGGTGCGCGCATTACGTCACGTGACTGGTTCGTGTAGATGTTTGCCTCAATGGGGAAATAACGTTGTAGAAGGGGAAGGGTACAGTGGGACGTAAGCCATAATCTGGCGATATTGCTGCACTGTCCAGCTCAGGAGTTTCCGGTTCCAACGTATAACATACTGGAAACTAGTAGCTAGTAGTCGAGGAGCTTTATTCGTCATCTTCACAGCTTGCTCCTAGTCTCTATCTTTGTGATTTGTTAGAAAATGCCAAAATTCTTAATCGACGTAGAGTTGCATTCGTACAATCGCATCTTCGACCATGATCTGATCCTGCATGTCGCCAGATCAGGGGAATATTCTCTCTCTGTCCTACCGGATTAATCACCTGACTGTACCGAAGCTAAATCATGGAGGAATGGGGTCGTAGAATGGGAAGGGTAGAGTGGGACACAAGTCATAATCTGCCGATATTGCTGCACTGTCCAGCTCAGGAGTTTCCGGTTCCAACCTATAACATATTGCAAATTAGTAACTAGTAGTCGAGGAGCTTTCTTCGTCACCTTCACGGCTTGCTCCTAGTCTCTATCTTAGTGATTTGCTAGAAAATGCCAAAATTCTTAAGGTCCATTTATACTACACGGACGGATCAGCCACGGACAGAAAGACAATGCTTAAGGAATAGGGACTCTGGCCACCAGATTCCGTCGGAAGATGGCGCGGCAGAGTCCCTATTCCTTAAGCATTGTCTTTCTGTCCGTGGCTGATCCGCCCGTGTAGTATAAATGGACCTTTAATCGACGCAGAGTTGCATTCGTACAATCGCATTTTGGACCATGATCTGACCCTGCATTTAGTGTAGCCAGATCAGGGGAATATTCTCTCTCTGTCCTACCGGATTAATCACCTGACTGTACCGAAGCTAAATCATGGAGGAATGGGGTCGTAGAAGGGGAAGGGTAGAGTGGGACACAAGTCATAATTTGGGGATACTGCTGTACTGTCCCGCTCAGGGGTTCCCGGTTCCAACGTTCAAGTACATATTTCAAACTAGTCGCTATTAGTCGGAAAGTTTTATTCGCCACCTCAACAGCTATCCTCTATTCTCTGTCTGTGTGATTTACTAGAACCGGTCGCAACGAAGAAGCCGAAATTCTCAATCGACGCAAAGTTATCTTCGTACGATCGCATCTTCGGCCACGATCTGACCCTGCACTGTCCCGCTCAGGGGTTCCCGGTTCCAACGTATAGGTACATATTGTAAACTAATCGCTATTAGTCGAGAAGCTTTACTCGTCACCTTAACAGTTTGTCCCTATTCTCTATCTATGTGATTTACCAGAGCCGGTCGCCACGAAGAAGCCTAAGTTCTCGACCGCCTCGAAGTTGTCCTCGTTCGATTGCGCCCGTGGCCAAGACTTGACCTTATATTGTCCTGCACAGGGGTTCCCAGTTCCAACTTACAAGTACATACCTATGTGTATAATTTGATGTTGGGTTACCGGGAAAGTTCGTAGCGATTTTTAAAGGAAATTACATAGAAAAGATACTTCAAAATTCGTAGCCGTTTTTAAAAAAATTTTTACATTTTTACATTCACTTTACTGCATTATTTTAACGTCACTAATGCTAAAAGTGGGTATGATCTACAGTGACAAAGTGGAGGTAGAAAAATCGCGGGCATGAGCTGTTTCATATCCTCTCTCTGCCTATACCTACACATATACCGTCCTCAACTGCCTTCAATATTCCGCTAGATAGTCTTACCTAACGAGCTTAATCCTCTACCTGCCTAGTCCTCTAGCGGGCCTAGTCCTCTAGCGGGCCTAGTCCTCTATCGAGCCTAGTCCTCTACTGCGCTTAGTCCTCTACCGAGCCTAGCCCTCTACCGAGCCTAGCCCTCTACCGAGCCTAGCCCTGTACTTGCTTAGTCCTCTACCGAGCCTAGTCCTCTACCGGACCTAGTCTTCTACCGAGTCTAGCCCTCTACCGAGTCTAGCCCTCTACTGAGCCTAGCCCTCTACTGCGCTTAGTCCTCTACCGAGCCTAGCCCTCTACCGAGCCTAGTCCTCTACCGAGCCTAGCCCTCTACCGAGCCTAGCCCTCTACCGAGGCTAGCCCTCTACCGAGCCCAGTCCTCTAGCGTACCTAGTACTCTCCTGTACTTAAACCTCTATCGTGTCTAGTCCTCTATCGAATCTAATTATCTAGCGCGCCTAGTCTTCTAGTAGGCCTAGTCTTTTATCGGTCTTCGTCCTCTAGCAGGCCTAGTCTCCTAGCGAGTCTTTTCTTTTTTGTTAAGGCAGGTGGTTAAAGTTAAAAACAATCCACCTCCCAGTACAACCAATGGGTTGCTCCTCTACTATCTTAGGAGTGCCTAAACTAGGCTCCCCGGGAACCTACTCTCCGTATTACACCCAGGGTGTCTTTTTTCAGGCCAATACCACTCCTGTTCTTTTCTTATATAGCGGGTCTAGTCCTCTAGCGAACCTAATCCTCTATCAGGCCTAGGACCACCAAGCACTGTCCTCTTTCTGCTCTCCAACCAACTCCCGCCAAAAACCTAAGCAGAGTGGATGAAGCAAAGCAAGAAACAAGTCCGAACTCTGTACTCCACGGAAATTCGCCACGAACTTTTCGGACAGCGCAATACCATAATTAGTTAGTGAAAGATCTCTGTTAGTCAAAGCATGTCCTCGTTGTCTCTCTGTGTGATCCGTTAGAGCCGGTGGCCACGAAGAAGCCGAAATTCGCGAGCGACGCGAAGAAGTCATGGTACGACCGCGAGGTCGGTCATGACCTGACCCTGTTCTGTCCTGCGCAGGGGTTCCCAGTTCCAAGCTTTAGGTACAAACGCCGCTTAATAGTTCGGTGTTGATCAAGGAGCGCCGTGCTCACAGCATGCCACTGTTGTTGTCTCTCTGTGTGATTCGTTAGAACCGGTCGGCAGCAAAGCGCCAACGTTGACGGGCAATTTAAAGGGTGGCTGGATGGAGAACAAAGCGGACTCCAACGTCGTGCTGTCCTGCCCCGCGCAAGGGTACCCCGTGCCTTCGTTTAGGTAACTGTCTGTTCACCCCTCGGAGTGTCACACGGTCTCCCCTCGGCTCCACACCGGTGTTAATCCTTCGCGGTGGTGGTCTGTCTGTTGGCGGTCGTAGGGCTTTCTCGATGCTTCCTTCGGTTGACTTTTGGAAATGCACAAGTCAAATCTGGGCAAAACTTGATGATACATAGTCTACCGTTTTCTTTTAATGCAGTCTACTATAAACAGGATGTCCCAGCAATGTCCGAGACCCTTGAAAGGGGTTCCTTAGGTTATTTGAAGTAACTTTCTCGTGTGAAGATATCTGTGTTGAGTTATTGACGAAAAACGCGGAGCAATCCAGCGGACGAAGTCTGACTCGGTCAATGCCAACGTCACGTTCAGAAGGACCTGCCACCGAATCGGAAATCGTCCGCTGTATTGGTCTGCGCAGAACATTTTCCGAAAGGAAAAATTGATTTCAAATTACTTCAGGAATCACCCCTCTCATGGAAGTACAATACTTCTGGACGCCCTGTATTATGATATTCAATTTAAAAAAATATTCGATATAATAGAGGTGACCATTTAAATATCACCATCTGGTCATAACCTATTCAAATAATATCTTAGAAATGTTTAGGACTAAAAATCTGATTGTAACATGACGCGATTCCCTCAATAAATTTAATTCTAAAGAATTTTTCATTAACAAGTGAGTTGAACTTGCCACGCTGTAGAATGCTAGACTTTTTGCATACATCAGCAGTTTAATGTACAAGTGGTAGAAATTAGTTTACAAGAAAGAAATAAGAGAGACAAAATGTGTAGGCAATTTTCTGATGGTTACAGCTTATGCACGAGGTCATTGCTCTTAGGCGATTTTACGCATTGCTTCCGACTCGGAGAATCGCTGTTTCTTTCTTTTTATTCAGTACCCAACTGGACGGAGTGATAAAGATTGTTCGACTTACGTCACTTTTGCAATAAACTGCTGTAAATCTCGATGCGTGCGCAAATATCCGCAGTCTACTTACTAGAACCATGACTTCAAACCTCCCGGTACCTGTCGCCCTTCTCCGTTAATTGCTTGGTACCTTTGAACCCTTTCAAGTGTTCAAACACTTTAAGGTTGTCAAGAAGGATAATATCTGAATAGGTTTTATCAACGATGTCGTTGTGTTTGCTTCGCGAGAGTCTGACCACTAGAAGACGGCGAAAGGTTAACATCGGCGATTTTTCCATGCCGCGGCACTCTTCGAATTCTGAAGACCTTCGGCTCAAGTAGCATCGGGGCAGCATTGTTCTCCAATCGGTGAAAACTGAAGAGCACTCATCGGTCCAATTTGTGTCCATTATGTTGCCTTGGCCTTCTTTCCTGTCCGGTGCCGGCGTGCCCCCCTCTTCCTCTGCTAAAAGTAGAACAATTAATCGCGGCCCGTTCACGTGTGTGCATTGTTAGAACCGGTCGGGAGCAAAGCACCGGCGTTCACGGGAGACGTGAAGGGCGTGTGGATGGAAAAGGGATCAGGAGCCAGCTGCGTGATGCCGTGTCCGGCGCAAGGATATCCCGTTCCATCCTTTAGGTAAACTTCTAGCAGTACAGCATTATCTCCGTAACTGTCGCGAACACATCTACCGTATCTGTCAAAGTTTTATCCCCACCACCCCGAACGCCGTCAGACGCACACCAATGCAAACAAATGATTGCAACTTTTCAAGTTTTTAATTTTCTTTTATTAAACTTTTGCCATCTTATTGGTTTCGTTTTTCTAACTGAAATGACACGAAACACGATATGACTGCGATTACCCGACGTTACGACAGTTACGGAAAGACTACTGTACAGTAATGTCTCGATAGATGTGAACACTTGAATATAGAAACGGATAGCAGCAAACGAAACATCGACATCAGCATTTCGATGAGACAGCACTAATCGTGTGACAAAACTTTTTCTGTTTTCAATTACTTTTTCATGGTGCTTATAGCTACACATTCGTGACATTCTTCTGATTAAAATGAGTCCAAACGCGACATAATTCGGAGCATGTTTGCTCGTTCAATTATCGATTCAGTGGAACCTCGATTATTTCCATTATTCTTTGTTATTCGTGTAATGCGTACTTTGTATGTAAAGAGTTCAATGTAAGTCAATCGAACACAATTTATTGTATGAATGAGTAAAGATTTAATCTAACACTGTAGAGGTGATTGTTTTATTATCCGAACACTGTCATTATTGTATAGTACTATCATTGTACAGTACTATCATTTTGTGCTTGGTATAAAACAGTTTTGTTCCGTCGTATGACGGCATGAGTTTGTTACCTTATCGTATTATTTGTTACAAACACATTGTACATTGTTACTGGAAAATTATAGACAGCACACATGTGCCATCTTTTTTTACTAAGAATCAGTGTAACATGAGTGATTGTATAATAGAACAGCTGTGTAGCTTAACTACAGTGTTAGTTTATATTTGTCAATTTTTAATAACAAATAGTATTATCGAAAAATAAGATAATTTAGAAATGTCGAAAGTAGAGGTCTCAATCTTTAAAATAGGCACAGATAGAACATTCTCCAACTTTTTCGAAACTTCGTTGAAACGAAGTTTCAACAGTTCCTTCAGTTCGGATAATCGAGGATCGACTAAGTCGTCCATTAAACAAGCAAATATGCTCGTAATTATATCGTGTTTGGACTTATTCTAAATTGAAAAATGACACAAACATTATACTCAAAGTTTCACGAAAAACTAATTAAAATAATTATAATTACTATAATTATAATTACTATAATTATAATTATAATTACTATAGTTATAATTATAATTACTATAATTATAATTATAATTACTATAATTATAATTATAATTACTATAATTATAATTATAATTACTATAATTATAAACCAAATATATGTTCTCGGCGCATCGTTTCGATCAATATTAAATTGTGACAATTTAGACCAGCATGGAACTCGGTCATTAATTGTATTTTTGAAACTTTTCTTTACACTTAGCAAGTATGGTTCTTTAGAAGATTATTTACAGTTTTGTTCATCTTGTGAAACACCCAGTACATTATTTGTATATATATTTTCAGACGCTATTGCTTTTGAAAATGGTCCACACCTGGATCGAAACGTTGAGTTAAATTTAATTATTGCTAATTTGCTTTGTTCTGCTTTTATTATTGATCGAACCGGTGCGCCGAGAACATATATTTGGTTTATATTAAAATAATCATAATTAAACAAAAAAGTCTTGTCACTGGATTAGTATCATCCCACCGATATATCTAGTTCCGTGTCATGTTACACTTCTCAGCTTCTGGAGCATATCCCATGGTAATGAGGATAAATTTTTAACGCATATCGTACCCATTAGTGTTCCTTCTCGAGAATATCTCGAGAAATTTTATAATCGGTTATTTCTCAAATCTCGAGAAATTACTGTATTTCTCAAGAAATTTAAATCTAGGAAAATTCTCATTTATTTTATAACATACTGTAGGAAATTCTCATTTATTTCTTATGAAGAAATACTCGTTCATCTCATTGATTTTATAACATATTTTCGGAAATGAATTTTTAGTTAACTCAAATTGCATATTACTTATTGCATAACCCAATCTACTGCAACTTTTGGATGTTCTGTATACAATAAAGCCAACATCCACACAAAATGAAAGAAATTTTTCTACGGCTACAGATTCTACATTAGACGAAGTCGTTTCAAAACAAAAGCGTAATGTTTCGTTTTATAAAAGTTTGGTTTCAGATGAATAAATTTATCATCTATCATTCAGAAATAAACATTGAGTTAAAGTTTTTTGCGCTTTCGATAAATATTGCCAAATATCATAAGTTTCCCAATTTTTTTTATTTTATTCAAAACTCTAGAGAATTCTCGAGAAATATAGTCTTATTTCTCATCTCTCAAGAAATGAAAACTGTTGAGAAATCAGGAACACTAGTACCCATCTCTTTCACGTTACTGTGATTAAAAACCACGAGTTATCGACCGCAACCTGCGATATCACAGGATCTCGTTTCTTCGGGGACACTTTCTCCTGGAACTGTCTTTCTTCTCGCGTATTCCCTTTGCGAAACGGGGTCCCCTGTTCCACCGAACTAGATTGCGTGCTTGCGCGATTGGCAGCGTCCAAGAGACATCGCGCTAGCTGACAGCTTCCTTGTTTTGCCTATGATCAGAGCCAGTTGGGAGCAAAGCGCCGGCGTTGATGGGCATCGTTAAAGGCATTATGTTGGAGGTCCTGTCACTGACTAACGTCGTGATATTTTGTCCAGCGCAGGGCTACCCCGTGCCTTCATTTAGGTAAAAGATGCTTGACAAACTGTAACCGAATGTTCTAACAGCACCCTACGCGCCTTCTAATCAATCTGTTTCGCACTGAATGTCGTGACTAAACAGCGTCCGCTCTGAAATTCGTCTGTGCACTTTCGAACGAGCACAGGTCTTTACTAACATTGTTAAGCGGTCATTCTGGTGTGACAATTGGACATTTGTACAACATTTAGAAACTTTTTACAGTGAATACAATAATCAATAATGACAATTTTGAATTGGCTGATACATATTCTTTGGGAAGTATTAAATAACTTCTTAATAATTTTTCAATAGTATTTCAAAGATTCGTAACAAACAAATTCAGGAGATTCTTTTTTGCTATACTGATTCTTGCAGTTTTAAAAATTCTTATCAATTGTTATACGGTTTGTCCCAAAAATGTACTTTCTCGAAGGAGATGAATTTTTAGATCAGGAAGCACCCCGTTCAAAAGGGTAGGATTGCAAAGTAAGAAGTAAATGAAAATTCATGTTTAATGAAAGTAATTTATATCATGATACAATAATACTCGTATGTTCCAAATTTTCATAATAAATGTATTACGTCATGATATTAAAGCCTAATTTATCTGTGAGCATTATTATTGTGCAAAGAATTAAATAGCGTAGGATTAAAAGTTGAGCTGTAGATTTTTACAAATTTTTTATCTATTTACAATGAAACAATTGTTCGAATAAAAGTAGTATACTTTTGGTAGCAAATTCAATTATGCAACTATTAAAATGTCAATTTGTTTAAAGACTCTGTTTTGTATCAGATTTTGTAAAGAATCTGTATCAGAATTATTTTTGTAAAAATTTATTAATATAAACAGGTATAAACCATACGATTATTTTGAAACTTTTAATGTCACCCCTCCATTCAAGTTGGAGTCGCTACAGTGAAATAATTTGCACGCGACCGGAACTTCACTGACATGCTGTATGAACAGTTATGAAGTTTCATAGTATTTCAACTAATTATAGAGTGTCCTCCGCTCTTAATGAGACGTTGATTGTTAAAAATGATCAGTGTATGAAAAGTTTTGATAGTCAGAAATTATTTGAAGATGATCCTCGTACAGTTAAAGGCAATGCTGAATAGCCTAATCCATTAGTCTCTTTGTTGCCAACATTGGAAGTTACAAACGTTAAATCATCAGTAATTTCATTAAATATGAATTCTTGCTTCGTTTCTGCGTCTGCACATCTAAGGACTTTGTAATTATCAATTAAATCGATCAAACTTTGTGACAATTTAATTTCTTTGGCGTTCCAATTACTTAATCCACATCTCGTAATTGTACATCTTCATGATAATATTTACGTACAGTATATGCTAATGTTATTTACAATATTAATATACTCGTATATATACAATTAGTAATTTTTAATATGTTTTTGAAACAATTTGAAAACTGTTTGCATAGGTAAATTCGTTAGAAAATATGCAATTATTTTTAAAACAATGTTTTTTGAGAAGACTGTGTAGTCTTCAAAATATTGATAAAAATACTTTTTTGTTCCTAAACTTCAAGGCTGTTTTCAATTCTCAGGTATAGATGATATTATACAGTTTTAAGAAGCAGATTCACTCACAATTTTCAACGGATGTTGACTGAATTATCAAACAAAAATACATATTTATGTAGGTCTTGTATCTTGCAGTTAATGTAGACAATTTTGATATTACACAAAAATCCATAGTTTAACGATAACAAATATGTCCACAAACATTTATAAATGCAACTTGAAATGAAGCGATCGTCTCCTGAAGGTTAAATGAAAGTCGCGTGTAACATCAATAAATCAAATAACAAAACCTGACTCAAAACCTCAAAAACAGAAAAGCAGTTTAACGTATGAAAAATATCAGCACACCAGAATGGCGTCAAGAAACGTGAACAGAACAGTAAAGCTTGAACGCATGACCACGTTGAACATTCCTAGAGCCAATTGGAACAAAACCTCCGACGCTCACGGGTGAATTGCGAGGGGGTTGGCTGAAGAAGAGAGCGAAGTCCAGCGCCGTTCTATCATGCCCGGCCCAGGGATATCCTGTGCCCGCTTTTAGGTAAACAATTCGTTAGAATCTCGCAGTTGCGTTCTCTAAACGGTTTCCGCAATTCCGCTAGAACCGGTCGGAAGCAAAAAGCCAACGGTGACAGGTGACTTGAAGGGTGGCTGGAAGGAAAAGCTCCACCATTCGACGGTCGTCCTATTCTGTCCGGCTCAGGGTTATCCCGTACCCAGTTTTAGGTAAACGTGCGTTAAGCATTCAATATTAAGCCGGTTCACGAGCGTGTATCCACTGTTTGTGTCGTTAGAGCCCGTTGGTAGCAAAGCGCCGGCACTGACGGGTGAAATGAAACGCGGTTGGAAGGAAATGAGCACGCGGAGCAGCGTGGTGTTGACGTGTCCCGCTCAGGGATATCCTGTGCCCAATTATAGGTAACATTTTCAAGCGAGGCGCTCGTTTCTTTGCCTATTAGAACCGGTCGGTAGCAAAGCACCCTCGATTCTTGGCGAGAAAGGCAGTTTGATGGAAAGACGGACAGCCACGCATATCGTGATCACTTGCCAAGGCCAGGCATACCCCGTTCCAACCTTCAGGTAAATCGCGAATTACCCTCTCGCGAAACCTTTCAAAATTCTTGTCGACATTAACGTCCAATTTCACGCCACTCGTTGCATATTTTCAACCGAACAACTGGCAGGAAGTAAGGCCACTTCTCGTCTGACCACACAAAACCTGAAAACACCGTTTCGATAGAATACAATACTTTGAAAACACAGAAGAATCCTGCATGTTTACGAGGAAATGCTGGAAATACAAATTTCAACGTTAGGAATTCATTGGTTCGAAAGTTGTGGGTGTTTAAAGTTCAGCGAGTTTGAGCGTTTCTAATGGGTAAGGGTGGCGCCATATTGGTACGTAGTCGGGCGTCGTCCACGCCTTACCGACATCACATGCGTGCCTAATCTGCCTTACCGACATCACATGCGTGCCTAATCTGCCTTATCGACATCACATGCGTGCCTAATCTGCCTTATCGACGTCACATGCGTGCCTAATCTGCCTTACCGACGTCACATGCGTGCCTAATCTGCCTTACCGACATCACACGCGTGCCTAATCTGCCTTACCGACATCACACGCGTGCCTAATCTGCCTTATCGACATCACATGCGTGCCTGATGTGCCACCCAGTGGTACCGACCCTAACCTATCAAGAGCACTTAAAATCGTTCAACTTTCAATGCACATAACTTTTGAACCAGTGAATTGCTACCATCGAAACATGGATTTTTAGAATTCCGTCGTCAAAATCTACAGGATTATATAGATATACAGTGAAGTTTAACCCTCGGGGTTATCCTGTGCCCAGTTGTAGTTAAAATATTGAACGTCTTCAAACAAGACGCTCGTTTCTTTTCCGTTAGAACCGGTCGGTAGCAAAGCACCCTCGATTCTCGGCGAGGAGGGAAGTTGGATGAAGAGGCGGAGAGCCTCGGATATCGTGATCCTTTGCCAAGGCCAGGGCTACCCTGTTCCAATGTTCAGGTAAAATCGTGGATTTCCAGTCGCGAGACATTGTTGTCGCAGTTGTGCTGCTCCTTGATAACATTCCTTTTCACGCGTTTGATTATTTTGTTGGCGAAGAACCGGTAGGAGGTAAGGCACCTTCCATTTCCGGCGACGCAAAGCGATGGCAAACGACCAAAAACTCGATGGGATTCGCGATCCAGTGCCAAGCGCAGGGTCACCCGGTACCAGTGTTCAGGTACTCGAGACCAACCACCGTCTTATCGATCCTCTTTAATGCCATTTACTTTCCTCACGAGCAATCGAACCCTTATGGCGGAGGAGCTTCGATTGAGCAACGCGTTGCGACCTCACAGTGGCCCGATGACGTGAAAACACAATTTTTAAATTGCTTTTGACAATTCGTGATAATTGAAACATGGATTCTAAACTCCTCAAACCGACCTCAAATTCTTGAATTCGTCATGTAGTACAGAATCTGCACGATCGACCCTGTGTTACGTCATAGATGTTACTATAATTCTAATTGTAGTATAGTATGTTGATTAATTAAACTTGTTCAGATGTTTCATAGATATTTTCAAGTCCTATATACAGGGTGTTCCAAAAATGTTGTACTTCAGTGAGGAGGATGATTCCTGAAATTATTTAAGGTAAATTTTTCCTGTTAATGACTCGTTAACAAAGCTGCGAAGAACATTTTTGTAAAGAAAAAGGTTATTTCTTATGACCTTAGGCATCACCCTATCGAAGGGAATGCAACATTTTTAGGACACTCTGTATAGTTTAATAATAATAAAACTAGAACATTATTGTTCACCTGATATATTTAATCTACTTCAAATTAATATATAATATGAAAAAATATATGCAAGTCTATATTGGGATAATAGAATTTTAGTAGTAAATGTTACCGGTTAACTATAGTCACTGTTTGCTTTCTATGCTGTTTCTATCGTTAGTAATGATAGGGTGGAATAGTACCTCTGTACCTACAGGGACAGGCAAAACGAAGAACTATAGTCACAGTTAGTATACACAGAAAATTTACCGTGGGTTGACTATTTCCACTATTAGTAGGGAAAGGGTTGAATCGTGTCATTGTACTTATGAGTACGTGTAATATGAGGATGGTAACTTACTAAACCCCTTAGGAAAATACCTTTTCATGAATCTCTAATTTACTCTGCCTCTGCAGATTAGTTACGTTCATAAAATGAAATATTCACACATAGGTCACAGTAATATTTACACGAAACCCTTGTTAGAATTTTCTCAAAATGACTGTAATCGTGATGATTAGACTCCAGATGTTTGTGCAAAAGGTCTTTTGTGGTGAACATAAAATAAGTCCAGTAGTGATAATCGAACAATTTTTGCAATAATGTGCATCAACTAAATTAATTTATAACGATGTATTTGTAGTACATAAATATTACATAATAAAATGTTTTATCACTTTTAAGAAATATTAAAATCCATCATACTGTAAATACTATTGTGTTTGTTACAGTCATTATGATACAAAATCATAGTGTAATTTTTACCAATAAGAGTAGAACAACAATATCACTATCAAATTCTATAGCTTCAAAAATCTCTAAAACTCTTATGTTCTTAATGAATAATACCGGGTGTCACAAAAATGTTGTACTTCCCTGAAAAGATGCTCCCCGAAGCTGTGTTACCTCGGGCGTGGCGTTTCGCTGGCATTGGCGAGGTCGGAATCTGTCTAAGATAGCCGCTTTCTGATTGGTCCGTGATTTTTGTTAATAACTCCTCGACAGAGCTACGAAGAATGTTTCCGCGAAGGAAAAATGTTAGAATTATTAATTAGATAAACAGAATTAATTAAACGAAGTTTTATTTATAGAGGCAAATGAAATTACGAGCACGAAGAAAACACATCTTCATGGTGAGATGTTAAACGTCAAGTCACTCGAGTTAGAAAGTTGAACGGTACATTAAACAAGTAACCAACGGTTATTATAAACAAACTGAAACATACTAATATTAAATTAAATCGAATTGATTACAATCGAACGATAGATTAATTTTGTATATTTCAATAAAAAAGTTATTTCAAACTACCTCAGGAATCCCTCCTTTCAAGGAAGTACAAACATTTATTAGTCACCCTGTATAATATAGAGAGCAGTGGGTGTAAACACCACCTGAACGAAAACAGATCGATATCTCAATATATTCATTCTATCAATGGCGGGAAAAGAAATAATGTCAATGCTGTGACGTGGTCGCTAAGAGCACTTGTATTAAAACGCATATATTCGGTCACGAAAATATTCGGACACCACTATAGTTTTGACTATTATAGTCCGTACTTCATAAATTTATGCAATATGAACAAAAAGAGGTCTCATGTATGTTACTATGCAGTGTGTAGTTAACATAAACATAAGAGATATTTATTTACGATAAGTGATTACATAAATAATAAAGGAAAAATGGAAAGTATGCTTATTTTCATGCCACGAAAATATTCGGACACTATCAAAACTAAGTTTATGACACTATACATAAATCTTGTTTTTAGAAATTAATATTTTGTTGGATATCCCATATGTTTTGTATGAATGTATGAAAATAATGCGAATACGTCAACGCTGATGTTATGTCGCTGAAGCGTTGCGCTCTTGAATGAGCGACGACCTTAATTCGTGTTTCCACAAATTCGGACCACTGTTTCGCCTCTTGCCAGTTCACCTAAGCAATCTGCGTAATCGTTACGTTGCTAGAGCCTTTGGGAGCGAAAGGACCGAAATTCTCGAGCGATGATCGAGTCCACTCGTTCATACGTCCCTCAAAGGGCTCATCTGCGTTGCTTTGTCCCGCGCAAGGGTTCCCAGTTCCTTCGTTCAGGTAAATCACAGAGACACGCTGGTAGAACTTTGTTCTTCGGTTTTTGTTCGATGTAGAACCGGTAGGATCCAAGGCGCCCAGTTTTCAAAGTGACGCAAAAAGCGTAACATACGTTCGTGCCGCGAAATCGTCGGTCGCAGTCACCTGTGCCGCTCAGGGCTCACCGACCCCGACTCACAGGTAACTTTTCTGAATTAACTGCGTTTTCGTCGAATTAATGATTTGTAGCTTTTACAAATCGGACTGGTAGCATTGTTTGAAGTTTCAGGGTGCAAACCGTGTGCGAGAGATATTTAGTCAGCATTTAGCTAGTTTAATCAATTATCGATAGAGAGCGAAGCGTTACGTTAAATCAAAATTTTTCTATCTGAATTGCAACGAATTATAGTGAGAAAGGAATTTAATTTCCTTACTAATGTGTTTATTGAGTTAAAAATAAGGTAATAGTGTTTTAAAATTCTCCTTTCGACTTTTGAGGGTTTAAGCCTGTAGATCTTGACGAGGAAATGTCGAACATCTAAGTTTTGATGTTACGAATTCACCGATTCAAAAGTTATACGTGTTTAAAGTTGAGAGAATTTTAAGCGCTCCGCCATATTGTTATTTACTCAGCGTTATCGTCATTACCATGCGGAGTACGTACCAACGTGGCGACGCACTTTCCTGTAACAATTCCGAAAATCGTTGAACTTTAACCACACATAACTTTCGAATCAGTAAATTCCTAACATTAGCACTTGGATTATCAGTATTTCCTCGTCAAAATCTATGGGGATTATATTTACAAAGTCCAAAAGTTTTTGGCCCGTAAAGTTCAGCCAAGCTGCAACACTGCAAACTACAACTATTGAATTCCTTTTGAATACTAATTACACCATGCCCATAAGGCTGTCTATAAATTTGCTGATGAAATCTGTAGCAGCATTAGCTAAATATGTATGGGAAATTTATTTTGTAGACTTTTGACGTGTATAGGAACTCGTAAAGTTATTGCATTTCTGAAGGAACATTGATATCAAATTCTTTTTTAACACTGCTCAGACTTAACCTCATTAATGTGAATGACAGGATCAGCAATTACACCCGGCTTATAAATGTATCTACAGATCTGATAAAATTAGCTGCAATGTTAACATCGATCAAACAAACCATTTGGACACAGTTGCCACTCAGAATCCTCAACCGATGATGCTTCTTACAAGGGAACATCGTCAGTTGATGCAAGCCGATTTTAATGAAACTTGCGTGAGATATAGTTCTTCGAAAAATATTTGACGCGTATTTTTTGATCGGCATACATGCACTTTGAAGGGATGAAAACAGCCCTCAAAGTTCGGGCTCAGAACCATATTTGTTTAGATATCTCGGAAACCAGAGGTAAAAAAATTAAATTTTAAAAAAATATTTTGGTTAAACAATATATTAAAAATTAATGCTTATATTTCTGTAAAACAAGTCAGAATTCCTTCCTTCGCACACCAGGTGCACGACTAGCTTTCATTATGCATAAAACACGTATCCCCTATTTTGGATCAAAGATCACACATTCGAGTTTGCATTAAAATTAACTAACCATAAATAAAAGAAACCGAAAAAAAATACAATTTATAATATATTGTTTAAACAAAATCTTTTGTTAAATTTTGTTGCACGAATCCATTTCCCATTTAAAAAAAACACGATTTTTAAAAAATCCATTTTTTCAACCGCTGGTTTCCGAGATATCTAAAAAAATATGGTTGCCACCCCGAACTTTGAGGGCTGTTTTCATCCCTTCAAAGCGGGTGGTTGCCGATAAAAACAAATACGTGTCAAATATGTTTCGAAGAACTATATCTCACGCAAGTTTCATTAAAATCGGTTTGTATCAACTGGCAATGTTCCCTTGTCAGTCACTCTCTATCCTGACAAAAAGAAAAGCGCGTGTCAACGACTTCGAACAAGAAATGGCGGCGGTGGCGCGTAGTCTCCCGGTCTGAAGTACTCGCGAATCGATTAACATGCCAACTGTTGTGACTGTCAGAGCCGGCAGGTCGAGTGTCTCCGAAATTCCCGAGGTCTGCGAAATCGGATTCGTTCGAGGTAGCGAGCGGCGCCAAGATCAGTTTGCTCTGCGACGCCCAGGCGTTCCCTGCTCCCACGTTTAGGTCAGTGTAGTCATCGATAGCTGTCGGTCCTCCGATCGAATTAATCCGGGAATTCTGTAGAGCCTGTGAACGGTGCCAAGCCTAGAGTCGCGTCCACTGCCAAGTACGATGTGCTACTCAGCTACGTCGGCAGCCCGGTAACGATGCTTTGCCCGGCGCAGGGTCACCCTCTTCCAGCTTATAGGTATATCAATTTATGGTTCGATCTTGCGATAAGAGAATGTCGCGACGGATGGTAGAGTCTAGCCAGATAGACATCCAGAGATTTGTCGTTTCTCTATCCAGAGCCGGTCAGTGGCGCGGCACCCAAAGTACCACCCACGGCGAAAATAACAGTTCTCTCGCTACCCAGTGAAGCACCCATGGCCATGGTGTGTCAAGCTCAGGCCCATCCGTTGCCGATCTTCAGGTACGCTTGGACGGGCACGGGGAAAACCTCTTCCGATTCGTTCTGCAATTATCCTCCGGTAAGGTCGTCGCCGTTCACGCAACAAAAGATGGACCGTGCCTCTGGAACCGTCTCAGTTAACCGACCGCGTCGAATCCCTCGTTCCGCACGCGAAAACATCTCCACGCGTAGATGCAACTACTATGCCGCCTTCCTTCGTTTTGCATTCTAGAGCCGGTCGGAAGTAGTCCTCCCCGGTTGCCGCCTAGATCCAAATTCGACGGAATGACTAAGACCCAGGGAGAAACTTTGACGTTGCTCTGCGAGGCTCAGGCGAGTCCTTCGCCTTTGTACAGGTGAGCGACTTAGGGATGTTAGCAGATCCGTGAATTCGCACTACTATGACATTTTTTATGCAGTTTCGATCATTTTCCACACAGTTGCATCGTTTAACTCGAGCTATAATGCAGGTCCTGGTAACTGGTCCATCACGTAGAATTGGCTACCACCGCTATCGCGCTCTGGTGTCCCGCACCAGCGCGAGAGGGGAATACAAGCTCGTCTTACTTGCTTTACGGCTCGTATTCCCCTCCCGCGCCTGCTGGCCGGGTGATCTCTATTTTTCAAAGTTTCATATTTTCCAAAAAGCCCGGATTCTCTAACTCCTCTCGTCAGACGAGAACCTCGACTACCCCTCGCTACTTCCCATCGCGACCGGTCGCTATCTTCACGTTTCTTGGTTTCTTTGAGCTGCTAACGTGTTCGACAACGACGGCGAGTCCCATCCCCGGTTTTTGCGGTCTTACAGAGCCACGGGGTAGTGTGCGTCCGAATGTACGGGACAAGGACATCAATGGATTGAAGAGGGCCATTCTAATTGGTCGAACAGCTGGTCTAGCATGTCCTGTTCAAGGTTTCCCAGCACCTACGTTCAGGTACGGGATCGTAGGGTATCGGTGCCAGTGTCGCCAGATGAAGACATGTCTACTCCACCATTTAGGCGAGCATCCCCACGTTTCCGCACGGCCCAGTCACGTGACGCCTTTGGACTCCGTCGTGCATGTGTCATTATGTCACGTGACTGATCCAATGACGGGGGGTAACTGGATTCCCCTCAATTCCCTGGTCGACGCCAGATTAAGACATGCCACCCACTTTATCCGCTTTTCCTTCATGCTTCCGCCGCGGGCTGGTCACGTGACGCGTTTCCTCTCTGCCGTGCATGTGTCACTATATCACGTGACTGATCAAATGCGAGAGAGGGGGTAACCGTATTCGCCATAATTCCCCTCAGTGATGCCAGATTCGTGGGTCTTGGGATTTTTCCCCTTAGCTCGCTTAGCCGGTTAGACCCCCCACTCTGATGCACCGTACTCGCTACGTTGCTTGTAGTGCGCACGCGCTACACACGAATGTACCTCTACTCTGCCCGTGCGAGTGCTGTTCGATTGCACGCGCGCTACACCCACCAGCGTACCTCTAGTATGTCAACGACGGTGCGTTAGAGTGGGGGCTCGAGCCGGCTGAGCGAGCGGAGGGGAAAAATCCCAAGACCCACGAATCTGGCATCACTGATTCCCCTGGTCTGGCGACACTGATTGGAGCAATGGGATTCGCGTCAGGCGGTGGCGATCCTGCTCGGGTGTTCGGTCATGTTCTAGATCATGTTCCAGATCATTTTCTAGATCATTGCCTCCTAAACACCACGCGTCGGTTCTTGTCCCCTGTTTTCAGAGCCGACGGGTAATGTCAGGCCGCGTATCGCGGGCGAACGTTACGAAGGTTTCAAACTTGTTGACGTCCCAAGGACGATGGTGGCAGCCCTGGACTGTTCCATTCAAGGATTTCCTGTCCCAGTGACAAGGTACACGTCGTCTAACCACCGGAAAGAGAAGTGGTTTCGGCTGCTGGAGGTCAGAATATCGCGTTGAGCCACTCGTTTCAGAGATTCCTCGTGATCGTAACACGGTAGACGATGTACCTTATCCCCTATCCATGTGTCACGTGACTAATCCGGTCATGACAGAGAGGGGGTACGCGTATTCCCCTCAATTCTCTAGTCTGGCGACACTGATCGGAGCAAAGGGATTCGCGTCAGGCGGTGGCAATCCTGCTCGGGTGCTCGGTCATCTTGTAGATCATTGCCTCCTAAACACCACGCGTCGGTTCTTGACCCCTGCTTTCAGAGCCGACTGGTAATGTCGGGCCGCGTATCGCGGGAGAACGTTACGAAGGTGGCAAACTCATTGACGTCCCAAGGACGATGGTGGCAGCCCTGGATTGTTCCACTCAGGGATTTCCTGTCCCAGTGACAAGGTACACGTCGCCTAACGACCGGCTCCCTTACCGTGAATCGCGTTTCAGAGGGCACCAGCAAGATAGCTCCGCGATCTTCGGGCAAGAAGTTCGAAAGAGAAGTGGTTTTTGCTGCTGGAGGTCAAAATATCGCGTTGAGTCACTCGTTTCAGGGATTCCCCATGCCCGTGACAAGGTACACGATATACCTTATCCCCTTTCGCTCCTTGGTTTCTCTTTCGTCGTCGTCGTCGTCGTCGCGATCGTCGTCATCGTCGATGAGTCGAATCAGTTGATTATCGCTTTCGATCGATATACCATGGATCAACGATTTATACGTCAGGTAAGTTGCATGTTATAACTACGCGTGCACTCAGGATTCTGGCTATTGAGGAGGATGATGAGGTATGTAATGTTGGTATACATCTCGCGAGGAAGCGTTCCCATTGGTTACTTGCTCAGATTTTATTTTTCGTTCGAATTACTGGGTAATAAAAATGACTGTGCCACTTTTATTGTAGTGTATATCCGGACAAATTCAATGATTCGTTAATTAATTCTCTAAGAGTGTCTGTATAACTTCAGTGCTACCAACCAGATATTTAAGTAACTTTTGTATTATATGTTGAATCTTTCTTTCTGCAGCCTCTAGTTTTTAAGAAATCTAATTTCTTCTGCCTGGACAATTGGTGCTTCGAGAGTCAATGATACCATGCACTTTTATAGTCGAAGAAATTGATAAAGTCGACAATTTGTCTTTTGTTTAAATAAAATTTCTTAAAAACTGAGGGTGGAAGAAGACGAGTGATCTTAGTTTTCTTTTTTGTATTCAACACCGGGAACATTATAAGAATCGTTTATGACTTAATAAAATGCAGCAGAAAATTTTTAATTTGTTGAACAATATAATATAACGGTCCAGATATTTGAAGCTACTTATTCTGTTTAGGGGTGTACGAACTATGTAGTCTATTACAATAAATAAATTTAGAAATTCCTAAAAGTTTTACGAAGTCAAATAAAAGAATCTGAAATCAGTCAGTTCTACTATAGTCCAGTGGTTCTAGTATTATTAACAAAATAATTAAATAATGATCGTGGGTATGAGTACAAAATCAATTGGGAACGGTTTCGTCGCGAGGAGGGTCGTAGCAACGATTCAACGGCTGAACGGCGACTCTGATTACCGATACATAGATATAATACAAACCGAAGTGAACGATAAAGGGACGATTTAGTCATTCCGGGCAATAAATAATATCGTTCCAGAACCGTCCGGTCGTACTGCCCCAAAAGGGACTGGAGACGGCCTTAATAAGTACCGCGGGGTAGAGGGCGAGTCTCTGGCGCTGGCGTGTGCGGCACAAGGCTTTCCTGCCCCGATCTCTAGGTACACAAAAAGAGTTCCGTATAGCTTCTCTATTTTTTTTCTCTTTTGTTTGGTCGTTTATCTTGCTCCGCAGAGCACGGATCCTATTTTCGAAGCGTTCCATCCTTACCCTCTACCCCAGGTCGGGTGGCGGTACCGCAAAATCCGAGAAGTTGGACGTTTGACAGAGGCTAATCAAAAAAAGAGAGAGTCTAAACAGAAACGAAAAGGGGAGGGGTCGTGGGAGGGGGAAAGCTAAACGAGAAACAGTAGTCGGGGGAGAAAGAAAAGAGGCAGCGGTCGATTGCCAAGCGTGCAAAGATAGGGGATGGCGGGACAAAGGTGGCCTCGAATGAAAGCGAGGGAAATAGCGCTGATCCAAGATTCCAACGACCGTCGCTGTCGTAGAGACAGCTATAACAGCGGCGAGTTAACTGTCGAATAGAACGTCGTATCTTGCGTTCGTAGAACTTGGATATATCTCTCTGTTCGTGGTTCAGCCTTGTGTGTTGTCTTGCCTCGGTTTAAGTTTGAAGCGGCCTCGAGGACCGCAACGATTAGAGATAGCCTCACCGGGAACGAAGGGAGAGGATAGGGAATAACTATAAAGTTGACTAAGAAGTAAAACGTTCTCGTGTATCCGGGGCCAATCGGACGTGTTGGTTTTCAGTGCCAACAGGAGCCCCGTGACGCAACCCTGAGATAGGTGACACGGAAGCGCGACTCCGAAAAGGATGATGCGGGCCCTCTTCTCCTTCGGTAACCTCGGTGCTGATCAGGGTGGTCCGAGACAGTGTCACCCGATCAATGGGGCGAACAATGTTGCCCTGCACCTGCACACCTCCAATAAGTCCCACGATATCTGGCTGGTAAGTCCTCGCCACCTTCGTGCCTCATCCGTTTCGTGTTTTTCACCCTCCACGTTCCGCCCTCCCTTTCTCTCACTCGCCAGAAACGTTGAAAGCGTTTGACCCGTGCCCATGCATTGTCCAATCGCTGCACCATCGCCACCAACCCCCTCAAGCTCCACCAACTCGAGTTCCGATTCTGATCGAAACAGCGACGGGTTCGTTCGTTCGTCGTGACAGCTTATTTTGATTTCAAGCAGTTTTTATCTTGGTTCCACCAACCCCGTCACGTTCCTAGTCTCCTGTTCCCGGTGTAACAGAAATCGCTCGAGAAAGTGTCACGCGGGCCTGTGTGTGTCTCGAGAATCGAGAGTGGAATCGACACCGTTCTGTCGCTGTTGCGCTCCTCGGTGAACGCCTCTCACTTTCTCCCTTAGGTGTACCGTTCTCGAATCGTTTGTCAGAGCACGCGTGCAGACAGCGGTGCTTCTCTCGTTCTCTCTCTCTTTCAGTCTCTCTATCTCACTTTCTCATTCATTCGCTTTCTCTCTTTTTCTTTCTTTCTCTCCATCCCGCGAAGCACTTTTTGTTTCCGATCGTGACGAACTTGCCGCTGCCAGCCTCCCCACCCTCCACCGTTTCCCGACCTGCTCTGCTTTTATGACCGCTGTATGCTCCAGATGCGTTGAAGCTCTCCTTCTTTCTGATTAAGTTTGCGCAAGAGACACGTGCTAATGAGCCGGCAGTAGAGACAGAAGCCCATGCCCAGAGACGCCCAAAGCCCTGCATACACACTGCCGTCTGCGAGACACCGGACACTTGCTGATTTCAGCGCGAACACAGGTTCTTTTTCTTACTTGATCAATCAAGTAACAAATGATCGAACCATTGCGCTGAGACGATTAGTAATTTAATGTGAACTATAGGATCTAAGAAACAGCACGGACCCAAGGGTTTTTCTTAGATCAAGATTTTACTGTATGTATAACGTATGAATGCTGTTGCGAGTGTCGTGTCATCTGATGCGAACCACACACTGATCATTCGCGAATCACACCAATTCCAAAATCTGCAAAGTGTCTGGTGACTTGGGGACACTAGTGTACGTACGAAGCTAGGAAACGACATCGGTATGAATCGAAGCAGCTAGAAACACTGTTGATTTTTTGTCAATGTGTTGTCCTTCTTTCCAAAAGGATCGCAATAATAAAGTTCGATTATTGCCTTCGATTCATGCGAAAAATAAAAAGTTCCTTTTCAGCGACCAGCCCACGAAACCCCGTTGTCCTCTCGTTGCAGATGGTACAAGTTCATCGAAGGCTCAACTCGTCGTCAACCAGTCCAATTAAATGAACGCGTTCGTCAAGTCAGCGGAACACTGATCATTCGTGAGGCTCGCGTAGAGGATTCCGGCAAGTACCTGTGTATCGTGAACAACTCCGTTGGCGGTGAGAGCGTGGAAACAGTTTTGACCGTGACTGCCCCATTGGCCGCGGAGATCGAACCCAGCACCCAGACCATCGACTTCGGAAGACCTGCCACCTTCACCTGCAACGTTCGCGGAAACCCCATCAAGACTATCTCGTGGCTGAAGGACGGCAAACCCCTTGGCTTGGAAGACCATGTGCTCAGAATCGAAAGCGTCAAGAAAGAGGACAAGGGAATGTACCAGTGCTTCGTTAGGAATGACCAGGAAAGCGCCCAGGCAACTGCTGAACTCAAACTTGGTGGAAGATGTGAGTATATGTCCGAAAAATGTTGAAACATCAATTGACTAAGAAGCAAATATTTTTAAAGAATTATTACTACAAATTTAATCTCTGTTGAACCTAGTGAATTTTATTCTAGATTAGTCCACATTGGAACATGTACTCGATCCATAGTTTCAATTTCTTTGAGAATCATTGTCACAAATTCAACCCTTATTGACTAAGAAGCAAATATTTTTAAAGAATTATTACTACAAATTTAATCTCTCTTGAACCTAGTGAATTTTATTCTAGATTAGTCCACATTGGAACATGTACTCAATCTATAGTTTCAATTTCTTTGAGAATCATTGTCACAAATTCAACCCTTATTGACTAAAAAGCAACTATTTTTAAAGAATTATTACTACAAATTTAATCTCTGTTGAAACTTGTGAACATTATTCTAGATTAGTCGACATTGGAACATGTACTCAGTCTATAGTTTCAATTTCTTTGAGAATCGTTGTCACAAATTCAACCCTTATTGACTAAGAAGCAAATATTTTTAAAGAATTATTACTACAAATTTAATCTCCGTTGAAACTTGTGAACATTATTCTAGATTAGTCCACATTGGAACATGTACTCAATCCATAGTTTCAATTTCTTTGAGAATCATTGTCACAAATTCAACCCTTATTGACTAAGAAGCAAATATTTTTAAAGAATGATTACTACAAATTTAATCTCTGTTGAAACTTGTGAACATTATTCTAGATTAGTCCAAATTGGAATATGTACTCAATCTATAGTTTCAATTTCTTTGAGAATCATTGTCACAAATTCAACCCTTATTGACTCAGAAGCAAATATTTTTAAAGAATTATTACTACAAACTTAATTTCTGTTGAACCTAGTGAATTTTATTCTAGATTAGTCCACATTGGAACATGTACTCAATCCATAGTTTCAATTTCTTTGAGAATCATTGTCACAAATTCAACCCTTATTGACTCAGAAGCAAATATTTTTAAAGAATTATTACTACAAATTTAATCTCTGTTGAACCTAGTGAATTTTATTCTAGATTAGTCCACATTGGAACATGTGCTCGATCCATAGTTTCAATTTCTTTGAGAATCGTTGTCACAAATTCAATCCTTATTGAATCTGAATTAATGAAAATAAATTCAACCCTTATTGAATCTGAATTAATGAAAATAAATTCAACCCGTATGGATACTAAGATTTAATGTAAACAGAAACGTCTTCCACAAAATTTATATTTTTGGCCTAGAATGATATTGAGTAATTATATTCATTGAATTCCTGATCAAAGGGGATTTTATCGTGGATATTTGAAAAAGGACGGTTCCATTAAAAAAAAATGAAGGTGACATTCGGATCTCTCTAAGAAGAATAACATAAAGTCCAATCTTATTGAATCTGGCATGAATTAATATAAATATATTCGACCTCGATCGACTCCAATAAAAATTCACATCAACAGAAACATTTAAGATTTATATTTTGAAGAGTTTTTCACAAAGATCGTACCCAAAAATGTCTATAACCTTGAGTAACTATATTCACTGAATTCCTCAAGAAAGGGACCATCATTGTAGGTATTTCAGAAGGGGTGGCCCCGATTATAAAATGAGGGTAACCTTAAGGGTACCTTGAGGGTAGCCCAGCACCCTGCAAAAAGTCCCATAAAATATTTTCAGTACCAGGTCCAAACTTGTCTAATTGCTACCATTGTTCCTGATCCTCGTGGGTCTAGAAGGCGACACTAATCCAGAGCGGCTCATTTCACATCCACAGTCGAACCCCCGCAGATCCGTCATGCCTTCCGCGAAGAGACCCTGCAGCCCGGACCCAGCATGTTCTTGAAGTGTGTAGCCAGCGGAAACCCAACACCTGAAATCACCTGGGAACTTGACGGAAAACGGTTGTCCAACACAGAGAGGCTCCAAGTCGGCCAGTACGTTACAGTAAACGGCGATGTGGTTTCTCATTTGAACATCTCCAGCATTCACACCAACGACGGAGGACTCTACAAGTGTATCGCTGCGTCGAAGGTGACCTTGATTATTTTTTCTCTTTCTTCTTGGTCTTTTGTTGGTAGAGAAAGGTAACAACGGTTCCGTCGATCACGTGATTACAGGTTGGATCCGCGGAACACTCGGCCCGATTGAACGTCTACGGTCTTCCCTTCATCCGCCACATGGACAAAAAGGCTATCGTCGCCGGTGAGACTCTTCGCGTGACCTGCCCCGTCGCCGGATATCCGATCGAAAGCATCGTATGGGAACGGGACACGAGAGTTCTGCCGATCAACAGGAAACAGAAGGTCTTCCCCAATGGCACGCTGATCATCGAGAACGTCGAACGAATGAGCGATCAGGCTACCTACACGTGTGTCGCACGCAACGCCCAAGGTTATAGCGCAAGAGGAACACTCGAAGTACAAGTCATGGGTAAGTTCCATACTTCTTTTGCTCACTATCTCTAGATATCAATGTTGATCGCGCGGAATTGTTAAACATAAATCGCGCGTGCAAAAATTTTCTTACCTCTTTTAATGAATTACGTCCAATTGATCAGTTCTTCGTGTCGATGCTAGGTAGTCCACTGAAAATGAGGTGTGGTGTCACTTGAAATTAGGCGTGTTTAAGTGATACTAGTTTTTAACTTGTTTATGGACGATTTTTTTGTCTGGTTTTATGAAATTACGTTATTTTTTATTGTTCTTAGAAATTATTTTTCATATTGACTTTCTTTTTTACTTTAATCTAGAAGGTTCAATCCAGTGTAGATATTTTTTGTGAATTAACAGTGAAATTCCTAATTAATTTAATTAATTTTGTCTGGATGGTCAAAATGAAATTTTATAGAATCCTTTAGGATTCGTTTTTGCATGACACTTTTGAAAAATCAAATTTCCCTTTCATTTCTCAAAAACTTTTCTTGAAATTAAATTTAATATTTCTGAAACTCTAATGTGCTATTTTTTAATTTCAAATTTGTAGAATTTATGGTATTTACTAAATTTTAGAAGTCTATAAAATATGTATATTAACAAAAATAATTAGCAGTTTTAATTTATCTTAACCTCGACAAATCTTCCACTTGAACAAAAAAATTTGGATTTTTCTGATTTACATAAACTAATTTGAGAAAATGAAAATTTACGTGGAATACAATTTAGAAAATCATTTCTTTCTCAATGCACCAGTGTGCAGTATCTTGAATAGGATAATTAATTAAACGTTTGTGTAAAACAATGCAAAATTGTAAAAATTATAACGTTAGGAAAATAGTAGCGAATCTTGAACGGAATATCCTTATTAACCTATAAAAGTTTTCATTTTGTTACATAATCGTTATCTACATCAATTCTTTTATTCGACTTATAGTACAAAACGTGGCTCAAATGTTTACCTGCAATTTTTATGAGATACTGATAATTAGATTGCAGATTTTATGCATTTATAAAATGTAGTACATAAAATTTTAAATTGTAGGATTATTTTTCATTAAAATTATTAAGAGAAAAGAAATAATATTAAATTTAGTTTCTACTTATTGCAGTCAATGTAGACAATTTTTATTATAGATAAAGATCCACAGTCTATTGATTACAGTATTTTACTGTTCGATGCCACTAGCATTAAATTGATTCAATTGATCAATTGATTTTTATCATTTTTGATGACTAATTAATTACAGGATGCTTCTCAGATTAAAGTAATTTAATTAAATAGTGTCAGTCATTTTCAATGACTTTCTTGTGGGTGCTGGTTTTATAATTTTTCACGGTTCCTTTTTCTAAAGAAAGTAACATAGGCCAGTAGTGGTTGATGAAACTCTTTCGTGGATATGGATGAGACTCGGTGAGATGAGTACGAAACCTGTCGATATTGTTTTTAGGCCACATTGAAGGCAATATGAAGTATGAGAGGGCCGCAATACATGAGTGCTGCGGCTGCTCGCTTACCTGAAATGGGGCACACCAGATCTTTAGCAGTTCATTATGAGGAGACGTTCATTTTAGAGACTCCACCTTTAGATAAGGCTCATGAGCAGAAATTCAAATTTCGTGTATCAAACGTTATTTAGTACATTTAGTATGAAATGTTATTTACTATATTAATCCTTCGCATTATTTACAATGTACTTTCAAAGACAGTTCCTTGATTGATATTTATTTTGAACCATTTTTAAATTATTATATTGAATAAAACTAAATGCATAACATATAATGAATAAAAGACATGTTTATTTAAAATGTATTTTAAAAAAACATTCCCTTGAATAGTATTCGTTTTAAACAAATTTTTTGTTAATTATACTGGAAGTTGCGAAATACACGTACCCACATTCTTAACTAATTGTAAATAAACAAAAAATAATATTATAAGACATAATGCATGTTCAAACTGGTAATTTAAAACTGAAAAAAATTACTTTAAAATGAAAAATTTTTCATAAAAGTGCAAAGGATTAATATTCTAAAAAAACAGCTACAAAATATATTTTCTTCATAATTTCATATTTTAAACAAATACAGTGGCTGAAAATAATACGAGATCGTTTTTTGTTTTTCACATTTTACAAAGCACATTAAATTCCAATTTGCATATAAGTAATTTCAGTTATTTTTCACGATTTGAAGTTTATTGTTAACAATACAGAAAATAATATTTCACTTTTGTTTCAAGAATATTCTATCTAGTGTTAGGACAATAAAGAGATCACTCTACCTTATTTATGCCAATTAGAACTTTAATTTCTTTAACGAGCAAACTTTGATTGAGTTTGGTTCCCTTTACAGCATGTTTTGTTTTTCTGGGGCTTATTGATTGCTTTTCAGTCGAATAAGTCGTATGTAACAGTGTATAAAAACTACATCTATGTTCCAGTACAGAAGTTAATTAAAATAGTTGTTCACCTATGTTTTCGACAAATATTTGATTTTAATATTGAACTTAACATGATAATTAATAGTTTCGATTACACACAGTTTTGAATTTATTACTTTTTCATTATCCTTTGGAATAAAAATGTAAAAGACAGACAGTGATAAACAATTTTTATTTTTGTCAGCCACTGTACATCAAATCGCAACAAAAGTATTTGAAAAACATTCGAATAATCTTGTTAAAAAATAGGTAAGACGAATTTCTTTGTACTTTTTCGACAAATATTTGATTTTAATATTGAACTTAACATGATAATTAATAGTTTCGATTACACACAGTTTTGAATTTATTACTTTTTCATTATCCTTTGGAATAAAAATGTAAAAGACAGACAGTGATAAACAATTTTTATTTTTGTCAGCCACTGTACATCAAATCGCAACAAAAGTATTTGAAAAACATTCGAATAATCTTGTTAAAAAATAGGTAAGACGAATTTCTTTGTACTTTTTCGACAAATATTTGATTTTAATATTGAACTTAACATGATAATTAATAGTTTCGATTACACACAGTTTTGAATTTATTACTTTTTCATTATCCTTTGGAATAAAAATGTAAAAGACAGACAGTGATAAACAATTTTTATTTTTGTCAGCCACTGTACATCAAATCGCAACAAAAGTATTTGAAAAACATTCGAATAATCTTATTAAAAAATAGGTAAGACGAATTTCTTTGTACTTTGGAACCTCTTCTAGATTAAAATTAAAAATAAAAAGTGAATTTGAAAAACATTGCAAGGTTCACAGGTACATAAATCATAAACAAATTTTAAACCAGCAAAGTCATAACTTAACACCTCCTAATTTCGTCCCCACTACATTATACTTCATTTTGAACTAAATCTCTCGCATCGACAGCAAAACCCGATCAATTTGACGTGAAACGACCCAATAAATATTTTTTAAAATCTGTATCAGTTATACTACGCGAGGTTAAACTTCACCTTAGGGACCCAGAAATGTTTAAATTTCTAATATAATCCTGTAGATTTCTACAAAAAAAATTCCGAAAATCCAACTTTTAATGTTAGGAGTTCACTGGTTCAAAAGTTATGGTTGTTTGAGCAATTCTAAGCGTTTCTTGCAGACAAATGCACCGCCATTTTGTATGTACCTAACGACTTCGCCCATTGGACGATGTCTGCGTACATAGCAAAATGGCGGCACCCTTATCTCCAACAAATGCTTAGAATTGCTCAACTATAAACACCCATAACTTTTTAGCCAGTGAATTTCTACCATTAAATTTTAGCTTTCCGGAATTTCCTCGTTAAAATCTACACGATTATTTAATATAGTTAAAAAATTTTGGCTCTCTAAAGAGAAGTTGATCCCGATCAGATGTCGATTGAGCGTATTTTCGATTGCAAAACGAATTATAAGATCCCCTGACCAGATGTGTAATTGGAACGAACGCGTATCGTCAACGGGTTCCTGCGTAAACTGTTCTTTCCAGGTATTCAGCCATTAGATCCGGCGAATGTTTCACGATATGTCGCATTCAACGTTCTATTGCAGCTGTAACGATTCTTCCAGCGAGTCCTGGCCCATTTCGACTGTGTCGATCGGGCCAGTCACGTCACGTCCTGTCGAATATCACGGTCGAACCGAGAGCCGCGTGAAAATCGTGTGTACGACAAACGAACCGCGCGTGAATTCGCTAGCCGAGAATCCGCGAATGCAAAAACGTACACTGACACGGACGCGGACACGCACACGGACGACGACCCCGTTGTAGATTTTACGAACACCAGCTCACGTGGCGCGAGAACGCCTCGGAAAGAGGCTCGAGAGCGCTCTCGTTGGAATGTTGGAAGTTGGTATGGCGGTGACCGACGATCGACCGTAAGAAATCTGGTGCATTCTTGTCAGAATTGTTCTCTCTTCGCGCGTCCACCATTCGTAGTAACCGTTGCTCCACAGAGTCACCGTGTCTTTGTATACAGGGTGTCTCAAAACTACCCTAGGAGCCGAAAATGGGTTCCTTGGATCGTTTGAAGCGACAGTTTCCTTTGCAAAAATGGCGTCCGCGGCTTTGTTTAGGAGTTATCAACGTAAAACACGGACCAATCAGAGCGCAGCTATAGCGAACGGAGTCCGACTCTGCGACAGGTCCGGGAGGCGTGGTGTCGCCATTGGTCGACTCAGAATCAATCCGCTGTAGCCACGCTCTGATTGATCCGTGTTTTTTGTTAATACAGTAATGTCGCGATAGTTGCCGCAAGAGCTGTACACGATAGTTGCCGCAGTGCCTACCCATTCTACCAGCTGTCAATGCTGCGCCGGGCCGCAAGGCGGCGATGTTTGATGTCGGCTCGGGTATATCGGTGTAAACACCACTACATTGACACCATGAATCGAATCTTCAAACTGCTTAATTTTCATTATATTTTTATGAGATTTTACTGGCTTATTCCTAGCAAAATTCTGATTAAAACAAGACCAAACGCGGTATAATTTGGCCCATTAGTAATGTCTTGAAAGTTGTCGGAGGGCTGTATGCGAAAGTTGCCGTAGTGCCTACTAGTGAATTTCCTACTCAATATTCATTATTTTTTAATGAGATTTTAATGGCTTCTGCCTGGCAAAATTCACTAGTAGGCACTACGACAACTTTCAAGTCATTACTGATGGGCCAAATTATACCGTGTTTGGTCTTGTTTTAATCAGAATTTTGCCAGAAACAAGCCAGTAAAATCTCATAAAAAGATAATTGAGAATAAAGCATTTTTAATTGGTATTACATTGTGAGAACACGCGGGTCTTTAAACTGTGCCGGCGACAACAACACGCTCGGCCACGCGATTATTCTGTCCTTCTCTACGTTCGGCTTTCGATTGATGTCTCGGCGCGGTAGACTGTACAGGCCAGTCATAAATCAAAAGACGAACAGTTGTCTTGGAAGTTGTCGCTCCAGAGAACAGCTTCTGCGGCAACTATCGCGACATTACTGTAACTCTTTAACAAAGCCACGGACGCTATTTTTGTAAAGGAAAATGTCGCTTCAAATGATCCAAGGAACCTCCCATTCTCGGCTCCTAGGGTAGTTTTGGGACACCCTGTATAATACATATCGTCAGCCGATGAGTCGGCTGCGGAACTTCCAAGTTTTGCCTTCTTGGAACGTACTTTCCCGTGAATGCAGTTTTCTCGCCCATACTGGCGCGTTTTAGTGAGATACGGTATTATCTCCGTAACTGTCGCAGAAGTCTTTATCGTAACTGTGCAAGTTGTATCCTTGTTACTAGCGAGATCCCCCTTGTAAATAGTCAGAAGTATCTGCGAGATTCACACTAGTGCAAGCGCAGCAAAAGATAACTGTTTTAATTTTTGATTTTTTTATATTCTATTCGTCTCGTTTTCCTAATTAAAATGACACCAAATATGATATAAGGTAAAGGTACTAGTAGTTGACCAGTTAAGAGAAATTTTCCTCGCGGACAATAGTAACCATTTACTCGGTCGTCAAATAGTGAGAGTCGATGTCTAAAGACACTCTTTAAGTCTTCTAAATTATGTACCAAGGCCACGTTTTCAAAAAAGTTTACTTATACAAATTTAAGAAACATATTTAGAAATCCAGTAATTGCTTCAGAAGTTGACCACTCATGAAAATGAAAAATTTAGTTATTTGACCTCCTATTCGTTGGTAGTTGACCACTTATACTAGAAAGAGGGTTAAAGCAATAATATTGGGAATCATTTTACTATCATTTAGTTTCAACAATTTCCAGCACAAATTACAATTAAAGAATGAAATAAGAAATAAAACAAATCGATTCCATAAAAAGTTTAATTGAGGAACAGAGTAGACGTTGCAAGTTAATAGAGAATAGTATTAGAGAAATTTAACCAACAGATGGTATGGCATCCGAGGTTCACTTTCATCAAAAGTGTACAGCTTATAAAAATCCTATTTTTTATGTTTTTCTATAAAGTGGTCAACTACTCGTTCGTGGTCAACTACTGGTACCTTTACCTTAATTACGATTGTAGAATATATAATACCTCTACTATAACTGTAGCTCTGACGATACGACAGTTACGGAGATACTACTGCATCTAGTGTTGTGTTTTTATCAAAAAGATTTAAAAAAGTTCAGCAGTGTTGACATATCAGTCCCAGCTTACAAAAATTATTAACGAAAAAATGTTTATTTTGCATAAACGTCCACAGACTATTCATATAAACACAGGCTCAAAATTGTTCTATTAAAAAACTATAAGAAAGATGTGAATAATTAACAACAGATTGGTTTACTAACTTCTGAGAACAAACTGTCAGTACGTAAATTCAAAAATTGAATTACCACATCGTCAATGGTTGAGACTTAAAAATAGAATCTGAACTGGCACTGTTTCGCGAGAAAGTAGATTCGAGAAAATTTTCAAATACTGAAAACGAGTTTCCAGCTTATGTGCACTAATTCACCGCTGTATGTCGAATATGTCATTACTACTGCTGCGTAGCATCTCGAGTGACTCCGTAGCTACGCGAAATTACGTAGGAAAGCTGCATTCCTGAAAAATGAAAACCGCTGATCGCCGAGGTAAGGTGTAGCCAGTGATCGAATCCGAAATTGGTCGGCCGGTAATCCGGCGATAGACGCAGCCGATTCATCGACGTCTACTCGATCACACGACGTTACGACACGAACACGTTCACGAACATATCAACATATACGCTCGCGACCTGTCATCATACGTCCATACATCGATCCTCCACCCTCAGTGCCGCCCACGATACAGCAGTTCTCGTTCACGAAGCTACCCATGAACGCCGGGGAGTTCGAAAACCTGCAGTGTATCGTACCGACCGGTGACCTGCCTTTGAACATACGCTGGAGCTATCCCGGAGAAGAGATGGGCGGTTCCTCCGGCGTACTTGCGAAGAAGGTCGCGGATCGCGTTAGCATGCTCATGATTTCTGTCATCACCGCGAGACACGCGGGGGAGTACGTTTGCACCGCTGAAAACGCGGCTGGAACGGCGTCTCACTCGACCACGCTCACCGTTAATGGTTCGGGCCAATGATCCGTTCCTACAGGATAATACAATTTCTCATTTTATTCTTTCGTTATTTCAAATTTTTATTTCGCTACGTTCTCTTTCGTTTCGTTGATGCACAAATCCCGGCAAAGCGCACCGTAGCGAACCTCATTACATACAGCCACACATACACAGTCACACACGTACACACATTCTCCTGGCCCGAGACGTCCCGCCAATCGAGAAACCCTGAAACGACTCCGTCACGCGTCCACCCAGTGTCGTCAGACCAGGGGAATTGAGGGGAATGCGCTTACCCTCTCTCTGTCGTTAGTCACGTGACATTCCGACAGGTGCAGGCGAAACACGTCACGTGACCGGGCGGAAACGTGGTGATCAGTGTCGCCAGAGTGGGGAAGTTGAGGGGAGTACGGTTACCCTTTCTCTCTGTCACGTGATAGTGCTACGAATGAACGACGGAGACGAGCTGCGTCACGTGACCGAGCCACGAGGGAAGCGTGGGGATCAGTCTCGCCAGACTGGGAAAGTTGAGGGGAATACGGTTACCCTCTCTCTGCCATTGTCGGATTAGCTACGTGACTCAGTGATGCCAGAATCGTGGGTCTTGGGATTTTTCCCCTCCGCTCGCTCAGCCAGCTCGACCCCCCACTCTAGTAGAGGTACGCTTGCGCGTGTAGGGGTACGCGCACAGTGGATCCGTTTTAGTCCAATTCGGCCGACGTCCGAGGTTGTGTCTCTTTTCGGCACGCTTGAAAAAAAAGACAGATGCGTCGGACGTTGGCAGAATCGGACGAAAATCAATCCACTTTGCGCGTACCCTAGCACGCGTGCAATCGAACAGGCACTCACACGGGCAGAGTATGAGTACGTTCGTGTGTAGCGCGTGCGCAGTAGAAGCACCGTGGCGACGACGTGTGGCAGAGTGGGGGGTCGAGCCGGCTGAGTGAGCGGAGGGGAAAAAGCTCAAGACCCATGATTCTGGCATCACTGACGTGACTGGGCTGTGGCGTGGGGATAGCCATAGAAGGGGAAGCTAGAATGGGAGACCATTGGTGGGGATGCTCACCGCCGAGGAATGGGGAAACCGTCGTAGAACAGCTAAAGTGGGAGGCAAGTCTTAATCTGGCGATACTGGTGGGGATGCTCGCCGCTGGGGAATAGGGGAAGGCGTCGTAGGAAGGGTGGGAGCCAAGTCATAATCTGGCGACACTGGTCTACCATCGCACACAACCGCAGTACCGACCGGACCGAAACGTTCACTCGATCTCACTAGATCTCTGTCGCGACAAATGTCCAGTGATGCGTTGTTGTACAGTCGGGCCGCAGCTCCTACCGATCGCATTCAATGCCGAGGTGGCCAACTCGGGAGACTCCGTATCCGTGTCGTGCTCGATCTTGAAGGGTGACATGCCCATGGACATAGAGTGGGCGTTCAACGGCGTGCCGATCGACAAGTCGAAAGACACTAGTATTACGATGACCAGAATAAGCAAACACCTGAGCACCCTTAGCATCGATGGCGTCTCGGCAAGACACGCCGGAGAGTACGCCTGCTCCGCATCGAATCTTGCCGGTTCCGTCAGTCGATCAGCAACCTTAACGGTGAATGGTACGACTCCTCCCCACCATCAGATGCCTGTTAGTAGTCCTTCTTCACGCGTGCTAGCTTTTTATATCACCTAATACATTCCACCATCGATACCAACGTTTCAACAGCTCCCTATCCTAGGTCCAAAGGTGTCTCTTCTCCTTGCTGCGCGGTAGTCATTTCTTCGCCGCCATACCAACCTCGCCGTTCTCCACTCGCGGAACTATGTACTGTGAGGTGGTCACGTAGTTGGAGTTTTAGATAACGGTCAGCTTATATGTAATGCGAATTTAATTTTATATATTTGGAGTTGAAATACGAAAATATTATCGCAATCATATTCTAGATATTTTCCTTCATTATACAGGGTGTCCCAAAACTAGTGTAGGAGCGAAAAATAGGAGGTTCTTTGGGTCATTTGAAGCGACACTTTCCTTTACAAAAATGGCGTCCACGGCATTTGTTCAGGAGTTACTATATTAACGAAAAACACAAACCAATTAGAGCGCGACCTAGACGCGAGTCAGCACAGTCTACCCGACGCGCCAAATGTGTTTTTCGTTAATAACTCCTAAACAAAGCCGCGGACGCCATTTTTGTAAAGGAAAATGTCGCTTCAAACGACCCAAGGAACCACCTCCCATTTTCCGATCCTACACTAGTTTTGGGACACCCTGTATACAAATTATAAAATATCATGTAGGACAGCAATGGTTGTGATTATGCTTCGGTATTTCAGCTTCGGAAAATACGGAAGAACTTTTGCATTATTTATGAGAGGGGTGACGAATTGTCGACTGGTGAGTTAGTTGCGACTCCTATCCCCAGTCTTCTCTCTAGGTTGGGTAAATGGGAATTGCTAATAGATAGATGGTTTCGGCGCACAGGTTTGATCAAATATAAATATATTATATTTTTATATTATATTATATATTATATTTATATATATATTATATATATAATATATTATATATATATTATATATATTATATATATTATATATTTATATTATATTATATTTTTATTTTATATTATACTGTATTATTATATTTGATCGAACCTGTGCGCCGAAACCATCTATCTATTATCAATTCTTTTCGATCGCAAAACTATTTCAATATAAATGGGAATTGCCCCCTGCACTTGGAAGTTAAACGGAGATGAAAGAGTGGGGTATCAGGCCCATCACTCTGGTACACCACGGGTTAGGTGACATTGATAGTGGGGGGTTTCTGGCTCCCAGCGGAGAGGTTCGTCACCCCTGACTTATGAGATGACCGAATATTTGAAAAAAATGAAGGATGTAAAATTTTTCTGTTTTTTATTAGCAACACAATAGTGTATATCATTTCGCTGAGAGGTCACAGATGACCTTTAATTTTTTAATATATTCTTGTATATTGTTCGGAAGTACATAACCGTTAAGTATGGTATTTGTTTAGTAATGTACACTAAAATGATCTTGAGGTTGTACAGGTCGGATCGTGTTTGTTTTTATTATTTTTTCTACTCACATTTCTGTATTATTTCGTAAATCGGTGAGTGACCTTTTGGAGTAATGTAACCTTACTTGGTAGTAGAGGAAAATTAAAAATAAATAAAAATTAGTTCCTTTTTCGCATAAAACGGGGGAAACTTATTTATGTTACTGATATTAGGAATTTTTCTTTAATGTTGAATGTATTTCTATATTTTATTATCAAAATGAAAAGGGTTGTTCCTTTTTCCTTTGGGAAAAGTTACTTTTAATGACCTCAGGAATGACCCCTTTCAACGAAGAGCAGTTTTGGAACATCCTGTATTTAACCTGGTAAATAATGTCATGATACAACATAATTACAAGAAAGTGTGTAGAATTTCATTTAAAAATTCTAAGGTGTTATGTCTCACTATGTTGTGTTGCCTATGAAAACAGTAAATATTTTTCTCTTTCATTTCCGTAAAATATGTGCTATTTATAAGAAAAACTCTGGTTCGTACCTGCGTGTTCACCCTGTAGAATTTTACAGGATGCCCCATGCAGCTGGGACAAGGTGTATCTTTAGAACAGTTATAGATAGAAAAAGAGTAGTAAAATGAAGTGGAGTCGTTTGAGATGAAGTGCCTTTCGAAAATAAGTTGATGCATAAACATGCACCAATGCACTGGAAAATTGCACTTATTTAAGAATGCAATTACTGCTAAACATTTTCAGTATCTACAGAAGTGTATCAGGGAACTTATCAGATAACAGTTAACAATGAGTATATATAGATTCTATCCAACACTCAGCAGAGTTAAAATATTTGTTAGTCGTCATTCTGAAAGAAAATAAACAAATCTTATCGAATGTACTCTAAATATATATTTTTCAAGTTTTTAAGTTTTTCATATAAAGGAAGCAATTCGAGAAAGTAAAATAAAAATGCATTGACTTATTTACGGAAGGAGCTCTATCTGAAATTATCCAACTTTTTTTTACGACACTGGTCAGCATAAATTTTATCAGGAAAACATTTTAAAAAATTCTTCTACAATTTCTTTCAATTTTTGGGAACTATAATTTTATAGAAAAAGTCAAATCTTCAATTCTAAATGTTCTTTTTGTTTAAACCGCACACGAATGATTTCTCGTAAAAATCTTAAAAAAAAAGAACAATACATTTTTTGTAATATTATAAACACTTGGATACGTTAGCAATATTTAAAAAGAGCAAGACGCCTTTAGTACGCCAATTTTCTCGAGCAAGAGTGTCAGTCAAAATCTAATATGCATCACGCGCACCTTCTTCCTGCGGAAACTGTCAATAAACATTACAACACATATTTCATTTTCGATTGGTCGAATAAAATATTTCCGCAACAGACAATTAGGGTATCAACGGTGCCTTAAACCAGTGAGCCTCAACGCCAACGAGCATTCTCAAACTTATGGTTGCTCTCTATTGAAGTATTCATCGACAGTATTTTCAGCGAGTCCTAAAACAGATATATAATACATGATAACGTATTAATTCTGAGTGTGGCAAACCACACTGGATACAAGGTATTAATCATAACGGTCGCTCCGATTTTTGATGCATTTAGATCAATGTAATAAAAGAATGTTTCGAAAAAAAATTGTTCAAGATTTTGATGAAAACATTTTTTAATGAATAAAAAAACTGAGGTCACCTTGACTTCTTTATATAGCACTATGTTTTGTTAACTTCATATTATATTATAGATAATAAAAAAACAAATTCAGCAACCTACCATACAATGACATTTGGATGACCTTGAGCTCAGAAATTCACAGTACTTCAAAAAATGAGTTTCCTACGTGTTCATGAAACGTAAATGTAACCTATAGTCGATGATAGTTTCGAAATGATTTTATACAGTTCGACTACAGTTGAAACAGAAAAATTCTTGAAGTAGAAAAGTTGACTTTTTTCAAAATTCAATTCCTCAAAAACTGAAGATGATCAAGAAACGGTGTGCAGGTTCGCAATCTTCACATAAAGGTGATAATGTTCAGTGGTTCTAACAATTTAATTTCATCAACCAGTGTAATCTTTTACCATCTTTAACCGCTGCAAAGATATGTACTACAGGGTGTTTGTGATAAATTGGACTAGTATTTTCCTCGTAAACAGTATGTATCTAAAAAAGATGGAAGAGGATGAAATTACAGTATGTCTATGTCAAGTTTAACTGGAATGCTATATGTTTTCAAAACAAGTTCCTTAATTGGTAACGCAATGACTTTCAAGGTCATACAAGGTTAGAAATTAGAGAAACATGCAGACCGATTATTTTGTAACATACATTAATACAACGACATTAAAAAACCTGCTGCTTGAGATACTTAAACTTTAACTTGAACACCTCTAATTGAATAAATCAATACTACGATAACCAAATATTGAAACTGTCAACGGAAGTCACATTGCACAGGATTTATGTAGCCTCGTCAATAGTTACAATAGTAAATGCAAATTCTCATTTTGACGTATCACTTGAAATATTTTTCAGACGCAATAATGATTCTTTGAAGAAGATCCACATTGGGATCGAAACGTTAGAAGCATTTACTAATTGCACATTTGTTGTTTGTTCTAAAAATGATCGAACCTGGCGCCGATATCATTAAAAATTTTAATTATCTAAATTTCGATTGAGAAGAATTCACCTTTTAATAAATACAATGTTGTAATATTATTTCTGACCTTGCGTGACCGTGGAGGTCATTGTGTTACATGCGTTACGTTAGAAAATTCCTCTTGACCCAAAATTCATATGACATTGAAAAATATAGCATTTCATTTAAACAACTGAAGGTCACCTTCGTCCTCAAAAAACAATGTATTGGGTTGGAATGAAAGTTCATAGTGTTTTTAAATAAAACTCTAAACATAAAGCTAAGACATTTATTCAATAGCATATTTCCATTCTTAACAATATAATATATTTATTGTTATTAATATATTTATTTATAGCATATTTCCATTCTGTTCTATTTCTTTCTGCCAATTGTAAGATAACTTATCATGTTATCTAATAAAAATGTAATTTCAACCCGATAAAAATAAAAAATTGGCAGTAAGATAGATATACTGTAAGTTCGTCGTCTTCCATTTTTTAAGACAACTATTTACGAGAAAAACGCATGTCCAGCCGCGAATACCCTGTACATTGTCAGTGTCGCCAGATGAGGAGAGGGAACACGAACTGAGGGTAAAAGGTGACTCCCTATCTGCCAGTATCGGACACGACCTTAGACCATATACTTATAGACACGGCACAGATAATTTGGCTTATGGCAAAGATGACGGCAATGTGTGAGTCACCGTTTCGAAAATTATGAGGGTGAGGGGGGTATACCCGAAAAAGAAATGGATAAGATAATTTCACAGAATTTGGCTTTTTATCATGAAATAATCATTTTATGTAAACTATATTTCAGATACAAATGTTTATTCCATATGTTTTATTCAGATATTACAATGAAGTATAAATTAAAAAAATTTTAAACGTCAATATATGATTTCATAACATTCAATTTAGTATATATTTCTTGCAATCGATGCAGAAAATTTTTATTTAAATAAAGGTTACATACACTTACAGGTATTATGAGGTTACACTTATTGATTACAAAATAATACTGCATTAGTTAATCTACTGCCTATTTTTGTTCTATTTACTACTGTACATTTTCCAATGTGGTGTAATCTTAAATTGCAATATTTTAACGTGTAATAGTGTCGGCGTCGATCTTCCGTGTCAGCCATTTTGGAATTATCTTAAGAACTATCTTATGACTCGGCTTTTACCACGATCTTTGCCACGACCAACTCTCAGTTTTCCTATACACATACTATACCTATGCCGTGTCTATAAGTATACAGGGTGGGGCAGTAACTATTAGCACCTCAGATATCTTCGAAACTATAAGTCTCACAGAAATATTTGCTGAAATAAAATTGCACAGTACGAAGGAGGCCATCCGGTGGCGATAGTAGTTTTTTTTGCAGGTGGACGTACTTCGGACATTTGAAGGTCACCTCCATTTTTTTAATGGAATGAGGTATTTTTGAATACATCAACCGATGCAGCTGGACATTCGTTACAAAAAAGTACTAACCTATGTATGTCGAAAAGTTAGTAGTTCAGGAGATATTACAATTTAAATAACTCTAAAATACCATTACAGTCATGCTAAGATGTTACACAAGTAAGTAAACACTAACGTCTTAGGACGACGGTAATGGTATTTTAGAGTTATTTAATTTGAAATATCTCCTGAACTATTAACTTTTTGACATACATAGGTTAGTACTTTTCTATAACGAATGTTCGGCTGCATCGATTGTTGTATTAAAAAATACCTCATTCCATTTAAAAAAATGAAGTGAAGTTGACCTTCAAAAGTCTGAAGTACCTCCACCTACAAAAAAAACTATTATAGCCACCGGATGGCCCCCTTCGTACTGTACAATTTTATTTCAGCAAATATTTCTGTGAAACTTATCATTTCGAAGATATCTGAGGTGCTAATAGTTACTGCCCCACCCTGTATATGGTCTAAGGACAGTGACGAAACGCGTCACGTGGTCGGGTGGAAGCATGGGGAGTAGCGTCGTAGAAGGGGAAGCTAGAGTGGGGACACAGAGCTCGATCTGGCGGCGCTGAGTCGCGTGGGGCGTCTGTCAATATAATCGGTATGTTGAAACGTCGTACGTGAATCGACACTCGCTCCCTCCTCCGTTTCGACTCTTCTAGTCGTTGGTTCCAGTCGCCCCGCAAATACTACCCTTCACATTCGGCGACGAGCCGGCCAGCTGGGGCGAGCTGGTCTCCGTGACTTGCTCCGTGGCGAAGGGCGATCAGCCTCTCGAAATATCATGGGCTTTTAACGGGACTCCGATCGACAGCCACCATGGATCCGACGTTGTCGTCGCGAGCACGAACAAGAAAAACAGCGTTCTGACTATCGAGTCGGTCGCGGCTAGACACGCCGGCGACTATACGTGCTCCGCGTCGAATCGTGCCGGCGCCACATCGCACTCGGCTCAGCTGACCGTGAACGGTACACATGCGTAGATCATTCTGTCTCCTTGACTGTCATTCTCGTTTCTTCCTTGTATGACAGAGTTCTTTCTCACTCTCTCTTTCTCTCACTCTCTCACTTTCTTTCTCACTCACACACATACCATCCTCGTAACGCATCCGAATCCCAGCGATCGTCACTTCCTTCCACAGTCGGTTCTCGATCTCCCGTCGATTTTTCCACAGAGAGGATCGAGACTATCTCGTACGATCGACGCTCGGATCTGTGAGTTCGCGGCTGCGATCCTGAGGGTCTCGTCAACGCTGTAACGACCCCAACTAATCACTAGACTGCGGATGTTTATGCAAAGTAAAAAATGTTTGCATTGATCGCAAAACACAGGAGACTGATAGAAATTTCCCTCTTCTTTTAATTGTCTTATTAAGCTGAAATGAATACACCGATGTCCTTAAATCTTCGCGATTTGTCCATTGCCTTGAATTGCTCGTGCTTATTTTCGTTAAAAATGCATAAAATCCGCAGTCTACTTATCACCAACGACACCTTCCATTCGTTGTAGCACTGTGCCACATTTAACCCTTGGATGGCGGACGTTTTTGACTAGTTACGGCAGCCATAGTTTCATTCAAATTCTCACGTATCAATTTTTTCCATACTTTTTGAACCCATTTCATCGAGAGCTTCGTTCAGAGGTTTATTTAGATATAAGACAACGATGCTTTCTTTGCCCACTCAAGAACAAGATTAAATCGAATAGGACCCCTTATATCCGCAATACGTCGAAAGCCGTCCATCGTCTTATATCGACAGAGAACTATACTCAAAAGACTAGAAATTAGGTGGAGCGTTTGTAACTCTAAGTTAACATGGACTCGGTACCCGCCATCCGAGAGCTGATCCTTCAGGGACGATGTTTACACTTGGTTCAACTTTAATTTAGGCACCCAGAAGTTTTTACCTTTTGTTCTCTAATCCTATGGATTTTAACGAGAAAATGTTTGAAATCCAAGTTTCAATGTTAGGAATCCACTGGTTCGAAAGTTATGGGTCGTTTCAGCGATTCTAAGTGTCTTCGACTGGTAATGTGCGCCGCCATGTTGGTATATACTAGTCGCGAGACATCTAAAGACCGGATCCACTAGATGGCACCACAAGTACACGGTGATGTCAACAATGTGGAGATGTTATTCGGTTTCCTGTCATCGAACTGTGATTAAAATATACAGAATCATGTTCAGGATCTCGAAGAGAAGGTATAGTTCTAACACCGACTGGATATAGGATAGACCTATCATCCAATGTATTTCGGTGGCCATTTTTGCCAGGGCCACTTGGCCCGTTTTTCTTGTCATTTCCTGTATTACCAACTGGGTTTAGGGCCACGAACAGGGTCTCGTCGGTGGTGCTGGCTCTAAAATAATCTAACAGCACAAACAAGATATAGGCATAGGATTCCTATACCTTATTTGTGTTGACAGCTTTCTTGAAATTCGATATAATTCCTAAACTCGCCACTTTAATTCGTAGAGGGCATACCAAAACCTCTGATTTTTTGAACAGTCGGTAATTCGCAACATGAGACACCAAGTCCCATAAGATGATAGGTCTATCCTATATCTAGTCGGTGGTTCTAGTTGGTTGTGGTTTGTTTGGTAGAGAGACTGCAGGTACTACGCTTCCAAAATTACGTTACCGACATCACTTGCTTGTGGCGCCACCCAGTGGCTCCGCTCATTAAATGACGCATGACGATGAATACATATACAGTAATTTCTCAATCGTAGTCCCAACACCCGTGTTATGAACGGACTACGATCAAGTAGGGTGGCTATTTTTTGATTTATGACTGCGTCTACCCTACCGCGCTGAGACTTCAAACGACAAGCCGAACGTAGAGAAGGACAGAATGAAATAGGATCGCGTGGCCGAAGCGTGTCCCCGTCGCCGGCACAGTTTAAAGGCCCGTGCAACATCACAATTATACACCAAGACCTTAGCTTCTTTATTTTCGATGATACCATTATGGAACTTTCACCAACATATTCGTGGCATTTCTCTGATTCAAATCATACCAAACACGATATAATTTGGCCAATATTTAGTTTTTATTTTTTTTCACTCGCTGTCTTCTTCCATTCCCTACAGTTACTCCATACCGTCAATGAAACCACTAAATATTGGCCAAATTATATCGTGTTTGGTCTTGTTTTAATCAGAAAAATGCTAGAAATAAGGTAGTGAAATCTCATGAAAAAATAATTAAAATTAAGTAGTTTGAAAAACACCAAGACCTTAGCTTCTTTATTTTCGATGATATCGTTATGGAACTTTCACCAACATATTCGTGGCATTTCTCTGATTAAAATCATCCCAAACACGATATAATTTGGCCAATATTTAGTTTTTATTTTTTTTCACTCGCTGTCTTCTTTCATTCCCTACAGTTACTCCATACCGTCAATGAAACCACTAAATATTGGCCAAATTATATCGTGTTTGGTCTTGTTTTAATCAGAAAAATGCCAGGAATAAGCCAGTAAAATCTCATAAAAAAATAATGAAAATTAAGTAGTTTGAAAATTCGATTCACTCGAGTCAATGTAGTGGTGTTCACACCGATATACCCGAGCCGACATCAAACATCGCCGTCCTGCTGCCCGGCGCAGCGTTGACAGGCGGTGGAATGGGTAGGCACTGGACTACGATTGCAGAGGCGACCGAGGACTACGATTGAGAAATTACTGTACCAACATGGCGGCGCCCTAACGCTGAAAACCCCAGGACTTGAAACACGCATAACTTTTTAACCATTGGATTTCTAACTTTGAAACTTGGATTCTCGTGATTTTTGCGCCAAAATCTACAGGACTGCATACAAAAGTTCTGAATTTCTAGGTTCCTAAAGCGAAGCTTAGCCACCTCTTAATCCTCTGGTATTAGACTCGCTGAGCCCTTTGTGAGACTTCGCAAGTTTTTGTACGGAGCCGCGAGCTTTTGATGAGAAGCATGTTTGATAGCGATGGGTCGTTATAGCGTTAAGCTCGCGTCGCATCTTCCTCGGGTTAGCACGACAGTTTCTCACCGTTTGGTCCATGCTGGCGTGCCGGTCACGCAGTCGCGCCACAGATCCTCCAGTTCTCTTTCGGCGACGATCCCCTGAACTCCGGCGAGATGCTGTCGGTCTCTTGCACGATCGTCAAGGGCGACTTCCCGGTGAACTTGACATGGACGTTCGACGACACCCCGATAGACTCGAGCAGGCCGGACGTAAATATCATAACTAATAAGAGGGTCAGCTTCTTGAGCATCGACAGTGTGGCGGCGAGGCACGCCGGAAGATACAAGTGCACCGCGTCGAATGCCGCTGGATCTGACAGTCACATCGCCGTGCTCTCGGTCAACGGTACACCCAAAATCCCCTCTCGTACACGAGTTGATTGTCTTTGCGGTTGTGCCAGGCCATTAAAAAACGCGTCGACGATCGGGGAAGAAAGATAAAACCGCGGGATATACCGGTCGGAGAAACGTGGGATGAGGGCTTTCAGCGAATGAGGGATGCGTCGTCCGCAAAGCGTATACTGGGTGTCCCAAGAATCTTGTTTCTCCTTGAGAGTGGTGATTCCTGAGGTGATCTAAAGCAACTTTTTCCTTTGCAAAAATCTTCTCCGTGGCTTTTCTGAGGAGTTATCAACGAAAAATACAAACCCATAAGGGCGTGGCCACTAATCGCTCCACCCCAGCCGCTCTGATTGGACCCGTGTTTTCGTTAATAACTCCTTAAGGAAGCTTCGGAGAACATTTCAGCAAAGGAGAAAGTTACTTCGAATCACCTCAGGAATCATCTATTGCAAGGGGGAACGACATTCTTGGAACACCTTGTACACAGTAACGATTCACGGACCAGCATTTCCTGAAGCGAGTTGTTTCACACGCTTCGCTACATATTCGCTCACCCCCTACCCCTATCCACCCTGCAAACCGAAGTGGATCGATCGGCGCGTTTTTCAATCGCTTTCTCTACTCTCAGTATCATCCCTTCTCGTAAACTTCTTGTTTTCCGCAGTAATCTTCATAGTGTATAATCTCTGTATGGAAAGGCTACTGCCGTCGTCGTGCCGATGATCGAACACGCTTAAACGTATGTCGATCCTCGTGTACTACCGTTCGGGAAGGTAAGATTATCGTCAGAGACGACGGCAGGTAAGGGACACGGTCCATCCCGCGGATGCAGCGAGACGATGGTCCATGTTTTCTTTTGATTCACGTTATTTCATATCGCTTTTTCTTTTGACTATTTTTCTGTTTCTAAATCCTATCGTATCCCTACATCCCCGAGTTACTCTTCGTTCTTCTATCCACGGTCAGGCTCGAGCTACCCTACCCCCACTCCGTTATCCGCCAGCTCCAGCGCGGCGTTCGTGGTTCGTGGTTCGTCGTGCGCGCATCGAGCGTCGTGCGCTGCATCGTGGTGCGAAAGACCGTTTCAGCGCTCAAAAGCCGATTTTTGGTTGCACATTTAAATACATACTTACATCCTTCTTATTTTCGCGAAGCAATGTAAAATAGTCACTTTTAGTACCCTCTGCATCTGTTCATAAGAACATGAAAGCATCCGAACGTTCGCAATATTTAACACTAAACTTACCACTAAAAGTGAATGATATATTATGTCGCTTTATAAGAATGACACGATTTAATTTATTTAGACATTGTGCGATTTTTATTGTAATGCATGCTTGGGTAAAGAAGCATGTTTAATCATTTCCAGTGCAAGCATGTTTATCATTTCAATGATTTCGAAATGGAAAATCTGAAACCAGTCATTTGATCGACGATGGTTGGTTTAGTGTTAAAACTCATTTTAGCTTAATAAACAAATTAATGCGTATACATATGTACGTTTATGCCTTTCATATTCATATGAACGTAGCCCTATGAGGGTTGAATTCAAAAGTTTATTGCATTGCAAAACTAATTATAAATAAAGGAAGAATTCTTATCGATCGAAAATTTGAAATATAAATTATAATGGCGCCGATATCATAATTATAACTAATTATAAATCACCGGGAAAATATGTTGTACAAAATTTAGAAACAACTGCTCAAGTGTATAATTGATTTTTCCAAAAATCTAATTCTTTATAAACATTGAGACATGTGAGAATTTTAATAAATTGTATTTATCATCAAAAATGTTGAATTGTACCTGAAATGTGGAAAGGAATCACTTTTACGACTGGATATATGGTCTACAATATAGGTGCACTTTTTCAAGCTTCAGTAAGGTTTATGGAGTATGGCATGCAATTTATATCATGATAAATCCTTTACTGCCACAGGGTCTTTTCCTGTCACCATTTTTGTCAGTATAGACAGAGACAGAGCATATCCAGGTTTAGCATGAACTGACTTTGAGCATGTAAAATATGGATATAGTTTCTGTTCTAGACTCTGTATACATATACTGAGAAAAGCGGAGACAGTAAAGGCCCCAGGTGGAAGCACCCTTATTTCCTTTGTGATAATAGCAATCGAAATCATACTTGTCCCAAATGAAAAAGGTAGGATTCTAAATTCTAATCTAATTTCCAAAAATTGTTCAAATGAAAAAGGTAGGATTCTAATCATAATTTCCAAAAATTGCTCAAATGAGAAAGGTAGAATTCTAATCATAATTTCCAAAAATTGCTCAAATGAAAAAGGTAGGATTCTAATTATAGTTTCCAAAAATTGCTCAAATGAAACAGGTAGGATTCTAATCATAATTTCCAAAAATTGCTCAAATGAAAAAGGTAGGATTCTAATCATAATTTACAAAAATTGCCCAAATGAAAAAGGTAGGATTCTAATCATAATTTACAAAAATTGCCCAAATGAAAAAGGTAGGATTATAATCATAATTTCCAAAAATTGCTCAAATGAAGAAGATAGAATTCTAATCATAATTTCCAAAAATTCCCTAAATGAAAAAGGTAGGATTCTAATTATAATTTCCAAAAATTGCCCAAATGAAAAAGCTAGAATTCTAATTATAATTTCCAAAAATTGCTAAATGAAAAAGGTAGGATTCTAATCATAATTTACAAAAATTGCCCAAATGAAAAAGGTAGGATTCTAATCATAATTTACAAAAATTGCCCAAATGAAAAAGCTAGAATTCTAATTATAGTTTCCAAAAATTGCCCAAATGAAAAAGGTAGGATTCTAATCATAATTTCCAAAAATTGCTCAAATGAGAAAGGTAGAATTCTAATCATAATTTCCAAAAATTGCTCAAATGAAAAAGGTAGGATTCTAATAATAATTCCCAAAAATTGCACTTTTGTCATTCCAAGAGTTCAACTAGGACAACAAATATCTCCGACATTTTAAGATTATATCAAATAAGCACAATTCACGCTGTGTAATAAATATTAAAAAAATTTGTGATATCTGTAAGAATTCAAGCAATTCCAAGAAAAGTATAATATAAAGAGCTGTTGTAACAAATAGCTCCCACATGAATCAAAAAATAAATCGACTTTTGAGTGCTGAAACGTTACTTGGTCCCGCTGAGCGCTGTAGACGTACAATGGCGGCGCCGCGTCCCTCTCTGGAAGCTCCGGCGCGCGATACAAAGCACTTTTCAAAATTCCAGTCGGCCCGCAATTGGCGCCATTCTCGTTTGGCGAAGAAGCGGCGAACGCCGGAGAGATGGCTACCGTTCAGTGCGCCGTGATCAAGGGTGATCTACCCTTGAAGATCATCTGGTCACTGAACGGTCGGCCAATCGAGGCCGGACGTGTATCCGGTGACCACGGTTACAACAGTCCGGATATCGTCGTGAGCAGAGGTAGCAAACGGATCAGCACCCTGACGATAGACTCGGTAGCGGCAAGACACGCGGGCGAGTATAAGTGCACCGCGACCAACGCAGCCGGATCCACCTCGCACACTTCGGTTCTGTCAGTGAACGGTACGGTTTGATTAGTCCTGAAACGATTCGGTGAGCTGAGATTGGATGGTTGGTGGCGATCAGCTGGCTATGAAAGTATTCTCCTTATCGCTTCGAGTTCTCTTCCAACAACCGCTTTCTTTTTTTCAAGAATATCCGACACGACGAGACTCATCGTGGCGGCGATTTGAACGCCCATCACCGGAGGTTGGTCGGCCGCGCGCTGTTGCCGGGGGTATGCGACGTTATGGGGGGTAACCTGCTATTATGGGGGTAACGAGCGCGCCTCAGAGGGTGGAGGTAACGGTGAACGACATTCTTCGATCGCCCGGTTCGATTTCATAGATCCCTCTCCTACGTTATTTAATTCCATCGTGATGGCGGATGTCCCTGTCTGACTTTACGTACTGTTACGTCCCTGGACGTTCGTCCAACCCAGATGCGAGCGGAATGAGGGGCTTGCCATTTGCCGGTATTTTTCTAGCAAGATCTCGTTTCTAGGTCCTCTTCGTAGAAATATAGGTCTCGGAGTTCAACCGTGTATGTTTGAAAAAGTAGTCCAGGTAGGAGACTCCAGGGATCAATATTTAGGGAATGCTGGGAAACGCAGGTTGCAATGCAGGCAGACGTAGTGGCCAGCCTTCTTCTTCGTGAAAACTGGAACAGCTAAATACTTGCTGAGTCGCTTGGATAGGCCAAATTTTCACTTTTTAATTAAATGATAATTTACATGATAATTTGGACCTAGCCTAAGGAAATGCTATATCGGTTCGTATTGTACAAAAACCCGTTTGAATTAGCTTTGATCAATCAGTTAAATACTCGCTACTTCATGACCAAACTGTGGCTTATTTAGACATACATATAATTATTAACAGCCAGTTCAAAAGCATATCTATTTACATTAGGTCCACCTAGAGGACCAACATCGATCTCAAAAGAATAGGTTCGGAAACGTGTACCACGAGATGAATACGTACTGACTTGAATAGATCTAGCCACATGCCCCAAGAAACCGTTAAAAGCGTTAAAGGGAGCACCAAGCATGTAAAACGGGAAGAATGTTCTTCCTCCCAAGCGTCTAGAGTCTAGGGTATGATCAGGTTTCATCAGCACCCTCTTCTCCCTCCTTTCCCTTCATCAGGAATCAGATTGCTAAGGCAACCCCACCATACAGGTCTCGGTCAGTTCCAATCAGAATTTAATTAGAATTCCAGACGTAACAGTACATTATTTCCACTGAACGTAGTATCGGCGACATAGTTCGCACTATCCATAGCGTTATTGTACCGTCGACAGTACCGCCGCGTATAGCCCCGTTCGAAATGGCCGACGAGGCTGTGAACTGGGGCGACTCCGTCTCGGCAGTCTGCACCATAGTCAGCGGGGATTCTCCGCTCGAGATCAGCTGGGCGTTGAACGCAAACCCCATCGACCAGAGTCATCGAATATCCGTGACCACTACCAAAAGGAACAGCCTGCTGTCCATTGACTCTGCAAGTCCGAATCACGCGGGCACGTATACTTGCGTTGCTTCGAACGCAGCCGGCGCAACCAGCTATTCGGCGGAATTGACAGTGAACGGTACCTAGAGTATATCCTTCGAGTGTTAACAGATACCACATCATCCCGTACTTTCATTCCTTTCAGCAACATACAATCCCATTCTCTCTCTCTTTCCACGAAAGGTGTCGGATAAACTCATCATCGGGATTCTTATCTCATCTCATTCGCGATCGATCTTCTCAGTCGCGCCGCAGATAGCCCCGTTCGTGATCGCCGAGGAGCCGGCGAACTGGGGCGACTCGATTTCCGTGGTTTGCGCCATTATCAAGGGTGACCTACCGATCGAGATCTCCTGGGCGTTGAACGGCGAGCCGATCGAGCGCAAGCGCTGGGACATTAACATCCTGGCGACCACGCGAAAGAACAGCATCCTCAGCATCGAGTCCGTTGCCGCAAGACACGCGGGAGAGTACACTTGCTCGGCGTCCAACAAGGCTGGAGCGACCAGTCACTCGGCCACTCTGGTCGTGAACGGTACTTTTCTCTCTCTTGATAGAGACATCCTCTGACATTTCCCTGTTCGCACATCCCTTGTCTATTCGCCACAGTCTTTCCCATACCGTCGATGGTTGAAGCTTGGGGTTGTAGGGTTCTTCTGGCTCGCGTTGTTCTTGGTTCGACTGTAGCCTGGCTCCAGTATGTCGTAATCGTCGTGGATGGCCACCGGTCGCAAGGACTGGTCGATAACGACAGGATTGTTTGTTCGTTGTCTAGTTGCCCCCGAGATAGCTCAGTTTGAGGTCAGCGAGGAGCCGGCGAACTGGGGCGACTCGATTTCAGTGGTCTGCGCCATTCTCAAGGGCGATCTGCCGATCGAGATCGCGTGGGCGTTAAACGGCGAGCCGATCGAGCGCAAACGCTTGGACATTAACATCGTGGCGACCACGAAAAAGAACAGCATCCTCAGCATCGAATCCGTTGCCGCGAGACACGCTGGGGTGTACACGTGCTCCGCGTCCAACAAGGCAGGAGCGACCAGTCACTCGGCTACTCTGGCCGTGAACGGTACTTCTCTCGTGTCTTGATAGAGACGTCCTCTGACACATCCCTATTCGCACATTCCTTGTCTGTCACAGTCTTTCCCATACCGTCGGTGGTTGAAGCTCGGTCTCGTAAGGATCTTCTGGATCTGGTGGTTCTTCGTTCAGCTGTAGCTTAATTAGTCGATAACGAGAGGATTATTTGTTCGTTACCTAGTTGCCCCCGAGATAGCTCCCTTCGAGGTCAGTGAAGAACCAGCGAACTGGGGCGACTCGGTGTCCGTGATGTGCGCCATTATCAAGGGCGATCTGCCGATCGAGATCGCGTGGGCGTTAAACGGTGAGCCGATCGAACGCAAACGCTTGGACATTAACATCCTGGCGACTACGAAAAAGAACAGCATCCTCAGCATCGAATCCGTTGCCGCGAGACACGCTGGGGTGTACACGTGCTCGGCATCCAACAAGGCTGGGGCGACCAGTCACTCGGCTACTCTGGCCGTGAACGGTACTTCTCTCTGTCTTGATAGAGACGTCCTCTGACACATCCCTGTTCGCACATCCCTTGTCTGTCACAGTCTTTCCCATACCGTCGGTGGTTGAAGCTTGGTCTCGTAGGGTTCTTCTAGCTCTGGTGGTTGTTGTTGGTTCAGCCGTAGCCGTCGTGTTCCGTGGTCGGTCACTGGTTTCAAGGACTAGTGGATAACGTAAGGATTGTTTGTTCGTTGCCTAGTGGCCCCCGAGATAGCTCCATTCGTGATCAGCGAGAAACCAGCGAACTGGGGGGACACGGTCACCGCAACCTGCACCATGTTGAAGGGCGACTCTCCGATTCAGATCGAATGGGCTCTGAACGGCGAACCGATTACCCACAATTATCCCGGTATATCGATCGTGACTAGCAGGCGTGTCAGCCTGCTGACTATCGACGCGCTGACAGCGAGTCACGCCGGCGAGTACACCTGTATGGCGAGCAACCAGGCCGGTGGAACGAGTTCCACAGCAACGTTGGCCGTGAATGGTACTACAACACGTGTTCCCTTGCCCGAGCGGTTTGCTTTATGCTCTCGATGCATGCGCGACACTCGTCCGGACAGCTTTCCATCACATCCCGTTCTTCAGCATCCTCCCTGACCCCCTGTCTCGTCGACGAGCAAACAAACGAGTTCGACCAAGGTGTCTTTTGTCGTCGACACGCTGTCAGGTAGATCAGTCCTCGGACGGTCACGTGTTCCTCGATCCTAGTTTCCGAAGGTGAACGTGTTCTCTCTGTTCTACTCGATCCCTAGTTGCACCGGAGATCTCGCCGTTCGTGATCGGAGAGGGGCCAGCGAATTGGGGGGACACCGTGACGGCGACGTGCACGGTATTGAAAGGGGACTACCCGATCCAAATCGAGTGGGCTCTGAACGGCGAACCGATTTCTCGCGATCAGTACGACATATCGATTGTAAAGACCAGCAAACGCGTCAGCGTGCTGACGATCGACGGCGTGACGGCGACGCACGCGGGGGAGTACACGTGCTCCGTGAGCAACGCAGCCGGTGGGACCAGTTATTCGGCATCGCTCGCCGTCAACGGTACAGACACCTTCCCTTAGTCTCGATCCCTTAGAGCCTTCGATAGTTTCTTTCTCTGTCATGCATGCGCGCAACAACTTGTCACTCCCCGTCGCCCATCCCACGACACTCCCGAGCAATCGAAGAGGACGAGCAACGTGTGTTCGCGACTCCGGGACATCGCCGAATCTATTTTCAGTCAACCAGTGCCCGAAAATAGTTGGTCGCCGGGTGGATTGACGACAGTCGCCGGATCGTTAAAGTTGAATGCATCGATTAATCAAGCGAATTTGCGGCTGTCATGGAGTTCTAACGACGCAGTTTCGATTGTCGTTGTAGTTGCGCCGCATATAGGACCGTTCGCGATCAGCGACGGACCGGCTAACTCGGGAGACATGGTCTCGGCGACCTGTTCCATTATGAAAGGCGACTTTCCGGTAGAGATCGTTTGGAAGTTTAACAGTAGAACGATAGGCTTCAACGATCCGGACGTGACGATCACGAGGATCAATAAACATATGAGCGCACTGAGCATCGAGTCCGTGGCAGCGAGACACGCGGGCGAGTATACGTGCGTCGCGACGAACCGAGCTGGAAACGTCAGCCACTCGACCACTCTGGCCGTCAACGGTACCTACCTATCTCAAGAAGCACGCTTGCACGTCAAACGAGTTCTGCACAAGCATCGCCTTCAAACCGAGAGAATTATTACATCCCTGGCATTGCCGTTCCTCGCGTCGCTCTCGACGACACTGCGCCTTTTGCTTCATTCTGAAATCCTTTCCCCGATACCTACCTCGAACGACGTACAACCCGCGAAACGTCGCGTACTCTGTTCGATTATACTCGCGACTCGCGATTCACTTATCACTTCAGCGAAACGCGCGCGTTCCACAGCGAGCTACATCACTCTACTGTAACACGTCGATTTTAAGCACCTATGAGACTGTTTTTAGCAATGTCTGACACGTACTTTTATCTGCAATTATTCGAAGCTACGCCGTGCAAGTTTTTATCGACTCTTGTTACAATTCTTCTTCTGTTATTCGATAACGAAGAAGAGGCAATTCGAAATACTTATACAGTGGGTTAAAAAAGTATTGGCACACTCTGAAAAAGACGATAACTTTTTTAATATTGTACTATACTATTTGAATTTTTTTGGGAAGCTAGGGAAGCTAGGGAAGCAATTAGTTTGCCACAGGATGCGAAAAAAAATTTTGTCAAATATTGCAATTCATCGGAATTGTAGCAAAAATACTAGAAGTTGCATTTTATGCATTTTTACAATTTTCAATATCGGTCCACATAAAAAAGTTGTAAAATGCAACTTTAGTATTTAGCAATTAGTTTGCCACAGGATGCGAAAAAAAATTTTGTCAAAAATTGCAATTCATCGGAATTGTAGCAAAAATACTAGAAGTTGCATTTTATGCATTTTTACAATTTTCAATATCGGTCCACATAAAAAAGTTGTAAAATGAACTTTTAGTATTTTTCCAACAATTCCGATGAATTGCAATTTTTGACAACATTTTTTCTCGCATCCTGTGGCAAACTAATTGCTCTAGCTTCCCAAAAAAATTCAAATAGTATGGTACAATATTAAAAAAGTGATCGTCTTTTTTAGAGTGTGCCAATACTTTTTTTACCCACTGTAGAATGGTTGAACTTCACCTTACGGGAGAACACATTTTGAACTTTAACGTATACAACCCTGTAGACTTTAACGAGAAAATTCCGAAAATCCAAGTTTCAATGTTAGGAATTCACTGGTTCAAAAATTGTGCGTGTTTAAAGTTGAACGATTGTAATCGGCGGCTTTAACTCTAAACACGCATAACTTTTATACGAATAGATTGCCAACATTAGAACTTGGACTTTTGGCATTTCCTTGTCAAAGTCTACGGGATTAAATTTAAAAAACTCCAAAATGTTTAGTCATACATACATTTTCCTTAATATTTAAAAGATTGTACATTCCAGAGAAATTATTATTTTTATTACAAATTTGTCTACGCAAGCGTTCCGAGATATCAATTTGAATAGTTTTCAGTGTGAAAATGCATCCATTAATTTTTTTATTATTGTAAGATTTAATTTAATTTAATTTTGTTATGTCCCAGTTCTGAAACGTTCTCCTTTAAAACGTGACACTATAAATGAAATATAGTTTCTTCATTTGACATGTAGAACCAACACGGGTGAGATATTATCTTCGGATCTTTGATGCAACTATTTCTAAGAAGGGTATGAAGTTAAAAAGTATATTAAAGATGTTGAATACTTTGTGTGCTCTCTTTTCATGCAAATCACAAACCACTAAAAGAAATTACGTACGCTTTAAGGTTTTTTATTTCTTCTCACAGTTTTGTTCTAATAGTCTGTATATTTTTTATTAAAAATGTGACGTTGACAAAGAGCGCTTCACGAGATCCTCCCGTAGGGGTAAAAACGAAACCATTGAGACGTGTGATAAATACCTGTCGATATTATTGTTCAACCATGTTGAAGGTACGTGTTCTATGGGGTACCACAAGTGGTACGACAGTTGACCGTAATAATGGAGTTCGCTTACCTGAATTGGGACGCGCACCGGACATTTATGGTCATTATGTCATTAATTTTAACGTCTCCATCCTATGTTGCTATGTAGGTAGTGCGTCAGAGGATATACTCGTTCGTTTTTATTTTTAGATTTTCAATCTCCAAATAAAGAATTTATTTATTACTTTCAATGTTACCAAAATTAATTTTTGTTCAGACGAAAAATCATAAAAAGACGTTACACTTAACTTGAATTACAAATAATTTTCAGAAAAAGAATAATACAATTTATTGCGTATTTTTATTAAATAAAACACGAAATACACGGTTCGAATGTCCATATTTTATACATTTTGAAACGGCATTACACTTTATTTTGTACAAAATCCTTTGTCCAGCCACATCGATGGCAAACGGTGATTCATTTAGTATGAAATAATGCTATTACAATGCGTCTGTAATGAATAGACCGCGGATTTTATGCATTCGTGTAAAAAACAACCGAGATATTAAAACAATTCAATGATGACGATACATTATTTAATTAAAAACTTTCTAGTGACAAAGAATTAATAACTCTCCATATTATCTTTACCAGAAATTCAATTTTAATTTATTGTAATCATAATTTTAATATAATTTACATTTTCAAATATTTCTTGCGTAGTCAAATCCATCAAGAGAAAATACAAAAAAATTGTGTGAAAAAGGTTCAAAATATTTTGTAGAACTTCATCCCCAACGGTGACGATTTTCATTCCTATATAGGGTTGCAGTTAAAAAGAATACGTGTAAACTAACAATAAGAGACTTAAGGTTTCCACGGCTTGGCATCGTGCAGATTCTACTCTTGAGGCTTTCGTAACCCATTTTGGAATTATTTCCCCAACATTCTGCAAACATAGCTTCATCAGGGGTTAGAAGACACGCTAATACTAGTGTGTGTCACATGGTACAATAAGTGTCATGTGGTGCTCCACCAATGTAGTGTTGCACGACATGACAGACACCAGTATTAGCGTGTCTTCTAACCCCTAATCGAGCTAGCTGCGAAGCTCCCGAGACGTTGAGAAAACAGTTTCGAAGGGACAGAGGGCTTGGAAGGCTCACCGGTAGAGCCGTGTGATCTAAAACCTTTCTCATATGTATCGGAAATAGCTGAAAAATCGATATTTTACACCGGAGTGATGGCTCTTGTCAGTTGCACCGCAGATCTTCCCGTTCTCATTCGGCGACGAGCCAGTGAACTCGGGCGAAGCGATCTCGGCTACCTGCTCGATCCTGAAGGGAGACTTCCCGATGGACATTTCGTGGGCGTTCAACAGCGTGCCGATCGATTCCGAGAGCACCGATCAGTACACGATCACGAAAAACAAACGACTGAGCGTGTTGGCGATCGATGCCGTGGCCGCCAGACACGCGGGAGAGTACACTTGCACCGCGTCGAACAGAGCTGGAGCCTCGAGCCACACGGCGGCGTTAGCCGTAAACGGTAATAACGTACGCATGTGTGTAGACAGAGGCCTGTTGAGTTTCCGTGTAGCCATCGGGAAAGCTGGGAAAAGCCTCCTCTATCTCATCCCTTCTCTCTTGCATCATCCATCTTTGCGTTGAACATTCATACAAACCTGTCCCGGTTCCGTTCCGTGGACACACGGGGGACGCGTGTGCGCGTATGGAAATTCCGACACCGAGAGGACCTGGACACGATCTCGGTCGACTCCCTGGATCGTTCGCCGCGAATTCCTGTGGTCGCTGAGACTAGGTCGACGAGAATGGTTGTGGATCGTAGATTGGTCGCGAGCTCATCGATTTTGCGTAACACGTTTTCAGTCGCGCCGCAGATCGCGCCGTTCTCGATCGGCGACGAGCCTGCGAATTGGGGAGAAGCGGTCTCGGCGGTCTGCACGGTCGTTAAGGGCGACCTGCCCATCGAAGTGGCCTGGGCTCTGAACGGGGAGCCCATCACCGTCAAGAATCACGGCGATATCTCGATATCGAGCACCGGGAAACGAGTCAGTCTAATGACCATCGAGGCGGTCAGCGCGAGGCACGCCGGGGAATACACGTGCACAGCCTCGAACGCAGCTGGAGCGACCAGCTATTCGGCCACCTTGGCCGTAAACGGTACAGAAATGCACGAATCGCGAACTGTGCCATGCGATAGACACGAATCTAGATTAACACCATGCCCACCGGTCACTCGAGACTCATCTACTCTCCGTTGATCAACGCGTTGGCTACCAGCGTCGACCATCTTGGAACATCACTTTAAAATCGTTAACCTGATCCTCCCCTAGTTCATACCTGGGAACATTGTTGAATTCGATAGAACGTTACAGCCATGAAGCTGGTAGCTAACGCGTTGGACTCTTCTCCGTTCCCTCTACATTGCGTCTAACCACATTCCCCTTCCGTCATCCGCTTATCGTTTCCGTTCTCACCCAAGTTCTCACACGACTGACGTACAAAGACAGAGCACCGTGGATCGGGGATCATTGAACAACTCTGGGACATTGTTTCCAGTCACTCCGCAGATCGCGCCGTTCTCAATCAGCGAGGAACCGGCCAATTGGGGCGAACAGATCTCCGCAATGTGTAGCATCTTGAAAGGCGACTCGCCCATCGAGATACGATGGAGTTTTAACGGGGAACCGATCACCCGCGACACCCACCCGGACATAACGATCACGAAAACCGGGAAAAAGAACTCGGTACTGATCATCGACTCGGTGACCGCGCGCCACGCCGGCGAGTACACGTGTGTCGCGAGCAACTTGGTCGGATCTGTCAGCCGTTCCGCAGAGTTGTCGGTGAACGGTACTTGCCCAAAGCTAATACACCATTTAGCCATATCTCGCACGACCCTCCCACTTGAAATTCTCCCATGATCGATCCCTTTACGCTCCACGAATCTCACGAGACAGAGACAATACCGCCCCCCCGCTCATCCTGTTCTTAATTTCAAACGTCGTCGTCGCCGTTTTCACTCTCTAGACGGGACTACGCTGTCTAGCATCTGAACGTCTTCCAATGAAAAGTCTCTATCTGGTTGTTCGTCTGATAGTCTCTCCGCAGATAGCGCCCATTTCCTTTGGCGACGAGCCTGTGAACGCTGGAGACTTGGTCTCGGTACAGTGCGTCGTCACCAAAGGCGACTCCCCTCTGGAGATCACCTGGACCTTCGATAGCCAGCCTATAAGACCCGATCGAATGGATGTGATCGTATCGAACTCCGGGAAACGCGTCAAGCAACTGACCATTGAGTCCGTAGCTGCGAGACACGCCGGGGAGTACACCTGCGTTGCGTCGAACGCGGCTGGATCGACCTCGCACTCGGCCAAATTGGACGTCAACGGTACACCGCTTCTTGACGACACATGGATCGATGACTTATACATTTAGACACCCTGCTCCTATCGTTCTCCTCACATCCACCCTCGCTACCTGCATCGAACCCTCTAATCACTTCCCGGTACTCCTGCATCGAATCCTCGACGTTTTTCTTTCGTTCGTCTTAAGCAATTGGTTTTCCTTTTAGCCTCGGTTTACCTTTGTTTCTTCTTTGTTTTCCAGTCGGTTGCAGGAGGTTCACGTACGTCTGAACAATTTCAGGAATTAGAGGGGTTTCGGATGTTTTGTGGACCTTGGAATTTTGTACGAAGTGAAAGCGGTTTTGGAAAGATGTTTGTTTGTTTGAAGACTTGAGCACATTGTGGAATTTATTATACGGCACAGATAAGTTTCGTCGAAACTGTTTGACCCGGAAAATGATTACTTCACTTCAGGGAACCAGAAGTTTTTAACTTTCGTTTATACAATCTTGTAGACTTTGTCGAAAAAATATTCAGACTGCCGGCATTTTTCTAGTACAACTATAATATTTTGTTTACGCCGACAGTCTAAAGATTGATGTTAGAAATTTTAATGGTTCAAATATTTTGCGTGTTTTAAAGTTGAACGATTTTAAGCGTTCTCGAACTTACCTGCAAGAAACGCTTATAATCGCTCGATTTTAAACACCCACAACTTCTGAACGAGTAGATTCCGAACATTAAACTTGGATTTTTGGCATTCTCTCGTCGAAATCTACGGGAATTATATTTAAACAGTTAAAAATTCCTGGGTTCCTAAAGTGAAGTTCAACCGAGAATAATATTTAGATGATACTGTTCCATGGTCTATTTCAACCAAGGGGGTAAAAGTCATTAATTTGAATCGACAACTGTTCTATTAAGAACAACAGAAAGACTAAACTATCTAAAAGAACTATTTCAAAACATACTTTTTAGAAATTAACAAAATCAAGTTATAATGGTCCTACATTCAATGTTAGGCTATAGTGTCTCGTGTCAGACACCTTTAATATTAAAGCGCAGTTAAGGGGGTAGAGTACCCACGTGACATTACTAGAATCTAACCAGAATATTACTAGAAAACAAGTGAAAACAGGGGTTTACGCGGGAACGTTTTTCACATCCTCATACGATTATATTTTGAGCTGAGTGAGGGCTCATTCGAAAGAGGAAGGTTGCACGCAGTGCGGTCTTCTCATGTTTTTGTTAGATGATGTTTATATGAAGTAATACGAGTGTCCAAAGTAGGCGAAACAAATGAAGAAAAATTCCGGAGATTCTAATGTATTTTTCGTGCACAAAAAGATTTTTCTCGCGAAAAAATCGAGAAGACCGCACTGCGTGCAACCTTCCTCTTTCGAATGAGCCCTCACTCAGCTCAAAATATAATCGTATGAGGACGTGAAACGTTCCCGCGTGATCGCATTCAATTGTTCCCCAGATTGCCTTCATGAAGGGTGAGTAGAAGCCATTTTAGTTCAGCTACTTAGATGGCGCTTAGTCAGGTGAACTCAGGTGAACTGTCAGCGTAGATTCGTAACAACAAAAGTGTAAAGGGCATGAAGCCACTCGGATCCATTAATAGCAATGAAGATAATGATTAAAAGAAAAAAACCTGTAATTATAGCGAAATTTAAGCGTTAGATTGATGCGAATGTATGTTCATCACTGTTGCCAAATTGGTTTTTCGCGCGGGGGTAGGTCACAATGAAAAATAGCATGGTCACGTGGGGCCTCTACCCCCTTAAAACTAAGACAAAAAATGTGCATAGAACATCCAGAACCTTTCGTCCTTCAAATACCGAAGTTTGTCTGGCGTATGTGGATCTCTGTGATTGATGACGCATTTCCTTGAGTTTCGTCGCGTTGCAGTTGACAAAATGGTGCCTGACCCGCGGCGCGGGAATTCAAACAAAGCGGAGCCTCCGTCGATAGCTTGTTAGCCGACCAGGCTCGCGTGTAGCACGGCCTTGGTCGCCGAGCTTTTAGTTCGTTTCAGTTCCCTCTGTTTTCTCTTTTCAGTAATTCCGAAATTATTGCCGTTTGCGTTCGGCGATAAACCGCTTAACTCCGGTCAGGTAGTAACGGTACCGTGCGCAGTGGTCGAGGGCGATCAACCCTTGAAGCTCCGCTGGACCTTAAACGGTTATCCGATTTCGCCCCACTCTGGAATCTCGATCGTGGATCTCGGCGGACGGGGCGCCATACTCAGCATAGGATCCGTCCGGGCGACGCACGCTGGAACGTACACGTGTATCGCGGAAAACCTTGCCGGAAGGCACGAGCTCTCGGCCGATCTGATTGTCAACGGTGCTTAACGATAAACAATGCTCGACAACAACAAAAAGTCTCGAACGCCACAATATTGTCTTGTCCTTTACAAGTTTCTCCCGACTCTCCCGTAGCATCCTCTGCTTGAGTAACGTTCGACCCTTTTGCTCCTTGTTTCGATGATTTCCGATTCGGATCGAGTCCCTTTTTGATTTCGAGTGTCTAATCCAACCCCACGGAACCACGCGCGAGCCACTGTGTCGCGAAATCTGAACCCGTTCCGCTGGCCGATTCGAGAAGATGAAGGATCCCAGCCAATTCGCTCTGGAGAAACGTCTGTCGCGTTGGATCGCGCCCACCCTCCCTCTGCCGGTTAAACGAAACGTCTATTTTGCTAGCTGCTCCTCTGTATAACTGTTGTGCCTGCCAGTGACTCTGAGCCTCTCTGTCTCTATCTCTCGGCAGTCGCTCCGCATCTGCAGCCGTTCTCGTTCGACGAGGCCAACTCCGGCGATCTGATAATCGTCCATTGCGCGGTCGTAAAGGGGGACACGCCGATTTCGCTCAAGTGGTTGTTCGAGGGACGCCATTTAGAAGTAGGCGACGGAGTGGGTATCACCGCGTTGGGGGATAGAGTGTCCGCACTGACGATACCCGCCGTCAGGGGAGAACACGCCGGAGAGTATGCTTGCGTCGCCGATAATCCAGCCGGTCGTGCTAGGCACAGCGCCCATCTCAAAGTGAACGGTACAGAAACGTGATTATAAGTCATGCGCACACTGGTAAACGTGATAACAACGAGCCGAAGACCAGGCGAACGTGTTACTGAAAAAAAAACATTAAAAACCAAGAACACAGAGAACGAAACGAAACCGGCATGATGATGTATAAATAAACAAGGCGTGTACGCGTAGCTCGAAGCCAGACTGAAGCGGTTGTGTATATGCGTGTTGCGTTACGTTGAGATCGGCCAAATGATGATGTTGTCTATATATATATATATTTGAATCGGTCTTGTTGCGGTTCGTAGTTCGAGTAGTAGTCGTAATACATATTTATTGAAAGAACGAACGACGTGTCTCCACTGTCTGCTATTGATTGTTGTAATAGCGTATACATAAATATGTTTGGAAGAGTCTGCATCCGCTCGACTGTCCATCTTTCTTTCTTACATACATAATTATCCCCCCGCATCAATCAATTTGTTTCGAAGCATCATCGTTTAGGTAGGTCGCTCGGCCGAGTGTAGCTTTTGGACCACAGTCCCATCTCTCGTTATCCTTCGACTACCATGATCAAAGGTAATTTGTCCGTAGTTCGGGACGAGCTCGACTTCCCACAATCTGAACCAGTCCAACCGATTTCTCTTCTCTCTCTCTCTCACTCTCTCTCTTATTCTACACATCGAAGACACGAAAAACACTCGTACACTGTCTCTCTCTCTATCTCTCTTTCTATCTCTTCCTGCATCTATCTTTCTCTGTTCCTCTCTCTCTTCTCGAACCCTTTCTCGGTGCATCGAGTCTCATTAGCGAACGAAGAGCAATCTATAGCGCCTCGATACGCATCGCGACGGCCACAGGGACGCCCTCGAGTAGGTTTTTCGGATCGGAGTGGAGAACACCACCCAGAGAGAGATCGACCGAAAGACGAGAGCCGTGAGAGTCTCTCGCGGCTCTGATGGGAGCAACGAACCTCGATGAGAATATCGACGATGCACACAGGGGCCAAACGAGAGACCGTCCAGTCTACCATGAAGAAGGGATCGGAGTGAGACTGAGTGTGTCGCGGATCTAGCTAGAGCCCTATCATTGCAGTCCTGCCGCGGATCAGTCCGTTCGATTTCGGGGATCAACCGATCTATGCGGGGCAGGCGGCCCAATTGGCGTGCATGGTGCTGCTTGGTGACACTCCCATCAATATTACGTGGACCCACGAGGACCAGCCTCTCTCGCAATACAAGGGGTACAGCATCGGGAAACTTGGCCCTCGGACCAGTCTCATGCTGATCGAGACGGTAACGCCGGAGCACGCTGGACGATACACTTGTATCGCTAGTAACCCGTCGGGGATGGCGGTGCACGAGGCGATCTTACGAGTTCACGGTTAGGGCCAGACTAATGGGAGCATTAGAATGATATATGATATAAATGATTTGAACGATGATTGACTAACTCGGAATGAAAAAGCAACCGCCGCGAACCCGGGGCCCATCAGAGTATTTGATTGCAGGCTTGAGTTGATGCATCTTCGTCGTTGCCGAAGCTGTCGTGTTACCTTGCGGAAGCTTTCTGGATTTCAGTTCTCAGCGGAAGAGTTTCACGTACACAGTGCGTTGCTTTCGTCGCCGGGGACGACTCTCTTGCGCGCCGTTCCTTATCTCTCTCTCTCTGTCTTTCCCTCTTTCTATACTTTCGTTCCCCGTTCTGTATATATTTCTTTCTTTCGTGTCTTTCTACAAACCCTTGTCTGGTTTCCGCCTATGTTTATCAGCCGAATAGCAAACGCAGTCACGCCCAGAGTCCCACGTGTCCCCCCGAACCCCAACCCCCACAGCAAGTTGGTTGAGCTTGAACCGCATCACGTATATTTTGTGGCTATGACAATAAGTATCTCGCCTCGTTTTGACCTCCCTTGTCTCGTTGTCATGCTCGTCATCGCTAATGTCTTCGACGAACACTATTTTCGTTGGCTTCCGAACATCGTCAAGCCGCGGCAAACAGTAGATCCAGGTACCCCGGGTAGGCTACACAACCACATAATTCTTTGTTCGTACGCGACTCGCCTCGCGTCGCAATACTCGCTCTATCTCTATCTACATCTATCTCACTTTCTTTCTATCTGTCTATCTATCTCTCTATCTGTCTCTCCTATCGATCACAATATACTCTTCACCGTGCGAACAGTCGTTGGATCGTCGCGATCACTCTGCGAGACTCTTTAGGTCCTACGATCGAGCTGTGTCTTTCGTGAGATTACATTCGAGTGTCGATTTCTAGTACCTCACCGTACCCCCGTCGCGCTACAACGTGTCCTTGATCCAAGATGACCGACCGACCATCCAATCACCCTCTGAGAATCACCCTTTCGACCTACCCTTTAATCACCATTTGAATAATCACCTGTTTCACCGTCAACACCTAGACCCCCACCCCTCACACCCTCAGCCCACGCCTCTCACCACACGTCTCGCCTCGTTCATTTTGTGTACATGCATTCGTAGTGGTAGTCGGTATTTTCTAACAAGCATGTCTCTTTTCTGTCTCACTCTGTCTTTCTGTCTCTTTCTCACTCACTCCTTCTAAAGGTCCATTTATACTACACGAACGGATCAGCCAAGGACAGAAAGACAATGCTTAAGGGATAGGGACTCCGCCGCACCATCTTCCGACGGAATATGGTGGCCAGAGTCCCTATCCCTTAAGCATTGTCTTTCTGTCCTTGGCTGATCCGTTCGTGTAGTATAAATGGACCTTAACACTCATTCTTTCTCTGTTTCTCTTCATCCTGTCAGACTAAACCGTAGATCACTTCTCAAGCGGTACAGCATGATGGACCGTGCTCGAGTATCATAGTAGCGTCTCTACTCTACTCGCATGCAGAGATGTCAAATGGAGGACCTGGAGGAACTTTCCCCTCCGGCTGGGCCCCCACTCTTACTTCTACTAGTTCTACTGCGCACGCGCCACATACGAACGTACCTCTGAACGTGACTCACTCGGGCAGAGGAGGGGTACGTCGTGTGTGGCGCGTGCGCAGTAGAACGAGTAGAAGTAAGAGTGGGGGGCCCAGCCGGAGGGGAAAGTTCCTCCAGGTTCCTCCGTTTGGCATCTCCGCTCGCATGGCCGGACGCGAGCTCCTTCAGAGCCGCAACCGCAGTCTTTCTATCTGCCTGACGACCTTCTTTCTTTCTGTTCGTGCAGTAGCCACCCGCATAATCATCTCGAATTCCCGCATGTCGAATTAATCGCAGTGTTTGTCGCAGTTGCGGGGGAGAGTCGCGTTTCGCTCAGCATGCCGCGAAACCGGTTGTCGTGGCTCCAGTCTCCTGTCGTTGACATTATAGATTGCCTTGTTGAAATGATTTCATGATCGGCCAGAACGTTTCAGAGACTGGAGACCACCGATGCGACTCCCTCCCGGATTAACTGCCGATTGGTGGATGCGCCGGGAGAACATTTTTAATAACCCGCTCGTTCTGTAACAGTACCACCACGCTGGATCCTGGAACCCACCGATAAGGCATTCGCTCAAGGCTCTGACGCACGCGTTGAATGCAAAGCCGACGGTTTCCCTAAGCCTCAAGTCACCTGGAAGAGAGCTGCTGGTACGTATTTTTAACAGGCTGTCAAATCTTTGAAACATTTCTATCCGAATTGATGCAGTCCGAAACATTTTTATATTCGACCAAAGATTTGAGGTCTCTTTAGATGATAGAAGGATTCGTTTATTGGGTAACGTGTCAAACAAATTTTGGCTGTTGTTCCGTTTATGGCAAAAATCAGAATTCGATGAAATTTTGAAAATAGGTCCTTTTTTTACTAAAATGACGATTGCCAGAAGGATTTTTAGCGCGTCGAAAAAAAAATTTTTATCATTTCAATGTTGCGCTCTACCTTAGCGACTACTGACTTACCGACTTTGTAGTTTATGTTCGTGCTGTGCGCATCGGTCATATATATATTCTGGAAATTAATGTAAAATGTATAGAAAACTTCAATTGTTAAACCAAGTGAACCAATATCTACAATGGTAAGATTATGCGATGAGAATTAATTTGGATTGGGTTAACCTGAACAGTTTATTTATTATTTAGTTATATTATTATTGATGTGATTAGAATGAGTTGTGACCACGCACACGAGAATCCAGGAGTAGTCTTTAAAAATTTCAAGTTTACCTTATATATGTATTACTTTAAACTAAAGAGGATTCGTTTATAGATGATATGTGTGAATTTTTACGGCGCTGTAAGGTGAAATAGGCTGGTGATGATCCCTTTTTACAACTAATTGAAGATATTCTATATAAAATAGAAAATCGGTAAGTCGGTAAGGTAGAGCGCGACATTGAAATGATAAAAAATTTTTTTTTGATGCGCCAAAAATCTTTCTGACAATCGTCATTTTAGTAAAAAAAGAACCTATTTTTAAAATTTCATCGAATTGTGATTTTTACTATAAACGGAAGTTTCGCCCAATTTTTTATGAAAAAAGTGAAGATTATTAACATTTGTATTTGTGGCTATAATGGAAATTTAAAATATCCCGTTTGGTGATCTAAATAAGTTATGTATATGCGTCAAATTTCATCGAAATCGGTTATCGCATAAAATGGTTAAACTTTACCGTAGGGACCTAGAAATTTTTAATTTTTGCTTATATAATCCTGTAGATTTTGACGTGAAAATGCCGAAAATCCAAATGTTAATGTTAGGAAGAGATTGTTTCAAATGTTATGGGTGATAATGTTCAGCCATTTTGATAGGTAAAGTGCCTTACCTTTCAAAAACGTTTTTTTATATGCATATTTGAAATATCTCGTGAGAGACTGAATTTATAAAAAAAATATTTCAACTAATGTTATTTGGTATGAAAAAAGACATTATATGGTACGAATAATACTTTTACAAGTACAACAAATTTCAAAATGAAATTCTTTTTTGTAATGGAACTATTTATATTCACTTCGTTTTAGAAAATGATGACACTTGTTGAGACGAATTCGAAGTGTCTTTAATGAATGTTAACGTTATACATTTGTGAGCTCCTAAACCAACTAAATCTAAATCGCTGTGGTTGATGGCTATCATACTCATTCCATTTGTGATTCTCTTACAACGGATGATCTAATAGCAGATGACAAACGATCTAGTCTTCCTTGGCTCTCTAGGAGTGCATGCCATTTTACAATAACAAATGCCTTCATAAGGCACCTCGTTCAACTCGGTTCAACAAGTGCCATTGTATTAAGAAAAGAGGTGTAAGTACGTAGTTCCATTTAAGAAGCATTTCATATATAACTTGCACCATACGTGTACTATGCATCTCTGTAACAACAATGTCTTTTTAATAGTTTGAGTGCTGCATTACTAGACTGCAGATTTTTATGCAAAATAAAAATTATTACCGCAGTTGCAAGAAACAGGAATCTAGTATAAATATTGAATTCTTTCTAGAACAATATCAATAAGCTAGGAACAATACATTTAAATTAAATTGTTTTAATTTTACTGCACTTTTAAATTGAATTCTTTCATTTCTGCCATAAATGCATAAAATCCGCAGTCTATTTATTAGTTGCTGTAACATGGTTTCCTAAAGAAAACATTTCTACTGTCTTCTAAACATTATACAGGATCGTCGATCTAAAAAGAATCATCTAAATATTTTTTCAATTTGTTGGACATTAATTTTATATTGACCTTTAATTTTGAAAGTCGAAGGTCACTTCAAGGTCACGTCATTATTGTCATTTAAATTGCATGCAAAATATTTTTGGAATACCACAACTGAAGTAGGTGTAGGTAACATTTAGGTGAAACTGAAATCGGTTATCAATCGTGTTATAGTTGGAACCTATCGTAACAACTTTGTGATTTCGATTTTCTCATCACAGGGGATACACCGGGCGATTACACCGACTTGAAATTGAGCAACCCTGACATTAGCGTAGAAGATGGAACCCTGTCTATCAACAACATCCAGAAGACAAACGAAGGCTACTATCTTTGCGAAGCTGTTAATGGAATTGGCTCAGGACTTTCGGCTGTCATTCTCATCTCCGTTCAAGGTAAGTTCGTGCCAAGTCTTCTTATGCCAAATGCATTTCCATGCCAAATCGATCATTTTTTACCATTGAAACTTTCTTTGAAATAAAATACAGTATAGAACGCATAAAGTTCGAGGAAGTTTACGTCACCGTCCCGTTGATTTCCAATTTATCTATAAAATAGCAATCTTTGAATTTTCTAACTTTTCCAACAACGTGAAATAGCAGAACAAAGTTCATCTTGAAATTTGTTTGTAGAATTCATCCAACTTTCTCAATGTAAATCTACAAGATTTGTCGTAAGAGTTTCTTCCATTGATAAATTAATTCTTTAATCATTCAGTAGATGATAGAAAATGATTGGGCGTTTTTTATATAATCCTATATAAATACATACAATTCACAGTATAGAAGTAATGTCATTAACAATAACGACTCTAATTGCAGCACCACCCCACTTTGAGATCAAACTGAAGAACCAGACTGCACGACGAGGAGAACCAGCTGTACTGCAATGCGAGGCGCAAGGCGAGAAACCGATTGGCATTTTGTGGAACATGAACAACAAGAGGCTGGACCCGAAGAGCGATCCTCGTTACACCATCCGAGAGGAGATCCTGGCTAATGGAGTACTGTCTGACCTGAGCATCAAGAGAACCGAGAGAAGCGACTCTGCACTGTTTACCTGCGTTGCCACCAACGCCTTTGGAAGCGATGATACTAGCATCAACATGATAGTTCAAGGTATATACATGCCGAAGTAATTCGTTCAACGGTCACGTTCACAGTTTTGACGGAATATTCTCTGTAAGGCGTCATAGTAGGTCCTAGTTTCACTCATGTGCCCAATATTGATAGAGGCATTTCTTTTAAAAGTACAGTAATCCTCTGAAAGTTGTCAAGTGCCTACTCACTCCACTGCCTGTCAACGCTGCGCCACACAGTGGGAATTTTCGACGAAATCTGTGTCAAAATCAAAGAACTTTCGATAGAAATGAGATAGAGCATATGAAGAATATGAAATAATTATAGCGGTTGTGGTACGAAAGCTTTGTAATCTTGAAATAATTAATTAAAGTTACACAATTTCAAGAAAATTGTGGTTTTGCCAATACCACGGGCGGAAAAATTTTTTTTCGAATATGCTATATATCATTTCCCCTTAGATTTTCCACGCTGATTTCAAATCTGGTCACAAAATTTGTCTACGACCTCAGGATTTTCCAAAGAATCGATTTTTGTGAAGAAAAAACCAATGAAATCATCATTTCTTCATTGAAATGATTCGATAACCCACTGATTTGAAGGTATATTGTATAATTGTTAGTGGTGTGATCGACAAAGAAAGCATCGGAAAAAAAGAAAGTCTTCGATCCGTATATCATTCTGTCTCTATATTCGGCTTTCTATTGAAGTTACCGCGCGATAGACATAGTCATAATTTTGTCCTTCTCTATGTTCGGCTCTGTCCTACGCAGTCATAAATCAAAAAATAGAGTCATCTCTACGAAAGTTGTCGGTCCAGAGTACAACCTTTCGACAACTTTCAAGGGATTACTGTATTAATTAATTAAATATTGTTACAGAGGTTCCCGAAGTACCATACGGCCTGAAAGTATTGGACAAATCCGGACGTTCCGTTCAATTATCCTGGGCAGCACCCTACGATGGAAACAGCCCTATCACACGCTACGTCATCGAGTACAAGATCAGCAAAGGCTCCTGGGAAACTGACATCGATAGAGTACTGGTACCTGGATCGCAACAGAACGTCGCTAGAGTATTCAATCTGAGACCTGCCACTACCTATCACCTGAGAATCGTTGCTGAGAATGAAATTGGTGCTTCCCGTCCCTCTGATACCGTTACCATCATCACTGCCGAAGAAGTACCATCTGGACCACCAATCAATGTTCGAGTTGACGCTGTTGACCAGCACACATTGAAGGTAATGCAGCCAATTGGAATCAAATGATTGAATACATAAATAGTAGACTGCATATCTTGATGCCTCGTGCAGGACTGTCATTTTGTTGCTGTTTATTCCATGTAATAAATTGAAAGTGCTAATAATAATAATTTGGAATAGGTAACATGGAAACCACCTGCGCGTGAGGATTGGAACGGAGAGATTCTGGGATACTACGTTGGCTACAAACTCACGTCCTCCGATAAACTCTACACCTACGAAACTGTGGACTTCTCTATGGAAGATGGCAAGGAACATCATTTACAGATCACAAACCTGAAAACCTACACTCAATACAGCGTTGTCGTCCAAGCTTTCAACAAGGTTGGCTCAGGAGCTACGAGTGATGTGAGAAGACAACATACTGCTGAAGGCGTGCCCGAGGAACCTCCACATGATACCACTTGCACTACCCTCACATCTCAGACTATCAGGGTTTCATGGATGTCACCTCCTCTGAGCGCTGCTAATGGTGTAATCACTGGATACAAAGTAAGTAAGCGATATTAGAATCGTTCAAAGGTCCTAGCAGAGTCTACAGTTATTCTTTACAGGTTATTTATGGACCATCCGACACCTGGTACGATGAAAATACCAAAGACACCAAGATCACTTCATTAGGCGAAACAATTTTGCACGGATTGAAGAAATACACTAACTATAGTATGCAAGTTTTGGCGTTCACTTCTGGCGGCGACGGCGTAAAATCTGCACCCATCCATTGTCAAACGGAACAAGATGGTACGCAACAGCTTTCATGACTTTTCTTGATATGATTAATATTACTTCGGAAACAAAAATAAAACTTCTTGAATTTCAAATGATCCAGACCTCTGGGCCACCCTGTACTTAAGCTACTTAGCGCACAGTGGGGTATTTTTATTATTGAAATCGTACATGTTTTTTTTCATTTTTCTCATTTCATTTAATTGGGACAGACACGTCTATCTGGACTACCTGTCTAATCTGGGTATTAATGTTTTAATAGTTATAACAATTTCAATCATGGACCAAGAAGTCACTTCTAACAACATGATTTAATCATTTCTTTATAAAGAATACGTTTAAGCACCTTTGTTACAGTTTTTGTCAAATCATACGATTAAACTTCTGATAGGTAAAGTGTTGAGATGAAGGATGGAGTTTAATTTGCATTAATTATTTTACAGCCCCTGAAGCCCCAACCGCAATCAAAGCCCTGGTGATGTCTCCCGAGTCGATACTTGTTTCATGGCGCCCACCTAGCCAACCAAATGGAGTAATTGCCCAGTATACAGTTTATACGAAAGCTGACAATGCGGACGAACCGAGCAGCCAGAAAGTACCACCTAATCAATTGACTCATGAGGCTACTAAATTAGATAAACAACGCAGATACGACTTTTGGGTAACCGCAAGCACCAACATTGGAGAGGGCCAGGCATCTAAAATTGTTTCGTTAGCAGCCAGTGTTCGAGGTACTGTTCCATTCTTATTTATCAGGGATCCAAAGAGTTCTAAACCTTCCTAATAGGTTCTACTTAAAATACAGGATGTAAACAGGATGTAAAATTAAAGAAATTCGTGGAGATGACATGTCTTTCCATAAAAATAACAACATTTTGTTAGGAACAACACATAGATAATTATTTGCTTTGATCTCGATTATTTATAATTGCTGCATATGTAACTGTTCTCTACTGAAAGGTGATCTTGAATTTTAGTACCAGCAAAGGTGGCATCATTCGACGACAAATTCACTGCAACTTACAAAGAAGATGTTAAACTGCCTTGCCTTGCCGTTGGAGTACCTGCCCCAGAAGTGATCTGGAAAGTGCGAGGTGTGGTCCTGCAATCGAGTGACAGACTGCGACAGTTGCCAGAAGGATCTCTATTCATCAAGGAAGTTGACCGGACCGATGCTGGGGAATATTCATGTTACGTCGAGAACTCATATGGCCATGACACCGTCACTCATCAGCTTGTCGTTCATGGTGAGATACGTGGCATCTATATATTCGTATCTTAGGCTATACTACTACTTTTAACAAATGATATTTTATGTATTTTCCGCATATCTAGTTTTTCATTCTTTCAAATACTAACATTTAGGTTGTTCTAGTATCTCGTTCCAAGACAGACCGTGCATAAATGGCTCATAATATTTTCCATACGTAAACTTCCACCCATTCAAATTTTGCAAAACTTTAACAGCTTATATCTAAATAACTATTTGTTTGCGACGTATGGCTTCTTTCAAACTTTTTCTCCTCTCGATGAGTAGAAGACGTTGATGTAAGAAAAAATTTCAACGATAATTTTCTTTATTATAAACAATTTTTGCGGCAAGTTTTTCTTACAAATATCCACCGATCCAGAGGTGTAGATTCACCCCTAGAACGGATGACCATTACTTTTTATACGATCTGTACATTCTACAGTGATACAGTACATTGAGGATGTTAAGCGATTAAAAATTCTTGATGTTGTACAGCTCCACCCCACTCGCCGCAAGTCACCCTCACTGCCACAACCACTAACTCGCTAACAATGAAACTCCGACCTCATCCGACTGACAACGCTCCGATCCACGGATACACAATTCATTACAAACCTGAATTTGGCGACTGGGACACCGTACAGATCAGCTCCACGGATCAAATCTACACATTGGAGAACTTGTGGTGTGGCTCGAGATACCAGATCTATGTCACTGCTTACAATGGGTAAGGAAGACCTATTTAGACCACCTGTAACTGAATCGAACCTTGAATCTCTAATATTTTTAACTCTGCTGTGTTCGGAGATAATACTGTATTTCTATGTATATAGAAAATCATTTCTTAGCCGGTTCTACCATCCGTTCGGCCACAGCCGAACTCCGAATTCTGTATACCTAATATGAATGACCCCGTAATTTATGATATTTTATAATCGACGGTACGCGATAGGTCCTTGTGAAAATTTCATAGAAAATAAACGGTTTTATAGAATTGGCACCGGCGATCCTTCCGACATGCTCAACATCCGCACCAAAGGCTCGAAACCGATTATTCCTGAAGCGGCACGATTCATTGAAGTATCCACGAACAGCATCACCCTTCACCTGAGCGCCTGGTCTGATGGTGGCTGCCCCATGCTCTATTTCGTCGTTGAACATAAGAAGAAGTAAGATAAGATCGTTGAAAGGGGTATTCTGTTTTGAATGCCATTTCGTTAATAATTTTCAGGAATTCTTTTCGAAAAGTATTATACTGTACAATAGATTTTGCACACACATTTGTAGGAGTATTTGTCCAGACAACCAGGCGTGTCTTGAGCAAAGCCTGCCTATAGCAGAAACTGGCACAATATTGTCCAAGCTACGCTCGGAGCTGCTCGAGGCAGGGTTGGCTCAATTTTAGACGTCCTCCTACGCGCGCATATGTAGCATTTATGCCGTTCGTAGAACCCTGAATCGGCCTTTCAGTGCGACGGTGCTGCCATTCGGCATTCGCCACATCAGAGCGACCGTGCTGCCCTCTTAAACAAAGGCAGATTCAGGGTCCAGCGACCGGCATTCTGCCTTCGTTCTGCTCCTGTCCAGATACCTGGTCCTACGAACGACATAAACGCTACATATGAGCGCGTCGGAGGGCGTGTCCTGAATAGAATTTTTGGTTGTCTGGCTGAGTACATTAATTATTTTTGTGAAGTAAAAACAATAGTTCAGGACTGAGCGCTAATATTGAACTTGAGAGATTAATGGTAACCGATTCGCACGATTCAGACACCAACAAGAATGGAACCAAGTCTCGAACAACGTGAAACCCGGCGGCAACAACTTCGTCGTTTTGGACCTGGACCCTGCTAGCTGGTATCACTTGAGAGTAACTGCACACAATAACGCTGGTTTCGCGGTGGCTGAGTATGAATTCGCAACATTGACCGTAACCGGAGGTAAATATGGGAAGACATAGGAAAAGGGCAACGGCACTCGTAGCCGGTGCTAATGGTGGCTGGATTGAATGGTCGCCGTGTTTTTTGTTCCAGGCACCATTGCACCGGCTCGCGAGCTACCTGACGTGAACGGTGGTGGCAACGAAGAAGATCCGATGAAAATTTTCAAAGCAAACATATATCTGGTAGTACCGGTGGTAACCGCTATTGTCGTAATAATCGTTGCCGTCATCGTGATCTGTGTACTGAGAGGAAAGGGCCATGGTAGCGATAAAGGTAACTCAGAGATTTGTTTCTTTTTGCGTTGTTTGAACGAACAGGTACGATCGCACCGCCCGTACGCAACGGAGGTAACGACAACACCGATGTCAGGCGTTATTTCCCCTGGCTGCCGGGCTGGCTTGACGTAAACGTGGTGGTGCCGGTCGGAGCTACGGTTGTAGTAATTATTGTAGGCATAGTTGTGATTTGCGTCGCACTGTCGAGGAGAACTCGAGGCCCAGAACAAACGCGGCTGCGAGGTATCTCATCAGCCGACGAGAAATATTACGAGGGACAATGTATATCAACCTTTTTTTTATTTTTTTAAACTTGCTAAGTCACTGAACCGTTGGATCATTATCAGCAAGATAATTTCTCTGTAGGACAAACAGAGAAAGGGCGGATTCGCCTTGGTTCATTCTCATTCGTTTACAGCAGTGCACGGTTACATTTACATGTGTCAGTCCCTCCATCGCTCTTCTCTCGACACTCGGTGTCTCGTGCTCGACAAAGGTACTTCAGTAGACAAGGATACATAATGAATACTGTTCAATAACTAGCAGTAGTTTCTAATATACATATTCTGAAACATTAAGAAAGCTGTATTCACGTGCTCTTCTACGTGGTACTACATTCACAGATACCAGCGCTCACCGAGTTATGCTGTACTCAAATCATATTCTCAACAAATACAATATATGCAATGCCACGTCTGGAAAAGTAAGATTTGATTTTTAGTCATCGTCGTTCTACCTTTATAATTGCAGCACCAATGGTAGCCTGAGATTCTTTCAATTAAAATATGTCCAAACATTGACTAAAGCATTGGTTCGTTTCGCTTCCACTCGTTATACGAACTTTCTCATCTTGTCGTGAAGCGATGTTAATTTCACCGTGCACCGTTGTATTTCAAAATGAAGAAGTTATTTTTCTGACGATCGATCCAGACGTACGCCGCCCTACTTTCGGAAAATAATCTTTCCGCTGAATTTTCCTGTTGTAGGTGTCGGTGCACCAACAGTGCAATCAAGTATCATGTAACCGTTTGTTCGATCTCGTACTCATTTATCCGGATCGATTACTTTCAGACGACGTGGTCTACCAGCAAACCGGAGTTGGCGGAGCTACCCTCGACAAACGCAGACCAGACCTTCGTGACGAACTCGGCTACATCGCACCACCGAATCGCAAACTACCACCCGTACCCGGATCCAACTATAACACATGCGATCGCATCAAGCGAGGTACAGTGATAAGTAAGCCACAACTGCCAACAATATGATTTTTTAGCTAACTTCCAACTATAATTGTTTAGATGTTGTCGCATCGGCACGATAGTCTTTACCGTTCTTTTATTTGACGTGACACTATCGGACCGCACAAAAAACATTGTTAGTCTTCACCATTGCCGGACAGCCTCGAAACCGATTTCGAGCTACACACAGATAGCGGGCGGAAAAGGTATCGAATGTTATACAAAAGAAAGTGTTGTTGATCCCCGAGCGACGAAGATCGCGTTTTTACTATTTTCTTCATACTGACATATTAAATATTTGTTGTGAACTTGAAGTAGTTCATCAATTTTAAGGGACTTTAGAAAACTTCATTTAGAGAACGTAGTAGAAGAGTAAAATAAGATTTTCAACTTTATATTAACGCCACGTTTAACTACTGTGATCTGCAGGAAATGGAGAAAATAGTTGAAATTATTATTAGCACGTTTATGCACTTCCTTGATGGATTATGTAATCAATATTTAAGTACCCTGATCTTTTTGATTACCCTATAAATATTTTAAAAGATGCATTTTTATAATAGTTCGTTTCGAACAATCAATATTTAATTTTAAAAGTATTTCGGTATACTAACAGTAAATGTAATACATTTTTGAAAAGAGTTTCTATAGTAAAATACAAGATTCGTTTATTACCGATGTACAGTTCTTTGCACTGCAAATTTATTGACATAAGTTTTGTACTCTAAATTCACCCGTTTGCAGATTATACTTACCTTTTCGCGAATCAAATTCACCCTTTTGCATCAAATTTATTTTCTAAAAGTATTGGGATAAAAAATAGAACTCAATATGAATTTATTGTTCCGAAATCAAAATTTTATTGCATGTAGTAATGAACATAAAATACACACACTGCTTCATTTATCATGATTCTCCTGCTACTGCTTCTAATTATTTTTTATACAAACATTACATATATATGTACATTTTTTTCCATCGAATCTTCATGGTTCAAATGATACGCCAGAATACTTCTTGCACCTCCCTTGGTCTTGTGGAACGATTACGTTGCTCAAAGGCAACCATACTTCCTCCAAATTCTCTTAGTTCAATTCTTGCAGTGACCTCCGAACAAGTAACCTTAGATTGAGGGTTTTTGACTGCTACAAAATATATGACTGCTGCAATTAATATATGCTATTTGTTCAAACTTGTAGAACTAATCGATTTGGCAAATTAGCAGTTGAAACTGGGACCCGCAGCCTGGATTCAAGAGTGAAGTCTTGCAAATCCTCCTGCTATCTTCTGATGTACGATCAGTACTATAAGCTTGAAAAGATGAAGACACACAGATTCGTACTAAATTCTAAGCTCATGGTTTCAACATTCGCCATACCTCTTCCACCCGCTAGAAACCCAAACACCATTTCCACACGCGTTCATCATAGACTTTGCCAGTTCTGTTTCATTGTCTGCCTCGCTTAAAAATATGTTTTTCTCTACAAGTATCGACATGTATGTCCTACGAGGACGGTTATTTTTCTCCCTTATTTGCGCTTATCACACAACAAGTGTCAAGTCACGTGCGTGTTACGATGCTCCGCCGGTGTGACCCCAGTATCCCAAGCGAACGATACAATCTCACCCGAAATGGCAGCGAGCCAAACCCCGAATCTCGGTAAGCGTTAGCCAGTCGTACCACCTTTGTAGTATATGTTCGATAGGTGGAACAGGTTCGATAAGGAGTCACTCGACGTGGGATCCGAGGCGGCATATGTACGAGGAGTTGAATCATTGCGCGCCGAACCGAAGATGTCCACCGCCGCCGCGTATGGGCAGTGCCGAGGCTCTATCCCACAGAGGTTGGTAACAGTAGTTAAAGACCCGAACGAAGTGCTCTTACAACCTCCGTCTTCCCCGAAGACGAAGCCCTTCGTCTAACGCGAGACTGCGAACGCTGTACCGTGTGCGGCACACAGCTCTTGCAGCCGGTCTTCGTAAGTCCTCTTCGTTCCACGGTTTTCTCGTCTCGACCCTTTTCATCTTGCACGCCCAAAGCATGCTTGCGCTGGTACCCGTTTATTTCGCAAACAGAAAACACGTCGCACTCATAGGAAACACCTCTTTCGATCCATTCGATTTTCTCTGTGATCGGTCGAACCGTCCACTCGTGCCTCCAATCTATCACAGATACCCAGACCTGTGACTGAAATCTAAGAAAAATGTCTTCTGCATCTTCTGTGATTGGTTGAGAAGTTAGAGTCGACTGGGACCTGTGTACTTCCGTAATCGTAAAACTGACGTGCATGATGTTATTTTCCCGTCTGAGTGTTTCTCCTCGAGCAGTGGGAGAGAAGAGGAAGACGTAGGAATGAGATACGTAGGTATTATGGTTATAGTTATGTGACTGCATACGTCTCGAAACACCACCCGCTCAGATAGCCTCGTGTTACAGTGGCGTTCCGCCGAAAGGGAGCGACTATAACGCCCTCGATGCACCGAGATCATTTTTACCATGAATAGAGTAGTTTGACTATGACCAGAATGACAGTGTCTACCCTGAGTGATCATTTTTTTCAGGCATGGACGATGAGATCTGTCCGTACGCCACTTTCCACCTTCTTGGATTCCGCGAGGAAATGGACCCCAGCAAGGCTATGCAATTCCAGACCTTCCCCCACCCTGGCAATGGACACTCCGGCACGATGGGACCACCCATTGGACATCCTACCAACGTCTCTGCTCACAGCCGCTCTGGATCTCAGTCTATGGTAACTGGAAACGCTTTCTTGTAGTAATGTAACAAACAAGTAAGAGTTAGCGTCACCGACCTACCCTCTATAAGTGTGTGGCAGGCCCTCGATTTGGCCTCCATTTGGCAGGGAATTTTGGTACTAAACTGACTGGGTCGATATTCCGATATCTGTAAAATGGAATATATTAACATTTCCATATCTATAAAATATATCAATATTCCCATATCTGTAGTATGGAATACAGGGTGTCCCAAAACTACCCTAGGAGCCGAAAATGGGAGGTTCCTTGGGTCATTTGAAGCGACATTTTCCTTTGCAAAAATGGCGCTCGCGGCTTTGTTTAGGAGTTATTAACGAAAAACACAGACCAATCACAGCGCAGCTATAGCGAACGGAGTCCGACTCTGCGACAGGTCCCGCGAGGCGTGGTGTCGCCATTGGTTGACTCAGAATCAATCCGCTGTAGCCACGCTCTGATTGATCCGTGTTTTTTGTTAATAACTGCTAAACAAAGCCACGGACACCATTTTTGTAAAGGAAAATGTCGCTTCAAATGACCTAAGGAACCTCCCATTTTCGGCTCCTAGGGTAGTTTTGGGACACCCTGTATATCAGCATTCCTATGTCTGTAATATGAAATATATCAACATTCCCATATCTGTTTCAGCCACGTCAAAACGGACGCTACTCCCGAGTCCCATCCCAAGGAGGCGGCAGCGGCACCCACAACGTTTTCTCTCCTGAATACGATGACCCGGCTAACTGTGCTCCTGAAGAAGACCAATACGGACAGTATGGCGCTCCCTACGACCATTACGGATCTCGTGGCTCTGTCGGACGTCGCAGCGTAGGATCAGCTCGCAACATTCCCGTCTCTGGATCACCGGAACCGCCACCACCCCCACCAAGAAACCACGACCAGAACAACTCGAGCTTCAACGACAGCAAGGAGAGCAACGAGATCAGCGAGGCAGAGTGTGATCGCGATCAACTCGTGAACCGCAACTACGGCGGTCAGTACAGAGAACCGTGATCGAGTAGGGGAGCAAAAGGGTTGAACAGCGAGGAAAATACAAATTGATCACGCGTCAACCGGAAACGTTCGAAACGAGGATTTCCGGTTCACGTGAATCCATGATGGTCTTCGACTCGTTCTGTTCGCTCTGGACCTCCCCTCCCGTTGCTCGTTCCTATACAGTAGGCGAATATAGGCATGCCGAGCGAGTCATAATTGTACAAGAATGAACGGGACTCGCTCTGGAGTCTGTGTACCTAATCGTTTTAGCTTCCACGAATTGCATGCTACGTGTCGTCATAGTAGTTTACCGTTGTGTCAATCGTGCCGTGTGTTTTTCTATTTCAGTGAATGCTCGCGGCAAGGACGGCATGACCACCGAGGAGATGCGTAAACTCATAGAGAGGTCAGTAGAGATCGAGTGAGTTTGGTTAACGGCGATCGGTTCGCAAGAACCGTGCCGCCGTTCCTGCCGCTGTGTCTCGAGCGATTTCTTTGCCTCGAGAACCTAAGTCATTGACTTTCTCGAAACTAAATTGGCCGACTCTCCGTTTCAGTCGCTTCGACTCTCGCTATTCACGATAGCTACTGATCGTTTCGTAATTCTTTGCTAGATCTTTTCTTTGCGTAAATTGCACTGTCCAACAATCATTTTCTACTCTAATAGCTACAGTTTTCTTTCGATTTAAGGAGGTAAATTCGTTTCTAAGTATGCAAGGGTGCGGAATGCACACCCAGACAACCAAAAATCCAATTCAGGACGTCCTCCTACGCGCACATATGTAGCGTTTATGCCGTTCGTAGGACCAGGTATTTGGACAGGGGTAAAACGAAGGCAGAATGCTGGTCGCTGGACCCTGAATCTGTCTTTGTTTAAGAGGGCAGCACGGTCGCTCTGATGTGGCGAATGCCGAATGGCAGCACCGTCGCACTGATGTGTCTCTTAAACAAAGGCTGATTCAGGGTTCTACGAACAGCATAAACGCTACATATGCGCTTGTAAGAGGACATCCAAAATTGAGCCAACCCTGCCTCGAGCAGCTCCGAGCGTAGCTTGGACAATATTGTGCCAGTTTCTGCTATAGGCAGGTTATGTTCAAGGCACACCCGGTTATCTGGGCATTCTTATTTCTTGATAACAGATCAATCTAGACCGCAATCGCCCTCAAACATCCTGTTTTTACGTTTACGAGGCGTAATTTGCATTAATCGGCAACATGTACCCAGTAAGTCGACACCGAGTAGTGCCAGAACGAGAGGGTGTCATATTCTATACTTTTGCAACGAAAGTTAACTCTCTGGCAGAGATGAAACGCATCACGTTACCGGACCGTGACTGAAGCGTGGGGGATAGCGTTGTAGACGGGGAAGATAAAGTGGGGAGACAAATGTTAAATTGGCCAATATATATATATATATATATATATATATATATAGCTCAAAAACTGACAGTGATGAAGAAACATGGCTATCAGCTATTGATTATTAGAAGACAAAAAAGTTATAAACTTGGACAGTGTAATTTTAGCTTGTTGATTGCTGGTATCGAGTCTGTTGAATTGGAATTTCAAGTACTTGCGTACAGTCGTGGGTATACGTATGAAAATGATAGTGGTGATCGAGTGCACGGTGGTTCCGCTAAGAACCCTGAACAACCTTTCGACAATCTGCCTAACGTTACTCTGACTTTTTCTTGTTTCATGACTCTTTACGCAGGAAGCCGTAAGTTCGTTAGACAATAATCAATAACTACAAACGCAGGGTGCACACCCGCAACCAACAGTCGCGTTAGAGACTGATCTTGAGAGGCTTTAGAAGCTGCGTTAACTCTGTTTTTTAGTTAGTGTTTTATTGTGGCCACGAGAATAGGTCAGTCAATGCTTCGACAGCGAATATGCTTCTCCGTACCAACGAGATCTCTACCTGGGTCCGAATTACCGCTTATTTTTAATCATCATGTGTTTGCATGCGATTATACGATGATAACTGCTAATTACATGTGATATCCGTAGTTGATACTAATACTTTCCCAGATGACGTCGAAGGTATACTAAGAACGGTATCAAATGTTTGTTTCCGCTGCAAATTCCCGTTATCGCTACAGATTCTGCCGCCATTGCCGCTGGTGCTACTAACCATTATCCATCGCTACCAAGAACAAAAAGAATAAACTTTTTATTGTTGTATTTATTAACGCTACACCTGGTCTTATTAATATATGTTCGCGAGTGCCGCTAGTTTGCATGACTTGTCGCTATGCCACGTGCAGAGTCTTTTAGTTGCTGTTGTTTAGATGCCATGCAGTCACTCGTCCATAATGCCAGAGCGTCTGCACGTGGATAGAGCTTAAGCTTGATTCGCGGATTAAGAATGCTCACACCACGCTCACGTGTCTCTCATGCTCAGAAAAGAATTCTTATATTGATTTAAACAAAAGTGGTCACGCTGAATGTGACGAAACGCAAATGCACTTGCAAAAGTGCATATAGGAATCTCTTCCCCTCAAAACGGATACTGCTTCATCTCATATTGGAATACAAACAGTAATTTTTTCATCTTTCTTATTATTCATGATTTATTTTGCCTTCTGTATACAGGGTGCTCCAAAACTGTTCGAATTCCTTGAAAAGGGAGGTCCCTAAGGTCATTTGAAGCGACATTTACATTTACAAAAATGTCCTCGGCTTAGTTAAGGAGTCATTAATGAAAAAAACGGATCAATCAAGGATCCGGCTCAGCGGCGAATTTCACTGAACGCAGCGTTGGTGTCGCATCTCGGTGCAGCAATAAACAAGAAGAGTTTAGGGAGAGCATTATGCATGTCAAACGACGGGATGATTAGACAAAAAATAGGACACCAGAGGGACTGCTGTAAGGATCGAATTTATGGCAATCACATGGCAAAGCATTGTTTATCATTCTTTTAGAAAGTTTCTTAAGGGAGGTGTATGACAATAGAGACTCATAAACGCCACACATACCTGACATTTATATCTCTTGCTGGGTAAAAGGACAGAATTTTTTTCGAATATTTACAAATCGACTTAACGTACTAATCTGCAGGAACACCGAAACATGTGGTTGTCATAAATTCTAGTATTACAACGGTCTTTCTCGGGTCGTGTTTTTGTCCCACCCCCCGATCGTTTGACATGCGTATCCCCTCCCCAAACTCGCTAGAGAAATCTTGCGGAAAATCCAGTATTGCGCGAACCGCGGTCGAGAGAACATCTCTAAACAAGTGTCAACTCGAAGTTCGCGATTATTATCTACAGTGTATTATCGGCAGTGTCGTATACCTGAAGTCAGCTGTGCTGTTCGTTTCCACAAGCCTCAGTGACACATTTCGAAACAACGAGTTTATCTACGGCTGAATAAGTGAGTTCTAATTCGACCAATTTCCGCTCTTTCTCTTGTTCACTGCTTCACCGCGGCGTGACACCAACACTACGTTCAGTGAAACCTGCCGCCGTGACGAACTATCCTCGCTATCGATTGATTCGTTCATTTTTCATGAATAACTAATGAAACCACGGAGGACGTTTCCGCAAAGGAAAAAGTCACTTCAAACGACCTTGGGAATCGCCTCTCTCAAGGAAATACAATATTATCGTTAATATAATATTATAGAACTTGAAAAGAATAGCTAATTTTTCTCTTGATGTAATTTCTGAACTCGCTCACATTTTTCCATACTAAAATTTCGAACTTTCGCCTTGGTATCCAGAAATACTGATCTTTTTTTATAAAATCTTGTAAACTTGAGGAAGAAATGTCAAAAATCCAAGTTTAACGTTAGCTATTATACAAAAACGCTTAAAATCGCTCAATTTTAAACCCGCATAATATTCGAACCAGTGGATTCTTGACATTAAAACTGGGATTTGTTGTTTTTGTTCTAAAAATTATCGAACCTGGCACCTTTTAAAACTGTGATTTTCGGTATTTTCTCACCAAAATCTATAAGATCACGTTAAACAAGTTAAACATTTCTGGGTCTCTACGGTGAATTTCAACCCAAAAATCATTAATTTTTACCAAAATTGAAAACTGAATTTCAGTCTACATTTTGTCCACTTCAACGTAAATTCTAGTAAATTACTGTCACATCAATTGTTCACCACAGCATCAATCCGACAACAAGCGATAAATGTAGATATAAAAACGAGGGAAAAACAGAAGAAACCAAGCGTGATCGAAGCATCGCGCAAGGTACACAAGTATGAGCGTAGTGTGAGCACGGTTTCGCCGCGAATCAATGCGTTTAGAGTAACTGTGACTGTTTGAATACCAGGGACAACGATGTCGCCCACCGAGTCTATGTCGACTATTAAAAATGCGTACTGCGTGTTACAGAAACGAAGCCCCCGGCCGGCAAACCGGCGCCTCCCACGGCGGTCACGGGGGACTCCTCACACCCTACGATACTGTGGCAGTGTAACCTGTAAATCATCATCTTCCGTGGTCTTCCGTCTCTCTCGTCGCCAGCGGCCGAAGACTCGAGAGAAGCGGAACGAATGCGCAAGCTAACTCTTCCCCCGGTGCTGTCGTCGGTCCAATTTGCAACGATTTACCATTTTAATGAATTAGCCGCGTCGTCGCGAGTTAGGTAGATACGGTCCTCGTCGCACGCGAACGCTTTCGATCGACGGATCTCGATGGATCGACGCTCGGACGATCGACCAATAGTACCGGTCGCCCCATGAGAAAAAGGGACCTATGTTCCATCTTCGTCCGCGACCATATCGTTTTACACCGGTTCTTGGCCTTTCTCTCTTTGTTCGATCTCGCGTTATCTTCTCGTAAATCGTTCGATCGCTCATTTCTCGTTGCTCAATCGTCGACAAGGCCAGATGACGAAACTGCCAAATTCAATTGACTGCCGTTCTTGGACGGGGAGGGGAAGGGAACATTTATTCGCGGGGCACAATACTGCCGCGTCGATCCGAGCGACATATGATCCGATCGCGCGATCCGTCGCGAGCGAGAACGATCCCTTAGGGATGGCGAACAGACCCGGCATGTTCGTCGATAGGTGCGACAGATGGATCCGACCCGCGACGCGTGTTCTCAGCGACGATGGACTTCGCGTTCTACAACAAAACGAACAAAGCACACACACACGTACAACACAAACACACACGCACGGGGGTTTTTCGCGAGATGTCCTAGGTTACGATTGTCGCTTCCAAGCGCCACGAGTCACGGGAAAATCCAACACGAGAATAATATATTAGTTACTCGCTTTTTTAAGTCATGGTTGTGCCACACTGCCGCTCCCCGCAGGCATATGATATTATACATACATACATACATAACGTATATAATTATGATATTATACATATACATACGGTATATACGGTTTATAATTTCGTAACGAAGGTTGTGTCCCCCTTTTTCGGTGAGAGATCAACGATCTTGAGTCTCGACGGTCGCGGAGAGCAAAAGCATGTTCCGGTAGCGCTGCTATTTGCGACAGTGTCGTTGTTGCCGTCGTCGTAACAGAGTAGTTCGAGAGTAACACGAGGAACAACCTTCCTTCGCGCGAGTTTTTCTGCTCAAGATTCTCGCCGAACACCGTTCGAAGGAAGAACGCGCAGCACGCGATTACACGCTCCAGCGGAGAACACGCGGATCGAAACTCGCCGGTCAACCGCGAGCGAAACTAAGAAAATTCACGCTAGCAAGCAAGGACACACGTGAACACTACTACACGCATTCACACGTGCGCCGCACACAATCACACTGGATACACACCACGCTCGCTGTTGATTTTTAATCGTCCTATATGATATTTAGTCCGCTGTACACACACATATATTCCCGCAAGCTAATCTCGATCAATTAACGCGAGTTTAATAAACGATAATGCGACGATGATATAACGTGTAAGCAATTCGAGCAACAAGTACCGATTTAAATCGTAAGTAAGTAGCTCTTAAGTCGGACGGATATGGTCGCGAGGTGCGCCGTTTTGAATTCGTTGAACGGCGACGCGTCGAGCTTCCGAATTAAACGATAATTAGTATTCACGTAGACCACGTTAAGCAGAAAAAAGAACGCGAAAGAAATAGGTGAAGAGAGTGTGTGAAAGAGAGAGAGAGAGAAGAATGATTCGACAGGCACCTGATCCTCTGTTTGCTCGACGCGTGCGCTGGAATGCAGTTGCGGCGCGTGTCTCATAGCTCTCGTTTTTATGATAACACTATTTAGATATATACAAATATATAAATATATATATGTATACATTGACGTTCATACACATACGTTGTAAGTAGGTATGTCTAGGTGTCGCATTTATTTGCCGAGGCGATGCTCGAGTGGTACACCAGTCGCGAGAGAGCGTCACGGTCGAAGACGATGCCTCGTCGTTGACGACGATGGCAGTGCCGGGAAGCTTTGCCCGTGATCGCCGATTCTATTGTATTATTGTCGGACTATTTCGCGCGTATTTTCTCGACCGAGGAGTCTCGCACCCTCAACCCACCCTCGTAACACGTGATTGATTATCGCTGGGCTGCGACTCGGCTCGCCGACGCACTTTTACTCATCGATGTGATTTTAAAGGCTGCGCAAAGTCTCGTGTCTCGTGTATGTGTTACGATCGCGCTCTACCACTCTTTAAATGTAGCCGTATCCAAGTCACCTTTTACTACCTACGTAATATCACGTTTTAAACTCGCGCGCGACACATGCGCGCGGAGCTTTTCGCTTTTGAAGCTTTTCCGAAATTTCACGCGATTAAAGGAAACAAAACATTCGGAGAGGATAGAACGTATAAGAGAAAGCCGACAGATATTTAACTTATTCGATATTAACCATGCGATGATTAAACTAAGAAACGATAAGACGAATCGAAAACGTGATGTCCGCGCGACACGTCGCATTAATAGCTCTTTCTTCTATATTTATCCACTCGGGAGTAAACCACGTATACACTCGTTTTATATTTGTCGTTATATGGTTTGTGTGATCGATCTGGAATCGTTTTTTTTTTACTTCGCAAGGTTCAACGTTACTGTTTTTTCGTTTCGTAATGCTGTGAACATAAACGGTCGGTGCCGCCGTCCGCGTTATACGTATATATTATTATTGTATACATATATACCTATCGTATGATTATGCTTGGTCGTCATTGGAATAATCGATGTTCGTTTCGTGCAAACAGCGGGGCGGTTCTTCGAGCTTCACACCTTCGGCGGGGCGCGTATCGTTCTCTGTTTCGGTTGCAAAGCAGACTCGAGACGTTACGTATTTTCTACCAATTCCGTTGGCCCTCTGTGCTCGCCTTTCAATTGGCCGTAAGTTCGCATTCACATACAACGATACACGTATCTCTCCGCGTTCGTAGGGACTCGAGGATCCGCTCGCAGTACACCGTTTCCTCAGTACCACTGTTTTATGTTTTTGTACCAAAGTCGTAGCGTCTAACTTTACGTTAAATAAACAAAACCAAAAAAACGGACGAGGTTAATTGATTCCTCTTCCAATTCGCGGTGAACGTTTCGGTTGTCCAGAGCGAGAGCTGGTCAAAAGTGTAGGACATGGACTGAATTTTAGAGGGTCAAGAATTGTGGACTCTTTAAAATTTTTTCTATAGATTCTGGTGAGAAAATGCCGGAAATTCAAGTTTCAATGTTAAGAATTCACTGATTCAAAAGTTATTCGGGTTTAAAGTTGAGCGATTTTAAGCGTTTTCGAATGGTCAAGTGCACCGCCATATTGGTATATACTCGTATGTATTCCAGGTGCCAGTAAAAGCACGTCGAACAACTTTTTTGAGAGATTTAATATTTCAATAGTAGTTTATGTTACAAATGCAAGTATAAATAGTATTTTGAAAATGTTTCCATTTGGCTTATGAGAATATGGATTAACAAAAATATAATCGTGCCCTTCGCAGGGCGTTTCAAGGTCATTGCAAAGTAAAACCAATACCAGCATAGTATACCCCGTTGATACCATGGAACTTTTGTTTAAAATATATTTATAGATTACAACGAAACTAATGTATGATAACATGCAAGAACTCCTGACCCACTTTGATATTTAAATTTTAAATTTGCATCACTCTGTTATATGTTGTTACCATTGAGGAAATTTCCTCTTTGTTATTACATATTAGTTTTGACAATATTATAAGTCTGCTAGAAAGGAAAATACCTTATTTGTTATTTTCGATTGACGTTTTCGTTTAAAGTTTACAGTTTCATAGTTATTTAACATAATCATTTATACATGAATGTGTCAAAAGTTTTCTTTTCCTTTGAGGATTCCAACGGCTGCACTTGATTGGAAAATCTGTCATTATTATTTCAGAATATAGGTAGGAATTTGTCATTGTTAATACCATATTAATTTTTCCTTCATTGATCTTTATATCATCTTTTTACAATATGTTTGCAAATCATTTATAAAGATTTTAAAAACTTTAAGAATATACTAAACAAATTGTATTATTTATATACATCAAAGTATTAGAGAATTAGGTAAATATTTTTGAGATTTTAGGGTCATCAATGTTTTTTCAAATAATACACAAGCTCACACGAAAATCATGGTATTGCAAGCTATTGGATTGCTCTTGGTTTATAATACTATAAAATTGAAAAATCACTCGATTAATTTATTTGAAACTGTTTCCATATCTTGTAATGCAATCTTTTTATCTAATGTTTCATTCATTAAATATTTTTCAACAACATTACTTGGAAAAACTTTAACATTTTGCAACAATAATTTATATACAATATTACTATAATCATGCTTATTTCATAAAATATTTGATATTCTTATTTACCCAGAAAGTCATCAAATAAATAATTGCATCTTCTCAGATACTGAATCATTTGAGCTAAAAATTATTTTACATATTCTTCAAGATGCGATCCAATCTCATTAAAAATTTCATAAATTAATATCTAGTGGATCAGTTATTAACAATTCGTGAAGGAACATATTTTTCAATCCATTGCCTGAGCGTAGATTCTTAAATGATTTAACTAAATCTGAGAATAATACTTAGGACATGTTCAATATACGGTAAGGATTTACGAAAGCTTTTTCAACGATACTACGAAAGCAACGAATTGTCTATTCGTGCGTTTATGAGCGCCGAAGTATTTTTTCAAAGATAAGGAGTGGGCATCGAGCGTTTAGTAACATTTGAAAAGCGCTCGGTGCAGTGATAAATCGCCGTAGTTGGTAGCAGCATTTGTTTGCACGATGGCGTCCGGCGGTGGTAGGTATCCGTTTATTTTGCTTTTTATAGTTTAATAGGTACCGTTCAGCGATACGTTTCGAGCGAGAACACATAGCACCGGCGATGCTAATTAATTTGTTAATCTCGTAACGGCAGAGAACACAACGGAGGAAAGAACCGAGCCAGCAACGCCTGCACAACCCCTCCCCAATGTCTTGAGCGAAGCAGCGCAAGTGAGTCGGATAACCTAGAAATCTATACGTATCCTCGTACGCTTATTTCATCATGATTTATTCGCATTTCGATTATATCGAAATACGTCGGTACAAACTTATCGTGCTCATGTTACCAAATTAATTCCACGAGAAGATATCCGAAAATTGCCATTTGTTCCGTGTCCATTTAAAAATCATTTTAACATTTCCCGCCAGTCAATTGGACAGCTGTTATGTTAAAATTTCAGTTTATTTTCACCGGTAGCCTGTGTATGTGTCATTCGCGCGATCGAGATTATTTATTTTTTGATTATTGGAAATGTTTTACGCTTTTATGGAGTGGTATGTAGATCTAGGATGTTTATACAATTTCTAGGTTTCAATAACAAACTACCAATGATTGTCAGCCAATAGAAACATCTTTTTCGACAGAGCGTTTAAAAATATATGCAAAATTGCACGAAAATTAGTATTGCATTCATATTTCTGTGTTTGTGATACAATTCCCAGCTGAAAAATGAACTTCAATTTTTTGTTTATTATAAATTAATGTCAAATTTTTCAATATGAAGAGTTTGATCCCCTTGTGTGATGATTCTGAACAAAGTCTAACAAATATGAATGCTAAGCCTTTCTTTCTAACTGAAATAAAATTTTATGATATATAAATGTAGACATATGAAAAATATAAATTTTCTTTTCTCTTCTACCACATTTTTCCACTGTAACCACAATAACTATAAAGAAAATGATATAGCAGGGGCTTAATCTAGCAGTAACCCGTACAGAAGAAACGAGCATAAGAGAAACTGGGTGAAAGATGTCGATAATGTTTACTAATTGTTTGTATCTTTGTTTGTTTCAGAGACTACTAGCAATGAATAAAGATTCCGATTTGAGTGGTGTAGCACCAAAGAAGTCGCGTGTCGAAGTGCAATCTTTACCGACGAGGCAATACTTAGATCAAACGGTAGTGCCCATTTTGCTACAAGCACTCTCCAGTCTAGCTAAGGAGAGACCGGCCGATCCTATAAACTTTCTAGCTGGTTATTTGCTAAGGAATAAGAGCCAATACGATAATGGTGAATCTCCGCCAACTAGTCAATGAACTGCCTAAACGTTTATAAATATGCAGTGAAGATCTGAGAATCATTTTCAAAACATTTTACAAACCTTTGTTAGGAAAGTATTCGTGTTCGGTAAGGTGTATTTGTAATTTCGGATTAAGTAAAACAAAATGTATTAGCCTATTACGACATGATCTTTTTCGAATGTTACGCAACCAACCTGCAGCAAATGTACTAAATTTTCGTAAATGTTTCCTTCTGTGTTCATTGATTATCACCCATTGACAATGTGTGCGGAAATAAATGTTCTTGTTAATACTTCAATATTTATCACAACCAATCTGTAACGTAATCTCGCCGACGATACAGCGCATCAAATTATTCCTGTGAAATAATATTGTTGACTGTTTGTACATCAACCAGGAAAAATCAAAACGATTGTTACCGCCGGTTCAATAAATCGTAATGAGTTCTCCATGCTTCCATCGATTTTAATTGGAACGGTGATTTAATTGGACACAATTAAATGTAATTTGTGCAATGAATCAGCCTGAAATTTATTATACGGTCTGACAGTGCCAATAATCCGCGCGTGAGACGTAATACCGGAACCCGTTTTTTCAAATTTCATTCTCCAACCAGACCAGAATAAGGTTCTATTATTAAATTTACCAGAAAAGGTACACATTGTGAAATTTATTTTTTATATTTCAAGCTATAAAAGGAAGGTGGAAAGTGATTAATTATATTACATCACTTTCTTTCTATCAGTTACACATTGTATTGCTGATTTTAAAAATCTAATAATTAAACGATCAAGTAACGAAATGAGAAAAGGCGAATTTACGACTTGTATGTTTTAGTTAAGTTCCATTTTGAATATTTTAAGTACTATGGACACAATAGAACAAATTGTTCTAGAATAACATGGTTAGTAGACTGCGAACCTTTATGCAAAGTCGGAAAATTCTGCATCAATTGTACTCAACAGGGTGTAAATATAAATGTTCTTTATTTGATAATTTTAGTAAATTGAAAGTAATAGATCGTGATATTCTTGAATTTTTTCATCTTTCTACTGATTTAAATTGCATCTACTCATTTTGTTATGAATGCATAAAATCCGCAGTATGATGATTTAATGGGACAAAGAATATAGAACGCAAATAACTAGTCTAAGAACAATACTTATTTTTTTATGATCTTCATATGTCCTTTATATAAAAATTAGTGAAAATAGATACAGTTAAGAAATAACTAAGGAAAATTTATTTTAGCAGATATTCAAAGTGATACTTATTAACTTGGATACATAATAAACGACAAACAGATGATACAAAAATAAGTATTGGTACTGATTTTTTCCTTTGTCCAAATTTAAAACAACATAACTAACTTTGAAGTCTGGAAAAATGTAATTTTTGAACAACACTTCTGCTTATCATACTAGTTGCCAATCTAAACTTAATTATGGTTTATATTTAAATTGTTCTTTGATTGAAATATTGAAAACAAATGTAATAATCAATGATATTGATCGAACCTGTGCGCCGAAATCATCACACATTTATTAGTTATGGTTTTCTCAAATATTTTTTGATCAATGATAAATAAGATATTTAAGTTATTCCAGTTAGAAAGTGAATAGTATGTACATATATCAGCAGACTGCGAATTTTATTGTACAAATGAAATGTGTAGCTGCAATTTGAAACCAAATTATCAAAAAAGTTTAAGGAAATTGATAAATAATATATTTAAGTTATTCCAGTTAGAAAGTGAATAGTATGTACATATATCAGCAGACTGCGAATTTTATTGTACAAATGAAATGTGTAGCTGCAATTTGAAACAAAATTATCAAAAAAGTTTAAGGGAATTGATATACAGGGTGGCTCAGAAGTTATTGAAAATTTGAATTTGTTTATAGAGGAATATAAATCTTTAAAAAGCAAAAGAGACTTTCATTTTAAGATGGTCTGGTGACTTGCACCACCTTGCATTTCTCTCAATTGCTAAACGGAAGGAAATAAAGTATTGTGGCTCCTGTTTCGTGCAACAGATAATTTTAATTTTGCACCAAGATCCGCAGTTCTTTATTGTTATGAGGGGGTGTAGATAATGGTGGAAAATAACAAAACGGCGAGCGTAATGTCTGTGAAACACGATTTTCGAAACTGAACAGAACTGTCCGGTAGACCTAATATAACGTGCGAAATTTTGCGCGCGCTGCGCAATAGTTATGACCGGTGGGTCCGGTTGCTGGTTCGTTTCGCGCAGTGTTTTGTGTTAACGGTTTAACTGTCACTGCAAGACCGTAACGAACCCGATGAAAGAAAATTCGTGCGGACACAGATAACGCTGCAGCATCGTACAAAACAACGACAACAGCGAGATATCGGGGGTAATTCCGTGGCGAACAATTCGCGCGGCAGCATCATCGTACCAAGTCCAATTAACGAGGTGGGATCCTATCCGACTCCCAGTATATTACCTCGATTCCTTGATACCATTGCACTGTGCATTCACCAGACCTCGCGCTTCGTTTTATTTCCTACCTGGTCTATCAAGTTTAAGGTAGACGTTGTCCAATAAGTAACGAACACTATTTTTTCATCTCGTTAAACGAGACTCATTCATGCTAGAATGATCAGAACAGTCGAAGCGACTTATTTATAAGTTAATGTACTATAAATGTTAACACTTTACCTACTGGAAGCCTATTATAGTAAATCCTTGATAATTGTCGAAAAGTCGTATTCTGGACTGACAACTTTTGCAGAGAAGGCTTTATTCTTTGATTTATGACTGCGTCTAGCGTCTATCACGTCGGCCGCTCCGATACTTCAATCGAGAGCCAAAGATAGAGGAGGACAGAACGATGTTTCTTTCAGTCCACGTCTCTTTTCCATACGCTGTTCTTTCTTGCGAGCGAAACTATATAGTGTTTGGTCTTGTTTTAATCAGAAAAATGCCAAAAATACGCTTTTGAATGTCCCATAAAAAATAACGAAAATTAAGAAGTTTGAACATTCGATTCATGGTATCAATGTAGTGTGTTCACGCCGAGTATGAGTCGACATTGCGGCGTTGACCGGCAGTGGAGTGAGTAGAAACTTGACAACTTTTACGTAGACGACCTCCGACAGTTTTCAAGGATTTACTGTAATACGATTTTCAATGGGGATGTGACGGTACCCAAAATTTCTGGTACCCTAGCCTCGAGTCGAGTCGGGTTAGATCGGGATCAGTGGCGCACTCAGGATTTAATCGGGGAGGGGGGGGGGCTACAGAAAAACCTTTTTTTATTTTTTTGCAAAAATATCTGTTAATGATATTATTACACAATTTTACATGCTAAACATTTTCTGCTACAAGCGTGTGGCCCATAACATTTGTTACTTCTACCATATTGATCAGGTCCTGCACATTGTAGGCAACTGTTATACGGTTTAACTAATTTTCCAGTGTTTTATTTGTCACAGGGTAAATATCGACAATTCCTCAGGAATGGTAAATTTAGTGTCAAAATACTTTTTTTTCTCGTTTTACGTTGTTTACACATTTCCAATAGCTTTTCACAAATTCACAAAACGATTAAAAACAAATTTATTGAAATTTGACGTCTGTCGGATCAGCTAGTTATGAATATATTAAAACAGTAATAAAAATGGATCGAAAGGTCCATTGTTGAAAGCACTCATTTTTGTGTATATCCATATTTCAATCTACTTCACGTACAGTGGGTGTACAAAGTGTTCGTACACATTTTAAAATAAAATAACTTTTTTATAATTGTACCAAACGCACTGATTTTTATATCATCAATTAGAGGCATTGGTTTACTAAATGATGTGCAAAATAGATTTTCCGAGAATTACAATTTATATGGTTGCATGCAAAAATCAAAAAAGCACATTTTTTTATTAGGGTCCTTAATGAAAATTTCAAATTATGTTTGCTACACACACGCTGAAAATTTCATCGAAATCGATTAACATACACGCGAGCTGCAAGCGATTAAAAATCGTGAAAATCGAAGTTTTACACGATTTTTAATCAGTTTCTGCTTAAAATCCACAGAATCGTACATCTTTTGATGCGTGTCGTTTTTTCCTGCGTTAATCGATTTCGATAAAATTTTCAGTACGTGCATAACTACCATACATCTACAAAACATAAATTTTAAATTTTCATTATGGTCCCAAATAAAGTATTTTTAAAAAATGCATTTTTTATTTTTGCATGTAACATTGTAAATAATAATTTTTTGGAAAATCTCTTTTGTATATCATTTCATAAACCCATGCTTCTAACTAATTATAAAAAATTTGGTCGTTTGGTACAATTATAAAAAAGTTCTATAAGCACTAAGAGATTGTCAGATTTCGCTGAATTATAAATTCAAGTAATTTTATAGAAAATTTTGTAAAAGATTTACGTACATTCTACGTGAGAGTAGAGCTTATTATTACAGACGATTGTAGAGGAATCCGCAGAGACTACAAACCATATTTTATTTTCGAAACAGAATGAAATAGTTTGGCAAAACGTTCGACGCCGACAGTAATGCCGAATGTTAGTTTTATAGCCCGTTTTGTCGATTTATTTCGTTCCTCCCACTGAAAACAGACCATGATTTGTAACTTCCATTGATCCCTCTGCAGTATAAAAGTTCACTCTATTCTATCGCGTAATTAAATTGTATCCTATACTCTTAGTTCTCGAAATGAATTGAAATATATTGGAGAAGTGGCGAGTTTTCGGTGTAGCATTCACTTTGATTAAAAAAAAGTTATGTGGTTTTATTCGGCAGGGTTCGTACAATCCTTTTATGTGAAATCAACCGCATAACTGTTAGTATGAAAGTGTGAAACATCGAACTTTAATACATGTTTGCATTCTTCTTGGAATTACGATATTTATTTAAGATGGTGTGAAATAGAAGTCTGTATACTAATTGTAAATCGTATATTTATGATTTTATAAAGATCTTCAGTTAGATCTTTCAGTGTGACAATATTTTTTATTTCTGAAATTAGACAGGCCAATTAATGTGAAATAATTTTAATTCATGCAAATATAAACTCGTGCTTGAATGCATATAAGGAATTACAATAGTTTTGCAGATATAAAATATTCAACTTCGATTTTCAGTATATTCTTCACATTTAATCTGCAGTTATTTCTATTCCAAAATTTTGTATTCGATGTTGCCACCTCTTCCCGACGTCCGATTGGTCTACAGTTTTCATGAAATAAAACAATTTGATATGCACGTGTTGTCACTCTCAGAGACGTAACCGGAAACGGAAGTAACGGAGACGTAACCGAAAAATGCGTTTTGTAGACCTGTGTCAATTAAACATATTCTGAAAATTTCGTCAAAATCGGTCGACGTTGCAATGAGCTATAAACGTTTAAATATGTTAAATATTGCAGATTTTCACGATTTGCAACCTACAACTGCAGATTCTTACATCTTTCAATGCCTGTCGTTGTTTTTCGCATCAACCGATTTCGATGAAACTTTACCAGTGCGTATAACTGACCCAGATTTACAAAACGCATTTTTAAAATTTTCAATATTGGCCCACATAAAAAAGTTGTAAAATGGAACTTTTAGTATTTTTGCTACAGTTCCGACGAATTGCAATTTTTGACAAATTTTTTTTCGCATCCTGTGGCAAACTAATTGCTTTAGATTTACAAAACGCATTTTTAAAATTTTCAATATTGGCCCACATAAAAAAGTTGTAAAGTGCAACTTTTAGTATTTTTGCTACAATTCCGACGAATTGCAATTTTTGACAAATTTTGTTTCGCATCCTGTGGCAAACTAATTGCTTTAGATTTACAAAACGCATTTTAAAAATTTTCAATATTGGCCCACATAAAATGTTGTAAAATGCAACTTTTAGTATTTTTGCGACAATTCCGACGAATTGCAATTTTTGACAAATTTTTTTTCGCATCCTGTGGCAAACTAATTGCTTTAGATTTACAAAACGCATTTTTAAAATTTTCAATATTGGCCCACATAAAAAAGTTGTGGTTTTTGCTACAATTCCGACAAATTGCAATTTTTGACAAATTTTGTTTCGCATCCTGTGGCAAACTAATTGCTCTAGCTTCCCAAAAAAATTCAAATCGTATAATACGATATTTAAAAAGTTATCGCGTTTTTAAGAGTGTGCCAATACTTCTTTTACCCACTGTACAATGATAACAGAATAAGCGTTAAAACAGTTGATTAGTCCACAATTTCGACTAGGAATAAAAAAATGGAAACTTCTATTTGAAAGACAAAGAACATGAAATTACTTTTCTCGTGGAATTTATTGCCAAAGATTGCGTAGCTAAATCCAATTGCCAGTGCAATGACCTATGCAATCAATTGTCTAATATAAACGAATATTTCTGGTAAAGAATCCCTGAAAACATACATTTATTATGAATCTTCTACGAGTTAAATATAAAAAAGTATTAATCTCCTCACTCTCCGCTACATTGAATCGGAAACAATTCGTGACTAGCTTGTGGATCTAGCATAATGATACAATAACAACCGTCCGCTATTGCTGCCAACCGCGGCTCTTTATTTTCCATTTATCCCGCGAATTTGCAATTCCGCATTCACAATCCCGCGCATACGGTAATTTAATTGCGAATACATTTCCTTTGTGTCTTTCTATTATATTTAAACATAAACGTTGAAATCGTCGCGTGTGCCGCGCCGGGTTCCCAGAAGGCGTGCTTCAGACGGTACAATGCATAAAGAAGCGAAGCGAAGTAAAGCGCGCGCTATAGTTAATGGCTAAATCGTGTCACGGGTTTCGTCGTGCGCGCACAATCTGCAGATTCACGCCCGCACGGCCACATGGCGCCTCGGTTCAATTGGCACGCATATTGGAATTCTATTAGCGAGATTACCGACAGTAATTGCTCGGTTTGGCGCAATATCGCACGCTCGTCTGTACCTAGCCAACAGGCTAGCGAGCGTCAAACGCGGATTAAGCGCGCGTCTTGCGTCGCGGATCAAGTAAGCCGACTGTATTATGCTATGATCGCAGTAGTTACAGCTGGGACCTTGGGTATCGCTCCGGTGTGCTAACACCGGGATACAGGGTGTTCGCGAAACGTTCGATCGCCAGCCATCCAAACATCCGTGCCGCGAACAGTCTGGCCACCTTGAACACGCACAAACACCTGTAGCAAACAGTTTAAGGGAGTAGTCTCCTAGCTCGCGCGTGAGTAGGTGCGAGTGCACACACCGCTCTAGCGTTTACGACGTGTAATTTTCATTATTGGACAGCATGTCGAACAGCATATCTTACAAGGAGAGGATACGGTCGTCGGGAACCGGATTCGGTAAGACTTTAGAAACCCCCCCCCCTTTCCTTTCGACATGTGAGATACGTCATTCTATTCGTTTCGACATGCTGAACACAAAATGTATGTGTCATTTTTGGCTGAAATGAATAGTTTTCGAGATATTCGTGAAAAACTGCAGTTACTACACATTGAATTTTGTGTAAATATCAATGAAAACGCAAACGCAACGTTCGCACTTTGTTTTGAAGAGTAGAAAATGACAGAAAACAGGGTTTCACTCTATATAGTATTATTGTACATATATAGGATGAGCATTTAATTTTGAAAGACTACTCCTGACCCCAACTCATTCTATTCGCATGATTTTTCCATTACTAGTTCAAATTATGGGTGACAGTTACAAAAGATTATGCGAATAAAATGAATTGTGTTTAGGTCACGGAGGGGGTGGGAGGGCCTGTTGTCAGGCCTGCCTGACCACGCATACGAAAATCCAGGATTGGTCTATCAGAATTAACAGTAGAATTCAATACAGTATTAGCAATAGTTTTTTGCGAATATCTCGAAAACTGAAAGCGAACCCCCTACATTAGAAAAGGAAAAAGTTATTCAAAATGTCGAAATCTATAACATGTTTAAATTTCATCAAAATCGGAGTACAGCGACCCTTTCGCAATACATAATTACCGAACCTTCTTCTCAGAAACACTGGGTGGGTGTGTGTGGTATTATCGTAATATGTATTCACACTTCATCATCGTACGTTTTAAAAAGTTCTCGCGGTATATAGACCGTTCAACGAACGTAGTAATATATCTGTAGAAACAACTAACGAGCGGTCGAATCATGGTGACGCACACGTACAGCACAGACGTGCACGAATACACAAAATTCGATCTATAGTAACTGCAGTTTTTCACGAATATCTCGAAAACTATTCATTTCAGCCAAAAATGACACATACATTTTGTGTTCAGAATGTCACAACAGATAGAATGACATGTCACATGTCGAAAGGAAGGGGGGGGGTTTCTAAAGTTCAGCCCGGGATTTTCCTGAACCTTCCAGTATATGAAGATGACGTATCCAAATGTAATTTAGCAAAGCAGTAGCGCGCGCTTCTCAAGATTTTTCGAGAAAATTGCATTTGGAAATCTGTACCCGGTCATATGGAGTTCGCGTTAACTTTTGAACAAGAACCGCAGTGGTCGAGAGCGCTGCGAGAAAGACTGGTAATCAGTAATACCAATCCTTGCAACTATTCTATCAGGAATAAAACCAAAAGTCTGATCACAGTATTATAGCATAACTTATAAACTTAATTGAATTTAATATAATTATAATTATAACTTCTATAGGCAGGTTTTTTGAGCGCCGTATATTGTTTTCCTGTACCAAAGTCATTATCAATAAGTGTAAAACAACCAGAGCAGGGTATTAAGCAAAATCGTAACCGAGTATAATAAATACATAAAGCAATATCACTAGGTTAAGCTTAGTATATGTAAGCAGGTACTAGTTCTTAAACACTAAGCACGCAGTACATTGTACATATAGTTAAGCTACATATGTAATGTATACATGTTGTACAAAGTGCAATAAATATGTTACGAAAAAAAAGGTAATCAGTAGATCGCCGGTTCGAGTCTTGCTGTCGATATTTTTAAAATCTCTTTTTTCAATTTTAATCCTCAAAATTTATGAAATCTGCCATTAACTAAATATTTTTTAAACAGAAAACGCATGTTTTTTATTTATGGGTATCGAAATAAAGATCGAATATAAAAATAATACAATGTTATATTTACTTTATTATTGCACATTTTTTATTAATGAAATAAAAACGCATTTTCTGTTTAAAAAATATTTGTTTAATGGCAGATTTCATAAATTTTGAGGATTAAAACTGAAAAAAAACGATTTTAAAAATGTCGAAAGCACGACTCGAACCGGCGACCTACAGATTACCTTTTTTTGTAACATATTTATTGCACTTTGTATAACATGTATATATTACATACAGTGACTCCCACTAATATTCGGACACTCTTACAAAGACGATACCTTTTTTAATATTGTACTATACGATTTGATTTTTTTTGGCAAGCTAGTGCAATTAGTTTGCCACAGGATGCGAAAAAAAATTTTGTGATAAATCGCAATTCATCTGAATTATAAAAAAAAATACTAAAAGTTGCATTTTACAACTTTTTTATGTGGGCCAATATTGAAAATTTTAAAAATGCGTTTTGTAGACCTGTGTCAATTAAACATATTCTTAAAATTTTGTCAAAATCGGTGGACGTTGCGATGAGGTATAGACGTTTAAAGATAGTAAAAATTGCAGATTTTCACGATTTTCGGCCTTCAACTGCAGTAAATCTAAGTATTTATTTCTTTAAAATTTAAATTTCGCGCCAAACATCGATTTATAGGTTCTTGATCCTTGACATCTGGTTGGTCAGTTTGATCCACGATATTCGGTTACAGTTTAGTACAGTTCAAACCTTCGTGCTGTGAAGCACAATTTTGTTTTACTTTGTTTTCTGCTTGTTTTTCACATTTAGCAAGTATGCATATATTCTTGTTGTTACTACTATCAAAAAGTTTCTGTTCGATTAATACAAATTTTATTACATTATTTTCATAGACGCGGACTTTTCTTGAAGATGGTTCAAAACTGAACCGAAACGTCGAAATTATAATTCTGCAAAATTGCTAAATTCTTTTTTGTTGATCGAACGTGTAGCGCCGATATCATATTTGCATAAGTAAATCTAAGGATTCTTGCATCTTTCAAGGCTTGTCGTTTTTTTCCGCATCAACCGATTTCGATGAAACTTTACCCGTGCATAAAACTGACACAGATCTACGAAACGTATTTTTTAAATTTTCAATATAGGTCCACATAAAAAAGTTGTAAAATGCAACTTTTAGTATTTTTTTTATAATTCCGATCAATTGCAATTTTTAACAAAATTCTTTTTTCGCATCCTGTGGCAAACTAATTGCTCTAGCTTCTAAAAAAATGTTCAAATCGTATAGTACAATATTAAAACAATTATCGTCTTTTTAAGAGTGTCCGAATATTAGTTGGAGTCACTGTATGTAGCTTAACTATGTACAGTGACTCCCATTAAACAATTCCGCGATGATCAATGGTCACCAAAATTATATTCCTCAAACTATCTGCATTGGCGATCACGGTGCGTCGCGGTCAACAAGGGTTCGTCTGATTTTTCCGAACCACCCAGTACGCCATGAATCGTGAATCTGAATATGCACAAGTTACATTAGTCGCAGCGAGTCTCGTCAAAGGATCGAGGCGTTCGGGTTGAAATTACTCGGGCCACTTGGGCGAGCGTTACTCTCCCGCGCGAGAGTTCCTCTGTGAAAATTTAATCGAAAGTTTCTACGGCTAGGAAATGAAAGTCGAAGGTAGAGATACGAACAAAAAAAGATCAAGTAAGAGAGAGATGAAGCTGGGGGATGTTGAAACACGACGAATAACGCGTTCCGCCGAGAAAGAAGCGAAACTTGTAAGTTCGCGGATATCGAAGGGTAGAAAACGATTTACTGGTCGTAAGAGCGCGCGGGACTTCCGAGTTAAGGGCGTGTGCGCGCGCTTGGTCTATTTTTTTCTTCGTCTCTTTCTCTTTTCTTTTTTTCTCGAAATTCCTGTCCTCGAGCCAGGCTACGGATTATATAAAAATTTCCGCCATAACTGGAAACTCTGTCGCTGCTCTCCCTCTCTCTCTCCCTCCACGGTTTCCTCTGTGTCAGAGTTACGGAAAAAACGCTTACCGGGCAGATTCGCGCGAGCTAAAGCCCTCTCTTTCCTCTCGTATTTTTTACCAGACTAGAATTCTATCTGATAACGGAAAACTTTTTTCCTCCCTTCTTCCCCGGGACCACCCTCCTCTCCATCTTTTTTCCCCCCACCCACCCGGGTTTTTCGTTGTTGTTTTTCCCCTCCGTCCCGTGAAAGACGATGCGCGGCCCGCGCAGACTGAAACAATAAATACCGGTTCCGGGCTCGTTCCAGTTTCGCTTATTAAGCATAATATCTGGCTCTCGGTGTAACGAGTTCTAGGGACGGGACCTGAAACGCTTCGAATCGCTTCGATGCAATGCTTATCACGATAAATTCGAATCACTTCGAGTATAATTCGAAACTTACAAGGGAACCTGTGTCAGATATAGTTTTTCGAAAAATATTTGACACGTGCTTCTTTATCGGCAACCATCCACTTTGAAGGGGTGAAAACAGCCCTCAAAATTCGTGGTCAGAGTCATATTTTCTGAGATATCTCAGAAACCAAAGGTCGAAAAAAATTGATTTTCTTTTTAAATTGTGTGTTTTTAATGGGAAACGTTGTTGTGCAAAAATTTTAACAAAAGACATTTGTTTAAGTAATATGTTAAAAATAAACGCTTATATTTCTGTAAAACAAGCCAGAATTCCTTCCTCCGCACACACGGTGCAAGCCCATATTTCATTATGTATAGATATTGTTAAATAGAAAAAAGAAGAAAATCCTAAAACATATATATATATATATATATATATATATATGTATATATATATATATATATGTATATATATATATATATATATATATATATATATATATATACATATATATGTATATATTGATTCCCTTTAGGGTTACAATTCTTGCCCAATACCCAATACGCCGCTTTTCTCCTTATCTATGCTTAATATACTTCATTAATTAATTAATTCTATCTTATCTCTAACTTACAACTATCTTATATTACTATAGATATAGAGAGAGAGAAACGATATTTACAAAAGCCTTAATTTCTATCTTAATTACAATATTTACATTATATATATGCACACACTCGCATACATACATATACACACCCATACATACATACATATGCATTCATACACATATACATACTCTTTCATGTCTTTTCTCCAATCTTCCACTTTCTTCATCCACTTGAAAATCCTAAAACATGTATCCCCTATTTTGGATCAAAGATCACACATAGTGTACATTAAAATGATACATAAGAGAAACCGAAAGAAAACATCAAAATTTTAATGTATTTGAACAAACATATTTTATTAAATTTGTTTGCACTACTACATTCCCATTAAAAGAAAAACACAAATTTTAAAAATATCAATTTTTTCGATCTCTGGTTTCCAAGACATCTAAAAAAATATGGATCTGACAGCGAACTTTGAGGGCTGTTTTCACCCCTTCAAAGTGGATGGTTGCCAATAAAAGAAGAACTACATCTCGCATAAGTTTCATCAAAATTGGTTTGTTTCACTTGAATATGTTCCCTCGTTAGAATTCTTGCAGATAAAATTAAATCTTGAAACCCAAATCTAATCCAGACCTAATCCATGTATTTACGTGTAAATTTTTTTGCAATTATCTCGAACACTAAAGCCGACCGTCGAAAACTTTGAAGGGAAATGTTGGTCAGAATGGTGACCTCGACAATAAATTTCAATATCATTCAAGTCGGAGAAGAGGTATCACATCTACCACTTCCAAAGTCTTGAAAATCTACAAAATTTCGAGTCTTGATCGAAACTTTCAAGAGTCTCAAGAATTTCTGACTTCCGAACGTAGCTCAAGCTTTAACAAGTTTTCGAAAATTTTCTTGATGGAATAATAATCAAGGTAGCTAAAGCTAAAACCAATCTTCAAGAAAATTTACTACACGTTCCAAAGATTGAAGGGCAACGCTGCTCAAGAAAACTTCAATTCAGAAATCTCCAGACAAAATCTCAGGTTTCAACCTGTCTAAAAGAAAAAGAAATTTTACACTGATCGATTTGTTTGAAAACTAAGAGTATCGAATGCCCATCACTAACGAGTTCTGTAAACTGAAATCTAAAATGTAGTAAATATCGAGGCGGTTCGCAAATTGAAAGTCCGAATTCGAGGCGAGCCTCCCTCGCCAAAACTGAATATTCGTAATTCACCTCGGACGTTTTAATCAGCCTTGACGAAATGCTCGAAATCCGTGAAGGAGCGTGTATAAGGACGGGCTACCCCTTTCTCATTCTCCACCCTTGTCCCCGCACTCTCATTCTCCATCTTGCTCTCTCTCTGTTCTTCCCGCTGAATTATCTTGCGGTTCCTCGCTCGCGGGGCCACAGATTTTCATTTCAGATCTGGCTCCGGCACAGTGCAGAGGAGAAAATAGAAGTCGCTTCCCGTTGATTTCAATCTGTTTGACAGCGTTCTCCTCGCTCGCCGGGTGCTGGCTGCACCGCGTCGTGAACCGAAGACAACGAGACAAGATTCGCGACGCGGGCATCCGTTATCGCGCGGTGGCATCTCGCCCCGGCTATTTGCTCCTCCACTCTTTTCTTATTCCTCCCCGGACCCGTGGCACTTCGGACTTATTGGTCCTGCCGCCGCGGGATCGTTACTCGAAGGACGTTTGATGCGCAATTACGCGAAACTTCGACCACCCCAACCGACCGCCCCCATCGGTCCTCCCGCGAACTCGCCGAGACGCCCGGACGTCCGTGGAAGTCTTGTTTTCTTCTTACCGGGATTCGGAACAAGCTCGCTGTTGAATATCCTCCCACCGCTTTAGAATCCTTTTATCACGGCGCTCCGGGAAACATAAACTGGGATTCTTGAGCAGTTTCTGCGTCCTAATCCGCCGCGCCGAATTCGCAGCGAACTCGGGATAATTCTGGAAAGAGGGAAAGTTCGTCCCGAGAATGGAGCACCGCGTACACACGGACCGAGTCGACCAACTTCCCCGTCTCGAATTGCCTGCGAGCTGCTTCATGTGGGGAAAAATCTCTCTAGCAGTTGCGCGGTATCAACGGGTTCGCGACAATTAACAGTTTGCACTGGGATTTATTTCGTGGCTGCAGTGATTAGAGCTTCTTTGTAGTTTGTAATTCCGTCGGGGAGAAGGGAGGCTTGGTTGATGTTTCGCGAGAGAAAAGGGTGAGGAGGAGGAGTACGGTTTTTGGTCTGCTAGACACAGTTGTGTTGAAACACAATTGAATTACTTCACGAATTATAATTACAAGGTAATTCAGTTATCTCGTAATTCGAGATTCGGTCGCTTTATTCAATCAAATTGCAATGTAATCTGTAATTATGGTCTCTTAGTCAATTCAATTACAATGCAATTTGTAGTTCTGGTCTCTTGTTCAATTAAATTACAATGTAATCTGTAATTCTGGGTCCTTATTCAATTCAATTACAATGCAATTTGCAATTCTAGTCTCTTGTTCAATTAAATTACAATGCAATCTGTAATTCTGGTTCCTTATTCATTAAATTACAATGCAATTTGTAATTCTAGTCCCTTATTCATTAAATTACAATGCAATTTGTAATTCTAGTCTCTTGCTCAATTAAATTACAATGTAATCTGTAATTCTGGTCCCTTATTCAATTCAATTACAATGCAATTTGCAATTCTAGTCTCTTGTTCAATTAAATTAC